>CM048840.1:103143876-104393876 GCA_026545765.1 Plantago major
GTTCGACCAGAGGACGTCATTGATCCTATGGTGGACCGGAATGATCAACAGTATTATGAGTATATGAGAATGGGAGAAGAGTTTTCTCATTTTGATGGGCTCTTGGTAAACTCTTGGGAAGAATTGGAGCCCACTACTCTAAAAGCTTTAAGAGATCATGAAAAATTGGGTTCGGTTTTAAATATTCCGGTATATCCGATTGGTCCCCTAACTCGTCCGGTCGAGCCGGTTGTTTTGAATGCAGGATTGTTTAATTGGCTGGACCAGCAGCCGAACGACTCGGTCATGTTTGTGTCGTTTGGAAGTGGTGGGATGCTATCTGCGGAGCAAACAATTGAATTGGCTTGGGGATTAGAGTTGAGCCAACAAAGATTCATTTGGGTGGTAAGGCCTCCCACCACGGGGCGGGGGGACGATGCTTTCTTCAGTTCAAAAAATACTAACGACAACTTGGATTTTCTACCAGAAGGATTCTTGACCCGGACTCAAGATTTCGGGCTAGTTGTTCCCATGTGGGTTGAACAAGTGAAAGTACTTAGTCACCCGTCTATCGGAGGATTCTTATCACATTGCGGTTGGAACTCAACTCTGGAAAGCATTACCAATGGTGTGCCAATGATTGTGTGGCCACTTTATGCAGAGCAAAGGTTGAATGCCGCATTGCTTACGGAGGAACTGGAGGTGGCAGTGCGGCCGTCAGTGTTGCCAACTAAGGAATTGGTTGGAAGGGAAGAGATTGAGGAAATGGTGAGAACTGTGATGGCAAGTAAAGATGGGGTGAAAATGAGGGAAAAGGTCAAGAAGTTGGAAATGAGTGGAAAAAAGGCTATTGGTGAAAATGGGTCATCTTCAAAGGTTTTGGGTGATTTGGTTGTGGAAATTGTGAGGGCACAAAATGAGTGATTTGGATTTTGGTCTTTACGAATTTAAGTTATGTATTTGTGTATTATTAAGAAGATTCCCTTACTAAAAAGAATAAAACTATTATGTGTTTGCCCAATTTCATCTTTTTGTCTTAAAATAGAATAACTACAATTATAAATTGGAAATATGTATCCTAAATATATATAAGGATGAGTTAAAAATTATATTCAGAGAAAATATTGAGATACCTAGAATCTAGAACTAGTGATCTTACTCTCATTGCAATTTGTAAGCCCGTTAAATCTCTACCTGGGCCGATCCATACATAACATGCTGGTCCATCATCTAAAAATCTGTTCTATTCGTCTGAACTGAACTGAATTTATTTGGAATATAAAAAACAACTAAACAGAACTGAACTGAAAATTAATGGTTTTCAGATGAATAAAAGAGAGCCTAACACCTCTATTGGTGGCAAATATATTGCACTTATAACTGGTAGTTAAGACAGTTCATACTTTCGTTCTTATTTATTACATCGTCAGACAGTCTCATGCACGCAAATAAGTTTTTTCCTAATTATTTGAATTCTTGCCCAATTTCTGGCAAGTTTATTTCACTTTTAACTTGCAATTAGGCAATTTCGTATTCCATAACTATTTTTCACAACGTCATACATTATTTAAATTATTCAAAACTAACAAGAGAAAACATAAATCATGTCAAATTATTTCTACATGCGATAGCATCTGGACTCACAGACGAATTCGAAACTGCAGCTGGTTTCTTCCAAGTCTGGCACAAAAACTCTGAATTTTGCTTCCCATTCAAATGTATTTGCAGAAATAGACCATTCTTCTGTATGAACCAATGACAATACTTCCCACAGTAATTATCCCGTAGATTGTTGTCGAAAACGGCATAGCTTCCAAATCCATGCTTAGTTGTAATGGTGCAGTAAAATTTTGTAGTGTGAAATATGTTCGGTCTGAAGTGAAAAGTGAACTTATCGCCATTCGCAAGTGTATGATAGCCAAGTTCATTGTCACCTGAAAAACAGTGAATGTTGACATTTTCACCTGGTATGGCGCCTTCGATAATAACCTTAATCTTGGGCCAAAATGTTAAGGATTCTGATGTGATAAAAATCGTGGTAATTAGCAAAAATCTGAAGATTTGATTCATTTTGAATTTGATCTTTCTGTAACTTCACAAGTGAATTAAACCTATTTATATGGTTACTAGCTAGTCAAGTAAGTAGTTTCCATGGGTGAATATATTGTGTGACCTGATAATAGCTTACTTCCCGGGAATGAAAATTTGAATGCACCCTTCATGTAATGAGTGTTGCTCGTTTTGTTGGTTAGTTTAGTTGCTTTACTTGTTTACGTGACTAAGCATCTCCATACACGTCACATGACTTATAGGTTCATTTTCATATATTTTAATCCTTAAAAGCTTGATGCAATACAACTTACTCATTTTTAAACTGTGTACCTTCAAAGTTATTTAAAATCTTTCTTATGTTTCAAAAACGTATCAGGATCGTGAGTTCACTTGATAGTTGACACCGAAAGGTCCTACCCCAGCCTATGAATGACCTTTTGAATCTCTTGAACCTTGTAGAAAGGTCCTACATCAGTCTATGAATGGCCTTTTGAATCTCTTGAGCCTTGTAGAAAGGGGTTCAACTACCCTTTAATTAAAAGGACTTGTAAGGATAGAAGGTTGTTCCATATCTTATAAAGTATGCCCATGATATTAAGCAATGGGGATATTTAATAGGTCCCCTCACGTGTGAGTCTGTAGCCCGCGCTCTATACGTGACAATATAGAGGGATAAACACAGAGCAAGCATAGAGAGATCGAATCAATCCATGATCCAATATCAACTTGAACCGTCCATGTGCTTCGATACTATGTAGAAAGGGAAACTACCCCTTAAAAGACAATGTAAAAGGAGTATCTTATAGAGCATGTCCATGATATTTTCAAGTTATGTGGGATACTTTAACAAATCTCTTGAATACAGTAAAACCTCCGTAAATTAATACTCGATAAATTAATAACCTTGATAAAATTAATAATTTTCCAGACCACAACTTGGGACCAGTACAAATTTGGACCCCAATCAATAAAATAATAAGATAATATTTTTTTTGAAATCCCAATGTATATATATATATATATATATATATATATATATATATATATATTGATCCCACAAAAACTATAAATTAATAATTACTAAAAAATTCCATATATATATATATTTGTGTTATCCACTTGAAAATTCTAAGACTGTTTAGTAAAAAATGAATTTATAGTCACTCGATTTTTGTTGAACTTCAAATCTATATTAAGTTCATCTCTAAATCTCCCCATTGCACTCGAGAGTTGTGACGTTGTCTTCTCGTACTGCAACAAAAAGTTTTGAAGAGTTGTTGCCGCTTGCAATGCTTGTTTTCGAGTGACTGGTTCCAAAGCCATTGAATCATCCTCAGCTTCATCATCTACCGGATTTTGAATGGTATCCGCCACCATTTCTTCTATGCTCGGAACTTCGTAACATAATTGTTTTCAATCGGAAAATCTAGCAAGTAATTCCACATTTACTTGTATTAAAGAACACTGAACTTATGCCATTCAAACTTCCAATCTAATTAATATGTGAATATGAATTCATAGAATGGTAATTGGACTTTTTTTTTAATTTATTTTTTCATCTCTAGCTGATATACATCGTACCTAGTATATTGGACTTGAAAATTTTATTGATCAGTTATCCATATACGTAAAACCTCTTTAAATTAATTATTATTAATTTATCGATTATATAATATCTCGCTAAATTAATAAAATATCCCGGTCTCAACATTATTATTTTATACTTCCTCGGTCCCGCAGAACTTCAAACATTTGACATTTTTAGTCGTCTCATAGAACTTTATACATTACCAAAAAAAAAGCTATCCCACACCCAACAAATAATAATAAACAATTTCAACTTTATACTTTTTACAATTAAAAGTACACTTTTTCCCACCTTTACAATTAAATTACACATTTACAATTAAAAGTACATTTTTTTCCACCTTTTCTATATTCTATCGTTACTTTAACTTTTCTCATAAAACTGCGCGCTAACTGTAATGTATGAAATTCTCCGGGACGGAGGGAGTAGAGGTTTTATTGTATATTGAATTGCCATATATAAATGCGGAGATGATGTCATTACGAGTCCTTTAATTAGTTTCATATATTACTTTAGTTTAATTCATTTTACATCTTAAAGTGAATGCTTGTCCTTACAGCTAGAACACAAATACATGACTTTTACCATAAACATTCTAGCAAACATGCTAAAACAACTTATCATCCCGGATACATGTTATATAAAATCAAGCAGGGTGTAAAACAGAGAGTATGAACCCAACCAAAATTAATTTATTTATTTTAATCTTTTGATGTGTGGATTTTAACCTTTGAATTTATTAATTTATTTTAATTTTTTAGCATTTTGAATTAGATTAGCACAAATTAACACTTCCACGGTTTGCATGATAACATAAGTTCTGACCAATGATAATGGCAATTTCCGAAATACATGTGACCAAAATTGATATCTGTCAATCTCCAATCATCGATCCCAAATTGAATTGCAGTATGAGCCAACCATCCAACTTAATACACTCAGATCATGCATTTACTCCCAAAGATCGATATTGACACGACGCCCATTTTCTTACCAATCAATCCTCTAAAAAATAAATAAAACATTTTCAACTTCATCACATCGTTATAATATCTCTAGACCTACGTAATATTTTTTGTACGTTTAAACTTGCTCATAGTTTCATGGCCGACTCTGGTAACCTCCATATCGCCATGCTCTCCAGCCCCGGCCACTACAAAAACAACAGGGGTTTAGCGACGGATAACCCCTGTCGATCCGTCGCTAAGGCCTTAGCGACGGATAGACGCCCGTCTTAATGACGGGCGTCTCTAAGGCAAATTAGCGACGGATTTGTATCCGTCGCTAATAGCCACGGAATTGGCAACGGATAGGACGTTGACCCCCCGTCGCCATTAGAGACGGATAATTATCCGTCTCTAATCGAATTAGGGCTAGAACGCCCTAATTCGTTGTTTAGCGACGGATAATTATCCGTCGTTAAACAACGAATTAGGGCGTTCTAGCCCTACTTCGTAGTTTATCCGTCGCTAAACTACTTTTTTTTAAAAAAAAAAATTTTGAAATTATTTTATAATTTTCACCTGTTTTTTTCAACAAATATAATAGTGATATGTCACAAAGGAGAAATTGCATTAATTAACAACAACGATTCGTCCAAAAAACAAATTATCCAAAATAAAGTCTACATATCCGAATATAAATCCAAATATCCAACAAAGTAAAAAGTAGCATAGTATCCAAAATATCACAACATCACTAAGACAGTAGGGGTATTACGCTCATATACAATGGCGAGCTCTTCCATCCTCTCGATTCATATGAGCTGCTCATCCACGAGATTTCAATCTCACCGAGAGGAGTCACCGCTTCATTCACCATCCGCCGACACAGTGTGTAAACACCACCATATCCACGAGATTGTCTTTGGGACACGGAAGCTTCTGCGTCGGTGTCTCGCCATAACTACCAAGACCATAAACCCGACCCTTGTTGTCGGGCGGGTTGACCTGTAGAAAGATCCGTTCTTGTTCTTCCACGGACAACTCCTCACCCTCGAGCAGCCTCTCCGCAATGATCCGCTCCACCTCACTCTGTAATAGTCAAGTGTATACGAAATGAGCTACAATTTCATATTCAATTTATAATACACATGCATATACAACTGTAACACTTAGCAAATACACATACATGATAAGCTCGGACTTACGGTCCACCCAACGCCGTTCTTGAACTTCCCATCTTCATTTGCTCTAGGCAAGTCTTGGGTTGGTTCAGTTCACTTAAAGAACATTATATATTGCAACAAGTAGTTAGTAAGTTGGTAGGAATGCAAACAAGTGGTAAATTGGTATAAATGAAAGCAATACACATGTGTACAAATCATGTTGTAATCGTAACACATATATATACTTACATCGGCGTCAAGGTGACAACTCGTGACCAAGTGATGCTTGGCGAGCCCTTACCATCTCGCTCGGTCGGTAGTTTCGCTGTTCTTGTAGGGTGATCCTCGGCGTGATTAAGTCTCCAATACTCATGCCACATAGCCCACTCTTCGTCCCCAATATGCCTATCTTGTGGCGGCTTTCCTTTGTCTCGGTATTTTTCATGTCACCCACCATATACTGTCTGAGCCCAAACTCTCGAAACAGGCCACATCCGGCACTAAAATCGGCACTGGCGACGGATAGATCCGCTTCTGAGCCGACTATCCGCCGACTCGGGCGACGGATAGAAAATCCGTCGCCCCCTGGAGCTGTGGCGACGGATAACAATCCGTCGTCCAATTCGCGACGGATTGACCAAATTTTTTTTTTTTAATTCTGAAATTTAGCGACGGATAGATTCTATCCGTCGCTAAATATTTTAATTGGATTTCCGTCACTAATTCCGTCACTGTGAATTTCGTCACTAATTCCGTCACTGTGAATTCCGTCACTAATTTCGTCACTATTTATTTCATATTAATCCCTATTTTTCGTAGTTCACCTATTTAATCAATATAATGTTCGATAATAAATCAATAATACGGAAAATGTTTCAATGAATAAAAAAGTAATACTCGGAGCTGGAGAAATTATCCAAACAAGTGTAAATATGAAAAAAAATCCGAACATACAAATACATAACTAGCTATCAGACGGGGGTGGGGGTGGGTGATGGCGGAACTGGGACATGAACTGTTCCATACAGAATCAAGGCGCCGTTCTCCTCCTTCGTTCTCTGTCGCGCTCCATCTCGTCCCTTTGTTGCTCCATCTCTTGAGTTAGCCGAGCAACTTTGTTCCGGACACTCGCACCATTTCGAGACACAGTCCTGTGTAATCCGGACGTCTGGCTTGGGATGATGATGAGAACACGCCGGACTAGCCAGATGCAAACCGAGGCTCCCGAGTCCATATATTCATCCTTTCTTGTCCGGTTTGTTGACCTCTAGGAAGATGTTGTCAACTTGTTCAGTTGACAACACATCACCCGTCTCGTCCTCCTGCCTCGCCACCTGAGCATCAACCTCAGCCTGAAATCGTAAGTAGCAGATATAATGATCAGTTACTATTTTTAAAAAGTAACTTGTAATAGTGTACAAATATGAACTTTAAGCAACATAAACATACAATATAGGCGAGGCCAGCGGTCGGTCCATACCCCGCCCTTCTGCTTGGCCTTCTTGAAGATGGCATACTTGGATGTCACCTCCCCCCGTGCCACCTGAATCAAACCAGATCTAGTCAACAATTTATCATCTACAAGTAATAGAGCAGCAGAGACTTCATACATACACGTAATGCTAGATTGCAAAAACACATATATACGCACCGATTGATAATAATCGATATGAGATCGCCTCCCAAGGTGGTGAACGGCCCTTCTGCCAGTGATCGGTAGGATGCCGGTTACTTTGTTGGTCCAAGCAACGTCTGGACATCGATTCGCGCCGATGGGCATCCCAAAGGGCCCCTCCGTTGCATCAACTCGTGGAGGATTGGGCCACCCGATCCCGAATGGCCTTCCACGTCTGAGACCATATCCTCAGGTTTGGATCCCACAGGTCTAAAACGCCGGATCTGTGGGATCAACTCTTGAATGAAGTACTCCTTCTACATTCCCAATTTCATACAACATCCAAAGTCAATACATGTCCTAACAACATAACGGATATGGTGACTAACATATCACCCAAATAAAGTGGCTAACATACCACTCACATATAGTGGCTAACATACCACTCACATTGTCCTAAAATTTACTAACACAATGGTGACTAACATATCACCCAAATAAAGTGGCTAACATACCACTCACATACAGTGGCTAACATACCACTCACATTATCCTAAAATTTACTAACACAATGGTGACTAACATATCACCCAAATAAAGTGGCTAACATACCACTCACATACAGTGGCTAACATACCACTCACATTGTCCTAAAATTTACTAACACAATGGTGACTAACATATCACCCAAATAAAGTGGCTAACATACCACTCACATACAGTGGCTAACATACCACTCATATTAAAACGATTATAATTACAAACATATGAATGTCATATTTTAACTTACCCTCAGCTCATCGAAGTACTCGGCCCTCATGCGCTCCGAGATGTGGCTCCAACACTCACCACCCTGCCCCGGTGGCTCTCTCCTGCTCCGGAAGATGTCACCTAGTTTGTTGTGCACCTCCCAAGGCCATAAGCTGTTGTCAATGTATAAGATACAAGAAACGAATATGCATTACTTTAGTACAACAATTTATACTTGTCAACTATCATTATCAGTTATGTTTTACATATTTAAGAAGAATGTATAATACTTACTTGGCAGGACCAATAGGAAAATCAGCAAGCCGTCCACGTGACGTTGGGATTGTTTGGATCGAACACGAGGTAGGGACAATCGTCGTGGTCGTCCTCCAAAGATGTGTCCGGTAGAGCCACGCGCTTCTCTCTCGCCGGGGTCTCAGAATCCGAGACCCTTGTCACGATCTTGAGCCCTCCTTCGACGGTGTCCCCGACCCACCACTATCATGCGGCTTGCGTGGGGACGATAGGTGGACGGCCTCTTCATGACATCTGCAAAAAAATGTAATAAATCTGATAAAATGTGTTAGTACGAGTTATAATACATAACAGATTATAATAACACATATAATTACTCATAATACACATAATATACCGTTATCGCCGTCCTCTAAGACTACATATTGGTCCTCGTGCAGATCAAACAACTCATCATCTGCTTCTATGGGATCTTCTGCTTGTTTATCGACATCCTCTTGTTGGTACGAGTTGGTAATTGAGTCGTCTTTCTCAATGTACTCCACTTTCGAAACACGAATAGGTACCATGACTAACCATTCCCCCTTATCGCGTTTTCTGCTTGGATATTCAAGAAACACCACTTGTCATGCTTGAGTCGCCAGAATAAATGGTTCATACTTGGTTTGGTACCTCTTCTTTTGGTTCACATCAACCATTTCATACCGCTTGTTCTTCCTCGTACCTCCTGGATTAGGATCATACCACTCAACGTCAAACAAGAAGGTTCGTTTAAATGGCAATCCAGAATATTCAATCCTCCCAATTCGTTTTAGCTTTCCGTGGAAATCAAACAAAGTAGCGTCTCCATACTCTTCTGCACCATTAACACACACCCCGGAGTTGCTTGTCGCCATGGCCATGTTACATTCAAATGTGGAACCTAAGGCCATTGACTATATAACACAGGAATGTGTACCTTTTGAATGGACCCTCTGCGAGAGCCTTTAAGTATATGCATGTGGCGTTGTTAATAGGATTCGGACATACTCTGGAACCAACTGGAAATGCAGAGGAATTTTTGAGTCAAGTAGTTCCTCTAGTGTATCCTCGTCATCGAGGATTTTCTTCCAAACAACGCTTTTTGAAAAAGCGCAAACATTGATTCGATGATAAGTCTATAATTGAAGTAGAGACTTGCGTAGCTATATTAAAATTTAAATAAATGGTTCTTGACCTGCAAATAGTACCATATCTTGGTCAACCTCAAAGACAATTCGTGAGGACATAATATTGAGTCTTTCAACTCTTTATCCGTAAGATATTCTTTCTTAGCTGCACAAGAGGTCTCCGATACCACGAAGGCAGATAGGGAAAACTCATCATCCGCTTGAACTACGAATGTGTCTGCATTTCGAGCCGGCCTTGCTGTCTTCGTAGGGACGTGTTCATCAAAGTAATAAGAGCAGAAGGTTGCAGTTTCCTCTCGAATGTAGGCATTGGCAATCGAACCTTCAGGTTTACCTTTGTTGTTGACATACTTCTTCAATTTCCCCAAGTACCTCTCGAATGGATACATCCATCGATACTGAACCGGACCAGCAAGTCTCGCTTCATGAGGAAGGTGAACCGACAAGTGCTCCATAGAATCAAACCAGCTCGGTGGAAAGATACGCTCGAGCTTGCATAGAATCAATGGTATGTTCCTTTCAAGATTTTCCAACACTTTATCATGAACCACCCTTGTGCCTAAATTTTTGAAAAATAAGCTCAACTTGGTGATAGCAGTCCATACGTGTTTCGGCAGAAGCTCTCGAAATGCTACCGGGATAAGCCTCTCCATGAACACATGACAGTCGTGGCTCTTCATCCCATAAACCTTTGTGCTTCCTCACCGTGATGAATCCATACATGATACTCAGGCATGAATCCATAACGTCGCAAGTGCTCGAATACTGCTGTAGGCGTCATAAATTGCTTGTTTCTGCAGGTTTCCAATGTGCAAGGACACTTTATCAACCCCCAATTGCACAAACCGGACGTCCCATGGCAAACGAGATGAAACCTTTAACCCCTTCTACAAAACTCCTAGAAACTCTGCCATTTACCGCCGTACGATCGTACATCCATGAACGGTCGGAATTCATTGTATATATACTTTATTTTTAACCTGAGACGTTCCAATTGATTAGATCGTATTTAATTTATTAGATCGATTCCAATTCGGATAAGAAGATTGTAGAGGTTAATTGTTAATTATTATATGTTGCTTATAAATTAATTATTAATTAAGTGTTCGATATTTACAAAGGGCATATAATTTAACCATTTCAACCTCTTAGTACATATATTATATACTTAACATACATATCAAATTAACTAATTACTCTATACATATCGAATTACTACATATATTCATATCAAATTACATACTTAACATACAAATTTATCAAATCAAAACTACATACTTCTATACTTAACAAACATATCAAATTAACTAAACTAACTATATATACTTAACACACAAATCAAACTAACTACATACATTCATACATACCAAACTTAACATACTACATACATTCATATCATTAATTAAACTAACTATCAAATTGAACAAATTACATATAATTGATCAAATTAACTAAACTAACTACTACATACTTATCATATATACATATAATTGCTCAAATTAATCAAAATAAACAAAATCCCCAAATTTTAAAAAACTAGGGTTTTAGCCAAAATACCTTGATTAATCGGTAGAAATCTGAAATTGATCGAAGAAACAAACTCCTTGTCCCAGTAGCTTCGATTAGGCACCAAGATTGGCCGGAATAACGAACAATTCACCGGAAACCGAAGAGAGGAAAAGAAGAGAATGAGGAAGAAGAAGGGAGAAGATGAAGAAAATGAGGCTCTGCCTCTCTGTCCGGTCAAATTAGGAAATTCTGGGCCGACGGACACGTGTCCGTCGGCCCAGAATCGATCCGTCGGCCCAAATGGCGACGGATAGGTATCCGTCGCTATAAGGCGACGGATAATCTATCCGTCGCCCAGCTTTAAAAAAAAAATTCTTTTTTTTTTTAATAAAAGTCAAACTTGGGCGACGGATAAATAGTTATCCGTCACCCAAGTTAGCGACGGATAAGTTATCCGTCGCTAATAAGCGACGGATAACTATTATCCGTCGCCAAACTGGGCAATGGATAGATTCCGTCGCCCAGTTTACGGATCCGTCGTTATGGGGCGACGGATAGTGTGGGGAATAAGGCCAGTCGGAATGTAGTATTTTTTCTACATTCCAATTCCATTCAAAGTAAAAATTAATGCCCCAAGGTCACAATTTCAAGATAAACAATGGTGACTAACATATCACCCAAGTAAGTGGCTAACATACCACACAAATTGTCCTAGAATTTACTAACACAATGTGACTAACATATCACCCAAGTAAGTGGCTAACATACCACCCAAGTAAGTGGCTAACATACCACACAAATTGTCCTAGAATTTACTAACACAATGGTGACTAACATATCACCCAAGTAAGTGGCTAACATACCACACAAATTGTCCTAGAATTTACTAACACAATGGTGACTAACATATCACCCAAGTAAGTGGCTAACATACCACACAAATTGTCCTAGAATTTACTAACACAATGGTGACTAACATATCACCCAATTAAGTGGCTAACATACTACAACAAATTGTCGAAATATAAAAGCTTACCCGAAGCTCATCAAAGTAGAAGTGCTTCGTCTCAGCCTTGAGTGTTCTCCACTTTTCGCCTCCATGGCCCGGCAACTCCCTCCTAAGCTTGAATATCTCATGCGGTTAAATGCGAAGATTCTTTGAGGCCACAACCTGCAGTTATGAATGACATATAGAAGAGTACATATATTTATTAGACAATTCATGTGACATATATATAAACACTTATCTTAAGTTATGTTCTACAAATGTATATATAATACTTACTTCCTCCTGCCATTAGGGAACAACACCAACTTCCCCTCCCACGTAGCACCATCGACGATCTCGGTATATGGACACCCGTCAGGCGGGTACTGTCCTGGCCCATAACCACCACCAGACGTCCCCATGCTCGATCCACTGGGAGTCTGACTAACATGAGAGTAGCTGCCCGATCCACCAGGGCTACTCTCAGCAGTCAGTGGTGAACCCTGGGTCCCACTAGAGCTGGGAATCTGGTAACTACACTTTCTTTGCCGGGGCATCTGCAAAAAGCACATGACAAACACAAACAAATTGTATTAGTATAAATGAAGACATGAGTTGGCATGTAATGAGAAAAGTAAGCATATAACAATTAAGATACATATACTACTCTACACTACACACATACTCTGATCCTCCTCACCAATGGTTAAGTCTACATATATGTCTTCGTGCAGGTCAATGTACTCATCACGAGCGTCTACAGAATTTCTCGCTGTTTCATCGACAACCTCTTCTTAGTACGAGTTGGTAGTTGATTTGTCCTTATGAACGTACTCAACTCTGGAGCGGGCTTGTATGTGTATCGCTGCCAACCAGTCCGCCTTATCGCGTTTTAGGCTTGGATATTCAATGAACATCACTTGACGTGCCTGATCTGCCAAGATAAAAGGTTCGTACTTAGTACGGTACCTCCTCCTATGGTTAATCTCAGCCATTTGATATTGCTCGTACACCTGCACCATTTTGACCGGATCATACCGACATCAAATGTAAGCGGTTATTTTCAGAGGCACACCGGCATATTCAAGCCTCACAATTCGTTTAAGTTTTCCATAGAAATCAAACAAATCATCACCTCCATTTTGATCAGCCCCTTTCACACACACACCACAATTGCTAGTAGACTTGGACATGTCAGAATCCATTGTGTGAAATCTAAGACCATTTACTATATACGATGGAAAAACGGATACTCATCGGATGGCCCTCCGCTAAAGACCGTAAGTAAGGACATGTGACTTGGTTTGCGGGATCTGGACATAATCCCGAACCAATCAGAAATTCAATTGGCAACTTCTCTTCAAGCGGTTCTTCATGTGTCATCCGCCATATTTGGATCCCTCTTGCATAACGCTTTTGAAAACGTCAGGACATGATGACATGATTAGATAGTAGTTAGAAGTTCAAATTTATGTGTTATAATAAGTAAGTCGCTCACCTAGCAAAGATCTTCATAAATTCATCAACTTCAAAGATTCGAGAGGACATAATAGTGGTGCCTTCACCTCCTTATCCGTCACCATTCTCAGATTCCTTTCGCCATAGGTCTACGAGATCCTAAATATTGAAAGTGTAACTTCATCATCCTTTTGAACTTCATACGGTTCGCATTTACGGCGGCCTAGATGCCTTAGTGGGCACGTGGTCTCCAAAGTAATAGCTGCAGAAGATGGCAGCTTCCTGTCTCACGTATGCATTGGCCATCGACCCCTCAGGCTTACCTTTGTTGCTGACGTACTTCTTCAATTTTCCCAAATACATGTAAGTTGTATATATATTTAGGTAAGATAATGTTCCTTCGGAAATAAGAACATTTTACGTAAATGGATGCCTTTATTACACACCTCTCGAATGGATACATCCATCGATACTGAACCGGTCCAGCAAGTCTCTCTTCATGTGGGAGGTGAACCGGCAAGTGCTCCATAGAATCAAAGAAGCTCGGTGAAAAGATACGCTCAAGCTTGCATAGAATCAATGGTATGTTGCTTTCAAGATTTGCTAACACTTGAAGCGTACAACCTTTTCAAACGAGGTGCTAGAGGGAAATACCACATTTTCTTGTGTGGAAGATTTTTCTTCTGACGTTTCTTTGAGGCGCCCTCCTTGTAACGCTTGTACCGGTCCTTACCACAGAACTTGCACTTCAGTAGATCTTTATCCTCCTCCCAATAAATCATGCACATACCCTCACAACAATCTATGGTTTCCATGGGCAACCCCATCCCTCGCATATTTTTCTTCGCCTGGTAAAAGTCAGGAACTAGGTTTGTTCTCGACAAAGCTCCGACATTACTTGTACCCATTCATTGAAGCTTCGGTTGATTGTCGGCCATTAGCCTTACAACTCATTAGCCAGCCAACAATGACAATTCGGTGCTTACACCGGATAAACCGGCTTCATGGATTCCATCAAGTCAAGAAGACTGATCCTCGATTCGGAGGCTCCTCCGCATCCCCCTACATCGCTCCTGGTGTCCATGAACTCTGGACCCGCAATATCATATACCATTTGCTCAACCTGCTCATGATCATTATTAGCATCGATGTAGAAGTATTTTGAGTACTTCCCATCACGCTTCTGTTTTCTTTTACGCTTCCCCAAATTCTCATAATCCATGAACGACTTGTATGTCTCACCATGAGAAGTCCATACGTCATACTACCATACAAACCCCTTACGTTTCAAGTGTTCCACTACCGTTTCTGGAGGTAAAAATTGCATATTTCTACATTTATACTGGGTGCAAGGGCACTTCATCATCCCCCCACTCAAACAATTAGTATGTGTCAGTGCAAATGTAACGAAGGCATCAACCCCTTCCACAAAACTAGGTAAAACTCTGCCATTAACTATCCTTTGGTACATCCATGAACGATCGGTGTTCATTGGATGATTATATAACCTGACACGTTTGAATTGATTAGATCGTATTTTTTCAACTCGATTCCCATTTCCCCATTTCTTGCATGTTATAAAGTTTTTGTCTCTTACCAAAATTCCCATTACAAATAAAGCATTCCAACCCTTTAATTTAATTTATAAATTATAAATTACATGCATTTCTGAATGTAATCACCAAATTATATCAACACACTTCATTAATTAAATTCTCATAATTTATAATCTAGTACATGTATAAATTTATCAAATGAAACAATTGCAAATCTTAATTAACATACTTAATATACTTAAATAAAAAATACGACATACTTAACATTATACTAATTAACAATTCAAACAATTGCACATCTCAAAGTTAATTAACTAGATAGTAAACATATTAAATTAGTCTAAATTAACTAAATTTTCCAAATATGTCCAAAAGTAAGGGTTTCAAAACGAGGTACTAAATCTTCATAATTTTACTAAATATACACCAATATCAAATTAATTAAAAGCCCAACATACTTACAAACATACTAACATTATACTAAAAATTCAAATTCACAATCAATATATATCGATTGCACATCTCAAAGGTAAAACATTACCTAATTACCTCTAAACTAAGTACTATATACACTCCATTTACATTCAATTGCTCAAATTAGTCCAAAGTAACAAAATCCCCAAATATAAAAAGTTAGGGTTTACCTTCGAATCCGGAGAAATGAGCGGATGGAATTTGAGATTGACGGCAAAATTGACCTCCTTGATTCACGAGCTTCGAATGGACAAAATGGTTGAGATTTGGACCGGAATGGCTTTGGCCGAAGTAATAACCTGCAACTCTAGCGACGGATAGACTATCCGTCGATATTAGCGACGGATAGTCTATCCGTCGCTAGAGTTGCAGTTTTTCGTTATTTTTTTAAAAAAAAATTCTGGTCAACTAATCTAACGACGGATAGGCTTATCCGTCGTTATGTAACGACGGATAGACATAACGACGGATAAGCCTATACGTCGTTAGATCTAGCGACGGAAATGCTTATCCGTCGCTAGAGCTAGCGATTCGTCGCTAGCTAGCGACGGATAGAATCCGTCGCTAGCGTTCCGTGGCTAGAAAAAGGCTTTCTTGTAGTGGGCGTGGGCCACCTAATCTCGATACTCGTCCTCTGCAACCGCCTCGCCACGTCTCACAATGCCAAAGTCACTATCTTTTGTGTCACATTTGATGTGTCGGAGTTAAAGCTCCTCAAGCTCCCCCTTGAAAAAAACGTTAACATCGTCCAACTTCCACCGGTTGACATTTCACACCTCATTTGACTCATCAACTCAAGTCGTCACCATGCTCTGCCTCATGATGCGAGAGTCCATGCCACTTGTTCGGTCTGCCATTACGTACGACCATGGACCGTGTGCCTGATCGCCATTGAGTTTGGAGTGCCCAAGTATGTCTACGCAGCTTCCACAGCGTGGTTTTCGGCTATAACTCTATACAGCCCTATTCTTGATAAAGAGATAAACGGTCAGTATACGGATCAAACCGAAGATCTTAAAATCCCTAGAATTAAACCGGTTCGACCGGAGGATGTTGTAGTGGCAATGTTGGACCGAAATGATCAACAATATCATGAGTACGTAAGGATGGGGAAAGAGTTTTTTTTATGTTTGATGGGCTCTTGGTGAACTCTTGGGAAGAATTGGAGCCAGTTACTCTAAAAGTGTTACGAGAGAATGAAAAGTTGCGCTCGGTTCTAAAGATTTTGATATACTCGATTGGTCCGCTAATTCGACCGGTTGAGCCAACTATTTCGAATATGGAGTTGTTTGATTGGTTGGACCGACAACCTGACCACTCAGTCATTTTCGTGTCATTTGGGAGTGGTGGGGTGTTATCAGCTGAGTAGATGACAGAGTTGGCTTAAGCCAACAAATGTTTGTTTGGGTGGTGCGGGCCCCCATGATAGGTGGTGTGGATGATGCATTTTTCGATTTCCAACACTCTAATGGCAACCTGAAATTTTTACCGAACGGTTTCTTGACTCGGACTAAGGATGTTGGTTTTGCGGTTCCCATGTGGGTTGAACAAGTGAAAATATTTAAGCACCCATCTATTGGAGGATTTCTTTCTCAGTGTGGTTGGAATTCAACTCTGGAAAGTATTACTAACGGAGTGCCGATGATTGCATGGCCACTTTATGCGGAGCAAAGGTTGAATGCGGCATTGCTTGTGGATCGGAGGAGTTCGAGGTGGCAGTGCAACCGTCAGTGTTGCCAACTAAGGAAGTGGTAGGAAAGCAGGAGATTGAGGAAATGGTGGGAGTTTTGATGGCAAGGAAAGAAGGGTTGCAAATGAGGGAAAATGTCAAGAAGTTAGAATTTAGTGGAAAAAAAGCTACTCCCTCCGGTCAATTAACAACTTCATAAGCTCTCACTTTCTCTTCAATTAAGAAATTGTAATAAAAAAATAGTTTGTGAGAGGTATTATATTGGTAAAGTTGTAAGTGGGTGATAAAGTAAGTGAGAGAGTAAATAAAATGATAATAAAGTAGGAAAGAGAAATAATAAAGAATTAAATAGTGGGATAAAAACTTTTATTTTTTGGGTTAGGAAGTTTAACGAAACACCAAAAAAGAAAAGTTATGAAGTTTTTAATGGAACGGATGGAATATTAACCTAAATTGGTCGGCTTTTAAGGCTTTGGGAGATTTGGTTTTGGAAATTGTGAGGGTAAAAGGAGGTGTTCTGGAAGTTTGATAATAGTGACCATGAATTGGATGTACTTCGAATTTATTAAAACATGATTTTATATTTCAATTTGGAGTTTGGACAACAGTGACTTATATGTACCTATTCATGGTACTAGACTGTATCATTTTGTATCTTTTCCAATTCTTATCATTCAGTTATTTTTCATCCTTCCCCTCTTATTGTTTTGCTAAAATTAGGTACTCCCTTCGTCCCGGAGAACTTCATACATTAGAGTTAGCGCGTAGTTTTATGTGAAAAGTTAAAGTAATGATAAAATATAAAAAAGGTAGAAAAAAGTATACTTTTAATGTCAAAAGGTGTAATTTGAGTGTAAAGTTGAGATTGTTTATTATTTGTTAGGTGTGGGTAGCTTCCTTTTTTGGTAATGTATGAAGTTCTATGAGACGGCAAAAAATGACAAATGTATGAAGTTATGCGGGACGGATGGAGTAATATACACAGATTGCTCTATGCTACGGGCCGGTTGGAGCATTGCTATATCTTGAAAGGGATTATTAAGATTATTTGAAATATTATTATTTATATTTAAAAAATATCCGTCCAAAACGACAACAAGGTGCATGTAAATCACTCCTCATCATTTGCTATATCTTGAAATTAAAGAGATGAATCATATCCACCACTAATTGACAAATAATTGCACCTTACCCTCCAACATGTCTAGATATTGGGATATTGACCACTGACATGAATAGTCCATAATCAAACGGTATTGACGTCTGACAAGATCCAATCAATGTCGATGAAATTACCATAGCCAGAAACTGTTTGGCACGATAACCATATGGCCATGTGCTTACCAATCTATCCTTTATATAATAAACAGTCTTATTTTTCCAACACCTCATAACACAACCTCAATCATTCCATAGTCCATACTGTTTGTGTAAACTTCATCATCGATTTCCATGGCAAACTCCAATAACCTCCACATCGCCATGCTCTCAAGTCCCGGAATGGGCCACCTCATCCCGATCCTCGTCCTCGCAAACCGCCTTACCTCTGCCCACAATGCCAAAGTCACGGTCTTTTTAGTCACAACAGCCGCGTCACCACCGGAGTCAAAGCTCCCCCTTGAGAAAAATGTTGAAATCGTCGAACTTCCACCGGTTGACATTTCGCATCTCATTGATCCTTCGACCCAAGTTATCACCATGCTTTGCCTCATGATGAGGGAAACCGTTCCACTTCTCCGGTCCGCTATCTTGGCCATGGAACGCTACCCTGACGCCCTGATTGCGGACATTTTCGGCACGGAAGTGCTCCCGCTTGCTGCCGAGTTTCGAATGTCCAAGTATGTCTATGCCCCATGCACGGCGCGATTTTCTGCTTTAACCGTATATTGTCCTGTTCTTGATAAAGAAATCAACGGTCAGTATACGGATCAAACCGAAGATTTGAAGATCCCGGGTATAAAACCGGTTCGACCGGAGGATGTGGTCGACCCGATGTTGGACCGGAACGATCAACAGTACTGTGAGTATGTGAGGATAGGGAAAGAGTTTACTATGTTTGATGGTCTCTTGGTGAACTCCTGGGAAGAATTGGAGCCCGTTACTCTGAAAGCGTTACGGGAAAATGAAAAATTGAGCTCGGTTTTGAAGATCCCAGTTTACTCGATTGGTCCGCTAACTCGGCCAATTGAGCCAGCTGTGTCAAACATTGAGTTGTTTGATTGGTTGGACCGACAACCCGTTGACTCAGTTATTTTTGTGTCATTTGGAAGTGGTGGGGTTCTATCAGCTGAGCAAATAATGGAGTTGGCTTGGGGATTGGAGTCAAGCCAACAAAGATTTGTTTGGGTATTGCGGCCACCAACGACAGGTCGTGTAGACGATGCATTTTTCGGTTTCCAAAATTCTTTTGATAATCCAGAATTTTTACCGGAGGGATTCTTGACTCGGACAAAGGATATCGGGTTAGTGGTTCCCATGTGGGCTGAACAAGTGAAAATACTTGGCCACCCATCTATTGGAGGATTCCTATCTCACTGCGGTTGGAACTCAACTCTCGAAAGCATTACTAATGGAGTGCCGATGATTGTGTGGCCGCTTTACGCGGAGCAACGGTTGAATGCCACATTACTTGCGGATGAACTGGAGGTGGCAGTTCGGCCGAGGGTGTTGCCAACTAAGGAAGTGGTGCGTAGGGAGGAGATTGAGGAAATGGTGAGAGCTATGATGGAGAGGAAAGAAGGGTTAAAAATGAGGGAAAAAGTGAAGAAGTTGAAGATCAGTGGAAATAAAGCTCTTAGTGAAAATGGCTCGTCTGATAAGGCTTTGGCTAGTTTGGTTTCAGAAATTGTGGGGCACAACAACTAGAATAATACGGTAATAATTGGACAAGTAATGTATCTTTTTCTCGTAAGAAGATTAAATATGATTGTATGATGGACATCTCCATTTTCATGTCCTTAGTATTATATATTTGTGTGTTACTCCCTCCATTCCACCAATTTCTTTCCATTTTATTTTTGTACAAATTTTAAGAAATTTAAGTAAAAAATGGGTTTATATAGATGAAGTAGTAAGTGTATAGTAAAAAGTAAGAAAGAGAATTGAAAAAGTATGAAAGAGAGAGATTAAAATATTAATAATGGAGATAGTGGGTTTCCATAAAAGGAAATGAAAAGTTTTTAATGGAACGCCCAAAATGAAAAAATGAAAAGAAATCTATGGAACGAAGGGAGTATTATACTTGGGAGCAAAGTTCGAAAGTACATATTCCATTGGCCTCCTACCACAGGGTCAGATCTGACCCTATGGTAGGAGGCCCATCGCACAAGGTTCAATCAGGCCGGCTCATAGATTTAAGGGGCCATGTGCGAAAATTTTAAACGGGGCCCAAGTATTAACAAAATAAAAAAATTATATTATAACTAAATAATAAAAATCATATATTATAAGTCATTGAAATATTCTCTCAAGATATTATTACACATAACTAAAAAATTACTTGAAAAACGCAACTCTTCTAGCTAGGAAATAGGAGAATTGATTTGAGAATTAATAGAATGTTGGGAAGAATTAGGAGATTTTGAGAAGAAAGAGGAAGAATGAAGAAGAGAGAAGGAAATGAAGAAAGAAATGTGTTCTATGTTCTTCAATCTTCTGATTGTTTCTTGTTCATTACATTTTTTTTTTTTCTTTTTATTTATACACATATGGGCTTGGCCGGGCCTGGGTTCAATATTTATGGTTCCAATTTTATTAATACATGTAGATTAGGCTGGTGTTAAATTGAGAGCAATCACGTTCATTTTAGAAAAAATTTAAAAAATCAAAAAACAATCTTTCCTAATATAAACACGATTACTCTCAATATTAATTCAACAGCAATATTTCGCAATCGGTTGTTTGTTAAGCAGCAACACGTAATCATAAGCTGACCAACTCAAATTAAAACAATCATGGAGGTGCTAGATGTTTCTACGATGAAAAAAATACGGTGTTAATTGTATACATAGAGTAAAGAATTACATCAAAACTGAACGATTCTTTTAGCATAAAATTTTTCAACAAGGTACTAGACTGCATTGCGCCCACATCTTTTGAGGTCAGCCGGTTTGAAGCAACTTGATCATTAGTCGTGATTAGTTAGATGGTTTATGTTGAAATTTTAGAAAACTAAGAGTGTCATTCAGGAGTAGCTCGGGTTATGGGTTTGATTCTCGTAAAGTGCGGATTCATTCTAGCATTTCATCATTTTATGAATTTTATTTTCATATATCACTCTTTTAAGATGGTTACTGAACGTTGAGACAGTTTAGTAAATGGCTTGATTTTCCTTTACAATAGGAAAAGCTACATTAGACTAGTGTAAGCTATATAGGGGAATTAATGTTGTGTTTGTGAGTTTTTATAACTGAGGAAATTTATGTTGTGACTGTAGGTTTTTGTCTCTTATACGCGCTGAGAAAAAAAGAGCAGATGAAAAGTTCAAACTTATCTGGGAGATTTATTTGGTGTCTGTGGGTTTTTGCATCAGTAAAATTTATTTTGTGTCCGTGGGTTTTTGCATCTGTGAGATTTATGTTGAGACTGTGAGTTTTTATAATTGAGGGAATTAATGTTGTGTTTGTGAGTTTTATAACTGGGGAATTAATGTTGTGTCCGTGAATTTTTATAACTGGAAAATTTATGTTGTGTCTGTGAGTTTTTATAACTGGAGGAATTCATGCTGATCGCGCTGGTCTAACCGCTGACCACGAGCAACTTAAAAAAGTGGATTTTACTATTCTAATGAAAAGTCAGGTCTTTTTCTAGAATTTGTCCTGAACGTTTAGGTCTCTAGTGTTTGAAATAGCAAATTAAAGAACAACGTATTTTTCGTTGACTTTTTGTTAAAAAGTTATATTTACCCCATTTTTCTTAGTTAAACAAATTATTTTCAAATGCAAGTTTCATTTCATTACATATTTGATTCAGAACGTTTGAAATCTAGCAGTTAAACCCCAAAACTTTTAACAGTATATTTCTTCTTTCTTTACTGAACTAATAAGTTTTTTTAAATAATGAGCTTTCATAGATTTCCATAGGAGCTCTAGTAATCGAGCTCCAGAAAGCTCCAAAATCGGAGCTTCCCTAGAATTTCAAGTTTTCTATTTTAATGATCAATTTAAATATTTTATTTTTGGGTTTAATTATTGTAATAAAATGAAATAT
This sequence comes from Plantago major, assembly GCA_026545765.1. Lineage (NCBI taxonomy): Eukaryota > Viridiplantae > Streptophyta > Magnoliopsida > Lamiales > Plantaginaceae > Plantago > Plantago major. The sequence goes on from CM048840.1 coordinate 103,166,275, forward strand.
CAAATAAAAAACAAAAGGAGAAATGAAGGGTTAAAACTGTAATATCAATGATGAATGTTGTCTTTTGTCATTCATTGTAATTATTTTTATTTCGTAAGTCACATATTGTTTTTCAATGTAATAGTATTTCAAACATTAGGGACCTAATCGTTTAGTGACCATTTTAAAAGGGTGTCAAGTGAAAATCACCCTATAAGAATATTAATATAAATATAGTTTGGCTGGTATCTAGCGGAATACTTCCTCCGTCCCAGTTTCATTTACCCAATTGACTTTTTCTGGTCAACAGCATTCAACTTTGAGCTTGATTTACTCACATATAATACTTTTAATGGATATTTAAAAAATATATATATAATGAAAATTTAAAATATGATATTTAAAAATATAAATTTTTAATTTTTTTACCAACATTATTTATGAGTAATTCGAAGACAAAATTTGTAAGCGTTGACTATAAAAAATTCAACGGGTAAATGGAGATTGAGTATATACGTTGAAGCAACACGTGTTTGTGGAAAGAAAGCAAATAAAATTCTCCAACCCAAAATGTTCGTTTGTGGAAAGAAAGCAAATAAAATTCTCCAACCCAAAATGTTCGTCAACAGTACACACTCAGCTGTAAGTTACTGACGAGTCTTCACCAAATTAAAGCTGCTAATTAATCTCAGTCCGTTAAATCATCAAGCAAGGTACCGTCAATCAGCTCACTGTCAGATTAATTAATTAAGTAATTAATTCTTGTTCACCATCTACCACGTACAGTCGTAATCTTTGAGTTTAACCATTTAAAGTTGTTTCTCTTCTCTTCTCACTCAGGTTAATTAATTACCTTGCTAGCTAGCTTAACTGCTCCCATCTCCATCCCAAAACCAACTGCCAATCATCTCATCTCAGGTATTTTACTTCACTCCTTTCCTTTCCGTAATGTATACCCCCTCCGTGTGTCATGGAGATAAATGATTAAAAATGAAAAAAAAAAAAAGTATGAGAGATAAGATATACTCTATCCGATTCAACTGACTTAGATTCCGCTTTTGAATTAAAACTTCAACTTGGGTCCAAATTTAGTAAGTTTTTGACCCCACAACCCAATATTATAACAAAAAAAAAGAACCCAATTAGCTGCCCCTGCCCAAAAAAAGTCCAACAAATTTCTGGCCCAATTTAATTCCTCCCAATTCACCAACAAACGAAACCCTACTCCACAAACAAACGAATCCTTCATCTTCCGTTTTGCCTGAGCTCTTCCGATCGCCTCCACCTCATCTCCGATCGCCTTCACCACCACCTCTTCTCCGATCGCCTCTTCTCCTCCAATCGACTCCAATCGCCGCACCACCACCTCTTCTCTTCTCCTCCGTCCTCTGGGAATCCTGTACTCCTCTTATAATCGCGCCGCCTCCACCAACGCTTCTCCTCCTCCACCTCTTCGATCCAATCGCAACCACCACCACCTGCCGCCACCACCATCTCTTCTCTTCTCCGATCGCAGGGAGCGACTCTTCTCCTCCTTTAATCGCCGCAGCCACCACCACCGCTTCTCCTCCTCCACCTCTTCGATCCAATCGCAACCACCACCACCTCTTCTCCTCTCCTCCGATCTGCTCCTCCTCCAATCTGCTCCTCCTCCACTCAAAAACTCAAGCTATGTTTATGAATCACCTTTTTCCAGAAACTCCGGATATTAAGCAGTGGTTCTCAAGCTATGTTTATGAATCACCGCCTGTGGATACCGGAGATGAATGTGATTGTGGCCAAAAAAGAAGCAACCGGTCGCCAAAATGAATCAACTTGGCTGAAGAAACTAAGCAAGAAAATCTGCGAGTAATTAATGCTCAACAGAAATCTGAGCTCAACTAAACTGTAACCTGCCCCAAAATACTCTCAAAACTGCACACTATTTGTATAAACTACAATTAAATAAGAAGTTGTATTAAAACCCGTGCCCGGGTCCGCGGGAAGTTGAATCCGGGACGGAGGGAGTATAATGATAAAAAATGAAAAAAGTAAGGAAGATAGTTGAGTTAGTGGTAGTTACTTTTTTGCTATTTTTGTAATGGTACTAGATTCGTGTACTATTTATCTACTACTCCCTCCATTCTTTATAAAACTTGTTATTTTACTATTTTACGGTCTACTGTCTCCGACTTTGACCACAAATTAATCTTAAACGATAATAGTAAATAATTTAATAAAAAATCATATAATGAAATTTTTTAAACATAATAGTAAATAATTTAATAAAATCATATAATGAAATTAATTATATGATTTTATTAAATATTTGACCGGTCAAAGTCAAAATGGCAAGTTTTATAAAAAATGAAAGGAGTACTAATTTATTCATTTTAATTTTTGTATCCTAGCTATTTTTCCAATTTCATTATATTACTAGAACTTGAAAAGGGCATTGTACTATTGTGGCAGCTAGTTATAAATAATTGTATAAGTACGTACATGAAGTTAAGAAATATGGTTCTTTCAAATTGCCTATATGAATTGATATGTTTTAATTTAATTGAAGAATTTTTTTTATTGTTGTTTGTGATGAGAAATTGTTTTTTTCCCTTGTTGAATTAAAGTTTGGATATGTGCAAATTGAGTATGTTTTAATTTAATTGAAATAGAAAGATTGGCTCTAATTTACATTTATATTACAAATTGGTACAATTTAACTTAAAATTATATTTATATTGTAATTTTTTTGTTCATTAGATTTTATATTATTTAATTACTATAAAATATACTCCCTCCGTCCAAGAGAAATTGTCAGTTTTGAATTTTGACTTTTTCTGCCGTGAATAAAATTCAACTTTGAATAAGAATTTATCTTAAACGGTAGCGTTAAAATATAATCTTCAATTGTATTATACTCCCTTTGTCCTGAATTCAACTTTCCATTTTCCGTTTTGGACCATCCCAAACTCAACTCCCCCTTCTTTAAATGAAAAATCTTTCTCCTACTTTATTCACTATCCCTCTTACTTTATTCACACTATTTCATACTTTATTCACTATTTTTCACACTTTATTCACTTTATCTTAAAGCTTGTGTCTGGACCAAACGAGAAGTTGAGTTCGGAACGGAGGGAGTATAATGAATACTAGTAGTGTCTAAATTTTCATCATATAATTAAATTGAATATTTTACGATTAGTTCAAACTAATTTGTACTTAAAGTTGAGTTTTGTTAAATGCAAAAAAGAAAATAATTGGACAACTTCTATATTCCAGAGGAGTACTATAATAATACTCCCTCTGTTTCAATAAGAACTTAGTGAGGTGTTTCTTTCTCTTAATTATAATTAATCAAAATTAATAAAATATAAATTTGTGTGGGGTATAATGTTGATAGAGTAGAAGAGAGTGAATAAACTGATGATAAAGTAGGAAATATAAATACAGTTATAAAGAAGTATTAAGTGGGATAAAAAATTTACTTATTTGGCTTAGAAAGTTTTTTAATGAAATCCAAATAAGGAAAGTTTATTGAAAGGAGGGAGTAACATTTGTGCCAGCTAAACATTACCATTAAGTTCACTAATGGGGGGGGGGGGGTGGGATTGGGTTTTATTTGATTGAATTAAGCCTAGTATCGATGTGAACACTAATCGATTGATATACTACCTTATCGACTGTCACTGTTAGCAATTACTCATCCACACATGGTATGCATTGTTTGTTTTGTCCAGAGCTATGGGCTGCAGCCACGGTTCCTTTTTAACTGACTTCCCTCTTAACCAGCCTGATATGCAGGATTATCACAAACATCTTCAATTTCTTTCACTACCCTGCTAATTGTATGACTTAACATATAGTAGTACTATATAGTGATCTAGAAAGTCAGTTGCTGAAATAAAAATCGGACCGGGACTTGGTATAAACTAATCGAAACTGCAACTTGGTGTGTACAGAATTACGCATGCATGATGCAGATTCAACACAACGCATCACGACAAAGATAATAACATGAATGTATTCGTAAACTTATACCGATCTTAACAATGAATATGCGTGAAATAAACAAGACACAGAGATAAGTTTCTAGCAGATTATATTTCTATAATCCACCGAGCCTCATGGCGAAAATATTCATTAATCAATAATGATAATGAATACAAGAACTACTCTAGATCTATTCTACGAATATCTCTAGATGCAAAACAACTAAGCGATCGTAAAGAGCTACCTCTACCAATCTACCTATCAGTCACTAAGATAGTAAAGAGGATGACAAATATGTGAATCTATAAATATGAACTCTAGGTTTTTCGAGCTTGCTTCACATATGAATGTCATCCGTATTTGTCTTCAATGTCGACTCATGTATATATAGGCTTCCAGTCCACGTGAATAGTAGATCCGTGAATAGTAACCCGTGAACAGTACCGCGTGAACAGTACTTCGTGAATAGTAAGTAAAACCCTAGTGGACTTCTACTTCCTTCCTTGGCCCACAAGTAATGATTTAGTAAGTAGAATCCTAGTGAGATTCTCCTTGCTTCCTTAGCCACCAAGTAACACATTCCTTGTTCTATCCATACTCTACTTCTTCAAGTATCTTCTTGGATGCCACCAATATAAAGTAGTTGAGTACTACATTGATTCTTGTTATAATCTTTATTGCTTGTAGTTAGAATCCTAATAGGCTTCTCCTTCCTTCCTTGACACACACGAATACAACTCCTTTTCCTAGCCATCTTCGATTTGCTCAAATATCCAAGATTCTATGAGATCTTGTCCTTTTTTAATTCGACTTGTTCATTCTTCTTGTAAAGAGAATCCTGATCGAATATACATACGGTTTGCACACTCCCTTTCCTTCTTGACTTCGATTTCCTAGATTCCAAGAGATCTTGTATCCTTAGATATCTGCACAGACCAAACAACTAAAATTGTGGAATAATATTAACGTTAGAATAAAGGTAAAAACTATTATATATAAACCTAAGTGTGACTGGTGTATCGAGAACACTGAATTCACAGTGTTCCCGTGAGTGTTCTCAAAACACCACCAGTGGTCACACTTACATTCTCCCCCTTAGTTTTTGCCTTTCATTCTAATCACTAAAAACCTGTCAATGTAAGTGCAAGATATATACAAACTCCCCCTAAAACCAAGATAAACAACTCCCCCTTAATTTCAGAGTAAAGTCGTAACAAATGACAAAAGACGAAGGAATCCTTTTGAATCTATCCAAGATCTTCCAACTTAGTTATATCTGCACAAATACTCAACTAAAATCGTGGAACCAGTTAGGTAAGTGAATAAAGGTAAAAACTATAATATATAAGATTTACCGAAGTGTGACTCAAATACTAGTGTTCTAAAGACACTGAGACTCATGTGTTCTGATAACACCTGGCATAACAACTGTGAGCGTTAACGACACACCCTCAGTAGTCACACTTTCATTCTCCCCCTTAGTTTTTGCCTTTCTTCACATCACCTAAACCTTCGAAGTTAGTGCAGATATACATATACTAAACTCACTCTCAAAATAAGAAAGATTTCTCCCCCTTAATCGAAGAATGAACTTAGATATAAAACTAAGTCAAACACATAGAAATCAAATACTGTTGCAATCGAAGATAAGCAGAATTAAGAAGCACTGACTAACAAAGAAACATAAAACAGAAAAACAAGAAGACAGAGAACATAACACTAGAAAACACAAAACAAGAAAACAACACTCCACTGGTGTTTTCAGAACACCGCAAGTCTCCCCCTTGATGTGTGGAAAGCAAAAACATCCAAATTGGCATGCACCTACTGCAAAGTAGTTGTATGCTGTTCAACCAGATCTCGTTAAGCTTATAACACAACTCTCGAGATAGAGAACATCCCATCATTAGCCACTGCACAATGGAAACATCAAAACAAGGTAGATCCATGTGATATGCCCAACCAAGCATACTGTGAGTAATCTTTATGAAACCAGTTGTTTCAAAAACATCTTTATCCTTAGGAGTGAACACCTGAGTGGTCAAAACCTTATAGAACAAAGCTCAAGAAATATCAAGTCGAAGACTGGATCAGTCGGATCCTCATCAACTAAAAACAAACCCAAAATCCTTATTTAAAACCACATGGACTAATAGCCTAAAAGACCTTATGCACAAAAACCTTTTGTAACACAGGAGAATCAGAAACATCAAACCAAGAGGTAAAAATCAGTACAACTCACTAATAACCCTAGATACAAATTTACCAAAAGAACTCACAGAGACAAGTAAGTGTCAAGACTCCAAGAATTCATAGATACGGTGAAGCTTAAAAAACAGAGAAAAAATTGTCCGTTCAACCAACAACTTTTCTCTTCAAATTGATAGAACAATTCACACATATCTTTGGTAAAGAAATAAGAATCATATGCAAACATTGCATCATCCCTTGTAGGGCTAGTAGGAGACACATGGAAAATAAGCTTAGGAACTTTACCTTTAGCTTTGGCCGATGTGGAGAGTACACATGTCTTAGCCTTGGAGCAAGTAGTCACTGGCTCAACAACCTCAACTTCTGAAATTGGTGTGTTCGAAAACACTGGTATCATCTAGCACATATTGTGTGGAAGACACAACATGAGCATCAACCAGTGATGTGGTAGACACACCTGCTTCTGTAGGGTCCTAAAAACAGTGTGTTCGGAACACAGGTATCATCTGCACAGAGTGTGTGGAAGACACAATCTGAGCATCAACCAGTGGTGTGGTGGACACACCTGCGAGACAAAACGAGTGGGACTAGACTCCAAAGCAACACATGGTACTGAATTACCACCTTTAGTACCCAAAAACACCGACCTAGTAGTAAATACTAGAATGTGAGTTCCAAAGTTACCAACAACCTGCACAGGTGATTAAAGTACCACAATATAAAGAACCAAAGTGGGTAGGGAAGTGGAGATGGACAGGGAGACAAAGAGACACTAAGGATTTAGAAAGACTGAGAATGACACAGAAACAAAGAAAAGACACAAAAAAACCAAAAATTACCAGGAAGTGCAGTGTTTATAGAACACCAGTTCTACTGTAGCTTGAATCGGTGTTCTGAAGACACTGCTTTTCGGTAGAAAAAAACACAAACTTTTACTTGACTCTAGAAAGAATAGAAAGAGAAGGGAATACGAACAGACTAGATAGAAATATAACAGAGAGAGCTGCGAGAGGGCGTAAATATGGTTAGTGGGTGAAAAGGTAGCACACATAATATCTCAGAAAAATACTAAAACAAGAAGTATTAGTACAAGTGAGACACTAGTAGTTCTGTGAGTAAGAAGAATATAGAAGGAAAATCAACAAGTGATAACAAATTAGTATTTAGAGAATAATTCTATTTTAATTGTACACCTACCAACAGAATTACATCTTAGTACTAACTAACCCAACATAGACTAATTACTCAACTGACACCCACAAGCACATGCACCCCTATGCAGAGAAGAAGAGAGAAAGGGAATGAGTAAACACATAACATACTCAAACATTACAGATAAACATCTTCTAACAGACTCAAGACGAAACCAAAAATCACAGATGAACATACTTTAACATACTCAAGACCAGATACATGGAACCAAACATCATGATATAGAAAAGTTAGATAGCACAACATCATACTCCCCCTTTTTATGAGGAAGGTGAAACCATCATACCCTTCTTTCTCTTAAAGATCAAGGTTCAAAAGACAACCTTATATTAGAGCAAATCAAGATGCAACCATACTCACTTTTGCTATGTAAACATGCACATATTTGTTTGTGAGTAAAAATAATACAAAACAGAATGTCAACTAGCTGGTGTTCTGGCAACACCAGTATCGCAGCTAGCCAGTGTCAGTGTCTCGAGAACACCAGTCTCTCAACACCTACACCATTCTCCCCCTTTTTATCTTTCTTCACAAAACATATCCAAACAATTTGTTAGCAACATATGAACACGCATGAACTAATCAAACCCCCCCTCAAACTTAGCAGAGAGTAAAAAGCAAAAGCAAGTACTAAGCAAATATGAAACATGTTCATAACAGTACATTAAGTACCAAACGGGTCTATCTATCATGTTAAGATCTTTTTACGTTGTTCATATGCAATCTCATCTCCCCCTTTTTGTGAAGAAAGGTCTTCAACAAACAAAGCTCCAATGGTCACGGGAGTGAGACTAATAATCTGTAACTTGAGAAACACGTGAGTAGAGAAAACAAACACAAAAGAAAGTAAGAGTAGAAGTGAGGAGGGACATGTGATGGGAATAACACACTTCAATCCAAATGGCTGTAAAGAAAATCTTAAGACACATATTCAAAACTAATGCCAATCATTAGAAAAGATTTTTGGTAAAAGATTTTCACAACTAAACTGGAGATAATCAGTTAGAAAAAGCCACTTATGAAGAATCTTAGCTAATTGTGAGATAATACACTCCAAGCTTTACAAGAAAATCAAGATTAATACCTCGAAAATAAGCTAAGAAACATATGCAACGTACCCATACACAAACACTCCCAACACAACTCTTTCTTTCAAACACACAAGAAAGACTTAGGACAGAGAGGGAAAGAGGAAAAGGGCAAACCAAACTATCAGTCAATGCAGAGGTAATGGTGTGCCGGAAACACACTACTCATTCACAAGGAAATCACAACACAAAGGTATAGCAAATTCTCCACGCAAAAAATAAGAAGAGAAGAGGAAAGATAACAGAAAAGAGGGAAACAGAAAGGGACAGTCACTGTCATAGAGTGTAACCAGAAAAAGGTGTTGCGGGAACACAAACTACAAGTCAGTGTGGTCAACACACCAGCATGGCATAAACTCCACAGAAAAAAACAAGAAGGAGGTTAGGGAATAATGTACGCAGCACACACAAATAAGTATGGTGTTGTCAGAACACAAGAACCACACCCGGACTTTTTATTAAACTCCACCTTGTCCAAACAGTAAATAAGAAACAAAAAGCACAATGGTTGTATACATTTTTTTTTATTGACAAGGACAACAAGTTGAATGACGGCAGTCGGAACCCCAATCACCCCAACCGTGTCACAGGCCTTTTCAGCAACATGGGTTTGTACATGAGAACTGAATGAGGACAACCTGAGTTTCAACACCCCAGTAACCCAATGCGCACAAATTTACCACATCACCTTTTTAGAGACAACCTCAAATCAAATAATCATACCGAATGTAGGCAATCGGAACCCCATACACCCCGGTACAACTATCGACTATATCTGGCATCCCATTTACAACCAAAAATAAAAGCATACGAACAAGGAGAGGCTTTATTAGAACCAGATATGACCGAGTATCAAAACCCACAACTCATGGTGTACTTGCTTACGAATATTTTTGTTTTTATAAAAAGGAGAGAAGCCAAAGCAAACGGTCAACCAAACACAAACAGGAGTAAGGTCAACACAAACACACTCCCCTGAAGACACTTAGACAATAACAGGAAGTCAAGAAGAAGAGAGAGAGGAGAGAAATTTTTGTTTTATGAAAGGAGAATAGCAAATACGAAAGGTGTGACAACTCAAGCAAGAGAAGCAAAGGTAACCAACCACCGTACTCAGCACAGACAGATAGTAAGATCACAACTCACAAAACACCACAAACAGAACTGAAGAGAAGAAGAAACTACAAGGAAGATCATAACACAAAACAACACACACATAAGCTGGTGTGATCCGGTGGTGTTGCGGGCACACCAGTGTTTTTTTTTTTTTTAATTTTTTAAATTTTTTTTTTTTATAAATATATACAGAAAACCTCTCTAAACAAAATTATCTATCATGATTTTGAGGTTTAATGTAAACATCATTCAGTTTAAGCCAAGATACCATATAGTCACCCAAAAGGAAAGACCATCCATTAACGAAATTTCTAATAATCATATCTCCAGCCCAATTACAAAAACAAAAGCAAACACGCATAGATTGACAAATACATCTCAAAATTTGCTTTACAGAATTGGATCGAAGTGTGTTTAGACTAGATGGGTATTTGACATGCACACACATAACATATGATATATCAAGATGACAAGATGAAATAGATAGAGACATACCAATTAATTGAGATAAAGGAGGGTTATTCCTTATCTCAGCTGATGGATCATCCCCTATTCGAACAAACAATCCAGCATCATGTTCACCTGTTCTAACGTATGCGACTGCCTTTGATGTTGTGTCTGGTGTCTCCGCAACACTAGCTTTTTGTTCTTCACTGTTAAGCTGTGATGCTGCACCCGGTGTTGTCAGAACACTGGGATTAACGCCACGATTATGCACATCAAGTTGCTCTAGCCACAGCTCATCCTTGCTCCATTCTTCCCAAGCTAAATGTTCAGCACTAGAAAGAATACGAACAAAACAGTAGTCATATGTAATAAATCGACATGCACGAATATCAATTAATTTGATATATGCACGATGTATGATTTTCTTAAGATCGCAATAAGAAAAATCAATAAAACCTACTACATATGTAATAAATCGACATGCACAAATATCAATTAATTTGATATATGCACGATGTATGATTTTCTTAAGATCGCAATAAGAAAAATCAATAAAATCTATTACATTAAGCCTACTAAAATAAGGATTAGCTTGATCCATTATATGTATACCAAATCCAAACACCAATGAATTAGGTGCTTGGCTCTGATACCAATTGAAATAAAAATCGGACTGGGACTTGGTATAAACTAATCGAAACTGCAACTTGGTGTGTATGAACACGTAATTACATGCGCAGTGATTCGTGTGTTCAACACATCGCATCACGACAAAGATAATAACATGAATGCATTCGAAACTTATACTCGATCTTAACAACAGAATATGCAGCGGAAATAAACAAGACACAGAGATAAGTTTCTAGCAGATTATATTTCTATAATCCACCGAGCCTCATGGCGAAAATATTCATTAATCAATAATGATAATGAATACAAGAACTACTCTAGATCTATTCTACGAATATCTCTAGATGCAAAACAACTAAGCAATCGTAAAGAGCTACCTCTACCAATCTACCTATCAGTCACTAAGACAACAAGATAGAAAAAGCTTAGTAAAGAGGATGACAAATATGTGAATCTATAAATATGAACTCTAGGTTTTTCGAGCTTGCTTCACATATGAATGTCTTCCGTATTTGTCTTCAATGTCGACTCATGTATATATAGGCTTCCAGTCCACGTGAATAGTAGATCCGTGAATAGTAACCCGTGAACAGTACCGCGTGAACCGTACTTGGTGAATAGTACCGCGTGAATAGTAAGTAAAACCCTAGTGGACTTCTACTTCCTTCCTTGGCCCACAAGTAATGATTTAGTAAGTAGAATCCTAGTGAGATTCTCCTTCCTTCCTTAGCCACCAAGTAACACATTCCTTGTTCTATCCATACTCTACTTCTTCAAGTATCTTCTTGGATGCCACCAATATAAAGTAGTTGAGTACTACATTGATTCTTGTTATAATCTTTATTGCTTGTAGTTAGAATCCTAATAGGCTTCTCCTTCCTTCCTTGACACACACGAATACAACTCCTTTTCCTAGCCATCTTCGATTTGCTCAAATATCCAAGATTCTATGAGATCTTGTCCTTTTTTAATTCGACTTGTTCATTCTTCTTGTAAAGAGAATCCTGATCGAATATACATACGGTTTGCACACTCCCTTTCCTTCTTGACTTCGATTTCCTAGATTCCAAGAGATCTTGTATCCTTAGATATCTGCACAGACCAAACAACTAAAATTGTGGAATAATATTAACGTTAGAATAAAGGTAAAAACTATTATATATAAACCGAAGTGTGACTGGTGTATCGAGAACACTGAATTCACAGTGTTCCCGTGAGTGTTCTCAAAACACCACCAGTGGTCACACTTACAGTTGCAAGTGAATCTTTACTTGACATAAGTCATCAATTAATCATGAAATCTGAACTTGACTTGATGTATCTTATTTCGGTAGCTAACTTGCCATCGTAGGTTATCACTCTCTGAGTATTGCCAATGGTGTGTAATAAGAATGTGCGACCTGAGTCTGCTGAAGATGAATACATGGCTTGCCACAATTACTTGCAGTCATATATTGATTAATAGATCCTTCACCAAACCAGCTAACATTGGTCCGTTAATCATTAAGTTCTACAAGCTACCGCCAATCTGCTCACTGTAGTGATTAAGTTCCACTAGTTCTTGTTCTACCATTTTTCACTCATAGACGCTCTTCATCTCTGGCAGATCTTTAGCCATATTAAACGCCTCCTAACTCAACTCAATTAGCTAGCTCGCTCCGATCATCATTTGGACAACAATCATCTTAACTCAGGTTAAAATATAACTTTACTACTTGACCATTTCTTGCTGGTAGAAGTTATTAACACCGATGCTTATTCGCGACATGATGATAGTTTTGTTGGTTTAAATAGTTTTCTTGTGTGTTGACAGTGTTGCTGTTGCTTCAGTTTCCATACCTTAACTTTTATTTGCACATTCTCTGCACATTTTACTTAAAGAGTGACACATGTACCGTACGCACCGGATTGAAATTGAATATGTAAGATGGACGGATGAGATTTATGGTCGCAGTTGTCGCTATTATACTACTTTAATGTATTGGAATTTTTGACAGGTTAAAAATGGCGGGAAGCTCATCAAGGGGGGTGCCTAAAATAAGTGGGAAGATGCACCTTTTGGATCGAAAAGATTATACCTATAGCATCAGTATCCTGCCCCAAGTGTTAACTGATGTATACAACAACTTTATTTCAATGGCTAATGTGGTCGAACTTGCTGCTTTCAGAGATAAAATCACTGCGGACACTTCTCCCGAGTTGATAACTGCTATGTGGGAACTAAAGTACCTGATGGGATTCATTAGGAGCGCGTTGAAATGGTGTGTCAATGATGCTGGAGTTATTAATAGGACTTTATTAGATCTCTTGACTCACATTGAATCTGACTTTATAGAGGTCCTCACTCCCATTGAAGCTGACGTATTAGAAGCCACACAACTCCTCCTCAGTGTTCCATCATCAGATTAGCGTGTGCTGATTGAAAATCATGGGGATAAGGGTTTTGACTTCAAGTTTTTGGAGCAGGAGATTCTAGATGCCTATTTATTTATATGGAAGCATTGCGTTCCTTTGCCTTCCATGTTCTCCGAGGAATCAGTACTGGTACGTCTCGACCAAGCCATAAAATATGGGATGCATAAGAAACAGGCTGTCGTTATGAAAAAGTTCATCCACTTTCTCAAGGAGTTCGCAGAACAAGCATGTTTGGAGGATATGTTCCCTTGGGTCGATTATTTAATTGACATGATGATGTGCTATTGTTTCCATTATAACATGAAAGGACCATCTTCTGACAGCACAAGCCGCCTCGATGCAGCTATAGATTGTATTGTCTTCCATATTTTGGTTTGGCATTCCGAATCACGTGCTCCCCTCACTGGAGAATTTCTGGTGGCCTATGTTGAATGCATTCAAGAAAATCTGAGTTGTCTTCAAAACAAAGAGTGTTATTATCTTGCTGAACAATCAAACCATCAAATCAAAATTACTGAGGATGTGCTGAAGTTGGTGCTTTCTGTTCTCAGCGGCACGCCCAAATATGAACTTGATCATTTGAGATCGGTGCCTTCTCTTGTCAGCAACATGGCCAAATGTGAATTTGACCAGGTGAAGCTATCTCTCGATACATCAGTGAAACAACTAGGATGCATCATCTCATCTTTCTTTGCCTTTGAATTTGATGGTGAAAAGACGAGTTTTCAGATAACTGATTGGTTCTTCAGAACTTTCCAAGCTCTGTGTTTGCAACTAGACTATGATGGTTCCCTGAGTAATGAAACTCTGATTCAGTATGCATATTGCTTCCAATGTTGTCAATTTTTACTCCAAACAGATGGGGGTACTAATATGGAGAGTCCTCAAGGTGATCAATCCAGATTTTACGATGACCTGGTGTCCGTGGCACCTGTTGTCTTCTATAAGTGGTCAGAGCATGCCGTAGAGCAGGAGATACTTCTTAACGGTAGAGCACAAATGGTTGATGTGTTAAGAAGCCTAGGGTCTATGATTTGCTCATTTTTTAACAATAAGGTACTGGAGAACACACGAACATCGATGAATTATGGGCTACCTGAGTTGCTCTCAAAGGTTGAGTGTGTCAAACAAGTCACAAGGATGATCTTTATCAAAATCTTCATGCGCTTGAGATCACACGCTCCTCAAACTAATTTATTGGGGTTCTTGAATTTTTTCCTCGAAAACTTGGAAGAATTGACAGTTCGTAATTTTGATTTGGTCCGGGATTGGAAAGATCAGTTGCAAACCATTCAGCACGACATTGCTGTTTTCAGATCATATCTCCAAAACACCAGGGACAAAAGCATCGGATGCAATAATTCACAGCATCTTTCTCTCCATATCGGAAATGCAGCATATGATGCAGAATACATCATCAGCGCATTCACTGTTGGAGCTTTTCATGTCTGGTCCAAATCATTTATAATCTCTGATCTGATAGAACGATTTGATTTAATCAAGGAAAAGGTTAAAACTGGAGAAATTGTTAGCAATGACTCAAGTCATGTCTTGCCACATGAACCAATTCCAATAACTAATCCGGAGAAGGATGCTATTCGTGCCTCATCACGAGTGCCAGTACCTCCAATTGATGTGGTTGTTGGTTTCGAGGTTGTAATGAAACTGCTGATGGAACGTATTGTTAGTCAAAAAGAGCAGCTGGATGTTATCTCAGTCGTAGGAATGCCTGGAATTGGCAAGACTACTCTTGCGAAGAAGGTGTATGAAGATCCTTACACGGTCAACCACTTTCAACTCCGGGCATGGTGTGTTGTGTCCAACGACTATGATAAGAAAGACTTGTTGCTTCGCATCTTAGGCACTGATGGGATCCGTGAAGCAAGTTATGAAGAATTAGGTGTTGTGCTTCACAAAAAACTCATGGGGAGAAGGTACCTGATTGTACTTGATGATGTTTGGGACATGGACGCGTTCATTTGCCTCAAACGTTTCTTTCCAAATGTTGATGATGGAAGTCGGATCGTGTTGACTAGCCGTGCAATATTAACAGGACATGATAGCTATCCTATTACACTCAATCTTTTATCTGATGATGAAAGTTGGAATATATTAAAAGAAAAAGTCTACCCGACAGAAGATTTCCCGATTGAATTGCTTGAGATTGGTAAAAGAATTGCTAAGAAATGTGGAGGATTACCGCTTGCAGTTGTCGTGGTGGCTGGTGTACTTGCCAAGTCACAGAAGAATCAAGATGTATGGAAGGAAATTGCAGAAAGATTAAGTATTTATAGTGTTGCTGGTGATACTCAAGGTGAGGGGATGAAATTAGCATTGGATCTAAGCTATGAGCTTTTACCCGATCACTTAAAACCATTGTTTCTTTATGTTGGAGCATTTCCAGAGGATGAAAGCATTTCTTCGCAGAATTTAAAATGGTTATGGATTGCCGAGGGATTTATAAGGAAAAGTGTGAAGAGTAGCCCAGAGGATCAAGCTGAAACAAACCTTATGGATCTAATTGACAGAAGACTTCTAATGGTTGGCAAAAGAAGGTCTGACGGATTAGTGAAAACTTGTCGTATCCATGATTTGATGCGCGATATGGCTTTGTCAAAAGCAAAGGCTGAGAACTTTTTGCAGTGTATCGGCAATTATGAACAGTTACCTGAGTATGTAATATTTCAAAGACCAGTGTGCGGGTACAAGTATCCGAGTGCTGCACCCCTTGAACCTACTACTAAGGATTTTTTGAAGTGTATTGGCAATTCTGAACGCTTACCTGAGCACGTATTTGAAAGACGAGTGTGTGGATACCATTGTGGAAGTACTGCAGCCCGTGTAGCTGCAAATGGGGCTCCTCCGCGACGTGAACTGATTACATATGATGACCTCACAACGCTGTCAATGCCTAGCTGTCTCAACTCTGTGCTGCTCTTTAATCGCCAGTCATGGAAGTATGGGAATCTTGGTGTATCAATCTTTGAAAACCATAAGATGTTGAGGGTCTTCCATGTGGATAGCATGGTTGACTTCAAGTCCACCGATGTTAGTTTTCCTATTCATTTGAGGTACATTTCACTTTGCATGGACTCCGACATAATCCCAGCTTCAGTATTCAAGCTGTCGGACTTAGAGACCTTGATCCTCTCAGGGTTTCAATACAGTGACATTAGTGTGCCAGGTGAAGTCTGGAAAATGACAAAGTTGCGCCACTTGGATATAGACACTGATAGTAACGCTGGTGTTGTATTTAATGACTCAACAGAAGACTCTTATAGCAAGTTGGAGAATCTGCAAACTCTTGCAAGACCTATATTTAATGGAGAAGAGACAAAGCTGATTGGAAGATTCCCAAATCTTCTGAAATTGAAGTGTGTCTTCTCTAATGAAAATGGAAGAGAGTGGCCTAGATTGGAGTCTCTTCATCAACTCCAATCGCTTCAGTTGCTGTGGTCGGATGTTAGGGCGCCATGTAATCAGCCCCAATTTACTCGACTTCCATCAACCTTGAAAAAGCTAGGCCTGCGTGGCTTTGGTCTCAAATGGAAGGACATATCAAACTTACAAATAGTACTGCCGAACCTAAAGATTCTCAAATTACAATATGAAGCTGCTTCAGATGAATTGTGGGATATGGGGAATGTAGTATTCCCCAAACTCAAGTTTCTTACATTGTGGGGGTTGAACATAAAACGATGGGTTGCTTCCGAAGAGAATTTCCCATGCCTTGAGAATCTCGTTTTATGGAGTTGCCACAACCTTGAGGAAATCCCTTGGAGCTTCGGTGAAATTAATACTTTGGAGAAGATTGAGATGGGGATGTGCAGCCACAGTGCTTCTGAATCAGCAAAGCGGATTGAAAAAGAACAAGTCGAGGAATACGGAAATGATCTGCTCAAGGTTCATATTATTGTTCCTGATGATCCTCCGAGAGGTAATTCAGCTTCTCATGGAATTTCTGTCTGTTATATGAAAAAAATACTACTGTTCTGTTGCATTGGGTTCTTCCTATAACAGAAATTGTCCTTCATTTATCTTGTGCTGTTTATACAGATGATCATGATGAACCTAGTGAAGAATGAGAGAAAGATAATGCACGCACCAGATAGCGAATCAAGTGACCCATTAATTGGATTCTGAATTGCTTTTGGATAGTTTTCATCTGAACACGGTTAGATTAGATTATTCAAATAATTTAGTAATTTACTCTACGAAACTGAATATTACTTCAAATGTGATTCTTCTGTTTGCTGTATTTAGGCACTAAATTTCAGTTAGAACTAAAACACACACACCCTGCAGAAATGTAGGTGTAACTAGGGGTGAGCGCGGGCGGATATTTATAAAAATTCAATCTGACCCACCTATGGCGGGTGATTATTGTTTCAACTCACGGCGGGTGGAATATTTTTCCAACCCGCGGCGGTTCGGGTGATGACAATGGCGGGCGGATAGGCGGGTGAAAATAGAAAAAAAAAACATAAATTTGAAATGTAAAATGAATCTATAAATCCCCAAGTAGCAATGATCATAAACAAAGTTTCAAATCCAAATTAAATCATACAACAGTAGTGGATATCCAAATGAAAGTGAGAGACGAGCGTGAGAAATGACCTAGTTTAGTTTGAAGTTTCTATTTACAGTGAGTAGCAAGTAGCAACTAAGGAGAAAGCAAGAAACGTATTTCATTACATACTACAACTATGAACTATTCTTTTATTACTAACGGCGGGCGGGTCGGGTGGCACCCGCCCAACCCACGAAAAAATTAAAAAAATAAAAAAAAATTTCAACCCACGAAAAAATTTAAAAAAAAAAAATTTGGCGGGTGCGGGTGAGACGCGGGCGGGTCGGGCGGGCGGCTTTTTTGCTCACCCCTAGGTGTGACTATGGAAGTACCCAGCGAAGTCACAGCACTTTATTTGGTTGTGTTTGCATGATCTATTAGCAACACACATGCTAATAGACATGCGAACCGTTAACGGGAGCCAGAGACGGTCGCTTACAAACTTGGAGACTGCATGGAAGCTATGAAATTAAATCTGGGAGTTTTGCATTAATAATTTGTTGAAGAAATCTTGCACCATTTGCGTAGTTCGTTGATAATTTGTTGACGAAAGCTTTCGGAATTATCATTGTGCCTATTGCACCTCGACACTTGATCTTTCTGGCAGTGGTTTGGCATGTATTGAAGGGGCGAAACAGATTCATCTTCCGAGGAAAATGTTTAGATTCGTGACAGAGTCCAGTCATTAAAATGTTACTTTATGGAAAGAACCACCAAGTCAGTGCTTCAAGCTGCGGATGCTAGTTAGCCGGTTTGCTGATACGGGATTGGTCGCTACCAGATCGGGGTTCACGATGGTGAACGGATAGTGGGTTTCTTACAGTAACTTGAGGAATGTCCATCAGTGTTGCTGAGCTTCTTGCTTTGTAGGAGGTGTAAATATGAAATGAGGTGACTTGTATTACTCCAATACAAGATACAATACAAATACAAATACTATTAGGTAAAAGATACGAACTATAACAAACTGGAAAAAGATTCCCTCTTCCTACTGCGTCTTCAGCTCCTCCGTCTGCTCTCTCACGCCGGAGCTCCTCCACAGACCCACCTCTCAGCTCCTCCGTCGCCTCTCTCTCCGCCATCTACTCTCTCCGTCGTCTGCTCACGCCAGAGCTCCTCCACGGCTCCACCACTCAGAAGTCGAGCAGATCGGAATTCGGAGCAGAAGAAAAGAAGAGACGGAAATCGAGCGGCTGAGTATTGGGGGTTCGGGAGGAGACCATGCCGTGCAAGAAAAAGGTAACGCCGCCGACGGGTTCTGCGGCCAAGAGACCGGTGGGAAGGCCAAGGAAAAATCTGGCGACCACCGATCTCCCCCTTCCTACTGCGACATCGATTTCGACGGAAGATTCTGGGAATTAAGCTCCTATTGAACATCAACTGCAACCTAATTTGCAGCAAAACACGATTCCGGATTCTGACCAAGCGGATCCTTCTTATGGTGGATCTGGTGACGAGGACAATTCAATTTCTGATGCAGGTAAGTCGACGCCCTCATGCTCGGGGGATGATCGATCAACACACGAACAGGAGCAGGGACAACCAGCAACTCAAACTATGCCGCCCCTATCCCCGGATAATAGCTTTGTCCCTGACATTGAACAGGAAGCAAAATTGAAGCAGGATAATGTTACTATTAATCGAATTGAATCTACAACGCCTGTTAATGTTTCTACACCCTGGGTTGATGTTATTCAGGGAAATCGTGCACCTGATCGAGATTTGATTATTGTTATCGCCTCCACCGTGGTGGATGGAGAGGTCGTGGTTGAAATTGAGGATGAAGACATAGAGGAAGAATTGGATTCGGAAATATTCCCTTATCATGTACGTAGTGAGATAATTCCCTTTCCATGAATGCCGTGAAGAATTTTATGATTAAGGTGTGGAATTTCATCTCCTACCGGACCAGACTACAATGAGGAGGGTTTCTTCATTATTCGGTTTCGATCGAGGAAGATAAGGATCTTGTGGATCCGGAGGACCATATTACATTTACGGTAGACCGATGATTTCATACCGGTCCGTGAATTTTGAGCTTAAGGAGGACTTGCTTGGTTGCAAATATGGGTAAGTTTCCCACTCCTTGTATCTCCGGGTGCAAAAAGTCCGGTAAGATAGCTAGTGTTATCGGAGAGCCAAAATTTACGGATGAATGCACAGCTAAGAAACTAAGGATCTCCTATGCACGAATCCTGATTGAGGTTGATATTACTCAGGAACTGCTCCAGTCGATAATGATTAGAGATCGTCAGGGGAACATGATCAAACAGGCAGTGGAATATGAATGGAAGCCCCTCTTCTGTAATAAGTGTCAAAAGGTTGGTCATGTTTGCGGAGTTGGGAAGCGACCTCCCCGTCAACCTGCGGAGCAGCATAAGCGGCAACAAACTGACTTGAATCCTCCCGCCAGGAAGGCCTGGGTGCCTACGGGGAGGCAGATTGAGATGGGCCACACGCCAACTACTATTGCAACCGTTCAGCAGCCTGGCAAGGAGCAGCTTGTGACACATTCGGATCCATCAGGTGCGGGGGAGGAGGATTCGGATTGGTCCCCGGTTCGAAGTCGTCGGGGTTCACCTCGCAAGCACTTGAATCAGGCTAGGGATAGAGATACACTGGATGCACCACTTGAAACTCGCAATGGATTTGCTACTTTAGAGTCTGGTTCTGGCGAAGGCCAGAACCGCGATCGATGTTAGCCTGGAATGTCAGGGGGCTTAATAAGCTTGCTAAACATAAGGAGATTGGCTCCCGTCTCCTGGATTGGAATATAAGCATAGCAGGCCTGTTAGAAACTAGAGTAAAGGAGGAACATAAGGAACGCATTCGAAAACGTTTGGGTACTTGCTGGAATTTCTGGGATAACTATTCTTCACATGTGCTTGGGCGCATCTGGGTTGCGTGGGATCCCTCTCGGGTCCGGGTCGAGTTCATCAGTTGTTCGGACCAATTTTTGCATTGTGGATGGTTTGACTCTACCGGCGTGAATAGAGGTTTGGTCACCTTCATTTATGCCCTCAACCATCTGCAACACAGAATTCGACTTTGGCAGGATATTCGTCAATTGGCTAATAATATTCAGGATCAGTGGATTTGTGTAGGGGATTTCAACAACGTACTTACCTGTGAAGATCGTGTTGGTGGAAATCCGGTGACTACAAATGAATATAAAGATCTGGCGGAGATGATGGATGATGTGGGATTATTTGAATTACCTACTTTGGGGGATCATTTTACTTGGTCAAATAAGCATGAACACGGCATCATCTATTCCCGTATTGATAGAGCTATTGGAAATGTTGAATGGTTTCAAGGCAACCCACATGTGGAACTTGATATTCTTCCTCCGGGCATCTCGGACCATTCACCATTGTGCTTCAGGAACTACCTTCCTACCAGAACACGGCCAAATGGATTTAAGTTCATCAATGCCACTACTCAGCTAGCTGATTTTCTTCCATCGGTGGCACGATCTTGGTGCTCCCCGGCCCCGTACCGACCCCAGGAACGGATTTGGACTAAGCTTAAAAGATTGCAACCGGTCATGAAACGACTGAGTAGGGAAGCTAGCCGAGCTGATCAGCAGGTTGTGCAGGCCCGAAATCGATTATAGCAGCTTCAGGAGGAATTGCGACATAACCATTTCTGCCCAGACCTTATACGACAGATAAAGACTGCCACTCTGGACCTCGAACAGTGGCTGGTTTTGGAGGAGCAAATACTTCAGCAAAAAGCAAAGGTCGATTGGATTAATATTGGAGACGGTAATACAGCTTTCTTCCATGAACATGTCAAAGAGAAGAATCGCAGAATTGGAATTCGCAAGCTTGTAACGGAGGATGGGCGAACGCTTCTGGGAGATTTGGATATTGAACAGGAGATTCTATCCTTCTACTCACAACTCGTGGGTATTTCGCAACAGAGAAGGGAGGGTATCGATTGCGGAGCTATTCGTGCGGGACCCAGAGTAAGCCAGGCGGATCGACTGTTTCTGACTTCTCCAGTTACGCGTGAGGAGATTGATTTGGCTCTTAAGGACATTGGCGACCTAAAAGCCCCTGGAATTGATGGTTTCAACGCCTTTTTCTTTAAGAAGGCTTGGCAGCAAATCCGATTTGATGTTTATGAGGCAGTAAATGACTTCTTTGATACGGCTAAACTCTACCCGACATTGAATTGTACTCTGGTTACGCTAATCCCTAAAACCCCATCAGCTACCAGAGTTAGTGAGATGCGTCCGATTGCATGTTGTACGACCATATATATGATCATCTAGAAGATCCTTACCAACCGGTTAGGGAAGATAATTAATAGCATTGTGGATGCAAGCCAATATGCTTTCCTCCCGGGAAAGGTCATTCCGGATAACATTCTACTTGCTCAGGAGCTCGTGAAGGGGTATAACCAAAAGGGAATCTCTCCTAGATGTATGGTACAAATGGATTTACATAAGGCTTATGATATTGTTGACTGGGGTGCGTTAGAGATGATTATGAAGGAGCTGGGGCTGCCCATGCAATTTGTACAATGGATCATGTGTTATGTTACTACGGTATCTTACAAGTATGTGATCAATGGAGTTCCTTCAAAGTTGCTTAAAGCTCGAAGGGGTCTGCGACAAGGTGATCCTCTCTCCCCCTTCCTCTTTGTCCTGGTCATGGAATATCTACACAGGTGTTTGCAGAAGTTGAGAGATATCCCGGATTTCAATTTCCATCCGAAATGTGAAAAGCTGAATATTACTCACCTGTGTTTTGCGGATGATCTTATTTTATTTACGAGGGGAGATGAGCGGTCAGTATTATTAATGATGCAGCAGCTGAGCCACTTCTCCAGTGCATGCGGTTTGCGAGCGAACCTCTCGAAGATGAAAGTATTCTGCAGAGGCGTATCCTATGCGGACCAGCAGCGCATTCTAGGCGCCACTGGGTTCGGTTTGGGCACCTTTCATGTGCATTATTTGGGAGTTCCTCTTTCCCACCGCCGACTCACCATCCAACAATACAAACCCCTTCTAGATCGTATTCTGGGTCGATTAAAGCATTGGACGACGAGACTCTTAAGTTATGCAGGTCGGGAACAATTGATAAAGAGTGTCATCACATCCATTACTGCTTACTGGCTTCAGGTTTTCCCGCTCCCGAAGGCTGTTTTAGAGCATATTCAGCGTATTTGCAGAAGTTTTCTGTGGAGTGGTAATGATGGAAACTATCACAAGGCTCTGGTATCGTGGCAACAAGTATACGCACCTAGGAGTTGCGGTGGATTAAATATTATCAACTTACAGGTGTGGAACTTAGCTCTTATCTCTAAACTTCTATGGAAGATCCACATTTATTATATAAAGAATCAAGATTTGGATGATTGGCAGGTTCCCGTGTGTGCTTCTTCGACCATCAAAGGCATCCTCCGTGTGCGGGGATTGCTTTGTGCGACTTCGGTGTGGGCCACCCAACTAGTCTCGCCGAAGTTCTCCACCCGCCTCATCTACCAACTGTTACGGGGAGACACAACCAAGGTAGAGTGGTGCGACCTGGTCATTCGCAACCCGGCTCGCCCAAAGGCTATATTTATCATGTGGTTGGCCTTGCATAGACGTCTGGCAACTAAAGACCGTTTGGCTTTCTTTGGCATTCCTACGGATGGTATATGCAGTTTCTGTGATGGGATGGAATCAATTGACCACCTATTTTTTCAATGCCCGACGACTTATGGAATTATACATGGAGGATTGACTTGGCTTAGAATCTCACACCCTCAGCTTGCGGATTGGCAACATCTCGTGGCCTGGTTAAGGAAAATGGCGAAAGGCAAGAGTGGCAAGGCTGCCGTATTCTGTGCTATAATGGCGGAAACTATCTATCATATCTGGCAGGCAAGAAACAAGAAGATTTTCCAACAACGGGACTTTGATATACAGGATATCATCAGATCAATACTGCACATCACGACTATGAGATGCCAGGCGGTGTGACGGTGGTCCACAATTTGGATTAGCCCTTTACTTGATTCCTTTTTTATTTCACCAGTTTGCTAGCTTTTTATGATTTGGGCTTGGACGGTCCCCGTCAGCCCCTAAATGTACGCACATTATTTTTGTATCAATAAGACATGTTCTTTCGTTCCAAAAAAAGATACCAACTATACAAATACTATTAGGTAAATGACATCTATAAGGAATATAACCAACTATAATTTTAAGTATCTTCAATTTTATTTATTTCCTTAACACCCCCTCAAGCGAGACATCGAGTAAGGACCGACATGAAGCTTGGACCGAAAAAATTCGAACAAGGGCCGAGAGAGACTTTTAGTGAAAATGTCGGCCAATTGAAGGGAAGAAGGAACAAACTAAGTGGACAAACGACCACCAGTGACGAGCTCGCGAACAAAATGGTAGCCAATGTCAATGTGTTTTGCACGCTTGTCGGCGATGGGATTCTGGCTAAGAAAAATCACACTCTTATTATGACAAAGGAGAATAGGAACTGAATGAGGCATTGTGCGAAGGTCATGAAGAAGGGAAGTGACCCAAATAACTTTGGCAGAAGCATGAGCCATAGCACGATATTCGGATTCACAGTTGGAACGAGCCACCGTCAGTTGTTTCTTTGCACTCTAAGATACAAGATTATTGCCCAAGAAGATCGAGTAGCCATAAGTGGAGCGACGAGTGTCTAAACAACAAGCCTAATCAGCATCAGAATAACCAACAACCGTTGGTATACCTTTGAAAAAGGTGAGACCAAAAGAGAGAGTTCCTTTAACGTATCACAAGATTCGTTTGACTGCCTGAAAGTGATCAACAGTCGGAGATGATTGAAATTGAGCGATGTTGTGACAAAGATAAGAGAGGTCCGGTGGGTGATAGTCAATCGCAAAGCACCAACTAGTGAGCGATATAAAGTGGCATCGTTGAAAGACTGACCAGCAAGACGAAAAATAGCTCCAGGTGCTAAGGGCGTAGAAACAGGCTTGGAATCCAAGAGATTTACTTTAAGTAGAATATCTCGAGCATACTTGGATTGTCCCAAAAATAGCCCCTCGTCAGTGTAAGAGGCTTCAAGACCGAGAAAATAATTCAAGCGGCCAAGATCCTTAATTGCGAACTCCGAGTGAAGACGGGAAATAAATTGGGAAATGAGCCCGGAGTCATTACCAGTGAGAATGATGTCATCAACATATACCAGTAGATAAAGGAGCGTAGAGCCTCGATTAAAAACAAACAAGTAAGTATATGTGTTACTACAAAAGAAGTCGAGGCCAAGTAAGAAATCATTGAGCCTTTGGAACCATGCACGAGGAGCTTGTTTAAGTCCATAAAGAGCCTTGTTTAGACGACAAACATGATTCAGATATTGAGGATCGATGTATCTGGGTGGTTGTTCCATAAAGACTGATTCTTTCAAGTTGCCATTAAGAAATGCATTTTTTACGTCGAGTTGGTGAAGAGGCCAACTACGCATCACTAGAAGAGCAAGCACAATGCGAACGGTAGAAGCTTTAACCACAGGGTTGAAGGTGTGTGTGAAGTCAAACCCAGGGAGCTGAGTGAAACCCTGAGCCACCAAACCGGCCTTTTGGAGATCAATAAAGCCATCAGCAAGATATTTCGTACGAAATACCCACTTAGAACCGACAACGTTAGCACTACGTGGACGAGGGACAAGGGTCCAAGTGTCATTAGAATGAAGTGCAGAAACTTCATCATCCATGGCGGCAACCTATGGTTTCTGTGAGAATCACGACCACCACGCCCATGACCATTGCTATGAAAACGCTGTGGTTAGGCAGCAAAAGCAGCAACATGATGGGATGTTTCATCCGTTTTATGAAATATGTTGAAGTTTTCAGCTTGAGAAAGAAGTAAGGTGAATGGAGGCAGAGGCTCCCTAATCATCTGAACAGCAGAAAAGCTATGAAAAGATGGACCCAAACCGCAAAGGAACCAATGAGCTTTATCTCCTTCGTCAACCGGATGACCTATAGCAGCAAGTTGATCACAAATACCCCGTTTCATGAACTGGAGTTCATCTTTCAAACGATGTTTAAGGGCTTTGGAATTTTTGCTAAAGGCAGATGAAAGAGCATACCAAACATCACAGGAGGTGGCATGACCGATTATATGAACCATAGCTTCTTCAGTAAGAGTCGACACAATAAGAAGCTTAACCAACTGATCTTTTTCGTGCCAAGCAGCGAATTCCGGGTTCGGAACTGGAGCACTAGTGCTGTCGGAGGAAGGCAGGGTCGTTGGAGGAGCTTTGTTGGTACCATCAATAAATCCAAAAAAAATTGACAAATAAGAAGGGGGTAAATTTGAACATGTCATAAGAGATAATTGGAAGAATATAATTAAGCTTGATGGTAACCATATGGGCCATAGCCGAGAGGGACAGAGGAGATTCAAGGACCGAAGGTTTATCGGTAGCCATGGAATAGATGAAGAAGAGAGAAAAAATTGGGGGCTGTGGAATTGAGATAGACAACAACAAACTAATTAATTAAGAGGTAATTGAGAGTAGTGGGAGGGAGATTAGAAAGAGTCGATAGATGTATGTTGTGTGTTCTGCACTTGTGTGCTTGAATGAGACAAACAAAGTCTCTGATTTTTGTTTCAATATTGCAGGGTAAGAAAATAGAAGGAGGCGGAGGTTTGGGGTTTCAACTCAGTTAGGCTGATACCATTTAAATATGAAATAATCACCTCAATTGAGGTCTGTGACTATTACTCCAATATATAGATACAAGATACAATACAAATACTATTAGGTAAAGGATACCAACTATACAAATACTATTAGGTAAAGTACATCTATAAGAAATATAACCAACTATAATTTTAAGTATCTTCAATTTTATTTATTTCCTTAATAGGAGGGCCTTAAGATAGCTTGGGATAGACGTCTGGCAAAGCTAATATGATCACCATGATCTGCCTCATGATGAGGGCATTTTGATTTCCATGTACAAATTGATATTCATGTGTTAATTCAGTTTTCTGATTTCTAGAACTTTGAAGGATAAGAATTCAGGTCTCTAGCTAGTCTTACACCATAAGAAGAAATCTGAGACTGGTATTCAAGAATCAATCAGATACAAGGCTAGATTGGTTGCAAAAGGTTTCACACAAAAGGAAGGAATTGATTATACTGAGATCTTCTTTCCAGTTGTTAAACATGTTTCTATCAGAGTTTTACTAGCTATGGTTACTCAGTGCGATTTACATCTTCAACAAATGGATGTGAAGACAGCTTTTCTTCATGGTAAGCTGGAAGAAACTATTTTCATGAAGATACCAGATGGAGTTCATGTTAAGGACAAAGAAAACAAGGCTTGCATTATGAGAAGATCATTATATGGTCTAATGCAAAGCCCCCGCCAATGGTACAGGAGATTTGATGATTTCATGAGCTCAATTCAATTCAAGAGAAGCAGGTATGACAATTGTATTTACCTATCGGGAAAATAGCCCCAGATCCCCCCAATAAATCACCTAATAACACTTCCGTCCCCCTGATTTAAACAATAACAATTTGGTCCAAAATCGATTTTTTGCGTTGACCAGACAATAAAACAATATCCATGCTGGAATATATTGTTGTGACGTGGAAATTGTGGTTTTGGCGGGAAGGAGGGACTATTAGGTTATTACAAAAAAGGGAAAAATCATTCTCCCATTCACACCTACCCATCATCTTCTTCGTCGTTCTGTTTTCTTCAAAATTGGCTGCCGATAACTCACCATAATCAACGTCGGATTGTGTATTTTACTGATCGAAGCTTATTGGTCCGTAATCACGCTTGGTTGGGGCTGCCGAACAACCAATTTCAAGTGGGAAAAACGACTATAATGGGAGGTATGTATTATGTTGTTCGATTTCTGTAAAGTTTATCATTAGGTATCTTGATTAGTATCGTGTGTGTTGTTGATGATGGATTCAAGTCGAAAAGTTGAATTTTTAGTTCAAATCGGTAGAGAAACCCTAGGGTTTGAACTTATTGTATGTTATTTGTTGAACATATTCTCTGTTATTTGTTAGTTAGTGATGGAATGTTGTTATGATGTGCATGATGATGTCGTTTTAGTCTAGTTGATGTTTATATTATGCCTTGATAAGTATAATTTAGCCTTGAATTGCACAATTGGAGTTTAAAATGGGAAATTTTGTGTTTGAACTTGATAGGTAAGGATAACTTATTCAACATAAGGATGAACTATGGGAAGGAAGTATTCTTGGTTTATAATGTATCAAGAAACAAGTATACTGACTCTAAGTTGATGAAAGAAATGAATAAGCAAGTGTTAAATGATGTGTCCGTCCAGAATACTTTGTTCTTTTCTCTGTCATATGTTGTTGATGGTGAACCTGGGCAGCATGAAGTGTTAACTGATAGGGATGTTGAGGTGATGTTTCAGAGAAGTGAGAAATACAAAGAAGTTGAGTTGTATATTCAGACAGAATATGTACCTCCCCTTGATATAGATTATAGTCAGACAAAGACCAAAAAGAGTGATGATATTGATGAGTTATATCAACCTCCCACCTAAGTTCCAAACAGAACCACCACTTGATAGAACAAGGCCTTTCAAGTACAGAAAAAACAAACCCTCTACTCATGTGTTTGTTGATTTGACTGAAGTGTCTATTGATGAAGATGTTCAAAATGACCCCCCTTTGCATGAAAAAACTCCCTCCCCTGTCAAGGAAACTGAGAAACCTACTTCTCCTGTCATTGAAATTGAAAAACTTGCTTCACCTGTCAAACAACCAGAAAACCCCCTTCTCCGTGAAAGAAAGAACTCCTCCTCCTAAAGAAAGAACTCCTTCACCTGTCAAAGAAAGAAGCCCTTCCCCTGTCATAGAAAGAAGCCCTTCCCCATATATTCCTGGACCTGTGTCACCCACAACTCCAATTGACACTGAGAATCTTGACACTGGGTTTAGTACTTTCAATGACACTTCATTTGAGGATTTGTTGTTCAATGCCCTAAAAGAACAAGATGTGCCAGAAAATTCACTACCTAAACAACAAGTTGATAGAGCAGTTCTGGAGGATCTTCTGCAGGATATTTTAGAGGATAGGATTGATTGTGATCCTCCTATTACCAGATTAGATAAAGGTAAAGAGAAGGTTCATGATAGTGACTCTGAGACTGAGTATGATGATGATTGGGAGGACCATGAACCAGATGAGTACTTGCATGATTCTGAGGATGAAGCTATAGGTTTCATAAGGCATAGAAAGAAAAAAACATGAAAATGATGAGAATTCTGATAGTGGGGCTGGTGGTGATGAAGCTAGTGGTGATGATGAAAAGGCTGATGCATCATTTGAGCCTAACCAAGAGAGTGAAGATGATTATGATAGTGATGAGGCTTATGCATATCATGGTGGTGAAGGTAGTGATCATGGTGGTGGAGTTGAAGATGAGTTTGAACTTGCAAATGAGCAATGCAACAAGGAATTCAAGGAGGGTGATATGTTTGTGAACAAAAAAGAGTTGGTGAGAAGAGTAAAAGAGTTTGCTCTGAAGGTGGGATTTGATTTGAAAACAAAGAAAAATGATGCTACTAGGTACACTGTGCACTGTGCAGGCCATGGCTGCAAATGGAGGCTCCATTCATCTTCTTTGGATAAAAAAAACCTTTTGTGTCAAGACATACAATGGTGGACACAGGTGTTTAAGAAAAGTGAACCACAAAATGGCTGATTCCAATTGGTTGGCTACTAAGATAGTTGGTGAACTGCAGAAAAACCCTAGAACTGAGGCAAAGGAATTGGTTGGATGGGTTACAAATGAACTTGGTGTCACAGTCCTATACATGAGGATGTATAGGGCTAGACAGAAGGCCTTGGATATTCTTGGTGGTGATCCAATCCAGGCATACAAGCTTATGCCAAAGTATGAAGACATGATATTGAGAACAAATCCAGGGAGTACAGTTGAATTTGCAAAGCAAGCATTTGTTGACAGGCCACCTCAATTTAAAAGATTCTTTGTTGGTCTGGAAGCACTTAAAACTAGATTTCTCAATGGATGTAGCCCCTTTCTGTTTTTTGATGGATGTCATCTAAAAGGGAAGTTTATTGGGATGCTATTGAGTTGTGTAGGGATTGATCCTGATGGAGGTACATTCTTAGATATTCAATACTTGTTAACTTATTGTAAACTTGTTTACTTGCATTATTAAATCACTATTGCATATGACCAGGTATTTTCCCAGTAGCTTATGCTGTAACTGAAGGTGAAGGCAAGGATAGTTGGGGCTTTTTCTTGACATGCCTAGAGCACATGATAGGACTATGGACTGTTGATAAACACTGGCATTTTATGGCAGATAGGCAAAATGTAGCATACTTTACTTTACTGATTCCCTTTTATAGATCAATGCATTGATGATTATATGGTTATGAACTAATAACTTATTGTATTTGATGTATCAGGGAATGGTTGAGATCATTAAGGACTATGCACCTGAAGTTATCAACAGAAAATGTGCTAAGCACATTTATGATAACTTCAAGGTAAAATGGCCAAGTTCAGATTTGAGGAAGTTCTTTTGGCAAGCTGTCACTGCCTACACTCCTTATGGTTTCAACAAAGCCATGGCTAAGATTAAGGAAGGTACAATGGCTTCACCTTACTTGTTACATATATTGACACCATGATTAGTATAGTTCATACATGGTAACATTATTATTTACTTTACATTATCAGGTAACAAAGTTGCACATGATTATCTCATGGCAATTGAAACTTCATTATGGGCTAGACATGCTTATGACCCTACTCCTAAGATAGATCATGTGACAAACAATTGCAGTGAGTCCTTTAATTCTTGGGTTGATCCTATTAGAGGTTATTCCATTCTGAACCTACTTGAAGGAATTAGGACTCAGATTATGAAAAAGATCAATGTTAGGAGACATAAAGGGTTGAGGAATTATGTAGTAGCTATGCCTAGGGTTATGTTTAAGTTGAATGAGTCATTACAACAGTCAAGAAGGTGTTCAATTGTTTCAGAGGCTGGTATGATGTATGGGATTCAAGATATATCATATAGGTTTGTAGTAAACCTAGATCACAGAACTTGTGACTGTAGAAGATGGGATATTACTGGGATACCCTACAGACATGCTTGGGTTGCTATTAACCACATGAGGCTTCAAGGTGAGAATTTCATCTCACATAACCACACCAAGGCAGCCTATAATGCAACTTATGACATCATGATCCATCCTATTCCTCAACATAACTTCTGGCCATCTGATTTTAATGATGATGTGTGTTTACCCTCTAAGAATATGAGGCTTCCTGGAAGACCAACTTTAAGTAGGAAGAAAACTGCATTTGAGAAAGGTACCAAGAAACATGTGAAGATTGGATTGAGGAAACAATACAAGTGCAGGAAATGTGGCCAAACTAGACATAACAAGGCTAAATGTCCATTGAATAAGCCCTCATCAGCTACTAATGTATGCTTCTTTCCTAAACTCTTTTGCATATCATCACTTACATTGTTTGTATACTAAATCATTATTTGTTTTAGGCATCCCATTCCTCTCAGCATCATGGTGAAGGTAGTACTGCAGATGGGAAAAAAAGAAAGCTGGTACTGCAGCTGGGAAAAGAAAGGCCACTGCATGTGGAGATATGAAAACTGGATACCAATGTTCTTTTGTCTGGTTTTGTTCTTGGATATTAGCTTGGGAGCTTCTATGTTAACTGCTATGTTATTGATCCTTATGCATTAGAATTATGCTATGTTATTTGTAGAAAATGTTGCCTGCCTTTCATTTCATAGAAGTACACACCATAAGTAGGAAAACATTACATACATACATTGTTCTTGGATATTAGCTTGGGAGCTTCATTGTTGTGCCAATTATTAGGCCCATCATTACTTCCAAGTCCAGTCCAATTTCTCCAACCGTAGCCCATCTCCTCTCTTTCCCATCTTCTTCTCTCTTTTCTTCTTTCTTTTCTTCCCAGAACAGCAGCTGACTTCGACAGCACCTTTGGACAGGTTCAGACACTTCGAATCCGATCTCCACCGTCCACAATGTAGAATCATGTGTTAGCTAACTGTTGTCAAATTCTCAGGGCGATCCAAACGGCTGAATTTACGGGAAACGCCATTTTCCTACGACTGCGCTGTGCAGTTTTCTTCATACGAAAACTGTTTCGTTTCTTCTTTCTTCCATTCTTCTCTTTACCTTCTTCTTTCCCTCTCGGCCACCAAATCGGCCACCCAACTCCGATGGGTTCTTACCGGATTCGTCTCCTCCATTACTGGTAGTGGCCTCTCCTCCGGACTCCCTCTTCCACGCGTTGATGTACGTGGCTCCCCTTCCCACAGCCCACCGTTGTTGCTTTCCTTCTCCGGCGAGCTCCCTAGGGGGCTATCCTCGACGCCATCGTATGTGATGCGGTGTTCTGCTCATGTTCTTTGTAGAACGACCAGAAGTCTCATGTTGGCGACTCTTCTCGGTCATTGTGGGGCTCCCTTTGTCGATGGTGGATCACCAGTTGCCCACTTGTCGTCCTTGATTTCGACTTCTTTGTTTTCTTTCCCCGAGTACGCAGCGGATTTATTTTCTTTTCACGCGGCTGAGCCGCTTCCTTCTTTTCTTCTATCTCGATTGGCCCATTTGCTACACTTGGGTGATGTAGCCGTACCGGATTGCTGTCAATTGACAGCAACCGCTAATCGCGCCACGCGATTTGCTAAGCGGAGGTCCGTGACCTCTGCCTCCTCTTCCTTCCTACAATGGTTGTCCATCCATGATTGGAGACCACCCTTCCCTCTCGCCTGACGCGATTCCTCCATTGAACCACTGGATCATCAGATTCCGGTCCTCTTTGCTTAAGCAAAGCTCCTCTTGCATCCACTCATAAGTTGTCGATCCATTGATTGGAGACTGCCCTTCCCCCATGCCTGAAGCTCCTCGATCCTCGAACCACCAGATCCACCGGAGGATTCTGTTCCTCTTTGCTTTCACAAAGCTCATCTTGTCGGATATAAAAATATCCTACCCTTTACCCATGCCCATACAGATAGACGAGGCTCTAGATACCAGGCACACGGATGGCTCTGGTACCAACTGTAAGGATCCTAGATAAATCTGGCTATCAATTAACTAATCAACCCAAAATCTCTTATGCATGGTATAAGGCTTAGAACACCGGCTAGGTATTCTACTAGATAAACTCTAGATCTATACGATCACAGTGCTAAAGAGGACAAGCAACCTATATCTACAGACGGAGTAGATTAGCCAGTACACAAGAATACGATAGCTACCTATCCACGATACTTCTTGCAACCTAAGAGACGCCTATACTCTAAGATTAACCCAGGGTACACTGAAGTACTCAGAATACCTACTCTAGGCATCTGCCAAAGAACACACTGTTCTACTATAAACTCATAACTTCGCATATATAATAATGAAAGGCTGCTGAGGAATTTATAACCTCTAAGCATATTCTAGGAATATCCTTTACTTAGATAATAAGAGTTACTATAGCAATAATATACTCCTTCCTAACTAACTTAACCACTAAGACAGAATCTAAATCATATCTACCTACTAAATATACCCACGGACTACTATCCATGGGCCAACTAACTAACTAAATCCAATACATAATAAAATACTGATGCGTAGATGATAAGTCGTAACTATGTTTCTGATCCTTATGATTCTCTAACAGGTACTTGAACTAGCTTCTCCACCAGAACTTTTGTTTGTTTTGTATATTATTACTAACTATTCTATTGTATTGGCTTGTTAGTAACAAAAATTGTTCTTCATTTATCTTGTGATGTTTATACAGATGATGATGAACCCAGTGAAGAAGAAATAACCAGATACCGAATCAAAAGGAGTCTATTGTCAACCGAATTATTGGGCCTACTAGCTTCAAATTTCACACACCATCAAACCACAACTATTATGTAGTAAGCTGCAAATGTTTCGGTTGGTTCCCTCATGCCATCACCAGTGTAAACTCCAGCCCTATATGGGGAGCCGCCTCTTATTGAATCCATTTTGAACATTGCAGCTCCAAATGTGTATCCAACAGGCACAAATAGCATCCCATGGTGAGCTAGCTGGGTGATTGTTGTCCACCTATAGCAGAGTATTGTTAGATGTCGCACCTCCGCATTTTAACATTTACATCGACTTACCTATAATTCTTATCAAATCATGATGGGGCTGAGTGTAATGTAAATGGCCAAAGTTTTAATTTGGTGTTATGGGTGTCAATTAACCAAGTTTTTAGCTTCGAGAGAACTTTCAAAAGTTAAAAGTTGTTGTTAAGCTCAATCAATCGATAATTCAACAATCGAACAAAGAAACAGTCGATCAAACACAAACAATCAAAGTAATCGACAATGACACAGTGTTTTACGTGGTTCGGCAAATGCCTACATCCACGGGAGCAATCAAGGATTCTTTATTGATCAACAGAGAATGTTTACAACAAGCTTCAATCTCTGATTTACAGAGAAATAGCAGAACAGAGAAGAAGAAGAACAATGATCGGAAGAAGATGATGACAGTTACAAAATTCGGTTATGAAAGAAAAACGTAATGTCCAACAGTAGACTCGTGTTTCTACTTATACTCCAAATCGACATCATCAGCTGAGGAGAGAACCAATCAGATGTCGACACATCACTCACTTAAGTGAAATAACGTTTCTTCTCGTCAGTATTACGTTTCTTCCCTTCCTTCTCCAAATAACAGCAACACACCAAGAACTCCTTTCTTTCTTTCTTCTCTTCAACTCAAATTCAATCTTCTCTACAAATCTCCACCTAGATTGAATTCCCCCTTGATTAACTCCATCTCACTCCTTAAGGTAGGAGCAACCCTTCCTGTATTCCCATCAATGATGAACATAGTTTGAACTTGGCTACATGAACTGCCTTTGTCAAGCTATCAAACATATTCACAGAAGTGTGAATCTTCTCAACTTTTATCATCCCTTCTGCAATAACATCCCTTATGTAATTGCCTCGACAATAAGCCACCGAGCATTGTGAGCTTCCAACTGTTGTACTATATAGTTGTTCCATAAAGAGTAAACACATAGCTAGTATTGGACTTCCTTGTGTCTGAATTTGCAGCAAAATCTGCATCCACATAGCCTACTAGTGGTTGATCAACATTGTCTGCAGCTTTGAAATATAAGCCATGACCTGTTGTACCCTTGATAAACCTCAATACACCCTTCAAAAATTCCCAGTGATCATACCCTGGATTACTCATAAACCTGCTTATGACACTCATGGCAAATCCAGTCAAAGCAGGCAAAAACTATTGTACATAATGCTTCCAATGCACTAGCATATGGATGATTTTCATTCTCTTCATCTCTTCATCCTTTTGGACACTTGATTTGATTTTTACACTTTGACTAATTGACTGAATTGGCTTACACTCATATCAATTTATGCAACACTTTGACTTCACGATAACTCAATTGATTCGAGTGTAGTGTAACTCTCGATCGTAACTCCGCATATGTCCTTCTTTGGATATCTTTGCATATCCTTCATCTCAAATTCCTTATTGAGATCCTTCTTGACATCTTCAATCATGAGTTTACACTTTTTGAGCTATTTTACCGAGAAGGTCTACGGTTCGAGTAAAATATATGTAAAAAAAATTTCATTTTTATTGTTTTAGACTTTTAAAATCGTGAGGGTTCAAGTCCCTCTATCCCCTTTCAATCAGTATGTCATCAACATAAAGCAGTAAGTACAGAAAACCTGAGCTTTCATCACCTTTCTGATAGATGCAACTGTCATAACAGCTCCTTATAAATCCCACTAAAGTTACAAATTCATCAAATCTCTTGTACCACTGTCTTGGTGACTGTTTAAGACCATAAAGAGATTTCTTTAATAAGCATGCCTTAGTAATGGCATTGTTCACTTTAACTCCATCAGGTATTCTCATATATATATCTTCTTCAAGATTCCTGTGAAGAAAAGATGTTTTGACATCCATTTGCTGTAGAAATAACTCATACCGAGTAACAATAGACAGTAAGACCCTGATAGAAATATGTTTAACCACTAGAGAGAATATTTCATTATAATCAATGCCTTCTCTCTGAGTGAACCCTTTAGCTACTAATCTAGCTTTAAATCTTACAATCCCACCAATAGCAGACTCATCTTTCTTCTTGAAGATCCATTTGCATCCTACTAGCTTTGCATTCTTTGGTACTGTAACAATAGACCATGTTTTGTTCTTGTACAATGACTCCAGTTCTTCTTTAATTGCATTAAGCCAGTGATGCTTCTCTTTGCCAGTGACTGCTTCTGTGTAACTGTTCGATTCAGGATAGCATAAATCTTCAGCTATGCTCAATGCATATGAGATCATGTAGGATTTAGCAACTCTACCATATCCCAACATATCAGGTGCTTGTCTGACTCTCCTTGATCTTACATTGTTCTGCTCATTTATGTGACCTGTTTCTTCAACAACTGCATCATTATCAGGTGTGACTATATCATCAGTTACTTGCTCATCATCTGTATCATCTACAGGCTCCACCTCAACATCAGTATTACTATGAGTTTCAATTGATATTACTCCATCATTTGACTCATCAGTAACAGGCACCTGTGGCTCACTAGCAACTTTAGCTTTCAGTGGCATAATTTCTTCATTGAAGATAACATTTCTACTGAGTATGCATTTTTTTCTAATCTATGCTCCATAATTTGTATCCTTTAACATCTTTAGGATATGCCAATTGTTAAGCTCAATCAATCGATAATTCAACAATCAAACAAACTCGAAACAATCGAACAAAGAAACAGTCGATCAAACACAAACAATCAAAGTAATCGACAATGACACAGTGTTTTACGTGGTTCAGCAAATGCCTACATCCACGGGAGCAATCAAGGATTCTTTATTGATCAACAGAGAATGTTTACAACAAGCTTCAATCTCTGATTTACAGAGAAAGAGCAGAATAGAGAAGAAGAAGAACAATGATTGGAAGAAGATGATGACAGTTACAAAATTCGGTTATGAAAGAAAAACGTAATGTCCAACAGTAGACTCGTGTTTCTACTTATACTCCAAATCGACGTCATTAGCTGAGGAGAGAACCAATCAGATGTCGACACATCACTCACTTAAGTGAAATAACGTTTCTTCTCGCCAGTATTACGTTTCTTCCCTTCCTTCTCCAAATAACAGCAACACACCAAGAACTCCTTTCTTCTCTTCAACTCAAATTCAATCTTCTCTACAGTTGCATTTTACAAATGGGACTTCACATAAACAGTGAGCATTTAACTGTGAACAGAGAGAAGTGTATATGTCCAGGAACAAACAAGCAGTTAAGATAGCTCGGTAGTTAAGCAGCAAATCTGCAGGAGTTGGGAGCTGAAAGAAGCCGTGTAGGTGCTGAAGTCGAATTTGTTTGTAAACTTTAAATCTGATAAGATTGAGGCGATGAATTCCAATGAAACAGCAACTGTCATAAACACAAATCTAATTTTTACCGCTGTAATCATCATTATAACAGTAGCAAACAAACACGAAGTTAATCATGTTAAGGATATCTATTTCTAGCAAACAATTGTGAAAGAATAATCCATTGATCGAACAACAAGGAATCCAAAAGTAAATCACAAAGATAGCTAGCTATGCTCTGTTTATCTACAGATTGATTCTGAACTTAACAGATTAACCATCTCAGTACACAGTCTACTGCACAAGGTACAACCTGAACCTGATAAAATACTACTGCATAAAGTACACTTCGATCGTCATAATTCTCCATCTTCGATGCTGCATTAATTCGTCGACTTCCTAAATTCCAATGCTGGTCCGCTAGAACATGAATGCAAACGTGTGTTTAGTTAAGCCTCCTTAATTTGACACAAAGTCCGAGGAAAGATCAAATTTTTGAAGATTCGAGAGACTAGAAGGACGGATTAATTTACAATTAACCACACTTCCAGGTAATTTCGCGGCTCCTTGTGTCGGGTTATATAAGTTCACAGGTTCTTGGACCGAGTTATGTAATTACACGGGTTACTTAAGTAGAGAAGAATATTACGTACTTAAATACTCCTTCCGTCCCACAACAAATTTCACATATTTCATTATTTATATCTGTCTCACTACAAATGTCATATTTCCATTTTTGACAACATTTTACAACACATGTGCATTTGTCCCCCAAGATTTACACTGCATATTAATCTCCGTGCCCAGAACCAAACATGACATTTGTTCAGGGACGAAGGGAGTAGATAAGAACATTTGGAGATTCAATAATATATAATATCCGAATTTGGGGACTTATTTATAGTTTAAAGAGTTAAGTCTGACATGTATAATTATTTGCAAACAGGTCCATGAAGAATTATTTTTCAAATAGACACACCAATTAAATTCATTCGGTTACACCGCAAGCGAATGGACTACACTACACCATTTCGATGAAGCCTATTCGAACATACACAAATTGTTGGGCCTTTTCATTTCGGACTTTTCTTTTAAACTTAACCATATGCAATAGGTTTTTGAAAGGAAACAAAAAAAAGAATAGTCATCTCAAGACCACAAACCATAAAATCACACACTCTCGACCAAAGGCCCAGAGTCAGGCGGGCCATCTAGCTCTACCCCTCCATTAGACCATCTCCAACCCTCAAACCCCATCAAACTATATATTAACGCCACGTCAGCATTACACTAACAATAAACCCAACAAACTTTCCATCTTCAACCTTCAAAGTTCAAACTCTATCATACTCAATTTTTCATATTCTTTTCTCATTTATTTTTAAACTACACTTTTCTTTTTTCTCATTTCTTTTCAAACTTCATACTTTGCACTTCATATTTATTTTAAATTTCTTTAATTAATTAAAATGACATAAAATTAAAATTAAAAAAATTACAATATTCGATAATAAAAAAATACTTGATAAAATATATGAAAAGCTCAAAATAAATATTTTAAACGAAAACGAAAGGAAAATAAAATGTGAAGTAAATAAATGGTCCGCAATGGCTGGCGTTTGATAGACCATTAGAATGAGTTGGTTGAAAATAATTTATATTGGAAGGTGGAGAATGAGTTGACTTGGTGTAGATAGAGTCTTGAGGGTGTGTTTGAAAATCAATCAAGCAGATTTCACGCTTCAAAAGAAGCAACAAAATCGATTCGATCATCCCAATAATCAATTTATTAGCTCGCCCAGGTTAGTTTTTTAATTTCTTGTGTGTTTTTTAAACATGGTCAATTCAATTTCAGTTTCATATTGCATATATTAATCTCTTCATTCGATTGAATATGCCGCAGACAGTAGTTTTGTAACTTCAATTTCTCAGAGATCACACAAATTAAGAAGCG
Organism: Plantago major; assembly: GCA_026545765.1. NCBI lineage: Eukaryota > Viridiplantae > Streptophyta > Magnoliopsida > Lamiales > Plantaginaceae > Plantago > Plantago major. The sequence goes on from CM048840.1 coordinate 103,205,333, forward strand.
GATCGAACCTGCAGATCTCAGTTCTTAGTCTTAGTTAGACACAAATACAGGTAATTATACGTACTAGCTAATTCTTACTTCTTCCATTTTCAACATTATTATTGTATTGCCACAACAATTGTGAGTTCTAGACTTGTAGTGTCGTAATTTCTACGTACTCAGTGGTAGTGGTGTTTAACGAGTTGGGATCTTTGAAATCGGCTCGAGTTGTAATAATTAAGCTTGGATCAACTCGTTAGCAATACCAGCAGTTAATTTTTCAAATCTAGCTCAAAGTTATAATAACAAAGCTCAAACTTGTTGCATCTGGTTCGAACTTTACTTTACTAAAGTTCGAACCAGTTATCCAAAAATAAATATAAATATTAAAATATGAAAGAACATATTAAACCGATCACAACCGAGCTTAACGAGTCGATCCCATAAATATCAATTCAAGTAACATAACTGATCCTGTGTCATGAACAAAGCATATAATTCATACCTGCAGACACAATCTTTACTCCTTCACATATACAGAATTCTGTCATTTACAATCAACAACATAAACCTGACTTTGCTGCAAATTAACATCCAAAACAAGAATCAACACATTTGATCCCTCCCACGAACAAAAAAAGTGAGAATCAATGACAATTTCGACAGAAGCCCATACGAGAACTCACAACAAACAGAATGACTAAATGGGAAATACAAAGAGCTTGTTTCAATAATTCAATAGTTGCGTATCTAAGACCATCACCATAAAAGCTATACATTAAAATTGTGTGGCATTGACGCTTCAAAGTGCGCTACCCTGACATCCTAAATTACAGCAACACTGCTACAAATCAACACAATCTTATGAGTTCATATATCAGTCATAGCAGCAGCCTGCATTATAACAACTTTCACGAATGCTGCCACCCCAAAAGTAGCTACTTTTTCATACTCGAATTCAACTTCTGATTTTCCGTTTTGGTACGTTCCAAACTCGATTTTCACTTTCTAAAGTGAAAAATCTCTCTTCTACTTTATTCACATCTATCATACTTTATTCACTCTCTCTCTACTTTATTTATTTTTCTTTTAAAACTTGTAATGATATCAACGAGAAGTTTAGTCCAGGACGGAGGGAGTATTCTGTTCCCACTCTTCCAGTAATCTGTTCCCAAAAACTGGATACAACGAAACTACGAGTTTATACGGAGACTGCTGCAATATTAGCTCAATGATGCTGTTACATGAGATGATCCCCGAAGTCCTACCAGACTTGCACATCAAGCTCACATAAATAGCAGGAGAAAGCAACCAACAAGACAAGATTAAGCAGCTAAAAAGTTCATTTCTGAGTAAACACAGACAAATCCCATAACACTTCACGACGCACAAGAACACTAATTGTGGCTCTTAACCACAACCAACAGGAAAAAACCAAATTTTGGCCTATGCAAACAGATAGAGCCAAAGGCTTAAGAATCCAAATGAATAATTTATCTGTGAGTTCTACTGCTAACACAACCTGAAGAGTTCAAACACCTCCTCTATTTTATTGATTCTCCACCAGTTCGAGGTACATGTTTTCTGACACATGCAATGCAATACAGAACATATGCATACCATTGCCAGACTCCTATACGTATATCATCCGTTAGCTGTTAAAAAACCAATTACACTAATCCCCAAAATCACATTCTGAAAATAAAAAGAAGACAGAATGAAAGGAAACCAGCAGTGACCTGTTTTAGTAGTGAACTCAAATGATAAAACCGTTTCACTAGCATCGTGGAGGCCTTTGACAAAAACTCACAACTCCTGCTCAGAAAACGCAGAAATAAATTGAACAAAAGAAGCTTCTAGAAGAAAGCAAATACAAGGCGATGTGGTAGACATCAATGGTGAAGAAAACCAAAGTAATGCAGCATAAAGACATCTCTGCCCAAGCGATGAGAAATCAAGTGTTTGAAAATAAGTGATTCTATCAACTTAGTTGCAAGAAGAACTTATTTCATAAGCATATTGACTGGATTAATGTGTATGGTGTCCTACTATGTTCACTTTGTTTGTACATATTTATCTTCCATGGTAAAGATCATGTATACATTAAGTGCTCACTGTAAGAGATACACCGACACAGTGCTTTTATATGTTCAACAACTTCTATTTCTTCGGTTAGTGTTAGAGCAGGGGTTTCAGTCGTTGCAATGCATATTTAATCTCAATGTTTGTCGATAGTTTCAGAATATACATTAGCAGACTAAATGCGTTCTGCCACACCACTTAACATCAAAGTTATAGAAATTCTGCCCTCAGTTGCCTGATCCCTTATATCAGGACTCTGGTTCGTCTTTCAGAATTGCTAAAAAAAATTCTCAGAGACAATGTAGAAAGGTCTATGATAGCTCTAGCATCATAAGAGTCTCTCAGTCCATCTACATCGAAGGATGAACAGAATCACTATCGGCGACAAATCAAAAAACAGTTGTGCCATGTGTAGGCCGAAAATGAAAGCATTCTTAAGCACGCCCTTCACCCAAAGAAGATTATCATTAAAACAACTAACCTCTAAACCTGGTTAAGTGATTCCCGCAACATGGATATCATTCTACAGTAGCACATAACATGTACGCCTAGAAAGGTTTAGTCAGTTTGTAATGTTGAAGAATGGTCAGTTTGTAGGAAAGGGCTACATAAGTGATGGGCTCTTTAAGATGTCTGTAATGTCTGTACTTCGCTCCTTTGAGAGCAATAAAATGAAGCATTCTACCTACTTGTCTGAGTTCTTTAATTTATGACACCATAGATTAGGACATACAAACTACAATGCTATTCGAAAGTTAATCAAATTGAAACATTTGCCGTCCTTTGAAATCGATCCTCAAACTAAGTGCGAGGTTTGTGTGGAGGCAAAATTAACTAAGACACCATTTCATTCAGTGAACAGAACCACTACTCCTCTAGAGTTAATCCACAGCGACTTGTGTGATTTAAAGTTTGTGTAAACTAGAGGAGGGGAAAAGTACTTTGTTACTTTTATTGACGATAGCACAAGGTATTGTTATGTTTACTTGCTAAGCAGTAATGATGAAACCTTAGAAGCATTTAAACATTACAAGATTGAAGTTGAGAACCAACTTAGTACTCGAATTAAAGTAATTCGAAGTGATTGGGGTGGAGAGTATGGAGCACCATTTGAAGAATAATGCTCTCAGTTTGGCATCATTCATCAAACTACTGCTCCTTACTCACCCCAATCTAATGGTGTTGCTGAACGCAAAAATCGCACTCTCAAGGAAATGATGAATGAACTATTACTAGATTCTGAATTACCCCAGAATTTGTGGGGAGGCTATTCTCACGGCCACTACTATTCTTAACAGAATACCCCGGAAAAATAGTGATGTTACTCCATATGAACTATGGAAGGGTCACAAGCCATCATACAAATACTTGAAAGTTGGGGGTGCTTGGCCAAGGTAGAAGTACCTAAACCAAAGTAAGTAAAAATCGGACCCAAAACTGTAGACTGCATATTCATTGGGTATGCGAGTAACAGTAGTGCCTATCGATTCCTAGTGCATAAGTCATCTATTACCGATATCCATGAGGGTACTGTTATAGAATCAAGAAATGCACGCTTCTTTGAAGAAGTTTTTCCTATGAAGGAAAAGAAGGAAATAGTCTCATAAATGAGATTATGAAACTGCAATAGGCTCAAATGTTGGGATTCCTGAACCAACTGGCTCTAAGGCAGAATTTGAAGGTCCACCTTCAGAAAATGCTACAGACCCTGAAGGTTCACCTCCTCCAGAGAATGTTGCAGAACCTGAAGGTTTACTTCCAGAAAATGATGCAGAACCTGAAAGTTCACGTCAAGAGAATGCTGAAGCTACTGATGTCGAACCTAGGAGAAGTAAGAGTGTGAGGACTGAGAAGGATTTTGGTCCTGATTTTCTTACCTACATGGTGGAAAACGAACCAAAGACAATCCAAGACGCGATGTCTAACCCTGACGCTGCTCTTTGGAAAGAAGCCATTGAGAGCAAAATGGAATCCATATTGCATAACCATACTTGGGAATTGGTTGATCTTCCTCCGGGAAATAAACCTCTGGGTTGCAAGTGGATACTCAAACGCAAGTATAAAGCAGATGGTACCATTGAAAAATACAAGGCACGTCTAGTGGTCAAGGGCTACAGACAATAGGGTCTTGACTATTTTGACACATACTCTCCTGTGTTGAGGTTAACTTCCATTAGAGTATTCATAGCCATTGCTGCGTTGCGTGGTCTTGAGATACATCAAATGGATGTTAAAACCGCTTTCCTAAACGGAGAGTTGGAAGAAGAAATATACATGGAACAACCTGAAGGGTACGCGGTTCCAGGGAAAGAGAAGAAGGTTTGTCGCCTTGTCAAGTCATTGTATGGACTTAAGCAAGCTCCTAAATAATGGCACGAAAAGTTTGACAACACACTGAGGTCAAAGGGCTTTTCTATTAATGAATGTGATAAGTGTATCTATGTAAAAGGAAACGCTGAGTCCTTTGTCATGATATGCTTATACGTAGATGACATGCTCATTACCGGAAGTAGTCTGGAATTGATCATGAAAACCAAGCAAATGTTGAAACAACATTTTGACATGAAAGACTTGGGTGTGGCGGATTTAATCTTAGGAATAAAGATTTCTAAGACGTCCAATGGTTTGGTGCTATCACAATCTCATTACGTTGAAGATGTCTTGAAGAGATTTGGGGTCTTTGACTGTCCACCTGTGAAAACACCTTTGAACAGAAGTCGATGTTTAGACAAACATAATGGTGATCCGGTGGAGCAAGTGCAATATGCTCGGATAATAGGCAGTCTAATGTACCAGATGAACTGCACTCGTCCATATATTGCATATGCGGTCAACAAGTTGGCCAGATTTATGCGTAATCCAGGAAGTGACCACTGGAAGGCAATAAATCATCTATTGAGTTACTTGAAGTACACAATAGATTATGGATTACATTATGGAAGATATCCAGCGATATTGGAAGGATACACTGATGCAAACTGGATATCTGATAGTGCAAACACAAAGTCCACAAGTGGGTATGTGTTTACCATTGGTGGCCGGGCTGTTTCCTAGAGGTCCTCTAAACAAACCTGCATCGCCCGATCCACAATGGAATCGGAATTCATAGCTTTAGACAAAGCTGGAGAGAAGCTGAGTGGCTTTGAGAATTTTTGGAGAACATCCCTTGTTGGGAGAAACCTATGCCTTCCGTGACAATACACTGTGATAGTATGTCAGCATTAGGAAGGGCTGAAAGTAACATGTACAATGGCAAGTCTAGACACATACGCCGTAGACACAAGACCATTAGGCAATTGATCTCTACGGGGGTTATCACTATTGATTACGTGAAATCAAAGGATAACATTGCGGATCCGCTAACTAAAGCTATACCTAAAGATCAAGTGAGTTGCATGTCTAGGGAAATGGGCTTAAGACCCACTAATTAAGGAACTTTGCCGTGGCAACCCAACCATACTGACTGGAGATCCCAAGAATTTGGTTCAATGGGAAAACTAAGCTGTAAAGGACCAGTACGTGCCTCGTGAAGTTTTGTACTTCGAGGTAAAAGCACTTAGGAGCTTTTTGCTCCACCCGCGCCATCCCCGTGAAAGACATTAAGTGCTCCTGCAGAAACGGGCGGAGATCGAGTCACTGAACTCTTAATGATCTCTGAAGAGATTCTTAATCTCTTTAGCTTACGAGCGGAGCATTGGTAGGATGCTCTTAGAACGAGATCACCTATTTAAGTGTGAAGTTTAGGCCGCTTCAAACGTAAACACTTAAGAATCCGAGCGAGTCCAAGGCCTTTAATGGATGAAACAATGGAACTAGGCAATAAGGAGAATTATTGTGTTGATATCATTGTCTTGGTTTACACAAAACGCCGACCGGTTCAAGGCACCACGTCCACCGTGTGGCAAGTAAATCCGATGGTATTCTACTAGGGACGATTCAATGTCGCTGACAATCGATCCCGATGCAATATGATTTTCCGCCAGAAATTCTGGGAGCACCCTGAAGTGCTGTGAGCATCAATCCTATTTCATGTGGGGATTGTTAGAATTTTAGTCTACAATGAGGCTAGTCCATGTCTTTGCACCCAAACCAAAGGGGACCCCACACGTTGGAAATGAAGTTTCCTTGTACGTGAATAATCTACTATAGTAGTGGATTACATTTGAGAAATAATTACTAAAATTCATTGAAAGGTGAAAGAGTAATTGAAGCTCAAAGTGTGTGTTGGTTGGTGCATTGAATATGGAATGCCAAGAGTTGGAATGGGAGAAGTCCCACGTGGCTAAAATTGAGGAAAAAGAAACTACATAATAGTCCAAGAGTTGGGTTAAGAGTTTGGGCCCTTAGGGGCACCCATGGTTTTGGAAGGGGGAGGAGCTAGATGCTCCTTCACTTGACCACACGCGCCCGCCTAGCTCCGCCAGGAGTCGGGCCCGAGTCGTAGGGTCCGTAGGTTCGCGGGTCGCGGCCTTGAATTGATTATAAACTTTTTGGGCCAGAAACATATTGTGTTTTGGTTAGGCCCAATAGAAAGTTTGAAGCAGAAAAGGCCCAACAGATATGTCTGTTCATCTGGGCTGCTTGTAAATGAATATGTCCATTCGCTGAACGGATTTGTCCATTCGCTAAAGGGATGTAACCGAACAGAAAAATTCTAAAGGTGTGTCCGTTGGAACACATAGCAATCCAAATCCTTCTTCCTTCTTTCCTTCTCTACTACTTTCTAAAAAGCTTGAATCTTCTATTATGCCAAGTTCGACGAGTTAGCAATTCAGTGCTAGAATTCTAACTCTCTCTGTCGTTCTATCTTGGGAGACTGTTTGTTGTTAACCGTAGGCACCAGAGCGGGGCAAACAAAGTCTTCAGGACCGAGGGCCACCCTCTGCTCAGCAGACTATTCTCTACATTCTGTTTCGAACACCATCTTCATACACCCTCTCTCTACAACCAACACTAACATGCGAACAATCTTAAAGAATGTTAAAAAACCAGTTTTCATATCATTGTTAACTAAAACTCTGAAGCAAACATAAGCCACCATAATACACATGCAGTAACAGAATTAAACATTGTGTGCATCAAAGCCAGGAAAAAGAGGCGAATGTGGTAGATGTGTTACGAAGACACGAATTGAGAAGTTCAAGTTTAGGGGAAAAAGGGAACTTGTGAAATCAGATCATCAATTTCTGACAAGAGAATCCTATGAATATTAAGTATACCTGAAGATGGACCTCCGTGTAGTTTTTTTTTTTTTTGGTCAACACCGTCGACATGAGAAGAGGCTGGAAATGAGATTGGTCTGTTATTAGCAAATTGACAAAAGGAGAAAACCAGAAGCTACATGAAAGTTGCACATGAAAGAAGTGGAAATTATAATACATGGTATTATCAATGCATTTACAGAGTTTCCCACCAAAAACATTAATGATGAATTTCGCAGGACACTCCCAAAAGTGAATCAGGAGGTGAGAAGCCATTTGTGAACTTATAAAGCAAGAAAAACATCATGGAGTAAATAATCAATCAACTTTCACGAATGCTGCAAACCAAAATGCAAAATTTCAGTTAGTATAAACTAAATCAGCACAAGATAGTATGATCTCAAACCCAAATTGAATACAAATCCTTGGCTATTGAATGAAACGTTAATTCATCTGGAACTGGAAGGCAAGATCTAACAAAATACGAAAAACATTGCGCATCTTGGTTCTTCTTAGGTACATAACACAGATGGACAGGAGGAGAAATTACCCATACTATACCCTTTAGCTACGACCACCTTCTTATACATCCCAGGTTCACAAATTACTGCATCAAAAAATCTAAAATTAAAACTCAATCCATTATCTGTGGCAATCCAGCAGTATACAACAAAGAGTTTTGTTTAGGCTTTAACTGAACTGAACCAGCAGAAAATACTGTAAGTGTTGTTAATTAAACATTATAACTGCCAAATTCATTTCCAAACGGGATGGAGTTTTGTGACAGGTGAAAAATGGATGGAAGCACTTCAAACGGGGTGGCCAAAATAAGTGGGAAGATGCACCTTTTGCATGGAACCATTTATTTCCAAAGCATTGATACCCTGCCACAAGTGCTAACTGATATATACAACAACTTTATTTCAATGGCTAATGTTGTCGAACGAGCTGCTTTCAGAGATAAAATCACCACTACGCACACTTCCCCCAACTTGATAACTCGTATTTGGGAACTAAAGTACCTAATGGGATTCATTAGGAGTGCGCTGAAATGGTGTGTCAGTGATGCTGGAGTGCTTAACAGGGATTTAGTTGATCACTTGACTTGCATTGAAGCTAACTTTATAGAGGTCTCACATCTCCTTCTCGTTGCTCCATCATCAGATGAGAGCGTGTTAGTCGAAAATCATGGGGATAGGGGTTTTCACCTCAACTTTCAAGAGCAGGAGATCCTAGATGCCTATTTATTTATATGGAAGCATTGCATTCCACCGACTTTCATGTTTACCGAGGAATCAGTAATGGAACGTCTCGACCAAGCCATAGAAGATGATCATAGGATGCATAAGAAACAGTGTGTCATAATGAAAAGGTCCATCCATTTTATCAAGGAGTATGCAGATCAAGCAATTTTGGAGGATGTATTACCTTGGGTCGATTATTTACTTGACATGATGACGTGCTATTTCTTCCATTATAACATGAAAGGACCATCTTCTGATATCGCAAAACGTCTTGATGTAGCTATACATTGTATAGTCTTGCATATTTTTAATTGGCATTCAGAGTCACGTCCTCCCTTCAGTGCCGAACTTATGGTGGCCTATGTTGAGTGCATTCAAGAAAATCTGATTTGGATTCTGAAAGAAGAGTACTATTTTCTTGCTGAACAACCAAAACAACTAATCATAGTTATTCCTGGTGTGTTGAGGTATGTGGTTTCTTTTCTCAGTGACATGCCCAAATATGAATATGACCAGGAGAAACTATCTCTTGATACTTCATTGAAGCAACTAGGAGGCATCATCTCATCTCTCTTTGTCTTTGAAGTTGATGAAAACAAGATGAATTTTTGGAGTACTGATTGGTTCGTCGGAACTTTCCAAGCTCTGAATTTGCAACTTGACGTTGATAGGTCCTTGACTAATGTAGCTCCATATGCCGGTATTGATATGAAAGTTTCATCAGAGAATCAATTCAAATTTCACGGGGAGTTGTTGGACATGTCACGTTTTGTCTTCTATCAATGGTCAGATTGTCACATAGAGCGTGAGATGCTACTTAATAGCAGAGTAGAAATGGTTGATGTGTTGAGAATCTTGGGATCTATCATCTGCTCATCTTTAGTCAACAAGGCAGACGGAATGACACGAACAGAGATGAATTTTGGGCTACCTGAGTTGCTCTCGAAGGTTGAGTCTATCAAACAAGTAACAAGAAAGATCTTTATCAAAATCTTCAAGGGCTTAAGAGTAAAGGCTCCACAAACTTACCTGTTGGGTTTCTCTGACTTTTTACTTGAGAACTTGGAGGAGTTGAGAGTTCGTAATTTGGATTTGGTCAGGGATTGGAAGGATCAGTTGCAAACCATTCAGGACGACCTTGTTGTTTTCAGATCATTTCTCCAAAAAACCAGAGACAAGAGCATCGGATGCAATAGTTCAGGACATATTTCTGTTCGTATTGCTAATGCAGCATATGATGCAGAATACATCATCGACGCGTTCATTGCTGGAGCTTTTCCTGTCTGGTGCAGATCATTTATAATCTCTGATTTGATAGAACAATTTAATCTAATTAAGGACGAGATTAAAGCTGGAGAAATTATTATCAAGGGCTCAATTGATGTCTTGCCATATCAACCAATTCAAACAACTAATCCGGAGAAAGATGCTATTTGTATGTCATCATGGACTCCAGCCCCATCAACTAATGTGCCTGTGGGTTTTGAGGTTGTGATGAATCAACTGATGGAACGTCTTGCTAATGATAGGAAGCAGCTAGACGTTATCTCAGTCGTTGGCATGCCAGGAATTGGGAAGACCACTTTAGCAACGAAAGTGTATTCAGATCCTTGCATAATGGATATTTTTCAAGTCCGTATATGGTGTGTTGTGTCCAATGACTACGACAAGAAAGACTTGTTGCTTCGCATCTTAGGCACTGGCGAGAATCGTGAAGCGAGCTATGAAGAATTAGGTGTTCTGCTTCACAAAAAACTCATGGGTAGAAGGTACTTGATTGTACTTGATGACGTTTGGGACGTAGATGCGTTCATTTGCCTCAAACGTTTCTTTCCAGATGTTAAATATGGAAGTCGGATCGTGTTGACCAGCCGAGCAATATTAAAGGGACATGACAACAATCCAATTAAACTCAATCCTTTATCTGATGATCAGAGTTGGAATATGTTGAAAGAAATAGTGTACCCGAGAGAAGAAGTCCCGGTGGAATTGCTTGAAATTGGTATAAGAATTGCTAAAAAATGTGGAGGATTACCGCTTGCAGTTGTCGTGGTGGCTGGATTACTTTGGAAGTCAGACAAGCATCAAGATGTATGGGAGGGAATTGCGGAAAGATTGAGTATTTATAGTGTTGCTGGTGATTCTCAGGGAGAGGGGATGAAAGCATTGGATCTAAGCTATGAGCTTTTACCAGATCACTTAAAACCGTTGTTTCTTTACATTGGAGCATTTCCCGAAGATAAGAATATTAAGGTATCAAAGTTAACACGGTTATGGATTGCTGAGGGGTTTATAAGGAAAACTAGGAAGGGGAGCCTAGAGGCTGAAGCGGAAGCATGCCTTATGGATCTAATTGATAGAAGCATTGTGATGGTGGCCAAAAGAAAGTCTAACGGCTTGGTGAAGAGCTGTCATGTCCATGATTTGATTCGTGATATGTGTATTTCAAAGGCTAAAGCAGAGAATTTCATGGAGCATATTAGTTCGAAGAAAGAACGCTTGTCAGAGTATCTGATCTGTCAAAGACGAGTAAGTGTGTCTCTGATAAGTAACAAGGAAATGAGTGAAAGCAGTGCATCGCGTTTAACTGCAGATGAAACTCCTCCACGTCCACGAATTACACACGAGGATCTCTCACGGCTATCAATGCCTACCCGTCTAAATTCTCTTTTGTTGTTTGGGTACGAATGTAAGCTCAATGACATAGTTGGTGATCAATCAGACTTTGAAAACAATAAGATGTTGAGGGTCTTTGATACGGGTGGACTCAAAATACCGGAAGACTGGTTGAGGAGCTTAACTTTACCAATGAATTTGAGGTACATTTCACTTCAAATTTTTTTCCCAATCTCAAGAATCCCACCATCATTATTTAGGTTGTGGAAGTTAGAGACCTTGATTATCAAAGGGGCGTATTGGGATTTAATTATAGTGCCAGGTGAAGTATGGAAAATGACCAAGTTGCGGCACCTGCAAATAAATCCTATGTTTATATTTAGTAAGACAATTGAGGAGTGTTGTAGCAAGTTGGAGAATCTACAAACGCTTTCAACAATTGTATTTCGTAATGGAGAAGAAGAGACAATGAAGCTGATTGGAAGATTCCCAAATCTTGTGAAATTGAAGTGTTGGTTCCAATTTAAGAATGGAAGAGATGAGTGGCCTAGATTGGAGTCTCTTCATCAACTCCAATCACTTGAGGTGTGGGATGATGATGACGTACCATGTAAGCAGCCCCAGTTCAGTCGATTTCCATCAACCTTGAAAAAGCTATCTCTGTCTTACTTTCGCCTCAAATGGAAGGACATCTCAGACTTACAACAAGTACTGCCAAACCTAGAGATTCTCAAATTAGAAGATGATGCTGTTTCAGATGAATTGTGGGATATGGGGGATGGAGTATTCCCCAAACTCAAGTTTCTTAAATTGATTAATTTGAACATAAAACGATGGGTTGCTTCCGAAGAGAATTTCCCATGCCTACAGAATCTGATTTTATGCAGTTGCCACAACCTTGAGGAAATCCCTTGGAGCTTCGGTGAAATTGATACTTTGAAGAAGATTGAGGTGACAGGATGCAGCCTGAGTGCTTCGGAATCAGCAAAGCGGATTGAAAAAGAACAAATCGAAGAATACGGATATGATCTGCTCAAGGTTTCTGTTTCTAGTAAAAATTATGAACATTTTGGGTTGGAGAATTTTATTTGCTCTCTTTCCGCGCCTTCTTTACTGGAGTACTAGCTTTTAGCTAATATAAACACGTGTTGCTTCAACGTATATACTCCCTCTCCATTTACCCGTTGAATTTTTTATAGTCCACGCTTACAAATTTTGTCTTCGAATTACTCATAAATAATGTTGGTAAAAAAATTAAAAATTTATATTTTTAAATATCATATTTTAAATTTTCATTATATATATATTTTTTAAATATCCATTAAAAGTATTATATGTGAAAGAATCAAAAGTTGAATCTTGTCATTGTAAAAAAATCGATGGGTAAACGAACCCATTTTATAAGTATTCCGCTAGATACCAGCCAAACTATATTTATATTAATATTCTTATAGGGTGATTTTCACTTGACAACCTTTTAAAATAGTCACTAAACGACAGGTCTAAATGTTTGAAATACTATTACATTTAAAAACAATATGTGACTTACGAAATAAAAATAATTACAATGAATGACAAAAGTCAACATTCATCATTGATATTACAGTTTTCTTCGTTCTTAATTAAACTCAAAAATAAAATATTTAAATTGATCATTAAAATAGAAAACTTGAAATTCTAGGGAAGCTCTGATTTTGGAGCTTCCTGGAGCTCGATTACCAGAGCTCCAATGGAAATCTATGAAAGCTCATTATTTAAAAAAACTTATTAGTTCAGTAAAGAAAGAAGAAATATACTGTTAAAAGTTTTGGGGTTTAATTGCTAGATTTCAAACGCTCGAATCAAATATGTAATGAAATGAAACTTGCATTTGAAAATAATTTGTTTAACTAAGAAAAATGGGGTAAATATAACTTTTTAACAAAAAGTCAATCAAAAATACGTTGTTCTTTAATGTGCTATTTCAAACACTAGGGACTTAAACGCTCGCGGACACAACATTAATTCCCCCAGTTATAAAACTCACAAACACAACATTAATTCCCCCAGTTATAAAAACTCACAGTCACAACATAAACCTCACAGATGCAAAAACCCACGGACACAAAATAAATTTTACTGATGCAAAAACCCACAGACACCAAATAAACCTCCCAGATAAGTCCGAACTTTTCATCTGCTCTTTTTTTCTCAGCGCGCCATATGCAAAAACCTACAGTCACAACATAAATTCCCCCAGTTATAAAAACTCACAGACACAACATTAATTTCCCCGGGCCCAAATAGTTTACACTAGTCTAACGTGGTCTTTCCTATTGTATAGTAAAATCAGGCATTTTACTATACTTGGAGTTGGAATGAGTAAATCTCCTGAGATACGATCTCTAAATAATTTATCTAGAGACGAACCTATATTGTCAAAAAAATCATCGATGTTATTAATCAAAACACCTATGTTCTCTATATTGGTGTTTTTTCATATTACAACAAGACTTATTTCGTTAACAACATAGACGTTTTAATTAATAACATGAATGGTTTTATTAATAACATAGGCCGTCTCTAGATAAATTATCTAGAGAGCGTCTCTCATGAGAGTTTTTGTGTAACTATTATGAATATGGCCAGGAAAAATAGTAATTTTACTAATTACCTCACTGTCATGTAAAAATATGAAAATGTTTCTGTTGAATAATAGTTAATGGTTTATGTTAAAATGTCGATATTCATAATTAAATTAGTCGATGATAACAAACAACATACATACATAAAATATCCGTTTATGTTTTTCATAATTGTTTTTGTTTAAAACATTATCCGGCCTTTTGACACGCAATTAGCATCTCAATTTAATTAGGTCAAATATATTTTCGTATTAAGCCTTACCATTTTAGTTGAGGTAATAGTTAACTTTTTTAACTGAGACACTACTCAATTAAAACTAACAACACTTACAAAATCTATAAAATTTTAATTTCATAAGTATCAAACATAAATTTTCACAATTCAATTAAAATTTAATTATTACTTATCAGTTATATCTCAATTAAAATTTTCTTAATTAAAATTCTATTCCAAACATCCTCTATATATTTATTCTTTTTAACGTTTCTAGAACGAATCTTTGTGCTCCATATGTGAAAGAATACGCAAATTATTTTGAGTTATAGGGCCTGATTTTCCATTAGGATATAGAAAGGCCAAGATCGATTCTCCATTTGCCGAAAATCTGGTCACACTATAAAATCCTAAATGGATCCAAAACCACAAACCTTCTCCGCTTAGTTCCGTTTGCTCCGCTTTGGCGCTCAAATCCACCGCCTCCACCTCCTCGCTACCCGATCCTCCCAAATTCACGCATTTCGACCAATGGGGTTCTACCTCTCCAGCTACCACGTTCTACCATTATCGGTTCCGGAGAAATCCTCATGGATCATCAAGCTCGAAAGGGACAACAACAGTCACATGCATCTGATCCACCCGCTCACCAGATCAGAGATCAAGCTGTTGCCCCACACTTTTCCGAAAATTTTCGATTTCATGAATGTTAGGGTTAAGGAATTGGGGGAAGAGTACACGCTTCAGTATATTAATTTTAAGCCTACAGCTAATTCAATTGGTCAGGCGGGGATCTGTATATGGAATTGATGTAGATCTGTGATATTTTGCATATGTGAGATTTATATCGTGACTGGGGGATTTTATATTGTGTCTTTGGGATTTTGCAACTATGAGATTTTTGCTGTGTCTGTGAGATTTTTGCATCTGTGAGATTTATCTTGTATTTGGGATATTTATTTTATGTTTGTGATATATATCTTGTGTCTGTAAGATTTTAAAACTGGTGGATTTATCTTCTGACTGTTAGTTTTTACATCTGTAAGATTTATCTTATGTATGTGAGTTTTTGCATCTGTCTGTGGGTTTTTGCATCTGTGAGTTTTTGCATATGTGATATTTATCTGGTGTCTGTGAGTCTTTAAAACTGAAAATTTATGTTGTATCTGTGAGTTTTTATAACTGCGGGAATTAATGTTATGTCTGTGAGTTTTTATAACTGGGGGAAAAGTTCGGTCTGACTGCTAACCGCGCACTGATCTGAACGCTGACCGCGAGAAACTTAAAAAACTGGCTTTTCCTATTCTAATGGAAAGTCAAGCCCTTTTCTAGAATTTGTGAATTATTTAATGTATTAAGGTTCATGTTTCTAATCGTTGTCCTTTGAACAGTAATTGAACTAATTTATGGTATATCTTATGTTGATAACCTCCTTCCTTTAATAAGGTATTTAAAGGGAATGATGATCCAACTTAATATGGTATTAGAGTAGTCTTAGTTGATGATGGTGTCTGAGCCGATAATAATTTCAGCTTGTCCAAAAATGGATATTATGATTCCACGTGTAATGCCGACTAATCGCGGCCTACTCGCGAGGGGCATGTTAGAATATCTCAGCTTGCCCAAAGATGGGCATTATGATTCCACGTGTAGAGCCGACTAACCGCAGCCTGCTCGTGAGCAGGCGTGTTACAATATCCCACATAAGATCATGCAATAAGTTGTATAACCTTCTTCATTTAATAAAGCTTTTTAAGGGGCTGATACCATATTAAGTTGGGTCAGATCCAACTTTGTTGTTTGAATAATCTTTTGTTAAATATTTTAACACACAATCTCACGAGTGGACCGCGATTAGTCAGCTCTGAATTATAATAGTCATTTTTGTACAATCGGGATATTCTAACAATTTTTCATGGAACTTTTGTTTGCTTACTACTTTTCTATTGCATTGGATTGTTTGTAGGACAAAAATTGTTCTTGATTTATCTTGTGCAGCTGTTTAATAGTAGTTGATAATGATGTTCATACAGCTGAAGATCACGATGATGATGGTGCTGCTGTTCATACGGATGATGACGATGATGAACCCAGCGAAGAACAAATTTCCAGATAGCAAATTAAGTTGTGTTAATTGGGATCTGTTGTCAACCAACTCAACCGAATTATTAAGCCTACTACATCGATATTTCTAACACTTACTCCCCTTCATCATAAAATAAATACTCCGTCCGTCTTGCAGAACTTCATACCTCTGTCATTTTTTACTGTTCATAGAACTTCATACATTATCAATAAAAAAAAAAAGCTACATTCAACAAATAATAAACAATCTCAACTTTTCACTCAAATTACATTTTGCTACTTAGGCCCTGTTCTTTTCTACTAAAAACTCATTCAGTTCCGTTCAGCTTAGTTATATTTTATACTACAATTCAGTTCAGTTCAGTTCAATTCAGTTCAGTAAATTTCAGTTGAAAATAACAGAGCCTAACTACTAAGGCTCTGCTCTCTTTTTGTCTGAACATAACTGATCTAAACTGAATGGAACTAAGCAGAACTAAACTGAATGGATCTGAACTGAACTGAAATTAATGAATTTTCAAATGAAGAAAACATAGCCTAAAAGTACACTTTTTTCCACATTTTATATATTATATCATCATTTTAAATTTTCACATTAAAATACGCGATAACCCTAATGTGTCAAGTTTTCCGGAGCAAAGTATCATTTGCTTTTCTTTTTTTAAAAAAAAAACAAATCAACCATATCATAATAGACAGAAAGGCCAAACCTTGTTCTCTCACCATCAGAGAAAGAATTCAATACGTGTATAGCTCCAGAAACCAGCCAACAAGAAACAAGGAAATATGACCAAACTAGAAAATTACATTCGTTTCATGGACGTCAACCAAGATACCAATTGTGAGATGGAATATGTAACAAGGGGCAGAAAGAATCAACAAATGTGGTTCAAACTAATCAATGAAACTTCAAACATCACACACCAATAAACCACAGCTAGCTAGCTCGCGAGCCGCTTGACTATAGCAGCCATGTACTTGCCCTGATGCTCTGCAAGGGCAAGCTCTGTTTCAGTTGGTTCCCTCGTGCCATCACCAGCGTAAACTCCAGCCCCATATGGGGAGCCTCCTCTTATTGAATCCATTTTGAACATTGCAGCTCCAAATGTGTATCCAACAGGCACAAATAGCATCCCATGGTGAGCTAGCTGGGTAATTGCTGTCCACCTGCAGCAGAGCATTGTTAGATGCGTGATGTTGTAATGCTATATGCTTCGTATTGATGGTGAGCTAGAGTTTTGAATACCTACATTACAGTGACGAAAATTAAAGATTGGCGGTTTAATAAATAATCACGACTCTTTATTAAGACCCTTCATTAATATCAGGAAAAATCTATATGCATAGTAATTTTTCGCTTCAATTTAACAGACACAAAACCAGGCAGCAGATGTAAGCTATTCGTCATATATTAATTGGGAGTTTTGGGTGTCAATTAACCAAGTTTTTAGTTTTAGAAAATAAAAGTTTCATTTTACAAATATAGGACATGCCCGTGGACTTCACATAAACTGTGAACAGACGGAGAAGTGTGTCTGTCCAGGAACAAACAAGCCGTTTAACAACTTATATAGTCCGTCAATCACGTGTTTTTCGTGCTCTTTATAAGAAGTGTACTTTTGCCTAAACAGCTCGATTGTTAAGCAGCAACCTGCAGAAGTTGGCCAGTTGAAAGCAAATCCTAATTTTGTTTTTTTAATGGTAATGATCACTAGAAGTCTAGAATGATATAAGAATGATAACTATCCTCCATTTCAATATGAAGTGAGCACTGTTAGCTATCAAGCCATGATTAATCATACAACTTGAGAAAAAAACAAATAAGCTTGCAAGTTTTAAGAAGATCTATTCCACAGACCACTCTGCCAACTCCACTCCTTTATCATGAAACACACCAAGTAAGATACGATCATACGAATCTTGTAATTAGTACGAGTCTAAGTTCAACTCAACGGACTGAAGTACAAGGCTAGAAAAGGCATCATCAAACATTTGAACGCTTAGATACAATCCAGACAAGTGAATCCTAATCAAAGAGCAACTATTTAAAACCACAATCAATTGTTTGAAAAAGCTCATTCAAACCTTGATTCAACAGCCACTGAAGAGAAAATGAGTATTTGATTTTGCGAAGAATTGAAGTTTAATGCTACAAATGGTAATTTCATACGATTTTAAATAATTAAATCCTGATAAGATTCAGAACTGGTGAATTCTAATAAAAAAGCAACCATTCAAAACCACAATCTTATTACGGATAGTAGATATATAAGTCATATAACCATCATTATAACAGTAATAAAGAATCACGAAGTTAATCATGTTAAGGAGTTTCTAGCAAACAATTGTGACAGAATAATCCATTGATTGTGATGGAATATGGAGGTTTGAACCCTAAGTTCGTGCAACAGAAGTTTAAAAAAAAATTCTCTCCATATTGAACCAACTGATAACGAATGAATAACAATTAGCACGTTAAACATATCATATAGTAAACAATACTTACACGGATTGAAGTAGTGAATCCTCTACTAGGGAGTCCACAGGCTCAGCACTCACGATCTCACAAACTGTATTCCAGTTTGCCTTAAGAATGCTAGGAATTCTACTGATATTTTGGTGGTATGAATAATATTTACTTTCTCTACAGACTGTAAAGATTATTCACTTTGTTCGAAACAACATGCGATCAAAAATGAAGAAGAACACTAGTTATATATATAGATTCAAAGGCATGCAAGTAGTTGTATTTACACCATCCCATGATCTTTTTAACCTCTTTTAACCACTAAACAATTTGTAGATCATGAAGAGGTGTTAGAGACCAAGTCTCAACACCACAACTACACGTATCATGCCCTTCCTTCTTCATCTTAATTCATCTTTCGATATTTTTGGTCCAAGTGCATTTTTAATTATTTAATTGAATCAAATAATTAAATAATTCTTCTATCTAATTAATAGAACACATCTGAAATATTAAATAAATTGATCTAATCAATTATTTAATTGATTAATAAATTGATCTAATCAATAAATTAATCTCACCACCATTATAAGTTGTGAGCGTTAAACCATATAGTGTGACCCATATGCCCTTGCGAATTGACCACACTAATCAAATTACAGTTCGGATAAAACTCTTAGGCTGCTTAATCCAAACAATGTCAATGCCAAGGTACATTTGCGAGGATGCAAACCTTAACCTAGAATGTAGAGTTCATAAAGATACAGTCCTTTCATTCACGATTACTCAATTAAGTCCGGGGCTCAATTTGTGTCTACCTTTATAACTTAAGCCAAAGAGTTGGAAAAGGTAAGATTTTCCTAAAAGATAGGAAAGTCAAGGTTTTTTCTGGTTTTTTACGGTTTTTGGATTTTAACGGTCTGACCGGCCGGGTTTCTCAAAAAACCGCCGAGACAAGCATTTTTCATTATCCTTTTAATAGATTATGTTATGGTTTTAATTTGTTAACATTGAAAGTTTCAGTTACAGTTTTAAAGTATTTTGTTAATGTTCTAAGAGATGATATGATAGTTTTAATGCGTCGGTACGTATTGCATGTTTCAATTATAGTTTTAACATTTTTGTTAAATTTTTAACAGATGGTATCATGGTTTTAAGAACCTACATGATATTTTTATAATGGCTTGTTATAGTTTTAAGTGACAATCTAATATCATTAAACCACCATTAAACAAGTCTAAAAGTTCCAGAAAAGCCATTAAAACAACAATAAACAAGCTTAAAATAAGCACTTGAACATTCAGTCATCCAAATATTTGAAAACATCTATTCTCATAGAAAAAATTACAATATATGTTCATTTGGTGTTTTTGATGCAAATGCAACTGAGTTGTCAAAATAGGCTTTTTTCGATTAAACTTGTTGGTGAACTTCGGACTCCTGCCTTTTGTTGTTTGTGCTTGTTGCTTCAATACTGCAGCGACACCTTTGAGAGGCCCATCATCAAACTCTGTATCATCATCTGCACCTGCTTAAAACATTCACTAACTGGATTAAAATCATACAACTCTCATCAAAACTATCACATGGGTGCTTAAAAACAAAGAATGAACATGCAACAGAAGCTAAAAACAGTTACATTGATCCTTAAAACCATAACAGTGCATCTTAAAACTATAACAAAGTAGGATCATGCAACACAAGTGTTGGTCCAGATAACGGCAAAGTAAAAGACTAGAGGGGGGGGGGGGTGAATAGTCTTTTAAAACTTTTGTCGATAACAAATATTTCTTAGATATCTGAATGGATATCTGATACTTAGAATCAGAGTGCGGAAGACTTAATAAAGATAAGTGTAGAAACAGTTAATAAGTGTGTGTGTGTTGCTGAAGTATAAATACAGAAATGTAAATGACATAGCAAGTATAGTGGTATCTGGAGGTGGCGTAATCCTCCAACTAATCCACTTCGGTCTATCAGAGACCTAGAATTCACTAGAACAGATAATTGAGATAACCTTACAAAAATCCTATTCTAAGATTCTGAACAATTGGTTCTGACCAAAAGTTCCCCCTGAGTTGTTCCCTAGCTTCTTCAGCCAAGTACTTCCTATACTCAGAAACCTTTGAGTTGTTCCCTAGCTTCCCAAGCTAAGTACTTCCTATACTCAAAAACTTTGGAGTTATTCCTTAGTTTCCCAAATCAAGTACTTCCTATACTCCGGTAACCTTGGAGTTATTCCCTGATTTTTCAAACTAAGTACTTCCTGTACTCCACGCCGGTTTCGGTGTTGGTTTCGGTTTGAGTTGTCAGATGAGCGTCTTAATAACTTTTCAGTTATTCAGATAGCTCTGTGAACTAAGTTACTTAATACACTTTACAGCGTATGGTATCTAGTTCGATTTTACTGACCCAAGTCTTATGATATCGATTCAAGAGAATGAATCTCAGATAGTTGATCTTTTGATTCAACTCCTTCACAGATAGCTTTGCTTGTTTAGGATCAGGACACTTAGAACTTCAGTGTTTACTCAAGATCACAAGCTTTAGTCGCAACAGAAAGCTTTGATAATAAGTAAGAAGCTTTGAGAGAGTAAGATCAGAGATCGTATGTTTCAGCGTATTCAGTGTTCTGAGTTGTGTTCCGTGTGTTCTCTCAAGTTGTCTAAGTGTTGATATTTATAGATGAATTTGAGTACCGTTTGAATAGTATCCGTTAGGCTCAAATTCGAACTATCGATATCTGTGTATAATCAGAGGTGTTTTGTCTTCTTCTCGAAGTTGCCGCTTTTACTCGGACATCTCTCGTCTGCATTAAATGCATTGTACTATACTTTTTGTCCTGTAGTGTCAACGGAACTATGCATTGTATCAGAGACTAGACTTGTTGTCTGATTCTTTGCACGTCCTTATCTTCATTCTTCAGATACCACTTGTATTGATTGAAACAACCTTGTTTCTTTTCAGAAACGTGTTTAACGCTCAAGGTATCTGAGAACAGATATCTGTGGACACTTTCCTTGTCTTCAGATATGTATCTCATTTCTCAGATATCTCTTGTGACACAGTTTGTTTGAAATCGTCGGCTCACAAGATATCTGGCTAAGATATCTGAATAACAGATTCAGTAATCTTGTGCAGTTTTCTTCAAGTCTTCAATTGTTGTTGAGCTTTCTGCTTGGATGTCTTCTTCTTGGTCTTCTCTTCATAAAATAAAAATTACATTTTGAGACCTAACATCCTATACAAGATTAGCTAGACTATCATACTTAGTGAGTTTCCTCTTTTACAATGTTCAAGTGAACCAAACTAATCACCTTTCTGAGACTAAGATAAGTCATCATGTTGCTGAACAAAATCTAAACAGATATTCTAACAAAATATCTAACAACAAGCTAAAGACAGTAACATTGATACATAAAATCATAACAGTGCCTCTTAAATCTATAACAAAACATTTGCAAAAAATCAAATCATAAATATTTCACAAAAGCTAAAACACTAACGTTGATGCTTAAAACTACAACATTAGGTTTTAAAATTATAGCGTATGCGCTAAAAACAATAACAAACAGAAATATTCAATAAACTAAATATAATAACATTAATGTTTAAAATCATTACAGTGCATCTTAAAACTATAACAAAGCACGAACATGCAACACAAGCTAAAACGGTAATATTGATACATTGATCCTTAAAACCATAACAGTGCATCTTAAAACTATAACAAAGTAGGAACATGCAACACAAGCTAAAGACAGTAACATTGATACATAAAATCATAACAGTGCCTCTTAAATCTATAACAAAACATTTGCAAAAAATCAAATTATAAATATTTCACAAAAGCTAAAACACTAACGTTGATGCTTAAAACTACAACATTAGGTTTTAAAATTATAACGTATGCGCTAAAAACAATAACAAACAGAAATATTCAATAAACTAAATATAATAACATTAATGTTTAAAATCATTACAGTGCATCTTAAAACTATAACAAAGCACGAACATGCAACACAAGCTAAAACGGTAATATTTGTACTTAAAACCATAATAGTACATCTTAAAACTATAACAATGCTTTTTAAAACTATGATAAAACATTTGTAAAAATTCAGACCAGAAATATTTCACCAGAGGCTAAAAACACTAACATTGCTTAAAACAACAATAATAGGTCTTGAAACTATAACATATGCGCTAAAACAACAACAGACCGAGACATTAAACACAAGTTAAAACCATAACAACGATACATAAAACTATAACAACGGCTCTTAAAACCATATCAAAGCACCAGATTGCGAAATTCGATTTTCACTGTACGGATTTCAGATCTAAAACCAGAGCTGGAAACATGAGATCTTAAAATCAGCGAAAAACGACAATAAAAGGTCAAAGTTCATTTTCAATTGAGAATTTAACAAAAAAAACAAGATGAATTTGTTGATTTGAACATTTTAGCAATTGGATCTGAAAATTCGGTGGAAATCCGGCAAGATCCGACATAAATCCGGCGAAACTAGAGAGAGAGAAATTGATCGGTACATTGAGCACCATAATTTCCGGCGGAGGATATGGATCCGACGGTGGTTCCGGCGGAGGTAGAGGGTGGCGACGGTTCCGGCGAAGGGAGGAGGAGGAGGAGGGGGGGAGGGAGGGAGGAAGGGAGAGAGATAAATGGGTTTGAATGTTTCTCTCTCTAGGGTTTTTGTAGAGAGAGAAAGATTGTTGAGTTTTGTGAATTTTGTGAGAGATAGTGTGTTATTATTTGGGTATTTATATTAAAGCTATTAACCGGTTTGTAGTGTTTCTGACCGGTTCTTTATTGTAAAAACCGGATTTTCCTATAAATTAGGAAAATCTTCCCTTTTACTATACTTACTCATAACTTAATTGTGTTGTCTCATTGACCAATTGACCTTTTTGATCATATTCAACTTACTTGAATATATCTTGCTTTGGCCAAACTCTTAATGGTCCAACATGGTTATGAAAACACGAGTAATCTCTTCGAGTCTATTCGAGGAACGAATCATATCTTGGCTCACATGTTATACTTACATATATCACGGTGAACCCAACACAAGCCGTATCTACTCCTATGGAGTGCAAGCATTGAACATTGGTCAAAGTTCATCGTTCCATATGTAATACAACATTGACCTCAAGTCAAAGGACTATTACATTACCCTACAAACCGATAATACCGTAGACACAGAAATAGAATCTACCGAACGGTTTCTCGGCGGGTATACCAATACTCCTCTAAGAGTATCTATGTGTCCATCACAAGTCTAGTACTTTATAGTCGTGAGACTAACTATATCCTCTAAGGAAGTGATGCGACCACATACCAACTTATCTCATATTATCGATATCCCTTTTTCACGATAATCCTTAGTCGGGGTTAGTTTATGAGTTATATTACGTTTCCCAAGTTCTCACTCACTTGGCAACTAAAATAAACTCAAGGGAATATTAGCATATATATGATGACAGAAAAATAGATAACATATTAATATGCGAATATAACATTTATATATAGAAATATAAAACCTCAATTTACACTGAATCTAATAATAGTACAATCGTCCTCAAATAAGATTGTCTTTAGGACATTATACTAACAATCTCACACTTGGCCTAGAGCCAATCACCTACACATTTAATGCCCAGATTTCCAAAATGGGCAAAATGCTTCTTAGAGCACAATGCCTTGGTGAAAGGATCAGCCACATTTTCATCTGCAGGAACTCGTTCTATCTCTATTTCTTTTCGCTCTATCTTTTCTCTAATCAAATGGTACCGTCTCGGTACATGAGTATTTCAATTTGTTGATCTTGGTTCTTTGCCTGTGCAACACCACCAATATTATCGCAATAAAGCTTTATTGGGTAACTGATGCTAGGAACTACCCCAAGTTCTTTTAAGAACTCAATCATCCATAGAGCTTGATTTGTTGCAGTCGATGCAGCAATGTACTCGGCTTCAGTTGCAGAGTTTGCAGTAGTTTCTTGCTTGGAACTATTCCAAACTATTGCTCCACCATTGAGCGTGTACACATATCCCATTTGGGATTTGAAGTCATCCGGGTTAGTTTGTAAACCAGCATCTGTAAATGCATTTACTACCAGTTCCTTGGTTCCACCCTATACAAGAAAATTATCCTTAGTTCTCTTAAGATACTTAAGGATATTTTTGATAGCTACCCAGTATTTGTCCCCAGGATTCTTCTGGTGTCTGCTTGTCATGCTGAGTGCAAAGGCTACATCAGACCTAGTGCATGTCATGGCATACATGATCGATCCTATAGCCGAAGCATAAGGGATCCTACTCATGCATGTCATCTCAGCTTCAGTAGAAGGACTATCCTTCTTCGAAAGCTTTTCTCCATGACTCATAGGCAAAAGGCCTCTCTTACAATTTTCCATAGAAAATCGTCTCAGCACCTTGTCCAAATAGGTGGATTGTGACAGCCCCAACATACGAGTAGATCTATCTCTGTAGATTCTAATTCCAAGTATATAGCAGGCTTCACCCAAGTCCTTCATCATGAAGGTACTAGATAGCCAATCCTTTACGGATTGCATTTCTTGAATGTTGTTTCCTATGATCAATATGTCATCCACATATATGAACATAAATACAATGCAGTCATTGATGTGTTTACTATAAACACATGGATCTTCCTTAATTCTGACGAAACCAATGGATTTGATGGTTTCATCGAATCGGATATTCCAACTCCTAGAGGCTTGCTTGAGTCTATAGATGGACCATTGAAGCTTACATACTAAATTTGGCTTAGTCTTAGATACAAAACCTTCTAGTTGTGTCATAAAGACTTCCTCCTCGAGGTTTCCATTCATGAAGGCCGTTTTCACGTCCATTTGCCAAATTTCATAGTCATAGTATGCTGCAATAGCAAGTAAAATGCCAATGGACTTGATTTTCGCTACTGGTGAAAAGGTATCATTATAGTCAATGCCTTCTCTTTGACTATATCCCTTTGTCACCAACCTAGCCTTGTAGGTTTGTACCTTACCATCGGCATCAGTTTTCTTCTTGAAAACCCATTTACAACCTATGGGTCTAACCCCTGATGTTAAATCAACCAAGTTCCAAACTTGATTGGTGTACATAGAGTCCATTTCAGATTTCATGGCTTCGTGCCACCTCTCCGAGTGCTTGTCCAACACAGCCTCGATATAGGTTCTAGGTTCTTCCTCACCAGGAATCTCTACGTCGTCATTTTCCTCTATAAGGAGGTTCTGTTTATCAACTTTACGACGTTCCCTAGTCGGCCTACGAAGTGCATTTTCTTGCACTGGAAAAGATTGTATATTCTGAGAGTGATGAGGTTCTCTTGCATTAGACGATCCAACGTTCGGAGAATACTCAGGTTCAACATTGATGTGTTGTTCCTGAGTATAGGAGATGTGTTAGCAATCAAATCGCTCCCACTAAATCTAGGAGGTTCGGTATCTCCTTGAGAAGTACCTCCTATAATGCTCCCACTGGCTAAAGGATGTCCAAGATAGACAAATAGTCCCTTCATTCTGGGGTGACGGAGGGATCATACCATTCGAGCCGTTTTTTTTTCATGCTTTTCCCGGAGGTCTGGAGAAAGCTGCAATCAATAGGATTTCCCTAATCCTCCCTTCCCCGCGATTTTTTCTTGGGTCAATCAACCTAGTGACATGCCTTGATCATTAGCATTATTAGTCGCTCCCACTGAATAATCATCATAATCCATTGATTGATTTTCAGCCTCAGTGTTGTTTTGTGGTTCTTGAATCTCTTTAAGTTCTATGATTTCTCGACCGTGTTCACCATAGACGAATTCGTCTTCTAGGAACTTCACCTGCTTAGAAACGATGATTTTTCGTTCCTCAGGGACATAGAAATAACATCCTCTTGTTTCCTTAGGATATCCCACAAAATAACATTTTTCACTCCAAGATTCCAACTTGTCAGTTTACATCTTCTTCACAAATACGGGGCAACCCCATGTTCTTATATGTGATAGAGATGGTTTCTTCTTAAACCACAACTCGTATGGTGTAAGTTCAACTGCCTTAGATGGAATCCTATTCAGAATATAGATTGAACTTTGTAATGCATATCCCCAAAGAAATGATGGAAGAGTTGCAAAACTCATCATAGACCTAAGTCCTAACCATGTCTAACAAGGTTCGGTTCCTCCTTTCGGGCACACCATTCATTTGTGGTGTTCCCGGAGGAGTCCATTGTGATATGATCCCATGAAATTTCAAGTAATTTAAGAACTCTTGGCTTAAGTATTCACCTCCTCGATCTGATCGTAGAGATTTAATACTTTTACCAAGTTGGTTTTCTACTTCAGCTTTATACTCTTTGAATTTCTCAAACGCTTCGGATTTGTGTTTCATAAGATAGACATATCCAAATCTTGAAAAATCATCAGTGAAAGTGATGAAGTATGAAAAACCTCCCTTTGCTTGAATTGGTAATGGCCCATACATATTTGTATGGACTAACTCAAGCACTTCCTTGACTCTTACCCCTTTCCCAGAAAAAGGTTTCTTAGTCATTTTTCCTTCTAAGCATGATTCGCAATCACCATATGACTCTAAGTCGAATGGAGTTAAATAGTCTAACTTCTTTAATCTTGCGATTCTAGTTTCATTAATGTGACCAAGTCTACAATGCCAAAGGAAAGTGGGATTGTCTTTATTACTTAGTTTTTGCCTTTTATTTTGTATGTTGAGAATCTCATGTCCACTATTGAGCAAATATAAACATTCGCAAGGGGAGCATCCCCATAAACAATACCATGATGCAAAAAACAACAATTGTTATTAGGAATATGGAAGGTAAAACCTTATTTGTCTAAAATTGGAATGGAAATAATATTCCTCATTAAAGAGGGAACAAAATAAAAATTATTAAGTTCAAGTCTACGACCAGAGGGTAAGTCTAAAATATAAGTTCCTACACGCTCAGCAGCAACTCTTGCTCCATTTCCCACGCGTAGGTCGACTTCGCCTCTTCTAATCTTTCTGCTGTCAGTTAGCCCCTGCACATTTGTACAAATGTGTGAGCCACAACCAGTATCTAATACCCAGCTAGAAGAATTAGATGTAGACATATTAATCTCAATCATACATATACCTGTTTTCGAGCCAGAAGCACCCGGTGTGTTCGTCAGCTCTAGACAGTCTCTCTTCCAGTGTCCTTTCCTCTTGCAGTTAAGGCACACATCTTTTGGGGTTCTCACCTTTTTCTGAATTCCACCTATAGGCTTATTTAAGGCCAAGCCTTTAGAACCATTCTTAGCCTTCTTTTTCTGTTTGGCCTTACCCCTATGGTTTGGCCTAGCAGCTTGTCCAATGTGAAACACGGGTCTTTTCTTAGTGGTAGAACTCTCAAAGGTCTTGAGCATATTGAGCAGCTCAGCAAGTGTCACATCCGTCTTGTTCATATTGTAGTTCACAATGAAACTAGAATATGAATCAGGAAGCGACTGAAGAACAACATAGGCAGATACATGTTTTGAAAACTTAAAACCGAGAGTGTCCAACCTCTCGGTCAAGCCTATCATCTTCAGAACATGGGTAGTGACCTTACCACCTTCAGATAGCTTACACGTAATGTAACGCCCCTGACCTTTTTCACCTCATTAGCATGTTTAAATATGTTTTTAAGCAAATTTTAATATTTTGATTTGTGTTATATACGTGGCCTTATTTGTGAAAAATTAAATTATGTAATGTGATATGGTATATTTTTGTGCTATTATGAAATTGATGTGAATTGATTGATATTATGTGACCGAAATTGAATTATAATAGTTATCGTTGTTTTATATAGTTTTGGGCCGGCTTGTTAATAGTTTTAATTTTAATCGTTTCACATCCAAACGAGGGCCTATGAAAGAACGGACACCGTAATATGAACCGTATGAATTTATAGTATTTGTTTAGTGGACCTCTTTAACTTTCGAGTCGTCTTTGTAAAAACCGAAATAAGCAGGTTGGTGTAAATAATTCGTTGATTAAAATAATATTAAAAACATACTTCGCGAAGTTTCTACACCGTCATTCCACCGCCTCAAAGTTTTTATCCTTATCTTGTAATTAATGATTCAATGCTTATCCTTTAATTACTTAACAAGATATATTTTGCATTCACTTCTGATGATATCTTCAGGCAGCAAACTCGGTAGCCATTTCTGATACACAATACACCCTCCCTACTTTGCTTTTACACTAATAGCTTGAGCTAGAGTGAACTGGAAAATGAAATATAGGAATAACTACAAGAAAAATATAGTAGTGTCCACGGATTAACATCCTGGAAGCTTGCTCGGGTCATTTAACTTAAGCACTGAAGATAGTACGGCTGATGTTAGTAGCACTTGAACGGTCGATGGTAAGTGTTTTTAGTAACTCGTTATTTAGTATATTTGTAAATAATTTCGATAACATGTTATTTGACAAATATGTGGGATTTGAGATTATTGTTATGATGCTAGCGTACGGGCTATGTAAATGTGAATTATATGGTTGAATTTGTCGATATGAAATGTGAAAATATACCGTGGTGTGCTATATATGTGGAATGTCCATTCTGAATACGATGAAAAGCTTAAAGTACTTGACTGATGAAATGATCAATTGCTCCCATGTACGGATGTGATACGTGCAGTTGTTATCTGAAAAAATACTATTTTCTGATAAAGTATTAGTCGTATATATTTATAAACATGATTATGTGAATTGCATTCATAAGAGATAAGAGGATTCTGTTATGGCTGCTGATGACCTTGAGTTATGTGTTTTTCAGCTTGTCTGGATATCCATCACTGGCTGGACTTTGAATATCCATCACTGGATAGACTCTATATGAAATATAGAATTCCAGGTACGGCTGGAATCTATATGAAATATGAAATTCCAGGTACGGCTGGACTCTGTATAAATTTGTTATCGTGATCACGAATTACTCATGGTCGTAACAGAGCCATAGCAGACAAAGAAAATGACTAAGCACGTACATTATTATATAAATGTGAATGATGTTGAATGTTTATAGCTGATCTGTTGGAATGAGAAGTGAACTAATGTGATTTTGAAACTGTGAAAGAAATGGAAGTCATATGCTGATTGTGAATCGATGTGGATATATGTGACTAAAACCGACGTGCTTATCTGGGTTAAATGGCTTGTTGCAGGTTATTAGATTACTTGTTACTGATTATACTTACTGAGCCCGCAACTCATCACAATTGCAATATTTTTTTTTTTTTTATATAGCCTTTGAAGATAAGGACAAAGGAAAGGAGATAGCTGAGTAGAAGTAAAGTCATGCATCAAACACTACAAAAAATCTGGCCTGTAGCGACGGATAGATCCGTCGCTACAGGCCATCTATCCGTCGCCCCAGCTCTGGCGACGGATCGGGCGACGGATAGAAAATCCGTCGCCCTGAGTAATGGCGACGGATAACAATCCGTCGTCAATTCAATGACGGATTGACGGATTGACCATTTTTTTTTAAATTGATAATGGGCGACGGATAGATTCTATCCGTCGTTCACGCATGGCGACGGATAGATCTATCCGTCGCCCATTTCTATTTTTTTAAAAAATAAAATCCGATTCAATTTTTATATTCAGATACGGATTAATTAAGATCAATTTGTATTCAGATACGAGATATTGATTTGTATTCAGATATCGTATTAATTTGTATTCGAATTTTTATATTCGTATCCAATTTGTATTCGTACGGTGCGGTGGTGGTGGGAGGAGAAAGGTGGTGCGGTGGTGGCAGTGGTGGTGGCAGGGTGGTGGTGGCGCGGTGGTGGTGGGAGGAGGAAAGGTGGTGGTGGTGGGAGGAGAGAGGTGGTGGTGGTGGTGGTGGTGGAGATGGTGGTGGTGCGGTGGTGGTGGTGCGGTGGTGGAGGTGGTGGTGGTGCGGTGGTGGTGGGAGGAGAGAGGTGGTGATGGTGGTGGTGGAGATGGTGGTGGTGCGGTGGTGGTGGGAGGAGAGAGGTGGTGGTGGTGGTGGTGGTGCGGTGGTGGAGATGGTGGTGGTGCGGTGGTGGTGGGAGGAGAGAGGTGGTGGTGGTGGAGATGGTGGTGGGAGGAGGATGGTGGTGGTGGAGGAGGTGGTGGTGGAGGATGGTGGTGGAGGATGGTGGTGGTGGAGGAGAAAGGTGGTGGTGGGAGGAGGAGGAGAGGAGAAATGGAGGAGAAGTGGTGGAGGAAAGGAGGTGGTGGAGGAGATATATGGTTTTTTTTTAGGCTTTTAGCGACGGATAGATCTAGATCTATCCGTCGCTAACTTTTTTTTTTTTTTCGGCTATAGCGACGGATAGATCTATCCGTCGCTATTTTTAGCGACGGATAGATCTATCCGTCGCTAAATTTTTTTTTTTTTTTTTTAAATCTTGGTCAACGCTCTGTAGCGACGGATAAACTTATCCGTCGCTACAGAGCGACGGATAAGTTTTATCCGTTGAACAGGCGACGGATAGAATCCGTCGCCCCGTTTGGCGATCCGTCGCTACAGGGGCGACGGATAAAATCCGTCGCCCCTTTCCGTCCCGTTACAGCAGAATTCTTGTAGTGAAAGGTCGGCCGGCTGGTTTCCAATCCTTCTTCCTCGACTCGTCGTCTGCATATCATTCATGAAAAGACTTTTGTTATGTAAAAGCTAATTTAATGCATGTGAAAATGTATTTTTCTGGCATGCATATGTAAATGTGGTCAAAGTACTTCTGTTTAAAGCTTTCGCGCGTCTTAAATATATTTTACTGTCGGTAATTATCTGTGAAGGTGATAGGGCGTCACACCTAAAGAGTTCCTTCATCACCTTATACATTTTTGTATGAGACTCGGAGTCAAACAACTCTTTGAGGTGCACTATCATCTCATAGGCAGTCATGTTCTCATGCTGTTTCTGCAGCTCAGGCGTCATCGCCATTAGCATTACACACCTCGCTTGCCTAGCATCTCCCTCATGCTTTTCCCAAGCAGCAATGTCAAACACGGCTAACTCGGTTGCATCCTTGGGAGCAACGGGTAGTGCTTTGTCTAAGACATATGCAATCTTTTCCTATTCCAACACCAAACGCAAGTTCCGGTGCCAGTCCGGGAAGTTTGACCCAGTCAACTTGTTAGCTTCAATTATGCATCTCAATGATAAACTCGACATTTTTTGCAACCTATAGAGATAGAACATAATATAAATTAAAACACAATTTAATGATCACATTCGGCGACTAAACAAAAAGGATTTCTTTTATTTAGTTTCCATCATACACACTAAACGACCCCATCGGAGAAGTGCGAATTTATACAATATAAATTATGATGGACTAGGATCCTCATTCTAGTTGTGGCAACCCCTGCTAGGGTTGGTGATTGCAACAACCGAACTCGGTAGGTTCTTAACAACCAATTACACCATGTGTAACTCCTAGTTGATTGGACCTAGCCCAGTCGACGTCCCCTAACTATTCTAACGCTAGGGCGAAAAGACATATTAGGTTAAACCACAACCTCGCACGGTGACACAATGTCCCTATGAAAGGTTCGATAACCATGTAGTTTAGAGCAAACACTAGGGTGTAAATACTCTTAACGAAATGGTAAAGATATCCTTTCAATTACGAGCGTGACGTCGTTCATCAAATGAGATTTAAATTTAACATTGGGGAACATTTATCGTGGTAGTCGCTTAATCAACACTACAAAAAATACACTGTTTAGCGACGGATAAATCCGTCGCTAAACAGTGCCGATCCGTCACCCCAGCTCTGGCGACGGATCGGGCGACGGATAACAATTCAGTTGCCCCACCAGAGATGTGGCGACGGATAGATAATCCGTCGTCCAATTCGCGACGGATTGGACGATGGATTATATTGTTTGACTTTTTTTTAAATATAACGACGGATCATCGTTATAAGCGATCTGTCGCCCAATGTATAATTCGAATTAGTGACGGAATCTCAAATTCCGTCACTAATTCCGTCACAATTTTTTTTTTAATTTTGTTTTTTCGATATTAATCCCTGTTTTTCGTATTTCACATATTTAATCAATATAATGCTCGATAAATAATACGGAAAATGTTTCAATAGATGATAAATAAAAAATGTAATATCCGAATAAGTCTAAATTATTCGAACAAATCTAGATAAAATAAATCCGAACGTACATTGTACATATACATATATCTAGCTACCATCCGGGGGGCCGAGGACATGAATCGCTCCATCCAGAATCAAGGCGCTTGTTCTCCTCCCTTTGTTCTCTGGCGGGCCGCTCCATCTCTTGAGTTAGAGTCGCAACTCGTTCTCGACTCGCGCACCAATTCCGAGACCTGGTCCTGTGTGTAAACCGGACGTCTAGACTGCTGGGATGATGATGAGGAGCACCCCGGACTAGCCAAGCTCAAACCGAGGCTCCCGAGTCCATATATTCGTCCTTTGCTGTCTGGTTTGTTGACCTCTAGGAAGATGTTGTCAACTTGTTCAGTTGACAACACATCACCCGTCTCGTCCTCCTGCCTCACCACCTGAGCATCAACCTCAGCCTGAAATCGTAAATAGCAGATATCATGATCGCCATCGTTTTACAAAATAACTTGTAATAGTGTACAAATATGAAATTTAAGCAACATAAACATACCGCAAGAAGCGAGGCCCGACAATGGTCCATACCGCCCTTCCGCAGCCTTCTTGAAGATGTCATACTTGGATGTCACCTCCCCGTGCGATCCGAACAACATATATAGTCACAATTTATCATCTCACAATTAAGTAATCGAGACACAGACATACACGTAATGCTAGATTGAAAAAACATATATATACATATATACCGATTGGTAATAATCGATGAGATCGCCTCCAAGGTGGTGAACGGCCCTTCCGCAGACGATCGAGAGACGCCTGGTACATTGGTGTAGGCAATGTCACGGACATCGATTCGGCCAGAGAAGCATCCCAAAGGGCCCACCTCCGCATCAACTCGTGGAGGCATTGGGCCACCCCGATCCCGAATGGCCTTCGAGAATGCAGACCATATCCTCAGCAGCTTTAGATCCCATACCTCATAAACACGCCAGATCTGTGGGATCAACCTGCTGGGAATGAAGTACTCCTTCTACATTCCCAATTTCATACAACATCCAAAGTCAATACATATATAACGTCACAGATATGGTGACTAACAACATCACCCAAACAAAGTGGCTAACATACCACCCACATTGTCCTAAATTTTACTAACACAATGGTGACTAACATATCACCCAAACAAAGTGGCTAACATACCACTCACATATAGTGGCTAACATACCACTCATATTGTCCTAAATTCTACTGCAACAATGGTGACTAACATATCACCCAAACAAAGTGGCTAACATACCACTCACATATAGTGGCTAACATACCACTCACATTGTCCTAAATTCTACTGCAACAATGGTGACTAACATATCACCCAAATAAAGTGGCTAACATACCACTCACATATAGTGGCTAACATACCACTCACATTGTCCTAAATTTTACTAACACAATGGTGACTAACATATCACCCAAATAAATTGGCTAACATACCACTCACATACAGTGTCTAACAAACCACTCATATTAAAACGATTATAATTATAAACAAACGAATGTCATATTTTAACTTACCCTCAGATCATCAAAGTACTCGGCCCTCATGCGGTCAGAGATGTGAGACCAACACTCACCACCCTGCCCCGGTGGCTCTCTCCTGCTCCTTCTATGGGATTTTCTTCTTGTTTATCGACATCCTCTTGTTGGTACGAGTTGGTAAGGGAGTCGTCTTTCTCAATGTACTCCACTTTCGAGCGAGCACGAATAGGTACCGCAGCTAACCATTCCGCCTTATCGCGTTTCCTGCTTGGATATTCAAGAAACACCACTTGTCGTGCTTGAGTCGCCAGAATAAATGGTTCATACTTGGTTCGGTACCTCTTCTTTTGGTTCACATCAACCATTTCATACTGCTCATTATTCCTCGTACCTCCTGGATTATGATCATACCACTCAACATCAAACAAGAAGGTTCGTTTCAATGGCAAGCCGGAATATTCAATCCTCACTATTCGTTTTAGCTTGCCGTGGAAATCAAACAAAGAAGCATCTCCATAATTTTCTGCACCCTTAACACACACCCCAGAGTTGCTTGTCGCCATGACCGTGTTACATTCAGTCGTGTGGAACCTAAGGCCATTGACTATATAACCAGGGAATGTGTAGACCTTCTTGAATGGCCTTTCTGCGAGAGCCTTTAAGTATATGCACGTGACGTTGTTAATAGGATTCCGGACATACTCTCGGAACCAATCTGGAAATTCTGTAGAAATTTTTGAGTCAAGTAGTTCCTCTAGTGTATCCTCTGTCATCTGAGGATTTTCTTCCAAACAACGCTTTTTAAAAAAACTGCAAACATAGATTCGATGATAAGTCTATAATAACTCGATTGAACTCTGCCATTTAGAGTACGACAATACATCCATGAACGATCGATATTCATTGAATAATTAGATAATAACCTGACACATTTGAATTCATTAGATCGAGGTCTATCATTTACGATAATAAATCAATTTCAATCAATTGCTACGTAATATAAGTTATATTAACTTCAACATCAATTGTTACGGCATTACATAATATAAGTTATATTAGCTTCAACATCAATTGTTACGGCATTACATAATATAAGTTACATTAGCTTCAATTTTACCATAATGTTTGGTTTCATAAATCAACTAATGATTACTAGTTATACAAGCCTAGAGACAAAACGGATTATCAAATGATTCTTTCTCTTGCAGCCCCCTCCGATCATCACTTGTGACGCTCCCTACCACAGAACTTGCATTCCAACAGATCTACATCCTCCTCCCAGTACACCATGCACATGTTCCGACAACTAGAAAGACACTCAATAGGCGGCCCCAAACCCCGCCTCTCCCTCCATTGGAGGTATGCCATGGACGGTGCTTCCTCACCGTGATGAATCCATACATGATACTCAGGCATGAATACATAACGTCGCAAGTGCTCGAATACTCCTGTAGGAGTCATAAATTGCTTGTTTCTACACGTTTCCAATGTGCAAGGACACTTTATCAAACCCCTAGTTGCACAAGCCGGACGTCCCATGGCAAACGAGATGAAACCTTTAACCCCTTCTACAAAAGTCCTAGAAACTCTGCCATTTACCGCCGTACGTCATACATCCATGAACGGTCGGAATTCGTTGTATACTTTTTTAACCTGTTCCAATTGATTAGATCGTATTTAATTTATTAGATCGATTCCAATTCGGATAATTAAGAAGATTGTAGAGATTAATTGTTAATTATTATACGTTCCTTATAAATTAATTATTTAGTGTTCGATATGTTACAAAATTTATTAAGTGTTTTACTACTACGAGTTATAAATTATAAAGTACAGGTTAATATAATCAACATATTATCCGTCGCTCAAAACACTTAACTACATCCTCGTAATTTAGTACATATACGAATTTATCAAATCAACTCCAACTACTACTTACATACATATCAAATTAACTAAACTAACTACATACATACTTAACATACATATCAAATTAACTAAATTAACTAAACCAACTACATACATACTTAATTAACATACATACTTCACTACATACATACTTATCGAATTAACATACATACATATTGAATTACTACATACATTCATATCAAATTAACTAAACTAACTATCAAATTTCATATACAAATCAAATTAATCAAATTACATATACATATCAAATTACATATAATTGATCAAATTAACTAAACAAGCTACTACATACTTCATATAAACATACAATTGAAAATAAGTAGTCAAAATTCAAAAAAATCCCAATTTTTCAAAAGTTAGGGTTTAGAAGTAATACCTTTGATTCTGAAGAAAATAGCGGATGAAATTTGAAATTGAAGGAAGAAACGAGCTCCTCGTCCAACGATCTTCGAATTGACACCAAGATTGGGAAGAATCGACAACAAATGGCCGGATTTGACGGAGGAGAAAGGAAGAAAAAGAAGAAAAACGAAGAAGAAGAATGAAGCTGAAATGGCTTCTGCTTCAGCCCAACAATGGCTAAAACCTCATCGGGCGACACGTATCCGGCCCAAAGAGCGATCCGTCACTATACGGGGCGACGGATAACTATTCGTCGCCCCGTAGCGACGGATCGCTAATCAGTCGGATAGATTTTATTTTTTTTATTTAATATGTAAATATTAACGACGGATAATTTATCCGTCGTTAATATTTAATTTTCTTTTTTTTAAAAAAAAAAAAGTCAAACAACGGGAGACGGATTAATAAAATCTGTCGCCCATATAGCGACGGATAAAATTATCCATCGCTCATATTTTTATACGTCGCTTATCCGTCGCCAAATCTAGCGATCCGTCACTATGGGGCGACGGATTCTTTCCATCGTTTTACCCCAGAATTCTTGTAGTGCAAGATCAACACATATTTGAGCATATCAAACAATCAATGGGCGCCGCCTACCCAAACATGCTACATGCCATACGCGGTCCAACAAGTAATGGGCGCCGCCTACCCATACATGCATAAACGCGGACGCTAATCTATATAAAACAATTCATATAGACAGGTACTGGGCGCCGTCTACCCAAACATACATAACCGCGGACGCTAATTAATCTATATAAAGTAAACAACTCACATAGTCAAGTATAACGTGCATAGACAAATAATTGTGAGTTAAAGCTTACAAGAAAATACACTTTTCATTATTGTAAACCCAAATAAGTCATCAAATGTTTTATTTCGAAAATGAAGCATTTGACACTTTTCAGAATTATAAAATCAAATTTTAAAGGACTGTTTTGAAGTTTATAAAGTTTCTGGGGTCATTTTGAAATTTCTGAAACTGTCAGGGCTTCTGTGAAGAATCTGAATTGTACAGCGACTGCCAGTGCAATAAGACAGAAGAATCTGTCAAATTGCAAGAGAAGTCCCCAGACACATTAAATTCTCCAATGCATACCCTTGGACTTTTCAGAAAGCTCAAATCAACCCAAAAACTTCTGAAACTTTAATTAGTCACTCATCCAATGAATTACCCGCAATAATAGTCAGACCATCGGAGGCAGGTCAATTTTCCGACCACAATGGCCGGAAAATCACCTCCCATGGCTACCTCCGGTGGAGTGGCGCAAGCTGCTACCATGGCAGCCGCACCTCGCCATCATCCCGGAGTCATACTCCGCTGCCACCATAGTCCTACAGAAGGGCATGGCGATGGGGCACAGTCGGTTGGCATGTCCCGGAGTCATACTCCGTACGGTCGCCGGCTCCGCTAGAAATACAGTAACATTTTTTTTTTTTTTTTAATTGAAACCGTTTGCAGCTTCTTTCTCTTAACCAAAAGGTAGTCATCAAATTCACAAGACAGTGAAGGAGGAAACGTTTTCAGTTTCTTGTTTCTCTAAAATCAACTCATTTTGTTTCCTTATAAACAATAAATACATTGAGACGAAATGAGTTGAGCAATTAACTCAATCAAATCAAGTGCCTTGATTAAAGCAAAATAAGAAACGATCTTAGTACTGTGCAAAAGAGAATTGATAAAGAAATCCACAAAGGGACAAAATCAATTCCAAAATTATCTAGCCAATTCAGTTTGGCTCAGCTAAGAATGAAACCCAGTCTCAAACGCATTCTCAATGTTACGGTTTCGGGGTCATTTTAATTGGAAAGTAATTTTATCATCAAGTTTTAACTCACAATCATAATACTTTATTGAAGTAAACATTCGTTTAGTCAGTCTGGCTCTCATAGCACTGTTGGAATATGGAGGTATGAACCCTAGGTTCGCGCAATAAAAGTTCAAAATTTTTTTCTCTCCATATTGAACCAACTGACAACGAGTGAATAACAATTAGCACGTTAAGCATATCATATAGTAAGAAATACTTACACGGATTGAAGTAGCGAATCCTCTACTAGGGAGTCCACAGGCTCAGTACTCACGATCTAACAAACGTCTTCCAGTTTGCCTTGAGAATACTAGAAATTCTACTGATATTTTGGTGGTATGAATAATATTTACTTTCTCTACAGACTGTAAGGATTATTCACTTTGTTCGAAAGAACATGCAATCAAAAATGAAGAAGAGCACTAGTTATATATATAGATTCAAAGGCATGCAAGTAGTTGTATTTCCACCATCCCATGATCTTTTTAACCTCTTTTAACCACTAAACAATTTGTAGATATATAGATTCAAAGGCATGAAGAGGTGTTAGAGACCAAGTCTCAACACCACAACTACACGTATCATGCCCTTCATTCTTCATCTTAATTCATCTTTCAATATTTTCGGTCCAAGTGCACTTTTAATTATTTAATCGAATCAAATAATTAAATAATTCTTCTATCTAATAGAACACATCCGAAATATTAAATAAATTGATCTTATCAATTATTTAATTGATTAATAAATTGATCCAATCAAAAAATTAATCTCACCACCATTATAAGTCGTGAGCGTGAAACCATATAGTGTGACCCATAGGCCCTTGCAAATTGACCACTAATCAAGTTACGGTTCGGATAAAACTCCTAGGCTGCTTAATCCAAACAATGTCAATGTCAAGGTACATTTGCGAGGATGCAAACCTTAACCTAGAATGTAGAGTTCATAATGATACGGTCCTTTCATTCACGATTACTCAATTAAGTCCGGGGCTCGATTTGTGTCTACCCTTTATAACTTAATTGTGTCGTCTCATTGACCAGTTGACCTTTTTGATCATATTCAACTTACTTGAATAAATCATGCTTTGGCCAAAGTCTTAATGGTCCAACATGGTTATGAGAACACGAGTAATCTCTCAGAGTCTATTCGAGGAATGAATCCTATCTTGGCTCACATGTTATACTTACATATATCACGGTGAACCCAACACAAGCCGTATCTACTCCTATGGAGTGCAAGCATTGGACATTGGTCAAAGCTCATCGTTCCATATGTAATACAACATTGACCTCAAGTCAAAGGACTATTAATTACATTACCCTACAAACCGATAACACCGTAGACACAGAAATAGAATCTACCGAACGGTTTCTCGGCGGGTATACCAATACTCCTCTAAGAGTATCTATGTGTCCATCACAAGTCTAGTACTTTATAGTCGTGAGACTAACTATATTCTCTAAGGAAGTGATGCGACCACATACCAACTTATCTCATATTATCGACATCCCTTTTTCACGATAATCCTTAGTCGGGGTTAGTTTATGAGTTATATTACGTTTCCCAAGTTCTCACTCACTTGGCAACTAAAATAAACTCAAGGGAATATTAGCATATATATAATGACAGACAAACAGATAATTATTAATATGCGAATATAACATTTATATATAGAAATATAAAACCTCAATTTACACTGAATCTGATAATAGTACAATCGTCATCAAATAAGATTGTCTCTAAGACATTATACTAACAGATTAATTGAACAACAAGGAATCCAAAAGTAAATCACAAAGATAGCCAGCTATGCTCTGTTTATACACAGATTGATTCTAAACTTAACAGATTAACCGTCTCAGTACACAGTCTATTGCACAAGGTACAACCCAAACACTGATAAAATACTGCATGAACTGCATAAAGTACACTTCGATCGTCTTAATTCTCCATCTTCGATGCGGCATTAATTCATCGACTTCCCAAATTCCAATGCTAGTCCGCTAGAACATGAATGCAAACGTGTGCTTAGTTAAGCCTCTTTAATTTGACACAAAGTTTGAGGAACGATAAATTTTTGGAGATTCGAGAGACTAGAAGGACGGATTAATTTACTATTAACCACACTTTTAGGTAATTTCGCGACTCCTTGGGCCGGGTTATATAATTTCACGGTTATACAAGTTCACGGGGTTCTTAGACACTACAAAAAAAATCGGGTTTAGGGACGGATAAACCCATGCCGATTCGTCCCTAAACCGTTAGGGACGGATAGAGACGCCCGTCCTTAAAACGGGCGTCTCTAACCAAATAGGGACGGATATTTTATCCGTCCCTATTTAGGGACGGATAATATCCGTCCCTAATGGTCAAAGACCTTTAGGGACGGATAAATATCCGTCCCTAAATAGTATTTTTTATTTTTAATACGAATATTTCGACAATTTTATACGAATATTCAATACGGATAAATCGATAATTTTATTCAATTCGGATAAACCAACAATTATATACGAATATTCAATAGGGATAAACCGAAAATTATATACGATTATTCAATACGCATAAACTGATAATTTTATTCAATACGGATAAACCGACAATTTCATACAATATTCAATAATACAATATACAACATTTAATAATAATTAATACAAATAAGAAATTACAATAATACAATATAAAAAATCTAGATCTGGATCTGGGTCTTGTTGGACTGGCCGGAGATAGTGGTGGACGGATCTCGTGGTGGGGTGGCAGTATAGAAGTCGTGGTGGTGGATCTGGGAGCGTGGTCGTGGTGGTGGACGGAGAGGCAGTGTTGGAGTGGTGGTGGACGTAGAGGTCGTGGTGGACGAAGAGGCAGTGGTGGTGGACGTAGAGGCCGTGGTGGACGAAGAGGCAGTGGTGGTCGAGGTGGTGGTGGACGGAGAGGCAGTGGTGGTGAGGTGGTGAGGTGGTGGAGTGGTGGTGGAGGTGGTGAAGTGGTGGAGGACGGAGAGCCCGTGGTGGTGGAGTGGTGGTGGAGGTGGTGGTACGGTGGAGGTGGTGGAGTGGTGGAGGACGGAGACCCCGTAGTGGTGGAGTGGTGGTCGAACGGTGGTGGAGTGGTGGTGGTGGAGTGGGAGAGAAGGAGAGAAGGAGAAGGAGTGGTTAGTAAGTGTGGGAGGAAGAGAGTTATAAATTAAATTAGGGTTTCTGATAGTTTAGGGACGGATAGATCTATCCGTCCCTAATTTAGGGACGGATAAATCTATCCGTCCCTAAATTTTCTTTTTTTTTTTTAGTCAACGAATTAGAGACGGATAGAATTATCCGTCTCTAAATTTAGACACGGATAATTCTATCCGTCCCTAAATAGGGACGGATTAGTAACCCGTCCCTATTTAGGGACGGATAGGCCTATCCGTCCCTAGTCCGTCTCTAGCACCACCGATTCGTCCCTAACATAGGGACGGATTTAAATCCGTCCCTAAATCCGTCCCTAAATCCGGTTATTCTTGTAGTGAGACCGGGTTATATAATTTCACGGGTTACTTAAGTAGAGAAGAATATTATGTACTTAAATAGATAAGAACATTTGGAGATTCAACAACATATAATATCCGAATTTGGGGACTTATTTATAGTTTGAAGAGTCTGACATGTATAATTATTTGCGAACAGGTCCTTGAAGAATTGTTTTTTAGATAGACACACATGTTAAACTCACCGTAAGCGAATGGACTACACCATTTCGATGAAGCCTATTCGAACATACATAAATTGTTGGGCCTTTTCATTTAGGACATTTCTTTTAAACTTAACCATAGGCAATAGATTTTGGGAAGGAAAAAAAAAAGTCAACTCAAGACCATAAACCACAAAACCACATATTGTCGACGAAAAGGCCCAGAGCCAGGCGGGCCATCTAGCTCTACCCCTTCATTAGTTCATCTCCAACCCTCAAACTTCAACCAACTCTATATTACCGCCACGTCAGCATTTCACTAAAAGGAATATTCTCATCTTCAACCCTCAAACTCTATCATACTCAATTTTTCATATTCTTTTGTCTTTTATTTTTAAACTACACTATTCTTTTCTCATTTCTTTTCAAACTTCATACTTTGCACTTTATATTTATTTTAAATTTATTTAATTAATTAAAATAACATAAAATAAAAATTAAAAAATTACAATATTCGATAATAAAAAATACTATACTTGATAAAATATATGAAAAGTTCAAAATAAATATTACAAATGAACATGAAAAGAAAATAAATGGTCCTAGATGGCTGGCAGTTGATAGGCCATTTGAATGAGTTGATTGAAAATAATTACTGGCCATCCTATTATAAATTTTTCATTTCTCCATTTTGAACGCCATTTCATTTTATAGAAAATTCAATATCCTCATTATTAATATTTTAATCACTTTATTTCATGCTTTATCAATTCTCTTTTTTACTCTTTCCCATACACTTATTATATTATGTATATAAATTATTTTTTCCTCAAACTTTTTAAAAATTGTAAAAAATAAAATAGTAAGTTATCTCTTGAGTAATATTGTTAGGTGGAGAATGAGTTGACTTAGTGTAGATAGACTCTTGACTCTTGAGAGTGTGTTTGAAAATCAATCAAGCAGATTTCACAATTCATCAGAAACATCAAAATCGATTCGATCATCCCAATAATCAATTAATTAGCTCGCCCAGGTTAGTTTTTTAATTTCTTGTGTTGTTTTTTAAACATGGTCAATTCAATTTCAGTTTCATATTGCATATATTAATCTCTTCATTCGATTGAATATGCAGCAGACAGTAGTTTTGTAACTTCAATTTCTCAGAGATCACACAAATTAAGAAGCGGATCGAACCTACAGATCTCAGTTCTTAGTCTTAGCTAGACACAAATACAGGTAATTATACGTACTAGCTAATTCTTACTTCTTCCATTTTCAACATTATTATTGTATTGCCACGACCATTGTGAGTTGTAGTATCGTAATTTCTGCTGTACTCTATGGTAGTGGTTTTTTTTCGAGTTGGGATCTTCAAACTCGACTC
Organism: Plantago major; assembly: GCA_026545765.1. Taxonomy (NCBI): domain Eukaryota; kingdom Viridiplantae; phylum Streptophyta; class Magnoliopsida; order Lamiales; family Plantaginaceae; genus Plantago; species Plantago major. The sequence goes on from CM048840.1 coordinate 103,248,722, forward strand.
GAGTTGTAATAATTAAGCCCGGATCGGCTCGTTTGAGCTTATGTTTTCAAATGTAGCTCGAGTTATAATAATTAAGATCGAACTTGTTGTATTTCGTTCGAACTTTAGTCGAGTTCGAGTCAGTTATCCAAAAATAAATGTAAATATTAAAATATGAAAGAACATATTAAACCGATCACAACTGAGCTTTACTCAACTCGGTAATCAAAACGAGCTCCTTATGAGGTTTGAGCTCGACTCGAACATCTTATCGACTAGCCGAGCTTAACGAGTCGATCCCATAAATATCAATTCAAGTAACATAACTGAACCTGTGTCATGGTAACCGAACAAAGCATCCATGCCATCAACATCATCTGCATATAACTCGGCTAATTCATACCTGCAGACACAACCTTTACTCCTTTTCATATACTGAATTCTGTCATTTAAATCAACAACATAATCCTGATTTTGCTGCAAATTAACATCCAAAACAAGAATCAACACATTTGATCCCTACCACTTTTATATTAAAATATGTGTCCGACCTGCTGGTGAATGAATTTGGGACGGCGGAAGTATTATAACTTATGTGGAAAATGGAAATGATAGATTAGGTTAGGAAATATTATACTCCATATATAAAATTATTATAGATATAATTTGTTCTCGAACAGTTCGCGAACAATAAATTATATGTTCGTGTTCGTGTTCGTGTTCGTTTATTAACGAACATGTTCGCGAACTGTTCGGTTAGGTCAAACTCGAACACGAACTGAGCGTTGACTGAAAATTTTCGTGAAATTTTCACAAACGTTCGTTTCATTTACACCCCCTACTCACAACAAACACTGCTATACAGAAAGCTTGTTTCAATAATTCAATAGTTGCGTGTCTAAGACCATCACCTTAAAAGCTATACATTAAACTTGTGTGGCATTGATGCTTCAAAGTGCGCTACCCTGACATCCTAAATTACAGCAACACTGCTAGTGCTACAAAGCAACACAATCTTATGAGTTTCATATATCAGTCATAGCAGCAGCCTGCATTACAACAACATAATATAACGATTTTCACGAATGCTGCAAACCCAAATGCAAAATTAAGTTAGCATCAACTAAATCAACACAAGATAGTATAATCTCCACCCCAAATTATGTACAAATTCTTAGCTATTGAAAGGAATAAGTTAATTCTTCTGAAAGGTGAAACCAAACAAAAATAAGAGGAATAATACGCATCTTTGTTCTTCTGATCTACATAGCACAGATGGACAGAAGGAGAATTTACTATAATATATCCTTTTGTAGCTACGACAGCCTTCTTATTCATCTTTAGGGTCACAACTCACAAATTATTGCATCAAAAAATCTAAAATTTAAATTCAACCAATTAGCTGTGGCAGTCCAACAGTATCCAAGAAAGAGTTTCGTTTAGGCTTTAACTGAACTGAACCAGCAGAAATTACTATGTGTTGTTACACGTTATAACTGCCAAATTAATACTCGAATTATTTGGAATATGCCATTTACCTTTGTCTCATCATTATGTAATATTATCATAGTTTATATGGAAAAAGAAAAAAACCATCATAAGAGTTAAGATCATAATACACTTTGGTTACAAGAAAATCATGAATAATAAGCAGATTAAACAAGATCACGACTTTCCAAGTTCGTTCCGAACAGCCATTGAAGAAACTACGGAAGAAACATCTTCCAGAATCAATTGCTCTGTTTGACATTGTCTAACTGTTTTTCCCGTTCATAACATATGATTTAATCTCAGCCATTGAAGATTACCAGAACAAATCTGAACCATTCAATCAACTCTGCAGTTTACTTCTCCAAGGCCTACCCAATAGCTGAAAGATTAAGCTATCAAACTCCACAATTCTCCACCGTAGCTTAAGCTTTCAGTTCTCTCCTCCCAGTCCTTAAATCTAAACATAACTGAAACTTATTAGTTGGTAAGGAGTAAAGACTTAGTAAAACAATCAGCTGGATTTCTTTCAATTCCTATTTTCGGAATCTGAATTTCTCCTTTTTTCTATGTGCTTTGATCTATCAATGATAGGCTTGATGCTTATATAGCCAAATAACTGGGACTTTGACTATCAGAATAAATATTTATTGTATCCTGTAGAATTCCAAATTCTTTCACAATTCCCTTCAACCAAATGGCCTCCCTGACAGCTTCCGTTAGAGCAATAAGCTCTAATTCTGTAGTAGATAGAGCCACAACAGACTGATGTGAAGATCTCCAACTTACATTTGTTACAAAAATTGAAATTGTCTAACTGTACGAAAAATGAATTTACCCTCTTAAATATATATATTCCACAGATTCACTCTGCATCTAGTTCACTTGTCGCGTACAATTGAGGTACTAATTTAAATTTAAAGTAATATAATAACCAAGTAGTTGGCGCGTGGAGTACAAAAGCAGCTCTCACACAAAAAACACCCAGCCGCAGGTTATGCGTGTGTGATTCACCAAGCTGTAAATTCTTCCAGTTCCCGGTTTTATCTCAATCACCTCAAAGAGTCAAACTTTTGTTTACGTCTTCCAAACAAATCTACAGGAATGACAATATATTTCTTCTCCCAATTTCTTCCATGTTCACCTCCTTCATTCCATCAGTTTTCTCATTAAATCTTCAATTTTTTCTTCTCCTTATAATTTTGGATTTATTTTTGTTATTTGGAATTGATTATCATGTTTCCCCAAATTCCAGAGGTACCGGTTAGAGATTCAACTAAGATCGAATATTGGGTACGTAGATTGTAAATACGACTATCAAGCAGAAAAACACTCCATCAAACACCATTCCGCTTTCAATTTCTGGTAAGCAATCGCCATTTTATCACTGTGGGAGTGTGGGGCTTTTTTCTGTTCATCGTTTTCTACCATTTCCTCTATCTTCTTCTTTGGCCATTACACGTTTTTCAAAATCAAGAGAAACCTATTACTATAAGATTTGATTTTTTCGTTGTAGGTGGTTGAAAATCCTATCATATACTATGCACATGAATAACAACAGTGAACCATAATTCAGCTCCCTGTCTCAGCTATTTTAATGCAAAGCTACCATCTGTATGTCCCATTTTATTTGAATACTTTGGTCTTACATTGATCTGGCAGCTCATAGTAAGGTAAAAAATCAACTTTACCATGAATCATGGTACAAAGGGAGGGGTTATATAATCAGGGCACTGTTACAATCTGGGAACTAACTACATGAAATATTTGATGCGATAAATATGAATATAAGTACCATAACTGAACCTGTGTGATATCCTAGCCTTAGGCACCGCACACTCCTGCTGCACCGGGCCAGACAAAGCATCCATGCCATCAGCTTCATCTGCATATACCTCAGCTGATTCATACCTGCAAAACACGACCTTTACTCTTTTTTGAGTTTTTCTGACTTGTCCCATTTACAACCAACAACGTAAATCATATACTTTGCTGGAAATTAATATTCCAAAACAAGTATCACATTTGATCTCTCCCAAGAAAAAAAAAACCAGGATGAATGACAATTTTAACAGAGCCCATATGAGAATTCACCAATAAAACAATTATACTACTTGGTCTTTTCCACTTGCTTTTCCCTTCAACTATACATTAAAATTGTCTCGTTTTGATGCTTCAAAGTGTGCTATCCTGACATCCTAAATCACATGAACACCTGCTATAAAGTATAAAGCAACACAATCTTATGAGCTTCATATATCAGTCATAGCAGCATTCTGCATATATTACAACAACATAATCTAACAACTTTAACGAATGCTGCAAACCAAAATGCAATATTCAGTTAGTATAAACTAAATCAGCACAAGATAGTATAATCTCAACTCCAAATTGAATATATTTCCTTAGCTATTGAATGGAATACGTTAATTCTTCTGGAAGGAAAAATGAAACAAAATAAGAGGAACATTGCGCTTCTTGGTTCTTCTGATGTACATACAGCACAGTTGGACAGAAGGAGAATTTACCCATAATGTATCCTTTAGCTACAACTGCCTTCTCATACATTCCAGGGTCACAAATGATTGCATTAAAATATCTAAAATTAAAGCTGAACCAATTAGCTGTGGCAATCCAACAATATCCAAGAAAGAGTTTTGTTTAGGCTTTAACTGAACATTATATACCAGCAGAAAATACTTTTAAGTGTTGTTACACATTATAACTGTCAACCTGATACTCGAATAATTTGGAATATTCCAACTACGTATGTCTCATTATTAACATCATAACTACAAAATAAACACTATCATGAGATTTAATATCATAATGCACTTTGGGTACAAGAAATTGTATAATACAAAGATCTGTTGATAAATAACAAAACGACAACATTTCAGAGAAAAATCCCCAAATCAATTGCATGAAGAACCCTAATCATGTGGGATGCAATTGATGGAAACAAAAACACAATCAAACACAAGATTTGCGTGCTTCGGCTCGCCATCATTGGCCTATTGCACGAGAAGGAAAATCAACTTCACTAACAACAAGAAATCTCATATTACAAGCGGTGTTGACAACTTTCAACGAACTCTTTGAATCTTTCACTGCCTCACAATTCTGGAACTATTGTGTTTAGAAGTATGAAGTAGAATGTGAAAAAATAAATGCTCTATCATCGATTTATACAACAAACATAAGAAACTACCGAAGAAACAACTTCCAGAATCGAGTGCTCTATTAGACTCTAACTGAACTAAAACAGCAGAAAATACTATATTGTCCAACTGCCAAATACTATATAATGAGTTATGATTATAATTCACTTTGGGTTACAAGAAATTGAATAATAAACAGATTAAACAAGATCACAAATGGTTCATCAATAAATCAAATAAAAGCAAAGAAAATTTTGTGAAAATCATTTTTCCCAACTCAATTCCACATCAGCTTCAAATCATTTTACCCCAATTTAACAAAAATCATTCCTTCTCAAAGTACTCACTTGAAATTTTACATTCTACACCAAATATAATAACAAAATATAGTGATTTACTCATAAAAATCCCACCTTTGCAGCCACCTTGTTCCAGATTGCAAATGAGGCTTGTCAGAGAAAAATCGTTATGATCTTTCTAAATAAGTCAGCATAATTAGAGACCTGCATAGTGACTATAATCAATTAGCTGGCAATCCAACCCTAATTTTTAAAAAATGATCAAACCCACAATTTTTTATTCCTTATTCCGTGTGGACCACACCCGTGGCAAGTGACCTAGATGCAAAGGAAGATCTTTAAGAAAATTGGAAATTGAAAATCAAGAGAATTTATAGATTATTACCGGATCAGGATTCAGGATCCATCAATTGATTTGTGCGTTATCAAAGTATTGTACTTGGATTTTTTTGACAGGTGAAATGGATGGAAGCTCTTCAAAGGCCAAAATAAGTGGGAAGATGCACCTTTTGTATCGAACCATTTATTCCCCAAGCATCAATACCCTGCCACAAGTGCTAACTGATATATACAACAACTTTATTTCAATGGCTAATGTGGTCGAAGGAGTTGCTTTCAGAGATAAAATCACTACAGATTCTTCTCCCATCTTGACAACTCGCATCTGGGAACTAAAATACCTGATGGGATTCATTAGGAGCGCGTTGAAATGGTGTGTCAGTGATGCTGGAGTGCTTAATAGTACTTTGGTTGATCTCTTGACTCACATTGAAGATCACTTTATAGAGGTCCTGACTCTCATTGAAGCTCACTTAATAGAGGTCACACAACTCCTCCTCAGTGCCCCATCATCAGATGAGAGTGTGTTAGTTGAAAATCATGGGGATTTGAGTTTTGACCTCAACTTTTTGGAGCAAGAGATTCTAGATGCCTATTTATTTATTTCGAAGCATTGCGTTCCATTGACTTCCCTGTTCACCGAGGAATCAGTAATGGAACGTCTTGACCAAGTAGTGGAAGATGATCATAGGATGCATAAGAAACAAGCTGTCTTTATGAAAAAGTTAATCCACTTTATCAAGGAGTGTGCAGATCAAGCAGGTTTGGAGTATATATTACCATGGGTCGACTATTTACTTGACATGATGATGTGCTATTTCTTCCATTATAACATGAAAGGACCATGTTCTGAAATCACAAGCCGCCTCAATGCAACTATAGATTGTATTGTCTTGCATATTTTGGTTTGGCATTTGGAATCAAGTCCTCCCTTTACTGGCAAACTTCTGGTGGCCTATGTTGAGTGCATTCAAGAAAATTTGAGTTGGCTTCTCAAAGAAGTGGACTTTCATCTTGCTGAACAACCAAAACAACTAATCATAATTATTCAAGATCTGAGGCACATGCTTTCTCTTCTCAGCGACACGTCCAAATACGAATATGACCAGAAGGGCCTATCTTTTGGTACTTCATTGAAGCAACTAGGATGGTTCATCTCATCTATCTTTGCCTTTGAATTTGATGGGAAGAGGACAAGTTTTCGGATTACGGATTGGCTTGTCAAAACTTTCCAAGCTCTGAATTTGCATCTCAACGCTGATAGTTCCTTGACTAATGAAGCTCCAGATGACGTTATTGATATGAAAACTCCATTTGAGAATCAACTCAAATTTGACGAGGACATGTTGCACATGTCACATATTATCTTCTATGAATGGTCAGAGTGTCACGTAGAGCGCGAGATGCTACTCAAGGGCAGAGTAGATATGGTTGATGTGTTAGGAAGCCTCATTTGCTCATCTTTAGTCAACAAGGTGGACGAAAAGACACAAACAGTGATGAATTATGGGTTACCTGAGTTGCTCTCAAAGGTTGAGTCTGTCAAACAAGTAACAAGAATGATCTTTATCAAAATCTTCAAGGGCTTAAGAGTAAAGGCTCCACAAACTTACCTGTTGGGTTTCTCTGACTTTTTACTTGAGAACTTGGAGGAGTTGAGAGTTCGTAATTTGGATTTGGTCAGGGATTGGAAGGATCAGTTGCAAACCATTCAGGACGACCTTGTTGTTTTCAGATCATTTCTCCAAAAAACCAGAGACAAGAGCATCGGATGCAATAGTTCAGGACATATTTCTGTTCGTATTGCTAATGCAGCATATGATGCAGAATACATCATCGACGCGTTCATTGCTGGAGCTTTTCCTGTCTGGTGCAGATCATTTATAATCTCTGATTTGATAGAACAATTTAATCTAATTAAGGACGAGATTAAAGCTGGAGAAATTATTATCAAGGGCTCAATTGATGTCTTGCCATATCAACCAATTCAAACAACTAATCCGGAGAAAGATGCTATTTGTATGTCATCATGGACTCCAGCCCCATCAACTAATGTGCCTGTGGGTTTTGAGGTTGTGATGAATCAACTGATGGAACGTCTTGCTAATGATAGGAAGCAGCTAGACGTTATCTCAGTCGTTGGCATGCCCGGAATTGGGAAGACCACTCTAGCAACGAAAGTGTATTCAGATCCTTACATAATGGATATTTTTCAAGTCCGTATATGGTGTGTTGTGTCCAATGACTACGACAAGAAAGACTTGTTGCTTCGCATCTTAGGCACTGGCGAGAATCGTGAAGCGAGCTATGAAGAATTAGGTGTTCTGCTTCACAAAAAACTCATGGGTAGAAGGTACTTGATTGTACTTGATGACGTTTGGGACGTAGATGCGTTCATTTGCCTCAAACGTTTCTTTCCAGATGTTAAATATGGAAGTCGGATCGTGTTGACCAGCCGAGCAATATTAAAGGGACATGACAACAATCCAATTAAACTCAATCCTTTATCTGATGATCAGAGTTGGAATATGTTGAAAGAAATAGTGTACCCGAGAGAAGAAGTCCCGGTGGAATTGCTTGAAATTGGTATAAGAATTGCTAAAAAATGTGGAGGATTACCGCTTGCAGTTGTCGTGGTGGCTGGATTACTTTGGAAGTCAGACAAGCATCAAGATGTATGGGAGGGAATTGCGGAAAGATTGAGTATTTATAGTGTTGCTGGTGATTCTCAGGGAGAGGGGATGAAAGCATTGGATCTAAGCTATGAGCTTTTACCAGATCACTTAAAACCGTTGTTTCTTTACATTGGAGCATTTCCCGAAGATAAGAATATTAAGGTATCAAAGTTAACACGGTTATGGATTGCTGAGGGGTTTATAAGGAAAACTAGGAAGGGGAGCCTAGAGGCTGAAGCGGAAGCATGCCTTATGGATCTAATTGATAGAAGCATTGTGATGGTGGCCAAAAGAAAGTCTAACGGCTTGGTGAAGAGCTGTCATGTCCATGATTTGATTCGTGATATGTGTATTTCAAAGGCTAAAGCAGAGAATTTCATGGAGCATATTAGTTCGAAGAAAGAACGCTTGTCAGAGTATCTGATCTGTCAAAGACGAGTAAGTGTGTCTCTGATAAGTAACAAGGAAATGAGTGAAAGCAGTGCATCGCGTTTAACTGCAGATGAAACTCCTCCACGTCCACGAATTACACACGAGGATCTCTCACGGCTATCAATGCCTACCCGTCTAAATTCTCTTTTGTTGTTTGGGTACGAATGTAAGCTCAATGACATAGTTGGTGATCAATCAGACTTTGAAAACAATAAGATGTTGAGGGTCTTTGATACGGGTGGACTCAAAATACCGGAAGACTGGTTGAGGAGCTTAACTTTACCAATGAATTTGAGGTACATTTCACTTCAAATTTTTTTCCCAATCTCAAGAATCCCACCATCATTATTTAGGTTGTGGAAGTTAGAGACCTTGATTATCAAAGGGGCGTATTGGGATTTAATTATAGTGCCAGGTGAAGTATGGAAAATGACCAAGTTGCGGCACCTGCAAATAAATCCTATGTTTATATTTAGTAAGACAATTGAGGAGTGTTGTAGCAAGTTGGAGAATCTACAAACGCTTTCAACAATTGTATTTCGTAATGGAGAAGAAGAGACAATGAAGCTGATTGGAAGATTCCCAAATCTTGTGAAATTGAAGTGTTGGTTCCAATTTAAGAATGGAAGAGATGAGTGGCCTAGATTGGAGTCTCTTCATCAACTCCAATCACTTGTTGTTAGTTCCAATCTTTTTGCTTTTGATGCTGGCGTACCATGTAAGCAGCCCCAGTTCAGTCGATTTCCATCAACCTTGAAAAAGCTATCTCTGTCTTACTTTCGCCTCAAATGGAAGGACATCTCAGACTTACAACAAGTACTGCCAAACCTAGAGATTCTCAAATTAGAAGATGATGCTGTTTCAGATGAATTGTGGGATATGGGGGATGGAGTATTCCCCAAACTCAAGTTTCTTAAATTGATTAATTTGAACATAAAACGATGGGTTGCTTCCGAAGAGAATTTCCCATGCCTACAGAATCTGATTTTATGCAGTTGCCACAACCTTGAGGAAATCCCTTGGAGCTTCGGTGAAATTGATACTTTGAAGAAGATTGAGGTGACAGGATGCAGCCTGAGTGCTTCGGAATCAGCAAAGCGGATTGAAAAAGAACAAATCGAAGAATACGGATATGATCTGCTCAAGGTTTCTGTTTCTAGTAAAAATTATGAACATTTTGGGTTGGAGAATTTTATTTGCTCTCTTTCCGCGCCTTCTTTACTGGAGTACTAGCTTTTAGCTAATATAAACACGTGTTGCTTCAACGTATATACTCCCTCTCCATTTACCCGTTGAATTTTTTATAGTCCACGCTTACAAATTTTGTCTTCGAATTACTCATAAATAATGTTGGTAAAAAAATTAAAAATTTATATTTTTAAATATCATATTTTAAATTTTCATTATATATATATTTTTTAAATATCCATTAAAAGTATTATATGTGAGTAAATCGTTTCAAAGTTGAATCTTTATGAAAAAGTCAATTGGGTAAATGAAACTGGGACGGAGGAAGTATTCCGCTAGATACCAGCCAAACTATATTTATATTAATATTCTTATAGGGTGATTTTCACTTGACAACCTTTTAAAATAGTCACTAAACGATTAGGTCCTAATGTTTGAAATACTATTACATTTAAAAACAATATGTGACTTACGAAATAAAAATAATTACAATGAATGACAAAAGTCAACATTCATCATTGATATTACAGTTTTCTTCGTTCTTAATTAAACTCAAAAATAAAATATTTAAATTGATCATTAAAATAGAAAACTTGAAATTCTAGGGAAGCTCTGATTTTGGAGCTTCCTGGAGCTCGATTACCAGAGCTCCAATGGAAATCTATGAAAGCTCATTATTTAAAAAAACTTATTAGTTCAGTAAAGAAAGAAGAAATATACTGTTAAAAGTTTTGGGGTTTAATTGCTAGATTTCAAACGTTCTGAATCAAATATGTAATGAAATGAAACTTGCATTTGAAAATAATTTGTTTAACTAAGAAAAATGGGGTAAATATAACTTTTTAACAAAAAGTCAATCAAAAATACGTTGTTCTTTAATGTGCTATTTCAAACACTAGGGACTTAAACGTTCAGGACAAATTCTAGAAAAAGACCTGACTTTTCATTAGAATAGTAAAATCCACTTTTTTTTAAGTTGTTCGCGGTCAGCGGTTAGACCAGCGCAATCAGCATGAATTCCTCCAGTTATAAAAACTCACAGACACAACATTAATTTTTCCAGTTATAAAAACTCACAGACACAACATAAATTTCCCAGTTATAAAAACTCACGGACACAACATTAATTCCCCCAGTTATAAAACTCACAAACACAACATTAATTCCCCCAGTTATAAAAACTCACAGTCACAACATAAACCTCACAGATGCAAAAACCCACGGACACAAAATAAATTTTACTGATGCAAAAACCCACAGACACCAAATAAACCTCCCAGATAAGTCCGAACTTTTCATCTGCTCTTTTTTTCTCAGCGCGCCATATGCAAAAACCTACAGTCACAACATAAATTCCCCCAGTTATAAAAACTCACAGACACAACATTAATTCCCCCGGGCCCAAATAGTTTACACTAGTCTAACGTGGTCTTTCCTATTGTATAGTAAAATCAGGCATTTTACTATACTTGGAGTTGGAATGAGTAAATCTCCTGAGATACGATCTCTAAATAATTTATCTAGAGACGAACCTATATTGTCAAAAAAATCATCGATGTTATTAATCAAAACACCTATGTTCTCTATATTGGTGTTTTTTCATATTACAACAAGACTTATTTCGTTAACAACATAGACGTTTTAATTAATAACATGAATGGTTTTATTAATAACATAGGCCGTCTCTAGATAAATTATCTAGAGAGCGTCTCTCATGAGAGTTTTTGTGTAACTATTATGAATATGGCCAGGAAAAATAGTAATTTTACTAATTAACTCACTGTCATGTAAAAATATGAAAATGTTTCTCTTGAATAATAGTTAATGGTTTATGTTAAAATGTCGATATTCATAATTAAATTAGTCGATGATAACAAACAACATACATACATAAAATATCCGTTTATGTTTTTCATAATTGTTTTTGTTTAAAACATTTTCCGGCCTTTTGACACGCAATTAGCATCTCATTTTAATTAGGTCAAATATATTTTCGTATTAAGCCTTACCATTTTAGTTGAGGTAATAGTTAACTTTTTTAACTGAGACACTACTCAATTAAAACTAACAACACTTACAAAATCTATAAAATTTTAATTTCATAAGTATCAAACATAAATTTTCACAATTCAATTAAAATTTAATTATTACTTATCAGTTATATCTCAATTAAAATTTTCTTAATTAAAATTCTATTCCAAACATCCTCTATATATTTATTCTTTTTAACGTTTCTAGAACGAATCTTTGTGCTCCATATGTGAAAGAATACGCAAATTATTTTGAGTTATAGGGCCTGATTTTCCATTAGGATATAGAAAGGCCAGTACGCGGTCAGTTTCTCCAGCTGCTCGAAAATCTCGGTCACACTATAAAAATCCCTAAATCAGATCCAAAACCACAAACCTTCTCCGCTTCCGTTCCGTTTGCTCCGCCTGGCGCTCCGCCGTCCAGCCACCGCCCTCCACCTCCTACTGCTACCCGATCCTCCCAAATTCCTGCATTTCCAACACGAGCTGGGGGTTCTACCTCTCCAGGCGCTCAGTCTACGTTCTACCATTATCGGTTCCGGAGAAATCCTCATGGATCATCAAGCTCGAAAGGGACAACAACAGTCACATGCATCTGATCCACCCGCTCACCAGATCAGAGATCAAGCTGTTGCCCCACACTTTTCCGAAAATTTTCGATTTCATGAATGTTAGGGTTAAGGAATTGGGGGAAGAGTACACGCATCAATATATTAATTTTAAGCCTACAGCTAATTCAATTTGTCAGGCAGGGATCTGTATATGGAATTGATGTAGATCTGTGATATTTTGCATATGTGAGATTTATATCGTGACTGGGGGATTTTATATTGTGTCTTTGGGATTTTGCAACTATGAGATTTTTGTTGTGTCTGTGAGATTTATCTTGTATTTGGGATATTTATTTTATGTCTGTGATATATATCTTGTGTCTGTAAGATTTTAAAACTGGTGGATTTATCTTGTATTTGGGATATTTATTTTATGTCTGTGATATATATCTTGTGTCTGTAAGATTTTAAAACTGGTGGATTTATCTTCTGACTGTTAGTTTTTACATCTGTAAGATTTATCTTATGTCTGTGAGTTTTTGCATCTGTCTGTGGGTTTTTGCATCTGTGAGTTTTTGCATATGTGATATTTATCTGGTGTCTGTGAGTTTTTAAAACTAAAAATTTATGTTGTATCTGTGAGTTTTTATAACTGCGGGAATTAATGTTGTGTCTGTGAGTTTTTATAACTGGGGGAAAAGTTCGGTCTGACTGCTAACCACGCGCTGATCTGAACGCTGACCGCGAGAAACTTAAAAAACTGGCTTTTCCTATTCTAATGGAAAGTCAAGCCCTTTTCTAGAATTTGTGAATTATTTAATGTATTAAGGTTCATGTTTCTAATCGTTGTCCTTTGAACAGTAATTGAACTAATTTATGGTATATCTTATGTTGATAACCTCCTTCCTTTAATAAGGTATTTAAAGGGAATGATGATCCAACTTGATATGGTATTAGAGTAGTCTTAGTTGATGATGGTGTCTGAGCCGATAATAATTTCAGCTTGTCCAAAAATGGATATTATGATTCCACGTGTAATGCCGACTAATCGCGGCCTACTCGCGAGGGGCATGTTAGAATATCTCAGCTTGCCCAAAGATGGGCATTATGATTCCACGTGTAAATGACTAACATGATTTCGCTTCGTGGCGGTGTTACAATATCCCACATAAGATCATGCAATAAGTTGTATAACCTTCTTCATTTAATAAAGCTTTTTAAGGGGCTGATACCATATTAAGTTGGGTCAGATCCAACTTATTTGTTGTTTGAATAATCTTTTATTGGATATTTTAACACACAATCTCACGAGTGGACCGCGATTAGTCATCTCTGAATTATAATAGTCATTTTTGTACAAGCGGGATATTCTAACAATTTTTCATGGAACTTTTGTTTGCTTACTACTTTTCTATTGCATTGGATTGTTTGTAGGACAAAAATTGTTCTTGATTTATCTTGTGCAGCTGTTTAATAGTAGTTGATAATGATGTTCATACGGATGATGCTGCTGTTCTTACGGATGATGAACCCAGCGAAGAACAAATTTCCAGATAGCAAATTAAGTTGTGTTAATTGGGATCTGTTGTCAACCAACTCAACCGAATTATTAAGCCTACTACATCGATATTTCTAACACTTACTCCCCTTCATCATAAAATAAATACTCCGTCCGTCTTGCAGAACTTCATATCTCTGTCATTTTTTACTGTTTATAGAACTTCATACATTATCAAGAAAAAAAAAAGCTACATTCAACAAATAATAAACAATCTCAACTTTTCACTCAAATTACATTTTGCTACTTAGGCTCTGTTCTTGTTGAAACTCATTCGATTCGATTCGATTCATTCAATTCAAGAATTTCAGTTGAAAAGAACAGAGCCTAACTAATAAGGCTCTGCTCTCTTTTTGTCTGAACAGAACTGACCTAAACTGAATGGAACTAAACAGAACTAAAATGAATGGATCTGAACTGAAATTAATGAATTTTCAAATGAAGAAAACATAGCCTAAAAGTACACTTTTTTCCACATTTTATATATTATATCATCATTTTAAATTTTCACATTAAAATACGCGATAACCCTAATGTGTCAAGTTTTCCGGAGCAAAGTATCATTTGCTTTTCTTTTTTTAAAAAAAAACAAATCAACCATATCATAATAGACAGAAAGGCCAAACCTTGTTCTCTCACCATCAGAGAAAGAATTCAATACGTGTATAGCTCCAGAAACCAGCCAACAAGAAACAAGGAAATATGACCAAACTAGAAAATTACATTCGTTTCATGGACGTCAACCAAGATACCAATTGTGAGATGGAATATGTAACAAGGGGCAGAAAGAATCAACAAATGTGGTTCAAACTAATCAATGAAACTTCAAATATCACACACCAATAAACCACAGCTAGCTAGCTCGCGAGCCGCTTGACTATAGCAGCCATGTACTTGCCCTGATGCTCTGCAAGGGCAAGCTCTGTTTCAGTTGGTTCCCTCGTGCCATCACCAGCGTAAACTCCAGCCCCATATGGGGAGCCTCCTCTTATTGAATCCATTTTGAACATTGCAGCTCCAAATGTGTATCCAACAGGCACAAATAGCATCCCATGGTGAGCTAGCTGGGTAATTGCTGTCCACCTGCAGCAGAGCATTGTTAGATGCGTGATGTTGTAATGCTATATGCTTCGTATTGATTGCCTGAAAATAAAATTTCCAGCTAACACTAAGTCAGGTTTTCATCATTAACCATTTTCAAAACTTCAAGGAAACTAATGAAAGTTGTATGCAACTTGACCTAATGGAAAAGGTAAGTTAAACTTCAACCTATTTCTATAATGAAGAAGAGCAACTGTCTTCTGATCTGGGATTTAAAAAAACGGTTAACTAATTATGCTAGAGTTTTGAATACCTACATTATCTGAGAGAAGATTATACCAACAATGACGAAAATTAAAGATTGGCGGTTTAATAAATAATCGCGACTCTTTATTAAGACCCTTCATTAATATCAGGAAAAATCTATATGCATAGTAATTTTTCGCTTCAATTTAACAGACACAAAACCAGGCAGCAGATGTAAGCTATTCGTCATATATTAATTGGGAGTTTTGGGTGTCAATTAACCAAGTTTTTAGTTTCCAAAATAAAAGTTGCATTTTACAAATAGGATGTCAGTGGACTTCACATAAACTGTGAACAGACAGAGAAGTGTCTGTCCAGGAACAAACAAGCAGTCCGTCAATCACGTGTTTTTCTTGCTGTTAAGAGGTCTACTTTTGCCTAAACAGCTCGATTGTCAAGCAGCAAATCTGCAGAAGTTGGCCAGTTGAAAGCAGCCATGGATGTGCTTATTGTTTCAATGGCAATTTTGTACATCCTAATTTTGTTTCAGTGGTTATTATACCAAGAAAGGAATAAGATCGACAACTATCCTCCCTTTCAATATGAAGTGAGCATGTTAGCTCCCAATCCATGATTCTAATTGTTTAAATCTCATAAAATCATACAACTTGAGAAAAAACAAATAAGCTTGGATGGAAACGCTTGCAAGTTTTAAGATCTATTCCACAGACCACTCTGCTCACTCCACTCCTTTATCATGGAACTCACTAAGTAAGAAACGAATCTTGTAATTACTACGGGTCTAAGTACAACGGACTGAAGTACAAGGCTAGAAAAGGTATCATCAATGAACACTTGGATACAATCCAGTGAATCCTAATTTACGGGAAACTATTTAAAACCACAATCAGTTGTTAGAAAAGGTTAATTCAAACCTGAACTTAACAGACGCATGATAGAAAATGTGTATTTGACTTCATGGAGAATTGAAGTTTAATGTTTAAATCCTGATAAGATTCAGAACTGGTGAATTCTAATCAAGCATCAACCATTTAGGACCACAATCTAATTATCGCTGTTAGATATAACCATCAATATACAACAGTAATAAACAAACACGAGGTTAATGATGTTGAGGCTCTCTAGCAAACACATCCCACCTCAAATAAAACTCATAAGTAAACCAACTATGCCAAGACAATGCAAAGAAAAAAAAGAAAGCGAGGCAATGAGTTCCAGTGCTAGTCCGCTTGAACATGAATGCAAAATATGTTAAGTCAAGTCTGAATTGAAGTTCAATGCTAGAAATATATCAAACATTTGAACACACTAAGAGAATATGAGTACAAACTAACTCATTATAGTTAAAGAGCAATTATATACAACTGAAATGTAATGATTGGCTAGTTGTAATTGCATGTAAACCATGCCAAGACAATGCAAAAAAAAAGTGAGGCATTGAATTCCAATGGTAGTCCGCTTTAACATGAATGCAAAATCTGTTTAGTCAAGTCTGAATCGAAGTTCAATGCTAGAAATATTAATATCAAACATTTGAACATTGTAATAGGATACAAGTACCAAGTAACCCATTGTAGTTAAGGAGCAACCATATACAACTGAAATGTAATGATCTGCTAGTTGTAATTGCATGTAACCATCAATTTACAAAAAACAAAAAAATAAATAGCACGCCATCAATGCTCTCACTTTCTCTAAAATCTAGTAAACTAATTCCATTTATAGGTTTGTTTAGCATCACCTTATCGATAAATTATTCAACCGTTTGCCCAAAATACGTCCATCTCATGAATATCTACTCCAACTAGCTAATATAAAAACAAGCTAGTTTCTTAGTTTTTACATTCCATTTCTATCAAATCATCTACTTATCAGCGCATTCGCTAAACAATCTCCATCCAAACGATCCACTTCTACCCCATCATTCCTACATTTCAGCTAGCTAACAACACAACTTACCAGTTACCAAAATCGCAGCGACAACCACAAACACAACCGATCCATCACAACCAACAATGCCAGGACAATGCACACAGCAACAGAATCCAAAATTCATCTACTTCAATACATTTCCTATTTCCTCAACTACATTTCAACAAAACCAACAATCGAAAACATAAAACTTACGCAGTAGTCTCCTGGCCACCTCCCTGCGTCCCGGAGCTAACAAAAAACCCGGCTGGCTTCCCCGCAAGCTTCTGCTCCCTCCACAACCCCCCGGTCAAGTCGAAAAACGCCTTCATTTGCGCAGCCATACACCCGTACCTCGTGGGAAACCCAAACAAGAACCCATCCGCATCACCCAACTCCTCCACCGACGAGATCACGGGGATCGAATCGTCCTTCACCGGCGCCTGCATTTTCTCAAGCACGTCCTCCGTCAGAGTCTCCGGCACACGGTACAGCACCGGTTCGACTCCGTCGACCGATTCGACACCGCGCTTCATCCGGCGAGCTAGACCCTCGACGTGGCCGTACATGGAGTAGAAGAGGATGAGGAGCTTGAAGGTGCGGTGTTGGTGATTAGGGTGAGATTGGAGGGTTGTGGTGGGGAATTCGGGAGGATTGGATTCGGGGAGGGTGGATGATTCGTCGTCGGTTGTGTCGTCGACGGCGATGGTGGTTGGTTTGGGGAGTTTCTTCTTGCTTGGGACACAGCCTGCACCTTTTCCCATTGATGGATTGGAATGGATGATTTGGGGAAATTGGGGTTTTGGAGTAGTGGATTAGAGTGAGTGAGGTAGAAGAAGAAGATGATGATGATGACTGGGTCAGTGAGTTTGTTGGCGTGTTTGTTAGAAATTTTGAATCTACTAAGACGAGTGCACGCCCGTACATAGTTTGGGAAATTTTAGTAAAAAGTCATTTTTGGTACTTTAAGTTGTCACAGCTACCGTTTTGGTAAGTGACCGTTCAATTTTCGTACTTTATATTTTGCATTTGTCCAATTTTGATCATCGGTTAGTCAAATTTAACAGAAACGTTAATTTTTACCGAATTATTAAGAATTACCATGAATTAGTCGATTTTCAATCAAGTCAGCGCGTGAACTACATGTGCTCTTAATAAAATATTAATAACTTTTAATTAAAAAATTAATTCATGATCAATGAAAAATCGACTAATTTAATAATAAAATATTAATAATTTTAATTAAAAAATTAATTCAGGATCAATGGAAAATCGACTAATATTTATAAAAAAATATTAATATTATTAAAATACATTAATTTTAATTAAAAAATTAATTCATGATCAATAGAAAATCGACTAATATTAATAAAAAAATTAATTCGTGATCATGGAAAATCAACTAATATTAATTAAAAAATTATTAGTATTAATAAAATATTAATAAATTTTTTTAATTAAAATTTAATATTACTTTACTAAGAGCGTGTGTAGTTCACGCGCCGACTTGATGTAAAATTGACTAATTCACGCTAATTCTTACTAATTATGTTAAAATTAATAGTTCTGTTAAGTTTGACTAACGGAGTACCAAAACTGGACAAATACGGAACATAAGGTAGCAAAATTGGAGTGTATGGTACTAAGATGAAACAATTAAATTGAACTTTCTCTCTCTAAAATGTTTTCTCCCTCCACTCTTTAAAAAATAAACCCTAAAACCCACCTTTGCCGCCTCCTCTATGCCTCCTCCACTTCAGTCCTCCCCACCGGCGACCTCTCGTCCCTGGCGGGGCCCTCTTTGTCTATTTTTCCTCCGCCCTAATTTGTCTCAAATCTGAGCCGCTGCCTTATGGTATCTTTATAATTTTGGATGGCTCTACCCTCCCCTCCCCTGTCAACGAGGGCACCGCCTCCTCTGTCTTCGGCTGCTCAGCCGCCATTGATCGTGGTTGCGCCTCCGACCTCCCTCCTCCTGTCCTCTCCTCCCATACTCTTAAACCTTTCTCTGGGCTTTTTACCGGATCTGATCTTCCTGACCCAGCTGGTACTCTTTCTGCCAATGATTTCTTCTCTAAAACCTCGACTGCCCAAAGGTCAGTGGTAGCACACAAGTCTCCCATTCTTGCGAATGGTATTCCGGTGGTTTCTTTCTCGGAGCAGGAAATTTTGAATCTCTCTGTTCCTTTTAACAAATCATTGGCTCCGTCTGCTACTGATATTTCAGCAGCCATTGCCAAGCTTGGGTTATCCGGTAAGTTCTTGGTTGAATTTCTAAACAAGAAAAGTGTGTTAATTAGTTTATCCACGCAAGATGACTATGATGTGCATTGGTCCAAAAATTCTATGTCCGTTTAGTCTGTTTCTATGCGTATTGTGAAATGGTCTCCTTTTCATAATCTTTCCAAGGATTCCCCCTTGGTTCCTATTTGGATCTCCCTGTGGCACCTTTCTGTTTTGTTGTTTAATCCAGAAGCTTTATTCTAACTTGTTAAGCCGTTTGGAAAGCCTTTGAGAGTTGATATTGCGACAGCTTCTTTCATTAGACTAGAGAAAGCTCGCATTTTAGTTGAAATTGATATTTCTAAGTTGATTCCTGACTCCTTACTTATCGAACTACAAGGGCAAAAGCTAAAAATCAGTGTAAAGCATGAACCTCTTCCTCTTTACTGCTTGCACTGTAGCAAAATGGGGCATATTTTGGATAATTGTTTCACTAAATACCCTTAAAAAAAAAGACCATATCCTCTCTCCCAAAGAAAATCCCCATCTTCCGAGAAAGAATCCAACTCTTCTAATGATTATTCATCTTGGCCCAAGTGGAGTCCCGATTCATCTCCTAGAACACCTGTTCATAATGGGTGGACTACTGTAGGTTCTCCTAACCCTTTACTTGATCCTTTTTCGAGAAAGAAGCCTGAGAATCTACCCCAAGACTCTAGCTCTTCAAAATAATTTCAGTATCCTTGTAAACTCCTCTCTCATGGAAGAGGCTAGGGGTGATCATAAAATCCGAAATCCGAAAATTCAATCCGAAAATCCGAAAATTTGATCCGATCCGATCCGATGTATTCGGATCGGATTACGGATTATGATATTTTAGATCATAAGATTTTCGGATTAATCCGATCCGATCCGTCGGATTTTCGGATTAATCCGAAAATCCGAATTAATTAAAAAAAAAATCCCCTTAATTAATCCCATTCAGCGTCGGGCCAAAGTGCCAAACAAAATACTTCCTCTTGTTCCTTCAATCATTGATTCATTTCCAATCCATTCACCAAACCCTAAACCTCCGTCCAAAATACTTCTGATTCATTCTCCGTCCAAAATACTTCCTGAGTTTTCCTTCCTGAGTTGTAACCTAAACCTGACCAAATCCCAAATCCTCCAAAACCCATCTTCTCCGTCCAGCAGCTAGCAGTCCACCACCATCTTCTCCATTGATTCGTGGGCGGCGGCGACGCGTCTTCTCAGTTCGTCGATTCTCCTCTCAGTCCATTCTCACTTCTCCATCCGTTGATTCTCCTCATCTTCTCCGTCCGGGTATTCACTGTTCAATTTTCTCCATCCGGGTATTCCGTCCGTCTATTTCAGTTTTTTTAAATTAAAGTTCGGATTATTCGGATTAAATCTGATCCAATCCGAACTTTTTCGGATTAATCCGAAATCCGATCCGATCGTTCGGATCGGATTTCGGATTGAGCCTTTCGTGATCCGAAATTTCGGATTGATCCGAACTTCAGATCGGATTAATCCGAACGTGCACCCCTAGAAGAGGCTATTGTAGTGGAGAACAACACTGTCCAATCTTCTTTGATTAGTGATTCTTCCGCTGTCAATGGATCTCCCCTGGTTCCCTTGATCCCTGTTGCCTCCCTTCCTTATCCGTTGGCTAGAGGACTCTCTCTCCCCTCTTCTACTTCCTTTGATTGACCCTTAATCCTGTTCCAGAATTTGAGCCCCTCACGCTTCTTCACAACATATGAAGGTCCTCTGAAGATTTTAACCAAGTTCTGCCCTCCGACTCCTTTCCTTATGGAGATTTAACGGAAGGAGATTTATCTCCTCAGCAGCCGGTTAGGAAGGTCTATAAGAGACGGTCTGATTCGAACGTGATTTCTCTAGTTGGGAATGTTGTTGAAACTACAAGGTTGGAAACTATTGATTCGGTTTCAGAAGAAGTTGGAGTGTTGGCACGGGTTGTTTCCCTTGAGAAACAATTAATTGTGTCTCCTCTCCCTACTCCGTACCCTCCTGGAAAAAAAGGTTGGAAGAACGACTAAGAATTCGCGTAAAACACCTTATTCTTCTTCTCTTCCTGTCCTCAAATCTGTCCAAAGGAAATCTGGTATGTATGTCTCCAAAAAATGCCATTGATGGCTACAAGAAAGCTTTCACTCTCCTACACCAACATGACACTTGAGAAGGATTTAAAGGCGCCAAAAGCAAACCTGCTCAAAACATGGAATCTCCTCGAATCAAGTCGTTGGCAAAAAAACTGTTGGTTTAATTATGTTAGTTATGAGATTGTGCTATGTAGTAAGTCCTACCTAAGTCATAGCTTCCTTATCTTGCTAGTTTTATATTTTATTCTAGTCTTTTGCTATGTTGTGACTCCTTGTAATGTTTACGGGTCCTACAAACCCCTGTGAACTTTTTTTCGTTTATTAATAAATTCCCCCTTTAAAAAATTAAAAAAATAAAAATAAAAAAGTTAGCAAAATTGGACGTTCACAACTAAATGTACTAAAATGGTAACTGTCACAACTTAAGTACCAAAAATGAATTTTTCCCTGAGAACTTTTATCCATAAAAGCCTATGTTCTCTAATTTTACCGTATATTAACACTAGACCCACAGTTAACAAGGAGTAACATGTAGTCCCTTCATGTCGGATTGAACTTACTACAGACCCGGAAACAAATTTTAAGAGAAGAGTGTATAAAGTATGATAAATACTTACTCCGTCCCGTCCGAATTGAAGTGTCTCATTTTGACTTTTTTTACGTCAACCGTATTCAAGTTTAACTACAAATTAATCTTAAACCACACATGTAAAATATTCAATTAAATTATATAATGAAACTTAGACATTTAATTTAATTCAACATTTTACATTTGCAGTTTAAGACTAATTCGTAGTCAAACTTGAAAACCATTGATCCGAAAAGGTCAAAATGGGACACTTTGGCCGGGACGGAGGAAGTAGTATATAAAGTAGGAGGGATATTGAATAAAGTATGTGAAATAGTGAATAAATTAAACAAGATATTCAATAAAATTTGCCATTTAAGTAATGGGAAGTTTGGAACGTTACAAAATAGAATGCGAAAAATTGAATTTGGGATGATGGAGTATTTTCTTCACTTACATGTATATTTGGACCGTATATCTTCATTCTAGTTATTTATACCACTAAACTGTTTAATTATCTTCAGTTGGTCTAGTCTTTGGCTTGATTTTGTTTGGATGTCTTGGTTGCTCTAAATGTAAGTCCATCTCCAACCCTCATACTCTATCAAATTTTATTATACTGTCACGTCATCATTCTACTAACTTCAAACTCTATCAAACTCTCTATCTCCAACCCTCAAATCCTATCATACTCACTTTTTCATTTTCTTTTCTCATTTCTTTTTAAACTACACTATTCTTTTCTCATTTCTTTTTAAACTACACTATTCTTTTCTCATTTCTTTTAAAACTTCATAATTCATACTTCAAATTTGTTTTA
Organism: Plantago major; assembly: GCA_026545765.1. Taxonomy (NCBI): domain Eukaryota; kingdom Viridiplantae; phylum Streptophyta; class Magnoliopsida; order Lamiales; family Plantaginaceae; genus Plantago; species Plantago major. The sequence continues at coordinate 103,271,378 of CM048840.1, forward strand.
AATTTCGGTAATTAAGTAAAATAACATGAAATAAAAATTGAAAAATTACAATATTCGAAAATAAAAAATTACAATACTTCATAAAAATATTACACTATTTGAGATAAAATAGTACATTACATAAAATTAAACACTACATGAAATTAGGATACTAGAAAAATTATACTTAGCATTTTTATTTTGTTGAAGTGCATTTATATTATGTAAGTTCGTTTTTAAAAGTGAATTCGAATATATGAATTTTACAACTAAGGTTTTATATATAATTATAAACCTTAAAAAGTAAATATTATAAATAGAAAAGGAAAGAAAATAAAATGTGAAATAGAGTGAAAAAGGAGAAAATAAAACAAAAATAGAAAGAGAAATAAAGAAAAGGAGAATGAAACAAAAAAATTGAAAAAAAAAAAGGAAAATCGGCAAGATCAGCCGATCAAACGCGTTTGTAACTTACAAACGCATTTGTAACTTCATCACGGTTGGAGGCATTATCAAACGTTTGTAAAATTTACAAACTTAACTTTCATCCCCCATTGGAGAAGGCCTAATAGGTGTTAATCTGGATTTAACACCATCCTAGTGGATTCTTAAAAAAAAGAAAAAGAAACAAAACCAGCGGAGAAATAGATACAAGCCCAAGAAGAAATGATCAAATAGATGCGGTTTCCTTAAATGGGCCCAAACTAGAGAGCGTGCCATTTCTAGCTGGATGAGGCCCTGGTTTAGACTTTGTATCACACTTGTAAGCTGGATTGGCCCATGCCAAGCTGCCAGTATTAGTATTGAGTACTAAATACCTGTAAGGCCCAACTATACCGACAAACAAACCTAACTTTTATCAATTTGTATAATTTTATACATTTACAAATTAGAGACATAATAATCAATAGTAGAAGAGACATTTGAATGCGGACTGGAACAAGCACAAATGATTTCGATTTACAGCTTCTGCAGAAATTATAAAACCAGTAATAGTTTAAAGGTACGCTTGGAGATAATTTTGATTTGAGAATCTTAATTATGGGATCGAACATCTACCACATATATTTATTTGGAAAACAAAATTTTAGATTAGATCAATCAAATAGAGATCTGGAGATATCGTACATAAATGGAATAAAAATTAGCACAGAAATCAAATAAAAATTTCCCTTACTTCTACCTTAGTTAACCTACCCAGGTTTACTTTCCAATATATGTAAACCAAAATTCCAGTGTTTTTCACTAATTTTGGTTCAATTAATTGTAATTAAATTTCACAAAGTCTCATGACGGTCTCTAAATAACTTATTTAGAGACGGACTATGTTATCGATAAAACCATCCATGTTATTAATCAAAACGTCTATATCGTTAATGAAATAGTTCTTGTTGTAATATGGAAAAGCACCAATGTTGAAAACATAGATGTTTTAATTGATAACATTGATCATTTTATTGATAATATAGGTTCGTCTTTAGATAAATTATCTAAAAACCGTCTCTCAGGATACTTACTCATTAAATTTTGAGTAAAATTCTTTTAAACACAATATATGAGGTGGTTGGTCATTTTGAAATTGCGAGTGTTAACACTATCTTTGATAGTTTTTACTTCAATGCTATATTTGTTTTTGAATCGTCCAAAATATATTAAATGAACAATCAAAAGTTTACACAACCATATGCTATGCATAAATGAATGCTTCAAATAAAATTAAAGTACTGCAATTGCAATTCTTGCAATATAATATATGTGATATAATGGGATTAGTCCTAATTTGACATGAAAATACTATAAAAAAAAAAGTGTGGAGTCTTGATTTGACATGAAAATCTCTCTTTGTGAACCATAAGGATATATGAAACAACACAGATCGTAGATAGCTAGTGACCTGTACCAAAAAAAAAAAAGCTGCAAGCACTATCCGATCGTTGAGTTTTATGATCATGTGAAGCACATTTTTGATTTTGACATGCACATATATGCATCAATGAGACTTTTAATATTGGGTGCACGACCGGGTCGGATGCGGGGCGGTTACAAGCACATTGAGCAATCCATAGCTCAGCATGCATAAACCAGCAGCAAGGTATTCTGAAAAAGGGCTCATCACTGCCTTCAGATCATGCATGTTTGCTAATTAAGGACAGAAGAGACCTGAAAGATGAGCTAGCTAGATACTCAAATATATTTGGTCTCAACTTACATGTTCAGAATCTGTCATAGGCTTGACACCTACAAACAAACCTAGCTAGGTCAAATCAAATCTAGATAGATAGTCCTAAATACCACATTGGTAAATCGAATTGTAATGGTCACCATGTGCATCAACCTAGCTGAGGAATGTAGAACATTATAGAAAATCAAAGAAATGAAGAGACATCTGTGCATGACCTTTTATTCTAGCTAGCCCTGTATATTTTTCTTTAAAGATACATGCAACTTGTGTGTGTTTTTTCTTTTTTAATATATGACATTTGAATGAAGGATCCTTAAGAGGACACATACAATGGTGTTTTAATCTATCCACGTCAGGGTAATTTGGACCACTAATTATAGAGGTTACTCACAAATTAATCAATTAACTAAGGGTACGTCTTCATAAAGGGTAGATTTTTTGCTTTTAAACACATGGACGCAAGTGATAATGCATGCTTTAATTAAGTTTAATTATCGACATTTAGGACATATCCATAGAGGTAACTATAATATCTTTGTCAAGTTTATGGAAGTGTAGGGAAGCACTAGGATCCTAGGTTCAATTTTGTTGGCTTTACAATCTAAATTGACCCCTTCAATGACTTTAACACTTGAAAACAAATCCTTAATATTGTTATGTTACTTCTCATTCACATTTAGACTTTGCTATGTTTTTAGGTGTGTTGTCCTTTAACTTGGGATTATGATACATGCAGTACACGTTTGCTCCGCCTATAACATTTAGTCCACAACTATTAACTTGTGGCATTTCTAGTCCATAAGTTTTAACTTATGGCATTTTTAGTCAAATTCCCAATTTTTTTGTGCTTCCCTACAATTCCATAAACTTGACAATAATATTATAGTTATCTCTATGGATATGTCTTACATATAATGTTGATAATTAAATATATGATAAATGTAAAAGGTCTAGTAATAGATGATGGACACAAAATGGCTAGGTCGAGAAAAAATGAAATTAAACGTACACAAGTTCGTGGGGAGGGGGGAGGAGGGGTAGTGACTGAGTAATTATCGGGAAAAAATGTCATTATGTACACCCCATCGCTTGCTCACCCCAACTTATTTTTCACCAAAAAAATAAACATTTTCACATCCAAATAATTTAGTTACATTATCATTATAAATTTTAATCACCTTCTAATTTTTCAGTTATCTTAATAACATGTTAATGTCAATAAAAAAAATCCATATGGCTTGCATAAAAAAAGTTGGTAATTTGAGCAATATATATATTCTTGATGAGAGCACCATATATATATATCCATGAGCATATGCAGCCAATAAAAATCCAACACCGGACACAAAAACCTCCTAAAAACGTAGTGTAGAAGTGTGTGATTAGAAGGAGCAGTATTATCTAGGCAGGACTTACCCTCCAATGGAAACTTAATTAAGTTGTGTTGAAATTAACCATGGCGTAAAGCAATTGACCATTAGCTTATATAGCTTATAGTAGTACTATCAATAGTGGATAACATCACGCGCTAATACGCGATGAATTATTGGATTAGCACGTTAAACGAGGTTAATTTTGTAACTAAAGTGGATTACGTGTGACGTATTGAACAGGAACACCAGCTTTGACCTTAAAATGAGAGCCTCATTAGTTATAATTAATTATCTAGCTAAGCTAATTAGCTAGGGTAAATCATATGCAGTAACCGTTTAATAATGTGCTACTAGTACCTGGATTAAGGCCTAATATTAGGCGTAAATTATGGGTTTATTGAAATTTTAGCTAGCTACTAGTGCTACATATCTCGGTTCTGGTGATGGATCGACCATGCGCAAGATTTTTCTTTCTTAATTCTCAAACATATATTTATAATGATCGAACAAAAATGCAATGACATTGGCATTAAAGCTTAGTTAGAGACAACAAATATAGAAAGTTTGGTTAAGGATTAAAATTCACCGTATTTTAATTGAGTTTTTTAAGATGTTAATTGAACTGTGAAAAAATTGTGTTTGTAATTGAGCTAAAATTTTATAGCTTTTTGTAAGGTTATTATATATGGTGTGTAATAGTGATATGTGTAAGATTTTTAAGATTATTCTATTGGTTTAACTTGGTCATAATAAATAAAAAGGTAAAGTGAGAGAACACGAGTAGGTAGAGGGAGGAAATTTAATTGAGTTGTAAATAGTGGTTGGATTAAAAACGTTTATTGTTCCGACCGAATTAAAGTCACTAGACACACAGACTGGCAAAAAGGCAACTGGATTAAAGTATGATTTTAATCCTTAGCAAACAACCACCTAGTTACTCGCGGTACGTCTATTATGTCTAGCTAGATTTCATTTTATCTGGTTGAGAATAACAGATCGCGATAGTTTTTTTCAAATAGGTAACATTATTGATAAACTTTCACACAAATAATACTTCCTCCGTTCCGGGAATAGCTTTTCACTTTGACTTTTTGCAACTTTGACTACAAATTAATTTTAAACCGCAAATGTAAAATGTTTAATTTTTTTATATGATGAAACCTTAGGGACTAAATTTTTAATATATAATTTAATTGAACATCTTACATTTGCGGTTTAAGATTAATTTGTAGTCAAAGTTGAAAAAGTTTTACTATAAAAAGTCAAAGTGAGAAGCTATTTTCGGAACGAATAAGAAATAATCAATATTTAAAAATATAAATCGATGCTCAAGAATATACTTCTGAAAAATATTAGATTGATGTTTCGATGTGGTTTCCAATTTGACAAAAAAAGGGCGCGAAACCATGGGCAAGATTAGCATTGTTAATTGGGTCGAAATCGGATAGTGATGATGATAATGAGGAGGGAAACATGGAAGTCTTATGTCTGCATGTGCGTGGCATATTTTGGTACGACAATTTAATTAATTAATTTGATGAGTATATATATTTACAAATTACAATTACGAACAAGAAACGTATGTGTGTGATGCAAGCACTTACGTATCGTTTAATACTTTAATCTATCTTACGGTAGGTATAATCTCAAGTTTTCTTGGTTTACAACTTCGAATGAATTTGTTTGAGATGATAAAAGAAAATCAATGCACATTGTATTATGATATCATATGTTTAGTATACATTGTATATCTCAAGTTTTGCTTAGATATACTTTATAGTTTAAAATGATTGACAATGTTTCATCCTAAACAATCTTAGAATAGTTGACCCACTCAAAAGTTCACAAGCATTCCGTGCACTCACGAGTAGGAGATAAATTGTGCGGTAAAGGATGTTTTGGCACACCACAACATATCACGCTGAAATAACGGGTCATGATTAATTTCATCAGTTTGAAAAGAATTGAATCTTGATTGATGAGTGCTCTATACGTTATAATTTTGTTTGATGTGCAAATGAAGTTTAATATAGGAGAATTTGTGTTGAATCCATCAGAGGTAAAATTGAGCTTAGAAGGATGTTTAGCGGTAAAGTGTCCGTTTTGCACCAAAGGTAGGGCCGTAGGGGCAAAATTGGAGCTTTAAAAGATTTTAGCCTAAAAATCATAGCCTAGCCTCTTGTTTTTATTTACTCGGATGCCATGCAACTTTATAGCTAGTTTGGCATAGAAATTAAGCATGTGGACTATCCAATTGTTATAACTAATTGAGCGGACAGGAAGCCTGCATTTTTTTTCAGTAATCTCTTATACTTCCTCCGTTTCAAATTCAATTATCCGTAGACTCGAACACAAGTTTTAAAATAAAAGTGAAAAAAAAATAGAATATATGATGATAAAATAGGAATTGGATTGAATAAATAGAAGAGATAATAAATAAAAAATGAAATAAAGTGAATATAGTAGAAGATATATTTTTCATTAGCAGGATGAAAAGTTGAAATTGAAACGTCACAAAATAAAATGCAGGAAGTTGGATTCGAGACGAAGGGAGTATTTATTTTTAGTAAGTGTGATTGAAAACGTTTGACTGCATTTGTAGACGTTTGGAAAGCAATAATAAGTCCCTTACCATGTAATTGTACCGCCTAAATTTAATTTAGATAACAAAATGTGTGTCGATATGCATGGTATACGGTCTGAATTGTATCTACTACTTTCTTTTTCTTAAAAAGCCTAAAAATAAATTCATTTGAAACGAAGTGGTTCGGTTTCATATCATTTTTCCTCAACTCAATTCTGCACGTTTTTCTTCTCGATGTTGTAGTCAATTCTGAAATTTTCAACCGTGCGAGTAAATGGCCTATGATGAAATTTAATACTATTGTTAGTTAATTTGGAAACGTCATTGATTCTATCCAAAGTACTAATCCTTAAAAAATGATTATAGATCTAGACAACACAAGTGGTCGTCCAATTAATTCAAAGATTACAGTGGCCACAAATCATCGAATCATTGAGTTTCCTGGGATGATGACGAGGTATCCAAACCATTTGGATTATTATAATATTAATTGCTTTATTTTGTACTGGATTTACGTATTTTATCACTATCACTAACATTCAGTCCAGCTATAATGACAGTGATTAGCCACTAATTGTTGTTAAAATATCTAAAACTAGAATGTGAAAATACGCGTACTAGAATGTGAGAACACGCGTAGCGTGTTAATGTGGCATTAAATTATAAATAATTGATAAAATATATGAATGTAAGTAATATCGTTATTTCTGATAATGGATTGCGCTTTTTTTCGAGTTAAATTAGATTTAGGTTAGTGCGAATTGATATGTTTTTAATTCAATTGAATAAAATGAAGAAGAAGAAAGATTGGTTATTCATGTTTTTTTACGATGAATTGATTTGTTGGAGGTTGATTTAGGGTATGAAATTTAATTGAAGAAGACATATTGAAATTTTTTGAACGATGAATTGATTTTATTAGAGTTACATTAGGGCTTGTAATTTAATTGGATTAAACAGATTAGTTTTTGTAACTAAAGTCTAATTTACATACTTATTACAAATGAGTCTAATTTAATTTAAATTAATTACTAAATTGCACAATTTGAATAGTCGTGTGTGTGTGTGTGTATATATATATATATATATATATATATATATATATATAGTACTAACCCGTGGCGATGTCACGGTATAGTTTACTTTTAATAATAAATTAGGATTAAATAAATTATTCGAAAAAAAAGATAGTCAAAACTCCATGTAGACAACGTTGGTCGTGGTGTCGGTCGGTAGTCATTCTTCATCCAATATTATATCATTGAGTGTTTATTTATGTTTAGAAAATGTAAAAATAAGGTCTTACCATACCCGACTTGTTAATTAGTAACATGTACATGTTTTTTTACAAAAAAATCTATCCTTCAAACGGAACCAAAATAAAATACAAAAGTATAAAACATAGTCAATAGGGTTGTTCCCAACAATCTCACGGTGATATGTGGTCACCCTACCACACACACACACAAATATTATACAAACGTAATTTCACATGTCACGGTTGTTTTTTCCAACCCACCGGTTCCCAGCAACCCCGCGGTGGTATGTGTCACCCCACCAACACTACAAGAAATCCGCCGTTTAGCGACGGCCATTAGCGACGGATAGAATCCGTCGCTATTTAGCGACGAATCGCTAATTGTAGCGACGGAATCTCGCTCAATCCGTCGCTAATCCGTCGCTAAATTAGCGACGGATGTTTTTCCGTCGTTAAATAGCGACGGATTTATTTATCCGTCGCTATTTAGGGACGGATATTAAATCCATCCCTAAATAAGTTGACCAGCTTACAAAATAAAAAAAAATTAAAAAAAGGTAACTAGCGACGGATCGCGTTCCGTCGCTAGTTAGAGACGGATTTTTGCGACGGATAGCGATCCGTCGCTAAAACATTGATACCATCGGGTAGTAGCCCTTTCTTCCCCATTTTTCTTCCTTCTTCCTTCTTCCTTCTTCCTTCGCCATTTCCAATTTTCCGATCAAATCTCGACCGTTCCGGCCAATTTTGGAGTCTTCTCGAAGCTCGTGGGACAAGGAGCTCGTGTGGTCAACCAATTTCATCTTTTCACCAGCTAACTCGAAGGTATTTTGGCTAAAACCTTAACTTTGTCAAATTTGGGAAGTTTATTAATTTTGACTAATTTGAGCAATTGAACGTTTATTGTAAGTATGTAGTAGTTAGTTTAGCTTATATTACGTAGTGTGTTAACTTTGAGATGTTCAATTGATGTATTGATTGTGAATTTGAATTTTTAGTATAATGTTAGAATGTTTGGAAGTATGTAGGGTTGTTAATTTGATATTTTCGTATATGTAGTAGGATTAGAAAGATTTAGTTTAGTGTTTTGGAACCCTTACTTGTTGACAAATTTGGGAATTTTGATAATTTCGACTAATTAGATCAATTGTATGTTTATGGGAGATATAGTATACTAGCTAGTTAACTTTGTGCAATTGATATATTGATTGTGAATTTGTATTGCTAATTATTATAATGTTAGGATGTTTGTAATTAAGTACGTAGTAATTTTGATTCGATAAATTCGTATATATACACTAGATTATGAAGATTTAATTAAGTGTTTTGAGACTATTTGGTGATTATATTAACGTAAAATGCATGTTATAAATCTAATAATTGTAGACGTGTCAGGCTAATCATATAATTATGAATCCCGATCGTTCATGGATGTACCGTCGCATAGTGAATGGCAGAATTCAGTCTAGTTTTGTGGAAGGGGTTGAATCCTTCATCACTTTTGCGCTTACACAAACTACTTGTTTGAGTGGGGGGAAGATGAAGTGCCCTTGCAATGCGAACAAATGTAGGAATAAACAATTTTTGCCTCCTGAAACGGTAGTGGAGCACTTGAAACGTAAGGGGTTCGTGTCTCAGTATGAGGTATGGTGTTATCATGGTGAGACACGAGCACCGTTCATGGATTATGAGCATCTCTCAAAGCGTAAAAGGAAGGAGAAAAATGTGATCGGAAGTACTCAAAACACGTCTACATCTGATGCTAATTATGATCATGAACGGATGGAGCAAATGGTGTATGATGTTGCGGGTCCAGAGTTCATGGACACCAGGGAGCCAGTAACTGAGGGGGATGTGGAGGAGCCTCCGAATCCTGCGGATCAGGTGTTCTTTGACTTGCTTGAATCAACAAAGAAGCCAATTTATCAGGGATGTAGGCTGAGCGAGTTGTCTTTGTTGGCTCGGCTAATGAGTTGTAAGGCTAATGGCCAGCAATCTGAAGCGAGCTTCAATGAATGGGTACAATTAATGTCAGATCTTTGTCTGGAAGAAAATCTAGTTCCCACCAACTTTTACGAAGCGAAGAAAAAGATGCGGGGGATGGGGTTGCCCATGGAAACCATAGATTGTTGTGAGGATATGTGTATGATCTATTGGGGGGAGGATACAGATCTACGGAAGTGCAAGTTCTGTGGTAAGGACCGGTACAAGCGTTACAAGGAGGGGGCTGTAAAGAAACGTCAGAAGAAAAATCTACCACATAAGAAAATGTGGTATTTTCCTCTAGCACCTCGTTTGAAGAGGTTGTACGCTTCAAGTGCTTGTGCCGATAAAATGCAATGGCACAATGAGCGAGTAATCCCGGAAGAGGGTAGAATGGAGCATCCATCAGACTCACCCGCATGGAAACAGTTCGATAAGACCTACCCAGAGTTTGCAGACGAGCCTAGAAATGTACGCTTGGGGCTTTGTACGGATGGTTTTAACCCGTTTGGAAATGACCGGAAGTACTCTTGTTGGCGATCATCGACACCGCATAACCCGCTTGTGAGTGCATGAAGGAACCATTCATGTTCTTCGATGTTGGTGCGGGCGGATGATCCGTCCACGAAGCCGGATGTGTTCTTGACCCCTAATCAAGGCTGATTGAGTTGTGGAAAAATGGTATCCGGCATATGATGTGTCAAAGAAGAAGAACTTTACATTGAGAGCGACATTCTGTGGACCGTGAGTGATTTTCTGCGTACTCCATGCTATCTGGAAGGAAAACGCGGGCTTTAATGCATGTCCACATTGTATGGAAGACAACGATGCATTTAGATCAAGGAGAGCGGAAAGGAATGTTGGTTTGACTGTCATCGTAGATTTCTACCAAAGGACCATACATTCAGGAAGAACAAGACTCAATTCTTGAAAAATAAAGTAGTGAACAAAGGCGCCCCGAGACAACTTACTGGTGCAGAAATACTTGCGGAGATAGATAGGTTGGGTCTTATGAAAGTGACTGAAGTTGGGTCGGATAAGCGTAACGAGAAAATTAGCAAAAATTGTGGATGGAAGACTACTTACTGATTATTATTACTTTAATATCTGTCAAATGTATATTCATGTATTCTTTACTAACTCATTAATTTTTTCTTGCAATTTCTTATTTGCAGATGCCGCGCCAAAGGAAGTCGACATACCTTCCTCCCGGGTTTAGGGGTGCAAGTCAGTAGCGTTCTAGTAGTACCGACTAGTCATGGTAGTCCTCTCGTTGGATACGACATTGGGGAAGCGGCCGGTCTGGTACCGGAGACTCCACGGCCTACACGCTCTGGTGACTACCCTCGACGGTGTCCATACTTAGCGTTGACGGTGTAACATTCGAGAAGCGTGTTGTTCCCCAATGGCAGGAACAAGTAAGTATTATGGAGTTGTAGAACATACACTTAAGATAAATATATGTTACATGATTTTACTAATGAATATTTGTTTCTTGTTTGTCTCATTGATAACAGGTTTTGGCCTCCGGATGCCTCGGACAAACTAGGCAAAATCTTCAGGGGGAGGCGGGAGATGCCGGGACAGGGAGGCGAGAAGTGGTCAAACGTCCCGGACCGGATGAAGCACTTTTACTTCGACGAGCTGCGCGTAAGCTTAAATGTTACAATTAATGCTTTATTTGTTTTTTTAATCATTGTGTTAATGTGTGTGGTATGTTAGCCACTATATCTGTGAGTGGTATGTTAGCCACTAAGCTTGTTTTGATGTGTTAGTCACCATTTATGAACTTGTTGTGTCGTTTGAGTGGTATGTTAGTCACTAAACTTGGGTGATATGTTAGTCACCATTGTGTTAGTCAATTTTAGGACAATTTGAGTGGTATGTTAGCCACTAAGCTTGTTTTGATGTGTTAGTCACCATTTATGAACTTGTTGTGTCGTTTGAGTGGTATGTTAGCCACTGAACTTGGGTGATATGTTAGTCACCATTGTGTTAGTCAATTTTAGGACAATTTGAGTGGTATGTTAGCCACAGAGCTTGTTTTGATGTAGGACTACTACATTTCAGTTTCATTTTAGTGTTATATTTAAATTGTTATATTTCTTTATACTTGTGTAATTTTTACTTTGAATGGAATTGTTGTAGAAGGACTATTTCATTCCCAATGCGCTGGTGTCCCAGTTGTACTCCGTTTTCGAGACTTTAGGGTCCGACATCTACAGGAAAATGGTCTACAAAATGAAGGAGACACGCAGGCAGCCAACTTGGGTGGGGGATGACGAGTGGGCACTGTGGTTGACGTACTGGAATGATCCCTTCGTCCAGGATCAAGCGTCTGAAACGATAAAATCGTTTATGTCGAGCCGCATGATGGTGCACGCGCCAGACATTATCACTATGGGTCGCGAGCTATTATTCTGAGATCACGTGATGGAGGTTAGTAAATATGTTGTTTATGACTTGGAATATGATACATAACAGTTTTTAGCTTTCATTTCAATCAACTAACTACTTGTTTGCACATATGTTTTTTTAGGCCAATAAAGGACAGCCGAAGAGTGCTCTGTACCACTTCAAGAAGGCTAAGCTGAAGAATGGCATCTGGACTGACGTGCGGGCCGAACGTATTGCGGTACGTTTCTTTCTTAAGGTTAATTACATGTGTATTTGAGTATTTTAATTAAAGTGATTCCTAAAATTACATCTCATTTCGTATGCAACCAACAATTGCAGAGTGAGGTCGAGAGGAGGATGGACGAGAGGATGATCGACGGTCATGAGTCAATTGAAGAGCAAGACCAGATCTTCTTGAGGTCAACCCAATGGACAAAGAAGGGTCGAATGTATGGATTGGGAAGTTTAGGCCCTTCCATGAGTTACGATAGCTTCTCGTGTCCTGAGGATCGGGATCGCGATCTAACCTCTACACGCAAAGAGTTAACGAGATGATGACTCCTCTCCAACGAAATAGTCTGCGACCAAGGCAACTTACGAGCAAGTGCTTGAGGAGTGCTCGTATGGCCAGCGGATGGACGAGTTGACCGGATGTTCGATAGCTCTTCCCAGTCTCACCCACCGCCTCCTCCCGATTATCCTTAGTTACATCAGACTTGTTATGGATAATTTGACACTATTTCACCTTCTAATTCTTGTTTCGGATTATTTGTAGATAATTTATATAGTTTCGGATATATTAATGCAATTTAATTATTTCGGGTATATTATCTATGACTATATTATGTGAAAAAACAGGTGAAAAAGAAATATTTTTTAAAAAAAATATTTCAAAACAGTAGATTTAGCGACGGAATTATGTCCGTCGCTAAGACATATAAATTCCGTCGCTAAATACCAATCGAACTAAGCCGGATTAGTTCGTGAATTTAGCGACGAAATTATTTCCGTCGCTAAACCCCGTCTCTAATTAGAGACGGATACAGAATCCGTCGCCAATGCGGACGAACTGGTCAACGGATTAATCCGTCGCCAGTGCGTCGTTATTTAGCGACGAATCCCTTATCCGTCGCTAAAAAACATTGCGACGCATTGTTTGGGGACGTCGCTAAATCCGTCGCTAAGGATTTAGCGACGGATCGGTCCAGTTTTAGCGACGGATAATTCCGTCGCTAAAACTGGTTTTTTTTGTAGTGCAAAGACACAAAAATTATTATTCTACGAACATTATTTCACATGGTACGGTTGTCCCCCGGGGCCCGTTATGGATGAAGAAAGTAAAGAGAAGATAGAAGAGAGTTTCCCCCGCCTAGAGAGTATACCAGACCCCTCCCCTCCCGGCCCGTAATGGAGATCAAGAAAGTACAAAGAAGATCGAATACATTTTCCCCGCCTAGAGAGTATCAGCTGATCCCCGCCCTCCCCGACTCATTATGGAGATCAGGAAAGTAGAGAGAAAATCTAAGAGAGTTTCCCCACTTAGAGAGTATAAGATCCCCAGGCTCGTTATGGAGAGAAAAGATCTAAGAGAGTTTCCCCACCTAGAGAGTATCAGATCCCCCAGGCCCGTTATGTATCAAGAAAGTAGAGAGAAGATCGAAAAGAGTTTCCCTGCCTAGAGAGTATATGCAGACTCCTCCCCCCCCCCCCCCCCATCCGTCGAAAAAAAATGTATTTTTTACTAACTTAATCATAAAATGTTGTGTTCGGGTCTTGTAAAAAATGTATGGAACGGGTTCGAGTATATATCAGACCGGACCTGAACATCATTATTTCGAACGGGGTTGGAATTCGAGTTGGACAGAACCAGTCCTTCCGGCCAGATATCGTAGAGAAGAGGAACATTATACCTCATCCTACCGATCGAATCATATACATAAAGAAAAGGAAATTGAAAGTCTTCACATATAAAAAGTTGTTGATAGACATGTAAAGATCAACACACTACCAATTAGCTCACGTGGAAGATTAGTTGAAGGAACCATGTCAAGCATAGATCCAAAGGTCCTCCAATCTGAATTCATGCCCATTAAGAAAATTAGTGTGTGGGTGGCGATTTTGATTTTATTATGTGATTTAGAAGATTTGATTGATCACATTTATAAATAGTTGTAAAGGTTGAATATCATTGGCAGAATTATGTAACCAAAATTAGATTAAAATTGTAAAGGTAACAGAACCAAATACGCATCAACTTGGCATCAAAAATAAATTTACCCTGATTATAATTGTTTTGTAATTTTTTAATCTAAAAAAATAAAATAATTTCTCACATTGATTTGAGGCCAAAGTACCATAGCTAGAATTGATAATAAAAACTGGTTTTTATAATATATGGATAGATCTCATCTTCACATGCCTAAAAATTGAAAATTAATTTATTACTTTATTCTTTACCTTCTCACCTCTTCTATTTTATTCACTATCTCCTACGACTATTCATTATTTTTCATACATAAGTATTTAGAGAAAAGTTGAAACCTAAATTCAAAAAAAAAAAAAAAATAGAGAGTTAATACAACTTAAAATGTATTTCTTTTTACTTTAATTTTATATTAGAAAATGTCCAAGTAATTAGAAAGCATTCCAAGTATCATTTATATGCACATGCAGATCATGTGTGCTTCAAAGTAAACCATCAACTTTATAATATAGTAGAAAAATATACGAAAGTGCCAAAATAATGGTATGGTCGTGTGTGTGTGTGTGTGTGTGTGTGTGTGTGTGTGTGTATATATATATATATATATATATATACATACATACATACATACATATGAGGCTAATCAAAATAATCGTATATTTTAGTTTGTCCAGAATGTTTGATGCTAAACTATTTAAAATGAGTATCTTTTTGAATGTTTGATGCTACGTTAATTATTTATAATGTGTTTTAATAAGTAGTTTTTAATTTTTAAAATTTTATTATTTCATTTTATCTTATTCAATAAATTTATATTATATTTTAATGAATAAAACAATTTATTTAATTAATGCTAGTATTTAAGATTGCTATTTATAGATTCGTCTTGTCACGACGAATTTAAATATATGTTAAAACTATTTTTTGGATTTTTGTAGATAAAGTTATATGAGATTAATATTTTATTTTAGTGAATGAAATGATTTGTTTAATTAATAATAATAATAATAATAATAATAGTGATAATAATCATCTATTAAAAAACACTATTCATGGCCTTCCGCATTTTCAGCAACCATAAGATATAAAATTTTGTCACCAAGCAATAAGCTCACATGATCTTAGCAACAACACACTACTGCGTTCCCCTATTCAGACTCTGCTCAACTGTAGAATCGAAAATTCACGTAGGATGGATGGAATTTGAATGAATCTGGTGGGTTTAGCTCATCAACTTTATATATTATATTATATTATATTATATTATATTATATTATATTATATTATAATTAAATATAAATAGATTTATATTATATTAGTTGACATGTTACTATATAAAATGTAAAATAAATAAAAATAAATAAAAAGCTTATATGAATAGATAAAATAAATACATATATATATTATATTATACATGTTACTATATAAAATGTAAAATAAATAAAAACCTTATATAAATAGATTTATATTATATTATAATATATTATAATATATTATGGTTAAGCTTATATTAGTTGATTTTACAAAAATCAACTTGTCTGACCCATTTGAAAATAAGGCAAAATAAACTCATTTTCAGATTCTCAATTTTCGTATTTATTTATGTTCATGAGTCTGTTATATAAGCTTTTAAACGGGCAAAAAACAACCCGAACTAATCCCGTCAAGGACCCAATGGGTTGATACCCAATATTCTTATCTAGTTGAAACTATGTACTCCATCCACCCCGATTGAGAACTTAATGCATTAGGGTGGACGCGTAATTTTAGGTGAAAAATAAAAATAAATTAATAAAATATAATAATGCAATTTTTTGCCGGGCTGAAACTGTCCATATTCAAGAAGTATCAACCTTCACCAACATGATCTAATGGCGAAGGATATGTGATCTTAACCATTGCAGTGATTGGGTCATATGCATAAGGATCTCTTCGAAAAATTTCATATGGACCTCGTCGTCATTTGTTCCATTGACTTTAGCCCCCCTCAAACACGCAATAACCATAAGTTTCCTGATGATTTCAACCTTAACCTTGGATCCACCATAATTGTAAAATAACAAATATAAGTACATATTAGAGAAATTCACTCACGTCTTTTAAATGATCAAGGAGGTGCGGGCATGATATCGTATTTGCTACCCTTCAGTATAACTGGTTATATATGTTTTAAGTGTCCAATAAATACGACAACTAATCTACTGAATGGTTTCTCATTGACTCCCACTTGCACCTCTCATTAATTACCTCTCTAACATTACGGTCAAAGGCCTAAAAAACAAATTATATTATTCATGGAGGCCTTATCCTATGGCAATGCAACGACATAAATTGCATTGAGTATAAAAAAAAATGGAAGGCAATACGGAGTACAATTTAATAACGCAAACATAACGCTACCTTCAAATTTTGTTAAACACCTACTTGGAAACCAAAATAGCAGTGAATTCAGTTCATGAATTAAAATTATAGTATTATTCTTAAAGTTGAGTTCCAATGTTGCAAATATAAAATTCTTTGAGTTAAAATTATAATATTATTCTTAAAGTTGAGTTCCAAGGTTGCAAATATAATTTTTTTTTTGAGTTCCAAATTTGTAATCCTTTTTTTGAGGATTTTACCACAAAACGTGGTTTACTATTCAAATTAAAGTTTTCAAGTTGTAATTATCTCATTTTTAAAGTTGGTTTATACATCGAATTTAGTTGTCAAGTTCAAATTACGTACCCCATTCTTAGAGAATATTTACATACATTGTGGTTTACCCTTTCAATAGAGTCCTAAAGTTGTAATTACCTCATTATTAGAGTTGGTCTGAGTTCCAAATGTGCAACTAATTATTCCAAATAATGAGATTTACCTTTCAATATAGTCTCCAAGTTATAATTATCATATTTTTGTAGTTGGTTTGCTCGTCAATTTGAGTTTTCAAGTTAGATTGACCACATTTTTATAGTTGAGTTTATATATACTACCAATTGAGTCGAGTCCATAAGTTGGAAGTGCCCTTTCTTTAAATAAGTTCTTCATATAGCATGGTTTATTCTTCGAATGTAGTCCCCAAATTGTAATGATAACAATCTTAGAGTTTGTTTACCCCTCGGCTTGAGTTATCAAATGAAATTATCATATTCTTAGAGTATTTTACCACATAAAGTGGCTTACGTTTCTAATATAGTTTTACGTTTAAATAATTTCAATCGTAGAATATTTTTACCGTTTGAAAAAAATTCCTAATTCGAAATTATCTCATTGTTAGATTATTTTCAAATAGCATGGTTCATCCTTGCATTAGAGTTCCCAAGCTGAATACCTATTGAGTTGAGTACATAAGTTGGAAGTACCATTTGTTTGAATAAGTTCTTCATATAGCATGGTTGGTCTTCGAATGTAGTCCCCAAATTATAATTATAACAATCTTAGAGTTTGTTTACCCCTCGACTTAAGTTTTCAAACGAAATTATCATATTCTTGGAGTATTTACCACATAAAGTGGCTTACGTTTCTAATATAGTTTTACGTTTGAATGATTTCAATCGTAGAATATTTCTACCGTGTGAACAAAATTCCTAATTCGAAATTATCTCATTGTTAGATTATTTTCAAATAGCATGGATCATTCTTGCATTTGAGTTTCCAAGTTGAATTATATTATTCTTACAGTTGTTTTGCCCTTCACATGGAGTTCTCAATTAAGAATTACTTCATTCTTAAAGTTGAGATTAACATTTGAATTGAATTGAATTTTCAAGTTAAAATTATCTCATTGTTAAAGTGTGTTTACCCTTTGAATTGAGTTCTTGACGAATTTATGTATTTCTTCCAATAATTTTATCATATAGTGTGGTTTACTATTCAAATAGAGTTCTCAAGTTGGATTTATCCCTTTTTTTTTACTTGCTTTTAACTTCAAATTGAGTTTTCAAATTGCAATGATCCCATTCTTAGAATTTTGTTTGCTTTCACGTTGAGCTTCCATGTAGCAACAATCTAATTCTAAAATTTGAGCTTACCGTTTGAACTTATAAGTTTTCAAAAAAAATTTATCTCGTTGTTATAGTTGATTTGTCATACGAATTGATTTCCCTAGTTAGAATTATCTCATTTATTTTAGTTGAGTTTACTTTCGAATTAAGTTCATGTGCTTGAATCATTCCTTCATTAGAGTATTTTTCCCATATAATATGGTTTATTATCCGAATAGAGTTTTCAAGTTGTAATTATCTCATTCTTATAGTTTGTTTGACCTTGGAATTGAGTTCCCACGTTCGAATTATCTCATTCATAAAGTTGAATTTTACTTTTCGAGTTGAGTTCCCAAGAATTATCTCATTTTTTTTTTAGTTGAGTTTACTTTCGAATTAAGTTCCTGTGCTTAAATCATTCCTTCATTAGAGTATTTTTCCCATATAATATGATTTATTATCCGAATAGAGTTTCCAAGTTGTAATTATCTCATTCTTATAGTTTGTTTGACCTTGGAATTGAGTTCCTACGTTCGAATTATCTCATTCATAAAGTTGAATTTTACTTTTCGAGTTGAATTCCCAAGTTTGAATTATCCCATTCATAAAGTTCGTTTACGCCTCGAATTGAGTTCCTAAATTGAAATTATCTCTTACTTAACCATATCAGATTTTTCAAAATCGACCCCTGCTAAATGGTCTTTTGTTTAGATTAGTACTCACATTTCAAACAATTAAAAATGATTCCAAATTTATAATGTAGTTTGAAACTAATTACAACAAACCCAAAAAGTCAAAGATTATCTAATTTTATTTAATTTTATAATAATTTTTTCTATATTAACTTTTCTTTTAGTCTTCTCCTATAATTTCAAATATTCAACACTTTTTTCTATTTTATGCTATTCAAATATTCAACACTTTTTTTTTCAATTTATATCTTATAATTGGTGTCTATGGATTCGTTTCGTCGCGATGAATCCAAATACATGTTCAAAATATTTTTCGAAGTTTTGCAGATAAAGTTATATGGGATTTAATAAAAACTATATATGAGTGAATATACTAAAAATATAAATAGTGGAAGTTATAAGGTGCATTGCACTGTAAAGAATAAAATGTTCCATGACTTATTTTCCAATTTTAGAATTTAAACAACCAATAGATCTCATTTACCAATTTAATTTTTTATTTTAATATATAAATAATTTATTTAATTAATAATAATATATAGATTGGTGTCTATGGATTCGTCTTGTCGTGGTGAATCCAAATATATGTTCAAAATATTTTTCGGAGTTTTGCAGATAAAGTTATATGTGATTTAATAAAAACTATGTATACAGTTAACATACTAAAAATATATAGTACACTTCAAAATTACTATTTTCTTTTTTATTTAATTTTGTGAATAAAATTACATGAAATTCAAAGAAACATACAACATGGAATTTTACACATGTGGAATGACTCTGATCGGATTTAACCCCTTGTGTTTTACCTAATATATGGATGGATGGATATATATATATAATACAGAGATGGATTAGCTGTTAAGCATGTTGCAGGTAAGTTGGAAAACGGGAAACAGGAACTTGCTTTGCCGGGACAAACGTGACACCCATTAATCAACATAGTAATAATAATGCATTATTAGCTCATCAATTTTCTTTAATTTATGAAATTAAAAATTATTAATAGTACTAATAGTACTAGGAGTAGATAATAAGGCCAAATAATTCCTGCAATTAATCAATAATCATCATCAAAAGCATAAACATTAAAGGACACCATGCGTCGGCATATTCTCCGATTCCTTTAAGGAATTACAAAAAAAGTTGATTCCACAATTTTATTTTATTTATTTCCCAGCTCACGAGAATCGGAGTTTACTTTCCTCATTAAGCGAATTCAAACTTCAATATCAAAGAAAAATGTTAGGGAGAAAAATATATTTTTTTAAAAATAAAAGGACAAAATTGAAATTTCAAACAATTACTGTGTGCGGACGACGGACCACCCAATCCAAGTTTTAATACTTCATTTGTCCCGCATAACTCCAGACATATGTCAGTTTTAATTGTCATAAATTCATCTATTACTAAAAATGAAATCAACTCACAACCAATAAGTAATAAATAATACTATTAACTTTACGTCCGCATTAAAAATACTAATTGTCACTAAAATTCCCCACATTTTTCATTTTTTTTATGATTACTTTAACATTTTACTTAAAAACAACATGTCAACCTTAATGTATTAATATGTTTTCCAGGACGGATGGAGTATTACGTTATTATTTTTTTATTTTTCCAACTTTTAAGATCTACATTGTAGCTGTAGATATATGAAATCAACATCACAAACTTAGTTATAAATATTGCATATTAACTAACATTCATTATTTTTTCAGAAATAAAAATAATAAAAGTATATATACAAGATATTTGAAATTAAACATAAAATATTATTTATTTAAAAAGTGATGTTGATTCGATATTTCTGTTAGACAGTATATCATAAAAATTTCTACATGTAATTAATGAAGTTAAACTTTACAAATTTGATCTTGAAAAAGTTTGAATATGAGACTAAATTTTACTGTCACGATTTTTAATCAGCTAAACGCTTTTTAATTAGCCAACCCATACCATTGGTTGTACAACTTTTCTAATTTATAGACACATTTCTCTATTTTGCACGAACTACAAGATAGCAAAGTAAAAAAAAGAAGGAAAGCGAGGAACTATATTAAGATTGTTCTTATCCAATCTTGCTACAATGAAGTAATCTAATCCACACTTACCCTATAGTAGTAATAAAACAAACTGTCATAATTGTATCCAAACCACAATCGGTAAATAGTTTCGGTCTTAAATATAACTTTCCAATTAGATTTTTATTCTAACATGTTCAAATTTTAATAGTTGTAAAAGTTATTCTTCTTGATTGAGATAACCCCTAACTTCTAATAGAAATGAGTAAACAACCTTCTTATATATCGGTCCTAGTACACTTCACCATGGTCCTAGATTCCCTACACCAACAACAAATCAACACAATAATGCCATTCCCATTGTCAAAATCCAATAGGCCGTTACATGACATCGCAAACTATAGTGCATGTTATCTTTTGAGTTTTTCTACTTCACCATAACAAAAGCTGATCACATTGCATGCAACTACTACTTACTACTTCATGTTTGAATGATTGTCATCATGGCGGAGCCATAAATTCAATTTGGATTAGCTGAGATCCGTTCAAGTATACATAGATCGAATTAAAGTTTTATGGTTGGAATAGTAAATTAAATTATTAATATCGCAACAAAGTTATAATGAACATACACGGTAACTACCTCGACCATTTGGGCCGGCATGGTTATTCATGTGCAGCTTTCGGAATGATATGTTGACATCACTTTACCAACACATGTTCTTTACCGCGTACTTTGTCCTCACTCGTGCGCGATATGTTGACCCCACTGTACCAACACATGTTCTTTCTCACGTACTTTATTTTCACTCGTGCACGAACCGGACTTGGTCACATCACAAGAATGCTCCAGAGATAGCACGCTTAACTCTGGAGTTATTATGGATGGATTTCTAAAAAAGAAAGGTACACTTTGATGATATGAGTAGCGTTCTGAATCGCTTTATATATGAAACTTAATTTGAAACTCTATAACGTTACATCCACAGTGCTCTAAGTAAAATATATTAATCTTCAACTCAAATTACAACAAAAAAAGAGATGAATATAATATGTCCATTAAAAAATTATTGACTCTCTTTATTTGATGTTCAGTTAAAAATATCATAACCTATCAAAGAAAATATAAAATACCACTATTTAATTCTTTATTATTTTCTTTCTAATTTATTATCACACATTGTTTACGTTATCATTCATTTATAGCTTTATCAATATACTACTACTATTACCTATAACTTAATAAATAACTAATTTTTCTTAAATTTAGATGATGTGAAGCTATTATCGAACAGAGTGGTGGGTGAAAACGAATTTAGGAGCGAATATATAAAACATAACAAAACAAGCAATTTAGCAGCTATTTGAGGTTAAATTTTGAAATACATAACCTTGAATAGATTGGAATTAGAGTGGGGCCCCCAACTCTCATCATAGTTCATAACTAACCGAACCCAAGTTGTCTAAGGTCTGACAAATTCGGTCTAGAGGGGCAGGGAAAAAGGATGAACCAGCAACTGCCACGTGTCTTGATAGAATTTGCCTTTGATGGCAAAATATCCCAGTGTTGGAATGAATAGCTGTTTCTGAGTACCTTGTATTACATTTCTAGGTCTTGGTGAATTGAATCCTGCACATTTCCAAAAGGGGTTTCTCCTCAATTTCTCTTCTTGTGGACCGTAGATTACATGTTAACATTTTAGTAGTGCCGTTTCAAACATCACATTTACTTTACCGTCCCGAATAATACTCTTTATATTTTAAATAAGTGGGGTTCCAATTTATTTGACAACTTAGCCTTGTAAAATATTGTACACGTTGAAAATACATATTATGCATACTTACAGCTTATATTCATATAATAGACGTGATTAATTTGTTGATAAAAATAAAGTAGTGTTAATGCACGGATGGCGACCAGGCCACAACACAATCTTTGCATTGAACCATCTGCAAAGTATATAAGTATGATAGATTCACCACTTGGAGTGAAATGCACCCTCTTCATATTATGATATCACAAACATTATGTGAGCTTTTAATACATCATACGAAGAGCTCAACCTATCGCCAGATCAAAACTTTATTTTCGTTGATCAAATATTTCAAGCCAATGAAAATAACATTAAAATTAACCAGCCCTATACAATATGGTAAAATCACTAAAATTGAAAGGTGATTGAAGCTTTACTTTTACCCACTATGTGATTGCCCAAAGTGTGGTCAATTGAAACCTTATCTTGCTTGCAAGAAGAAAACAGATAATTTTGTATTCACATCACAGCATTGAGTTTCATTTTCAAATTGGGACAGCTTGTCGGACCACTGTGTGTGACCACTATGTGTAAAGTTGTTGAAAGAAGAGTTTGGTTGGTGTCATTCATTGGCGGCTTATTACCGTTCATCACAAATTTAACTAAACTGAAGCTCGGTCAATTATCGTAAAAGTTCTGATTTTCTTAAACAATAAAAAATACCACATTACATTAGTGTAAATTATAATATAATCTTTTAATTATTTTTTGCCGTATAATTCAAATGATTTTCTATTAAAATTAAGGTCAAAAGAGTTTTTAAGATGAAATAATTGGGTGGTGAACATTGAAGTAATCAGTTAACAGAGTGTAATGAAACAGGTTTGTGTTTGGGGAAAAAAGTGTGGTCCTGTCCTAGACTCTTGGGGATTTGACGCGTGTGTTTATGTTTTCACTCACCCATGTGCGTTTCCTTGGCGTGGAAGAAGTCATTTTCAACTATTGTAGACTAATTTTTACACTGCAAATTACATGTATACCCCGGCCAGTAGCGTGTAAACCATGGGTAATTTGTTCCAAATCAAACATCACATGTGCCATTTATATACTCCCTCCGTCGGTAAGAGTGAAACAATTTTAATTTGTACAATTTAAAAAAAATGTGGTCCACAAAATTATGTGGTTAAGAATAAGTTTGAGATACTAATTGAGTGAAAAATTACACGTGGGCCTAAAAAAGTGTGGTTAAAAATAAATTATATTATGGAAGTAATTTTCATAAAAGGAAATGTAACACTTTTAGTGAAACGCCCAAAACGAAAAATTGTTACACTTTTACAGAAACGGAGTAAGTATGTCCTAGCTCCGGCGTTTTCATTTTTACCAAATTACGCACTCGTAAGTGATTTCTATCGATCGACTCGTAAGTGAGCGTTTTCGTGCTTTGAATTTAGTCATAAGCAAACCCAAAAGCTTGTGTACGAATAACTTTGATGTCATAATACAATTCCACATTTTTATATAAATTACCCGTAATTGACTTAATTTATTATTGAATCTATCTTATATATTCTAGCCCTAAAAGGGGGACGAAAAATTGTCCCTTCAAACAAACACCTTATCCCATATGTATGACTATACCTAGCAAAATATTTGATAATTGAAGAATACTAAATTGCATAGAAACAAAAATAGGCTACATTTAGGAAAAAAAGAAAGAAAGATTTAAGATGGCCCCCCAAAGTCACATTACAATATAGTGCTAGAAAATTTTGCTTCATGTATCACTTTCAACCAAAAAAAAAAGTTTATAGAGACAGAATAGAAAGTCTCGACTCAAGTTATGTATCTATCATGGTGTTTTTATTAGAAGCTTTTAACGACTCAGACTGAATTACATTAAATTCGGACATGATTTCTAAGATAAAATTACTATAAAATAATTAGAATAACTTATAAAAGTTAGTTAGAGTAGAGAAGCATATGAGAAAGTGATGAAGTATAATCGATCGTAAATAAAGTTGGAGATATATACTACACTATGTGAAACTCAGATATGATAAATTGAAAAACGGAAGTGTTATTGACTATTACGATTGGACGGAGTGAGTTATCCCATTTCATGTTTGACAGAGAGGATTGTCAATTTCATCAACGCAATCATCTATATACCACTCCTCTCCACCAATGAAAATCATCCACCTAACTGTACTTTTGTTCCAACTGGAAATTTCAGGACATTTCCACTCACTCACAAGCATAACTATAGGAAGGAATTGTAAAAAGTACACCAACAAGAAAATAGTGGGATGTTCGGTGAATGTTAATAAAGGATTAGTATATATTGTAGATGATATTGATCTTCTATTTTCACTCTAACCGTGTGAAATATAGTAAAAGTTAAGCTGAGAATAGTGAGAGTTTATAATGGTAATGCTCTTAATGTCTCATAAACCGTCGGTAAGATTATTGGTGAATTGGTGGATTAGCTAACCGATTGAAAATCTAATTTATATGAGTAAGTCTCATGGTTAATAAACAAATAAACATTTTATTAATGGATATTATAGGTTTTATTCACGTGAACGATATTCATAGATGTGTGCTGGCGTTGTCGTTCGAGTAGTTAAGTTGGATCCATCTTGATTGCACTTGGAGAAGTACTTGCCCCACATCATCCATAACCTTTGTATCAATCACTTCATGGCATGAATAATGAGCTACAAACTAATAAAAGCAAGATGATAAATGCAGGGCTATGGGGGCATATGATGGATTTGTGTTCCTATTGTTTATACTGGTAAATATACAAATTTGAAAATTTAGAGGAATATTAGCTAACTAATATACAAGTTTGAAAATTTCGGTGGCCTAGGGCTGCACCGATTTTGAGTTTCATATAATTCGGTTAAGTATATCTTATTTTGAAATCTCATCGTTCCTATACTACTATTTGTTGTTTGGTGGTAGTGTATGAGGATGGAAACAGAAACAATGTATAATAAGGAAAGGATTAGATCACGAAGAAAGGTTGATTTTATTTTCTTAAGATCAGATTTGCTCGACCTGCTTCTTGCCATCGAGAAATAGTCCCAAGATAGAACAGCAATATTTGAATCAGAGTTCTAGCACTCGAACTTTGACTCGGCGAATTAACACAATAAAGGATTCTTCTGGCTTTAGAGAGTTTAAGAGAAGGAAGGAAGGATGGATTGCTGTGTGTTAAATCCGAACCTGGGGGGGGGGTATTTATAGCTTCGAAGAGTTGAGTCTGACAGGCACAATGGTTCGAGAACTGGTACAGCAGATGAGTTGCAACTTCTGAGTACAACAGTTCCGAACAGATATGTCCCATGCGAGCTCAGATCGATTCGCTCATGCCCAATCCGAACAGTTGCACTGTTTGGGCTTTTCGTTTCAGACTAATCTTATTGGACTCAACTAAACATAGTTGGTTTCTGGCCCAAAAGAATTATAATCAACTCTAGCCCGCGACCCGCCGACCCCGGACCCACGAGCCCACGTCCCACGACCCGGGCCGGGTTTGCTCTGGCGAGCAAAGTGGTCGTGTAGAGCATCTAGCTCCTCCCCCTTCCAAAAGCATGGGTGCCCTAAGGGCCCAATCACTTAACCCAAGTCTTGGTCTAATAAGTAGTTCCTTCTTCCTCAATTTTAGCCGTGTGGGACTTCTCCCATTCCAACCCTTGGCATTCCATATTCAATGCATCAACCAACATACTTTGAGCTTCAATAACTCTTTCACCTTTCAATGAATTTTAGTAATTCTTTCTCAAGTGTCATCTACTACTATACTAGATTATACACGTTTAAGGAAACTTCATTTCCAACGTGTGGGGCCCCTTTGGTTGAGGTGCAAAGTCATGGACTAGCCTCTTTGGTGACTAAAATTCTAGCAATCCCCACATGAAAGAGAATTGATGCTCACAGCACAACGGGGTGCTCTAGCCTAGAATTTCCTGCGGAAAATCATATTGCATCGGGATCGATTGTCAGTGACATTGAATCGTCCCTAGTAGAATACCATCGGATTTACTTGCCACCCGGTGGACGTGATGCCTTGAACCGGTCGGCGTTTTATGTAAACCAAGACAATGATATCAACACAATAATTTTTCTTATTGCCTCGTTCCTTTTGTCAGTCCGTTAAAGGCCTTGGATTGCTCGGATTCATAGGTGTTCTCGTTTGAAGCGGCCTCCCATACTTCACACCCAAATAGGTGATCTCGTTCTAAGAGTTTAGTGACTCATCCTCCGCCCGGTCTGCAGGAGCACTTAATGTGTCTTTCACGGGAATGGCGCAAATGGAGTATAACTCCTAAGTGCTTTTACCTCTAAGTACAAACTTCACGAGGCACGTACTGGTCCTTTACAGTTTAGTTGTCCCATTGAACCAAATTCTTGGGATCTCCATTTAGTATGGTTGGGTTGCCACCGTAAATTCCCTTATTGAGTGGGTCTTAAGCCCATTCCCCTAGCTAGATAAGCAGTTTCCTTGATCCCTCGGTAGCGCTTTGGTTAGCGGATCCGCAATGTTATCCTTTGATTTCACGTAATCAACAGTGATAACCCCCGTAGAGACCAACTGTGTAATGGTTTTATGTCTTCGACGTATGTGTCTAGACTTTCCATTATATATATTATTTCTTGCCCTTCCTAATGCCGACATACTGTCACAATGAATTGTTACAGAAGGCACAGGCTTATCCCAACAAGGGATGTCCTCTAAAAATTCTCGAAGCCATTCTGTTTCTTCTCCAGCTTTGTCCAAAGCTATGAATTCCAATTCCATCGTGGATCGGGCGATGCACGTTTGTTTAGAGGACTTCCAGGAAACAACACCGCCACCAATGGTAAACACGTAACCACTAGTGGACTTGGTGTTTGTACTATCAGATATCCAGTTTGCATCATTGTATCCTTCTAATACTGCCGGATATCTTTCATAGTGTAATCCATAATCTATTGTGGTCTTTAAGTATCCCAATAGATGAAGTAGAGCTTTCCAGTGAGCACTTCCTGGATTACGCATAAACCTAGCCAACTTGTTGACTGCAAAAGCAATATCATGACGAGTGCAGTTCATCGCGTACATCAAACTGCCAATTATTCGAGCATATTGCGTTTGGTTTACTGGATCACCTGAGTGTATATACAAACACAAAGATTCGTTCATTGGTGTCCTTACACATTGACGGTCAAAGACCTCATATCTCTTAAACGTCTTCAACGTAATGAGATTGTGATAGCACCAAACCCTCGGGTGTTTTAGAGATCTTTATCCCTAAGATTAAATCTGCTACACCCAAGACTTTCATGTCGACAAGTTGTTTCAACATTTGCTTTGTTTTTAAAATCAAATCCAGGCTACTTTCAATAATGAGCATGTCTTCTACATATAAGCATATCATGACAAAGGATTCAGCGTTCCCTTTCACATAGATACACTTATCACACTCATTTATAGAAAAGCCCTTTGATCGCAACGTGTTGTCAAACTTTTCGTGCCATTGTTTAGGAGCTTGCTTGAGTCCGTACAATGACTTGACAAGACGACAGACCTTCTTCTCTTGTCCTGGAACTACATACTCTTCAGGTTGTTCCATATAAATTTCCTCGTCCAGTTCTCCATTTAGGAAAGCAGTTTTAACATCCATTTGATGTATCTCAAGACCACGCAGTGCAGCTATGGCTATGAATACTTTAATGGAAGTTATTCTGCATAAAGTAGTATGTGTCAAAGTAGTCAAGACCCTCTTTTTGTCTATAGCCTTTGACTACTAGACGAGCCTTGTACTTGTCAATGGTTCCATCTGCTTTATACTTGCGTTTGAATATCCACTTGCAACCCAATGGCTTATTTCTCGGAGGAAGGTCAACCACTTCCCAAGTATGATTTTGTAGGATGGATTCCATTTCACTTTCGATGGCCTCTTTCCAAAAAGGGGCTTCAGGAGTGGACATCGCCTCTTGGATAGTCCTAGGCTCGTTTTCTACAAGGAATGTGAGAAAATCAGGACCAAAGTCTTTCTGAGTCCTAGCCCTCTTACTCCTCCTTGGTTCGACATCAGGAATCTCAACGTTCTCTTGATGTGAACTTTCGGGTTCTGCAGAATTCTTTGGTGGTAAGTCTTCAGGTTCTGTAGCATTCTCTAGAGGAGGTGAACCTTTCGGTTCTGCAACATTTTCTGAAGGTACACCTTCGAATTCTGCATTAGGGCCACTTGGGTCAGGGACCCCCACAGCGGCCCCCACATTTGACCCTATTGTCGTTTCATAGTCTCGTTTACGAGAGACTATTTCCTTCTTTTGCTTCCTAGGAAAAACTTCTTCAAAGAATTCTGCATTCCTTGATTCAATGACAATACCCTCATGGATGTCCGGTATCAGCGACTTATGCACTATGAAGCGATAAGCACTACTGTTGTTTGCATATCCTATAAATATGCAATCTACAGTCTTTGGTCCAATCTATACTTGCTTTGCTTTGGGTATTACCACCTTAGCCAAGCAGCCCCACACTTTCAAGTGTTTATAAGAAGGCTTGTGACCTTTTCATAGTTCATATGGAGTAACATCACTATTTTTCCGAGGTATTCTGTTAAGAATAGTAGTAGCCGTGAGAATAGCCTCCCCCACAAATTCTGGGGTAATCCAGAATCTAGTAATAATGCGTTCATCATCTCCTTGAGAGTACGATTTTTGCGTTCAGCAACACCATTTGACTGAGGCGAATAGGGAGCAGTAGTTTGATGAATTATGCCAAACTTGGAACAATATTATTCAAATGGTGCTCCATATTCTCCACCTCTGTCACTTCGAATTACTTTAATTCGAGTACAATGTTGACTCTCAACTTCAGTTTTGTAGTGTTTAAATGCTTCTAAGGTTTCGTCCTTACTCCTTAGCAAATAAACATAACAATATCTAGTGTAATCATCAATAAAAGTAACAAAGTAATTTTTCCCTCCTCTAATTTGCACAAATTTTAAATCACACAAGTCGCTGTGAATTAATTCTAGAGGAGTCGTGGTTCTGTTTACTGAATGAAATGGTGCCCTTGTTAATTTTGCCTCCACACAAACCTCACATTTACTTTGAGGATTGATTTCGAAGGACGGCAAATGTTTCATTTTTATTAACTTTCGAATAGCACTGTAGTTTGTATGTCCTAATCAATGGTGCCATAAATTAGAGAACTCAGACAAGTAGGTAGAATCATTTATTTCATTGACATTGCTCTCAAAGGAGCGTACAACAGACATTACAGACATCTTAAAGAGCCCATCACACATGTAGCCCTTTCCTACAAATTTGCCAGACTTAAGTAGTACAAACTGACTAGACTCGAAAGTCATCTTGAAACCCGCCTTGACCAGCAGCGGCCCGGACACCAGATTCTTGCGGATATCTGGAACGTGCATCACTTCATTAAGTATGAGCTCCTTCCCATAAGTCATCTTCAGAACCACTTTACCAACTCCCTTCACTTCGGAGGTAGCGTCGTCCCCCATGAACAGCTTTTTATCCTTCACCGGAGAGTAGGTGGAGAAGGCACCCCTGTCTAAACAAATGTGTCGAGTCGCACCTGTATCAATCCACCACTGTTTTGGATTCTCAACCAGGTTTGCCTCCAGAACCACAACAGCAAAGGAATTGACCAAATCCTCCACCATAGGATCATCTTTTGCCTCAGCAACATTGGCCTTGTCCTTCTTGAGGGAGTTTCAATCTGCCTTCATATGCCCAGGCTTTCCGCAGTTGAAGCAATTTCCCTTGATCCTTCTAGGCTTCCCCTGGTTTCCTTGCTTCCCTTGAGACTTCACGTCCCCATCACGCGTCTTGCGTTTCTTGCTGGAATTTCCCTTGGACTTTCCTTTGGAATCAACCAGGTGAGCCTTGGATTCCATGGGCTGCTTTCCTTTGCCCATAGCCCTCCGATTGTCTTCCTGAATCTGAAGCTTGATGATCAACCCTTCAAG
Organism: Plantago major; assembly: GCA_026545765.1. NCBI lineage: Eukaryota > Viridiplantae > Streptophyta > Magnoliopsida > Lamiales > Plantaginaceae > Plantago > Plantago major. Next base: position 103,301,775 of record CM048840.1, read on the forward strand.
CCCCATCTCCTTGGTCTTTAACTTGAGGTAACTCATGAATTCGTTCCATGATGGTGGTAGTTTCTCAATCAGTGAAGCGACCAAGAATGGCTCATTAGGCTTCATGCCTTCCTGTTCCAGTTCGTGGAGAATCGACTGAAACTCCAAGACTTGACTCATCACAGTCATCTTGAAGTTCAGAAATTTTCCCGCAACGAACTTCTTAGTACCAGCGTCCTGAGCGCTGTACTTCCTGTCCAGTTTCTCCCACAATTCCCTTGCGGTACTGACAGTGCAGAAGGCAGTGTACAAAGGATCACTAAGGCAATTCAGTATGTAGTTCTTACATAGGAAGTCGCTGTGGAGCCAGGCATCGTAGTAATCACTGTTTTTGTCCTCTGAGTGGCCCGAATACGGAGACATGAAATTGGGATCAGTGTCTTGCAGAACAGGAGCAGCAGGTGTTTCAGCATGGAGATAGTTGTTCAGCCCAATGGTCGTCAGGTAGAAAAGCATCTTTTGTTTCCACTGCTTGAAGTTCGAACCCTGGAACTTCTCCGGCTTTTCGCCATGGTTGGGAGCGGCAATGCGAATAGCGGGAGCAGGAAGAACGGGGATATCGGTTCCAGTAGCAGACATCTTCGTACACAAAATACAGTCTTAATTGTTGTTTGGTGGTAGTGTATGAGGATGGAAATAGAAACAGTGTATAGTAAGGAAAGGATTAGACTGCTGAGCAAAGGCTGGGCCTATTTCCTTAAGAATGTATTTGCCCTTAGACCGGTGCTTACTTGCCATCGAGCAAATAGTCTCCCAAGATAGAACAACAGTATTTGAATAAGAGTTCTAGCACTTGAACTTTGACTCGACGAACTAATACAATAAATGATTCTTCTGGCTTTAGAGAGTTTAATACACTACAAGAATTCTGCTGTAACGGGACGGAAAGGGGCGACGGATTTTATCCGTCGCCCCTGTAGCGACGGATCGCCAAACGGGGCGACGGATTCTATCCGTCGCCCCGTTTGGCGACGGATAAAACTTATCCGTCGCTACAGAGCGTTGACCAAGATTTTAAAAAAAAAAATTAGCGACGGATAGATCTAGATCTATCCGTCGCTAAAAGCCTAAAAAAAAAAACCATATATCTCCTCCACCACCTCCTTTCCTCCACCACTTCTCCTCCTCCCACCACCACCTTTCTCCTTCCACCACCTTTCTCCTCCACCACCACCATCCACCACCATCCTCCACCACCACCTCCTCCATCACCATCCTCCTCCACCACCATCTCCACCACCACCACCTCTCTCCTCCCACCACCACCGCACCACCACCATCTCCACCACCACCACCACCACCTCTCTCCTCCCACCACCGCACCACCACCATCTCCACCACCACCACCACCACCTCTCTCCTCCCACCACCACCGCACCACCACCATCTCCACCACCACCTCTCTCCTCCCACCACCACCGCACCACCACCCTGCCACCACCACCATCTCCTCCACCACCACCACCACCCTGCCACCACCACCACCTTTCCTCCTCCCACCACCACCGCACCACCACCACCCTGCCACCACCACTGCCACCACCGCACCACCTTTCTCCTCCCACCACCACCGCACCGTACGAATACAAATTGGATACGAATATAAAAATTCGAATACAAATTAATCCGTATACGAATACAAATCAATATCTCGTATACGAATACAAATTGGATACGAATTAATCCGTATACGAATATAAAAATTCGAATACGGATTTTATTTTTTTTTTAAAAAATAGAAATGGGGCGACGGATAGATCTATCCGTCGCCCCATTATCAATTTAAAAAAAAAAAAAATTGGTCAATCCGTCGTCCAATCCGTCGCGAATTGGACGACGGATTGTTATCCGTCGCCACAGCTCCAGGGGGCGACGGATTTTCTATCCGTCGCCAGAGCTGGGGCGACGGATAGATGGCCTGTAGCGACGGATCTATCCGTCGCTACAGGCCAGATTTTTTGTAGTGATAGAAGGAAGGATGGATTGTTGTGTGTTAAATCCGAACCTGGGGGGGCTATTTATAGCTTCGAAGAGTTGAGTCTAACAGGCACAATGGTTCGAGAACTGGTACAGCAGATAAGTTGCAACTTCTGAGTACAACAGTTCCGAACAGATATGTCCCATGCGAACAGTTCGTACTGATTCGCTCATGCCCAATCCGAACAGTTGCACTGTTTGGGCTTTTCGTTTCAAACTAATCTTATTGGACTCAACTAAACATAGTTGGTTTCTGGCCCAAAAGAATTATAATCAACTCTAGCCCGCGACCCGCGAACCCACGGACCCCGGACCCTCGAACCCACGACCCGGGCCCGGCTCCTGGCGGGTGCGTGTGTAGGAGCATCTAGCTCCTCCCCCTTCCAAAAGCATGGGTGCCCTAAGGGCCCAATCACTTAACCCAAGTCTTGGACTAATAAGTAGTTTCTTCTTCCTCAATTTTAGCCATGTGGGACTTCTCCTATTCCAACTCTTGGCATTCCATATTCAATGCATCAACGAACACACTTTGAGCTTCAATAACTCTTTCACCTTTCAATGAATTTTAGTAATTCTTTCTCAAGTGTCATCTACTACTATAGTAGATTATACACGTTTAAGGAAACTTCATTTCCAACGTGTGGGGCCCCTTTGGTTGAGGTGCAAAGTCATGGACTAGCCTCTTTGGTGACTAAAACTCTAACACTATTTCGATCGAATAATTGTTCTGCTTCAGAACCTGGTAAAAGTTTATTGCTTTGGATGACCATTGATCACCTTAAAGCTTCTAAATTGTTATCGCTCGCGCTTTATGCCGCTTGACGCTTTTAGTACCGCTTTTAAATTATTTAGTTTACTTATGTATTTTTACAAATCTGCAGAGCCATAATTTACATTTCTAAATAGTTACAAGTTGGTATACTTTTATAATTTCATCTTATATGCTTGTAGAATTTATACACATTATTTTTAATTTAAAATGTATTTTTGAAACGTATTAAGTATTTAGTATAGATAAAATATGTTTTATGTAATTATTGCAGGGCGCTTTAAGACGCTCGCGTCTTTATATATTTTTAAATTTTGACGCTTTTTTCGACTTACGTTCTCTTGCGCTCTCACCCCGCTCGTGCTCTAGGTGATCTGGGGTTGACCATAAGAATACAACACGTTACATCTACTTAATCGTACTTAATTTATCCGGATATGGTCGAGCCAGACCGATGTCCGAAGTTTTGGCCCGACCAACGTGGCACTGTTGAGATACATGTAATGTCATGGGTTATGATACAACAGTCCAGATCCTCCATAGAGTCACTTCAATTAAGTACATCGTATTTTGAGATCTGAGGGTTCTTATACACTAGTACACTAATATTCCGATCGAATAGTTGTTTTGAACCTGGTAAAAGTTCTGATTTGATTGAAGAATTTTAGGGAAATTCCCTAGACCACGCCTAAAATTAATTATACTTAATTTACTAGTACTAATCCGTGGCGATGCCACGGGATGGTTTGCTTCGAATATAAGAACATAAGATCAAAATTCAAAATAAAACGAAACACCGAGAGATATATGAAGTCTTAGTTCTGGTACATTGACCGAAGCATAATATAACATAGTTATTGGATCTTCAAAAAGACATTCAAAAACGGTAAAGTACAATAACCTTAAACATAATACTAAGTATCCTCTGACAATCCGGGACATATGAATGTAACCGCAGTCGCTCATCCATTCCATGTCCAAACAAAGTCTGTTTATCAGCATATAATATGCCAATATGTAATTATGTGTAAGTATATATTGATTCCAAGTTAGAATACGTTATTAAAATTTAAAGCACATCACATACCTCAAAGATTTCTAAAAATCTCCTTGTAAATGACGTTGATCATTCTATCGGTGGGCTTTTCATCTTCATCTAAAGCCAACACCTTGAGCCCTTTTATGTTCGTGACTCTCGAAAATGCAACATATAACTGACCGTGGCTGAACACAGGTTTCGGTAGATATAGGCCAACATGATTTAAATACTGACCTTGACTCTTATTGATTGTCATGGCATAACAAACAGATATCGGGAATTGTCTTCACTGGAATCTGATAGGAAACTTGGTAAGATCAGATGGTGTGTGAACCATTCGTGCAATCAATACCTTCTGGCCTGCATTCTGTATAACACGATTCCCGATTTTAGTAACAATTAGCCTCGTGCCATTACACAATTCATCCGCTTAGTCTGCATTCCTGAGGAGCATAATTGGACAACCTTCCTTCAGTCGCATGACATGGTTCAGTATACCTGATGTCTTAATCGTGTTAAGGAACTCGACTGAGTAGACATCTTCTCTATTAACTATGTCATCTTCGTCGGGACATATGCTATCTGAGCTCAAGAACTTGGTGGCATCCCTAGGCAGTAGGGACATGACATATTCATTGACTTCCTGTACAACCTCATTAGTTGGAGCTAGAATGGCTCTATCTTCAAAGTAACGGCCATCACCCACATGGTCTAGAATAGAAGGATATGTGGACTTCACAATAGCATCTAATGGATCAGATGCATCACGAATGAGTATATCATCAGGCAATTTGAATTCCACCTCACCATCATTCGTGTCACCAACTTCACCATCGCCAACAACAACCAGTCCGCGAACTCCTTTATCTCACAAACCTCAGTCGGTGAGCTGCCTGACTGTTAGTAGAAATAAGAGCACATCCACTTAGAAAAAGTTAGATATAATAACTATTACTGATATAATATTAGTATGAAAATAAAATTATACCTGAAGACGAATGTTCTTGGTGAGCTTGAGTACACGACAATGGCTCCATATGTGTCTAGATGATGTGAGAGAGTGATGGACAATGTCTTTCCAACTTCCTTCAGGGATGACAGGCAATACCTGTCTAAAATCGCCTCCAAACACAACTACCAATCCTCCAAAGGGCAGGTCTGAAGGCTCACTGTCAGCTCTCCTCATAATGTCCCTTAGACTGCGATCCAATGCCTCAAAACATAACTTGTTTGTCATAGGTGCTTCATCCCATATAATGAGCTTTGTCTTCTTCAATAATCCAGTAAGATCGGATCCATGGACAATCCTGGTACACGGTCGTCTCGTCAACATTCAAAGGAATGCTAAATCTAGAGTGTGCAGTACGACCTCCAGGCAACAACAGAGATGCAATTCCACTTGAGGCCACTGGGAGAACAATGTCACCTCTACCTCGTATTGCAGAACAAAGTTTCTTCCATAAGAACATTTTTCCGGTACCACCGTATCCATACAAAAAGAAAAAACCACCAGATCCAGAAGATAAAATAGTGGTCTTGGAGCCGTCTTCAGTAGTGGCAGCTATATTTTACCTCGACTGCAACACATGCTGAATTCTGGCCGACTAAGTGGAGAACTCTTAATCCTCTCATCAAAAAATATAAGGGCACCACATTCCTTGCATGCATAAGTAGGGTCGTTCACTCCACCGGTAAAATCCGTACCAAGCTCACTCCAACTTCTTCTTCTTCTTAATGAAATTTATTTTTAATAATAAATTCTATAATTATTCTAAAACAAATGAAACATTGGTATTCTTGACTAAGGTTCGCAGTTGCAGAAATAACTAAATATAATCTTAATAACTTATCAATTGAAACTTAAAAAACTCTATTAGATATCTAAATCATGTCTTCAAATATACTCATTGTCCACCAAATTCATCACTTCGAAATCTGCCATGCAGTCATGACATTTGATTCGCCTGAATTTACTTGGCTTCTTTAGCGGATGCCTTGCGCACATTGGATGTCCAACAGGATACCACGGGAAATAATTGTTGAGTTTAAAAAGTTTGTTGCAAAGCTTCGTCCTGCATTCTTCAATGTAAACCATGCCTCCTCTAGAATTCTTTAGGGCAAATAGTTCACATTTACCCTGTTGTCTTACGTCATCATTGAGATCAAACAGTTTGAACACTATAGCTATATATCTTGCATCGGGATGACCAAGATCAACAACTTTGGAGAGTAGCTCTGTCTTGGTGCTCGTATCTTTGTGTTCAAAATAGTCCGTCTGAAATAAATAATAATATAAGTTCAAAAACTAAGTTAGCAATATAAATAATAATAAATATCTTACCAATAACATTCGATAATATATTTCTGGATTGTCCGCATTGTGACACTTGTTCAACAATTTGGTCTCATGTGATGTAGGTGATTTCGCCGTATTTCTTGGAATAGCATCAAAATTCAACTTGGCAAAGAATCCAGGTTCATCCGCCACTTTAAAGAATTTCTTCTCACTGAATATAAGAAATAACATGAAGATTAGAATACGTTAACAATAAATTGAATAAGTGAATCACATGAAATACAAAATGATCTCACCATAGAATAACTGAAGTATAATCAGTTATGCTGTTTATCGCAACCAAAAACATGATACGAATCTGAATATCATCGGTTAACTCTCTAAATTATGTCATGTTCACCGAACTGATTAAATTTAGTGAAGCAAACGTGAAAGATACTAAAATGTCTGTCGACACAAACAACTCTATAAATAACACGCAAAAATATATTTCCTAATTGAATAATGATATAAGAATATTTTCTGGTTTCAAACTGTATCAATTCATATATCTATTCAAGATAAAAATAAGATTCGTAATATGGTAACAGTAATATACTTATTTGTAGTTGTCGACAGTAAATGCTAACAAAAAAGGTCCGATTCTTGAAACTATTTTAGTTAAAAAATCAGTTAAATTTCATAATATATATAAATTATAATAATTTAAGAGATGATAACGCGTAAGATTGTATTAGCTAATTGAAGTAGAAGATTTATTATAAATATTCATCTACATAAAGGCCAAAATGTACTATAACAATAATTATCCATAAGCCATGGTTAAATAAACCGGAACAAAACAAAAGTTGAATGAATTGTTGTTACGGAAGTAGTTGAAATACATTATATTGCTATAGCATCTAACTTCAATGTCAAGAATAGAGATCTCTTTACATCCCGTCAATATAATTGTAGACTCCCTTGTTGTATAGGATGATGATAGTTATTCATCAACCTCAGCACGATGGATGAATACTCTGAAGATACTTGGCCTTCATAACCAACGGACAGTAGCATTCTGGGGACAGTGGGAAAATGGTCGAATTGTAATATCAAATCGAAGATTGGTTGAGATGATAAAGATAGTTACTGAGAACATAATCGAATGTATCGAGAATTATGACATTAAAACATTTCATCGTACCATAGAGTAGTGGTTAGGAAACTGAGATCCGTACACATTTAGCCGCCATACAACATTCAAAACATGGTCATGAAACATCCTTTGGAAGCAATTGGTGTTGCAAAACGATTGAACTATGGTCAATATGGATTTATCAACATGAAACCAAGATGTTATAGAAACAATAATATAGTAATATGTTACCAAATGGTAAATCCAGAGAGTGAACCGTCAATTAACATCATAAACATGATGTGCAGTTGAAGATGACGTGATAAACGAATGATTTTCGATGTGAACTCAACCTTGTTGAAGATCATGACCCTCCTCTTAAACCCTAATGGAAGTTTTGTCATTTTTGTTAGTCTGATTCAATACCTAATTGTTTGAGACACTGAAAGTGTGATTTTATAGGTGAATGTACACGTGGTCTGTATGGAAAGTATGTAATTACAATAAATTCAATTTACATTGCTAATTAGTGCAATAACCAAAATGATATTCTTGCATATATACAACATTTTGAAATGATAACAAATTGTTCACGTGATTTTCTACGGGATTTGGTTATTACATAAATTCAAACTCTCCATTTTGCTGTTAAAAAAAAAAAAATCGGAATCAAAATAACTGGAAATGCAAAAACCATAACATCATTTTTCGATTCTTTACGTAAATTCATAAACATTTTATATGCAGCATCCTTTCATAATAACAACATTTTTACATGTAAATCTATTCAAAAAAATTCAAGTTGTTATATTATAGTTACAATCTATATATTAATTAAAATGAATTAGCAAAATTAATCCCATTGAATCGGAAATGATGATTAACATATTTGAAATCACAATGAATGCATTTAGTAAGAAGAAAACGTTTAACAACAAATAGGCAAGACCTTCTTTTGCTTGATATGGTATGTTTTGATAAATAAGAATTATTTGAAGCTAAATTCACAAAAATAGTTGGGGATGAGAGTGGCTCTCCTTCAAGATAGCCCATCAACTTTAAATAATATATGGATGGATTCGGATATGGTCGAGCCGGACCCGTGCCCGAAGTTTGGGCCCTGGATTGAGACTAACGTGGCACTGTTGATACATGTGATGTCATAGGTTAAGGTACAAATATCCGGGTCCTCCATAAAGTCACTAATCAAGAAAAAGTGAGATAGGCATATTTTTCACACAGAGGAACGCAACTGTATTGGCTTATCTCGAGCCACGCAGGTGGACCTTGTACTGGTGTCGGGTGCAGTGCATTGAGGATTAAATTAGCCAAATTGTCTAATTAATTACAATTAAGTACTAGTATTAGCCTAATAGGGGCGGTTTAATTGGGGATAATACCACCTAATTGGCCAACAGAGATGTTAGCTGCTTCTTCAAACCTCCATTTCTTTAATCTAAGCTAATCCCCTTCATACAGGCCATCAGGATTTGGGATCCCTAAACAACCGACACCATATATTTTTAGGATCAATTACATATACCGCATGTTAGATACCCTTCTCACAGATGCAAGATTAGTCAAACAATTACATCTCATTCTTAAATTTAAAAATCGTTGACCAACTTAAAAGCTAAACTAGCTTATTGCGAATCCAAACCGGCCCTTATTCAATTCTTTATAAAACATAAAACTATTATTTGGAGACTTGGACCAAAAAATAAACTATTTCATATTTTAGGGACTTTAGATAAAATAGCTAAGAGTCTTTCAAGACTTGGTTTTATTATCCAAGTTGAACAGAAACAAACACATACAGTACAAATCGGATTATCTTCTTCAGATTCGCACAGAAGACTGGCCGTCTTCTCCGACTTTTCCGGTTGCAAACATTAACCATGTCAGACGAACTGAACTGGATTCGTTCATTATCATTCATATATACTTAACTGGTCTCATTAAGCTTATTCATCTCTTTGTTCATCATCGATATCCCAGATCGAACTGGATTTATCGAGCAATTGAACTCGGTTCATAATCTTCTTGATTCTATTCTTAACCGAACTTGGTTCGTCACGTCTCTGCCTCGATTCGACCGGATTCTCCGTTCCAGAATATATCACCATGGACGAGCAGTTGCAGAACTCATGAAGCTCTGGCCGCCATTAATGACGGCCATGATAGCTTCGAAGCTTTCTCCCCAACTTCGATTTAGTTAATGTAGTTGGTCTATGAATCATCCATACTTGAGCTTGTCAAGTTTTAAATGGTTTTGAATTGGGTAATTTGGAAGACCCATGAATTTTGAATTTTAAAATCCAAAATTATAGGCTTATATCGATCAATTAACTGTTCTTATGATCGATTATATGTTGGTGAAGCCTAGTATTTGATCTTGTTGACGATTGAATTCGATTTTGATAAACCAGATTGAATGTTTTAGAAACTTGAAACCCCTGCTTTTGAGAATTAGAGTTATACCAGGGACTTGATTGCAAAACTGAATTATTTTAGAAACTTTCAGTTTCTTTCAGTTCGGCCCATATATAGTTTCTAAATTTTCAATTAAATCTAGAAATTTTGATTAAGATTATAGTTAAATTCTAGAAATTATATTATATATTTATTTATAATTTTTAATATTTTTAAGAATGAACTTTTAGTTGCAAGGACCCGAATGAAGAAGTTTAGAAACTTAAGGGAGAATTTAATTTTGTTCAAGGACTTGAGTTGTAAATGGGTTGTTTGGCCATTTCTAAAATCTGATATTTGAATTGGGGTAAAAATATCTTTTCTGGGTTTTAGTTCGCCAAAAGTCAAATTCGTGGACTTAGATGTAATTGATTTTTATCGCTCTGGACTTACATGTTATTCTTTGACTAACGGGTATCCATGTGTAATAACGAAATCTAAGAGGGGTTGTGGATGTAATTTGCCCATATTTTTATTTCACTAGCCAAGAGTTTTTTACATTACTTTGAATTGATCATATCGGTCATTGTTTATCAAATTGGTCCAAATGATCAGGTCCCGATTGCATTACTTTGAATTGTTAGCCATCTCTATTTACCATGTCGGTTCAAAAGTTTATACTTCGACCGATTAGTGGTAAATGCGTTATACGGGTTTATCCAAAAATATTTAAGTTATGAAAAAAATGATAATGATAATGGTTGAAGAAATGAGAAATGGAGAATAAATGGAATAGATTGACTTTTAGGAGAATCTAATGCTGCATAATTTTACTGCTTGAGCAACTCTTCACACAACCCGTTTATTAATTAAAAGTTGGATATGGATCTTAAATTTGTAGAGCACCAAGCCACCAAATACTCTTTGGGTTTCGATCCACCAGTGAAACGAGAAACTATCGATTTTGGGTTTGGTTTCATAGTACGCCGGTTAAGAAACGGTTCTCGATTAATAATCGAACAAAATTACAAAGAATAAAAGAGTTCTGGAGAGTATTTAAACGAAATTTTCTTATAAAAGCAACACGTCATAAAATGATGTAGGATGATATTGGAAATATATGCTAGCTTATTTTGAAGCAATTTCGTAATATCATAATACCGTGGCACCATTTCAAGTATTGATCACCTTATTTTGAAAAAACAATTAAAAGAAACCATTGGATCTCTCAAGTCCTAACACAATCATTCTCAAGTATTGATCACCCTTTTTCTTCTCACAATATGCAGTATACGTTGTCATTAAATTTTCTCTATTTCAAGTTTATAGTTAATGAAAATAATTCCAGTGTTACTTGTGGAAGACATGACAAGGGAACCACCTTAACAACTAACTAAAGATGCATTGTACATTGCACATTGTTTACATTATACTAACATTTATCCTACTTCATTCACTTATCTATATCCGCGTTCACAATAATAGTACTTACAACACTCTACCAGAAACACATATCACGACAAAGAATTCCATAACGAGCAAAATTATATGTTAAATTTCCCAATTTTATCCAAAGCCACCGCAAATCAACCATCAAATCCACATGATTTCCTCCTAATTAATCAATTAGGTGTCACACGTTGAATCGATTAGAGCAAAAAAAAAAAAAAAAAAAAAAAACCAAATGTAGCTCATTCTTTGAAATGTTAGCCAATAATTCATGACATTATCTTGAGCAAAAATGTAAATGTTTGGATAACACATGCTTTATTCATGGAACCAAGCCTCACCAAATCAAGGCATACAACAAAAACCCCAAACAACTTTCTTGATCCAATGCAACTTTTCCCAAATTGACAAAACCTAATCTTGTTAATAATTCATGAGACAGTGGCATTGATGTGAATAACACCAAAGCCAAACCCTTTTCCCTATAACCTACCTTTATAAATATAATTAACTTCATTCATCACTAGTACACCTACACCAAGACACAAGTCTTTCTTCACATTCACTCCAATGCATAACTATTAAACTCCAACACACATACCAAAAATTGTACACTCTAGACATAGAAGAAAAAAGAGAAACAAAAGGAACTATGAGTACTACTACTGGTGTTGATGATGAACTGGCACTCATTTCTCAGTACTATCAAGCTGGAATTTACAGTCATGATCAGTTTGTACCTGAGCAACAAGGTTAGTTACAAGTTACTTGATTAACAATTAACACTCCTATACTACTAGCTCTACCATGTTACAAGTCTTATGTCATAACATATATGGTCCATGTCACATATTGTTATGTTTTAAATGTGCGCTGATATTGTTGTATGGTCTTGTAGATGAGGTGAAGACTTCGAAGCCGAGGCGTAGGCGGAAGAAGAAGGCGGAAGAAGGAGGTAATGAGGGAGCTATGAGGAAGAGGAAGCTGAGCCAAGAACAAGTCAACATGCTTGAGCAAAACTTTGGAAGTGAGCATAAGCTTGAGTCTGAGAGGAAAGATAAGCTTGCTATGGAGTTAGGCTTGGACCCGAGGCAAGTCGCCGTTTGGTTTCAGAACCGGAGGGCTAGGTGGAAGAGCAAGAAACTCGAGGAAGAGTACTCGAAGCTCAAATCCGAACACGATAACACAATCGTCGAGAAATGCCGGCTTGAAACTGAGGTATAGAAATACATGTCCGCCGCTCACTTATAAGTTAATACTCGATAAATTAATATCGTGAACTATTTTTCTTTTTTTTTTTTTTTTTTTTTTGTTGTTGTTGTTGATGGGGATATATGTAAAATTTGTAGACAAAATCCCCAAAACATGGGTGGAGGGGGTCCAAAAACATGCCAAGTTAGAAAAAGAAATAGGACTAGAATATATATGACTTTTTTCTATCCATTAAGGGAGTTAAAAGGGGAAATAAATAAAGAAGAAGATGCATGAACTGAACTAAAAGGCTGGAAAATATGAAATGAAGGACAAACCAGTAGGGAAATGAAATGACAGATGCCAATCCAGATAGGCTGAGAATTGTACCTTATTTTGATGATATTGGTCCAAGTCCGTACATTGTTTGTTTAAGGTGGCTAGTGCTTAGCCACAGCCTTGACTCTTCCTATACCCCTCTCCTAAATGTCCACGTGTTAAACTTCAATACCGACATTTGTGTATTTTACCCGTATCTTTTAATCGCGTTAACTTGCGTATGTATTGTATGTTCGACAATCGTGGCTAATAGCTTGTGTCCGGTTTAATGTGCAGCTTTTGAACCTCAAGGGGCAACTTGTTGAGGCGGAGAAGGAGATACATAGGCTATCGGAGCGTTGGGATGGGTTCTCTAGCAACAGTCCGAGCTCGTCTTTTGTGTCGATGGAAGCGATGGAGCCGCCATTTCTTGGGGAGTTTGGAATGGAGGGGTTAGAGAATGTGTTGTGCCAGCCACAGAACAACTTTGTTTATGGAATGGAATGGGACAACCTCTATTACTAGGAGATTATTAAGAAGCTATTTGAGAATTGATGTAGATAATGTTAATTAGTAACTAATTAATCTATTGTAAATTAATCATTTTTCCTTCTCGCGTTGTGGACTAGGACCGTTGGTGTTAAGAGTTTAAATACTAGTCATCACTAGGTAAATATTATTATGTGGAGATATATGAATGTACCTACAAGTTGCAAGCAACATTAGCTTAGCTTATAATGCACTAATCTTAATCAATTTTTGAGTAATTTGAAGAACTGAACGATATAGTGCTCTCTACTTAATTAGTCTGCATTGTAAGTGGATAATACAAGTTTATAAAAGAAGCAAGTAAACTGCAAATTCCCACCCAATACGATATAATTGTGCAGTATCTTTCGTGACACTGTCAGATTTTCAATATGTATTTACATACGTTTGAAGCTAATAAGTTACATGATGTTCGCCAATAAAGAAATCAAGAACTTAACTTTAATCAGAAACTGAAACAAGTGTAGGCATTTTGAGTGGACATTTTATGAGAATGACTACCAATCGGGAATATCAACCAAGTCAACGATGCGAGATTGGCTATGTTGGTTCTCTGGACCCTGCGCATTTACTGTTGGAATCGAGCATGGAAAGACGGCTTCGTGATAAGTTGGAATATGTATCAACGAACTGAACATCAGGTCATTGTAGATCGGTCTACTGGCATGGTATCGACCAAGATTTACAAAGGCCGGCCGGTCGGGTGTGTTACTTGCATTTTTCCTAATTCATTACTAATGCGAACAACCTTAAGTACAATCAGGGGCGAATTCATAATTTTTTCGTCCCGTACACTCCTTTAACTAAATTAAAAATACATAATTATTTAAAAAAATCAAAATTAATAAATACCAACATATGTGTCGGTTTTTCCTACATGCTTTGCGTTTTCCACCAGTTTAATTGTTTGCATTGGTTTTCCCTATATTATAAGAGAAGCAAGTTTATTTAGATATAAATAGACGGTTTGCCATGCGATAAAATCAAGAAAACCTGGTTAAAAATACCTAAACGAATTTTTAACCCAAAGTTTTAATCGTGTGCCAAACAGAAAGTGTTTGAAATATAGTGTTTTCTACATATAATAGAAAAATAACTCTGAACAGTTATATTGAAGTTGATGTTGTATCCTTTTTTAAATTCATTATAAAAATTGACTATGTTAATTTTCTAAAATCGAAATTTGATACGTATAAAAAAAAAGTCCAAAAATCACTCCGTATCCGAGAAAGGGTCAGTGATGCATGTAGCATGGTAATAGGATGAGCCCATGATGAACCCACTAGGGTTGCCCGTGGCCCGAGACATGTGGTATAATATGGACCAAACACGTTAATCATCTGAGCATACGTGTTTTTTTGAACGGGCAAAAACATCAATTTTATTAATGAGAACACGAAAGTACAAGGAGCATAAGATATGCTCCCCTTTTGGCTTTTAATACATATAACACACCAGACTTACAAATATACACCTCCACCTCCACTTTATGAGACTCAGTAAATATAAGCAAGCTTAAATATAGATCCTAGTTGGTAATATAAATGGCAACCAGATCGTATAGTAGGTTTCGGTATACAGTTTGTCTAGCTAATAATGAGATGTTGCAACCAAATTCGACATGGACTGAAATAACCAACAATTTGATAATACCTCAAATCATGAAATCAAGATTGTTGATTGGTGTTCCCCTATGGTCGAGTTCGGGATGAAAACCCGGAATATTACCGGGGTGGGTTCATTTATAAGGGGTCGGGCCGGTCGGACTCATTTGTAAGGGGATGGTCCGGGCTTTTAAAAAATGTATAGGCCCGACCAAGCCCCTAGCCTCATTATAATATGTGCCGGGCCGAATGGGTGTAAGATTTTTTTTAAAAATTGTTTACTTTTGAGTGAATTCATTCTTACCCATCTAACACACACTAAGATTATTATGTGTGGTTTGATATGTGAGACTGAATCTTCCTCGAATTAATTGTAACTATTTTTTTCGTAATTCTCCTTATTTCAAGATTCCAAGGAGGTACTTATTTAGACCCAACATGTGAACTCTATGATCATTTTCTACCTAAAATGAATAAATTATTTCTTTGAAATTTGTTGACCGCAAAAAGTTAAAACGGGATATTTGTTCTGGGACTATACAACTTCCCTCCCATTGTATACAAAATAAATTAAACACCTTAATTGTAAAGACCCGATTACTGATCGATCGAGGCTCGACCTTGTGGACTGACACGTTTACTCTTGAACTGCCTTATATGTTGTCCTACTTGTCCCGAATATTGTACCAACACATATCATTTCCCACACACTTTATCATTAAAGTTGAAATTTGTTGACCGCAAAAAGTTATAACGGGATATTTGTTCTGGAACGGAGGGAGTATACTACTCAACTCCCTTTGTATAAAAAAAATAAATTAAACACCTCAACTATAACGATATTGTTACTGATCAATCGAGACCCGACCTTGTGGACCGACATGATTATTCCCGAACTGCTTTACGGGCGATATGTTGTCCCCAGTAATGTACCAACATATGTACTTTCCGTTAAACTTTATCCTCATCCATGTGAACATCGAGAAACTTTTAAGTAGATTACCCATCAGATTCACGCTTAACTTTAGAGTTTTTATGGATTAATTATCGAAAAAAAGAATGCACCTTATTGGTGTGAATTACGTTATCGATAATTCGTTTAGATCTCCTTTAACTTTGGACGTTACCTCAACGTGAAAATAACGTTGGGAAGTTTTCACTTCCCTTTAATATGTTTGTAAGTCAAGTCAACTTACTGCATTTCCACAAAGTAAGAATCAAAATAAGAGAAAAAGTTAAATTTTTTACTGTCCATTGATGATGTCCCCGCCATTAGTTTCAAAAAAAAAAAAAAAAATGTAAAAGTCAAGATTTTACTGAATAAAATCGTATCACTCAGATCCCACCCCAAATGAGTTACGATTGTTCATACTAGTCGCGAGATGATTTTGTTTTATTGAATAGTAAAATCATGCTCATTACTTTTATGGTAGAATTATTAAATTAATACTAATCCTTTTTCCCTCTTATTTGTGTCTCTGTATTTCATTCAAATACACCAAACCTCAATCAAAGAGACTCTCACTTTCTCTCTCTTCTGGGTTCAAAGCAAAATGGCTGATCAAGATAAACCCTTTGAAGTTGCCAGAAATGATTTGGGTGTTCAAAATTCAGCCCAGATTGATAGCAAGCTATTCATAGATGCAAGACAGCTTCTTTTTGGGCCAAAGATCAGTGAAGGGACCTTCTCCACTGTCTATCAAGGCTTGTGAGTTAAACCCTTTCTTCTTCTCTTTACAAATTCCATTTTATAGTCTTCAATGTTTACTCCGTTTAGTATCTTGATCGAATTTATTCTGTATGTTTCATTTGGAAAGTTGTCATTTTTCCGCTTTTTCTAAGGTCTGTTTAGTGGCAAGAATTTATTGATTTCTAGATTGGTGATTTTTCTTAATCTGTTTGGTTTCTGTTGTATTGAATGCTATAGAAACAATTTCAGGAATTTGGCAATGTAGAATTGAGTGAACACTTTTTTATTGTTTTGAGTATTTGATTGGAATTAAAGGAGTCCGAGCATCGGTTTCCTGTTTCGATCGATTTGTTTTAGGCTTTAGCATCATTAACTTGTTCATAGAGAAGAACTGGTACTTGAGAACCCAAGGAAAGAAGTAATAGTTGAATGTCATTGTAAGTTCATACATATGCAGTTTTCTGATGGCTAATGGCTCTTGATGAACTTTATAAAAGTATATGAGGAAATCCAAGAAAAGATATTATATAGTCATGTATTCTGTAAAAATAGTCGGGGATTTTATAATTTGTATATAAATGCTCGACGCGTTTTTTACATTTTTTCTAAAGTTATAAATATTATTACAAAATTTGTTTGATAATACTAAAAGGAGTTATGTAACTTTAATGAAGTAATCTAGACTATGAATTGAAATGGCTGAGAAATGAAAACAGGTCTGATGAGTGCGAGAACCTGTTATGGCTTGATTGCTCGTCTCATTTATTTTCATTGTTGAAGCTACGGTTATCTCACTTAAGAACCTGTTATGTCATGTAGGAATTCTGGAACTTGTTAATGAATGCTTGTTGGGATTGTAATGATTAGATAATTGGTATAGATTTCAGACATAAATACGCGTAGTGTTTTTTTCTTTCTTTGTCTTCTTGCCTGTGTACAAGCCAGCTCGTTTGGAGAAGAAAGATCGGCATAATGTAATGGAACCACAAAGTTGAATTAGACTAGTATATCTGTTAAGAACTGCACCTAGGACTAATCTGGTTATCATCTGCAGAACCTACTTAGTAATGAAAGCCTTTAAGAGTAAATGGTTTGACTCTGAATATGGCTTGGAAATGTTTCTTAATAATTACCAAGAAGAACAAAAATCCACCAATAAATGATCATGCCTTTTGAGTTGGTAAATTCTGTCACGAGCAGATAAAATGCAACAACTATTTAATTTTCATATTGAAATATGCCAAGTTGTGATGACAATAAAATGAAAAATATCGATTTAGATATCACTGACTCCATATAGATGATAATTATACTAACAAGTTTTTGTTTAACTGTTAAAATTGAATGCTTCACTATTTTAGCAGTTGAGTTGAGTTCTGAGTTTTCTCGCATTAAAAATCCAATTGCATGGATGCAAAGAATGTAAAATGTCTTGACTAAATTCTTTTCAGCTGTATGAGGAAGTTATATCTATCACCGCATGAAGTTTATAAATAGTCTTACTTATACTGCATGTTGAATTTCATGGCAATGCCTTCAGTTTACAACATCATTATACATGAGGTGATGGAGACATATCTATTTTCAACTAATCATGTAGCAATTTTTGTTAAGCAATATTACATCAAAGAGACATGCTTTCGAATTTTCAATGTTTTTCATGTTGAAATGCATGGTAGAAGATAGAACATAAAATACATGATGGGAATTACATGAAGAAGAAAAATTCCAACAACAGACTGACCTAAAGCCAGGGCCGGCTAAGGCCCTGTGCAGTCAGCCCGACCGCACAGGGCCCCATAAATTTGAGGGCCCCCAATTTTTTTATTTCCGTCCATATACTATTATCTGCTTACATTATACAACTTTTTCTTAGCGCTGAGTGGTTATGTTGGGGTGTTAAATTTATAAGTTTCTGTGAGGTCATGTGTTCAATTGCTATCTTGTCCATGTTTCTTCTATTTTTTTCATATTATTTTTCTGGTTTGGTCCCTTTTTCAGGTCCATTCATTTTCTCTTCCATTTTTTCAAATTCTTTTTTCTGGTTTGATCCCTTATTCAAGTCCTCATTTTCCCTTACATTGTTTCAAAATACCATTTTAGTTGAAATTCATAAAAATATTGTTTTGGAGAAATTTTGTTGTTTATATTTTTACATTTTTCAAGCTTCTAATTTACGTTAGTAGTATTAGATTTTCTTGATTAAATGATTTGCAAAACTATTTTTAATGTGGAGCTCCTTTTATATATTTATTTCTTTCACATTTTATACTATATCTTTAGTTTTCGTTTTCTAAATATAAATCTAACTTGTGTAAATATGATTTTTATTATATTGCTATTTTTATGCATTAATAATTTATTTATTTATTTGTCTCTTCAAACTAAATTTTATTTACTTAAAAAAAAAATTATTGTACCATGTGGGCCCCATATTAAAGTGTGGCACAGGGCCCTGAAATGTGTGAGACGCCCCTGCCTAAAGCATATACCCTTAAGTTGTTGGACATAGTAATCGTTGGTTGAGAAGCATCATAAAATTTCAGCATGCAACAGAATATAATGATTGTGGAGAAGCTTGATTTAAAGTTTATGCAAGTTTAAAGCTTTCTTATGAGTTATGATGTATCTATGTATTCTTTTTTCGTTCTCCAGGTACAAGTCCATGGATGTGGCAATAAAAGTTCTACGAACAGATAGTAAAGATGGCAAATGGAGTTCGAGTAAAGCACTTGCTAAACTCTTTTTGGAGATTTCTATGCTTTCTAGACTAAAACACGACAATATTATAAAGGTATGTGTATGGAACAAATGTTGTGACTTGTGAATGATCACAATGCTAATTTATATCTCTGAAACTTGTCAATAATTTTTATGCTGGTTTGCATTACCTTTGTTTACCCCTGCTTAGCTCAGATATTTTAAAGTTAACTTAGTTCCATATTTTCTAGTTCTTGTAGGCAAATGTTAATCAGTAAAGCTTGTAGGCAAACTTAATATTTCCCGAAATTGTGCTGTAGTTTCTAGGTAATATATTTTGTGACTCCTTAGTTCTAGTGGCCTAAGTTTCTTATTGATTTCCTTAATTTTCATGTCTAAAACCCATACAGTGTATTCCCATCATGATGCGTTTCAGGGGATTTCGTAAAGCATATTTTTTTCGTTTTTTTTTTTAATTGTGATATAGATAAAATTTGGTTTGCATCACAGTTCTAAATACATTGAAGTATTAGCAAATTATGTATTCATCCTGTTTTTATGCGGTACACTTCATCAGAAAATGAGAAGCATTCATGATTTATTACCCTGTCAGCTGAAACTTTATAACTTCATCAGAAAATGAGAAGCATTCATGATTTTTTCTTGTCATGAAAACAGTTTATCGGAGCCACTACTGAACCATCAATGATGATAATCACTGAACTCATAAGAGGCGGAACGCTCCAGAGGTTTCTGTGGAGTTTGCGTCCAAGTTGTCCAGACTTGAAGCTCTCCATCAGTTACGCTTTAGAAATTTCACAAGCCATGGATTATCTTCACCAAAACAGGATTATCCACCGTGATCTTAAACCAAGTAAGTTTTGTGAGCTCTTTCTATATTTGCTTTGCAATTAGATAGCAGATGAATTTATACAACTGTTATATCATAATATCTGTTAGATGGAAATACAAAAGTTCACCTGTTAAAAACTTTCTATCATATATTCAGCCAATCTACTTCTCACCGAGGATCAAAAGAAAATCAAGATAGCTGACTTTGGCTTGGCTCATGAAGAATCCGGGGCAGACATGACCCCTGAGGCTGGAACATACCGTTGGATGGCTCCGGAGGTAGTTTATCTTGCAAATGGGGCAATACTTTCCACATATTGCAATGTGACTTAACTTATTTTTTCTTTGCTTGTCTTGAATGTTCGGAAATTAGATGTTTAGCCAAGAAAAGCTTCTTAAAGGAGAAAAGAAATATTATGATCGCAAGGTTGATGTCTACAGTTTTTCCCTTGTTCTCTGGGAGATGCTCACTAACACAACCCCCTTCAAAGGTATGAGTGCGATTGTGGTGGCATATGCAGTATCAAAGGTATGGATGTCATATTTCATTAGTAATTCTCTTTTTATTCTCTATGTCAATACAAGGCCTGCAAGCAAATGAATTTTAAATTTTATCTGGCACCAAATCTTACTTAAAATTATGCACATTGGAGTCTTTTGGATTCAAATCGACCTTCTACGTTTTGGTGAGGATACACTTCCTCTTGTTTAACTAAAAAATGACCAGAAAACCATCTTTGTGCTGGTAAAATACTGTTGAGTTACTCATGTCCTATCTGTTCGAGTAGTTTATAATCAGATATTACTCCTTCCTACCAAGATTTCTGTGAACAGAAAATTTTGTGACTTCCGGTTACCATTCTGTTACAGTACGAGTAAACCTCTGTTTTCGCCTGTGCATTTGCATGCTTGAAATTGAATTCTGACATTTATTCGAGCTATTTACTCTTTTGCCTGACATGCATTGTGCCTCCATTATATTCTAGAAACAAAGGCCCAGCGTAGATGATATTCCTGCACAGCTCGTGCCGCTCTTGCTGTCTTGTTGGGCTGAAAATCCAGAAGATCGCCCTGAGTTCTCTCAAATCACACAATTTCTGGAGCAATATCTCCATAGCCTAAGAGATTCTACAAGTACTTCACCAACGAGTCAGCCAAGTCTGTTTGAGACAGAACTTCCTTCGGAACGCAAGGATCAGACTGAAGAAATTCCAGCCACAGATCGCTTGATGGACAGGCCTAAAGAAGCAGCAAAGAAACAAAAGAAGAGCTTAAGTTCCAAGTTGTTCTGCTGTTGTGGATAGACAGACATTACTTGTGATATATATGACCTCTCCTTTTGTTATTGTACATGTTATATGCTCGTTTTGGTTTCCCGAGTCTGAAAATGTATGTATGGCGACAGTCAAGGATCGCAGGAGCTGATCAGATTTTTGCAACAGAAATTGTATAGGAAATTACATTGATAGACACAGAGCATAGAATAGATATATTGCAAGGAAAGAAAGAAGCAACTACATCATGTGTGATGTTTTCTAGTTTCTGGTTCTTGCAAGTAAGGAGATTCATAGTGGGCTCCTATCTTTTAGCAGCAATTGTGGATTTCTAGCAATGATTTTTTTTTGAAAGCCATTGTTTTATATGAATGCAATTTAGGCTCTTGCTTAGTTGCTTGATGAGGATATATTGTTAAAAACCAGTTACAGGGAAGAACAATCTGCATAGATGTACTAATTAGAGCATCTCCATCAGAGTTGCAACTCTGATGGAACTCACTCTCAGATTCCAGCAGAGTCTGAGAGTGAGTTGGAACTCTCAACGCTATTTTATCCCCTTTTTCTTTTTTTTTAATTTTTTTTTCTTTTATCCTTTTGCTTTAATTGTTTGTTGCTTTTTTGCTGAACCGATTTTGTTCTTCTCTTATGTTTTCACTCGTTTTTAACTAAATTCTTCCTTTTATTTTAGTTTTTGCTTGTATTTCAATTCTTTTTTTAATTATTCAAACTTAAATTACAAGTAATATATATTTTCAAGTAATATATTTAAAAAATATTAGTGTGATTTTTTTATAATTAACTAACAACATTTAAAATCAATTCAAGAATAAAGTTTAAAAGGAATTGAAAAATTAAGTTTGAAAGAAAATGTTAAAAGAAAATAGGTTTGGGCACCATTTGTTGGAAAGAGAGAATGAGTGGAATGCTGACTTGGCGGAGAGAGTGAGTTGCAGAGAGTTGCAACTGCTGGAGATGGCAAATCTGGGGAGATGTGAACAAGTTTATCCCACTTTACACATGAACCATGGTACAGATTCCTTCAGAGGACGCTAGGTTTCTATTTTGGCATGTAGATCTCATCACAAGTGAGGTTGAAATCGTGCTCGTTTGTTCCAGAAATCAGTAACAGCTTCCTGTGGTAAGCGAAGACAATTGGCAGTTAGCTAGAAACGAATCTTCCTTGGTTTGCAACAATATCTAGAGATGCATTGATACATAAACATATTTCAGGAAGATACAACAATCTTCCTGCATAAACATCTTTCTGCAAATATGCTGCTCTTTACTCTAGTACATAGCAGAGCAGATCTTAGAAGGAACATACAGCTTGCCTGAAGTTGCAGTGTCCAGTGCAACATCGATGACCTTTCTGCCATGGACCTTCAGAAAAAATGCAATCAGATGTTTGGCTAAGAAATTGTACACTGTAATCATCAGAAAAAAGAGAAACTTTGACATGTAATTGAAGATAAAGAAAGAAGATGTATCCCCAGAAATCACAGAAGTTTCTAGCTTTTCACAGCATGGCTTGATTTGATTCTCCTGCAGTTGGTCGATCAAGTCACCATCACAACTTTCTGCCATGGAACTTGAGACAAAAATATAGTCCTGTTTACTTGGCCCTCAGTGACATGAACCATAGGCCCCATCATTGCCCAAGTTTTGTTGCTCATATCTAGCAGAAGCTAAAACATAATCTTTACTGCCATCTAACTCAATGTGGGATTCTCTCAAGCATAGGTCTCTACTCTCTCATATGAACATAGATGTAGCATTTCCTGATTCTCCCATTGTACCATTAAGTTTCACCAGAACAAGGCTTCTTGAAACAAGATCCTCCAGCTAATTCTCTGCCACTTCTTCCAAGCTCTTCCGTCTATCCTGCCAGACAAAACCTTCGGCTATCCATAAGAGTTACAAATTCATAACAGATGTCTCATCATTTTCAGGAAAGATACCCATGCACAACAAACAGACTTTCAAGTAATCTAGTAAATGGTTGTAGCTTTAAGCGAGTATGTTCTGGCAGTAGTCGGCTTCTCCCATCACCAATGAGCCAAAACTCTTAACAACTTCCTCCCGATCTTCCAATTTCTTTATCATTTTCAGCAACCTCGCCCCCACCACCAAAACCACAACTCTAAGTGTTCGAGGTTAAATGAAATGAGTTTTTGTTTATGGTGTCACGACGAACTTTCACCAGCCATAAAACAAAGTAAATGAGCAAGAACAGAAATAGAACAGAACAGTATACGAAACATGTTAGAGTTGATCATGGGAATCGATTCTACACTCTTAAGATATGATTGTTCATTCTATTTCTCTCAATACATGATAAAACAAAGGAAAATAATTTTACAAGGGGACCATGATACAAACTATACACACTGCCATTATGCACCCTTTATTTCCTTTCTTTTTCACCTTTACTCAGCTATGCTATTTCTCCACTTCCTGCAGCCTGTAACGTTTACACCTTAGGATCTAAAGCTCACACAGTTGGTATATACCAAAAAAACTAGATACCAATAGAGAACCTGACAGATTTTATCTCTTATTTATTTTTAATTAATCATCCAAATAGCAGGTATACATATCCTAGTGCAGTGCTCAAAGTAAATGGCAGCAAAAATAATCATAGATATTGGAGTCACCATGATCACTGCTCACTGATCCCAAAATGAAAGACCTTTCTCCCTGTCCCTGATAACACTTTGCAACTCAGGTTGACGGCGGAAATCATTGCCTCTATGGTTCAGCCTAGACTTGACCCTGTCATTTTGTCGAACTGTATTGCCATTGGATTCGTTATCTTTTAAGTTGGCTAATTGACCCTCTAATTCAAATTTCTCTGGCAGCGAAGCCTACAGCATCTCATCTATTTTTGGATCAGACAACAGGCCTTTTCCTTTCATCTCTACATAGAACTTATTTGCATCTTCTAATTTTCCATTTAAAAAGAGACCATGTATCAGCACAATGTAGGAGCTTCGATCAGGTTCAAGTCCACTCTTTCTCATCTCATCCCAAACTCTAAAAACATTATCAATTTGTTGCCAATGACAAAACTTCCTGATCAACAAAATAAACGTCTCATGGCAAGGATGGCAGCCAGTCATATCCATCTTTTGCAAAAGCTCAAACACTTCTTCCCCAGTCATTACCATACGAAAGAAATCATGATAAGTTCGAACATTGGGAGACAATCCTCTCTCCAACATCTCGTCCAAAACTTTTTTGGCCTCATCAAATACATGATACTTACAAAGAGGCATGATAAGTGCATTATACGCGATTGCATCCGGGCCAAGACCTTTCTCCTCCATTGTCTTCATTACAACACGAGCTTCTTTCACAAGCCTTCCCTCGGAAAGTGCATGAATCACTGCATTATACACTTTCCTATCTGGTTCAATGTTTAAAGCCTTCATCTTTCTATAGAATCCAAGTACCAAATTCAACTTAGATGCCTTCGCATAACAAGACATGATGCTCCCGTACGAATAAACATCATGCATAATCCCTCTCTCCTCCATCTCCCTCCAAACCCTCCCTCCCTCCTTCATATAACCAATCACATTACAGTGATTACACCATCCATTTAGTATAATGTTGAAGCTTTTCGTATTCAAAGGGAACTCATTACTGTTACAGAACATCAAATGCTCAGCCTCTTCCACATTCTTATACCGACACAAAGCCGACAACATTCCCTGAAACTCCTCCATTCTAATCTCTAACTTAAACCGCCTATGCGCGTAAAACGCACCAATTGCCCTAGCCACATCACGCACGGCAGCAAATCTCCTGATCATTATCAAAAGGGTATGCGGTGTGACAAGAGATAGTCTTCTCATGTCATCAATCAAAACCCAAGCAGTATCAAATTTCCTAAACTTCCCCAAAATAGCTATCATCAAATGGTATTCGTGCAAAGCATGCTTGTATCCCTGTTGCTTTCCAGCCCAGAGAAAGAAGGTAAAAGCCGCTTCCCAATCATTCCTTACCCTGCAAATTACCTCAGTCACTAGCTCAGAAGTCAATTGAACAACGCACTGCTCGAGATTTTTTCTCTTTTCTAGAATACTACCTGTTTGCAGAATGTCCATGAGAGCTTTGACATCAGCAGAAGAAGATTCCGGGTCCAAGAACTCGTCTTTCTCGGCACCAATTTCGAACCCACATTCAGTATCGCTGTCATTCTGCTCTCTGTCGGATGAGGAAACGAATGAGGCTCGGAGGAGTAAGGGCTGGGAAATAGAGGTGTTGGAGAGCTGACCAAAGTGATTGGTAGAAGTCGGATTTGAGGAATAGTTTCTCGTGGTATTGTAATGAATTTGTTGATTGAGAGCGAAGAAGGAGGATCGCAGAGATGTGAGCTTTCTGCTCATCTCAGAAGAACTTGCTGAGATTTCAGTAGTGAGTGCCTAGCAGGTGTTTGACGAAATGACTGACTGAAGAACGGAATAAACACTTGGGGAGAAGAACTTGTGAAATTAGATTGGACAGTCCATTCGAACCGTAGTTGCAAGCCTGTTGGGCTTTGTGGTGTTCTCGAACGATTACGAGTCTATATCAAAATTCACTCTCTCCCGATGTATGCTAAATTAATTTTACGTCAAACTGTGTTTAAGAAAGAAAAGTTTGTCTCGAGACAAAGAAAGTACCAGCCTTTTTTCATTCAAAAGTTATGTTTTGACAATGGGCCGGCTCTTGGTTAACGAACAAGGATTTTCATAGCAGGGCTTATCGTTTTCGAGCTCCACTGCACATCGTCTATGGCGAACGAGTCATGCTGGAGTTTAAGGTGAAGGTTTGGATGTTTTTATAAAGATATGGGGTTGGTTGAACTTATAATTATCTCAAAGTACAAATCCATCAAATTTTTAGATAACATACTCTACACTTTACCAAATTCATTATAATGACCCAAAATCAATTTGTGGTTTCGTTTATAGATCTCAAATCGTCTTCATTGGGTACTCCACAACTAGGCATGTATACGAACCGAACGAGCCGAGCTTTACTCTAAACGAGCCTTGTTCGTGAACAGTGCACTTGTGTTCGTGTTCGAGATCGACAATCTTTTCAAGATCGAGCTCGACTCGTGTTCGGTCCACTTCTAAGTAGCTCGGATATGTTCCTGAACAGTACGTTCGTTTTATGTTCGATTGTGTTCTGTTCGTTTATGTTCGAAAATTTCTGCTCGTTAATGATCGAAATTTGCATTTCACACAACATTCCTCAACAAATTGCAATGAATACTCAAGTCCAAAAGTTTCTAGAGAGGAAGAATACAAGATCTGATTCAATTCCACAACAATCTAAATAGGAACCGATTCAATTCCACAACCTAAATAGAATAATACCATGTAGTAGAGATTGAGATTTGAGAGTCACAACAGATTCAATCACAGTAGATTCGGAGGAGGAGAGTCACAACAGATTCAACAATGGCGCAACAGAGAGAGGTGCGGCGGAGGAGAGGCGGCTGCAAAGGAGAGGCGCGAGGGAGGAGAGGCGCGGCGGCAAGGGAGAGGAGAGGCACGGCGGAGGAGGAGAGGTGCAGCGGTAGAGGAGAGGCGCCGCAGTCGGAGTGGAGCAGAGTAGAGGCTCCGCAGAGGAGAGGTGCGGCGGTGGAGTCGCCAAGAGAGGGAGACGGAGTGAAGAAGCCGACTGTGGATTGTAAGTGAAGAAGTCGATTGTTAGCAACAAGAAAAAAGAAAGCGACTGGAGTCTGATGTTTGAATAATTGGATCTGGATGTTAGGGTTAGGTATAATTGTTTTGTTTTATATAAATATAATTATAAAAATAATAATTGAATATATATATATACACCTATGTTAGCGAACACTCGAGCCATAACCAATTAAGCTCGAAACTCGTTCGATAATTACTCGAACATGTTCGCGAACCGTTCGAGTTTGGTCAACTCGATAACGAATCGAACGATGACCGAGCTTTTTCGCAAACGTTCACGAACGGCTCTGTTCATTTACACCCCTATCCACAACATTTCAAACATTCTAACAAATCAAATCCATCCATCCATATATTATGTAAAGCACGAGGGATTAAACCCCATAAGATTAATCCAATCCTACGTGGAATTTTATAGAATTAGTTGTATTTTAGCCAGTATATATTTCATTGTTTTTTTTTTGTACGTTGTCTACATATATAGTTTTTATTAAATCTCATATAACTTTATCTACAAAAATTCAAAAAATATTTTGAACATATATTTGAATTCGTCGTGGCAAGACGAATCCATAGACACTATTTCAAGAAATCATTTTATTCATTAAAATAAAATATAAATTTATTAAATAAGATAAAATGAATTAATGAAAATTTAAAAATAGAGTATTTATTAAATAAATTCAATCTACGTGAAATTTTGTGGAAATTAATTGCATTTTCAACCAGTATATCTTCCACTATTTATTTTTGGTATGTTGGCTACATATATAGTTTTTATTAAATCTAATATAAATTTATTCTACAAAACTCCGAAAAATATTGTGAACATATATTTGAATTCACCGTGACAAGACGAATCTATAAACATCAATCTAGATTATTATTATTAATTAAATAAATTATTTTATTCACTAAAATAAAATATATATTTATTAAAGAAGATAAAATGAAATAATGAAATTTAAAAAATAGAGCATTTATTAAATATTTAATACTCCACCAATCTATTTAACAAGAAATTAATAGATATTTAGATTTTCAATTATAAATTTTGATTCTACGGTTGATCAAAGTCCGAATAGGGGGGCGAGAATTTTGTTCCATGATGTTTTGTCAGGTTAAACGTGAGGCTAATGTTTTAGCGCTAAGATTATCAGTTGGGTGTTCTTATATAATATAATAATGATGAATTGATTTTGTTGGAGTTCGATTAGGGTTTTGAATTTATTGGAGATGACATATTGAGATTTTTTAATGATGAATTGATTCTGTTGGGGTTGATTTAGGGCTTGAAATTTAATTAGAGAATACAAATTGAGTTTTTTTAATGATGAATTGATTTTGGTGGAGTTGCGTTAGGGCTTAGAATTAGAATGAATAAAACATATATTGGTTTTTTGTAATTAAAGTCTAATTTACATGCGTATCACAAATCGGTTCAATTTAACTTAAATTAAGTACTCAATTGCGCAACTCTAATAATTGTGCACTTATATATATATATATATATATATATATATATATATATATATATATATATATATATATATATATATATATATATATATAAACCAACGAATATGTGATTGAAAAAAAAGAGAAAATATTGAAAAATAATAAATAAAAGGAAAAACTTACGCCAATGGGATTCGAACCCTGCACCTTCTACGTACTGAAACAATGACATATGTACGTACCAGATTCAAATTGAATTAGTAAGATCAACGGATGAGATTTAAATTGAATTACAAACTTACCAACTTTTTGAATTATTATACTACTTTGAATATACTGTCATATATAAAGCTGATGGGTCAAATCCACCAGATTCATTCAAATTCCAGCCATCCTACGTGAAATGTTGATACGATTGAGTAGAGTCCGAATAGGGGGACGTATTAGTGTTGTTGCTAGGGATCATGAGGGCAATAACATTGCTTGGTGAATTTTTTTTTTTTTTATGTCTTATGGTTGCTGAAAATGCGAAAGGTTGGCCAGCCAAATTAAGAACAAAATTCGTTCGAGATTTTGAGTGGCAACATGTAGTAATTGAAAGGGATTGTTCTTTGGTGATTAGATCTCTTAAATCGACAAATTTTAGCTTTGCCCATTTATTTCACTTTTCAAAGAAATTCAGGTATTTGATGGAGAATTAAACTTTGTCAAGTTAAACGTGAGGGTAACGTTTTAGCACATATATTATCGGTGTTCTTATGATAATGTTGGTTTGGTATATTTGTATTATCCACACCAAGATCGTTTTAGCATATATTGTTATATTGGTGTATATGTTACTAGACATGCTTTTTTCAGTTCCAGGATATAGAAGAGATACACATGGGCTAATTGGTGGTGTGTTGATCTTTACATGTCTATCAACAATATTTTACTCATGAAGACTTTCAAGTTCCTTTTCTTTATGTATAAGATTCGATCGGTAGGATGAGGTATAAGGGTTCTCTTCTCTACGGTCTCTATCCGGAAGGACTGGTTCTATCCAACCCGAATTCAACCCCGTGCGAAATAATGATGTTCAGGTCCGGTCTAGCATATACTCGAACCCGTTCCACACCTTTGTTACAAAACCCGAGCGCAACATTTTATGATTAAGTTGGTAAAAAATACATTTTTCCCAGTCTGCATATACTCTCTAGGCGGGGAATCTCTCTTCGATCTTGGCTCTACTTTCTTGATCCATAACGGGCCTGGGGAACTGATACTCTCTAGGTGGGAAAACTTAATTCGATCTTCTCTCTACTTTCTTGATCTCCATAACGAGCCGGGGGATGGGGGATCAGCTTATACTTTCTAGGTGGAGAAAATATCTTCGATCTTCTCTGTACTTTCTTGATCTCCATGACGGGCCGGTGGGGGGGGGGGGAACCGTACCATGTGAAATTATGTTTGTAGAATAATAATTTTTGTGTTTTTTGTGGGGTGACGCATACCACCGCGGGGTTGTTGTGAACCGGTGGGTTGGAAAAAAACAACCGTAATATGTGAAATTAAGTTTGTATAATTTTTTTTTTGTGTTGTGGGGTGATCACATACCACCGCGGGGTTGTCCCTATTGATTGTGTATACTTTTGTATTTTATTTTGGTTTCGTTTGAGGGATAATTTAAAAAAAAAACATATATTTTTTTAATAAGCTAATTATATTACATGGGCTCACCCGTGATCGAACCTCTTGCATGCAAAAGTTTAAAAAAAAAAATATGTGCCTGTTACTAATTAACAGGTTGGGTACGGTATGACCCTATTTTTACATTTTCTATAGTTAACATAAATAAACACTTAATTGATATAATATTGAATGAAGAAGGACTACCGAACGACACCATGTTCAACGTTATTCACATAAATTTAACTACCTTATTTTGTCGATTAATTTATTTTAACACCCCCTTTCTATTTATTATTAAAATTCAACTGTACTGTGGCATCGCCACGGGTTAGTACTAGTTACCTTGGAAATCGAACGAAAGCAAAAAAAAAAAAAAAAAAAAAAAAACTATAATTCTCCTATTTTTTGAATCCGCTATGGATGGAGCTCAAAAGCTCCGTACGCAATGGTGGAGCCTTGGAAGCTCGTGCAACGATAAACCATGGATGTAAGTTGGGGATGGCTAACTTTAGTACTGTCCATTGTATTAATGTTAGTACTACGATTTAAACCATTGAATCAATTCAAGATTGAATCTCAGCCCTTTATTTTTTATAAATGCGACACGGTGTCGCACTATCGTATAATAATTAAAAATATTATAACGACAAATTCTTAACACCCCATATGTTTTAAACTTAATAACATATACCCAATAAAAAGTCTAAAACTAACACTACATTATTCAAAATTTCACAAAACACCAAAAGAAAGAAAAAAAGTTAATAATAAAAATTTTGGAGCTCCGACGGAGGAAGCTCTGAACTGCCGGAGCTTCTCCGTTCTTCCATGGAAGCTCAACGGAGCTTCGCTTCCATGGAAGATCGGAGATGAACTTCCACATAATCCAATATTGTTGGGCCTCATATATGGAAGCTCGATCTGTTCGAACTCCATGGAAGCTTGAACAGATCTGGACCATGGCGAGCTTCCATGGTTCTGCTCGAACTCCATCGAAGCTCGAGCTTCCATGGTCCAGATCTCTTCGAACTCGCTTCCATGGAGTTCGAAGCTCCATGGAAGCATTTTTCGAAGAAAAAAAATAAAAAAGAAATTCCGGTGACCGGAGCTCATGACATTATGGTGGTGGTGTGTTGATGATGGAGATGGTGGTGGTGGTGATGTTTGAAGAGAAAGAGATATTAAGGTTTAAAATGTAAACTTCATATTTAGGGGGTGAGTTTCGTAATTTTGTGTAATTTGTATTTCCAAAATTATTTAAATTATTAAAGTTATTTATAAATTAATTTTTAATTGTGTTGGTCAAGATAACGGCAAAGGAAAAGACTAGGGGGGGGGGGGGTAAATAGTCTTTTACAACTTTTGTCGATAAACACAATTTCTCATATATTTGTGAAGATATCTGATACTTAATTTCAAAGAGCAGAAGACTTTTCTATGATAAGTGCACGTGCTCAGCAAGATATAATGTGTTTAAATTCTTAGCAGGATAAATCGAACGATAAGTAAATTACTGAAAGTAAATAACACGTCTTTTATAGTGGTATCTGAAGGTGGCGTAATCCTTCAACTAATCCACTTCGGCCTTTCTCAGACCTGGAATCCACTAAAACAGATAAATGAGTTCACCTTACAAATATCTTTTCTTGATTCCTAAATACACTAGGTTCCCAACCAAGTGTTCCCCCTGAGTTATTCCCTGGCTCCCAGCCAAGTACTTCCTATACTCAGAAACCTTTGAGTTGTTCCTTAGTTTCACAAACTAAGTACTTCCTATGCTCAGTAACCTTGGAGTTATTCCTTAGTTTCCCAAACTAAGTACTTTCTGTACTCCACGCCGTTTAAGGTGTTGGTTATGATGGGTTGTCAGGTGAGTATTCTTACTAACTTTTCAGTTATTTAGGAATACTCTATAGAATAAGAATCACTTAACACACTTCGTGATATGTTCTTTACTGATCCAAGTCTATGTTAGATGTTCTGGAGAATGAAACTCAGATACTTGATCTTTTAATTCAACTCCTTCACATATAGAAATGCTTGTTAAGGATCAGGACACTTAGAACTTTCGTGCTACTTAGAATTCAAGAGCTTAGTCGCAACTGTAAGCTAAAGAGTAAGTAGGTTGAAGGCTTGTATGCTTGAATGAATAAGTTCGTTCTGTGTGTTCAGTGTGTATTTCAAGCATTCTAAGTGGTGATATTTATAGTTGAATTTGAAGCCGTTTGAAAAATATCCATTAGGCTCAATTCAAATTCAAACTATTGATATCTGAAAATAATCTTCAAGACGCGTTGTCTCTTTTCGTAGATTTCCTCTTTGTTCGAGATATTTACTCTGCATTTATTGCATTGTACTATTTTTTTGTCTCAGTAGTGCGGAACTATGCACGCTTCAAGCATTGCATGTCCCTTTCCAGAGACCTTCACATCTCCAGATACCTGTTGAAACATTGTTTCCCAGAAACATAGTTTTATCCAGGGTATCTGAGTGTAGATATCTGTGGGCACTTTTCCTCGTTCAGAAACCTTGTGTTCTCAGATATCTTTTGCAATACTTGTTTATTGAAAAACATTTGTTTATTCAAGATATCTGGACATAGGTATCTGATGACCTTCGTCTTCAGCAATCTTGTGCAGTCTTCAAAACTTCAAAATTTGTTGAACTCTCCTGCTGGATGCCTTCTTCTTGGTCGTCTTCAAATATATAAAAATTACATTCAGAGACCTAACATCCTATACAAGATTTGCTAGACTAACATACTTAGTGATTTTCCTCTTTTACGGTGTTCAAGTGAACCAAGAGTACTAACCACCTTTCTGAGCTAAGATAAGTCATTAGGTTAATTATTAATCAAAATCTAAACAGATATTCCTAACAAATTGTTTAATTATGACACTTGTTAGATTTGTAATAGTGTACTAAGATTAGTACAATGCGACGTAGTACTATAATTAGCCTAGCTCTTGTAAGTTAAAGGTTTGTACTTAATAAATTTTACGGGTTGGCCAATACAAATTAATGCATAATTGATTTCTCCCTATGTCCTTAGAAGTTAGTAGAACTCTCACAAGAAATAGGTTTTTTCCACCCTACAACATGATGCACTATCTTCCCAGATTTTAATGTGTATTTAAGACAACATTTAATACATATAGTACTCAGAAAGACCAGCCAGAATAAGTAGTGCAGTAGGAAAAGTAAAGTACTATTGCTAAGGTCGAATAATCCAATTACGTGAGTCACATTAATTATCAAGCAAAGCGTGAAACACGACAATGATGATTTTGAACTACCAAGACTAGTGTCTTTAAGAAATTAAACAAAAATATCTGAATTACTAATAGTGAGGCAAAATCAAAGTTTACAGTAAACAAGATTACCCAAGTCCCATCCACAAAACAAACTGGACTACTAAAATTCACTTCCTCTACCAACCAAAACGCGTCGGTATATGCCGACACTCCTGTATTTGTTTGTTGTACTATTTCATCATCATCAAACTATACTTTACTTTATTAGACAATGATACTTTTGGATGTGGTGAAATACCACGGTCCCGGATCGCTTCTAAAACCAACATATTCATTCCCTTATGAAGCACATTTTGTTGATGTCATGCATAGTGGTTCAAGTACATTTTTTCTACTAGGAAAAAAAATTAATTTTGGCCTTTTGTAGAAGCGGAATAGTCAAATCTTTGAGATAAATTTGTAGTGTCTGGTGTAGCACATGCTCCAGTATTTGCTAGTCTAGTGAGTAGAGTAGCTTTTATGTTTGCATTTAGGATCAATGTAAAAAATTAGGACGTAGAAAAATAGAATGTGAGAAGTTAAAATCGAAACCAAGGAAGTATGTATGTGACTACGACTCGGAAGCAACATGGACAATGTTTACTTCCGAATAGTTTAGTGTGATGTCGTTGTTTGCTAAAAACACAATGGTATTTCCTTAAATCATGTAGCCCAAATTGGTGAATGATAAGAAACGACATGGAATGACTGAACAAACAAGGTAATGAAAAAAAAAAAAAAAAAAAGCAATGTCAATTGTGATTGATATAGATACGGATTAACAATATAAAAGGTAAACTCTCGAAGTATCATTCGTTAGCCTATATATATTTATCGACGGTTCGAGTACTATACTATTTATTGACTTTGAACTTTTGAGAATGATTCGAATGAACATGTTTTTTGAGACTGAAAAGGATGGATACTAATACTATGCCTCACTGGGATGAATGCAAAAAATCACACAACAATTCTAACAGGTAAATCATTCGTTGAATTTAGATACACGTACTAAATACTAACCAAATCATTTTGTAGCGAGTTCTTTTTTGTGTTCCTCTGTGAGGGGATGAATTTCATGTGCATGCTACGGTACGTGAAATAAATGATAAACAAGACACTTAAACAACATATTTGATGCATTGAAACTTCACTATTTATTCAAACCGTTAAGTATTCGATCTAAACAATACCTCAATTAATCAACTATTCAAACAATAAGAACAATCAAACACAATCAACACAGAGAATTTTACGTAGTTCAATTGAATTACTCCAATCTACATCCACGGAGAATCGACGATTTTATTGCTTCACAACCTTCTCAACTTTACAACCTTTGTTACATAGAATTGATAGAAATTACAACTCGAATTTTCTACACAACACTCACAAAAGCAGGTATAAAAACCGCTCTCAATCACATAAAGCAACACTCCGAGAAATAGAAGAAATTTGATGATTGTTGATGAAGATGAAGTTGAGCTCTGTTTATATACTTGCAGACGAAATCATAACTACCAGAAGAAGCAGCAACCGTTGGATCATAACATCTATGTTTGATCGGACGATACGCATAAAAGCGTGTTTCTATTTATCCAGCCTTATTACGTTTCTTCCAGCCAAAATCGTTACTTGCCAACAAACTCAATTATGCAAATAACAAACAAGTCCCTGTACTTCTATAAACTTCGAAAACAACCCCAAATCTTCACAATCTCCACCTTGTTGAGAAGATAACAGAAGTAACACAACACATCTCACTTTCTCTTATTCACTACCATCCAATGGCTGACAGTAGCACCAGTACACAGTACTGGCAACCTTCATTCTTGAGAAACTCCAACCAAACTCAAGCAGTGCAAGAACTTGGAAGAAACAATGCTTTAGTAAGCATATCAGTTGCATTCTCCAAAGTTGAGACCTTTGCTATCTTAACTTCACCTTTCTCTATGATATCTCTGACAAAATGCAGCCTCACATCAATGTGTTTGGACTAACATTTCATGCTTTGACAGATAAATGGCACTATGGCTGTCACTAAGAATGGTAATAGCTCTTTGTTGAATGCCAAACTCATTCATAATTCCCCTCAGCCACAGTCCTTCCTTGACTGCTTCAGTAATAGCCATATACTCAGATTCAGTTGTTGATAATGCAACAACACTTTGCAGATTTGATTTCCAACTTATGGCTGAGCCAAACAATGTGAAAATGTAACCAGATTGAGATCTCCTATTATCCAGATTTGCTGCATAATCTACATCAACATATCCTAGAATAGGATCTTTACTCCACTTATCATCCCTACAAAAATTAATTGATACCAACACCTATAGATCCTCTCAGATATCTTAAAATGCACTTCACAGCATCCCAATGCATTTCTCTTGGATTGAACATGTATCTACTAGTAACACTTATGGTATAAGCAACATCAGGTCTGCTGTAAACCATGGCATACATAATGCTACCAATAGCATTTGCATAAGGAACCTTACTCATAAACTCCACCTGCTCAGGTGTTTCAGGGTTGTGATCAAGAGAGAGCCTGAAATGCTGAGCTAAGGGAATGCTACTTGGCTTGCATTCATGCATATAAAACTTCTGTAACACTTTCTTCAGGTAATCACCTTGATTTAGCTTCAAAACACCAATCTTCCTATCTCTGTAGATATCCATGCCAAGAATTCTTCTGGCATCCCCAAGATCCTTCATCTCAAATCTTGTACTTAGTTGCTTCTTCACCTGTGTCAGATTTTCCATGCTACTACTGGCAATTAACATGTCATCAACATATAAGAACAAGTAAGTGATGGCATGTGAGTTTTCTCTCTTCAGATACACACAACTGTTATAAAGAGACTTAGTAAACCCAATTTCTTCCATGTATTCACTGAACTTCCTGTACCAATGTCTTGGGCTTTGTTTGAGCCCATATAGAGATTCTTCAACAAACAAACTTTATCTTCATTTTCAGGAAAAATGAAACCTTCAGGTTGAGACATGTAGATGGTTTCTTCAAGATCACCATGTAAGAAAGTTGTTTTAACATCAAGTTGTTGTAGTTCCAAGTTGAATTGAGTTACAGTGCTCAGTAGAATCCTTATAGAAGTATGCTTGACAACTGGAGAGAAGATATCAATGTAATCCACTCCCTCCTTCTGTGTGAAACATCTAGCAACAAGTCTTGCTTTGTATCTAACTTGTTCTGTAGCAGTAACTTCAATCTTCCTCTTGTAAATCCACTTACAACTCACTATTCTATTGTTCTGTGGTTTAGGAACCAATTCCCAGGTTTTATTCTTCTCAAGAGATAGCAATTCTTCTTGCATAGCAACCATCCACTCTTGTTTGTGAGCACAAGTACTTGCTTTCTTGAAATCCTGTGGCTCTTGATATTCAATATCTTGACATGTGATCACAGAGAATGCTACTAAATTGCTGTAGCTATACATATTTGGTGCTCTAGATTGTCTCTTCTCCCTGTCCCTTGTTAGTTGAAAATTTCTGATCTCATCTGTCACTGTAGGTTTCACTCTACTCCTGGTGTGATTTCTCCTATTTACAGCTGGTTGAGCTGTCCCAGAGATTTGTTGATCTGGTACAGATGTACTAGTTGTTGTAGTTGGGCTCTGTGGCGAATTTCTCCTTACAGGTGAGCTCTGGGAATCTTCATTTTCAACTGAGATGATAGGTTGATCATTATCACTCAGGAATGGCTGGTTGTGACTATCACTTATAACTTCATGATTCTCTCTTGTCTGATTCTCAGTTCCCATTAGCTCCACCTGAATCTCAGAATCCTTGAACTTGTGCATGTCTGTTGTGAGATGATGATCATCATTCTTGTAAGGGAAAATAGTTTCATCAGACATAACATCCCTACTAATGATGACTTTCTGTGAGTTTCTTTTAATGCACCAGAGCTTGTATGCTTTAACACCTTTAGGATAGCCCACAAATATGTACTTGAGAGCTCTGGGCTCAAGCTTGTCTTGTCTGACATGCACATAGGCTAGACAACCAAACACTTTGAGATGAGAGTAATCTTTAAATCCTTCATACCACATTTCATCTGGTGTCTTCATTTGTATAGCAAATGAGGGTGTTTTGTTTATCAAATAACACATAGTGGTCACAGCTTCTCCCCATAAAAACTTAGGAACACCTGACTGAAACATGATGCACCTTGTCCTCTCTAAAAGTGTTCTATTCATTCTTTCAACAAGACCATTTTGTTGTGGAGTGCCAGGAACTGTTCTGTGTCTTTTAATTCCTTTCTCAGCACAAAAGTTGTTAAACTCTCCAGACAAGAACTCTAAACCATTGTCAGTCCTTAGCACCTTCACCTTTAAGCTCTTCTCATTCTCAACTTCTACACACCATTCCTTAACTTTTGAGAAAGCATCACTCTTATGTTTCAGAACATATAACCACACTCTCCTGGTATAATTATCTATCAGAGATAGAAAATACCTCCCTCCACCATTTGTTTGCACCTTTGCAGGTCCCTATAAATCTGAGTGAATGTAATCTAGGGGAGCTGTACTTATATGCATACCAGTTGGGAAGGAATTTCTCTTAGCTTTTCCCATAATGCAATGCTCACAGGTGTTTAACTTCTCAATTTTACTGGTGTCAAACACTTGTTTCTTGTGTAATTCAATTAGGCCTTTTTCACTGACATGAGCCAACCTTCTATGCCACAACTTAGTGTCACTAACACTAGCAATAGACACATCACCAGTAATCACTCTGCATTGCATATAATAGAGCTTGTTCCTCCTAACACCTTTTATGACCACATATGCATTTTTATTGTACACAGTGAGCATGCCATTTTTAGAGCTAAACTTGTACCCTTTACTCTCTAAAGTACCAAGAGAAATCAAGTTTCTTCTGAGCTCAGGAATGTACCTTACATTAGTTAGAAGTTTCACATATTCATCATTCATCTACAACTTGATATCACCAACACCTTGTATGTTGCATATCATGTCATTTCCCAGCATCATTGTGCCTCTATAGCTAACATCCAACCTTGTGAACCACTCTTTGTATGGACAAATATGAAAGGAGCATCCAGAATCCAGAATCCACACATCACTGGCTTGTTCTTTAGTGACATTCAGCACATCACCATCATATTCAATATTTCCTGCAAATTCATGAGCTGCACCACCTTTGTTCTCTTTCTGTCTCTTAAGCAAGAAACAATTCTTCTTAAGATGACCTTGTTTCTTGCAGTGATGACAAATTCTTGTCTCCCTATTTGCAGCTCCAAAACCAGTTGACACTTTACTCCTCATATCTTTATTGAACTTGTTCTTCTGGTATTGCTGTTGGAACTTAGGCTTGTTGTTATTGTTGTTTCTAACCATAAGACCTTCTCCTGTGGTATCTGCACCTTTAGTTGTATCTTTCTGCATTTCCTTCTTCCTGATCAAGCATTGAACTTCTTCTAGAGTAACTTTCTTTTGGCCTGTAAAAGCAATTGCATCTCTAATGCTTTCATAAGATTTTGGAAGAGAATTAAGCAGTAGTATGGCTTTGTCTTCATCGGGCAACTTTGTATCTTCAATGCTATCAAGATCATCCAGAGTTTTGTTGAAAGTGGCCAACTGATCAAGTATGTTTCGATATGCATTCATCCTATATGAATACATCTGAGATTTCATATACAGCCTCCTTGCTAGAGATCGTGTTTGATACAATGATTCAAGCTTCTTCCATACATCAGCCGCAGTTTTCTCTTTAGAAACTTCACGCAGCGGTTCATCTCCCAGGCTAAGAATGATTGTGCTATGAGCTTTAGCTGACAAAACTTTCAGCTCAAGATCTATAACCGTCACCGGAACTTCATTTCTTGGCATCAATGCCATTTCTACACCTTGTTGTATCAAGATTGCTTCCATCTTAATCTTCCACAAAGCAAAATCATTCGAGCCAGTAAACTTATCGATATCAAACCCTGTAGAACTCATAGTTGATCGAAATTAGGCGAGCAACAATCGAATACAGCTTCGGTTTCCCACAGATGGCGCCACTTGTTAAGTATTCGATCTAAACATTACCTCAATCAATCAACTACTCAAACAATAAGAACAATCAAACACAATCAACACAGAGAATTTTACGTGGTTCGATTGAATTGCTCCAATCTACATCCACGAAGAATCGATGATTTTATTGCTTCACAACCTTCTCAACTTTACAACCTTTGTTACAGAGAATTGATAGAAATTACAACTCGAATTTTCTACACAAAACTCACAACAGCAGGTATAAAAACCGCCCTCAATCACAGAAAGCAACAATCAGAGAAATAGAAGAAATTTGATGATTATTGATGAAGATGAAGCTGAGCTCTGTTTATATACTTGCAGATGAAATCATAACTGCCAGAAGAAGTAGCAACCGTTGGATCATAATAGCTATGTTGATCGGACGATACGCATAAAAGCGTGTTTCTTTTATCCAGCCTTATTACGTTTCTTCCCGCCAAAACCGTTACTTGCCAACAAACTCAATTATGCAAATAACAAACAAGTCCATGTACTTCTGTAAACTTCGAAAACAACCCCAAATCTTCACACAAACTTTGAACCCTTAGGTAGTTCACCTAAAGATTTCTACCTCAAAATCAGTAGAAAACATCAACATCATCACTAGGAATAAATCGAAAAATATAAGCTTTTGTCACAAACGGTTTCTTCAAGAGAACAAATGATACATTTGCTTTTGAGCACGAAGATTAATGTGCAGTGTAAATGATAGTGTGAACAAATGCACATGAATTGTAAATGTCGCAAAAAAAAGAAATGTGACATTTGTGGGTAAATTCCATTTTTGGTACTCCAGTGTGAGGCATTTCCAATTTTGAGTCTACAGAAATTGGTTAATCGATTAATCTTAAATATCAATGACTATTTACAATTAAGGTACTAATTGCATTTAGAAGGTGGGATGTGTCATTCACGCGCGAGCGAACGCCAAATGTCGGAAGATAGACATGGAAAATCGATCGTTCGCAAGACATCGTGGACTTCATTCCACTCACACTCGTCAAATTATTCATTGTCATATTCTTTTTCGTACGATTTTTTAATTATTTTTGTCTCGATTGACCTTTAATTGATCAAATTCAGGTAAAATTGGGGTTATGATAATTCTAATTTGGTATCGATTGGCATGTCCACCTTTTAATTTACAATTAGTTCCTTAATTGTAATTGATCATTGATATTTATTACCTCAATAGAACTCGATCAGTCTAGAGTACCAATATTGAAAATGTATAAATGGAATATGTGTAAATGTATTACTCCCACATTATCATCCACATGATGTTTCCATTTGTATTACTCCCACATTATTAATTTATTATCATTCATATGGTGGTGTAAATAAACATACTAATATGTATAATTAAACATGTAATGTTGATCTCGTATCAATTTCGTGTGAGTCAGCGAAAAACACTTAGGTTGCCTCGTCACGTCTATCCACACAGTTTGAGCCAGCTGTAGGTTTCTCCTCCATCACGTGTCACCATCCCAAACCCTACAACCCCTCATTGGACAGCTCCTCCTCCACACAGCTCCTCCATCATCAGTTAGTTACTCATTTCACCACATCATTCAATTAGGTATCTACAAACCAAAACCAAACCATCATGCTGCTCAATTCATCATCATCAACATATACTCCAAAAAACTACACTTCATTCATTCCTATTATTTTCTCCAATTCCAATTCTCAGCTTCTTTCCCTAATTAACCCAATTCCCAACCAATTTACCTAATTCAATCGCCAACTGTTTTTAGATCTCAGAGAAAGAGCGTGTGTCTGTGTCTCTTTTTCTTTCTGTAATTGGTATTTGGCGTTATATACCGTTACTAGCTAGCTACACAATTATTTCCCCAAAACAAAGTTAGCTATACAACACAATTATTAAAGAAGAAGAGTCGCCCAAAAAAACCCTCTTTCACTCCGACTTGGTCTTCTTTGTTCCATCTCACGTACCAGGTCAGTCTCTTTCTCTATCCCTTCTTACTCTTTTTTCTGACTTGCTACGTGTGTTAGTTGTGTAAAGACGCGACCTTTTGCTATTACTGTTCAATTCTTGTTCTGGGATTTGGGTTTTTGTAGTCCTTAGAGGGATTGGTGGTTGATGGTTACTGTTAGTTTGGTACACCTGGATTTTGGGTTGTGTTTGGAATTTTTGTTAGCTGTGTGTCTGTTAACTTTGAGCTTATCTGATTGGTTGATACTCGAGAACGGAATCGGAAATTGCGATGCGGGCGGATTTTGCCCGATGTTTTGTAATTTAGAGGCGATGAATTATTCAATTTAGGTTAGTCGTGTAACGGGAAAGTAAAGTAATTGACTTTTGAGGACAACGAGGAAGGAAATTGCAATTCGGTATTTAATTTCAGAATCTATGTCTTGGCTGTAGTTAGGTAGTTGATGGATGAAGAGAGAACTTTGGGAGCTCTGATTCGACACGTGGGATTCTTTTTACTGAACAGTTATAGGTTTCTTGGGATGAATGATGAATTGCTGAGTTTTAGATTCACGAATGAGGTTTCGAGTTTCCAGAACATGAGTTAGAGGAGTTTATCTGAGGTTCTGGACTTAGTGCCGTGTTATTGTAATGCCTTTGAAATTGATAACACGGTGTCTGTGGCTGTGAAGAATTTGGTATATGAGTAATTACCATTATATTGTACGGCTTTAGAGGATCTGCGTCTTTTCTGATACTATGCTGAGTGTTTGTCTATGACACATAATGTGGTGGTGCAGGGTTATCGAAATTCTCTTTGAGCGAATAGCTCTTGGAAAAGTGTACCAGTGCGGATACTGTAAAGCGATACAAAGTGTGTTACCAAATAAGTAGTGACGTTGGCTTTATGATAAATAATTTGGATTTGTCTGGTCGATTTTGGAAGTGATGCTAGCTTTGGCTTGTTTATTGGGAAACAAAAAACTGCCATCATCATTTTGCTTATATTCGGTTCAGGAAACTCGTATTTTGCATTTATATTTTGTACATAATCACAATATTGACAGGATAAACTGGGCACTGACTAACATTAGCTTTTAGGAAATCACAGTTTCTTGTTGATTAGTCGCAGTTAATATCTTAGATGATCAATTCCATTTACTGAGGCAGAGTTACGAGGAAGACATGTTATGTCACGGGTTGAGTAAAGTCGAATCTACACATCAATTTGCAAAAGTAAGACTACTTAGTATCTAGTCTCGTTATGCCAATACTACATTTTAAATAATGTACAGAAGGGGCAAAAGTGTTTTGTTCTTAGTGAGTTTCTGTTTGTGGGGGTGTCACTTTTCGTTAATGATAAAAATGTGTTTTGATCTTCTAATTTAGGGGTAAATCTTTTACATGGTCATCTTCTCTTTCCTCAGCTTTTAATTGGTGTCAACAGTCAACACTATAAAAATATTATTTTCCACCTGAAGATTCACCTATGATGCAGTACTAGGTTAGGACATTAAGTTGTTCCTAAAGAGGACTCCAACCTAAATTTTCACTTTATGCCATGACTTTATTTCTCTCGTGTCCAACCATTTGTCTGTCTCCTTCACCCATTATATATAGATTTGGTGACTAGTCAGAGAACTAGTAAGAAACATGACTTGACCTGGAGAGGGTAGATGAACGTATTATATTGTTTCCTGTTCTTAGTCAATCTTGTGAAGAAAATTCGAGTCCGTCATCAGAGAAGGACTGCTAGGCATTGGTTCAGTATTGATAGTTGCTTCAGAATAGGACTAGGCTGGACAGATTTTGATTTTTGACTGAAGATGAGCTCTTAACCTTCTCATTCAGTTATTCTTCACATACATCTTGTTGGTTACTCAATGCTTCAACACTGAGCTCCCAGCATGGCGTTTTAGCTTGTTATTCTGTTCTACCTTGGACGGATATCAATATCTAAATCATGTAGCATCTTCATCTTCATTAGGTTTCAACTATAAATTTATTTTTACGTAACTGTCAGTACTAAGCCGGCATTGAGTCTGCATCCTGCTTCAAATGGGGACTGGGGAAGATGGCACACCTACAAAGTCTTCTAAACCTGCTGCCTCGGGACAGGTAATTTGTTTCATTTTTACCTATTCCTAATGTACCGGATGAATTTGCTGCCGCGATATCTCAGACTTGATTTCAAATTTCTAATTGTTATACGACAATTTCATTTTCCATCTAATTACAGGAAGTAGCTGTTGCACCTACTCAACCAACATATCCTGACTGGGCAAGCATGCAGGTTCCATCTTTTATCATTGGCTTTCATTTCCATTTAAAAGGCAAACAATATTTGTTTTCTAGTTTCATTGCTTCACATAAACATGTATTTAGCAGACACTTGTCTTCTTGCCCAGGCTTTTTATGGTGCTGGAGGAACTCCGCCCTTCTTTGCGTCTACAGTTGCTTCTCCCACCCCTCATCCCTACATGTGGGGCCAGGTGATTCTGCAGATCTTATCATCTTAATAGTTGAACTTTTCTATATATGGTTACCAGATACCTGACTTTTGCGAAGGATGGGATATCTTACAATGTGTTGTTGGTTTACTTTTTCAGCATCCTATGATGACACCTTATGGCACCCCCGTTCCATATCCAGCTTTATATCCTCCTGGTGGAGTTTATGCTCATCCTAATGTTGCTGTGGTAATCAACATCTCTAAACTTCTCCGTGTAGCTATCAGATAAATCC
This sequence comes from Plantago major, assembly GCA_026545765.1. NCBI lineage: Eukaryota > Viridiplantae > Streptophyta > Magnoliopsida > Lamiales > Plantaginaceae > Plantago > Plantago major. The sequence continues at coordinate 103,345,930 of CM048840.1, forward strand.
TACATGCAAGTGGATTAAGTCAGTCATGTTTAAGGTTTCCCTTTAGTGGTTGTAGGAACTCTACTCTATACTCACTTACAAATGATGCATGGCCCTTGATTTAGCTGTACTCCGTTTTCACTTTCAGGCCCCAGGCACATTACAGGGACATGCAGAAATGGATGGGAAACCCAGTGAGGGAAGGGAACGTGCTTCAAGCAAAAAAGCTAAGGGGAGTTCAGGAAACCATAACTTGATTGGTGTCAAAACTGGAGATGGTGGCAAAGCAACTTCAGGCTCTGGCAATGATGTTGGTACTCAAAGGTGACACTAAATATATTTATTGCTAAAGTTTTTTACTTTTAGTAGTTGTTTTGGTACTTAGTTGATTATGCAGTGTTGTACGAATAGCTATGTGCTTTGCTTCGTTCATAATATCTGTTTTCTTAGTTCTGACAATATTATTTGTTGTATATGCTCATGTGAAGTGCTGAAAGCGGCAGTGATGGTTCATCAGATGCAAGTGATGATAACAATAACCAGGTACTTCTGTCCCTTTGCCTTATAGCTTGTATACACGTGCATTTGATGAGTTCGTCGAGTGCCTCAAAGCTTGTTTAAGGGATGTCTAGCTCAGAAATTACAGTTTATATTTAAAACCTTTGATTTATATTGTAGGATTTTTCTGGGACCAAGAAAGGAAGCTTTGAACAGATGCTTGCTGATGGTAAAAGACTTTAGAGATTTGTCTGTTCTTTGTCTTGTATTTATACAGTTTCACTGCCTTACTATTTTGATTGGATCTCAGGAGCAAATGCACAAAACAGTGGTGTTACAGCTAATTTCCAAAACACAGTACCCGGAAATCCTGTTGTTTCTATGCCGGCAACAAACCTGAATATTGGCATGGGTTTATGGGATGCATCTTCAGCTGGTTCTGGGTCCGTGAAATTGCGACCCAATCAGCCTGGTGTAGCTGCGCCTGGCATGATGAACGATCAATGGGTTCAAGTATGTTATTTTATGGCTTAAATGGTTTCTTCTCATGGTTGCTAACATTTCCACGTATTAGAATACCGCAAACACCTTGATTAGTTTGAGATGTGTCCTCATTTGGTTTTTTCTGTATCTTTCTTGCTGGGGTGGGTTTCGGAAAGCCAAAGTCCCACATTACACTTATCCATCCATTGTGTCAAGTACCAATGAAAAGAAAATGAGAGTGCTAGAAATTAGGCTTCTCTGGTTCTTAGTTGTGTCGGGCAAGGATTTGATTTGGTATTTGGAGGAAGAATGATCTGTCAAGAGATTGCTCAATTGTTATATTACAATCCTTTTATCCTCCCCACCAGCAACTCTCTAGACACCCGGAGAAAGTAACAATCATAAATGAATATAAAGGTTTGGTGTAAATTTCAAAATAACGATAGAAACTCAAAGGGAGAGTGAGTCGCAGTCTCATGGGAGACGGTTTTCTGTAAAGATAAATAAAGACAAACAAACATCATGATTATTACCGAGTACATGGGGCCTGGGGGGTTTACATAAGAACATTAGTGTTTTTCGTAAACAACAAAATATATCTTGTCAACATCGGTATTTTACTTGAGAATATGAGTATTTTTATTAACAAAGTAGGAATATTTAAATTAAATATAGATGGTCTCCTGCAATACTTTTTCAGAAGCAGCAGCCACTCTGGGAAATGTTGTTAAGATTGATCTCAATATGTTACTATCTCCCGTTGTCAGATTTGGCAGATAAGGTACAAGAAATGATTGAGAACTGTACAAGCATACTGGTCCATTAGAATGTTGATAATTTTAGGTAAATGGAAGTTCGCCATGTAGCATCTCAATTCATTGCATGAGAGAGAGGTAAATGGAAGTTTGCCATGTAGCATCTCAAAATCATTGCATGAGATCTCTCTCATAAAATGAAACATTCATGTGAAATTCTTGTAAAACTCTCTGATTTTTCCTGAATGCAAGGAAAAATTGTACCTCTTCGAACCAAGTGTTTGGCATACCAATCCAATTTACATTAATATGATGTAGTTTTCCCTATGTTTAGCAAAATCAAATCTTCCACAAGACTAGTTCAACAATCATTTTTGTTTGTCATTTTGAGTGCAAGATCAGTTTTGTTATAGAATCTGGTGGTCTTCAATTTGTCAACCATGACCCCAAGGAATAAATTCATCCCAACTTTTTCACTGCAAGAAGTCACCTGGTGTCATATTTACCATGACCCGTGTCGAATTCTCAGCTTTTGGATTTTTACGAATGTTCACTGTCCATGGATCTGTTTGTGGTTTTACTTTCTCGTAGAGTTTGTATTGTTACAATGAAGCTTTTTCTTGATAATATTTCTGCATCTAAGGAATTAATATCTAATGACTCAAAAACCCAATTCACTTGATGAGTTTTGCTATGTAAAGAATGACTAAGATGATATCTCAAATAAAGCTCAAACGTAGTTTGAATTATGCAGCAGGATGAACGTGAATTAAAAAGACAAAAGAGAAAGCAGTCCAACAGAGAGTCCGCGCGGAGATCAAGGCTGCGTAAGCAGGTAGGCACTTTAAATCCATTGCCTAGTTTGTTTGTTCACTATAATCAGATATGAATAACTATTATCTTTGATAAGATAGCAGATATGCAAAGTTTTTGAGAATAGAGAAACAGAGTTGTCTAATTAATTTTAGGACATGCGTGGTTCAAGAATTTCAAAACCATGGATCATATGACTCTTTTACTTGGAAGAGCCTTGCTCTGTTCTCTTCGTCTGAACTGAACTGAATTTATTTGTAGTATAAAATTCAACTAAGCAAATCTGAACTGAACTGATCTGAACTGAAATTAATGGATTTTCAGATAAAGAGAACAAAGCCTAACAGATTTTTTACCAGCCTACACGTTTTATGAATTTGATGTGGTCATGGCATTTTGTGATACTTAATTATATCCTATTAGATAAAACTATTAGAATAGGTCGTATAAGAGGACTTCAATATTTGTCGGTTTACTGTATTCATGGTTAATGTACTTTCTGATGGTATCTTGGTGAGGATGAAAATTTTCAGAAATCCAGCTGCAATATTAATACCGTGACCTAATCGTTTACATATTGCACATTCTTTTTTCGAATTTTTGCAGGCCGAGTGTGAAGAGTTGCAGGGTAGGGTGGAGACATTGAGTAGTGAGAATCGAACTCTTAGAGATGAACTAAAGAGGCTCTCGGAGGAGTGTGAGAAACTCACGTCTGAAAATAATGACATAAAGGTATGTCTAGTTCCTCAAAACACAGAAAGTAAAAGAAACCATGGAACTCTTAATGGACATTCTATTACTAACAGCTAACCTTGAACAGGATGAGCTAACAAGGCTTTGTGGCCCAGATGTCGTGTCTAATTTGGAGAACGGAAACTCTGCACAGCATGATTCTCGTGGAGATGAAGGTAACCGTTAGAAAGAGGCATACAACCTGTAGAGTAGAATATGCTGCTTGCAGCCGGGCGAAGAAATTGACATAAAGCCAATCGAGAAATTTATTTTTAGGTTCAATGAAAGTAAAGCAAAGTTTGTTGTGCCTACTAATTTGTGTTTTTATAGTGTAACCATATTAGTATTAGGATTGATTGAGATTTATGTTAGTCTTAACTTCCTGATTTCTGACATTTAAACTCCTATATTCCCTTTTCAACTTTTTAGGAGGGATATAGATTGATCAAATCACTTTGTCGTCATTTCAAATTGTAGTTTGCCAGTGTTGTATCTAGTACTAACTGACTTCTTGTCTGTTTCTTTATTTTTCTGGTTTCTTCTTGTTCTTGTTCTCTCTTTTTTTATTCACATTCACAGGTGATTGCTGATATTCGGGCGGGAACATACGATGCATTTTACTAAAATTAATAAAGTTGTTCATAATACATGCTCCTAAATAAACAAAGCTAAAGTTAAGGAATCGATGGTTTATTTACAATGTTAAGATCATAGATTTAACAAATCTTAGCAGCTACTAAGTTTTCTGATAATTTATGACCCAACAAGGTGTTCAGAAAGATGGTACAGCATGCATATGATTTTCTTGCATACGTATATTATACACTCTTTACCCTAAACCAGTAAGCAGAATCATCCACATAATGGTGTTAAACCACCCTGCGTCAAGTACAGCTAAGCTTCCGACACAGACAACTTAATGACATGGGCTACAGACGGAGTAAGCCATTTTTGTCAATGAGACACGTTTACTTTGAGAAACCAAGTGTCGGACTTCTTGAAGAAGAAAACACTCTTTGTACTGTGATTTGCATTGATGATGATGATGATCACGCGGCTGGAGCAATCTATATGCACACCAGGTTCTGGACATAACAGGTGCAAAGCTAAGCTTAGAGCTATGCAGACTGAAGTAGCTCATCAGCATTAATTAGGGCAAAGGTTGCGACCGGAGTGGTTAAAATGGTGACTCGTACCGTCTTGAAGGAGTAACCTCACCTAGAGAAGCTTGAAGCTTATGTTGCTGATGGACATGTAGGGTTTGAGAAGGCTATATTTGTGAGGGAAGATGTTCTCTGAAAGAAATATAATTAATTTTGCAATTTTTAAGCTTGACAGCGTATGAGTTTATTACAAGTGAGATTGTACTGTAGTAGAAATTGGATTTTAAAGTAGATTTTTAAAAATATACCACAAAGTGAGACACATCCAATTTATATACTACATAATGACTATGTATTTTTTGTACAATGGCTACCTGTCCAGAAGATAAACTCCGGTTACTTTTTTGGTCTGATTTGGCGTTTGTGTTATACCGCCGGGAATGGCTTACGCGCCTGACACGTGTTAGCTCCTGGTTTAATCTCAGAAATTATTTTGGAAAAAAATTGAAAAATAAAAAAAATCTCGAAAAAAAAAAAATTAATTAAATTTTTTATTTCGTTTTTTTTTTAAATTTGGGAGGACATGTGTCACTCCAAGATTTAATCTAGAAACAAAAAAATTTTCAATTAAAACAAATTAAAAACCAAAACACTATCAGACATCAAACGGCTTGCCCTCAATTGAGAAGAACCCTAACCCATAAACCATAGCCCCTAAAATCGCGAGAAATCGTTTAACCAAATTGTTCGAGATGGAATCTTCTTCGTTGTCGTTCTTTTCGAGTGTGCCTACTAATGATGGAACCCATTGCCGGTGCAGTAATATCGTCGTGTATCGGTACGCATTTACGGAATCGCATATGGGAAGAAGATTCATTGGTTGTCCCAATTGCGATGTGAGTTCATTTAATTGTTTATGTTGGTTTACACTAGATGGATGGGCTAAATCCTAATGTTGAATTTGGTGGTGTTGATGAATTAGGGGGGATTATGTTCACGTAGCCAATTACATGGAGGGCACCCACATCAATGATTCTTCTTGGTATTTTCTTCTTCGGTTTATTCATGTCGGAGATTAAAAATAAACACTAAAATAATTTTCTTCTTCGGTTTATTTTAGTGAACAAACACTAAAATCGAAATAAATAAAAAAATGAAATAATTTTAAAAAATGAAATAAAATTAATTTTTTTATCAGATTTTTTTTACTTTTATTTTTTTTCCGATTTTTTTCAAAATAATGTCTGAGATTAAACCAGGAGCTGACACGTGTCAGGAGCGTAAGTCATTCCCGGCGAGTGTAACACAAACGCCAAATCCGACCAAAAAAGTGACAGGAGTTTATATTCTGCACAGGTAGCCATTGTATAGTATACAAAAAAATACATAGCCGTGTAGTATATAAATTGGATGTGTCTTCTATTTTTAAAATTTTTCCGTAAAATGATGCAATAAGTGAAATAAGAATATCTAAATTTGACGAAATTTTCAATTTTAACCTCTCGTAGACAACAATAATACACAATATAGAGTTTCTGCAGATAGAATGTGAGAAAACAGAAGTTCATTGCACAACTTTCATGAATCCGCATGGGATTTTACGCAGATTCAAAGTTACTTTTCTGAGCGAAGATGGGAACTTGATGTAACATAGAAAGCTCTTTGATGCAAGTGAATTATTGGTGGAGCACTTCAACGTTTCAAGCTTATCGAGACAAGAAAGATCAAGGACATTGTCCATCGCAATGTTACAAACTATCCCGAGTTTTCTTATGTTGGGGACTTGTTCAAAGAATTCGCTTGTAACTCCAAACAGCTGCATATTTGTTAGCATCTCCAGCTTCTCGTTCAGATGCTTTCTCTCATTTTCGGGGTGATGCCAGACAAACGTTTCCTTGCACTTGATATGCATTAATTGTGACATTCCCAACAGTACGGTTGACAAAGCAAATGCCCTGAATGATGGAATTCTGCGAATAACAAGCGCGTGCAAATTCCAAAGGTTGGAGATTGAATCTGGTATGTTTAAATGGCAACTAAAGGCCAGATACCTCAGCAACACCAGTTGAACTATCCCAAGAGGAAACTGGAAGAGTTCTAGTTTGTAAGATAATAATCTTGTGTATTGATTCAATAATGAGTACATGTATTTATACAATGTGATTGCTTGATAGCCAAGTATTTTAATCTAATTAGGAAAGCCAAGTATTCTAATCTAATAAGGAAAGCCAAGTATTCTAATCTAATAAGGAATCTACTTTAACTCTAATCTAACTATGATTATAATTCTAGATATATACATATTCTAACACGCCCCTGCAGTCGAAACGGGAGGCTGGCGAATGTTTAGACTGTCACGAAAATCATCAAAGAGAATCTTCGGAAGGCCCTTAGTGAAAATGTCAGCAATCTGATAACGAGTGGGTACATGTAAGACTCGAACTTCACCCCTTGCAACCTTTTCGCGGACGAAGTGCATATCCATCTCTATGTGCTTCGTGTGTTGATGCTGGACTGGATTACCGGACAAGTAAATGGCACTAACATTGTCACAGTAAACTAGCGTTTCTTTATGAACCGGAAAGTGCAGTTCGAGTAGCAAATTGCGAAGCCAACAAGATTCGGAAACAACATTAGCAATACCGCGATATTCAGCTTCGGCACTGGAGCGAGAAAGAGTGGGTTGTCGCTTAGACGACCAAGAGATGAGATTATCACCGAGAAAAACACAATAACCAGAAGTAGATCGTCGTGTATCAGGACAACCACCCCAGTCAGCATCGGTGTAGGAAGTCAATTTGTCCACCCGTGAGTTATATAGTTGCAAGCCAAGGTCCTTGGTTCCTTGAATGTAGCGTATAATATGCTTGAGAGCATTCATATGATCAACCCGAGGATCGTGCATGTGAAGACACACCTGTTGAACCGCATAAGAGATATCCGGACGAGTGAATGTGAGATAGTGAAGAGCACCAGCAAGCTGACGATAGGCAGTGGGATCCGCAAAAGGAGCAGAAGTCGAGGCTCCCAATTTCGGTTTGGTATCGACCGGCGTTTGGGAAGGAGAGCAGGATGACATGTTGGCGCGTTCGATAATCTCCTCTGCATATCGTCTCTGTATGAGTAATAAACCGTCTTTGTTCCTAGTCACTGCAATGCCCAATAAGTAGCTGAGAGGACCAAGATCTTTCATAGCAAATTCGGCACTTAAGAAGGCCATAATAGATTTGCGAAGAGTGTCGGTAGATGCAGTGAGAATAATATCGTCAACATAGAGAAGAATATAAGCAATGTCAGAACCATCTGTAGATAGATAACAGAGTGATCAATCTTTGTGAGAGAAACCAACTGTCGCAAGATGGTCAGCAAATCGCTGATACCAGGCCCTCGGTGCCTGTTTCAATCCGTAGAGGGATTTCTTTAGTAAACAGACATGGTCAGGATGTTGAGAGTCTTTGAACCCCAATGGTTGATGCATGTATACGGTTTCAGTAAGGTTACCGTGAAGAAATGCATTCTTGACATCAAGTTGGTGAATTGGCCAGGAACGAGATCGCAATCTCGAGCAAAGGCGAATAGTAGCGGTTTGACTGACAACTGAATGTTTCATCACAATCAACACCTTTTTGCTGAGATCGGCCATCACCTACAAGACGAGCCTTATGTCGCTCAAAAGAACCGTCAGATTTCTTTTTGTGACGAAAAATCCACATAGATCGAATAATATTTGCATTGGATGGCTTAGGAACTAACTCCCAAGTCTTATTATCAATAAGAGCATTATATTCATCGAGCATGGCGGATTTCCAATTGGGGTCGGCTAAAGCATGTACTGGATTTCGAGGAAGAGGAGAGATGGCAACGGATGTAGCAAGATTGACATAATTCGGACCATAGTATTTAGGGTTCCGCGTACGCGACCGGGTGAGAGGTGCGGTTGGAGCAAAACCGGGAGGGAAAGTGGGCCGATTAGCGGTTGGCCCAGTGGGGAACTGGTTGTGAAGCGGTTTGCCAGTGAAGCGTAACTGCATCGATATCGGTTGGCCCAGTTGAGGCAGAACCGGGCCTAGAGGTGGGCTGCTCAGATGGGCCAGAGATGGAGTTGGGCCGAGTGAGCAAGTGATGAAGAAAAGATGGATCAATATCCGAATCCAAGTATTCATAGGTGGTGGGTTCGGGTGTGTGGTGCTTGGAGAAAGGAAAACTCGATTCGTCGAAAACCACATGTCTAGAGACAATGATTTTACGACTAGAGATTTCATAGCATTTGTACCCCCGATGATCAGACGGATACCCAAGAAAAACATAAGGGACGGAACGAGCTTGGAGTTTGTTTATAGTAGAGGAAGGAAAGAGGGGAAAACAAAGACAACCAAAAACACGAAGATGGTCATATCGTGGAAGTCGATGGTATAGATATTGAGTGGGGGAGGAAAACTCAAGTACCTTTGAGGGAAGGATGTTGAGTAGATAAGTTGCTGTTGCTAGTGCATGATGCCAAAAGGATGGCGGGATCGAGGCATGAGCAAGAAGAGTCCGAACAATATTATTTAGGGAACGAATATGCCTTTCGGCCTTGCCGTTTTGGGAAGAAGTGTGAGGGCAAGAAAAACGGAAGTGAATACCGTTGGTTTGTGCAAAAGAGTGAAATAGACTATTGTCAAATTCCTTGCCATTGTCGCATTGGATGTTTTTAATAGAAGTATTGAAGTGTGTGCGAACAAATGCATGAAACATAACGAAGATAGCAAATACTTGAGATTTCTTAGAGATAGGGAAGGTCCATAAGAACTTGGAAAAATCGTCAAGAAACAGCACATAATAGCGGTGACCGCTAGAGCTAGCTATAGGGGAAGTCCAGAGATCACTATGCACAATATCAAAGGGAGAAGTAGTAGTTGAGAATGAATTATGAAAAGGCAATTTGATTTGTTTCCCTAAAGAACAAGAGGGACAAAAAGAATGTTTTAGAGCATTACAACGAATAAAGTTCTTGCTAGAGAGAGAGCTAAGTATAGCTTCTCCCGGATGCCCTAAACGACTATGCCATAAAGTAGAGGGAAAAACTGAAAAAGCTGTTTGAATGGGGGTGGCCAGTTTTGTGGAGTGGATTGGATATAGGTCTCCGATGCTATCACACCTCATGATTCGTTTCCCGGTCTGGAAATCCTTAACCGAAAAACCAAAGGGATCAAATTCAATGGAAACAGAGTTATCTGTGGTAAACTTGCGAACAGAGACAAGATTTTTGACAAGGTTAGGAGTATGTAACACGTTTTTCAGGAGAAGAGGAGGATGGGGAGGAGATAGGGAAGTGTTACCATAACCTTTAATCGGAAGCATATGGCCATTGCCAACAATAACTCGATGATTATAAGTATTCGAATTGAAATAAGGGGAGAGAGTACCTTTGTCGGGTGTCATGTGAGACGAAGCACCCGTGTCCATGTACCAGTTACCATCCGGAGGAGTGAGTCCCAAGGTGTGCATAGCTGCCTCGACATCGGTGGGCGAAGCACCGGAGTAGAATGCCTGCTGATTAGGCGGACGAGGGCCAAGGAGACCCTGCTGAGTTGGTGGACGAGGCGCGGGCTGCCATGGGGCCGTGGGGAAGGGGCACGGCGGGGCCCATTGCTGCCAGGGCCAGCCGTACGGCTGCCATTGAGGAGTGGGCTGCCGTGGCTGCCACGGGTGAGGAGGAGCTCCAGGAGTTTGCCCGTATGTGGTGTTACCTTTGCGGTTTGGACCGCCTCTGTTGGTGTTCTTCTTCTTGTTCTTGGTGTTGGTGTTGTTGTACCTGCCAGAAGAAATAGAAGAAGAGGATGGGATGACAGAGTTAGAGGTATCTCCAGAGTTATTGCCACCAGAAGAAGCTAAGAGGGCCGAACCACCGGCCTCTTTGTTTGCACGATGCTTGAGTGTTCGCTCCGCGAGCTTTATACGAGAGCGAACACTCTCAAAAGAAGGTAGAGGATCCTGATTTTGAACATAGTCAACAGTTCCGGAATAAGCTTCAGTTAAACCACTGAGAAGACGTAGAACTAGACGGCTTTCAGAAACCTCAATACCAACGTCGGCAAGTCGATTGGCAAGTGACTTGACGTGATTGCAATAGGCCTCGGCGGAAGAGAAGTTGTCAAGGCGGACGTCCGCGAGCTCTTCCTCTAGATGAGTAGCTCGAGAACCTTTGTTATCCATGAAGATTTCTTCAAGACGGGACCAAGCAGCAGCAGCCGTGTCATTCTTGACAAGAATGGCATGAAGGAGGTCGGAAGATACTGTCGCATAGATCCACTGTAAAACGACGGCATCAAGTCGATTATAGAGATCAACATCGGCTTCCTTGAGAGCCTTGATTTTGGCGATGTCGGCCTCTGCTGTCGGTGGGAGAATGTGATGCATAAGATTATGCACCCGTGCTTGAACCTGGAATAACGTCACCCAAGAATGATAGAGGCCTGTCTCAGTATCCAACGTGATAGGGATTAGTGATCGAACGTTGGTGATAGAGAGAGCCGGATGAAACTTGGATGATTCAGACATGGTGGAAAAAAAAGGAAAAACGAAGAGCTGTTCGGGAAAGAAGGATGGAGGCGTGAGGCCGGATGAACAGAGGTAGGGGAGGGTTGTTTCCGCGTGAGGCTGACGAAACAGGAGGGGAGAGTAGAAGAAGAGGGTCGCCGCGATTTTGTGAAGAAAATCGTGGAGAACGTGAACAACTAGTAGCAGCGGAGGGGACCGAATTTAGGTCTTGATACCATGTAAGATAATAATCTTGTGTATTGATTCAATAATGAGTACATGTATTTATACAATGTGATTGCTTGATAGCCAAGTATTCTAATCTAATTAGGAAAGCCAAGTATTCTAATCTAATTAGGAAAGCCAAGTATTCTAATCTAATAAGGAATCTACTTTAACTCTAATCTAACTATGATTATAATTCTAGATATATACATATTCTAACATAGTTGAAACACATCTAGTATCCTCAGCAATCTCAACCTGACAAAAACAGGAGTCGGCTCTTCTAACGCGTGACCACTGGAATCTCCAAGTACGCAGCTGCAACATCTTCCAAGCTGGCATCTGCAATTTGTTTGATAAACCCTTCGGAAATCCACAGCTTGATTATTTTCGAAGCACGTATATCAACACAATCGGCAAACGCCCCCACATAGAGAAAACAAGGTTTCAAGTAATATGGCAAATGGTTATAGATGAGAAATGACACACAAACAATTATATTTCCACGGTCTGTTTCACCGTGAAGCTTTAATTCCAAAGCTTGAGCAACAAGCTCCCAGAAACTTGGTGTCTTATCGGAGGTGGTTAGTAGGCCAGCAATGTAGACAACTGGTTGAGTGATTCCGCTGCAGTAGCCGACAATTACTCTCCCAATTGATTCCAATTCGTGATCAGGGCAATGATCAAGTGCAAACACCTTATGACAAAATAACAGCCAAGATTCGCTATCTGTCAGGTATCGCATCACGTGGGGATCTCCTCTATAAAATGCAGCTGTTGCCTCACAGTCATCTTTTTTAGCAGCAGTATAAAGAATTCGACATCCATGGCCGTCATCGGGACAGAACTTTCTCAATGCGTCAATTGTATTAATATACCCTACATCATGAAGTGCCATAAAATACTTTCTGTATCTCAAATCATCGCGTACGAGTATGCCCAATTCATCAACGGTTAGGCGACGCAACTCCTTGGTAATTACCTTGCCTAGGCTCTCGAGCAGGTTGAGCAGAACGACTTGTGCATCTGCTCCAAAGGGAACAGTAACCTAAGCACGAGCGTTGAAGTGATCGGCAACAGAAGAATCAATGAAAAGTCTTTGAGCAAGAGTCCTCTTACCCACGCCATGCATTCCAACGATAGGTATGATCTGGAGCTTAGATGGACCTTGGAGGAGTCGTGACTTGAGAACCTGAAAATGGTCTTCATAAATAGCAACAAAGTCGTTGACCTTCCTTCTCTTGTTGTTGGTGGTGTTTGAGTTTGATGGTAAATATTGTAAGAGTAGGGAGTTGTCTACCGGACACCGATATCTTGGTAGAGGAGATGAAAAGAAGCAAGGGAGACATAAAGATCCAATACGCCTCAAGATATCCAGAGACAAATATCTAGAAGGTTTTCTTCGAATCATCTGTTGTTGGGTGGATTGAAATTGTTGAGCAACCAGATCCAATACTTGATGAATACTCTCCTCATCCTCAAATGCAACAGCTGAAGCATCATCACTCGGACAAGGAGGTTGGTGATTAGTTCCACTGCTGCTTCTGATGATGTGGAGTTCAACGCCGTCTTCCGCCTTGTAAGCAGCATCCATGATTCGAACCAACAATGGATATGAATCGTCGTCACAGAAATTTAAATCCGAATCGATGAGGAAGTCTGTGAAAGAACGGGCATGATGGAGGAAGGAATCAATATGAGCTATGATATCAGCATCATCATGAAGATGATTCTCCGGCTGCTGCTCATCAAGATATCGTTGTACAATCTCAACCATGCTTACAACAATAAAAGCCATATTCACTACTCTGCTCAGATCTCTCTATTGTTTTGGTCAACTGATTGGATACAAGAGTGAACAAGGAAACTAACATGATGTAGTTAGTGTTGTGCTCAGAATACTTGGACATTTTTGTAATTATGAAGCTTTTCGAGGACAATTCTGTCCGTTCACCAGCTTTTTACAGGGATGAGTTGGGAATTTCAGAAGCACAATGTTTTACTTCCCCGTTCCAAAGAAATCTTTCCATTTTGACTTTGACCGGGCTACACGATTGCAATAGAATATTCTAAAACATATTCTATTGAAGGCAGACAATAAGGTGCTTCTTTTAGAGAACTTCGGTTGAACTTCAACTGTCTTCGACTTTGACCGTGAATTACTCTTAAACTATAATAGTAAATAATTTAATAAAATCACATAATAAAAATTTAAGTCGAAGACAGTTGACCGAAAAATAGTAAAATGGAAATATTTCTTTGGAACGGAGTGAGTAGTATTTATTAATTACTTCATGTCTCCTACGGTTCGGCACGTTTAAAAATCGAAGAACCACCAATTACAACTTTGATTTGTGTTTCTTTTAATTAGAAAAGTAAAAAAAAAAAAAAAAAAGTCTCATAACGGACGGTCTCTAGACAAGACGGTCTATATTATCAATAAAACCTTATTAATTAAAACGTTTATATTGTTATAGAAATAAGTCTTGTGAGAACATAGACGTTTTGATTTTCTTGAAAATATAGGTTTATGTAGAGACCGTCTCTCAGGAAACTTATAAAAAAATGTGTTAGATTTATCTACTTACTTATTATTAATTACTTGGCTATATAATTAAATTAGAAAAAAAAAAGATTTACCCACTTAGTAAAAGGTTTTAAGTTTTTTTTTTTAATAGAGCAAAGGTTTTAAATTTTAAGACATTAAACGTTTTACTAAGTGGTTTAATAGATATTAAACATATAAGGGAAAAGTTAAATGTTTAAATAAAATATTAAACAATACAAAGCCTCTTTCTCGGGTGGACCGTTGGTTTTTTGGTACGAACCATGGGGTTCGATAATCGCGAGTTACCACCAGTTCCATCATCGGTTATGGGTTAGGTGGGGGGAGACAAACAGTAACAAACACCGTCTAGGATGGTTTCGGTTCGGTTCCTCTAACCAGTTGGTTTCGGAGCTTTATGTGATGTTTAAAGTAATTTAACAAAGAATTCCATCTTACATTTCTATTTAGGGTGGTGTTCCTAGAAAGCTTTGATCCTAATGGGACAAGTGTATTCTGTGAATTTTGGCCTTTTATCTTTGGATCAGTTAGTTGATTGATTGTTGGTAAGTGATATATATATATATATATATATATGGAAAATTTCGGATGGTACCCTTTAAATTAGGTCCAATAACAGATTCACCCCTTCTATTCGAACAATAACAGTTACATCCAAAAATTGAACTGAGGAATTTCCGATATTACAGATAGGTCCAAAAGTCAAACTTCGTGATGACATGGAATTGCTTTTTGCTGATGTGTCGGCTAAAGTTGCTCTTAATAACGAAAATGTCATTCAATATTTTGATTTTTGAATTTCTTTTATTCTATTTCTTTATTTTCTTTTCTTTTCTTTTTGCTTTTCTTTTTCTTCTTTTATTTAGGCTCCAACAGACATTGGACCCGTCTGTAATTAAGTAAAACAAATGTAGGGACCTGAATGTAATTGGTTAGCGAGTTGGGGGTCAATTGAATTACCATAAACTATTTGGCCCAACTAGCTATTATCCAAATAAAATTAAAAGTTCAATTCAGTCCCTACAACTTTTCAAAATTTGCAATTGGGTTTGTCAAATTCTCAATTGTAAGGGTTTCATGTTCCGAAAACTTTAAATTGAATCCCTAAAACTATAAATGAACGAAAACACAAATCAAAACTTAACATATCCACATTAAAAGCTCCAAATCGGAGCTATTAAAGCTCCATGTCGGAGCTTTGAAGAGCTCCGACTTCGAATTGTCCACAGCTCCAAACCGGAGCTGTGTATAGCTCCGATATGGAGCAAGAAGCACTGCTTGAGTCAGGTAACAGCTCCCGATTGAAGCCATTTCAAACCGAGCCGCAGCAATTCCGTCAGCATTCACTCCCAAGATGGGTCATTACTCAACTCCGATTTGGGTGGTCCGGATCTTTGCAAATCGGAATTGGAGCCTCTTTTAGTTTGTGGTGGTCGGATCTTTGCAATGAATATGATTCCGAGAAGGTGGAGATTTTTTGTAATGAAGAAGAAGGGAAAAAGTAAAGAGAAGAGAATAAGAAAGAAAAACATGATCAGCTTTAAGGAGGAAGAAGATGAACAATGATAATCAATTTGAGATAAAAAAAGAAAATAGATAAGAAAATGAATAATCAATTTAATTTCATTTTTGCTTTACTTTATTGTTTAAGTTAAAAAAATTCCACCATGGCAAAGAGAGAGAATGCATTTTGATTTTGGTCAACTCTAGGGGGGTATTTGTTATTGTTCGAATAGAAGGGACCAATCTGTTTAGGGGGTCAATTTAAGGGGTACCATATGTAATTTTCTCATATTTTATTATATATATGAGTCCGCCCACGTCTCTTGCCGAACTAAAGAGAGTATGTCGGAGCGTAGGTATGGTTCTTCCTAAATCGTCAAGTCTCAGTTCGAAGTCCTCTAGTTAAATAAGTTCGGCCACAGATTAGGAGTCTGCATGGGAATAAAAGATAGTCAGAGTGTAGATTCCCTTGATAGCAATGGGTCCGTCAGTCAAGTAAGACCGTTCATGTGTGTTGGTCCGTTGGTTAGACACTTGTAGGTCGCTGATCTGTAAACAAGAATAGAAAGGGTTAGACCCTTTTGGGCCGGCCTGCCTTAGACAGTCCGGACTAAGATTCAACTAGTTAGGAGGCGGATCAAGCTTGGGCTCGGACCTCAAAACTTAGAGAGTGGATTATTGGGAGTCGTTACCTCTACATCATATTTGCACCGTCTGTGGGAACCCCTAAGTACAAAAAGTCATGGCACCATCCAAGAGACAGACAAAAAAGGCTGCCTCTACCCGTCCCCGATCTACGGCCTCCATCGCCGGACCCTCTTCCCAACACCAGCAACAAGCCTCTGGTGGCAACAGATATTCCGGGGATAATAGGGTCATTTATGAACACGACGAGAGAGATGGGAACGAGGCCTCCCTCTCCACCTCAGAAAGGATGGTAGAACAGGCCCCACCTCTGCCACTAAATCCACCTCAAGCACCAATCAAACCAATCATAGCAAATGTGGCACACGTGACTGCCGATGGAATACTAGTCGGGTTCAACGAGGCACAAATCCAACTCTTGCAGGCAGCTCTGCAAATGAGAACCCAACCACCCAATCCTATGGGCATACCCATAGCTGAGGCCCCAGTATACCCCATCCAAAATCAACCACAAGGGCAGGCAGTGGCAGACCTTGTGGTTGAATCCAGAGGACCTCCATATTCACGGAATATTGATCGATCTGAGAACATCATAGCACCAAACAGGAGAGCTCCGGAGGATCTGGGGAATCTATTGAGCAACCGAGCCCGCATTAATCAGGGGAGTAGGGGGGAGAACAGGGGAGTCGAGGGTGGGAACCCTCGTGACCCCACTCCTTCCCGGGTCTCTACAAGAGGTCGACGCCCACGGGACTACGATAGGAGAAATCAGTATCATGATCAATACACTGACCAGGAAACCCTCTGCGGATACCGAGGAGACAAACCTCCACGCACCTATAGGCGAAACCGCAGAGATAACAGATCACTTACTCCAGATGAAAGAAGGGAGGATGAAGAACACTATATGAGAAGAGGGAGGAGTCAGGAAAGGCGTAGAGAAAGAACCAGGTCTAGGTCTGAGAGAGCTCATCGACGGGATTCACCCATGAACAAAACATAAAGAATTAAAGAACATGTCCGAATTCATGAGGCAGCCCTGGACCTAGAACGATCAAAGTTAGAGTCACTCACTCAAGCCAGGGACATTATCAAATATGGGCGGAACGTAAATCCTCTATGTTTGGCAATAAGAAGAACATAACCTCTGGGGCAGAACCCACCCGCATCCAAAGAAACGTTCGATGGAAATTCATGTCCCATCGATCACATAATTCGTTTTGAGGCATCTCTAGGAGGTATGGGCATACCAGACAATGTGAAGGCCCAATTATTCCATAATACCTTCTTTGGATCGGCAATGACTTGGTGGAAACAACTCCGGCCGGATTCCATCACGTCCTGGGATCACTTGCTAACAAAATTCACCCTAAAATTCGAAAATTTCCTGGAAACAGCACGACCTGTTAGCTATCTAGCAGAAATCGTACAAAAAGAACACGAGAGTCTGAGATCCTTCGTGAAGAGATTTGAGCAAGCCACAACCATGGTAGAGCAACACCCCATTAAGGAACGAGTTATCCACATGGCTGAAAATACTAATAATGCTTCGTTCCGTTACAAGCTTATTGACGCAGGCATAACCACCGAACGGGAACTGACCGACATGGTCAAAAAATTCTTAAGCACGAATGAGACTCTTAAAAAAATGGTAATAAGGGCCGAGGTCAAAAAAAGCCAAACCCTTACAGGATAATCCTAGATTGGGAAACCAACACTTTGAACAAAAAAAGAAAGGGAGACAGGAGGGGACGTATCGAGGAAAGAAGAAGATCCCCTCGCAAGCTTTACATAAACTACACTGACTTGAAGGCTCCCAAGGAACAAATCCTCACCATCATGCAAAGTAAAGGAGTCCCGTTCGAATGGCCGGCCAAACACAGAGAGATAAGGTTTACCAGAAACTTGAATGAGTATTGCCACTTTCATAGACAAGTGGGACTCGATTGGAAAATGCACACATCTCATACAGGAGATCCAGCGACTGATCGAAATGGGCTACCTACAAGAGTATGTCATAAAACGATCCGATGGGGGTGACCGACGGAATCTGGAGGAGGGAAATGCATCTCAAGGTCAGCAAAACACAAGAGAGCACAGGAATACCCCTCCCCACAGATCTGGCCCACGACATGATAGAAAGGACCAATGACACCTAGACAGAAGGTGATCACTGAGCCCCAGGAGGACCTCAACCTTGCCTGGACCCCCCAAGTCCAAGAAGACAAAAAGAAACTAGGAGATCCCTCAGCCCCAGAAGACATCAAGGAAATCAGAGATCTCCCAGTTCAAACCGAGAGATAAGAAGGGTGGCCTACGTAGGAACGCAGCCGGCCTACATAGAAGAGAACCCTGTCATTTATGGGAGAATACTTAGCATTGCGGGAGGACCAACAGGAGGGGATAGCCGAAACGCTCGCGAAGCAACAACCCGATCACTTCAGAAATCAGATGAAAGGTCTGTGAACATGGTGAAACCTGGCACCAATGTCATTACCTTCGATGAATCTGAAGCCCCACCCCCATGCCGAGGTGAGGGATTAATCCACGATCCTGATGGCCCATTGGTGATAGAAGTGGACATTGCGGGATATGAGATGACCAAAGTACTCATTGACACAGGAGCTTCCTCCAATATCCTCTTTATGAGCACAGTAAGAAAAATGGAGATGAGCTTGAGAGGAATGATACCTGTAACGACAGACCTTGTAAGCTTTGGTGGATCAAGAGTTAGACCAAGAGGAGTCCTCTATCTCTCACTTTCCATAGGGAAGGCACCATTCCGAATCACCAAGCAGGTGCCATTTGTCATCACAGAAGCAAACTGCGATTACAACATCATCTTAGGAAGACCAGCACTGAATCAATTCAAAGTGGTGGTGTCAACCTTCCATCTAAAGATGAAGTTCCCGACCGAAGCAGGAATCGTAACCATTAGTGGAGACCGGAGACAAGGATGGGAATGTTACATGCTCTCCACCCGGAGAGCTTCCCGACCCTACCGAAAGGAACAAGATATCAGGAGGGAAGAAGCCAACATAAGGGCAAAGAGACAACGTCTCTTCATAAAAGAGAAGTCCGTGATTCGAGAAAGGAGAGACCCTTGGGGAAGGGATAAATTGGCTGAAAATGGGTGTCGAGAAAAAGAAAGGTGCTACCATCACGAAAGAAGGAGAGGACCAGATCGAGAAGTACAAGGTCATCCCACTAGAACCTCCAGGAGAAACCCCGACCAAAAAGCTTTTTTCATGAAAACCGGATGGCACCTCGCGAGGATGTCCAGAAGTCCCTATCGTAGAAGGAAGTCCAGAAAAGACCGCGAAAATCGGCTCGGAGATGGATGCTGAGACGACCATCAAAATGGTGGCATTTCTTAGAAAGAATGCCGATGTTTTCGCATGGAGCACGGAAGACTTAACCGGAATTGATCCCCGTATGATGCACGAACACAATATCGACCCCAACGTCAGGCCCATCCATCAAAAGAAAAGAGACCATTGCCCCATTCACAACAAAATCATCGCGGAAGAAGTTGAACGACTTCTCAAAGCAGGACATATTCAGGAAGTTCACTACTCAGACTGGATATGCAATGTAGTCCTAGTTGAAAAAAGTCCGGGGAAGTGGAGAATGTGTAATGACTTTACCAGCCTCAACTGCTTCTGCCCAAAAGACCCATATCCTCTCCCAAGAATAGATCAGCAGTAGACTCCACCACAGGATGTGCCTTGCTAAGCTTTACGGATGCCTTCCAAGGGTTCTACCAAATCAAGATGGCAGAACATGACATAGATAAAACCGCCTTCATCACAGCAGGCGGAGTTTATTGTTTCAAGGTCATGCCGTTCGGACTATGCAACGCAGGAGCTACGTAACAGTAACTAATGAATCACATGTTCAGGGAAGAGCTGGGCAAATCAATGGAGGTTTACGTGGACGACATTTTGGTAAAAAGCAAGGAATCAACCGACCACATTTGACACCTGGCAAGATGTTTCGCCATAGTAAGAACATATGGCATGAAGCTTAATCCGGCCAAATGCACGTTCGGTGTTACGGGAGGAAAATTCCTAGGATACACGGTCACACAAAGAGGAATTGAGGACAACCCAAAGAAGATAAAAGCTATACTAGAACTTCCTCATCTGAAAAAACTCAGAGACGTCCAAAGACTTATAGGGAAAGTGATATCCCTTAGCCGCTTCATTTCTAGATCTGCTGAGAAGAATCTTCCATTCTTCAAAGTCCTGAGAAAATCCGACCATTTTGAGTGGAACCCCGAATGCAGAAAGGCTTTTGAAAACCTGAAACACTACCTATCCTCCCCGCCCCTCCTTTCCAAACCTGAAGAAGGAGAACTGTTGTACATTTACCTCGCCATCACTCCAGAGGTGGTGAGTTATGTCCTAGTACGTATACAAAAGAACGAGCACCTACCAGTATACTACCTAAGCAAAGTATTGGGAACAACCGAAAAGAATTACAAGGAAATCAAGAAGTACGCCTATTGCCTAATGGAAGCCTCGAGAAAGCTCAAGTCGTACTTCCGATCACACAAGATAGTGGTCCTCACCAATCAGCCACTGAAGTAGGTCTTGGGGGACGCATCCAAGTCAGGAAGGTTGGCTGATATGCTCAAATCACTACTTAGGAAACAAGTAGAAAGCAGTTGCTGCAAATAGACAATGCTAACCACGAGGTCGTTCGCTAAGGAATCAATTAGGCTATCGCAACGATTGAAAACAAACAGTTACTTGCGAAACAATGTTGATTTGTTTGAATTCGAGTACTTCTTAAAACTAGAAAACGGAAATTAACAATGTAGTAGTTTGTAAGAATGAGGTAGGAGGAACACAGTAGTTACGATCAAGCAATACTAATTCGCTCTAGGGATACGATCATATTGTCACACGGTCGGTGTACAGAAAACTATCAATTCAACCTTTACCAAACGAGCGATATTTGAACTAGAGTAATCGTGGGTCGTCAATCCACGATCCTTAACCAAAACGTTTTAGAGAATCTTTGAACGAGAGTATTGAATTGAAGGGTTTTTACGAAGATCTTTGAACGAGCCTAACCTATATGAACGATTTCGAACCCTAGAAGCAAATATGCAAAGCTATCACGCAACTACAATGTTCGGAGTGATTTAGCTACTCATAATCGAAGTAAGGATGAAAGAATACAAGATATTGCCCATGTTTAACATAAACAGAATAATAATCGCATGCAAGCTCAAACAATTCGAGAAACAGAGTAAGAACGAATTGAATAAGATAAAACAATAGAGATTTCCCACAGTAATCAGGGATTCGATATCAATCCTTCGATGAATAGTCAAAATCAAGCTCCAAATTGTTATCAATGTCAAAGTATGGATGTGTGGAGCTTTTTCTATCCACTAGGTTTTTGATCTAGGGCAAAGTGTGTTTTTTGACAATAGAATGAATATCTAATATAAAACGTCTGAAAAACTAAGTCTGGGCGAATTAGGAAACGAAATTGCAGAAAAAACGGCAAAAGAAGAAACTGGCGTTGCCAGTTTGGTCCGCCAACAAACAGTGAGTTACTAGCGTACGCCAGTTTGATAACTCGCGTCGCCAGTTCTTCTGGAATGACTGTTTTGCCCTTTTGATGCCTTTTGACCCCAATTCTTGATATTTTGGCCTTCCCGCTCCACTTCTAGCATCCATACGAGGCATTGGAGCTCCATATCTTGTAGATGCATATAAAATACACCATTTTACCTTCAATTAGCACGGTTTAGCCAAATACCTACAAAACACACAGATAACAAAACAAATAAAAAAACTCTAGGAAAACTAATAAAACTATACACAAGGATGACAAAAAGACGGTAAAAAAGACCAAATGAGACGATGTAAAACCGACTCATCATTGGCCAAGTGGACAATAGAACTAGGAGATCACACAATCGAGTATCTGGCTCCATCTGCCAAGAAGGCACAAGTCTTGGCCGATTTCCTAGCCGAATACCCAGGAAGCGCAGAAACACAGACACCAGGAGATAACCAAACTCCGACCTCCGCAGATGGTCCACCCACAAGTGAAGTCTTGACATTAGCTACAACCATAACAGATATAGGGACCGGAAAGAACCTCGAAACCGACCCTGTGGCAGAATGGATTCTAGAATAAAGAAAAAATCTCAACTTACCACCACCACCCAAGGGAGAACCGCTCGTGACCGCCCAAAAATATAAACCGACCCAACAAGTTGCCTTTACCCTAAAGGAGCTTGGTTCGAATGAGAAGGACATCTGGAAACTTTATGTGGACGGATCGTCGGCCGCTCATGCTGGAGGAACGAGACTTTTGCTCATCAGTCTAGAAAAAGCACATATGGAGTATGCCATACGCCTAACATTCCCAGTCACCAATAATGAAAGACAAATATGAAGCATTGATAGCAGGGATGAGAATGGCTAAATCGGTAATGGCTAGAAAACTCCGCGCCTATTCAGACTCCCAATTGGTCACAGAACAATATTCGAGAAAACTCACAACCAAAAGTGCCTCAATGATAAAATACCTAAAAGTGGTAAAGGACTTGGAAAAGACATTTGACTTGTTCTTTTTGACCAAAATCGGGCGAACCAGCAACATTATAGCAGACGGCTTGTCAAAGTGGGCCATGACCTCTGGGGCAATTGATACCCGAATAGTAGTTCTGATGACAGCCAACGAATCGGCCATCACCACTGTGAAGGAAATGGCTAACATAGGTGCCACAAACAGGTCCAACAATTGGACGAGCGATATCATATGATATCTACAGGATGGGGTCCTACCCGCAGGACCAACCGAATCGAGAAGGGTACAACGAAGAGCACAAAGCTATTTCCTTTCCGGAACCGACCTCTATCGAAAATCCTACGATGGAACTCACTTATGATGCCTGGACCCGTCTGAAGCTAGCATGGTAACAAAAGAAATCCATTTGGGGAGTTGTGCGAATCATTCAGGAGGGAGAGCCCTGGCTCAGAAAATCCAGAGGAATGGCTACTATTGGCCAGAAATGCAGAAGGAAGCCAGCAAATTTTCCAGGTCCTGTCCGAAATGCGAAAAATTTGCACGAATTCCGCATCAACCAACTATTCCTATGATCCCATCCACAATTCCTTGCCCGTTTGATCAATGGGGTATCAACATCGTGGGACCCTTTCCTTTGGGACCAGGTGGGAAGAAGTTCCTGATTGTACCTGTAGAATATTTTTCCAAATGGGTAGAAGCCGAGGCCACTGCCTCGATCTCAGAAAAGAAGGTCATGGACTTCTTATGGCGACTATCTTGCCGTTTCGGATTACCAAGGATCTTGATAGCCGGCAATGGACGTCAATTTTCGGGCTACAAACTCAAAGATTGGTGCGAAGAAATGAAGATTGAGCAAAGATTCACTTCTGTCAGATACCCACAAGCCAATGGTCAAACTGAAGTAACCAATCAAACATAGTTGATAACCTCTAGAAAAGACTCGGAGATGCGACGGAAGATTGGGTAGATGGGTTAGAAGGAGTGCTCTGGGCGTATCGTACCACCGCCAGGACAACAACGCAAGAAACTCCTTTTTGTATGGTCTATGGTTCTGAAGCCATCATTTCAGCATAAATAGCGGTTAATACTTTCCGCATTCAAGGATATAAGCCATCTGATAATCACACCAAGAGGGTCTACGACTTAAACATGTTAGAAACCAAGAGAAGCACAACATTGGCAAGAACCTTGGGATATCAAGCTACCATGGCAAGAGCATAGAACAAACATGTAAAAGGAAGAGACTTCCAAGTAGGAGACCTCGTATTACGAAAAGCTGAAATTCTAAAACCTACCGGGAAGCTCGAGCCAAACTGGGAAGGACCTTACAAAGTCACCAGTTCTAGCATCAATGGAAGTTACGACTTGGAAGACATGAATGGGAAGCCACTCAAATGCACCTGGAATGCTAGGAATCTCCAGAAATATTATCCTTAAAGAGGGGATTGTAACAAATTCGAAAATTATGAATATCTTTTGTAAAGTATTCAGATCACATGAAACTTGTGGTTGCAGGTCCAGGTATAATCATAGATTTTGTCTAGTAAAAGTGCCTCGGACCGAAAGTGTCCGAGCCCACTTCTATTGAAGAAATTATTGAAAGCAATGTCTCGGACCCATAGAGTCCGACCCACCAGCTATGATCAAAGTGTCTTGGACTTACAAAGTCCGACACTCCATCACTTCAAGTATTATTGAAGAAATTATTCAAAGTAGTGTCTCGGACCCATAGAGTCCGACACACCAGCTACGTTCACAGTGCCTTGGACTTACAAAGTCCGACATCGCAACGGTTCAATCGATACTGAAGGAATTATTAAAATGGTGTCGCAGACCCAAAGAGTCCGGCCCGCTAATTAATTCAAAAGGAAGGAAAGTATGCAGTATGAAGATAAAGCCGTCAGATATATTAATAAGATGGTCAGCCAAGGATCGACAAAAATACATTTTCTATCCGCTAAGAGAATGATCGTGGGATGACCGATAGAAAGTTACAACCCTCATAAAGACGAGGGGCAGTTAGTCCTACAAAATGAAGAAGTGCCAACAAAAATACACTTGCACTTTATTCTACAAAAGAAATCTCATACCCCCGGACTAATCTAGGCCGCCTGAGAGCTAGGTCCACCTTCACCCTCTGCTTCCCCACCACGACTTGATCCCTCAGGTTGAGAAGAGACCGAATGGTGGAGGGCTCCTTCTCCTTCTTCCTCTTCTAGACCAAGCGGACGATCTTCTTCCCATCCACTTCCTCCTCCACAGGGTACCGGCATGCATAACTCTTGGAAGCTAGGAAGGGAAGATATGGCGAACTTCCTGCGGCCTCCTCTCGGGCGGAGCCACCAATGGCCAGAACTCATCTTCGGCCAGCTCTTCGAAGGATTTCAGCCTTTCATCCTCGAGTGGATCGCCCTCGTGATCGTCCGCAATATTAATCCGAGGATCAGATATGCTGAACGATTGGTCCAACAGTCCGAGGCCCGGTAGCTGACCGATGCAAGCAAAGAACGCCTCCATCCTAATATCAACCTCCTCAATCTTCTTGAGATAGTAGAAGGAGTCGGACTGTAGGAAATCATGGACGGAGTCCAATCGGCTAGTCCGGGCCGCTTCAACGACGGCCTTTCCAAGACGAGCCCGGGCTGCGGCCGTTAGCTTCAGTCCTCGGTCCGACCTGGCATGAGCGGCTTCCTTATCCTCCAGCTTCTTGGTTATTTCTGCCTTGAAGGCCCAGAGCTTATCGAGTTCGGCCCGTTGCTCAAAAATTTTGGCATCCGCCAACTCCAGCTCTTTGGTCAGACGGACCTTGTCTCCCCCTGATAGCTCACTAAATGCCTCGGCATGAGCTGTCACCTACAAAAGAAATACGATTAGTTAGAAACTATAAAAAGAAGGCCGACATATAAAAAGATTGCAGGATTCCACAACTTACTGCATCCAGGTGAATCCGCATGGTATCGAACAACGCCCTCAGGCTATCAGCAAGGTCCTCCGGAGAAAGGGCCCGTAGGGTTGAGGAGTCCGCTACCCTGCTCACCTCAGCACCTCGGCTCCTCTTAGCAGGAGGCCTATGATGTGCTCAAATTACTACTTAGAACACAACAGTTATGATCGAGTAATACTAATTCACTATAGGGAAATCGTACATACTTGTCACACGGTCGGTGTACATAAATCGATCAATCTAACCTCAACCAATCGTCATTTGAATGTTTTGAACTAGAGTAATCATGGGTCATCAATCCACAATCCTTAACCGAAAACGATTTAGAAAATCTTGAACTAGCGAATTGGATTAATAGTTTTTACGAAGATTTTGAACTAGACAAATCTATATGAACGAATCCTAACCCTAGAAGCGAACACGTAAAATCGTCACATAACTACCGTGTTCGGAGTGGTTTAGCTACTCATAATAGAAGAAAAGATCAAATACTTCAAAGTATTCCATATGATAAACACATACATGTTGATAATCGCACGCAAGCTCATACAATTCGATAAACAATAACAACACGAATCGAAGAGATAAACGATAGAGAATTATCAAATGTTACCAGGAATTCGATATCAATCCTTCAACAATGATCACAACCAAGCTCCAATGATGTCTCAATGTCAAAATATGAATATGGAGCTTTTTCTAAGAACTAGGTTAAAAGAAAGTATCCGGGAAGAAGTCCCAATTCTAAGCTAATAAGGAAAATAAAAGTCGATTTTATGGCGTCTGCATGCAGCCTTACATTGTCGAATTAATCTTCCTCTCGTAAATTCTCGCCGTGGCGAGCAAATTCCTTCGCCACGGCGAGATTCAATCATCAAAACAGGGGAGGTACTCCTAGAATCTTGCCGCGGCGAGCAAATTACTTCGCCGCGGCGAGCCTCTTCATTATTCCCAGTGTTTGCCTCGTAAGATCTTGCCACGGCGGGCCAATTTCCTCGCCGCGGCGAGCTGGTTAATTTGCTTTTCTTCCTTTAGCTCAAAAATCACTAATTCCTACAAAAATAAAGCAAAATGCCAAAGTGTAAAAACGAACAAAAAAGACTAAAAAACTAAAGACAAAGACTCACAAAGACTGCGAAAAAGGACCAAATGAGACTTTAAATTATCGTCTCATCAAACTCCCCAAACCGAACCTTTGCTCGTCCTCGAGCAAACAGACAACCTAAAAACAAACTAGACTCTAGACAACGACAAACAAGAAACACACAAACGAGTCAGACTTCCAAGTGACCGAATTCTACCATTGTAAGCATTAAGTTCACAAGACGCAAAAGGTTTGCACTCAACTAACCTTGACAGAATAGTGCACAAAAAATGAAGCAAGACAGTTTTTCAGGTAAATAACATTTAAGTCTAACTCTTCAATCCCTCACAAGGAATCCTACGCAACTCTCTCACACACTCTGGAAGTGTCCAGTGGGTAATCACTCAAGAACTAGCAAGCGAAGGGAAGGTGACTTTCGCCACAAAGGTGCCTCAAATACCTCATGCAATGTACTCAATCAGTTAAGTCAGAAGGGACTTTTTCTTGCGCGCAGCAGCTTGTCAGAACATACCACCAAACTTCCATATCACCACATTTTTGCATACAATGAATTACATGCTAATCAATTTGGCCACTATGGACACTTTTAGTCTCAATTTTTTTGTAGTGTTTGTTTTACCGAAGTCCGCACTTTTGTGTGTGTCAGTTTGGTATACGTGCCATCAACCCTCACGGACATATGGCTTTTAGGACCACGCCGGTATATAGGTAGTATCTGAAACGCGCCCAACACGACAACGGTGATGACAAGCACCACAGATACACCCCGAGACGAATTAACTAATCAGGGGAAGTAGTACAGATTACAAGTATAAATAAGCATATCGACACAACATAATTCTTCTCCCCAAACCGGTTCTTTGTAATGCACTGGCTTTGATAAAATAGACCATAAAGAGCATGTCGTTCGTCATACTTAACTTAACAGAATACACATGAGCATGGAGTGGCGCAAACAAGGGAGTTTGCACTTCCCGAAAGAATTACACAGGCGCCGGTACAATATTTTTTCATCGGCTTTAAAGTTTCTCACCGGCTTTTGGACCAAAGAGATAAACAAACTTGCTATTTACAAGAGAAACAGACTTACAGGATTTTAAATCCACTACCCCACCTTAGTTAAATATCATGCAAAACGTAAGCAGTTAGCAAATTTAACAATCACAATAGGAGCTTTCATAACTTGGAAAAACGACTCACGAAAGACTCTAGAAAGGAAAAGAAGAAGAAGAAAAATGACCAAAACATACAAAAAGTAAAGGATGAAAGACTCTAGAGACTCAGTTAATAGAGAAAATGCAGACAAGACACTAGAGAGCAAATTACCCCTCCCCAAACCTAAACTCAAGCATGTCCTCAAGCGTAGAGTGAAAAACAAAAGAGAATGGGATCAACAGTGACTTGCCTGCAGGTGTACCTTTACAGTTATGTATAAGACTCTTCTTTGTTGGCTAACGAGTACTCTGGAAGTTCTTGGTTCTTCCGGCTGTGCGCCCCTATGTATTTCCTGCTGTCAACCTGCGAAACAGAATGTAGTGGAGTCAAATAGGCTTTCAACTCACGTAGCTTGCCTTGCACCTCGATTGTGCAGGTCTTGGCATGTAAATTAACCACCATGAGAGTCGAGCGGATGAAGGGTCGCCCTAGAAGTAGCATATATTTTTCCATCTCTTTCCCTTTCACCCTCGGTGATTCCACTACCACAAAATCCGTCATTACCGTTACACCGTCCAGCTTATCCGGGACATCTTCTACGATCCCCATGCATCTACTTCGGGCTCCACCAACAAGAGTCATAAAGCATTTGCGCGGCTCCAATCCCTTTAAGCCTAAGTCTCCATAGGTGCCAAAAGTCATCAAATTGCAACTAGCACCAGTATCGACTATTCCGGTAACCTGAGCTGAACGCCCAATGCCTACCAATAAATCAAAACTATCGGAGTCGCTTATACTCTTTTCCGCCTTAGGAATTACTGCGGTGGGAGGGCCAGTTTCTGCAGTTATTTGTTCCGCATTCGCCTCCTCTTCTGGAATCACGGAACTCGGTTCCTCGACTTTCCGCCAGTTCAGCAGCAACATTCTCAGTCTGCGCAACTATCAGTACAGGACTCACTTGAACCGTCACTGGAGTTCCCACATCAGATGCAGAGTTCTCAACCTCATCGGTACATGTGGCAACGACATACTTAACCTTCCCCGGTTCTTCAAAATTTAGCTCAACCGCTAGGACTCTAATGCTTTCTGGGGTTGCTGTGAATCTCCCTTTCTCTATGAACTGCAATCTCCCAACTAGATCACCCAATGTTTGTTCCAGTCTTTTTGCATCGCCGACATCACAAACCTCTGGTCATTCTTTTCCTGAATTCTCTGCGCTTCAAGCCAGAACCTCTCAGACCTCTCCATGTAGCTCCTGATTTCCTTCTCTAGCTCAATAGTACACGCCCCTGGGGTCTCTTCTACTGCTCTGGCTGCCGCTCTCCTAGCCTTATTCCTTGCACCCTTAAGCTGAGATACTGCTGCTAGCCTCTCAAAAACACCATTTAATTCATCGGAGGACGCTTCCAAGAAGGAATTTTTGCAGGTCATATCCACCATGTTCTGACACTCCCAATCCAGGCCTTCATAAAATTTGATGCATAAATTCATATCGTCGATCCGGTGGTGAGGGCATTGGGACAATAACTGCAAAAAGCGATCCCAAGCTTCATAAAAGGTCTCATCACCCATCTGCTGAAACTGTATTATTTGGGCATGAAGATGCTGCGTTTTCTCGAGGGGATAGAATTTATTCATGAACGCCTTATAGAGCAAATCCCAAGTCGACAGAGAATCGCCAGGTTGGTTTAACAACCAACTCCTCGCCTTATCTTGCATACAGATCGGAAAGACCTTCTTCCTTATCTCTCCGTCAGTAACTGTTACCCCTTCGGCTGTCAACGGAATCCCCGAAATTAGTAGTTTGAACTCCTTGATGAATCTTATCACATCTTCATTTTCCATCCCGTAGAATTTTGGAAGGTTGTGGAGGTGGTGAGCCTTGAATTCAAAGTTCCTGGCTTCGTCAGATAGAACAATTGTTGCCCTTTCGGGCCTAACCTCGCTGGGTTGCATGTCAGCTCCATAGGTAAGCTGAGCCATCGGAGTTTCCTTTATGATAAACCTGTTGATAAAGCTACACAACTCGAAAACCTCGAAATATTCTTAGTTTATGTTGGTGCACTAAACTTCAGGTTGAAAAAAAATAAACAAGTAAAAATTCACAATCAAGCGCTACAATAGGAATTGATTCACCGACTGCGGCGCCAAATTTGACGTGCTCAAATTACTACTTAGAAAACAAGTAGAAAACAGTTGTTGTAAACAGACAATGCTAACCACAGAGTCGTTCGCTAAGGAACCAATTAAGCTACCACAACGAGTTGAGAGCAAACAGTTACTTGTGTAAATAGTTTGATTTGTTTGGTTTTGATTACTTCTAATAACTAGAAAACAGAAAAGCGATGTAAAGTTTCAAATCAATGAGATAGAGAGAACACAACAGTTATGATCGAGTAATACTAATTCACTCTAGGGAAATCGTTCATACTTGTCACACGGTCGGTGTACATAAATCGATCAATCCAACCTCAACCAATCGTCATTTGAATGTTTTGAACTAGAGTAATCGTGGGTCATCAATCCACGATCCTTAACCGAAAACGATTTAGAAAATCTTGAACTAGCGAATTGGATTGATAGTTTTTACGAAGATTTTGACCTAGACGAACCTATATGAACGAATCCTAACCCTAGAAGTGAACACGCAAAACCGTCACATAACTACCGTGTTCTGAGTGGTTGAGCTACTCATAGTAGAAGCAAAGATCAAAGACTTCAAAGTATTCCATATGATAAACATAGACATGTTGATAATCGCACGCAAGCTCATACAATTCGATAAACAATAACAACACGAATCGAAGAGATAAACAATAGAGAATTATCAAATGTTACTAGGAATTTGATATCAATCCTTCAACAATGATCAAAATCAAGATCCAATGATGTCTCAATGTCAAAATATGAATATGGAGCATTTTTCTAAGAACTAGGTTAAAAGAAAGTATTCGGGAAGAAGTCCCAATTCTAAGCTAATAAGGAAAATAAAAAGTCCGATTTTGCGTGTCTCGCCGCGGCGGAAGAAATAGCTCACCGCGGCGAGCCTTCTGTTGTCGAATTAATCTTCCTCTCGTAAATTCTCGCCGCGGCGAGCAAATTCCTTCGCCGCGGCGAGATTCAATCATCAAAACAGGGGAGGCACTCGTAGAATCTCGCCGCGGCAAGCCAAAACCTTCGCCGCGGCGAACTCTTCCCGATGGATTTATTGGAGCTCTCGTAAAATCTTGTCGCGGTGAGCTAATTACTTCGCCGCGGCGAGCCTCTTCATTATTCCCAGTGTTTGCCTCGTAAGATCTCGCCGCGGCGAGCCTGGTTAATCTGCTTTTCTTCCTTTAGCTAAAAAATCACTAATTCCTACAAAAATAAAGCAAAACACCAAAGCGTAAAAACGAACAAAAAAGACTTTGAGACTAAAGACAAAGACTCACAAAGACCGCCAAAAAGGACCAAATGAGACTCTAAATTATCGTCTCATCAGCCTATGCACCGGACCCTTGTCCTACCTCTTGTTGGCATCCAGCCTCGCAACCCTTGTGGCATTGGCCAGTACCTCCCGCCCTGTTCCTGCACCTGACTCCTGGTTAGTTGAGTAGGGGAGGATACATGAACCCTCGAACCATCAATGGTGGCCGAGTATCCATGCCTTGCAATTTTTATATGAGGGAGGAGGTTTGGACCAATTACCTGTTCCCGGGCGGAGCTACTCTTAGGAGCCCCGGACTTATCAGCCGGCGGGGGCTGCAAAGTTGTGGCCACGTTGGTCAGACCTTCAATGTGGATTTTTGCAGCCCCCGGAGTAAATTTTTTGGATTTACCCTTGCCCTCCTTCAACTTCTGCATATCGCGGATCTTGTCCGCGGCCCTCTGCTCCAACATGCTCTTGGTGGCCTCCATTATCCAATATCCTGCACAATTAAAACAGACCGGCTCAGAAAAAGTAGATCGGCAAATTTAGAAGACCGGCGCACATAAAATTTAGGACTCACTCAAATCTTCTTTATTATTACAATATAGAGGAGTATTTGTGAGACTGGCTAGCCAGAGTTGGGGTTAGACCGCTAGAGCGTAGGGATAAAACAGTGTTGGATCCCTCCCGTCTACACCCAGCACGGCCATCCTCTCCAACTCTAGCCCCGGATCGGGATTGTAATCCAGGGTAATAGTTGCCCTGGTTCTGATGGCATCAACCAGCACCTCCTCCTCTTCAGATTCGTCCTCTTCAGCATCGGACTTCGGCATCAAGACCGTCAGTGGCTCCAAAGATTCCAACCATTCTGGCGGATCCTTTACCTTTACACTTTGGAACTTGTCACGCCGAAAAAAATTTGGAAGTCCCCAATCCCCGGACGGATGCTTGATGTAAATATATTTCGGCCACCACTTGGAAGAATGGGACGTCTCAAACCCATCTAGAAATCTCAAGCCCCGGCGATGAGTGAAAAAATAGAATGTCGAGTTCGGACTTGAGGAGATGGTAAAGGCGGAAAGGAATTTTTTGTAAGAGAATTCCTCGCCCTTTGATTTGAGGATGACCGCAAAACACATTATCGTCCCTAAAGCATTTGGGAGGACTTGCAACGGACATAGCATTGTGTCGGAAAAAGTCCGCTATTTCAGGAAGCATAGGTATCCGCTACCCACACTTAAATGCTTGTACATGGAAGGTGAGGAACCCTTCCGGCAGATTATACAGCGTCTCTGACGGTCCGGGGATGATAATCTCATACTCCCGCGGAATCTCGTACAAGTAGTGCAAGTCCTCGATATACGTGTCCTTCAGGCTAGACGAGCAAATGGGAATTATCCCGTCGTCATTTTGCTCAGCATCCGGTCTTAGGACTCCGATAGGGGCGGTCCTGTCATTTTTATACTCCTAAGCAGTCTTGGTGGACTTCTTGGAAGCCTGGTTCTTATGAGCCCCCGAACTTTGCCCAACCTCGGACACAAGGATGAGCGCTCTCTCGGGATTATCCTCAACAACATCATCTTGGCTAGACGGACGATTATCTTCACCAGCAGACGGATTGCTAGTTCCAATATCCTCAAGAGTCCTCATGACATCCCTGTTGTCCTTCAGGGACCCAATGTCCACATCTTCATCAGAAGACTCTTCAACCTCATCTTCTTCTAACGATGATCTATCTGAGTCCGACTCCTCAGAACTTGAAGAAGAAGAGTCTGCATCGACGGCTCTGTCTACATGCATGTCCGATGGCTCAGCTACCTCTGTGGTTTCCTCAGAAGCATCGGACCTGAGGCTATTGTTGTTTCTGGTCCGTCTCGGTGGAGGGTTATCATCAAAAGAAAGAGGAGACGACTCATACCCACCCATACCGGTATCCGTCTCCTCATTTCCAATCTCGGGAACTCCAATAAAAGGAAGAGTTCCGGACAGACCAGCTTCATTAGTACCGGCCATAGGGAAGGAAGATAGTGGTGGAGGCTCGAAAACAGACACCCTACAATTTTAATCTAAACTAGCAAAGGAATTCGGAGGATAGGGGTTCCGAGGGTGAGAGGCGATATCAACCAAGTTATACTGGACCAGGGGATTGGAAGGAGCGGCCTCAGTAGGTTGAGAACTCCCCACAGTCTGAATGGTGGAGTTGGGAAGGTTAACTATATTGTAGTGAGGGGTATGTCTCCGACGGACACCGACGATCTCAAGGTCGGAAGGAGAGGCCAATACTTCGTCAAGATCCGAGCCCTGATCGGAGTCAGTCAGATTAATAATCTCGTTCGGCTGTTGCACTTCCTCAACCTCACTCTCATACAAATCTCCTAAATGGTCGTCTCCTACTGACATGCCTAGCTGTCTGAGCTAGGGAATCTACAAAGACAAAACACCAAAACGGAAAATCTTAAGCCCTGAGCTCGGACAGGCAAAACCTAACAAACTAGACCGCCAATAAAAACCTTGCAAAGAAATACAAAATTTGAAAAGGAAAAAAAGTCCAAGGGAAGCAAACTTGTCGGAAAAGAAAGCCGGCCCTTCGAAACTCCTTGAAACTAGGGAAAGTCCGCCTGATGAAATCTTCTCTCTAGCTTTTACTCGGTCTCAACTTTCTTTCTCTAAGTTCAGAATTTTGTAAAGTTGTGAAAGTGACAGGGTAAAGTCCTATTTATAGGCATATTGGGCTGGTCCAACCAGGACCATGGGCCAGGGTCCAAACCATCGCATCGATTCACGTGCAAACCGTAATCATTACGAATCAAACTGGCCTGAACCGTCTTAAACCATCATAATTCGTCCAAACCAACGGACTTGCCTCAAACCATAGATTAGAAAAACCCAAGGCTCCTACCGACGGACGACGTAACCACCAAACACCAACTTTAAAGTCCCGACCTTGCTTTTATTTCATGACAAACCAAGCCCGAAACTTGGGGGGACTATTACTACGGTACCAATTTACCAATTTGACGGACGATGTGACTGGCCGGACGGATTATTGGCTAGGCTGAATGGGAAACCGGCCAACTGCCCTTCGTCTCAAAAGAGAGTCCGGAGTAGAAAATTTCTTGAGAACGAAAAGCAGTGGATCGGATCCTCATCACAGCAAAACTGTTAACCCAGACCCGACGGGAACCAAAGCACCTAATTGAAACCCCGGTATTCTGCAAGATCAAAACCTGGAAGACGGACAGCCACTCAATAAGGCTCTCCCCACCAGCTTACGATCTTGAGGACACCAGGGCCTCAAGAACAACGATTGTTTAAAAGGTCACTCCCCTTTGACATGATTGCGTATCTTCCAAGACGACAAAGCTGGAAGCGGTCAGCCTTGAGCTTAGCTCACCCCGCCAGCTAACTATCTTGGAAGGACACAAACACCTCAAAGTAGACCTCGATTGAAAAGGATTAAAAGCCGGCGCTCCACTCCCTAGAGAAGAGGACCGGCCCAACGACTACATCTTGAAAGAAAAATGCAATTGAACTAAAAGATACATCGAGCTAAGGGAGTATATATAGATTTTCAGGTCCAATCAAAATCTGCCACGTATGCATGTGGGCGCCGACACCATTGGGCCTGGGCTTGGGCCAAAACTTGGACTCCCTTAATGGTACGACTTTCAGGCCCAAAATACGTATGAACGGACTTTAGATTCCGAACGGATAAACACTTATAGTTTCACAACCATCTCCCACTGAGATACTTGGGGGGGGGGGGGGGGGGGGCTTATGATATATACATATGAATCCGCCCATGACTCTTGCCGAACCAAGGCGACTTAATACGATCTATACATATGCATTACTGGAGTCCGCCTGCGAGATTCATGATCCGACACTAGAACACTTCTTATTATCAAGATTTCAGGTTGAATGTGGGGTGTTCCGACCTCTCACATTCCTCACCACGGATGTATCTGCTTTCCAGGGGTAAAACTTCTGAATCAAGACAAACTTAAAATGAGTCCGTCCTTTACTTTCGTCCGTTTGGAGCGTATGGACGGACTACTTCTGGTCTTGTCCTGAATATCATCGTGAGTCCAACGCACCACCTATCTCCGGGACCACGTGTCAACCTATCACCAAGCCGACCAAACTCCGGGATGTCAGAGAGCTTGTCCCCAGAGCTCAACACTATAAATATGAGGCATTTACTCCTCATAAAAAAGAGGTAACGACTTCGCAATAATCCACTCTCTAAAAGCTTGATCCGCCTCCTAACTAGTTGAATCTTAGTCCGGACTGTCTAAGGCAGACCGGCCCAAAAGGGGCTAACCACTTCTATTCTTGTTTACAGATCAGCGACCTACAAGTGTCCAACCGACGGACCAACACACAGGAACGGTCTTACTTGACTGACAGACCCATTGCTATCAAGGGAATCTACACTCTGACTATCTTTTATTTCCAGGCGGACTCCTAATCTGTGGCCGGACTTATTTAACTAGAGGACTTCGAACTTAGACTTGACGATTTAGGAAGAACCATACCTACGCTCCGACGGACTCTCTTTGACTTTGACTCTGACTATTGACTTATCCGGTTTTACCCTACATCAGTAAGTTTATTATTATGTTTTGATGTTGGATACAACAAACATTTATCTACATTCCTTAAAGTGTATGACAAATGATTAAAATAAGAAAATCTGATTAAAATATTTAAATTTGTCTTTATCTTATATCAAACACCCTCTAAATTCTCTTTACATCTCAACATTACGCCTCAAGAGGAAGAATCCAGGGATGCAAATGAAACGAAAGTCTTTTTATTTATGTTGGTCGCCATTCAACCATTGTCGCCTTAAACCAGAGACTCCTAGTTTGCTTTAACGTGCCGATTCTTGGTTTACTTTATTGCAAATTAATCTGGCCTAGATGGAAGTTCACAGATTCTATGGGAGGTTCAGTCATCATCGAGTCCAGCTTGCACCGGTTACACTTTCTAAATTATTTTAATTATTTATATATTTTACTCTTAAAATTCGTCCAGGTCCACAAGAATGAATTTGAACATGGGGCGGCAGTAGTATTTGACTATTCGGTATTCACTATGTTCACATATGCATGTCTTGTAGCAACCAATTCTACTTTATTCAAACATGTCTTTGTCAAACCTATAATCAAGCTCCTTCCTTGCCCACTACTCCAAGTTCTCTTCCAAGAGAGACAAAATCCTATTTTTACTTGCACACAAATCATCCATCTTTGCATCACACATATACATCAGTATTAACCTAAATCCACAGCAAGAACTAAAAACCATATGGCAGAAAACAAGCCAATGAAACGAAATGAGCAAGACAGTCACAAGGTCACACCGGAAATCACCCTACGAGCCATAGATCTCACCGATGTAGATGATTTCATGATCTATGCAACAGATGACAGAGTAACCAGCTTTTGCCTTTGGGACACATACACTTCAAGAGAACAAGCCTTTGACTTCTTCAAGAACAACGCCATGATCCATCCATGGTTCCGAGCTATTTGCATCGATGATCACGTCGTTGGGTCGATAACTGTAACTCCAAGGTCAGGCTATGAGAAATGCAGGGCTGAGCTTGGATATGTACTAGCCTTTGAGCACTGGGGAAAGGGGGTCATGACAAGAGCAGTGAAAATGGTAAGTTCCATGATATTCAAAGAGTGGACTCATCTGGAGAGGCTTGAAGCGTTTGTGGGTGTTGACAACATAGGGTCTCAAAGGGTACTGGAGAAAGCGGGATTTGTCAAGGAAGGTGTTCTCAGGAAGAACGTAATTCTGAAAGGAAAATGTAGAGATACGGCTGTTTTCAGTCTTCTCTCATCTGATAATAGGATTGCATAAAACACCTGTTTGTAAACTATTCCAAAGGAATTAGACTTCGGGCCTATTGCTATGTATCATAAAGCCTGGGTTTTTGTACCATAAAGTGTGTTCTAAAAAAATTCTGTTCTGTCCAGGTATTTCTTCCCTAGATGGTCTTAATTCTGAAAACAGTAGTAGTTACTAGTTAGTGCTTACTATATACCACTGCAGAGGCTTGGTGTGTAATATGTCTGAGAACTGTATTTCAGTAAGCATGACCATTCTTTTAACTCAGATCATTAAGTTGGTAGTTGAAAGAAATTGAAACAGAACTCACAAAGCAATTGGATTAAAGCGAAAGATCATGGCACAACGGCAAAGAGCCTCAAGAAAAAAAACTCTTTTGTTATGAAACTCGTAAGATGTTCTATAGGGGAAAAGATACAACGGAAAGAAACAATGAGACTGGGAGCCAAACGGAGAAGTTGATAATTCAAAAATAAGCTCTCCTCGATTGTTCTTAAGCATCATTTGAGGCAGATACATAAGACACAACAACAGTTAAATCATCAAGTTTACCACCATAAAAAGTATACCCGGCTTCTTGAGCTCCATCAGCAAATGGGGTCTTAGTTTTCCTATCCAGTGCTCTCACACGTGCAACCTTAGCTATCTTCTGGGCCATTGCATCGGGGCTTAGACCATTCTTGAAAGCATCTCCAACAATTTCTGCCACCTCTTTGTTATACAAATTATCAAACAATCCATCACTCCCTGCAACTACTACATCTCCAGGTCTAACAGGAATCTCAAAAACCTGAGCAACATAAAGAAACTGTCACCAAAGAGCCTACTCGGAAAAGAATTTAAATATGTTGTCTCTCTCAATAAATAGGGTGGGGGAACATGCATGAATACTCCCCACAGATACAGTAACAGGTGGCAACTGTCGTGTTAATTTAAACCCAGCACCACGATGCCCTTCTATCCAACTTTTGAGTTCCAGTTTTGTTATAAAAAATAAAAGTCAGGTTCGAAGAAGAAAGGGTTTTGATGCAAAACAAGGAGACTTATAATACACTCCACATAAACTAACTCGGGGAATACATTAGTACATTGTGCAATGCAACTAGAAATTTAAGGAAGCAATGTGTTGTGTAACTCCAACTTTTAAGTTTCCAGTGACTATGGGCTATATGACTGAAACATAAGGAGAATCTTCAATATTCTTAAAACGACAGGTGCAGTTTGTGAAAAGTGCTAGAGCTCAAGAAGTGTGATTGGCATTGTTTTTATCTAAGATTTACAGCCATAGACGCCCCCATACATATATCCCCATACCGATTATACTCGGACAAAGCATTAAATAATACATGCATTGGTATTACAACAGATCTCGTCCCATCATACCTGTCCCGAACTTGGGAGGTCAGCCCTATCGCTGTTTTCAAGTTGATATGTGAAATTGAAACTATGTTGTTGAATGGGTGATTCAAATATAATGCAACCATCTCTGACCACGATAAAGCCACTGTCTCCAAGGTTAATAGCATGAAGTTTCTGTTTAAATCAAAGAAAAATTTCAATTGTGTAACATTATCGTAGCATTATATTCCATAGAAGTACAATGTAAGCACAGAACTACAACAACCTCATGCATATATACATAAGGATGCAATTTGAAATCAGCAGCTCATCAGACAGATTTGATACGAAACATAAAACAGACATGGGAATTCTACAGGTAATGGCAGAATTATAATTTTCTTTCACAACCACCACATGTTAAGTTATAATCCTTGTTTATAATAACCTCAGGGGAGATGGGGAAGGAGATGAATTCGAGCACATAGAACATTTGATAAAGTTTGGGCTGGAAACATTTTCAATTAATTACGAAGTAGAATTACACGTAGGAGGAGCAAAGTCTCAACTAGACCACAAGACAGAAATCCAACCAGACTCAAGGGCCTTATCTTTCTCCTGTACTCAGCCAGGAACTTACGCATCTACCGTCTCACATTGCAAAATGAATAATAAAGAAAAGAAAAAGAAAAATAAATGTGAATTGAGAAAGTTAAAATCAACAAATCATATTCCTATCAAATTATTGTTGTTAAACACTCTCAACAACTCACAGGTAAACATTTTGGCCTACAAATCTATAATTATTTTCAGAGAATATATTCGAAGTACGATCTTGCATGCAGGTATATTCAAGACACTGGACGACAAACACAGAGAGAAACAAACCTGCTCTTTAAGGGCGATAATGCAAGCTGTTGAAGAACCCAGGGCTTTAGTTGCAGCATGTGCCTTCTCCAAGACACGCAGAGGATCAATATCACTGCTAGGTGCTTCTTGAATGGCTTTGACAGAATTAGACATGAGTTCTTGGGCATATAATCCTGCATCAATACCACAATCTGCCCACCCACCAACCCCATCAGCGACACCAATAACTTGCTCATCAGCACAGATAAAATGGGCATCCTCTCCACCCTTTTCCACTTTAGCAGGATGGGGCATATAACATACTCCAGAACTTAGCTTCAGAATCTTAGAACTTAGAGGCCTGAAAATATACCGCACACAGGTTATTCAATCAATTTTCCTATGCAAAAACTGTCATTGAAATCTTCTAACTACAAATAATGTGGCAATCCTACACCTCAAATGGTGGTTCATGGAGCAGTTTACAAACATACTAAAGGAACCCGACCAAAGAGAGGACATAAAACATCTAACCGGTTCACGGATTCAGGGAACTCTGCTTAGTTAGCATAGAAATTCAAGTATATCATATACCTTGAAATAAAGAATGACACCAATCAGTTCAGTGGAAGTTGCTATCTAGTAGAAACTATTCATTAAAAATAAAACAAAAAACACGTTGAAGGCATAATAGCAAGATGATCAACTCCTACATTATCTTCAACTTTAAAACTATCAAATAACACATGATGAATTCCAAGCAAGACGAATTTGCGAGGTACAACTTCTGAACTGGATACTATACGAGTCCCCAACGACAAAGTTCAAGTACTATATCATTCCACAACAATAACAAAAGCAGATAAATTGACAAAGGACATACTTCTCAGGTGAAATCGCTAGTGTTGAAAGATGTGCAGCATTCAAAGATTCATCAATCGAAACTTCAGGTGCAATTCCATCCGGCGAAGATGAGAAACTTCGAAAGTCAGTCGACTGTTTCCAGAAAACCGAACTTGAGTTACAAGACTTCTGCTTACAATCGAAAGCATTACTGCCTCGACCCCCTAGACAGCTACCATTCTCTCCAATTTTCAAACTTACTCTGCCCTGCCGACAGATCCTGTAACTCCTATTGTTGTAAAACACGCCACTAGGCTTCACAAAACCCGAAAAGCTCCCACAATTAGACACTACCTTATCAACCACCATATCCCCAGAGGCAGCAATCGAACCTGAAGTCACCATAGTCCTAATCCCACACTTCTTACTCGAATACCTCAACAGTTCACTAGCTGAAGCAATCGAATTCTTTCGAATAATCAAACTAACAGGTGGAGACAGATTCACATGTACAGCTGCTCTATGAAAGTTGCCAAACTTTACAGCAACATTCAGGTTTGAAATCAACCCAGATGGCATTTTATATTCTACAAACTCAATTCAGTGTTTCCATTGGGCAAAAGTTCATAAATTCAAAACTGCTTCAGCTACCTGAAATCAAAAGGGATGGTATATGCTCATAAACAAGAACATTTCACGCTATAATAATGAGTTATGAGATGCTCAAGAACAAAGGGATTACAGATTGTAAGAAAGAAAACAGTACCCGGAATTGAAATGAGGAAGATTGGCCCTGTGCCCCCTTATCTGTGAGAGTCCAGCTATGGAAATAGGGTTGAGCTGATACACATTCAACGGGAAAAGAGAAGCCAGAAATAAAAAAGATTGGATTTTTAAAGGGTAGATGGGAAAAAGTTTTGTTATTTTTGTTTGGTCGATAGTTTTTCTTCCAAAACTGTAGCTATTTGTTTTTGGCTTTGAACATGCCGCTAGGTCACAATCACCACAAAGACAAAAATCCCCTCTTTTTGAATTAGAAGTGCTACTTATATCAGCACTTTTAACTTTTAAGGTATCAAAAAATGAATTTAGAAAGTATAATTTGTGGGTTTTGTGATGCAGTTATATGCAATGTGATATGTAAAAAAATTATTGTTACAGTACCAGTTTAAAAAGTTGTACGAGTAGGTGCATTAGTATTTCTCGGTGTCAAATTTGTATTTAAGATCAGGATCGAAGAGCTCATTTTGTTGTCAATGATGTAGTACAAACTTGTACCAAATAGGCAAACACAATACTTTAAATTATTGGAAATTAAATTATAGTATAAGGAAAATGGATGATCGGAAATTAAATTATACTTTTTGGTTCTATTTTGCACAGAAACATAAAAAGAAATTTAGAAAATACTTATAATATACGGAAGTAGAAAGCCACTATAGTAAACCAAAAATAATGGGTTGTTAGTGGCACCGTGGCATAATAAATGGTGGTATTTGGTAATGGTTAGGTCGTAGGTGGTCAAACCGGCCGAGTTTAAAGTTGCCGGAAAATCAAAGTCAGAAGAAAAATGTACACGTGTAGATTAGAGTGAGTAGATATGAAGATGGTGTGGTTGGTTTTGGTATATGTTGTTGAATTCATTTGAAACAAGACG
Organism: Plantago major; assembly: GCA_026545765.1. Lineage (NCBI taxonomy): Eukaryota > Viridiplantae > Streptophyta > Magnoliopsida > Lamiales > Plantaginaceae > Plantago > Plantago major. The sequence goes on from CM048840.1 coordinate 103,387,477, forward strand.
GAAATTGAAGGTTGAGAGAGAGAAGGAGAAACACAAGACACGAGGGAGACTAGAGAGAGCAAGTCAAAACCCAAAAAAATAATGTTTTATAATCGACTAAAGTAGAAAGTAGATTATAATTCAATGTCAAAGGTGGATTCTAGGTCAATGTCAAACAATAGTACATTTTTCATATGTACATGACGAGATTTGATATTATCATGAATATTTTCTTTGTCTTTTTGGCGTTGTTTAGTTTCCAATTTAGATTATAATTTTACTAATAGAAACAATATATAGCTTTGTATTAAATCTTAATAAAATGAGCTTTTGAAATGTGTTGATGTTAGTATGTAAATGTGAAAAACTTAGAATAAATATTTTTTAAAGAAAACTCGGGTGAGATTAAGATAAAATTAAATTAAGGATACCAAAAAATCAAACTTATTTTCGTTGTGTTTTTACGTTCTATATATTTGTGTTTTTTTTTAATGAATTTTCCGTTATCTATACTACTCTAAAAAGATATGAGTTTTTGTCTCACAGGTGGTAGTTGTGATACCAATTTTTCATTTGACAATTATACCATTAATAAGCAGTTTACTAAAGATGCAGTTTCCATCTCATTCTTTATCCTTTGGCGATAAGAAAAAATAAACCCCCCTTCTCATTTCTCATGGATCATTTTTCTAATTTATCTATTTCCCTGCATCTATGATTTTCCAAATTTACGACATACTCTAGAACGGCAGAGGCATGGAAAAAGAAAAATAATACTTCATGGCTAAAGATAAAATATTATACGTATATTTTAACAATCAATATGATATACGAAGTAGGTTCTTTTAATTTATATACACATGAGATGCATACGTGGGTACCGCGTGTCACATTTACTAGTTTTTATAAAAGAACATTCACGACACTTGAATTTTAAACCTGAACTGCCTGTTGAAGGACCTAATTTATCTTGCCAAAGTCTTGGAAAAGGTAAGTCAAGGTTTTTTGGTTTTAGCGGTCTGACCGCCCAAGTTTCTTAAAAAACCGTCGAGACACACATTTTTCGTTATGCTTTTAATAGATTATGTTATGGTTTTAAGTTGTTAGCATTGAAAGTTTCAGTTACAGTTTTAACGTATTTTGTTGATGTTTTAAGATATGATATGATGGTTTTAATACGTCGGTATTGTATGTTGCAATGATAGTTTTAACCTCTCTTATTAATGTTTTAAGGGATGGTGTGATGGTTTTAAGGAGCTATGATAGTTTTAAGATGACTTGTTATAGTTTTAAGTGCAATCTAATATAATTAAACCACCATTAAAAGTTTCAGATATGCCATTAAAACATCAATAAACAAGCTTAAAATAAGCTACTTTAAACATTCAGTCATTACAATATTGAAATAGTCATCCAAAAGTTTTAAAACATGTATTCTCATAGGAAAAAAAAGTTACAATAAACGTTCATTCGGTGTCTTTTTATGCAAATGCAAACTGAGTTGTTAAAATAGGTCTTTTTTATTAAACTTGTTGGTGAACTTCGGCTTCTTGCGTTTTAATTTGTTGTTTGTGCTTGTTGCTTCAATATTGCAGTGACACCTTTGAGAGACCTATCATCAAACTCGATGTCATCACTAGCATCTGCTTAAAACATTCATTAACTGAGTTAAAATCATAACAACTCTCATTAAAATTATCACATTGGTGTTTAAAAACAAATAAGGAATGTGCAACACATGCTTAAAACAGTAACATTGATGCTTAAAACCATAACAATGCATCTTAAAACTATAAGAAAGCATGAACATGCAACACAAGGTAAAAACAATAACATTGATACATAAACCATAACCGTGCCTCTTAAAATTATAACAAAATATTTGCAAAAAATCAAATCATAAATATTTCTCAGAAGCTAAAACACTAACGTTGATGCTTAAAACTACAACAATAGGTCTTAAAACTATAACATGTGCGCTAAAAACAATAACATGCATCTATTCAACATAAGGTAAATATAGTAACATTAACTTAAAACCATAATAATGCATCTTAAAACTATAACAAAATCTCTTAAAACTATACATAACAAAGCACAGACATGCAACACAAGCTAAAAACAGTAACATTTATGCTTAAAACCATAACAGTGCACCTTAAAACTATAACAATGCCTCTTAAAACTATAACAAAGCATTTGCAAAAAGTCAAATCATAAATATTTCACAAAAGGCTAAAAACACTAACGATGCTGCTTAAAACTACAATAATAGGTCTTGAAACTATAACGTATATATGCACTAACACAATAACAGGCGGAAACATTCAACACAAGCTAAAATCATAACATTGATGCTTAAAACTATAACACCAGCTCTTAAAATCATAACAAAGCATCAGATTGCAAAATTCAATTTTCACTATACGAATTTCAGATCTGAAACCAGATCTGGAAACATCAGATCATAAAATCAATGAAAAATAAAAGGTCAATTTTCACTTCCAATTGAGATTTTAATGAAAAAAAGAGATGAATTTGTTGATTTGAACATTTTAGCAACTGGATCTGAAAATTCGGTGGAAATCCGACAAGATCCCGCAGAATCCGACGAAATCCTGCGTGAGAGATAAAGATAGAGAGAGGGAGATTGACCGGTACGATTTGATTGCCGCCGTGTTGGAGCACCATAATTTTCGACGGAGGATATGATTCCGGCAGTTGTTCCGGTGGAGGATATGGAGTGAGTGATGAGAAAGAGAGAGAGAGATGTGTGAATGTTTCTCTCACTAGGGCTTTTGTAGAGAGGGAAAGATGGTTGAGTTGTGTGGATTTTGTGAGAGCGAGTGTGTTGTTGTTTGGGGTATTTATATAAAAACTATTGACCGGTGTGTAATGTTTCTGACCGGTTCTTTATTGTGAAAACCGAATTTTCCTATAGATTAGGAAAATCTTTCATTTTACTATACTTACTCTCTTCTCGACTTCATGGTGCTGGCCCAAGTAGTAAACCAACCCATCTACTTCTTGCCCTGACATAGATGGGAGGCTTTAAACAGATTGCACTTTGCAAAATTGGGGTCCAGCCCAATAAATCATTTTGCAGAAATTGGGGTCCAGCCCAATAAATCATTTTTCTGTGTGGTTAACAAAGAGCCCAAAACCAAACGGTCACTAATTAACACTCGGTCATCATTTTACTACTACTCTCCCTCTGCTTGCACATAACTTTAGATTTAGATACAAATTTAAAGTAATAATAAAATATTAATAAGTTGGGGAATAAGTGTAATTTGTTGAGTATGAGGTAGCTTCATTTCTAGTATTGTATAAATTAGTTTTGTAGACAGCTAAATATGGTAAATGTATGAAATTTTGCAGAACGAATGTACGTAGTACTAATTCATGTATGTAGTCACTAATCATTCACCCTGCTTACAATTTTGAATAAGTCTCATGAGATACGGTTACTAGATAATTTATATAGAGGCGGACCTACATTGTCAAGAAAATCATTGATGTTATTAATCAAAACATGTATGTTTTCAAATTTCAACATTAGTATTAAGATCGGTGTTAAATAAATGCACCATTGCTAAGTTACTTTGGAATGTGTGCACCAAAGCTGATAAGCTATGGGTGAAATGGATACATTGCTACTACATAAAGAATAGGGGGGGGGGGGGGGGGGGGTGTTGGACGTACAACTTACTGCGAATAGCTCCTGGATTATAAAGGCCATCATGAAATCTCGCGCAATGGTGCTTTCATCTCGCACTTGGGCAATGGCGTTAACTTCACGGCAGTTCCCTACGAGAGCTCTGTATAAGGAAATAAGAGGTGGCGCTCCATGACCGGCTGGCAACACGGGACAGAGTGGGGCGATGGAATTCGGCAATCGACCCCTCTTGCCTTTTCTGCTCGCAGCCTGAAATCCAACAACACCTCCTATTTGATTGCCCCTATAGCAATCGTTTCTGGTTACGGGTTTTGCGTTGGATGAAAATTAATAGAACACCTAGAGGCTGGTCTGTAGAACTCGATTGGATGTGTCGCAGATTTGGAGGGAAAAGCTGGAAGGCGAAACTACTGAAAGCGGCTTTTGCGGAGACAATCTATTCCATTTGGATCGAGAGGAATACCGTCTGTTTCCAGAAAGACCTGCAAGTCAGCACCTGGAAGATAAAATCATTGATGTTCTGATTAATAGAGTTTGGTTAGACCATAGTTTGCGAGCGCACTGCGCAAGACTTATGGTAACTTGATAGCATAGTTTGTCTAGTCTTTTGATTCTACTAGTCGCTTTGACTCTTTTTGTTACTCTTATACCTGGATCCTTGGATCGGTTTGTACTTATTAGTTGGAAAGAAATAAAGTTTACTTCGTTCCAAAAAAAAGATGAATATAAATTCGTATTTAGATAATTTATGTAGATATCGTATTTTTTGAAGAATTAATCTATTATATATATCCGTCCCAGAATTGAAATGCAAACTTCAATTAATTTAGACTCGATATTTTTAGATATAAAGAAGTTGGAAGTTAAATACTTGATCAATTAATAGGGGTTATTGGTTCAAATCATGTCGAGTCCATATTGTGTTTTAGTGTATTTTAATTTCAATAGATTAATTAATGTGTTTGTAATGATTGATAGATCGAATGATACATTCATTATTTGTTGAATTGATGTAATATAATTGTAATATTGATATTAAAAAAAAAAAATTGGATCAATCACAAGTCAGTGTCAATGGGGCACTTAATATACGATTTGTTTAAAAATGTCCAAGTCCCAAATAATCTATTTAATTCATTTGCCGAACGCATTCATTTAATTTGCCCATATCAGGTATTCTCTCCAACTACTTCATTTCTAGTTGACATCATAGATCATTAATATATCGGTCCTACACAACCTTATGCATTGTGATTTACATACCATTTTAAATGAAAAATGAAAATAAATAATAAGATATGAACAGTTAATAGATGTAACATTATGCTAATTAAAATGTATAATTTTAGAATAAAAGTAACAATTTTATTAATTTGTTAGGTTTCGATTTATAATATATGAAATTTATAAAATACCTAAAAATAAAAGTCTATAAACTTCTACTATTGATTATTTGCCGCCTTTACCAACTCTACTAATATATTTTCTCATTTTCCACAATTTGATATTACATGTCCTATTCGAACTATAGTGCCGTCTAGTATGATTGATGGCATTAAGGTAGATCAATTATATAGATGATCAAAGGTGGCACAGTTAGTTAAGGTGGCTCAGTTGGTTGAAAGGGAATAGAATATTCTCTTGGTCACAGGTTCAAATTTCACGGGTAGTGAATTTATGTGATTTATGCCTTCTGAGTCTAAGCCTGTCGCAACGCTTCCGTGCCCGTGCTATGTAGGAAGTAGGTACCGTAAGATTAATAAAAAAAGAAAAACCTTACAATTTGAACGCATAAAAATATAAAATTCTTTTAGTCTGGATTTCGAGATTCATATCTACCAAATTTAAAGAAGATTAAACTCTACCTTTAATACCGGAGTAGTAGTAATTGATGTCAATGCCCCTGTAAAATGTGATTAGTCTAAGTCCCCACAAACTGCATGCCATACTATATTCACCGATTTCGAAAAAATGTTACATTTTCATTATTCTCATATTAATCGTTTGCTGCTTTTATCAATTTACTCTTAAACGATATTAATAAATTAATTATTAAAATTATATAATGAAAATTTAGTAATTAAAATTTTATTATATGATTTTATTAAATTATTTACTATCATCGTTTATGAGTAATTTGTGGTCAAACTCGAAGACAGTTGACCGGTCAAAGTCAAAATGTAACAATTTTTCTGAAATTGAGAGAGTATTAGCCTAAACATTGATCAATGATAGTTTCACTTTTGATTGACAGTGAGGTGAAACCGTGAAAATTTATGCACATTAGTTCCAAATTTATGATTACTTCTTTTCTCAAATTACGAATCCATGTGCACTAGACTACTCATGCCCACTCCATTTTATTCTCACTATTTTTAACTTGTGCTTTAATCTATGAATTAAAAAATTAAACATAAAATTAGTTTTAGATGAAATCAGATTGGATTATTGGCACTGTACACATGCATGCATCTACTCATGAGTCATGACATTGATTATCCCAAAATTTGTTCAATTGTCGCTATCAAAATTAATACTTATTTGGTTTGTCGCATAAGGCTATGTTCTCTTCAACTGAAAACTCGTTCAGTTCAGTTCTATTCAGTTCAGTTCAGTTCTGCTTAGTTATATTTTATACTACAATTCAGTTCAGTTCAGTTCATTTTAGTTCAATTTAATTCAGTACAGTTCAGTTCAGAAAATTGCAGTTGAAGAGTACAGAGCCTAAATAAGAAATGCAGCATAATATGAAGATGTGGAGTGTAAGAATAAAGAACAAATATATAATGAAAGTAAATGTTGGTTTAGATAAAAGAATGAAGACACAAGTTAAGTTATATGATGTCTTAAAGTTGTAAATGCGCGTATTATGGGAGTAATGACTAATGATTGAAATGTCAAGCCTCATGGAGATGGTCAAAATGGCAAATTGTAATGTAGATGTTTTGTGACGGAGAGAGTATATAGATACTGGCTGTTGAATGAGTCAGTATATAGCTCAAATATAATTAAAATTTTGAGTTACCTATAAATTTAAGTGTTTTTAATTTAATTTTTTAATTTTAAGTTCTTAGCCAAACGTACACTTGTTTAGTAACATATTAAAATCCACAAAATTTGGTTAAAAACACCTAAAAATAGATTTTAACCTAATTTTATTGATTTTAATACTTTGCCAACCCGTCTCTTATTTTTGGGTTGATGGTCTTAGACAAGTAATCATAAATTTATGAGCATAAAGAAAGGAAGGAAAAAAAAAAAAAGAACACTACATGTGGAAAAAGTTCCCCAACTTATTTTATTTACATAAAAACAGGCCTTAGATAACACTCATTCAAGAGCCTCATTTGCTCCTCTGCCTCCATCAATATCTGCATACCAGGCATCAAGATTTCCCCTGGCAAAACAAGATATCGACCCGGCCCGACTAGCGACTACCTAATGGGTAATACTACACGAATTCGTTACACATGATCCATAACGACGTGGACTCCCAAGTAGTAAATGTAGCCCGAATTTGTAATAGATGATCTAAAAGGCTATTGATGATGATCTATATGAAATCACGAGCTTCCTCCCATGTCTTTGCACTGCTGAATCCCGGTGATACAGCAGCTGCATCGAGTCCACCTGTCATGGAAGTCATTAGAGCTGAAAACCCACGGGGTGAACCACCATTAGCAGCCATGCCTAATCCAAGAAGGTCGAGTGTGGTTCGTTTAGGTCCAAAAAAGGACTTCGTAGGACCAAACATCAATTCCTGCAAGCTCGAGCTTTCATTGCTTCTTGACCCAAAACCAAGGTCTGAAGATGCGCTATTGGTCTCAATCTGCCCTCCATTCCACTCTTGAGGTGGAGACGAGGAAGACATAATACCGAGGCCCCTCAGAAACGACGTGTTTGATGCAGTGGGGCCCATCTGTGCTGCCTTTTGCAGCAATGCTGTGGCTGACAATGCAGGCTGTGGAGATGGAGGAGCGTACTGTCTGAAATCTTGCCCTGCAGATGCAAAAATAGAAGAGCCTTGATGAGTTGATAGGCCTGGAGATGCCTGTTTCGAGGATGGAAAATCGGGTGCCACGTCAGGCCGAGATAAAGATCGTAGCAAATCATTGAGTCCTTCTGTTTGAGTTTGGAAGCTAGTGGAAGTAGTTGATGAAGTAAATAAGCTGGCGAAAGCATTGCTCGTTGAGCTTCCGTTACAGGTTGAACCGCTGCTACTGCTGCAGCTTGCTGACAAGCTTTTCACAACCGGTGCCTCCTCTACGACTGGTGTGGAGGTGTGATTCGGGGTAGTACTTTCCGGGAACTCTGAAATCACAAGGTAGGACAAAAACAGGAAAGGCACAGTGATCATTAAAGGCCTAAAGAAGCAAAGAAAGCTGGAATATCATGTCTTCTTGACATGAAAAGCAGGTCAATGATGACCAACTTTCTAGATCCCACCACTTTTTCTCACCATCATGCTCACATGAATCTGGACTTGATTTTTATTCTTTAGTTCATAGTTCTTGCACATTAACTTCCATGATCAACTAGGCTATTTAAATGCAATAAAAACAAAAACAAGAAACAGACAAAAGACAACTAAAATCCAAGATCAAGAGTAACAACTAACAACAGAACATCTTTTTGTTTCTTGCAGAACAACACATACAAAATCCCAAGAATCACAAGCTAACTTTTATTTTACCAAACTACCCATCAGTTAATGACTACTAAGCTGGTGGTCCAATAGTCCACATAAAACATCAGATACAAGTGCATTAAAACTCTCATGGACGGTACCTGGATTCGTCTGAACAGGCGAATTCGAGACGCCAGGCGATGCTGCTGGAGCTTGCGGCGGAGTCGGTGCCACCACCATCTCCATAGGATCCTCAGGAGCTACTACACCTGGCAAATGAGCCTTCACACTCTCCTCAGCCAAAGCATCACAAAATGCCCTGTGTGTTATAAAACTATCCCTCCTGCAAAACCATTCCCAAAACCAATCCAATCAAAACACCAACACAAAAAAAAAAAAAAAAAAAAAAAAAAAAAAACTGTCCTAACTAAACTTACTGAGACCTTTTTTTAAGCTTAAAGAAAAGTTATTCAGCTTACTTTTAGCATTTGCAATAACCTGAATACATACAAACAGGCCAATTAACAAATTATTGAAAGTTTGAAACCAATCATTCAAAAATGTCCAACCTAGAAAACAGGGTACCACAATCACACTTATACTCTTTAGTCCCACAAACTTTGGAATGAGCTTTCCAATCAGACTGAACAGCATATTTCTTACAACACTTTTCACATTTCCACTTCTTCTCCCCATGTTTCCTACAAAAGTGCTTCTTGATCCCTGTCAAGTCCCCAAGAGCCCGGGTCGGGTCATGGTGCACGCAGGTGGGTTCGGGGCAGACATAAACCCGTTTCTTGACATCCTTGCTAGATTTCTGCCTCAGCTTCCATGGCAAATTGTGACCTCTTCTATGCAGCTGCAAGTTCTGGTCTCTCTGAAACCCTTTATTGCAAATTTCGCAGAGAAATCTGTTTGTGGCTAACAGAGACTTTGGTGATAAAGCAATCACTTCAGCTTCAGGATCTAAACACAAGCAAAAAAACACTGCCCATTATAAAAAGATTGCATTTTAAAAACAATTTTAGGCCTAAAAGGATCATCAATGCTCGAAAGATACCATTTTGAATGATTACCTGGCATTCCAGGGAGATTACGTCTCTTCTTGGAAGTGGGTTTTGTGTTTGTTCGAAGGTCGGATGAAGAGTCAGTAGTAGGAGCATTCATGGTTGAGTCAAAATTAGTGTGGGATATTTTGGTTTGTTGATGTGTTGGAATCTTGGAGTTAATGAAGGATTGATTGTTTGTGTGGTTGAGTGGATAACTATGGGTTTGGTTTTTAGTGCAGACAGACAGCTGCCAGCTTCTGACCAAGACCAATTAACAAGGGTTGAAATTTTGAAATGCAAATGTGGAAAATGTTGCAACTTGCTCTACTTATAACAAAGGTAGTTAAGTGTGAAGGAAGATTGGCGAAAACTATACAAAAATTCAATTTAAATTGATAAACTCAATTTAAAAGTGTAAGTGTGAAGATTTGGGGTTGTTTTCGAAGTTTACAGAAGTACAGGGATTTGTTTGTTATTTGCATAATTGAGTTTGTTGGCAAGTAACGGTTTTGGCCGGAAAAACGTAATAAGGCTGGAAATAGAAACGCGCTTTTATGCGTATCGTCCGATCAAACATAGCTGTTATGAACCAACGGTTGCTACTTCTTCTGCCAGTTATAATTTCTTCTGCAAGTATATAAACAGAGCTCAGCTTCATCTTCATCAACAATCATCAAATTTCTTCTATTTCTCTGAGTGTTGCTTTCTGTGATTGAGAGCGGTTATTATACCTGTTGTTGTGAGTATTGTGTGTAAAATTCAAGTTGTAATTTCTATCAACTCTCTGTAACAAAGGTTGTAAAGTTGAGAAGGTTCTGAAGCAATAAAATCGTCGATTCTTCATGGATGTAGATTGGAGCAATTCAATCGAACCACGTAGAATTCTCTGTATTGATTGTGTTTGTGTTTGATTGTTCTTATTATTTGAGTAGTTGATTGATCGAGGTGTTGTTTTAAATCAAATACTTAACAGTAACAACACAGTATCACGATCTTTTCGATCCTATTGATCCCATCCTTTACTAGAGCTGGTGGGTCTACAGGACCGGAAGCTAGTTAAGTAAACTCTGTTTAGAAAGAAATGTACAGTGAACTTGGGGTGTGACAATGATTGAGGAAGAATTGAGTCTTTGGCATTTAATTGGGAATGGGCGTCAAATGTAGCCAGCTGTGTTGCGCTTGAGAAAGTTGGATGGTGATAACCATTTTCTTTCGTGGAAAGTTAGTAGAGGAAGGAAAAGGCAACCTAAGAGTTTGGATGGCATGGTGAGTTTCTTTGGTGGAATGTTACTCGAGAAAGGAAAAGGCGATCTATGAGTTTGGATGGTATGGTGAGTTTCTTTCGTGTAAAGTTGCCCGAGCAAGGAAGAGGTGACCTAAAAGTTGCGATTTAAAAGTAAGGTACTTGATACCTGTGGAAATAGGTTTTAATCTATCTAACATAATTCGCCTTGAATATTTTTTGAAGAGTGATTTTTGAAGGCATATTTGTTACTAGAGCATGGGATTGCAGAATCAATCAACCACAACACACAAGGCCACCATGCTTGGAATCGGGTTTCACCTATTTGATACGGGAGACAACCACTTACGTTCTGTTTGGAAACGTTTTAGACTCATTCTATAGAATGAGTCTAAAACACTATTTTATTTCTAAAAGATGAGTTTTTAGAATAGACTTTAAATAGAAAATTGAATGTTTGGTTATTGAAGCTTATTTGAGCCTCTTTAGTAAGTTCCAAATATTCTTATGTTTGATTGAAAACATTTTTGTTTACTTGGGATAAATGGGGGTGAGATTACCAATTCATCCTTATACAATCAAGAAGACAAAACACCCCATTAGATTTTGTAATTTAAAAGGCACAACACTCTAAAAAAATCCTTTCCAATTTTGTAATTTTCTTCCTCATAATATCAAATTATGTTCATGACATTAAAATCGAAAAATATTTAAAGTTTTTATTTAAAAAAAAAAAGAAAACATTTACATATTAGTGGTAAGTTATTTTGGAATTGTATTATCATATATTCCCCTCCGTCCAAGAGAAGTTGTTGAGTTTTAACTTTTTGCCGTCAACAAAATTCAACTTTAACTACTTAGGCTCTATTCTCTTCATCAGAAAACTCATTCAGTTCAGTTCAATTCAGATCCATTCAGTTCAGTTAATAAGTTCTGTTCGGTTAAGTTATGCTTAGTTATATTTTATACTTACTCCGTCCCGAAACAAGTTTTCCACTTTGACGTTTTGCGGTCAAACTTTTACAACTTTGACTATTTAATTATTAATCAAGAATAAAATGTTCAATTTTTTTATATAATGAAAATTTAGCCCCTAAAGTTTCATTATATAAAAAAATTGAACATTTTACATTTGCGTTTTAAGATTAATTCGTTGTTAAAGTTGGAAAAATTTAACCTCAAAAGGTCAAAGTGGAAAACTTATTCCGGGACGGAGGAAGTACTACAATTCAGTTCAATTCAGTTCCGTTCCATTCAGTTCACATAAAGAGAATAGAGCCTTATTATCAACCTGTAATTGAAAAGCATCAATTGAACTGTGTAATGAAACTTTAAGGATCGGTATTTTATTATGTAGTTCAATTGAAAATTTTATCAATATTGGTTGAAATTAATTCGTAGTCAAAATTGAATTATGTTGACTGAAAAAAATCAAAACTGAAGGACGAAGGAATTATGTTATGTCCAAACTTTAATTCCATATAATTATAAATTTTATCTTTTAACCAAGCACTGCATCTAGTAAGGGACAATATACTATAGATATAAAAAAGATGAGCAAACATTAGGGATATATACTAAAACTCCGTCCCGAACACAACTTCTCGCTTTTCTATTTGGTCCGCTCCAAACTCAACTTGTCCTTTTTAATTTGAAAAGTTTTATACCCTACTTTAATAATAATAATAATAATAATAATAATAATAATAATAATATCTCATACTTTATTTACACTCTCTCATATTTTAGTCACTCTTTTTTCTATTTTATTCTCATCTTTTATACTTTATTCAATATTCTCTAAAAACCGGATTCACGAGAAGTTATGTCTGAGACGGAAGGAGTAAATTATAACTTAGGCTTTTAATCAATAACAACCGATTTTAACAAACATTTTGAGATAATAATTAGTGGCAAAAATTGATGTCTTCTTTGAAATAATTGAATTCGCGTGTTTCATACAAATTGGTAGTCCGAACTAATGGAAATGTCGAATTACGGTGAATTGTCCTACGTGGACTGAATCCAAAATTTTGTCCACCCTCAAAACCAACTATTTTTTGGGCCTGAAAACTCGACCAAATCCATCCACGTATATGGGCTCCTCCAATCACAGCACTGCCCCAAAACTAAATCTCGGTCATGTGGCCCACAAACACTTCTGGCTAAAACAAACCAAACATGAAATTGGGCCTTGCTTGCTCAATAAAACCAGTCCATATGCAATACCAAACGTGGTGTTAATGGGAGGACAAATTTCGGGTCATATCCCTTTTATCTCATGTGTCACTTATACTCATAAATATTAGTTAATGGGGTACATATTTATTACTTCTCACTCACATTGAATATCACTTCGAAGCGTCACTTGGAGAGAGTTAAAATCATAGGGCTGCTCATATGATCTGTATCCGTAAATCTGGTCCGTTTATCCGCATTTACGGATCGGATCGATCCAATCCGTTAGCTAGCGGATCGGATAACGGATAGATTTTTTTCTATCCGTGAAAAATGGATAAATCCGCCGGATATCCGTTTTATCCGTTATTTTTTAATTATATATATTTTTATACCTATTGCTGCATGCTTCTCTCCTCTTCCATTTTCACCTACCAATCACACTTCATTCACACAAATCTCCTCCAAGCTCCATCTCCTCTCCCTCTTCCACCACTCACCTCCCTCCACCACCGATCTCCGCCTCTTCCTCCACCACCGATCTCCACCTCTCCCTCCACCACCGATCTCCGCCTTCTTCACATCCTCCGAGCTCCATCTCCCCTCCCTCTTCCACCGATCTCCGCCTCTCCCTCCACCACCGATCTCCGCCTCTCCCTCCACCACCGATCTCCGCCTTCTTCACATCCTCCGAGCTCCATCTCCTCTCCCTCTTCCACCACTCACCTCGCTCCCTCCACCACCGATCTCCGCCTCACATCTGCTTTTCTCTTCTCTTTTTATTCTTCTTCCTTTCTCTTTTTTCTTCTTTCTGCTTTTGTTCCACTGTGCAGATTTGATGCGCAATTATTTTCTCTTCTTTTCTCTTTTTTATTTTAAATTATATTTGGTGGATAACGGATATCCGGCGGATTTATCCGTTATCCAATCTGTTCAGAGCGGATCGGATAACGGATAGACATCTTAGTCATCCGTTTGACCGGATATCCCGGATCGGATATCATCCGTATCCGTCCGTTGCGCAGCCCTATAAAATCATATTTTGGCTAGACCATTGTCGAGTCGAGGGAACCAACCAACTTCGGACTACCTCGTGGAAGTCTCTACTGCACATCATCATCGTAGTGTTTACTCATGATTCATTTAGGATTAGTAAGGATTAGACTAGTGAAGACATCTTAGTTATTATAGATTGAGGTTTAGAAGATATAAATTCCGAACTTGAATTATTATTATTATTATTATTATTATTATAATTATATGATATTATAATTATAAGTCTATTATAAGAGAAGAAGTTGCTTAAGTTTGGTACCAAGTGAATGGACTATTTTACCTTAATAAAAGTTAGATCTTGCATTCCTTTAAAGTAGTTTCTTGCCAAATGCTAAAATTATAATTATATTATATATTATTATATTATAAGTTATAAGTCTATTATAAGAGGGGAAGTTGCTTAAGTTTGGTACCAAGTGAATTAACCATTTTACCCTTAATGAAAGTTAGATCTTGCTTTCCTTTAAAGTAGTTTCTTGTCAAATGCTAAAAGATAATAGTAATTGTTGTTCTAATGTTGTAATTGGGAGATAAGATTTAAAAGTTTCTTCCCATTCTTTATTCGAAATTGTTGCAAACTTAATTTCGATTTCTTATTCATTTCATTGTTAGATAAAACCGATTTATAATTAGTATGTGTATTGTGCACATTGGTGATTTACAAAATATGTTAAGTTAATGTAAAAAATACTCCGATCTTTTTATATAGCAAGTCTCCTTTTAGACGGCTCTAGATCACGTATTTATAGACGGACCTACATTGTCAAGAAAACCATCGATTTTATTAATCAAAACGTATATGTTCTTAAGATTTGGGCTTTTTTATGTTACAAAATATACAGTTTGTTAACAATATAAATGTTTGGATTAATAATATAAATGATTTTGTTAATAACATAGGTCCGTCTATAAATATGTTATCTAGCGTGCCTCTAGAGATGTTTTTTATGTTGTAACCTCATATTTCTTATCGATTGTTATGAGTTTTATAAGTCTATTATAAGAGGGGAAGTTGCTTAAGTTTGGTACCAAGTGAATGGACCATTTTACCCTTAATGAAAGTTAGATCTTGCATTCCTTTAAAGGAGTTTCTTGTCAAATGCTAAAAGATAATAATAATTGTTGTTCTAATGTTGTAATTGGGAGATAAGATTTAAAAGTTTATTCCCATACTTTATTAGAAATTGTTGCAAACTTAATTTCGATTTCTTATTCATTTCATTGTTAGATAAAACCGACTTATAATTAGTATGTGTATTGTGCACATCGGTGATTTACAAAATATGTTAAGTTAATGTAAAAAATACTCCGATCTTTTTATATAGCAAGTCTCCTTTTAGACGGCTCTAGATCACGTATTTATAGACGGACCTACATTGTCAAGAAAACCATCGATTTTATTAATCAAAACGTATATGTTCTTAAGATTTGGGCTTTTTTATGTTACAAAACATACAGTTTGTTAACAATATAAATGTTTGGATTAATAATATAAATGATTTTGTTAATAACATAGGTCCGTCTATAAATATGTTATCTAGCGTGCCTTTAGAGATGTTTTTTTATGTTGTAACCTCATATTTCTTATCGATTGTTATGAGTTTATAAGATCTCTTTCCATGAAATTATGGTAATTATTTTTATAACAAATACTCACGTGATGTTATAGAGTGTACTTGGCACCGAACTGAGCGCGGTGCGTTCTCCCTAGTATAATGATAAGTTACTAGATAGCTAGGTTGAGGTTTAAGAGAACTAATTTACGTATGCTTGCGGAGAAACATATATGCAGCCGCCAAACTCTTTAAAAATGCTTGATTTTCCTAAAAATAGGAAAATCAATGTTTTTTTAGGGTTTTTTAAAAAATTGCCGATCAGTTTGATAAATCAAATTCAAATTATAGTTTTTTTAGGACAAAAAAAAAAAAAAAAAAAAGGAATATATACTAGAGGTAAGGCAATTGCATTCCGTCTCCAATGGAATTTCATTATTCAAGCACAATCAAACAATTCTACTATTCTCATCATTCGTACATGCTAATCCTTCCCAAAACCGTGGCATTAGTTTACTTTTAATAATAAATATAATAGAGGGGTCAAAATAATTTAATCGAGAAAATAAGATTGTCAAACTTTATTGTAAGCAACGTTGACGGTGGTGTCGGTGGGTAATCCTCCTCATTCAATACTATATCACCGCGTCTTTTTTATGGTACGACTAATGATAACGGATATGCTTTTCAAGGTTAGGATCCAACCCAACCCGAACCCGTTCAGGACCTAACGGATTGATAGCATGTACTTTTATATCGGGTCATGTACCCGAATTAGACCTATTAAGTATTAACTGATACACGTTCTTAACAAATTGTACCCCTCAAACCCGAAAAAAAAAAAACAAATTTGTATAACGCAATTTACAGGGTTTGTTCCCAACAACCCTCAGGTGGTATGTGGTCCCCCATCCCTCACACAAAAAAAATATTATTTTACGAATATAATTTCACATATTATGGCAGTCTTATGCACCCACACACAATCCCAGGAACAAATATACATTCTATTAACTTAACCATACAACGTTGCGGTTTGAAACGGGTACGGGTATATGCCCGACCCGGACCTTAACAACAATATGATCCCACCCAACCCAAATCCATTCAGGATCCGACGGGATGATAACATATACTCTCTCCGTCCCGAACTCAACTTCCCACTTTCCACTTTAGTCCGTCCCAAACTCAACTTTCCCTTCCTAATTTGGAAATTTAAATACCGACTATCATTATAATAATACTATCTCTCTCCTACTTTATTTACTATATTTCATACTTTATTCCCACTCTCTCATATTTTATTCACTCCCTTTCCTAGTTTATTATCATCTCTCATACTTTATTCATTCTTTTCTTAAAACTTGTGCCCCGACCAATGGGAAGTTAAGTCCGGGACGGAGGAAGTATTTTATATCGGGTTATCTACTCGTACCAGACCGGTTAATTAGTAACAGATACATGTTCTTAAATTAAGATTATATACATCCGAACAAAAATAAAATAGAAAAGTGCATAACGCAATTAACATGGTTGGTCAACCAACGCTGAAGGTGGTATGTGGTTCCCCACCCCATACACAAAAAATATTATTTTACAAATATAATTCTACATGTTACGGTGGTTTTTTTGGCACCCACCCCCAGCATACCTCCTCTCCTCCCCGGGAAAAATGTACCTTTTACTAATTTAACCGTAAAATGTTGTGGTATGGGTCTTGTTACAGAGGTTTGGAGCGGAGGACTCTTGTAAGAGTCGTATCTTATATACTCTTTTTTTATTTTTTTGAGTAGTTATTGATTGAAAAATTTAATGTTTCAAACTAAAAAATCTTGTTTTGTGATATCTTATTATACTTTTTGTATGTAGTTAACAAAAACTGTTGAGTGTTCATCTAAAAATTTATTTCATCTCAGCCTCCCTGCAAAAAAAAAAAAAAAAAAAGAAAAAGGCCAATCATTTTGTGTAATATAAATCCGAACAAATATGAGTAATTAATTTAATCTGTAATAATATAACTTTAAAATGTATAAATTTACTCATTAGGGTTCCCAACCACACTAATTGATTCTCCTATATGATTATTTTTAATTGAATTTTGGCTTTGCATGTGCAAACTTAATTATCTGTATAATTTGTCGATCTTGTCTTCAATTTAAGAAAAAATGATTATGTTTCTTATAGTTAAAACATTTTAGTCAACTATGATTAATATTGACAGTAGTTACTTTTATTCTTAGTTCATGATGCAATCTCAACATTTTATGCTACTCAAATATTCAACACTTTTGTTTTTCAATTTCTTTTTAGAAGATACTTCCATTCTATATTAAAAATGTCTGGGTTTCTTTGAAAATGTGAAACAAAAGTTAAATCTAAAATTTGAAGATTTAAGAGATTTAATTACCAAAGAACAATCAATTCCAATTACTATATGTTGCGACTCAAAACCTTGAACAAATTCTATTGTTAATTTTGCGGTCAACCCTTCTGCAGTTTCAACAACCATAATACATAAAAGGGCGAATATCTTTTATATACCTTCTTAGCGTAGCTAATTACATAATAAACCTCCATAGACAGACAATTACATTTTGGTCCACGAATTTGACTAGAAGTGAACTAAAACCAGGAGTTTAGCCTTATACCCTTTTCCAAAATTGAGGAATCAAACAGGCCTTAGTTTGGAGGCGCCAACCTGTCACGTAAATATCACGTGTGGACCAAAATGTAATTGAATTGAAGAAAAATTAACTTATCTGTAATTTTTAGTTACCGTTAGAATTAAAAAACTAGCCATTGGAAGGGTAGTTTTCTCCATTTATACTCCTCCAAACCTCATTTTTTACCCACATTAACCTACAAAAATCAGATTTCACTCACAAAGAAAAACACACTCTTCCTCATGGATTATAATGGAAAGCATACGAGTTCTCATCCAATATGGCATGGTCGTCCATTATGTCGTGTTCACAATTGTCGTAAGCGCACCGTTCTTGTAGTGGCATCGAATAGAAGAATGCATTGGAAGTGCCACAAACATGGATTCTCCCACTGGAGTGATGTTGAAGAGGAAACCATTTATGTGCCACAAAACACCAACACTACCAGCTCCAAGTAAATCAAGTGAAGGAGGTGGATGTAATGCTCAATGAAGTATGGGGACGATTACGAGCAAACAACTTAAATGTGATACAACTACTTGTGGCTATGAATTTGTTGTTGTTGGCTATGTATCTCATTGTACAAATTGCTCAATCTTTCAAGTAGAATGTGAATTAGAAGAGTAAGCAATGTAATGTAATAACTAGTACCTTCCATTCAATGAAAATAGTTTACCAAAACAACAAATATCATCAAGTCACCAAAAATACCAAATGTTATCAAGTCATTTCACTAGAGATCTACCAGCAACTGTTATGAAGCAATCAAACTAGCAAAAACATAAGAACAAAAGAGACAAAGCTTGTGAAGTCATCAAACATCAAGCTAGTTAAGAAACCATCACAAACTATCAAAGTAGTCATTCTGGGTAATCCATGGGCTGAGATGACTGAGCCTCATTGCCAGCATTCCTTCCCCTTCCCCTACCCCTACCCCTACCTCTTTCTCTTCCTCTACCTCCCCTGACCCTACCTCCTGTCCTGCCTCTAGCTCCCCTTCCTCTACCTCTTGATGACTCAGGCACATCTCTTGTCTCAACATCATCTCTTGCAGCCTGCACATTCACAATATACCATATGAACATCGAATGCATAAACAACATAGGTCTCATATATATAAAGAAGCATGACAAAATACTTACATCATGGATTGGAGAAGCAGGGACAACAGACTCTTCTTCTGGAGGTTCTTCATTAGTGTCTTGCTCCTAAATATATATACTCTCTAGTTACAAATCAAGTAAAGAGAACTAGAAAGAAAACATAAGTAAAATTCAAGTAAATAGATTTACTCACAAGTGTAGGACATTTTCTGCAAGTATGTCCCTTTTGTAGACATATGGAACATGTTAGTTGTCTCCTTTTATGAACATGAATTTTTGCCCTTCTTGCAGAATTTTTGTCCTCAAATGGATGTTTAATCCTATTAACAGGAGGCCTACCAGGCTGCCTTCTAACAGTAGGAGGCAAACACACTTCCTCAGTCAAATCTTGTGGCCAGAAGGGGGCAGATGGAATTGGTTGTATAGCAATGTCATATGTTCTTCTATAAGCAGCCTTTGTGTGGTTCTCAGAAATATAGTCCTCCAAAGCCACCCTCATGTAAGTCATTACAGCACAAGCATGCCTACATGGTATCCCAGACAAATCCCATCTTCTACAATCACAAGACCTACTATCCAGATTAACTACAAACTTGTAAGTGTAGTCTTGAACCTCAAAGTTTGCCCCAGTTTCAGTCACCACTCTACACCTCCTACTTTGATCATGTTGTTCATTCAGTTTAGCTAAGATTCTAGGCATCAACACAGATGTACAATTCAACTCCTTCTTCCTTCTTACCACAATCCTCTGCATTATTTGAGTTCTAATTCCCTCATGATATTCAAAATTGAGAACCCTCTGACTGGCTCAATCCATGAGTTAAATGACTCACTCAATTATTAGTACAATGGCCAATCTTAACTCTAGTGTCAAATGCATGCCTACACCAGAACCCTAGAGGCATGTTCATCAAGTACTGATATGCAGCATTGGAAGAAACTTGCATCTTTGTCATTGCCTTTATAGAATAAGGTTTGGGTCAGTGGTTTTTTCTTGGGGCTCAGACATTGGTTCAATGGTTTCTTGGGGCTCGGACATTAGTTCATTGGTTTCATTGGTTTCTGGGGGCTCAAGGTATAGTGGCTCATCATCAGTGGAATCTTCAGTTAAGTCAACAAAGATGGGTTCTCTTGGTGTTCTGTATAGTGGAGGTTTGCATGATCTTTTCCTATAGTATCTTGTTCTTGCTGGGGGATTTGGTTCTGTTTCAGTGTTCAAGGGGGGTTCATATACATCATCAAATTCATCATCATCACCCAAAAAGACCTTTTTTTTTTCTTTGTTTTAGCTACAGAATCATCAATAGATAGAGGAATTGCTTCTTCAAGTTCTACATATAACTCAATATCCGTATATTCCATGTTCTTCTCAAACATCAACCTAACATGCTCATCAGACCTCACCACCACTCTATCACAAAAGTTTTCTACATCAGCAATCAAAGAAATTTACATATTGTTCTGACTAGGTAGATTGTCATACACATATTCAACCACATCATTAAGCAAAGTAGAGTACTTATACCTTGCAGGCTTCACATTTTCAACCATGTACTGCTTACGATCATAATGTATCCTTATGTTGAATCTAGGGTCACCCATTCCCTGCTATGAAAATTAAGAAGCATTCTTCAGTAGTAATTACATTAACAGAAACAACACCACCTAGGGTTTCCGTCTAAAAACGAACAAAATAGAACTCTAAACTACAATTCCGGCATATCAAATAACACCAAAAACACCAAAATTGAGGATTATGAGTTCGAAATAGTACCTTGGTTTGATGAAAAGCAGTCGCCTTTCCGACCGTTCAACGCACCAACTCAAAATTCTGATCGAATAATCACCACAATCCAAGCACGGCGTCTTCGACTAACGACGATTAGAGTAATTTTGGTGGGAAAATTGAAGATTTCGCGAGTATGGAAGAACAGACACGAGACGGAAGGAGTTGGGTGAAAATGGCGTAAGTGTTGGTAAAGATGATATATTTGGATTCAAACCTAACTTTTCATCCTTAAAGCCGTGTTTGTTCTCCAAATTATGCTATAAGGGCAAATTATTTAATTAATAATAATATATACGATTGGTGTCTATGGATTCCTCTTGTCGCGGTGAATCCAAATATATGTTTAAAATATTTTTCGGAATTTTGCAGATAAAGTTATATGTGATTTAATAAAAACTATGTATACAGTTAACATACCAAAAATAAATTGTACATTTGTAAATTATTATTTTCGTTTTGCTTTAATTTTGGGAATGAAACTCCATGAAATTCAAAGAGATATGCCACATCATATTTTGTCAATGTGGCATGCCTCTTTCATCACATATGTCACCACTTTTATTATATATTTAGATTGGTTTTAAGAGATTATGTTACTGTTTTAATGAGCTACATTATTGTTTTAAAATGATTTGTTATAGTTTTAAGCGACAATCTAATTATAGTTTTTAACCTCTTTTGTTAGTGTTACAAGGGATGATATTATGGTTTTAAGGAGCTAATTTATTGTTTTAATTAAGATGATTTTTTTATGGTTT
Source organism: Plantago major (assembly GCA_026545765.1). NCBI lineage: Eukaryota > Viridiplantae > Streptophyta > Magnoliopsida > Lamiales > Plantaginaceae > Plantago > Plantago major. The sequence goes on from CM048840.1 coordinate 103,409,154, forward strand.
TAAACTACAATTTATAATTCATAAAACCACCAATAAACAAGTCTAAGAGTTCCAAGGCTACCATTAAAACATCATTAAACAAGTTTAAAGATAATCTACTGGAAAATTCTGTCATTACATATTGAAATATTGAGTCTGTTTCAAAACGTCTATTTTCATAGCAAAAAAAAAATTATGAGCATATTGGTTCAGCAGGTTTTAAACTCGTCTTCATCCTCACAGTCTTTCAAGCAATAATCAAAGGCCTATTTAAATTCAATATCAGTCTTAAGGCGTCCAACATGTGCTATAGCTAGCATTCTGCTGAATATGCAAAAAAAAAAAAAAAAACAGTCTATGCCTAGTTCTTTTACCAAAAACCTGCAGTCAATTATTAAAACACTCATCAAATCATTGATACTTCAAATTATAACAAACCATCTTCAAAACCATAACAATTCCGCTTAAACCATAATAAGCAAACACATGCAACACAAGCTAAAAACCATAACAATGGTTGTTAAAACCATAACAATGCGGTAAAATCATAACAGTTCATCTTAAATCATAAAAAAGTAGAAACATGTAACACAAACTAAAAACCATAACAATGGTTGTTAATACTATAAATGTGTCTCTTAAAACCATAACAATTCATTTTAAACCATAACAAAGCAAACACATGCAACACAAGCTAAAAACCATAACAATGGTTGTTAAAACAAATCCTCTTAAAACTATAATAGTGCCTTTTAAAACTATAACCATGCCTCATACAACGTATCTTAAAACTATAACAAAGTAGAAACATGCAACACAAGCTTAAAACATTAACATTCATGCTTAAAACTATAACAATGCCTCTCAAAATCATAACAATGCCCCATAAAACTATAGCAAAGCATTAGCAAAAAATGAAATCATAAATATATCAACACAAGCTAAAAACAGTAACATTGTTGCTTAAAACTATACTATATGAGCTTCAAACAATAACAAGCAGATACATCCTCGGAAGCTAAAAACAGTACTCCATCCATCCCAGAGAACTTTATACACTAGGTATCGCGCAGTTTTATTTTAAAAGTTAAAGTAATGATATAATATAGAAAATGTGGGAAAAAGTGTAATTTTAGTGACAAAATGTGTAATTTGTAAAGTTGAGATTGTTTATTATTTGTTGCGTATGAGGTAACTTCTTTCTTTGGTAATGTATGATGTTCTGTGAGGCGACTAAAAATGGCAAATGTATGAAATTCTGCGGGGCAGAGGGAGTATTATTGATGCTTAAAATTATAACAATGCCCTTAAAACCATTACAATGCATCTTAACAAAGCATTTGCAAAAAATCAAATTATAAATATTTCACAAGCTAAAATCAGTAACATTGACGTTTAAATCGACAACAATGGGTGTTAAAGCTATACTATATTAAAAACAATAACAAGCAGAAACATTCTCATAATCTGAAAACAGTAATATTCATATTTAAACTATAATAGAGCCTCTTAAAACCATAACAATTCCACTAAGAATTATAACATATCAGCTTAAAACAATAAACACACACAAACACGCAGTAAACATGTATTTCACTGTACGGATTTCAGATCTGAATAGGTCAAATCTTAAAATCAACAAAAAAAAAAAATGAAAAAGAATGTCAAAATTCACTTCCAGTTGAGGTATTAACGAAAAAAGCGAGACGGATCCACAACATAAAGAAGGATAAAACTATAATATATGATCTGCAACACAACTTGAACAGTCTCAGAAAATATTACTCAATTAGCTTCTATAGCCAAAGCTGACTTGGGGTGTATAGTAAAATACAGACATCGTGTTCTTTTTTAATACTTCAACAAATCAAGAATCATACAAGACTATCAATGATGTCCACGCTAGAACTACTTTGCTTCCGGATTTGTAGAATCAGCTGCTGGTTTGTTGGGGCAAGCAGATGAAAGATGCCCTTTTTCTCCACACTCGTAGCACGTTCGCCTCCTTATCTTTGAACTTACGGGTGTAATCGCACTGCTGTTAGCTTGATCTTCCCTAATTGCAGTAATCTTAAACCTTTCAGATTGAATGTATTTTGCATCCGGATTTGTCAAGTCAGCTGCTGGTTTGCAGGATCGATCTTCTTCCTTGATTGCAGTAATCTTAACGCCTTCAGGTTGAATGTATTTTGATTCTGGATTTGTTGAATCAGCTGCTGGTTTGTTGGGGCAAGCAGATGAAAGATGCCCTTTCTCTCCACACTCGTAGCACGTTCGCCTCTTTATCTTTGAACTAACGAGAGTAGCCGCACTGCTGTTGGCTGGATCTTCTTCCTTAATTGCAGAAATCTTGACACTTTCAGGTTGAATGTATTTTGCTTCTGGATTTGTAGAATCAGCTGCTGGTTTGTTGGGGCAAGCAGATGAAAGATGTCCTTTTTCTCCACACTTGTAGCAGGTTCGCCTCTTTATCTTTGAACTAACGGGAGTAACCGCACTGCTGTTTACTTGATCATCCCAAATTGAAGTAATTTTGACACTTTCAGGTTCAATGTCCATTTGTGTGGATGTTACATCGTGAGTAACCTTAACAATGTCAACTTGATTATGGCTCTGCATGGATTTAGGCTCTTCAGTAATAGGACGAACATTGACAGTCTCAGACTGATTGTCTTTTGGAATGGATCTGAGGTTGCTGACTGAACCTTTCTTTGGCACGGCACAGCTAATTTTGACAGGTCTCCCATATAAAACAGTCTGATCCAATTTCAGTGCCTTGTTAAGGGAAACACTATCCGCAAAATCCACATGACCATATCCCTTGAACTCTCGCGTCTCCTTGTCTGTCCCCCATCGAATTTCAGATATATTGCAACCAGAGAAAAGATTCTTCAAATCATCATCGGTAATGTCCCATGATAAATTACCAACATAGATCCTATTGTAACCTTCCATAACTGACGGTGCAAAGTTGATCGTTTTGTTCACTTTTACTGATTTGTATGGCTGAATTTTCAAAAACAATCCACCCCTGTAAAATGGTGAAGTAATCTCAAGTCATGATACTGGTAAATTTGAAGCTTAAGCATACTAAGCAACTTACATGTCTGAACCATCAAGTGCCAATGCTCTTTTAGCCGCTGCTTCAGTCTACAAAAGAAAATAACCAGTTAAACCAATGACGGTAATTGTCTCTTGTTAAATATATATATGATCCAAAAACACTACCAGAGCATATATTTTGCAGGTTTTGCATACCAGCTCTTGGCCTTGTGAAGTTATTGGTCCTAAATTTTGAACTCTCCTGCAGAGTGTAGATTATTCTCTGATCTCTCTGCCCCCTATTTAATATTCCACTTTTCTATTTTCAGTTCACTGTTTCTCACAAGTTTCTTTTCCGGAGAAACAGGTGAAGGCTCACTCCACTTACTAAGTAGATTCTTTTATCTTACTCTTTCCCAGAAGTCACTGATGAGGTCAATGGAGAAAGTCCATCTCCTGGCATGATAATCTACAGGTCCTAATTATAAATCTTCTGCAAATTACTCTCTCCATCCCTTTTTATTATCCCGTCTTCATTTTTCATAGGGTAGGTCTCTTTTTAACGCATGTTAAACATTCCATTTACAGTGTTCCCCTAATTAATTACTTGCAACATCTCACAGCAAATCCCAGCATTCTTTCAAGGAACGGACTGCCGGACTATACTGCCTATACAGTTTGATGTGATCATACTGATTGCAATTGCATTTAATGAGCTAATTGAATAGACAATGATAAATCATATAATACAGGAGTCTTCCTCTTCCAACTATCACACCTCCAGAAACTGCAACTCCCTGAGACATCATCAAGGTAGGACACTACAAGCAAATCCTCGAGAAGGATTACATTTCTAGGTTCTGTTCCACTGAACCAAATTATTTTTTCATAACAAGAAAAGATCATAAACCAAAACCAACCATCTTAGCATACACAAATTGCAGAAAACTTAAGTACTAACAATGCTGACAATCATTCTTGAGTCAGGTTATCAATAACATTAAAGTAGAAATCTTATTCTGGAAGCCAGTAAGTATATTTTATAATCTTAATGAAAGATGAAATACGTTGTTCCTAATTCCTCCTATATTCTTTCCCCAATATATGTGTCTTACAAGAATTGATTTAAATGGATATCTACAGTCTCACATATTTCACAAATAATGCTTATACAAACCAGCCAAAGAACTTACCTTAAAACTGAGTATGGCAATGCCTCTAAACTTCCCAGTGTCAGCAAACGTCATACAATCAACTTCAGTAATAGTACCACAGTGCTCAAAATAGCTCCTGATATCATCTTCAGTAGAATAGTACGGGATCCCTCCAACATATACTTTGTCTGGTACAACCTCTGCAACCTCACTTCTGCAAAATACATCACCAGTTTAATGAAAAAATAGTAGCATCAAATCACAACACATAAGCTCAAGCTACTCAAAGTAATCATGTTGTCTTCTTTTGTGCCTTTCATGGATGAACTTTACCAGATAAATTATAACGACTTCTGCCAACAAAGATGCTCTTCTTGGTACAGTGAAATATATTATAATCGAAACTGAAAGTGGTGGTGTTACTTCAATTGTGTTCTGTAAGATTTACACTCGGCCATGGGTTGGAACTGGAATCATATTCAGTATCAAATTATTCTATTTCAATATGAAAACCCATATGTGGTGCAACACTTGTGATAGCACATGGTTTTTGCCAGAGTAATGAATTGTAACCACAATTTCAAGCATAATATTAGCCCGTTAACAAAATTATGTTTCTTTTACTGTACATTATATGTCTTGTAACACCAGAAACTGAAAGATCACACGAGAATAAAAGAACGCATCAGCATGAACAATAAGTTTATAGCTAATTAGAACTTCCTCTTATAGACAAAAATTCTATTTCGGCATTTTGGAGAAGCATGTTTAGCCAAAAAAAGTTTTCAGTTACTACATACCTCTTACTGCTCGCGTCTAATGTTGCCACGAGTTGTTCACCGTTAGGTTTACTCCCTTTGAGCTCTTCCACGTCCTTCACTAGCCCGTTTTCCAAATTCTTCTTTGCTTTGTTTTTCTTCTTTGGTTTTTTCTTTTTCTTCTTTAAGGGTACTGGCTTGTCTTTCACATCCTCCGATGCTTTACTATCATCTCTCTTCCTTTTCTTCTTTTTCTTCACCTCTTGGCCATCTGTATGCAGTTCATCTGCTTTCATTTTTTCAGCATCATCGCTTATTTCATTACTTTTATTTCCGTCCATGTTCACTTGCGATGCCTTACTATCATCTCTCTTCCTTTTCTTCTTTTCCTTCACCTCTACGCCATCTGGTTTCATTTCATCTGCATTCCCCCCAGTTTCTGCTTTCTTCTTTCCAGCATCATCATTTGTTTCTTTACTTTTACTTCCATCCAAGTTCTCATGTTGTGCCTTTTGCCTTCGCTTTTCTCTTTTTGAGATGTTGACCTTTTGGGAATCCTGACCAGTGAAAATGCTCAGAGAATTTGAATCTCTAATATTCTTCTCAGGATATGCAGCAAGCAACCCGGCTTTAGCTGCTCTCAGCTTCTGCTTTTGCTTCTTATTTGATAGTACCATTTTTTGATTTCTCTTGCCCCCTTACTTGCGTATTTCTCGCAACCTGACAAACAAACAACCCACTCAGTTTGTAGGGAAAGAACTTGCATCAAGTTCCAGAAACGAAACAAGATTAACTACTCTTCCTACAAAAATGCCATTCAATGCTATTCATCAGTATAACATAAATATCGATCAACATTTCAAAATGCTTACAGAGAAAACTAAAACATTTCACTTTATCCAATACAATGAACGTAATTAGTACACGATGGAAATGTAAAACATTTGAACATTCCCTAGTCGCCGAACACTAGCTCCAATAAATCTAGAAAACAGATGTTTACTTCATGAACTGAAGGAAATACATTTAAACACATTAGGATTCAATTCATACAAGTTAAATACGAAGAAGGTACAGTAAGCTAATCAACCTATCATTGTTCTCACTTCTCACTTCTCAGAGCATAAAGCAAACTCAGCGATAATCGGAAGTTTGGAACATTTCCTCTTTTATCCAATCCACTGATATAAGACAATGCGTAATTGAAACAAAAACATTCGAACTTCTCCTAGTCTACCAACATCAGCTCGAACATATCCAGAAATCAAAAGTTCAATTCACGAATCTAAGAATACATCAGGATTCAATTCCTACAAGTTCTATAAATCAATAAGCTAGAACAAGCTAATCAACCTATTATTCTTCTCAGCGAAAATCAGAAGAAAGAATTACAGTCAATTGAATTTCCTTAGTTTTACGGCAGTTACCTTACGTGACCGGTAGCGGAGGTGCCAACGGAAAACAGAGCGGCGGAGGCTCGGTGGCTTTGCGGCGGTGCTGGCTTTAACCTGAAACTGGCTTTGCCCTTATAAAGTTATATAATTCGTTTCCTTGACATGATATAAGGGATTATTAACAAGAGATCCTCTAAAAGTATGTGCTTACAAAAGAGTGCCCTGAGGTTTCAAATGTGATAGCTGACACCATGTTGTTTATTTCAATTCGAGTCATTCGACCCTAGCAAGTTTGAAATCGAAATTGCTTTCTATAGTAAAATTAGATTTGCGAGTTGAAGATCTCGAAAATGGAAATGGGAAAAACTTGCCTAAGATATCCGGGTTGGTGGAATTTCGGTATTTAAGTCTGCAAAAATATGGGAACCTGATCGAGTTCTCAAACAAATATAAATAAATCGTAATTGAACTTACGAATATTTATTTGTTTTTGTTGTAAGTGTTTAAATATATGTAACTATGGATATTTAAGTGTGTATTTGTTGTAACTACGGATTTAAGTCTTTTTGTTTTGACTATTATATGTATGGACGACACATGGTAATTAGTGACTATTACCCACATAAAAACAGTTGAAAGTTTTGTACTGAAAATTTATCAAATTCATGTGTTAAATGAGAATCTCATAGGGTAGAGAACAAGGAGAGACCAACTAAACACTTTTATTCATAAAAATGCCAAACACTTTTACACATAGTCCGACTGAATTTATAACTCTGCCAATACAATTTGATCAGACATTTAACTCTACTAATACAGTTGGATCAGACATACTACTAATACAATGGATCAGACATTTAACTCTACTAATACAGTTGGATTGTATTACATGACTCCACCAATACAATGATCAGACATTTAACTCTACTAATACAATGATCAGTATTATACTCTACCAATACAGTTGACTGTAGCATTTGACCTTTATTTAAAAACATCAAAACAGTGTAGGTGTTTTTTACAAACTTGGGTGCAAAATTGGTCTATGGCACTAATTTTCCCAATCTCATAACTCGTAATCTAGTAGAGCTTGTGTTTAAAGTGGGCCAAACAGACTAAAATTAGTTGGATTGCAAATATATAAATTGGGCTGATATACAAGGGCTTGGATTTGGGCTTACTGAAGTTGCTTTTCTTAACTGATCCACATTCGATCTTATCATGAGAAAGGGAGAAACATAGATATCAAGGTTCTTTTTTATGACAAATACCTTCATAGTCATTATTCATTACTGTCATGTTTAACAAGTTGAATTGCCGACTATATCATTACTTGAGTTTGATTCGAGTTGTAATTGAGTCCAAACTCGATTTGATTTGTTTATATAAGACGAATAATATCTTGGTCTGAACCTTGACATACTAGACGACATTTGGGTGACCATTTTTTTCTCTATCTAAGATATAACTTCAGGCTTATTTGTTGATTGGTTTAGATAGGATTTGAGTTGTAATCACTATTGCAACATTACTTGTGCTCTTTGTAGTTTGTACTGGTTTCAGAATTATCAATAACTAGAAACCGCGTAATACGCGTAAGTTGTATTTTTTAGATTTTATTTCCCTATATACATACTACTAAAGAGGTAGTTTACAAGTTTGCCTTATTAATTTTAAATGTGAATTGCTCCAAGTAATGTTATGTAAGAGATAAATGACAATTATAATATCTAGAACTAAAGAAGTTTATTGGAATAAAAATTAGTTTTTTTTTTTTTTTTTTTTTTTTTTTGAAGATAACAACATAAAGGATATATATCTTTCGATTTGGAGAAAGTTACATTTTGATTGATATTAATCGTTTCGAGCTGATTACAATTACTCATAACGATAATAGTAATAATTTAATAAAATCATATAATAAAAATTTAATTACTAAATTTTCATTATATAATTTTAATAATTTATTTATTAATATCGTTAAGAAGAAATTAACAAACGCGAAAAACAATGAATAATAAATAAAAATAACACTTTTTCTGAGATTGAGGGAGTATAAATATACATAAAAGCGTAGCTAGGCTACTTTAATACTACAAATTAACTCTACCAAAATTAGAAATATGCAGAGCTTAATATTTGCCAAGGTATTTCACCTCCTGCTGCCCCCACTAATGTACTAAATGGCTAACCAAACATTGCCGCATTTTCTTCGTCTTTGGAGGGTGGAGACTACACTCATGTCTATTTTACGCAATTCGGAAACCCATGAGAATAGCCTCAAGAGTTGGACCTGGTTCCAACTGATTTTTAGAGTTGTTAGCCATTCAAATCATCCATTCGCTCAAATCTTTGGTCCATTCCGGTCATCCACGACTGAAACAGCCACCGGCTAGGATTCCACAAGGCCACACAAAAAAAAAAAAAAAAAAAAACAGGTTTTTGAGAAAATGTACCATGAATGTCAAGATTCTGTAAAGTAAAACACTTATTTTGTGTCAATTCAAGCTTGACAGTAGCCAGCTCTCTCTAGGCTTGTAGCACTTGTGCTCAAAGCATTTGCCATCATATGTGGATCAACAGATTCAAACATGGGAATGTACAACTCATAACCATTGTCTTTCAGTGAAGTACACACCTACTGCATAATGTGCATATTAGATCCTTAGAATTAATGCCCTCCATGAGGATGTTTCACAATGTTCACGAAATGTTAGAACGAAACCTAGAAGATCATTCCCACATCACCACAGTAAGACATCAAAACTAACAAACTGAAGATCACATATACAAAACATTAATTCCTCCAAGCACTTTGAACTAACCTTACCAATAACAAAATTTAAGATATCCACACACCATTACACATAGTCCAAAGGCTCATCTTCAGACTTACACAATTGACAACATATATTCTACATCATCTAACCTGTATACTAAAAGTAAATCTTTTTTTTTTATTATTCCCCTGTACATCAGTTAACATCATCAGAATTCTTATAATCAGTAGTAGTAAATATATAGCTACCTAATTTTGGTGCTAAAGCCAACTCGAATTCCCCAATTAAAGCAACAGAACAATGACACCAAGTAACCACAAACTACAAATCAAGAACAATGCGTCCTAACAGTAAACGCACAAAGCGAGACCCAAGAGGAAACTTACTGCAGTTCTCTGAAGGCAGTATATAACGATACCTATGTATTGCTTGACTCAGAAATAGAACGATACCTTCAAATCCATGATTTCACAATAAACCATCAATGCTATGCAATATTTTGATAACCCACCTTAGATCTGCAATTTTCGATAACCCACCTTAGGCCTTAGCTCTGCAATTTTTCGATAACCCAATCAACATCGTGATGAAAATCAATTGTTCAAAACTCAAATAGGGATGAAAACTGGAAGAGAAGCAAACACATGTATGTACCTTAACACTTGTGCAAGGACAGAGGAACAGAATTGCTCGCTTGCAGCTGGTAGGAGTGGACTGTAGAGTTTGATTGATGGATGAAAGAAGACAAGTAGTTTACGACTCTCCACGCGCTTCTCCACGCTATATAGTATAAATACTACCTTTAAAAAAATTATTTAGTCTTTAAAGATACGGTATTAGTGATATACCTGAGAGACGGATTGATATTCTTAATTATTTGTGTAATGTTTCAAACTATATCAGTAATGTTTTATGAGTGAACATTTTATATAATTTTTTATATAATGTATATCACCGATAATCTTAATAAAACGTGTAATGTTTTCAGCTATAACTGTAATATTTGTCCGTCTTTTTATAACACCGTGTCTCCATAGACTTATACAAAATTATTTGCCCGTTTAAAAAAATGTTGTGGTTACATAATACAACCTTTCATATTTTCAATTGTTTTACCGTTGTGACTTGGTATAATTTTGTTTTAAAATGAAGATGTAGTCTCTGTTTACCACTAGCTTTTCAGCTAGCTTTCGAGCTCCATTAGTTTTTTTTTACCATTGATTAATAAAAAGCTCAAGACAGAATTGCTGACTTTTTTCCAAATTTAAATTTGGAAAAAGCTTCCTTGAGTAGCTTTTTTGAAAAAGAAAGAGCTTGTTATATTTTTATTCCGAAAATATCCCAACCCAAATTAACCTAAATTAGACTAAATAAAATAAGAAGTAAAAACACCCATATTACCAAGCAACGAATTCTATACATCATGCACCCAATATTATCACCCAGTAATTCTATACACATCAATTACTAATTTTTTTCATTATTAAGTTAAAATGCTCAACGATTATTTCTTTCAATTTCTGATAATTTTGATGATGTTATTAAAGTGGCGATGTAAAATACATTAAATATATATTATAATTATTGGACAAAATATGATATATTATTATTTAAAAAACTATAGACTAATAATACGATAAGAAAGGTTAAAGACAAGGAAAATAAGAGTAATGCCCTTTTATGTCATTTTACAAAACAACAGCTAGCTTTTCAGCTAATTTGCTAAACACCTACATTTAAAACCAACTAGTTTTTCAGCTACCTAACCAGCTACCAGCTAGCTTTTCAGCTAGAGCCGTAATGAATTTAACAATTTAGCTATGCACAAATTTATTGATGCATCATTCACGCATTGCATGTCTTCATCATTCTAGCTAGCTAGCTAGACTCTATTGTAGTCTGTAGAGGAATGAAGATGAGAATTAAACAAGAGTACTGAATGCTTTTTGCCGTTACATGAAATACGCAAGCTGCCCAATTTTGCAGCAAGCGTCATTAATGAACTGCATCTTCATCTATTTTTGTTAAGCTGCTCTGTAGTGTACTTAATGCATGCTGCTGTGGATAGTGGATGCAGAATTAATCCCTGCTACCGAAACTCAGATTTAAGTTAGATTAGCTTCATCTGTGTTAATCTTGATTATTGACCCAGTGAACCTAATGTAGCCACTACTCAAAAACATACTATATCGTAGAATATTGGGTCCCGTTATTTACAAGTGTTGGGTGAAGGTTGCCAGATTAGCATAGAATAAATTTGAATAAAAGTCGAGAGACATAATATAGTGAAAATGTTGAAGAAATTAAAATTTGGGATTGTAATCATCTCATTATCTCTACAAAAACTTGTGAAAGTCCAAGTTTTTGTGAGAGTCCTGCAATATTGTATACTAATTGTGCAGCTTTGTGTGTAAATTGTTAATTTTTATCTATTTGTAAATTGTATATTGTTGTATACTAATTGTGCGGCTGAATCTTTTTATTTAGGACTTTTCGGACTCTCACTAAAATTTCTCATTATCTCATAAATACTCCATGTCTGACTCGCTCATTAACTGCAACACATGGACTCAATGAGCTCCGAAAATAGTGAGCTTAAGATTTTGTTTTTTAAGTCAGCAAAAAATTTATTACGAAATTGAGTAACGTTTACAAAAGCATAAGAGATACTCTAAATATACATACCCCAAACCAAGAACATCTACAGAAAAATTGCAATCCAAAAGCTGCCAAGACCCAACAAAACTCCCACTTTACATAATAATGAAAACAAACAAAAGATCACATAATAGTGAGCTTAAGATATGTTGCATATCTTAAAAAGCTCTGTGATAATTACAGAGGTTAATTTAGCTGAGCTCTATTATGCACAGATTCAATGAAACTATACATATTGGGTGATCTCAAAAAAAGAGCCTCCATTGAATCTCTGGAAGATGGAGCTTGAATGGATGCTCAATTTTGGAGTTTTAACGGAATGAACTTATTTTTTAGGATTTTTTCGGGTTCCGAATTTATTTTGTTACTACTAAACCTTATCAAGGGAACGAATATTATTTTAGTGAATTTCCCATGGACCGTAATTGTGAAGGACCTCGACTTTAGGAACCAAAACTACACTGTAGGGGTAAAATTCATTTTTGGTACTCTACTGTGATACATTTTCGATTTTGGTACTCTACAGTGGTCGCGTCCAATTTAGTTACTGTTTATCAATAACTATTTATGATTAAGGTACTAATTGTAAATTAGATGGTGAGTGTGTAAATCAGTACCAAGTTACAATTAACCTAACTCCAATTTCACGTGAATTCGATCAATTGAAATTCGATTGAAACAAAATTGATGAAAAAGCCTAAAAAAAGAATATGCCGGGGAACAATCTGACGCTTGTGAGTGAGACGAAGTCCACGATATCTTGCGAACGGTCAATTTTCTATGTCTATATGCGATGGTGCACCTTATAAATTCAATCAGTACATAAATTGTACATAGTTATTTATAATTGGTACCTAAATTGGTCGCGACCACTCTAAAATACAAAAATCAAAAACTATCTCATACGATTGGAGTATCAAAAATGGATTTTACCCGTAGCTATAATTGGATTACTAAAATTGTTTGTGAATGATGAATTTAACGATGATCACTAATTGCGGTTTCCTATTTCTTGACACAATTTGCCTTTCTCGTTTCACTATCAATTATGACATGATCTCGTCAAAAGTCGCAAAATCTTTATCCAAAATTCATTAATAATTCTGTTGCATGCCATGCCTGAAGTGAAAGAACACATATGAACAGAGCATATGAAACAGAAGGAAGGCTATTAAAGTATTAATTAATTTATCGAGATTGCAGTAATTAACCGAAGCAGCCAACAATTAATATCATAGCATCGTAGATTCTATTTCCAGAAACCTACACCTGGGAAGATTCAATTAATTCTTACAAGCAAAATGGCGTGACATTGTCAATGGCTCATTGCAGCTTTTTTTATGTAGTTAGGCAATAAATTCCTAGCCAGATCATCAGATATTCGGGCTATAGGCCTAATATAGTTCAAGTGCAGTGATTCTGCTTGGTTTTATAATAATCCAATTTGGTTGCAACTTATGTTTGAATTTACACAATCTCCTAATAATTTATACTCCCACGTCTTTGAGAAATTTATACATCAAAGTTAACAACAATTTTTTGTGCAAAATCAAACTAAACAAGAACATAAAAATGTGATAAAATATGTAATTTACTTGTGTGAAGAACAAATATTTGTATAGTATTTAATACTCCCTCCATTTCAGAAAAAAGTGTTACATTTTACTATTTTGCGGTCAACTGTCTCCGCGTTTGACCATAATTTACTCTTAAACGATATTAATAAATAAATTATTAAATTATATAATGAAAATTTAGTAATTAAATTTTTATTATATGATTTTATTAAATTATTTACTATTATCGTTTATGAGTAATTTGTGCTCAAACTCGAAGACAGTTGACCGGTCAAAGTCAAAATGTAACACTTTCTCTGAAATAGAGGAAGTAATATGCAATCGTTTCTTTGAGCAAAATTTTGAAGCATTTGATGGGCAATCCGTCTTTACTCGACCAAAATCACCAACCTAAAATCACATCAACGAATGTCACCCTATATTGAACTCCGTACTCCATCCCTGATCATATAGTATAAATTGATTTTAGTGGTTCGTGTGATTACAAATCATTTAAAGTGTAGTTTGATAGCTCAATCTGGCTGTTGAAAGAATGGACGGGTCAGATCAAGTCGGTTATAAATGAAGGGCCATGATTTAAAGTCGGCATATGGAGGGAAGTTATGTTACTCTATTTCTGCGCGAGTTTCTTTCGTCAAAGATCGATTGAATTCTCTCCGTTTACATCAGTTTTCTTTTCGGGGAGCTCAAGCTCTAGTACAATGTCTGGCAATAATTCAATGAAAACTCACACCTTTTTGTTGCTCATGTATTTGACTACAAAGCCTACTTTTAATAGTCTGTACTCCCTAACCCCTATGATGCAGCCACAAGCCCAACAATTAAACCATTAATTACTTGACTTATATTTCCAACGTTATAATTGGACACATAATTAAAACCCAAACACCAATTTCTTAACACCAAAAATTTGATTCTCCCCCAATTTTCAATCTGCTAACAACCCACCCAATGACCCAAACAATAAAGTTCAAATAATAAACTCAACGTGACACTGTGGAGATTAAACATTTAATTTACAAGTTAATTACAACGTCACCACACTAAGTCCGTTGAAACTAACAAGCCCAATTGAAAAGCTCGCATAACTTTTCTAGAAAAACAACGCACTACATGTCGGGTATAGTGTAAAATAACATGCGCCCAAACATTAAAAATTAAAAATATTAAAATCTATAAAAGTGACATAGAAGAACATGATATCCGCTACGAATGTACAAGAAAAAAAGGCATTTAGTTTACAGGTTAATTACAATGCAACCAACGACCTCGATCAAAAGAAATTGTTAAAATAGACTGTGCACCCTTATGTGCATTTTGAACATGTACGGTGCCGGACGGACTCACTAATATTTTCATTTGAGCACCCGGCGGACTTGCTTCTATAAAATTTGATCATGCATGTGGGTGGCGTTGCAATTAACATTTAAAAAAAGAAGATTCTAAATAGATTACAAACACAAAACTAAATAATGAGTAAAAAAAAAAGGCATTTGTTGTATACAAGTTAATTGCAAACCCCATATACATCGCCTGATAAAAAATAAAAAAAAACCTTTTCTAAATCATCTAAAAGATGCTAAACTGATCAATCTCTTTCTTTTTGTCATACTTTTTAATCTGCATAATATATCATTTGTCCCTAAAAAAGCCCGATTCGAGACCCGCAAGCCCGACTCGATAGAGTAAAAAAATCGCGCTAGACAGTGAAATTAAAGTATTAAATATATAGAAGTAAGCTCGTTCAGTGTCCGAGCGGAAGTAGACTGCGCACCTTTGTGTGCATTTTTTAGCATGTACAGTGTCGGACAGGCTCACTTCTATTCCACTTGGGCACCGGACGGAATCGCGTCAAACAATGAAATTAAAGTATTAAATGTATAGAGGTGAGCACGTTCGGTGTCCGAGTTCAAGTATACTGCTCACCCCTACGTGCATTAATTTTGAGCATGTACGGTGCCGAATGGGCTCACTTCTATTTCCACTTGGGCACTGGGCGGGCTCGCTTCTATAAATTTAATATATTTAATTTGATTAGGTTTGTGGTTAGCGTTGCAATTAACTTTTACAGACCTAACTTTTATAAAAGTGAAGATGCAAAAAAATTGCAAACGCCATATGCATAGCCCAATAAAAAAAAATAACTTTTCTTTAAATTTGGAAGTTGTAAACTGTGCCATCTCTTTCATTTTTTCATTTTTTAATCAGTAGCATATATCATTTGCCCTCTAAAAAAGCTCGATAGGTGACCGCAAGTCCGACTCGATAAAGTAAACAAAATTGTGTCAAACAATGAAATTGAAGTATTAAATCTATAGAAGTGAGTTTGTGCGGTGCCTGAGTGGAAATAGACTGCGCACCCTATGTGCATTTTGAGCATATATGGTGCCCCAAAAGCTGCATTTTGAGTTTGTTGTTCTGGGCGTTCAATCTAACTCGTTATTTTACATGACGGTAAGAAAAGTTCTTTGAAATGGTACTGTCCAATTTAGAGTTTGTGGTTTTGGGCGCGCAATCTAACTCGTTATTTTACATGATGATAAGAAGTTCTTCGAAATTGTACTGTCAAATTTAGGTACTAATATATTAACCCACTAGCAAGCCCGTTGAGCCCGAACGGGCTCCCTTCTATTTCCACTTGGGCACCGGACATGGTCGTTTCTTTAAATTTAATTTTCCATATATAAAAAGGCCCGATTGGAGACCCACACTCTGGCTCGATAGGGTAAAAAAATCAAGTCTGGCAATGAAATTAAAGTATGAAATATGTAGAAGTGAGCCCATGCGGTGTCCGAGCTAGTGGAAAATAGAAGTGAGCCCGAGTGGTAACAGAAGTGGGCACAGGACATGCTCACTTCTATATATTTAATTTGATCAGGCCTGTAGGCATTGCAATTAACCTTTACATATTTAATATTTTAATTTTATTGTTTGACGTGGAATTTTTCTACACTACCGAGTCGGTAATTAGCATAGCAGATCGGGCTCGTTAGTTTGACTAGGCTAGTTTGTAGCGTTGTAATTAACTTGTACACTAAATGCTTTTTTAAGTGTTAGGCTGAATTTGTTATTTTTCGACTGGCGCCAAAGTTAAATATGCATGTTAGTTGTGTGTACAATATAATATCTATAGAGATTTTATATTTTACTTTGATCCTGTGGGGAATATTTTTCTGAGATATTTGTTTTTTTTTTTATTTAGTATGCGATTATGGGGCACACAATCTATCTGCCGTAACTTAAAAAAAAAAAAAATCTATCCGCCATCCGGCTTATATATATATAGAATTTAAGAGGCGAAAATATTGAAATTTAAAATGATCGAAACATAGTCAAGAGTGGTCTTTATTTGAAGAATACGAAAAGACATGAATGTTGGTATAATTTTTATATTTTATTAACTTATAATTAATTAATTATGAATGAAATAAGAGAAAAATAATTAAAGAAAAGAAAAAAATTAAATAATACTGTTATGAGAAGCCATTTCCGATTTTTTGAAGCCCAGCCGAAAAAATTGTAATTATAGTTGCTTAATGAATTTTTTGCATTAATTACATGTGCATAATTGTGGAGACACCTATATTTATAGTCTGACACCTACATGGAGCTATTTGTAACATTTCATCCTACAATTTGGGCTCAATCCATTGAAAATGTATGTGAAAAAAATATATGATAAAGGTGACGGACTGGGACAGATAAAATCCCACACAATGTACTGCACCTTAATTTACCCTTTTCTATAAGTTGTTTTGCGCATTCTATTCTTCTTCATCAGATAGACATTTATCCTCACTCAACTTCACATGAACCCATGGGCGTATCTATATAGTACATGTGCCCTACCCTTCAAAAATAAAACAATTTTTTAAGTATATTTTCTATAATATTCTTACATATTGCACTACCCTTTTTATATAACATGTTGTTTTCCTTTGATTCTAGTACATATATATTGTAGAATATTAGTAAAATTACCATTTTTATGTATGTTTGCATTGACAAAGAAAAAAAAACCTCATTTGTAGTAAAGAAATTTCTCCAAATTTATACGCTCTAGGTGGTTAATTATAATCCTGACGCCCCTGCATAAATTGTTTCCCATCTTTTGTAATCAGTCTATGATTAGAAGTTAGGGTAAATTCTTACACGGAGAGTTGACAAATTCCTGAGATTTATGTTGTTTGGAGTCGTTGTACGATCTTGTAAGCGTTGTTGGTGATCAATATGATTTTTTTGGTGATTTTCAGGCATTTGTCGAACCACGTATCATTGCTTGTGTTTTTGTTGTTCGATTGTTGATTCGTTGAATTACCAACATATAATTTTGATCGGTTGAAGCTAAAATCAAACAGAGGCCTGCAATGACATGGATCAAACTATGCCATGCCATGCCCTGCAGGAAAACTGCAAGAAACAACAGATAACTAAAGCTGCTGCCTTTATATATATAACCAGTAACCTCACACCTTTTAGTACGCACGTACTAATTTCTAACACTTGTATTTTCATCTCTTCTATCAGTACTATACACACAGTCGTTCTTTTCAATTTCTTTTTCTTTTTCTGTAGAGTCTGCATTCAATTTTTTGTGGACAGAGATCGAGATGCAGCAGCAGCAGCAGCAGTAAATTATCATTGAGGTAATATAATCAAGGGATCTGCAATGGCGTGTAGCTACTTGGAATTCCCACACATCTCAAAAGATCTTTTTCCATTTCTAGCAAACTGACTTGTCATCTACTCAGACAAAAGGTGAATTTAATTTGCAATACGATAAACATATACTCCCGTCTCTCTCACTCTTTCTGAATTGAACTTTCTACATTTCATTTTATACGTCACAATTTCAACTTCGTATCACTTAAATGAAAAAATATATTTCATACTTTAATAATTCCTCACTATCATACTTTATTTCACACTCTTTAAATTTGTGTCTGAACCCGCGAAAAGTTGAATTTGGTGTGGAGGGAGTATTATATTCAATAACCCCTACTCCCCACCTACCTATATGCTACGTTATCATACTACATTCGTCCCGGATTTACATTCCCATTGAGTTGGGGCTGGGGTATGGTTTTAATATTAAGGTATGCTTAAATTGTTGAGTTATTAATAAAAGTTTTTAGTTGTTTCAAAAAAAATATTAAGGTATGTACTAAATAAATAATTAAAATAATTTAGAAAATGTGATGTCGAATGATGCAGTACTTTATAAAGAAATAAAGTATGAGATATAATGAATAATGCAGAAGATATATAATTTTCATTCTATGAAATTGAGATTGGGTAGATGAATTGCATTTTAGGCTTGGACTCTTTCGGGACGTTTGACAGATCCGACGACTTATAAAAAAATAAATAATTAATAACTTGATTTTATATTAATAAAACATGACTTAGCAGAAGTTTTTAATTTTATGATAAACATGAAAACTCACGAATAATAACTTAATATATATAATTTTTATTCTTATGCCAAACTCATTTCTCATAACATGAAGACTCATTCAGTCATTTGTCTTAAATGCAGTAGTAGCATTTTACAATACATTTGAAGCTACACGGGTGTAATTAAATGCAGGGCTCTATATATATATATATATATATATATATATATATATATATATATATATATATATATATATAGCTTTATGTGCACCCGGTTCTCGCGTGCGATATTTTAAATGCGTAAGTAAAGAATAAATTTTGTTACTACACCATTTAACCTTGGCACCATAGTAAATTCAGCATATCTCACAGATCTTATTGAAACGAAAAAAGAAAAGGAAGTAAATAGATTGTCTCAGGATTGACAAAGTAGCCAAAATTTGTTAAATTATTCACCATCTAAATGTAATAGAGAGCTACATATAAAAGGTAAACATTATTAAAGGCTAGACCAAAACAATGTAAAATTCAAAGTAACTAAAAGAATGATTAATTTATATATCCAACTATAACATGCGAAAGTTGATATACGTAAGATAGATTGAAGTGACAGTGTAAGTATAATAAAGAAAAAAACACCCCATGTTCTTCTTATATGGAAGAGAAGGAATTTTCGTATATAGTTTTAGAACCAAGGCCTAAAGAGTTGAACTATTAAAGAAAAGGAAGGATGGATAAAAAAACATAGGTAAAAAAACGACTAAAATATTTTTTGGATTTAAGAATTCTAGATTTTCCACTGAAATCATAACACTTCCGTTGTTCTTCTTCTTGATAATGGCATAGAGTAATTGTTTGTGGAATTTTGTAGGTTTCTTCCATGAGTATATGTATAATGAGGTTCATGAAGTTTAAGAATCTTTTATTTTTATGTGTATATGCATGCATGTAATTATTTTCCACTTCATTGGTGCATGTATGTAATATTTTCATATTCTTCTTTTATTTTTACATTTTGTACCACCTATTAATGAATTTTACCTATTCATTATTTATTTTGGGGGTAAAAATGGAACAACACATTTTGGTATGAGTCCATAGGTCCAAAACGTATTCTTTTAATATTAGTATAATAGATATGTACATACACTAGCTACCTAAAACTCTTATGACTGTAGAATATGTTCCGTTTTTGTCTAAATAAACAAGGGGTCTATAGCTCAGTGGTAGAGCAATTGACTGCAGATCAATAGGTCACCGGTTCGAACCCGGTTGGGCCCTTTTTGAATTTCTTTATGTTAATTTTTTAAAATGTTAATTCATGTACATAATTGATTCCTATTTTCTAGTTTTTGTAATATGTATATCATAAGTTCAAATACAAGGGGTCTATAGCTCAATGGTAGAGCAAATAATTCAGTGGTAGAGCAATTGACTGCTAATCAATAGGTCACCGATTGGGTCCTTTTGTCAATTTGATTTTGTTGAATTTTTAGAACGTGGAAGTCAATTCATATACAAAACTCATTTCCTTTTTCTTAGAATGTGAAAATTTTAGTTTTTGTAAGATATATAACGTAAGCTAATACATAAGGGGTTTATAGCTGATCAGTAGCAATTGAGTGCAAATCAATACGTCATCGGTTCGAACCCTATTGGGGGCCCTTTCTGAAATTTCTTTTTGTTGATTTTTTTTTTAGAATGTGAAAGTTAATTCATGTACAAAAGTGATTTCCTTTTATTTTAGAATATGAAAGTTTTAGTTTTTGTAAGATATACTAACATAATTTAAAATATAAGGAGTCCATAGTTCAGGGTAGAGTAATTGGCTGCAGATCAATAGGTCGCCGGTTCGAACCCGGTTGGCCCCTTTTTGAGTTTTTAGAATGTGAAAGTTAATGCATGTACAAAACTTTTTTTTTTTAATTTTTGTAAGATATAGAACATAATTTAAAATATAAGGGGTATATGGCTCAGTGGCAGAGCAACTGACTCCAGATTAATAGGTCATCTGTTCAAATCCGGTTGGACCTTTTTTTTTGAATTCCTCTTATTGATTTTTTAGAATGTGAAAGTTAATTCATGTACGAAACTGTTTTTTTTTTTTTTTTAATGTGAAAGTTTTACTTTTTCTAAGATATAGTATAACGTAAGTTCAAATTTAAGGGGTCTATAGCTCAGTAGTAGAGCAATTGTTTGCAGGTCAATAGGTCATCGGGTTGAACCTGGTTGTGCCCTTTTATGATTTTTTTTTTTGTTGATTTGTTTAGAATGGAAAAATTAACCCGTGTACAAAACTAATTTCCTATTTTTTAGAATGTGAAAGTTTTAATTTATGTAAGAATTAAGATATACTCCCTCCATTCCATTAAAAGCTTCTTAGTTTTCCTTATTTGGAGTTCCGTTAGAAACTTCCTAGGATAAAAATGGAAAGTTGACATTGTGTGAACTAGGGTCTACATGCAAGTGTTTGAGACTAAACCCTAGCCTATGTAGTTTTCCTTCAAATGTTAAAGCAGGTTTAATTGCATTTGTATGAGGTCTGATCAGCCCTTGTTTAATCCATCTCCAACATGTAGATTTACTTACCTTGAGTCCAGTAAACAGCCTCCTAAGTGTACTTTGTGCTAATGTTAAACTTACCAACTTGTTTCTGTCTAGCATCACTTTCTTGCTCCTCAACTTTGATTTTTGATTGCAAAGCCATATTGACTCTCCTTTCATTAATTGTTTTTTTGCTTGATGCCATATGGTCCTGATTGCTCGGCTACTCCTCCCAAACTTGCAAGCTGCCTCCTGCATCTTCCCAGGAATGACATTCGAGTCTGTAGAATGCTTGAACAGAAAATGGGCAATTTGGTTCCTCTCTTGGGTAGTTAGATTTCTAGGCATTTTGTTGTTTGTTTACAAAATCTGGATGTAATTTCTGTACATAGGTTGGTAGGCAGTAAATGTTATTGTAAATGGTCTATTTATAGAGCCATTGTAGTTTTTGAGGTAGTCTTTTTGTAAAATGTATATTTGGTGGGAAACTTTCTAACTTTTAGAGCCAAAAGTTTATCCAGTGTATATTTATTGAATTTTCAACTTTGTATTTAAACTTCCAATAGTTGTATAGTGATCTAAAATTTTGTGGGAATTATTAGCTGAAATGAATCTGCTAATTTTTCCCTCCATTGAATTAATCTTGGGGCCACAAGTCATTTCATTCGCTATTTTGCGGGACCTTTCATTTTTAAACTAATTTTTCTTTAAATGTACCAGAGGGAGTAACATAAGTTAAATTATAATGGGTCTATAGCTCAGTTGTAGAGCAATTGACTGCAGATCAATAGGTCACCGGTTTGAATTCGGTTAGGCCCTTTTTAAATTTCATTTTGTTGATTTTTCGAATGTGAAAGCTAATTCATGTACATAATTGATTTCATTTTTTAGAATGTGAAAGTTTTAGTTTTTTTAAACACGTATAACGTAAGTTAAAATACAAGGGGTCTATAGCTCAGTGGTAGAGCAATTGACTGCAGATCAATAGGTCACCGGTTCGAACCCGGTTGGGCCCTTTTTAAATTTCTTTTTGTTGAGTTTTTAGAATGTGAAAGTGAATTTATTTTTGTAATATGTATAACGTAAGTTAAATTATAAGGGGTCTATAGCTCAGTGGTAGAGCAATTGACTGCAGATCAATAGGTCACCGGTTCGAATCCGGTTGGGCCCTTTTTTAAATTTCTTTTTGTTGATTTTTTAGAATGTGAAAGTTAATTTCATGTACAAAATCGATTTTTTTATTGCATTAAATATAGAGATGATGACACACCACAACTGGTTCAGACACTTAATTCCTGTTTCGCATAACATAAAATTTGACAATGCATCCGTTAAACAAATTTGAGGTGTGTCTATTGTAGTTTGAATAATAATTTCGCTCAATTCTTTCTCCACTTGACGAAAAAATCTTCCCACATACTGACTCTTTCACTCCCTTTATTTTTTTTCAATTATACTAACTACCTTAAACAATAAAGAAAACATCAAAATCAATCAGCTAACTTTAAAATAACAGGAATGTTAAACGCATTACTTTTTTTAACATTTTGAAAATCAACCCAAAATTATATTAATATATAAAACAACCCATTAATGTCAAAATAATACTTCGTTAAATGAGTTTTGACTTTTTTTCAGCTGATTCTGAATTAATCTTAAACCACAAAATGTAAAATGTTCAATTTTTTTATATAATGAAACTTTAGGGGCTAAATTTTCATTATATAGAAAAATTGAACATTTTACATTTGCGGTTTAAGATTAATTCGTAGTCAAAGTTGGAAAAGTTTGACCGCAAAAAGTCAAAGTGGGAAACTTGTTCCGGGACGGAGGAAGTATGATTTTACCAAAAAAAAAAACTTCAAATTATGCATTCCAACTCCCTTACATACATCTTCCTCTTTGAATCTTCAAACAAACTAAATTGAAGAACACAAAGAAGCAATCGAAGAAGCATCACATCAAAGGAAGGTTAGTTTTTTAATTTCCCCATAAATTAAAACATATGAGCAATGTTAGAAACAAATAAAAATAAATTTAATTAAATCATAAACGATAAAACAATAGAACTAATTATTTTTAAAAAAAACAAAAAAAATAACCAAAAAAGGGGCTAAAAATGTTACGTCACCTTTAATATAACCATAGCAAAATTTTGAGGTGACCACAACATGTTACGGTCACTGTACAGTTGCCAAACATTTTTATGCATTTTAAAGTATTTTTTGTGAAATTTTGGTGAAATCTTAGCTAATTTAAATATACGACCGCAATAAAATAATTATAAACAACTATAAATTTCAAATTAAAACAATTCATACCGGTTCAGATTCGCCATCGTTGGCATAGTCCAACCAATACTTGTACAACATGACTTTTGTTCTCGTATGGTATTGTAGTGTATTTACGATTATACACTTTTGAAGATGTGAGGTATTGTGGGGTTTAACGGAATATAAGATATATATGGGACTAACTTTCATATTTATATTATTTGAAGGACATTTTCTAAAACTGTCATGCGCTTAGTAAAAGCATTCATGCGTTTGACATACCACTAAAATAATCAAACATGTTTCTTCTTTCTTACACATTCTATATAACAACAATAAAATTTGAACTCGATCACAAACACCACTTTCTATAACTTACATTTCACTCAGTTACTATAATTATCAACTAAATTTTTCTCTTAACTCTAACTCTGTACCAAACTGTAACTATTATTTACTGCAAATTGAGCCGCTTTAATTATGATCATCTTCAACCAGCTTAACATAAAAGTGAGTCTGATTAAAGAAGGAAGTTTCTTGTGTGATATGGCATCTGTGAAGTTTGATTCATCAGTGTTCTTCTCCTTCTCAATCCTTCTGTCAGGGAACCTAGAATTCTACTGCCTATCGGGTGTCTGTGTGCTGGACTTTAATTGTTGTTTTGGTTTTTAGGTAGACCATGTTAAGAGAACAGTAAACCAATGTTGAGTCAACCTTTGCTGATTGACCTGTAGTGTATTTTCTAAATTATGATACCAGGAGTTTCTCTAGGCAAATTCTTTTAGTATTGTGTTTTTAAAATGTCAAAATCTTCTCTCGTTACTTTTGGATACTTGTTAATCGAATATTGCTATAATCCTTGTCTAACATTATTTTTGCACCCTTTGTATGAAAATATATCTTGTGCAGTTTTCTTTCATAAACAGGTAGATTTTGCCAAAATCCCACTTACCTTGATCACTTAATCGTTGTGTCTTTTGAGAACATTTGCCATAATTGGTTCTTATTTTCAAATTTGCACTCTCTCATCTCCCTCACTCTCTCAATCCTTCTCTCCCGAAATCCCCAACTGCTCTCTCAATGCTTCTCCCATGGATACCCTTGTCAATGCCACACTTGGTGTTGAAAACATCCCCAACTACAACTCCCATTTTGAGGTTTTGGTATGTGATATTGAAATATTGGATTGAAGGGGTGTGTGTGCATAGTATATGTGTGGTAGTGTGTGTGATCTAGGAAGAACGTGAAAAAATAAAAATTTATTTTGGGGTTTAATTTGAAAAATGAAAAATAATTTTGATATTCAATTTCGGAAGATTGTCAAATAACACTTAGTCAACTTAAAATGGACTCAAGTGTAATTATCGAAATCACAGGGGCTTATATGTGACAGTGATATTAGGGGTATCAAATACAATTTACCATTTTCTGATATTTAATTAACAAAATAAAACGAAACAATTTTTTTTTTCAACTAAGGACATGTGTCCGCAGTTCTTAGGCTTCTTCCACTTTAATTTTTTGGGATCAATTGTTGGACGACTGATCTTGGACCGATTGTTGGTCTCCGTGGGCACTGCACTGCAACACTCAACTGGTAGCGATCGATCATATCGACCACGTTCCCAGAGGGAGTGGGAGTGGCCTAACACAATCACTTGATCCCACGGGTGAGACCGTGAGAGCACTCATTATTAATAGCGGATCCATTTCGATAAAGAGAAGACGAGATCCATATCATCTCACCCTAAAGCCATCTCCAACCCTCAAACTCTATCATACTCAATTTTTCATTTTCTTTCTCATTTCTTTTTAAACTACACTATTCTTTTCTGATTTCTTGTAAAACTTCATACTTCACACTTCATATTGATTTTAAATTTCGTTAATTAATTAAAATAACATCAAATAAAAATTGAAAACTATAATATTTGATAATAAAAAATAGAGAAAATTACATATACCACCCCTGCAATATAGCCTCTTGCCAATGAGGCCCCTTCAATCACTACAAAAATCGCACAAGCGACGGATAGATCCGTCGCATAGTTACCTATCCGTCATCGCCTCGGCGACGGATAGAAAATCCGTCGCCTACCGGCGACGGATAGAAAATCCGCCCCCGGAGGCTATGACGGATAACAATCCGTCGTCCAATTCGCGACGGATTGGACGACGGATTGACCAATTTTTTTTTTTTAATTCCGAAATTTAGCGACGGATAGATTCTATCCGTCGCTAAATATAGCGACGGATAGGATCTATCCGTCGCTATAATCTATCCGTCGCTATATTTAGCGACGGATAGATCCTATCCGTCGCTAAATATTTTAATTGGACTAGTGACGGAATTTGAAATTCCGTCACTAATTCCGTCACTGTGAATTCCGTCACTAATTCCGTCACTGTGAATTCCGTCACTATTTATTTCATATTAATCCCTATTTTTCGTAGTTCACCTATTTAATCAATATAATGTTCGATAATAAATCAATAATACGGAAAATGTTTCAATGAATAAAAAAGTAATATTCGGAGCTGGAGAAATTATCCAAACAAGTGTAAATATGAAAAAAATCCGAACATACAGATACATAACTAGCTATCAGACGGGGGTGGGTGATGGCGGAACTGGGACATGAATCGCCCATTCAGAATCAAGGCGCTCGTTCTCCTCCTTCGTTCTCGTCATGGCGCCATCTCATTCCCTTTGTTGCTCCATCTCTTGAGTTAGCCGAGCAACCTGTTCCCGGACCTGCGACTGCACCATTTCCGAGACCTGGTCCTGTGTGTAAACCGGACGTCTGGACTGCTGGGATGATGATGAGGAGCACCCCGGACTAGCCAGATGCAAACCGAGGCTCCCGAGTCCATATATTCGTCCTTTCTTGTCCGGTTTGTTGACCTCTAGGAAGATGTTGTCAACTTGTTCATTGACAACACATCACCCGTCTCCCTCCCGCCTCGCCACCGAAAGCATCAACCTCGGCTGAAATCGTAAATAGCAGATATAATGATCGCCATTCGTTTTAAAAAGTAACTTGTAATAGTGTACAAATATGAACTTTAAGCAACATAAACATACCGCAATAGGCGAGGCCCGATACGGTCCATACCCATATGCTTGGCCTTCTTGAAGATGGCATACTTGGATCTCACCTCCCCGTGCCACTGAATCAAACCAGATCTAGTCAACAATTTATCATCTACAAGTAATAGGCGGCAGAGACTTCATACATACACGTAATGCTAGCTAGATTGCAAAAACACATATACGCACCGATTGATAATAATCGATAATGAGATCGCCTCCCAGGTGGTGAACGGCCCTTCTGCCGTGTCGATTGGGATGCCGGTTACTGTTGGTCAAGCAACGTCACGGACATCGATTCGGCGATGAGGCATCCCAAAGGGCCACTCCGTTGCATCAACTCGTGGAGGATTGGGCCACCCGATCCCGAATGGACTTCCACGTCTGAGACCATATCCTATGCAGTTTGGATCCCACAGTCTAAACGCCCGGATCGTGGGATCAACTTCTTGAATGAAGTACTCCTTCTACATTCCCAATTTCATACAACATCCAAAGTCAATACATGTCCTAACAACATAATGATATGGTGACTAACATATCACCCAAATAAAGTGGCTAACATACCACTCACATAAAGTGGCTAACATACCACTCAAATAAAATGGCTAACATACAACTCACATTGTCCTAAAATTTACTAACACAATGGTGACTAACATATCACCAAATAAAGTGGCTAACATACCACTCACATACAGTGGCTAACATACCACTCACATTGTCCTAAAATTTACTAACACAATGGTGACTAACATATCACCCAAATAAAGTGGCTAACATACCACTCACATACAATGGCTAACATACCACTCACATTGTCCTAAAATTTACTAACACAATGGTGACTAACATATCACCCAAATAAAGTGGCTAACATACCACTCACATACGGCTAACATACCACTCACATTGTCCTAAAATTTACTAACACAATGGTGACTAACATATCACCCAAATAAAGTGGCTAACATACCACTCACATACAGTGGCTAACATACCACTCATATTAAAACGATTATAATTACAAACAAATGAATGTCATATTTTAACTTACCCTCAGCTCATCGAAGTACTCGGCCCTCATGTGCCCGAGATGTGGCTCCAACACTCACCACCACCTTGGGTGGCTCTCTCTGCTCGGAAGATGTCACCTAGTTTGTTGTGCACCTCCAGGGCCATAAGTTGTCAATGTATAAGATACAAGAAACGAATATGCATTACTTTAGTACAACAATTTATACTTGTCAACTATCATTATCAGTTATGTTTTACATATTTAAGAAGAATGTATAATACTTACTTGGCAGGACCAATAGGGAAAATCACAGGCAAGCCGTCCCACGTGACGTTGGGATTGTTTGGATCGAACACGAGGTAGGGACAATCGTCGTGGTCGTCCTCCAAAATGTGTCCGGTTGGTAGAGCCACGTGCTCTCTCGCCCGGGGTCTCAGGAATCCGAGACCCGTCTTCACGATCTTGAGCCCTCCACGGCGGTGTCCCCGACCCACTATCATCATGCGGCGTGGGGGGACGATAGTGGGCCTCTGTCATGACATCTGCAAAAAATGTAATAAATACAATAAAAATGTGTTAGTACGAGTTATAATACATAACAGATTATAATAACACATATAATTACTCATAATACACATAATATACCATTATAGCCGTCCTCTAAGACTACATATTGGTCCTCGTGCAGATCAAACAACTCATCATCTGCTTCTATGGGATCTTCTGCTTGTTTATCGACATCCTCTTGTTGGTACGAGTTGGTAATTGAGTCGTCTTTCTCAATGTACTCCACTTTCGAGCGAAACGAATAGGTACCGCATGACTAACCATTCCCCTTATCGCGTTTTACGCTTGGATATTCAAGAAACACCACTTGTCGTGCTTGAGTCGCCAGAATAAATGGTTCATACTTGGTTCGGTACCTCTTCTTTTGGTTCACATCAACCATTTCATACCGCTCGTTCTTCCTCGTACCTCCTGGATTAGGATCATACCACTCAACGTCAAACAAGAAGGTTCGTTTAAATGGCAATCCAGAATATTCAATCCTCACAATTCGTTTTAGCTTGCCGTGGAAATCAAACAAAGTAGCGTCTCCATACTCTTCTGCACCATTAACACACACCCCGGAGTTGCTTGTCGCCATGCCGTGTTACATTCAGTCGTGTGGAACCTAAGGCCATTGACTATATAACCTGGGAATGTGTAGACCTTTTTGAATGGACCCTCTGCGAGAGCCTTTAAGTATATGCATGTGACGTTGTTAATAGGATTCCGGACATACTCTCGGAACCAACTGAAATTTCAGAGGAATTTTTGAGTCAAGTAGTTCCTCTAGTGTATCCTCGTCATCGAGGATTTTCTTCCAAACAACGCTTTTGAAAAAGCGCAAACATTGATTCGATGATAAGTCTATAATTGAAGTAGAGACTTGCGTAGCTATATTAAAATTTAAATAAATGGTTCTTGACCTGCAAATAGTACCATATCTTTGGTCAACCTCAAAGACAATTCGTGAGGACATAATATTGAGCTGCTTTCAACTCTTTATCCGTAAGATATTCTTTCTTAGCTGCACCAAGAGGTCTCCCTGATACCCTGAAGACAGATAGGGAAAACTCATCATCCGCTTGAACTACGAATGTGTCTGCATTTCGAGCCGGCCTTGCTGTCTTCGTAGGGACGTGTTCATCAAAGTAATAAGAGCAGAAGGTTGCGCTTTCCTCGAATGTAGGCATTGCCAATCGAACCTTCAGGTTTAACTTTGTTGTTGACATACTTCTTCAATTTCCCCAAGTACCTCTCGAATGGATACATCCATCGATACTGAACCGGACCAGCAAGTCTCGCTTCATGAGGAAGGTGAACCGACAAGTGCTCCATAGAATCAAACCATTTCGGTGGAAAGATACTCGAGCTTGCATAGAATCAATGGTATGTTCCTTTCAAGATTTTCCAACACTTTATCATGAACCACCCTTGTGCCTAAATTTTTGAAAAATAAGCTCAACTCGGTGATAGCGGTCCATACGTGTTTCGTGAAGCTCTCGAAATGCTACGGGATAAGCCTCTCCATGAACACATGACGATCGTGGCTCTTCATCCCATAAACCTTTGTCTTCTTCAAATCCACACACCTCTCTAAATTTGAGGCGTAATTATCCGGGAAACTCAATGCCCTCACCCAATCAAACAAAATTGACCTAGAAGCGTTGTCAATTGTGTAGCACGCTTCACCACTTACCATTCTCATCCTTCTTTGTCAACTCGGGCCTTTTACACCACGTCGACAACTCGGATCTAGACTTCGCATGGTCCTTTGTTTTTCCCTCAATGTTGCAAAGTGTATTGAATAAGTTCTCGAACACGTTCTTCTCAATGTGCATGAAAACTAAGTTGTGACGGATAAGAAGATGCTCCATAAAGGCAAGTCCCGAAAATGCTTCTCTTCCTCCAACCACATTTTTACCAATTTTCTCGTTATGCTTCATCCACCCAAGCTCACCACCTTCATAAGACCCAATCTATCAATCTCCGCAAGAATTTGTGCACCAAGAAGTTTTGTCGGGCTTTTGTTGACGACTTTATTTTTCAAGAATTGATCCTTGTTCTTTCTGAACGGATGGTCACTTTCTAGCAACCTACGATGACAATCAAACCAACAAAATTTTCCACTACCCTTCAGTCTAAATGCATCTGTATCCTCCAAGCAATGTGGACATGCATATTTCCCTGCAGTTTTCCTTCCAGATAGCATGGAGTACGCAGGGAAGTCACTCACGGTCCAAAGAAGAGCTGCTCTCAAGGTGAAGTTCTTTTTTGTCGACACATCATATCTTGAGGATACCATCCGTCCACAACTCGATCAGCTCCTTGATTAGGGGTTGCAAGAAAACATCCAACGTCAGTCCAGGATCTTTCGGCCCAGGCACCAATGCAGTCAGAAACATGAATGGCTCCTTCATGCACTCACCGGGGGGCAGATTGTACGGTGTGAGCATAACTGGCCAACAAGAGTATTTACGTTCACTACCGAAAGGGTTAAAACCATCCGCATAAAGTCCCAAACGTACATTTCTAGATTCGCCGCAAACTGGATATGTCTTGTCAAACGATTTCCATGCGGGTGAGTCTGTTGGATGGTCCATTCTACCACCTTGACATTATCCGAGATTACTGCTCCTTGTGCCACCGCATTTTATCCATGAAGCACTTGAAGCATACAATCTCTTCAAACGAGGTGCTAGAGGGAAGTACCACATTTTATTATGTGAGAGATTTTTCTTCTGTCGTTTCTTTGTAGCCCCCTCCTTGTAACGCTTGTACCGTTCCTTACCACATAACTTGCATTCTATTAGATCTGCATCCTCCTCCCAATATATCATGCACATTTTGGACAACGCCTATGGTTACCACAAACTCTAATCCCGCATCTTTTCTTCTTGGTAAAGTTGGTGGGAACTAGGTTTTCTTCAGACAAAGGTCCGACATTACGCCAACCCATTCATTGAAGCTCGTTTGATTCGGCCATTAGCCTTACAACTCATTAGCCGAGATAACAAAGACAACTCGGTGAGCTTACACCCGGTAAACCGCTTCCTTGATGATTCTAACAAGTCAAAGAACAACCGATCCTCGATTGATTGGTTCCTCCACCTCCACCTCGGTTTCGTGTTGGTTGTGTCCCGAACTCCGCCCGCAAAGATCGTACACCATTTGTTCGACTCGAGCTCGAATAGCATCGCCTTCAGATTGGGATTGTTCCCCGACTTGTTCATTTTTTCTCTTCCTTCCACGTTGTCTGTATTGGTCATATGTATTGAATGTCTTGCTTCCTCACCATGATGATTCCATACCGATACGCAGGAAGGAATCCATTTTTCCTCAAGTCTTGGACTACCACTTTAGGAGTCACGTATTTCTTGTTTCAGACCTTTGTTTCATTGCACAAGGACACTTTATCAACCCATCCTTTACACAAGACGGATTTGACATTGCAAATTCAATGAAACCTTCAACCCCTTCGTAAAACTCCATTGAACTACGCCATTGAGAGTACGACAATACATCCATCCACGATCGGTATTCATTGAATAATTAGATAATAACACGACACGTTTGAATTCATTAGATCGAGGTCTTTCATTTACGGTAATAAATCAATTTCACAATAATTCAATCAATTGCTACGTAATATAAGTTATATTAGCTTCAGTCAATTGTTAAGGCATTACATAATATAAGTTACATCAGCTTCAATTTTACCATAATGTTTGGTTTCATATATATATATCAACTAATGATTACTAGTTATACAAGCTTCAGAGACAAAACGGATGAAACTCCTCATTCTCATGCACCCTCCTCATCACTTGTGACGCTCCTACCACGTAACTTGCATTCCAACAGATCTACATCCTCCTCCCAATACACCATGCACATGTTCCGACAAGAAAGGCACTCAATAGGCGGCCCCAACCCCGCCTCTCCCTCCACTGGAGGTATGCCATGACGGTGATTCTCACCGTGATGAATCCATACATGATACTCGGGCATGAATCCATAACGTCGCAAGTGCTCGAATCGCGATGGCGTCATAAATTGCTTGTTTCCTTGAGTTTCAATGTGCAAGGACACTTTATCAACCCCCAATTGCACAAACCGGATGTCCCATGGCAAACGAGATGAAACCTTTAACCCTTCTCTGAAACTCCTAGAAACTCATCATTTATCATACGCATTTATCGTATATCCATGAACGGTCGGAATTCATTGTTTACTTTATTTTTAACCTGAGACGTTCCAATTGATTAGATCGTATTTAATTTATTAGATCGATTCCAATTCGGATAAGAAGATTGTAGAGGTTAATTGTTAATTATTATATGTTCCTTATAAATTAATTATTAATTAAGTGTTCGATGTGTTACAAAATTGGACATATATAATAACCATTTCAACCTCTTAGTACATATATTATATACTTAACATACATATCAAATTAACTAATTACTCTATACATATCGAATTACTACATATATTCATATCAAATTACATACTTAACATACAAATTTATCAAATCAAAACTACATACTTCTATACCTAACAAACATATCAAATTAACTAAACTAACTATATATACTTAACACACAAATCAAACTAACTACATACATTCATACATACCAAACTTAACATACTACATACATTCATATCATTAATTAAACTAACTATCAAATTGAACAAATTACATATAATTGATCAAATTAACTAAACTAACTACTACATACTTATCATATATACATATAATTGCTCAAATTAATCAAAATAAACAAAATCCCCAAATTTTAAAAAACTAGGGTTTTAGCCAAAATACCTTGATTAATCGGTAGAAATCAAATTGATCGAAGAAACAAACTCCTTGTCCCTAGCTTCGATTAGGCACCAAGATTGGCGGAATAACGAACAATTCACCGGAAACCAAGAGAGGAAAAGAAGAGAATGAGGAAGAAGAAGGAGAAGATGAAGAAAATGAGGCTCGCCTCTCGTCCGCAAATTAGGAAATTTCGGCCGACGGACACGTGTCCGTCGGCCCGTAATCGATCCGTCGTTAAAATGGCGACGGCTAGGTATCCGTCGCTATAAGGCGACGGATAATCTATCCGTCGCCCAGTTTTAAAAAAAAAAAATTTCTTTTTTTTTTTAATAAAAGTCAAACTTGGGCGACGGATAAATAGTTATCCGTCGCCCAAGTTAGCGACGGATAAGTTATCCGTCGCTAATAAGCGACGGATAACTATTTATCTGTCAAGAACCGCGACGGATAGATTCCGCCAGCCGATTCAGCGTTATGTCGTTATGGATAAAATCCGTCGCCCCATAACGTCGTTTTTTCCAAGTTTTCTTGTAGTGTATTCAAACAATTACAGATGAACCCATTTTTTACCACGAAAAAAAATGTAATTACACATAGGCCCAAAAGTCAACTTTTTCACCCATTTTACATTTTCTTTATAATTCAAAAATTCATTAATTCTCCATTATTGCAAAATAAACCCAAAAATGTTTTTAACACTCACAAACAAACCATAACATTTTTTATTCTTCAAATTTACTACCCACCATCTCCAACCATCTTCCACCACCTCCAACCACCATCTTCCACCACCACCATTCTTCCACCACCACCTCCAATCTCGGTCAACGTATTCTTCCTCCCTCCCCCTCCATCTTCTTCTTATTATTATTCAAAAAAGCTCCGATCGGAGCTATTATATACAGCTCTGGCGAGGAGTTTGTAGTTCTGCCGAGTCGTTTTGCCCGATTGAGCCAGAATACCCAAACGACATACCGACTCCGAGGAGTTTTATAGCTCTCACGAGCAAGATATAATAGCTGATCGTAGCTTTTTGAAGAAGGAAAAAGAAGATGGAGGAGGAAGAAGAAAAAAAATTGGGTATATTTTGAAAACAAATTTTATTGGGGTTTAATTTACAATAATATTGAGTCGTTGTAATTTATAAAACATTAGAGTCCAATGTGTAGTAAATTGAAGATTGTAAATTGCAACCAAGTTCAACTAATTTTCTTTTCCATTTATTTTATTTATGGTCAACTCAAAAATCAGGTTTTGGATGTATCTGTAATTGTTTGAATAGAAGGGACTAAATTGTAATTGGCCCAAATTTAAGGGGTAACAAACGTAATTTCCCCTAAAAAAATACAATATTTGATAAATATAGTACAATACTTGAAATAAAAGATTAAATCACAATTTTTATTTTATGTAAGTGTTTTTTATTGTATGTAAGTGCGTTTTTTGGTGAATTCGAATCTATTAAATTTTATAATTGGTGTTCTATATATAATTTATCAATATTAAAATATACGAAAAGTAAAAAATAAATATTACAAAGGAAACGGAAAGAAAATGAAAAAGGAAAAAGAAAGAATGAAAGAGAAGACAAACAAAAGTAAAAAGTAAAACAAATGAAGTGAAAGTTAAAAAAGTAAAACAAAGGTGTTTGATAGGCCATCAAACGCGTCTGAAATTATCAGACAAACGTCATTGGAGTAAAATGCCCATCAAACTGTATCAAACCATAGTTGGAGTCTGCCTAAGGTCTCATAAATCGAATGGTAGTGACTACCAAGTAACCTCAAGATCAAATTAACTAAATTAACCCGGTTCCAAATCATTGCCAATAATGCTTAATGATTTACGGGGACAAAAGTGAAAGTGTGAAATCTCATGGACTATAATCATGACTGTGGTTGTACCAACCTTGACTAAAACTTGATTCTTTAAAGTGTTACATCTACTTTATTCGGGTTTTTTTTATACCCTACAACATATTGCACTACCTCTTCGTGTTTTAATGTAACAGACAAGACAATATTCACGATATACAGACAACCATAATACAACCTTTAAAGATCGTACAGAGAATACGCCAGAGTAAGATGAAACCTTTATTCTGTAAATCATCATTTAATATGTACCATTTTAGGTATAATTCAGCTTCCATTGTTTAGGCTCTGTTTACCACTAACTTTTTAGCTCCATGAGCTTTTTTTTACCATTGACTAATAAAAAGCTCGTTACGTGAACGCGCAGCTTCTTAAATCAGCTAGCTGGTTAAGAAGCTACCCAAGTTAGCTTTTTTTTTAAAGAAGCTCCTTCTTATCTTTTTCATTTCGAAAATATCTCTGACCTAAATTAGAAAAAAAAAGAAAAGGAAAAACTACCCGTTTTTATTATTTACTCGTGTTTCATCTTTACTGCCGTATTATTTGTAGACCACATAGAAGGTCATTAAAATTCTCACTTATATTTTATATTGTTGGATCCTTTGTTATACATTTTGTGTACTTGTTTGTAACTAGCATAAGGATTAATGCATCCGTATCTCTTTAAAATGCATACATGTAGTACACATCAATTACTTATTTTTTTCATTACTAAGTAAAATGCTCAACGAATATTTCTTTCAACTTCTGATAATTTTGATGATGTTATTAAGTGACGATGTAAAGTACATTGAATATATATTAGAATAATTGGACAAAATGTGATGTACTATTATTTAAAAAACTATAGACTAATAATACGATGAGAAAGGTTAAAGAAAATAAAAATAAGAGTAATGCCCTTTTATGTCATTTTACAAAATACCAGCTAGCTTACATTTAAAATCAGCTAGCTAACCAGCTACCTAACCAGTTAATAACTAGTTAATCAGCTACCAGCTAGCTTTTCAGCTAGTTTTGCTAAACATAGTGTTGTTAGACTATTAAAAGAACTGAGAGAGAAACGAAGATCAGACTAAATTATACTGGTACAGTTTTAATGTTAAATTTATGGGCAACGCAAAAAATACTATTCATTAATTATGGTTTCTAAAGTGTTGGTAGTAAATTATTTACGAGTGTGTTTAATGGTTTCTAAAATAAGTATGTGCAAGTATCAGTTTCTAGGTATCCCCAAGCATCTTTAATTACTTCAGGTTCGGGACCTAGTTACCTGCTAGAAGGTTATACCTTAATACTGGATTGCCGTAGACAAACCCGAGTATAAATTAATGGTGGTCCACTAAATGTTCTCCAGGGTGGAAAAATGATTCGAGTGTCTTGAGAATCGAGTCAAAATTTAACTTGAGTTAAAATTCAGAGTTGATTATTAGTAATAACTAAATTGGAGTTATTTTTGAAATTTTATGTCTGGTATTGATTTGTATTTTTTATTTGTTTTGGTAGTATATATATTTCAATTTTGAAGTTGAGAATTTTTGAGTTGATAAATAGTAACTCAACTCGAGTAGCATAGTGTAGAGAGTAAAGAAATAAAAATAAAAATTTGGCAAAACTCAACTCGAGTTGAGAAAATTCAATTCAAATCGATGGCCAAACACTCGAAGATCATTGCATATGATATAAACCTGAAAGATGTCATTATAGGAGGTTTGAGGTGACAAGATTCATGAATCATAGATCATGTCGAATTGTTGATTGTTATATATGCTATGATGGAGTAGTTGGTTGCCGAAAGGGTTTACCCTTGAAAAATCAATTTGAGAGACTCATTAACAATATTATATCAAAAGTAATACATACATTATTTTCTCTACCACAAAAGTAAACTGAAAGTTTTTCAGAACGGATGAAGTACTATTTTGACTTGTAGCAAAATGTACTGCTTTATCTATTTCTGATAATGGGTATATTGCTTTTCAGCAATTGAATCCTTTAGTAGAGTGTATTCTCTAGTTAATAACTTGGTCAGTCTACACTGTCATATATATTTTCACTTGACCAAATGTGTTGATGAGAAAAAAAATTCTTTTGAGAAAAGTCTTCTCTCAGCAGACTTACGCAGCCCATCTGATTCTTCAGTAACTTGTCTGCTTGAAGATTGGTCTCAACGTCTCAGCAGTTGGTCTTCAACAGGTGATAAAAAAAATTAAAAGTACGTACTCTTGAAAGCCTAACTGTTATACAAGTTACTAAGTTGTTAATCAATAATGTTCATCTTTTAGAAAGTGTCCATGCTAAAACATTCTAAGGACTAAGAGTATTGCTTGATTGCTTATCCTAAAGAAGTCCTGTGTTTGGTCATCAAAATCTATAACTAGATTAGAACTAACACCGACCATTCCATTTGGTTAGCGATGTTTGAATAAGAGGGTCAACTTCACGTTCGTCCCAAGTATGAGACACTAACTTGCATGAAGTATTGTGTGATGAGCACAAGATCTTTCGCCTTCCAAAATTATTTACCCTTGGTGGACCCTTCTCTCCTGCAGTAGCTGAGGCGGCCTTTGTTGCTAGAGCTTTCTTTTATAGTTGCCTTTCCCCTTTTGCACCATGGAGGCGTGAGGTTGCGTCTCTGGGATACTATAATGGAAACTCGATTCGCTATACTGGTAATTTGCAGGCTTGAACGCACATGGTTAATCATAGGGATTGAAGGGAGTATTTGGGATGATCCTGTAGAAGTTATTAAGAGCCTGCTCACTTGACAAACTACTTTAACCAAACACCAACAGGTGTTGAGCAAAGGAAGTACTTGGCTTTGGAAGCTAAGGAATAGCTAAAAGGTTACTGAGTAGAGGAAGTACTTGGTTGAGAAAACTAGGGAATAACTCAGGGGGAACACTTGGTTGGGAACCTAGTGTTAAAGGGATCAAGATATATGATTTTGTAAGGGGAACTCAACTTATTATCTTAGTGGATTCAAGTCCTGAGAAAGGGCGAGTGGATTAGTTGAAGGATTACGCCACCTTCAGATACCACTATAAAGCTTTGTGTTATTTACTTACTGCACTTACTTACTGTATTATTTATAGCTTGTTGAGTACGTGCACTTATCTGAAAAGACTTCCTCTATCTGAATATAAGTATCAGATACCTTCCCAGATATCTGAGAAACTGTTTTATCGTCAAAAGTTTGAAAAGACTATTCACCCTCCCTCTAGTCTTTTACTTTGTCGTTATCTGGACCAACATTAGAGCTTTCTATTATAGTTGCCTTTCCCCTTTTGCACCATGGGGGCGTTGGTTGCGTCTCTGGGATACTGTCTAGGAAACTCGATTTGGTAGACTGGTAATTTGCAGTCTTAACGCACATGGCGAATCATAGGGATTGCAGGGAGTATTTGCGGTGTTGTTTAGGTTTAGGGTGTTTCGAATTGGCTACTTTGGCTAAGCAAGAATTTTTGAAATTCTGCGGGATCGTTCTCACTCATCCAATCCATAAGATCATTGTTTGGATCCATAATGTCGAAAAATGAGTGTTTTGAGTTCAAAAGAGAGAAAGAATGGTGAATTTTGAGTCGTATGGGAGTATACCTTGGGTGGTGTCATTTCACAGAATTCGAAAAAAATCCGGTATAATTTTTATTATTTTTTTAAATAAAAAATAAGAATGCAATTAAAATGTCCAGACACTTGCTACCAACCCACAAACTGGTGACATTACCTTTTTGATTGGGTCCAACCCCATACTAAATTCGCCAGGTTGTAAATGGCTGGTCGGTGGGTCTCCATCGGAGCCTCACGAGCACGTCCATCCCAACGTCTGTCTTTCTTAGAGTTTGATTAAACTCAAATGTCTTAATATGGAAGCTTGTCATACAACAGAGAGGAGTCGGTGACATGTTATCGCGGAACCTTTTGGACATGGAATAGTCCTATGACACATTGACGGCACATATCGTATTACAAAGAATTAATAATCAAAGATACCAATAATTTATTATTATTATTTTCTTTTTTATGAGTTCAACTTTTACAACTTTATTATAAATCAAATAAAGTGAATAACTTTGGGATTTCATGGGAGTATTTGATAGTTCATATAAATGATAACATTTTCACGCATCTTCACATATTAGAGATTTTAGATAAGATGAAATTATATCATGTAATATGTTCAATGAAATATATAATGAAAATTTTAAAATTATTTAATTTAATCGAACATTTTATATTATTATTTAAGACTATTAAAGAAAATTCATTATTCCTTTATTTTGGTACAAATAAATTTACTGATCGTACAGGACTTTTGGGAAAAAGTCTCCAAAATCGCGGCCCTTGATTTATGCAATCATCTTTGTCCCTTATCCCTATTTAGTTATTTAATTCAGTCACCAGTGTACAGTCTCTAACTCGTGTTTTGCTCTATTGGTCGTATAACGCGACTTTGTCAAAATTTTCTTTTCTGAGAGTCAGGTATCCATGCTCAAACGAGAGGTTAATAGCACGAAAATTGAGTCAAAGAATTGGCAATCAAACAAGTATACGAGTGACTAGGAGTGATTGTTTTGTGGATGTGACAGTAAAAGAATGAAACGTTATGTCAATGTTTCATCCTCGAATTTGCAAATTTACTTTGACATTTCACTCAATCAAATTTTTTACTTTTTTGACCTTTTTGCATTTCAAGATTCTCAAATTATTCATTCACAATTCTTGCCGCTCAGTAATTTATGCTGAGCATTGAGGAGGATGTTAAACTTTTGTTCTTTTTAACGCTACTCCTCAGATGATATGCTAGTCGAACTGTACCAATACAAAGTTAATTACTATACACTTTGTCCTCACTCGTATACGATCTAATAGTCTTTCTATTTGGTCACATCTGAGCATTTTCGAAGCAATAATGATTAACTCTAAAGTTCTCATTATGTACTTGTAAAAAGAAATATGCATTTTATTTGTGACGATCTCAATCTCTATAAGTTATCTCAAACTTATCTAAAATTCTAAGACGATGAAATGTTAATTGTAACATATTATCATATACGAATTTAAAAATTTAGAGTGAACAACGACCATGAGTTCTCTATATCCGTCAGCTGACCATATTCCGTGTACCGGGTAATTATTTTTTAGCTTATGACAAGATGCATAATTCTCTAGGAGCTAGGTGGGTAACTCACAAAAAGGAGTACCTAACAAACAGCGTATTGTATAGGATATATGGTTCCATTCTGGAACAACAAAGACTCTGCAGCAATTAACAAACTACTATTCAAACCACAAATAGCCATTAATTCTCAATCTAAACTAGTACATCCATCTATACTCTATCCGCATGGAACATATATAATCAATGAACGCCATCTTTAATCACTGAGCAGTGGATAATACCAAAACATGGTGAATTTATAACACACCTGACATCAATAGAGTAGAAACTAGCTAGATAAACAATTAATTTTATATTGAATAAATAGTTCCCGCTTATTTATACTTGGACGTGTCACATTTAATTTATGATGACAAAACGTAGTACCTTCAGTGCATTTTAGTCTATACTTTAAATTTTG
This sequence comes from Plantago major, assembly GCA_026545765.1. Classification (NCBI taxonomy): domain Eukaryota; kingdom Viridiplantae; phylum Streptophyta; class Magnoliopsida; order Lamiales; family Plantaginaceae; genus Plantago; species Plantago major. Next base: position 103,449,649 of record CM048840.1, read on the forward strand.
GTATGGTTTTTTCCGAAAGATTTACATGCCACTAATGAATAAATGATCGAAAGTTCATCAAAATTGAAAACGTAGACTATGAATTTTAATGGAACTTAAAGAAATATAAAAAATTCTTGAAATTGATCTATATTAAAGAGGAACCAGTGGGAAGATCCAATGTTATTAAATATATCAAGTATAATAACTTCAACAATATTAATAATAATTCAATTACTCCGTATACTAAGATTTTCATTTGAATTTTTATCGACTTTGCCCTCATTTTCTTCTACTTGTTGAGGTAAGGTAGCCGGCAACTGAAGTCACATGAACGGAGGCCGAAAAAGAAATCTTACAATACTCCGGTGCAGTCCATCCCAGAAAACTTTATACGCGTAGTTTTAGGTGAAAAATTAAAGTAATGACAATAATAAAATGTGGAAAGAAGTGTAATTTTAGTAACAAAATATACACTTTGTATGTAAATTTAAAATTGTTTATTACTTACTCCCTCCATTTCAGAAAAAGTGTTACATTTTACTATTCTGCGGTCAACTGTTTCCGTGTTTGACCACAATTTACTCTTAAACGATAATAGTAAATAATTTAATAAAATTATATAATAAAAATTTAATTACTAAATTTTCATTATATAATTTGAATAATTTATTTATTAATATCGTTTATGAGTAATTTGTGGTAAAACTCGAAAACAGTTGACCGGTCAAAGTCAAAATGTAACACTTTCTCTGAAATGGAGGGAGTATTTGTTTGGTGCGTGTATATTCGTTTTTTTATAAATTTATTAAATTATATTTTGCGATTAAAAATGATAAATGTATTAATTTCGGCATATGGATGAAAATATGAAATATGAAAGATACCTATAGCAATTACCAATTCATGTCATGTCTAACTTTCAATGCATGCGAATGATAGTACAAGAACACATGAAAATTGCTACCTAATGCGATCCATCCATAGGTTAATTACACACGATGATCACTAATTAACATACATGATACAACAACACACCTAAACTAATTAGGGAACTTGTTAACAAACACTATCAACATGAACCACCATGCATAATCTTCCTCATGAACCTTGAGCAGCTGCAATTGCAGAGTGACAGAAAATGGCCTCCCAAATCTCCGTAAACGCCTCAACAATAACCCCATGATAATGGCGTGAATTCAACGACAGAAAACACTGCAACAGCTGCTCCAAATCCTCCGCTTCAAACATCTGCTTCTCCACCACCATATCCATCATCGACCTCTTAAAATCCTCGTACGGATCACTCGATCTCTTCACTATCGCAAAGCTCTCCTTCACCTTCCCTTCCACCGCACACGGTATCATCTTCTTAAACACCGATAGCCTCGCCGGCACCACCTCCTCCTCCGCCGCCGCAGGCGGCGCCAATTTCCTCCGTCTCTGACCAGATCTCCTCCGATTCGACGATTTCGACTCGCGAATCGGAGGAAATAGATCGGAAGACGAGCTAATCGAAGACGATACGAGTGTTTCCGTTTCCTGAGGCGAGCTGAACCAGCCGCTATCGGCGGAGGAGATACTGATTCGGTTCCGGATTCTGCTCCGTTTCTTCTTTTTGGCCTTCGAGAGCCTGCGCGGCGGCTGCGCCGCCGTGGAATCGTCGTCGGAGGCGGAGGAGTTGTAGAGTTTCGCAACGACGTGCCATTTCTCGTCCTTTTGCCAGGAAAACTCCTTTTCCGGTGGTTTTGAGGGATTTTTGGAAGGGACTGGAACGGCAGGGAGAGAGGCCGGGTCTTTGGAGCGGCAGGATTGGAGTGTGGTGGAGATGATTCTGTAGATTTTGAGCTTCAAGCGTTTTTTCTCCATTGTTGTTGGGAATATTGAATTGTTTAGTTAGTTAGTTTGTTACAGTGGTGAAGGAGGATGATGGAGAAGATGAAGATGTGTTTATATAGAAAGGGGGAATTGTACTATTGGGATTTTTTTTTTTTAATTTTGTTTTTTTTTGACATTTTGCCTAGGGAGCTATTTTCACTTTTTGTATTGTGGGATAATGCTTGAATAGTGTCGCAGCTCACAGTGGAGATTTCTGTACACTACAGTAACTATAGACATAGACATGAAGAAAATCAGAGGTGACTCAACAGTGAACTTTTTCCACTATCGGCTGCGAACTACCGGTTTGTGGTTTATTAGACACTGAGGTGCTACCACTGGTATTGTCCCATTACCGTAGGAGTGGGTCTACAAAGTAGTTTTCCCTACTGTTCGGTCTTTTTTAATATGGGTTCTAAACTTTACTACAAATAGTTTGTTATACGTTGATGTCATATTGTATGGTATATGAAAGGTATATTGGTGGTTAGATCCGTAACATTTAATAAATTTGAAATTTGTGTTAAAAGTAAAAATGGATAACTGGTGATAATTCCCCTTTGTTTTCTTTATTTTTTCTACCAGAGAAGCACGTTCATTCTCTATGAGGTTGGGTTTATGTAATACGAACAGTCAGGGTCTCGCGAACTAAATGTAGAAATGAACTCGGCTACTCTATAAAAGGTCCTGAAGGTGAGATAATTATTTTATTTTATAAGAATATTCTGAATCACGGTGTATAGTTAATACACCCCTTCACATGTGAGTAGTAGTCATGCATTCACAAAGAGCCAGAGAGAAGATGGAGAGCGTCAGAAGTTTAAGAGTTTATTTCACACATTAACTTGGACAGTCTATGAGCTCTGATATCATGTATAAATTGAACTATACTTTAAAGGGGGAAGAGAGTTATGCTAATATATCCGGAATATTGTCAAATTATATAGGATAGTTATCGTCAAATAGATATCCCTTGACAAGGTCTGGTTTAAGGTCCATATCATATGTAGTTGGTGACATAGTAGTAGTGTAGTAGTGTTGCATATTTGCATTTGCCTAGAGATGAGGAGTGTTGACGAATCTTTCCTTCGGTCTAACCCCTTAATTGGCTAGGTGAAAAGTCTTGGTGCTTCAATAGTAAAACTTTACATAGAATGGTAATAGTAATACAAAAGTCACAAAATAGGGTAATTGAAGTTGAATAGCGACCTATCTTACCAAATTATTAACATTAAAATAGATAGTAGCAGCTTGAATTGTTGGTATTGAGGGTACATGACTCCCATAACATAATGTTTTAACAACAAATTGACTCGTCACATTCTTTTATCTTTCCTTTATCCTTCTTCTGTGAGCTTTATCCATACTTTGTAACACGGTGGGCCTTTCCGGATTAATTGGTATATTTGATGGCCTTGTCGGATCGAAATCCTAAAAAATGCAGACCTCGAAAAAATCGGTAAAAACATAATCTGGCCGGTAAAAACCCAGGACCGACCCAGTGAGTTTCTTAAAAAACATCAGTAAAATTTTATATAACCACAAATGTTAACATAACCGCGGAAAGTTCGTTCATAATAGTGACTAAATGGTTTGGGCCTTGTGGGCTACACGAAAATGAAACAGCTCATCTTTTGCATGGGCCGGCATCACGCATGTCATGGGTTCTTCACTGAGTCAAACAACGTGTGGCATTGCATGCATGGATCAATTTCTTTTAATTTGCCGTCTTTTTACCAAGTACTAGTTCAGATACTGTATCCAGTTGTTCAAATTGAAAACAGACAAATAGACAATCCAAACTGAAACTAGTTTATGCATGCTAATTATATCAACAATCAAGATGAAGAACAATGTCTAATTGCGTAATTTGCACACTATTGTGTAAAGTGGAACCTCACTGATGTATTTGCGGCTCATGGTAAGTGAATATCATGGATGCGGACGTACCGCGGTGTATACAATTAAATAAAATTTGAAAATATTGTTTGTACCATATATGTAATGTACCCTCCTCATCCCTCCCCAAATTCCTCATAGCCATGGAGCACTTCAGGCACCTAATCCAAAAGGTGCTGCGGGTGACTTGATTAAATTGATGAAGGCAATCGTGTGGGTGTGGGTTAGTGTCAGTACTATATGCATATAAAATTTTAATCTAACAAACTCATTTTGCAGTACTATTATTGATTTTGGTAGACGGATTTGTTTAATTTTATTAGGTGAAATAATTGATCTGAAATGATATTTTTTTGATAAAAATAACCTGAAGTAGTAAAAATTTAGTGAGATTGCCGATATAATTGCATGCCCTTTATAGAAATGAAAAGCTTAAAGCTTTTTGATCAGACAAATGATCAAATCAAACCCAGGAGAAAGGTAAATTAAGTGAGGTCTTTTCATTCATCCGGCACCGTAATTATCTACCAGCAGACAACTTTTTCAATATGGTTTTAAGCTTTTATGTGTTAAAGACTTAAAGGCGATGTAATTTGTGTAAAGCAGATTGGATGAAAGATGATTACAACTCGTATTAGGTAATTATAATCCATATTACATGTTTGTTTTTATGGAACGTTGCGTTCCGCATTCCATCGTGAATTAACCGAAGTGGCTAGGATTCGTCTATCAAAGCCCAAATCCGGTGGAATATCATTTAATTAAGTATTTATTAATTTACATAATATATTTAGGATATTCTTTTGAAGCCAAAATTTAGGAGAAGATGTCAATTGCTATATTCTCTTTTGATGATAAGGTAAGTAGATTAATTAGGATTTTTATTTATTTCTGCATATCTTTTTGATATATTTTGCTTCCATTAGAGTTCTGTACTGCCTGAAATACTTGTCAGGTAGACAGTATAAATAGGACCATTGTGGCTTAACGTAATCAGTCAATTATAATGAATTCAGTTAATCCTTCTTTTAACTGTGAATCCTTTTCTAGGTGTAACCGTGCCAAGTTCGCTTGGAGGCGCCCTAGTCCGGGCGAACCAACCCCAAATCCGTGAGACGAACTACTTGTTGGAACCAACGTTCCAACCGGTTTCAACCTCGTTGTGCACACATATACTGTGCTTTGATTATTTTACATCTGTGCTTTGATTATTTTACGAATGTAATGAAAACTCATTTTGTAAATGACAAAAGTAATGAAGTCTCATTGAACTTGCAAATTTTTTATCCAATTTTTTAAAAGCCACCAAAATGCTTATTACGACTTAAAAATTTTCAAATTTCTTCAAACATCGAAACCCTTTGATCTTATAATATTGTAATATTGTTTCAATAAAGTACTATATTAAAAATAAAGGCTTGTTTCTATATTAAAAATAAAGGCTTGTTTTCATGATTAATTAGCCCAAATTTATACTCATATTTAATTCTTATATAATAAGATAAATTGGTGGAATGAGTGATTTTATTACTATCTCAATGGGTAATGATGAGTCGTTATTTTAACGACTTATTTAGTCTTTTTTACCATATTTTGTTAAGTCATTTAGTCTTTTTATTGTTGTTTTAGTGATTTTTTATGTTTTGGTATTTTGTTGTGTTTTGTAGTTTTTTTAGGTGTTTTTAGGTAAAAAGTCAAGAAAATGGAGGATCGTACGCGAATCGAAGTTCGTTCGAGAGCTTCTAGAAGCACACCATGGCATTAGTGGGCCAACTAATCCAAGGGGTGACTAGGAAGTGGTTAAAAGGAAGTCAAAGAAGAGAAAGTGGGGAAAAACTGCATTTTTCTCGGAACCATAGCCCACCGCGGTAAGCTTCATTGGCAAATGAGCTCACCGCGGTCAGGAAAAGTAGAGAGTTGGGAATTGTTAGTTGACCGCGGTGAGCTTCCCTTCCCAAGAGACCTCACCGCGGCGAGATACGTTCAAACCCACGATTTCTCCATGATTTTTGAATTTGAACTTCCTTAGTTTGTATATACAGGTCATTTGTAACTCGTTTTTAAAGCATTCTTAGACCTACTTTCATATATTCAAGCATTGTAAACATCCTTATGATTCATTTCTCATCAATCGAAGTATTAATCTCTTTCAAGACAATCCCTTGAATGAAGAGATGAGGTAATCAATTGTGTATCTACTGTTTAGATTTCACATGACAAATTGTTACTTCCATGCGTTTTCATCTTGATGCATTGGTTATGATTTGTGAATGTTTATCATCCATTAGATAATATTCTTATACATACAAATTGCATGTGAGCTACGCATAGTGCATCCTTAATTGGTTCGTATCGTATAAGCATACTTTGTAATGGCACGTACTTATTATCCGTATTTGGTATTACTCACAATAGTAAGAGTGTTGAGCTGCTTATATGATGAGACCGTAATTTAGAGGTTCATCATGTTTCTTTAATCGTACTTTTTGTTAGTCTTTGTCGCTATTTAGTATTGTTTTTGTTTGTTTTTACGCTTTTGTGTTTTAGTTGTGTTTTGTAAGTTTTTTCTATGTTTTAGGTGAAAATCGGAGTAAAAAGATGATTTTGGAAATTTAAAGATGAATTTATAGCTTTGAAAAAGGAACAAAATGGCGAAAACAGAAGTGGATTCGGAGTTCGGACCAAGATTCTAGAGTCATTTAAGCGAGACGTGCGAAAAAGTGAAACTTACGGAGCAGCCTAGCCATTTTGGCCATAACTCCTTCATATGATGTCCGGTTTACCTTATTTCGGCGGCCACACGTAGATAATTGAAAGAGCTACAACTTTGGTTTTTGCGTCTTGCCAAATTCGTCCTAGAGCGTTCTGTACAGTCCGTCGAAGCGTGTCGTGACGTTTCAAATGGTGTCGCGACACGATCCTGCGAGGCCAAATTATCCCTCAAAATCGCGTGTCGCGTCACGCTTTTGATGGTGTGGCGACACGACGATAAATTGACGGTTTTTTTACTCATTTTTCTTCATTTTTGCTCCTATAAATAGATTTCTTTCACCATAACTTCGAATATACTTTATTCTAAACCTTATTTGGGGGTCTGGGAACCCTAGTATTGATCGTGGGAGGTTTGAGCTTGGTTTATTCATCTTGTAATCACATATGATTCGTCAATTTACGTTCGAAGGTTAGAGATTCTATTATCTATTCATAATACTTTCGCAAATCGCGTTCTTGTGATCATTTATGTTTGGTATTTTTATCTTCATCAATCTTATGTCTATCATCTTTTCAAATATGAATATGTATGTTAATTGCATGGTCATGAGTAGCTAAATTCTTTGTGAATGCGGTAGTGATATGATGATTCACATGTATTAGGGTTATAGGCTTCTAATTCGATTATCTTGTCTAAGATTTTCAATTCGTTTGTTCAAGGATTATCTGTGTGACAATCAGATAATTACTCTAATTTGAAATATTCAAAAACGTATTGGTTAAGATCGATTTAAAGGAATCTGGACAAATAACACGTGACAATCGTACGAATGCCATAGCTATAACCTGTATACTTCATTTCTAATTATTCCTACCGCGTTTATATTTCTCCTTATAAATTTCATCTCCAGTTTAATTTCTTTGCTTGGTTAATTGTTAGTACAAGCACAATCAAATCATCAACTGTTACTGCAAACTCAAACGTTAATAGCTCTATCACATTACTCTGCTTAGTTAACTCCTTCGACAATGAATTTGTGGTTAAGCTTGTTCTTATTTGCAACACTGCTTTAATTACATTGTTTTAGAAGTAATAATTTGAGCATATCAGTATAGTGCATCCTTAATTGGTTCGTATAATATAAGCACACTTTTGAAAGGGTTAATTACTTCGTTTGTCTGTAGAATTACATGATTGAGGGTTTATCTTTCTTGTGTATGTCAGAAGGATTAAGGTTCTGAGTAATCAAACTTATCCACACATTTTTAACAACCAACACAAGCGAATTTATTGTATAGAACTAGCTTGATCAATTCCTCGAGAGATTCGACCTCACGGTTTAAAGCATTCGCTACAACGCCTGCTTTTATACCTAATTGGGTATTAAAATCTAGTCAAATCAGGTAACATATATATATATATATATATATATATATATATATATATATATATATATATATATATATATATACACATATATATATATATATACATACATATATATATATACATACATATATATATATATACATACATATATATATATATATACATACATATATATATACATATATATATATATATTGACACACACACACTTTACATAATAGTCTAGACTCCTAATTACATACAATTTAATCCCATGATTTACAATATTTCTTATAATTAGAAGATTGAGAAGAATCTTCCTTAATACGCCCCCGAAAAATCGACGTTCCATCATCAATAAAGATTTTGGAACGTAACCGTTGGAAACGAGTCCGAGGAAGAGATTTTGTAAGAGCATCTGCAAGTTGATCCACCGTACTAACATGAGAAACAGAAAGAATGCCCTTTTCAGTGAGATAACAGACAAAATGAATGTCAATGGTTATGTGCTTCATCCGAGATTGTAGGACTGGGTGAAGTGTGAGGTGTGTAGCACTAATGTTTTCACACTAAAGCTTTGGAGTAGTGTGAGACTGGACACCTAGGTCACGGAATAAGTGTTTGATCCAACACACTTCTGCCCTAGCCGTCGCTAGTGATCGATACTTAGCTTCCGTAGATGAACGTACCACACCTGTTTGTTTACATGAGCGCCAAGAAATGGGGTTGGGTCCTAAAAATACCACATAAGCAGATGTCGACCGACCATCAGTTGGACTTCCACCAAAGTCTAAGTCCGAGTAAGCAGTAATAGACAAGTCTTATGGTCGGTGGAGAAGTAAACCATGGTGAAGAATACCCTTAAGATAGTGAAAAAGTCACTTCACAGCACCCTAATCAGTCTCTGATGGAGAAGACATAGCCTGAGCAAGACGGCTAATAATAAAGGCAATATCAGGCCGAGTGAGGGTGAGTGTTTGGAGCAGGGCCTAGTATGGAAGGGCCCAAATTTTGTGTGATGAAGAGAGGTGTGGGGCTAATAGATTGGGAATTTGGTTTGGTTGGATTCTGCATATATGGAAATATGTCTTCAGAAAATTGAACATGGCGTGAAATAAACACGCAATTGGACTCGAGATCAAGACACTTGTAAGCACTTTGAGTAGTAGAGTATCCCACAAATACGCATGGCTTAGATGGATTTTTAAGTTTGCCAGAATTATATGGTTTGAGCCACGGATAGCAAAGACACCCAAAGACCAGAAGTTTGGAGTCATTGGGTGGGCAATTGAATAAGAGCTCGAACTGACTCCGATTTTGCAAGAGAGGTGTAGGGAGCCGGCTATAAGGTAAATGGATGTTTGTGCTGCATAAGACCAAAATGTTGGTGGCAACTTGGCATGGTGTAAGAGAGCACGAGTAGTCTCTAGAATGTGACGGTGACGTCGCTCGGAAGTGACATTTTGCTCTGGTGTGTATGGTGCCATTGTAAGCCAACTAATGCCATTTTGATTAAAATATGAGCGCAAGGCTACAAATTCACCGCCATTATTGATGTAAACATTTTTAATTTGATGATTAAATTGGCGTTCGACCAGAGCCCGAAATTGCACGAATATAGAAGCAACCTGCGATTTGGCATTGAGTGGAAACAACCAACAATAGCTTGTAAAATGATCCACCAATAGTAGATAATAACGAGAACCATCAAAGGATGCATTGACCGGACCCCAAACATCCGCAAAAATATAGTGTAATGGATGACAAGAATAGATGTCTCAGCAAAAGGTATCTTGTGAGACTTACTGACCAAACAAGAATCACAAGACTTGTAACGCCCCAAATTTTCAATAATTTTTAAAAAAGAAGAGGCGTTAAATCAATACCGAAAAGACAATATAAAAGCTTTGAGTAGCTAAAAATCTAATAGTTGACTTGCAAAAGACAATATTTTCAAAAGCAGCGGCTAAAATTTTACAAAATTCCAAGTAAGTCTCTACTCTCTCTCTAGTTGTTGAACGTATTCCCGACTTGGTACTCCAACTTTCTCAGAATCTACAAGGAAGGAAAACAAAAGAGTGTGAGACAAAAATCTTAGTGGTGTTCATGTGTGTCAATGACAATTAACATATCAATAGGAAAATCATATCGGAAATCCAAAAATATACAATCATACAATATAACGAATCAATAACGATGCAATCAATCGTTTGTTGGTGCAGTCTCCTTATAACCCCAATCCGAGCCTTTATCTCTCCACTCAATCAATCAATACCCGCCGAGGTACGGGGTGGTACACTACTACCTCTAAGACCTTGGCGACTTCTGCCTCGCTGATGAGTCGGTTTTATACCGTCTCATTTGGTCTTTTTTACCGCCTTTTTGTCATCCTTGAGTATAGTTTTATTAGTTTTCCTAGAGTATTTTTACTTGTTTTCACTACAAGAAATCCGTAAAATAGCGACGGGGGATAGCGACGGATTTTATCCGTCGCTACATAGCGACGAATCGCTAGGTTTAGCGACGGATTTGAGACGGATATTTTCCCGTCGCTATTTGGCGACGGATACAAAATATCCGTCGTTATTTAGGGACGGATATTATATCCGTCCCTAAATAAGTTGACCAAAATTAAAAAAAATTAAAAAAAAATCAATTTTAGCGACGGATAGAATTATTCGTCGTTAAATAGCGACGGATATCAATATCCGTCGCTAAAGAAACCCTAAAATTTCGGCAGCCACCATTCTTCCACCACAATCTTCTTCTTCCATCTTTCATCTCCACCACAATCTTCTTCTTCCATCTCCTTCCACCACCACCAACACCACCACTTCCACCACGCCACCTCCACCACCATCCTCCTTTTACCGCACCACTGCCTCCACCACCATCCTCCACCCTCCTTCCACTGCGCACCACTACCTCCACCACCATCCTCCTCCTTCCACCACCGCACCACTGCCTCCACCATTCCACCACCCTCCTTCCACCACCATCCAGGCCGCACCGCCTTCCACTGTCCTTCCACCACCACGCAGCTCCCTTCCACCACCACGCCACACACTGCCCAGATCCACTACCTTCTCCATCAGCCCAGATCCACTACCACCATCAAGATTCGATCAAGATCTTGCAAGCTCGATCAAGATCCGTATTGTATTGTATTGTATTGTATTGTATTGTATATCCGTATTATTAAATATTGTATTGTATTGTATATCCGTATTATTAAATATTGTTTTGTATTGTATATCCGTATTATTAAATTTAGTCCAGATCCGATTTATTGTATCATTGTCGGTTTATCCGTGTTTAACAAAATTGTCGATTTATCCGTATTGAATATTTGTATAAAATTGTCGATTAATTGTATCATCGTCGGTTTATCCGATTCGTCCCCAAATCGTCGATTCGTCTGCAAATTAATTAAAAAAACCACCTATTTAGCGACGGATAGTTATCCGTCGCTAAAGACAACCAGAATTTGGATTTTAAAAAAAAGGAGAAAAATCAGCTTTTTAGCAAATCTGTCGCCAATGCGGACGGACTGGTCAACGGATTAATCCGTCTCCAGTTCGTCGTTATTTAGCGACGGAATATCTATCTGTCGCCAATAAAAATTGTGACGGCTGTTTTGGAGACGGAGGGTTATCCGTCGCTAAGGATTTAGCGACGGATCGGCCCAGTTTTAGCGACGGATAATTCCGTCGCTAAAACTCGTTTTTTTTGTAGTGTTTGTTCTTTGTGTGTTTTGTAGGTATTTGGCTAAACTGTGCTAATTGAAGGCAAAATGGTGTATTTTATATGCATTTACAAGATATGGAGTTCCAATGCCTCCTATGGATGCTAGAAGTGGAGCGGGAAGGCCAAAATACCAAGAATTGGGGTCAAAAGGCGTCAAAAGGGCAAAACAGTCATTCAAGAAGAATTGGCGGCGATTATCAAGCGGCATATGCCAAGAACTTTGTTTGGTTTGGCCAATGGCGATGCGATTTTGATTCTTGGCGTCCGATTTCTTCTTTTCCATTTTTCTGCGATTTTAGTTAGAAGAAGTCAGACGTTTTTATTTTTAGACATTCATTCGATTGTCAAAAATACACTTTGCCCTAGATCTAAACCTAGTGGATAGAAAAAGCTCCATACATTCATACTTTGACATTGAGACAATTTGGAGCTTGATTTTGACTATTCATCGAAGGATTGATATCGAATCCCTGATTACTGTGGTAAATCTCTATCGTTTTATCTTATTGAATTCGTTCTTACTTTGTTTCTCGAATTGTTTGAGCTTGCATGCGATTATCATTCTGTTTATGTTAAACATGGGCAATATCTTGTATTATTTCATCCTTGCTTCGATTATGAGTAGCTAAATCACTCCAAACATGGTAGTTGCGTAATAGCTTTGCGTATTCGCTTCTAGGGTTCGAAATCGTTCAAAGATCTTCGTAAAAACCCTTAAATTCAATACTCTCGTTCAAAGATTCTCTAAAACGTTTTGGTTAAGGATCGTGGATTGACGACCCACGATTACTCTAGTTCAAATACCTTCAAACTCGTTTGGTAAAGGTTGAATTGATAGTTTTCTGTACACCGACCGTGTGACAGTATGAACGTATCCCTAGAGCGAATTAGCATTGCTTGATCGTAACTATTGTGTTCCTCCTACCTCATTTTTACAAACAACTACATTGTTAATTTTCGTTTTCTAGTTTTAAGAAGTACTCGAATTCAAACAAATCAACATTGTTTCGCAAGTAACTGTTTGTTTTCAATCGTTGCGATAGCCTAATTGATTCCTTAGCGAACGACCTCGTGGTTAGCATTGTCTATTTACAACAACTGCTTTCTACTTGTTTCCTAAGTAGTAATTTGAGCATATCACTCGCGTCAAAGAGAAGTAAGCCAGAGCAACCCACAAACATATCGACAGTCACCACTGTCCGAAAATGCAATGAGTATACCCTAACCGAAAACTTGGCCAAAACAATCAATGTCAATCAATCAATCAAAAATCACACACACACACACACACACACACACACACACACATATATATATATCGAATCAATCTTTCGTGCAAAAAATCAGGTTTAGCGAAAGCATTTGAAAGTTGCTTCGATGCAATTTTTGAAATAGCATGAGTTGGAAACTACTTTGATCCAATACATATATATAGCAATAAAAACAAGTACTTCTTTGGTTTTCGCAATTGGTTTAAGGACACTCACCGTATAAAGTTTCTCGTCAAATTAGAGTATGGAGTTCCTGAATAAAGTACCGACTGGTAAGAGATCAAACTAAGATGATTCGAACTACCCTTTACAACCCAAGACTCTCAATACACGAAATACAATAAACATAAGTTACCAAGCAGAATCTGGTTGACAACTTACTAAAATACAAGACATGAAGAGAAGTAAAGAATTCTTCAAAGCACACCACAGTTGTTACCAGTGGTACCAGACACAACTGTGAACGTATCGCAAATATTATACACAAACAAACTAATTAATTAATTAGTAACCTAACTCGACATTTAGTTCCTAAAAAGCATACAAAGCATCTTCATCCTTTAATTAATACGATAGCAGCCTAGCAGAAGAGATCAAGTCCAAAAAGCTACCACATAGCCCACCATATTACTAACACAAATTTATGACCAAATTTTGATAGAAGATTGTTATCACCTAAAACAAGAATTAAACAAATATAGGCAATCAAAATTACTACTAGTTGAGTAAATATAAATATGCCTATATATATACAATTTAGAGCATGATTTACGTGACCAAGGATATAAGTACAAACCAACAACAAGATCAATATACATAAAAAATTGGATGGCAAAAATACTTCAAGAAAAAGGTACATGTGATTAACAAGATAAATACCTTCCTATTCATATTTCATGCGTAATAATAATACAATTAATAATAGCTACATAAACTTAAAAAGGAAACAGAGCAACAAAACATATTCTTCAACTAAATTGAAATAAACTAGAACAAGAACCGAGCACAAGACTTAACCACATAACAAGAATGAATCAGGATCATACATAAACGCAATCCAACGTACAAAAAAAACTACAACTAAGCACAAATTCCGCTCCTGCAAAACTCTAATTTGCAACCAAATATCGAAACAAGGTGGGCAACTTACCGACTGAGAATTATGCGGTGGAGTATGAAAATTGGAGGCTTTTAGATAACGGGGTTTACACGAACAAGATCTACGACTTGCAAGGGTCTCAACGGTATGAACGGTGTAATATTTGGTGGACGTTTAGCTAGGTATCGGATCCGAAAGAGGTTTGCCAGGTTAAAATATATATATGTTGTGATGGAGTAACGATGGGTTACTGGAGTACGGTCAAGAAGATGGTAAAAGTTTGACTATTGTGATTTTGTATAAATAATGGTGATGTAGGGAGAAGTGATAAGGAATAACCCACCACAAGAAACTCTTTCTTCCAAACTCCCCATCTAGCTAAAAACGTGGAAGAGGAAAAAAATATGGGGTTTCACAAGACTTGTCCAAAACATGGGACTTATTCAAAATTGGTAATTTAAAGCTGGAAATAATAGAACTGCTGGTCTTGGAAGATGGATGACCAAAACGCATATGCCAAGTGTGCGGGGATGTCTGTACACCAACCGATGTGAAGTTAGCCACCGTCTTTAATGAACCAACAGGTGGCTGAAACTGATAGACACCATTACTTCAAGTTCCGTGGAAGAGAGGCACCCCCGTTTTCCGATCCTTAACAACAAAATGAGCAGGATGAAAATTGATAGAAACATTATTTGCTTTCGTAAATTAGTGCATAGATAATAAATTGTGTCCAGCCGAAGGAACACACAGAACATTCGATAATACAAAATCACGAGATGGGAATTTTAGAATAGAAGTACCAGTATGCGTGATAGGAAGTCCCGATCCAACGGCAAGCTGAACTTCTTCAGTTCCGTCATATTCGGAGTGAATTGTCAAATTTCCTAGATTCGCAGCAAGGTTATGAGATGCACCAGTGTCTATGAGCCACTGATTCGTAGGAGGATTGGGTGGACCTGGAGCAAAGGCAAAATTCGCCATGGCAGAAAGCGGCGACAGAAGAGCCGTCCGCGGATACCACATAACTGACACATGACTGAAGAAAGCGACTGATCAGAATCATTGCGACCACGAGAGTTTCCACGAACCGCCACCATGCCCTCCCCTACCTCTGTAAATCTGCCGATATTGTGGTTGCCGAGGGGCTTGGCTATCATTACGAGGAGGGTTGTGGTGACGTTGCGGAGTTGTTGCAAAATTGGCAGTGGCAACGAGGGATATATTAGCCTTTTCTTCCTGCTTAAGATAAATATTTTCAGCAACAATTTTGTCATGAAGGTCGGCAAAAGCAATGGGGCTGTCATGGGCACGAATAGATGATGCCAGGTTGCGAAAGTCAGGACCGAGACCATTCAAGATATAGAGTGTCAGATCATCACCCGATAGAGGACGATCAATCATAGCAAGTTCATCAGCCTTGGATTTGATTGAGCACAAATATTCTCGGATACATTGGGTTCCAAGAGAAGCACGAGAGATATCGTCCTTGATTTGAAGCACACGAGCGCCAGAGGTACTCGCAAACATTCGTGCCAGATTGGTCCATGCCTCCGCAGCAGTGGTAGCAGATGCAATTAGTGGTAAGACATCAGGTTTCGCGGATCCAACAAAGGCAGCAATGAGGAATTGATCTTGAGAGAACCATGAATCATATTCTGGTGAGTCTTTGGTTGGTGGAGGAATTTTTGGATCAACAAACTTCATGATTTTGAAGCCGTTGAGTACCCCCGTGACGTGAGTACGCCAAGAGCCATAGGTAGCGTAGGAAAGGGGAACTTTGATGTGTGAGTTTGCAGTGATGGGAATGATAGTTGGAGTAGGAGTGTCACTGGAGGTCGACATAGTGGTGGAGAATAGAGGTGCAACAATAGAAAAGAAATAAGAATTGGAGAATAGTCAACTGCTCTGATACCATATAGAATAGGTCAAGCTAAAAGATTTCTATTATTGTTGATAAATTGGTGGAATGAGATGATTTTATTATTATCTCAATGGGTAATATATATACACACTTAACACAATATTCTAGACTCCTAAGTACATAAATCTAATCTCATGATTTACGATATTACTTATAATTATAAGATTGAGAAGAATCTTCCTTAATAATTCTAACCAAACTATCTATACTATTTAAAAACCGACCTAATTATGTTACCAAATTTCCACCGTCATAAAAATTACTAAAACTTAAAAGAGTCATATATACTATGAGAGTCCTGAACAAATACACAATTATACACAATTTGGGGATGACTTGGTTTCTATTCAAATTCGCGGGTCAATTCGCAGATCCTGAGTTGCGGGTTCGGTAATATGGATCTAAAAACAAGTTGTCAGATTAATATAAATACCCTATTTTTCTTTTTTTCTTTAATTTCCTTCTTTCTTCTCTCTCTACCCTCTCCTCTTCCTTTCTCTCTCTCTTTTCCGATCACATTTCCGGTGATATCTCCGCCGTCCGACCACCAATCTTCAATCCGATCGCATATTTGAGTAGCCCATGGCCCGATCTACCTTTCTACCGGTTTCGTTTTTTTATTTGGTCGACTTTTGAAACGGTTGGCCGGAATTCGAAGGCTTTTCCGGCGATATCTCCGCCGTCCGACCACCAATCTTAAATCCGATCGCATATTTGAGTAGCTCATGGCCCGATCTACCTTTCTACCGGTTTTGTTTTTTCATTTGGTCGACTTTTGAAACGGTTGGCCGGAATTCGAAGATTTTCCGGTTGTCTTCTCCGGCGAATCTCTGACTACTCAACACATATAAGTCATAACATTGTTGTTTCCTCGATTTGCAGGTTTCTTATCTCGATTCTTCAGTTTTTTTCATTTTTCGTTTGGTTTTGGTGATTTTTAGTGATTTCGCGTAACTGTATATTCAGGTGTAATTGTTGATGTTTGAACTTTAATTGTGCATGTTTGACCTGTAATTCTTTATGTTTGCGTGTTTTCTATATTTTCAGTTTGTTTTTCTTAGCTTTTGCTTCGTTTGTTTGTAGTGTTCGATTATGTTTAGGTTTTCATGCAAATATTGTATGTTTAATTGTAAATAGATGATGTTTTGATTTCATTGCTTTATGGTTAGGGTTTATGTAATTTTTTTTTAAAAAAATCGTCTATGCTTTTGTGTGAATTATACATGTTTATGTGTAAATAGTTGATGTTTGTTATATACTTAATGGTTAGACTTCATGTAGTATTGTTTTTAAATTGTCTATTGTTGTAGTGTAATAGTCTATTGTTATGGTAAAATTGTGTATGACAGTTGCCAAATAGTTGAAATGGCTGTGTGAATATGCTCATGAATGTGTCCATTGAGTCCCATGTAGTGTGAGGATTGTGCCTGACAAGCGAATGAGTTATGCAACTTAATTGGTTGTCTATTGTGGTGGTGTAATAGTCTATTGTTATGGTAAAATTGTGTATGATAATTGTCAAATAGTTGAATGGCTGTGTGAATATGCTCATGAGTGTGTCCATTGAGTCCCATGCTAGTGTGAGCATTGTCCCTGACAAGCCAGTGAGTTATGCAGCTTGGTTGTCTATTGTTGTAGTGTAATAGTCTATTGTTATGGTAAAATTGTGTATGACAGTTGCCAATGAGTTATGCAGCTTGGTTGTCTATTGTTGTAGTGTAATAGTCTATTGTTATGGTAAAATTGTGTATGACAGTTGCCAAATAGTTGAATGGTTGTGTGAATATGCTCATGAGTGTGTCCATTGAGTCCCATGCTAGTGTGAGCAATGTCCCTGACAAGCCAGTGAGTTATGCAGCTTGGTTGTCTATTGTTATAGTGTAATAGTCTATTGTTATGGTAAAATTGTGTATGACAGTTGTCAAATAGTTGAATGGATGTGTGAATATGCTCATGAATGTGTCCATTGAGTCCCATGCTAGTGTGAGGATTGTGCCTGACAAGCCAATGAGTTATGCAGCTTAGTTGTCTATTGTTGTAGTGTAATAGTCTATTGTTATGGTAAAATTGTGTATGACAGTTGCCAAATTGTTATTTTTTTTTTTTTTTTGCATATTCTAGGTTTTCGTAAAAATGGTGGTCGAATAAAGAAAACGATTGATGATAAAGATGGAGACATGGATGGAGGAGTCGACGAACAATTAAAGGGTGTTTTATTTGTTTGCAAAGATGATTGTAGTTTGGATATAGTGATTTTAAATTTTTTGTATTGTTTTATATGTATGACATTTATTGATTGATAAATGAAATTGATTTCTATGTTTATTTATAAATATTGTATTTCTTTGGGATAAATTGGTTGTCATCAATAATTTTATGCTAAACATAGACAATTATATATCAAACTTAGACAATTTGATCCAAAGTACCAATATGACTGGATGAACACATGAAACGAGCTGTGTATTGTAAAGAAAAAATACGGGTCGACCGGGTCGACCCGCGAAAAAAATTATGTTGTATAGTTTTATGTATAAATTGTCTATGTTTGTCTATTATGTAATACTCTCAAGGACTCTCAATATATTGTGGACTCTCAGGAGATGGACTCCATAAAAATACTCTAACATACTCCGAGCCCGTTATTCAGAATGTCATCTCCGCTTTATGCTTAGAATCATTGTGTGCAAGTCTACTGATGCAGGGTTTTAATGGATTAATACTCGTTGCACACAACGTTAAAAACAAACGACTCTTTCTCTTAATCAAGGAAGAAAGGAGGCATAGCTGGAGGGCAGCCATCCCACTTAAGTTTCAAAAAACATCTAAGTATGAACATCTAAAAATATATACCACAACGAGCAACACCCTGCCCCTGTAGTTCCTGACTCCGACACCCCTAAAATTGTATTTTTTTTGCGACGTCGTGTATCTCATTAATTTAGGCAAAACTCGTGTTATACAACCTAACCTAATGGTTAGACTCTAAAAGGTTTTATTTTGATTGAATGTGTAAGGTTTCACCTTAAATGTTCAAGGGATAGTTTTTTTTTTTTGAGAACGAAAGAACACGTCTTATTGATACAAAAAAACAGAGTATGTACATTTAAGGGCTGACAAAAGCTATCGTCCAAGCCCAAAACTAGAGCATAACTACAGAAAAACAAACTGATACAATGAACAAACTGCAAAATCAAAACATAGCACTAAGTGAGCTGCTGAATCACGGCTGAAGCACGCTTGCTATGGCATCTCAAGGTTGTGGTGAACACAATCGATCTAATAGTTGCTTGTATATCCAGTGCTTTATGTTGGAAGATCAACTCATTCCGTGCTTGCCAAATGTGGTAGACAGTTTCAGCCAGAAGCTTCCGGAAGATGGCTGCCTTGTCCCCATGTCCGCGAACCATGCGACATATCCAGGCGAGTAACTGCTGCCAATCCGTGATGTGTGGAGGTGTAATGCCTATCCATGATAAACCACCTTGGAAGATCCCATAAGTACTCGGGCAATGGAAAAAGAGATGATCAATTGATTCTACGCCATTGCAAAAGCAGCATTGACCATCCGTATATGTACCAAAGAAAGCCAGCCGGTCCTTCGTCGCCAAACGTCTATGCAAAGCTAGCCATAGGATGAAGGTGGCCTTGGGTCGTTCCATGTTACGGATAACTAAGTCGCACCATTCGACCTTAGTGGAGTTTCCCCGCAGGAATTTGTAGATCGCACGTGTAGAGAACTTCGGGGCAAGTAATTGCATATCCCATTCCTGTGTGCCATGGAGTTGATTCCTCACACGGTGGATGGCTTTAATAATCGGAGAGCTGCATACAGGCACCACCCACTCATCTATCTCCTGTTGTTTTATATAATAAGTATGAATCCAACGCACCCATAACGAATCCGCCTTCATTTGGATTTTCCACAGAAGCTTTGAGATGAGAGACAAGTTCCAAATCTGTAGATTTATGATATTCAAACCACCACAGCATCTGGGAGCACAAACCTGTTGCCATGATACAAGGGCCTTATGGTAGTTTCCATCCTTCCCACTCCATAAGAAACTCCGACACATACACTGAATATGGTCCAGGACAGCTTTTGGGATTGGAAAACACAGAACAAGATGGCGGTGATGGGCGTGATCACACTCTTTATTAGTTGCTCGACACCGCATAACTTAAGAGTCTCGACCGATTGCTTCATCCGACCAAGAATCCGATCAAGTAGGGCCGATAGTGCAAAGCGGTGAGTCTACGATGGGATAGGGAATACCTGTGGCGACGGAAACGAACCCGCCATAAAGCCCGTGATGGTGAGGATTCGATGCTGCTCCGCTGCTGACAAGCCTCCAAAAAAGATTTTTGTCTTCGAGAGATTTGCTCGCAATCCACAAGCCATCGAGAAGTGTTTCAACTGCTGCATCATGAGCTAGACCGATCCTTCATCACCTCTCATAAAGAGCATTAGGTCATCCGCAAAACAGAGATTAGTGATATGCAACTTTTCACACTTCGGATGAAAGTTGAAATCAGGCAAGGACCGCAACTTTTGCAGACAACGATGAAGATACTCCATGACGAGGACAAAAAGAAAGGGAGAGAGCGGATCTCCTTGTCTCAGACCTCGACGTGCTTTAAGAAGTTTTGAAGGGACCCCATTAATCACATACCTATAGGAGACCGTCGAAACACATCACATAATCCACTTCACAAATAGCATAGGGAAGCCCAATTCCTTCATGATCGTCTCCAAAGCATCCCAGTCAACTGTATCATATGTCTTGTGCAAATCCATCTGCACCATACATTGAGGAGATATACCTTTGCAATTGTACCCCCTAACAAGTTCCTGTGCCAAAAGTACGTTATCATGGATTACCTTCCCCGGTAAGAAAGCAGATTGACTCTCATCAACAATATTATTTATAACCCTTCCCAACCGACTTGTGAGTATTTTCGAGATGATCTTGTAGATAGTAAAGAAGCAATGTAGCATCTCCGAACCTTTGCAAGCCATGGGTTTTGGAATGAGAGTAACGAGTGCAGTTGATTTGGGTACAATGATGCCGTATCAAAGAAACTCTCCACTGCCTCATAAATATCATTGCGAACATGTTACCAGGAGCGCTTAAAGAAGTAGGCATTAAAGCCATCAATCCCGGGAGCTTTGAGGTCACCAATATCCTTCAGACCCGCATCAATTTCCACGTGTGTGACCGGTTGTAATAAAGACAACCTATCCTCATAACCTAACCTGGTACCCGATCGAATAAGCCCCACATCGATACCCGTCTGGCGTGGCGAGTTCGATCCAACTAGCTGTGAATAAAAGGAGAGCACCTCCTGCTCAATATCAATATCCCTCTGGAGTATACGTCCATCCTCCGTCTCCAGGCGATGAAAACCAATGCGACAATTCTTCTCTCTGACTTGTGCATGGACGAAAGCAGTATTGCCATCCCCAAGCTTAATCCAATCCACTTTCGCCTTTTGGCGTAGCACCTGTTCCTCAGTATCCAGCCACTTTTCAAGTTCCAGGGTGGCTTCTTTAACCTGTCGAATGAGAGCAGGACATAAACGGTTTTGGCTCACTTCGCCCTGTAGCTGGAGCAATCTGGTTCGTGCCAGTGTAACATGATGGTCAGCCTTCCGTGTGTCCTGACTCAATCTCTTCATAATCGGCTGCAGCCGTTTCAGCTTGACCCAAACTCGCTCCTGTGGCTGAGATGGAGCAGGGCCGCGCCAAGAGCGGACCACCGAAGGGAGAAACTCATCCAGCTGAGTCGTAGCATTGATGAATTTGAAAGTCGACTTCTTTACTCGGATAGGCAAGCAATTCCTAAAGATCAAAGGAGAATGGTCCGAAATCCCAGGGGCAAGAATCTCCAGCTCCACATGCGGGTTCTCTTGGAACAATTCTGCATTTCCAATAGCTTGATCAATACAGGAGTAGATGACACCGTGCTCATGTTTATTAGACCATGTGAAGCGATCTCCTATGGTAGGCATCTCAAAAAGTCCCACTGCTTCCATCATCTCCGCCATATCCTTATACTCATACTCCGTCACTGGATTACCTCCAATACGATCACCACTAGCTAGCACATTATTGAAATCTCCTACACAAATCCACTGCTCCTGGATACCAAGTGCAAGCTGTCGAATATCTTGCCAGAGTCGGGTTCTAAGATGCAATTGGTTAAGGGCATATATAAAAGTGACCAATCCTCTATCCACCCCATTCTCATCAAACCATCGGCAATGCAAAAATTGATTAGAGCAGCTCAGGAAAACAACCTGTACACGGGTTGGGTCCCATGCTACCCAAATACGCCCCAGTACATGTGCCGAATAATTATCCCAAAAATTCCAGCGATTACTCAGACGTCTACGTATACGATCTTTATTCTCCTCCTTTACTCTAGTTTCTAAAAGGCCTGCTATGCTTATATTCCAATCATGGAGACGGGAGCCAATCTCCTTATGTATAGCAAGCTTGTTGAGCCCCCTGACATTCCAAGCTAACATCAATCGCGGTTCTGGCCTTCGCCAGAACCATCATCCAAAGAAGCAAACCCATTACGTAGTTCCAAAGGCTTTTCCAGCCCAACCCCGCCCCTATCATCATCCACAGAACGGCGCGGTGAGCCCCGACGACTGGGAACCGGAGACCAGTCATCCTCTTTATCCCCACAATAGAAGGCTGCAACGTACGTATCAGGCTTTGTCTTTATACTTCATGATCAAAGCTGTCTGCGGTTGCTTCAATGATCGAACTTGCGACAAAGAAACCGTCTACCCGTGGGAACCCAAGTTTTCCCAGCTCCTGTGGTCGCACTTGGTTGTTTTCGAACCTGCTGGTCTATCTGTTTGCGGGCATGTCTCTTCCCATCGCCACAAGAATGTCCTACCTTTTGGCACTTCTGACAGAATAAAGGCATCCACTCATATTCAATTGCTTGATTAATCATATTTCCCTGTCGATCCTTTATCATGATTGATTTACGCAACTCAACCTCAATTAATATCCGAGCATACAAAATCTTGAGTTTCTTGGCAGTACATTCATCTGTGAATTTCGGCTCTCCAATTACACTAGCTATCTTTCCCAGACTCTTCGCTCCCCATAAGTATAATGGCAGCTGAGGGAATTTCACCCAAATTTGGGCAACTCGAAGCATATCCTCCTTAAGCTCAAACTTCCTAGTCCACGGTCATAGTATCATAGGTCTCCCAAATATATAGTAAGGTCCACCCGCATCCACCAGGTTTTTGTCTTCCTCTGACCTAAATCTAATAATGAAATATCCATCCTCGTTGTAGTATAGGTCAGGTAAGGTGACAGAGTTCCAAACCTTGAGCATGAAATTCTTAACAGCATTCATGGAGAGGGAATTATCAACGACATACATGATAAGGGAATTTTTCCAGAAATCCAGTTCCTCTTGTATATCTTCATGATCAATCTCAACAACAATCTCACCCTCATTCACCGGTGGCGAGGAATAATCAATATTCATGCCGCAGTCTTGTGCCCGGTTCCCCCGGATAACATCAACCCAAGGGGTCGGAACAGACACGGGGTCAGCAGGGATATCCCTATTATCAATTTCATCCATGACCGTTGGATCACCAATCAATTCGAGTTCAGGCATTGATTGATCATCATCAGACTCCACAGGTATCGATCGATCATCTTCATCAGAACCCCCAGACGCCGCCGTACCTGCAAGAGGTCTAACAATCTGTTCGAACTCATCAAATCCGTCCTTATTCCGTTCTGATTTGTCCTGATCGGGAGACAAATTCTCCGGTTCAGACCCCGATTCCTGCGGTAAAGTCATTGGTTGCATAGAAGTCGCCAAGTTCTCCGTTCCGAAAGGTTGAAGAAGTATGGGATGGAGCAGTGGTCGTCGCCTGATTTTTCCGAGGCCTACCCACCAGTCGTTTCGCCGTAGATTCCGTCAGCGGCACCACCTTCTTCTTGCGCGGCATCCTAGAGGTTATATGAGGTTATCCTTGTTGGTTTTCTTCACCCGTAGTAGAAGTTGATCTCGTTTTGGAACTATTTACTAGGATGCTGATTAATAAGTCTTATAATAGGGTAAACTTTGCAAAGATGTGCAGAATGATCAATCCGTTCACTTTGATACTTAACAATTTTTAATATCCGAACACATTTATACATTGGAATAAAAAACATTTAAACTAAAATTTTAAATTTGGAATGTGAAACTTTGCAATTGCGCCATATATCTAAACACACATAATGATACATTTCTATATAGCACATGTTTAACTAATTACTTTATAGCAATTTCCAAAAGTAGAAACTATATTATCTTGGTAACTTGATGAGCTAAACCGCTCAAAGTATTTTTTTGAAACAAATTAAAAATTTGCATTTTTATTAAGTTTATCATATATATATTTTCTAATAATATTAAGTAAACCTATGAAGTAAGAGTGTTTAGAGAGCACATTTGGGTTCAACATAAATGGTTAACTATTAATTAATAATTGCATTTTTAAATAACTTGATATTCATATTTCCACCAATTTTCTTCCTGAAATATCAAAATAAATGTTGACTATTTTGTTGTAAAATCCTGAAATTTATTTTTAGAACCGTCCAATTGAATTTAATTTGGAGACGAGAAATTATTTTGGACGTGAATTGATATACGAGATTTTACTAGTCATTATTTTACGGATCGATAAATCAAAGCGGGCTACCATAATTTTTATTAGTTTGAGTTAATTTGTACCAGAGTAAGGCCCAAGTTCACTTTGTGTTAAAGCTATTTAGGTTTTCCTTATTATTTTTCCTCCTGCCGTTATTCATCATCTTCACCTTCACCATGCTTTTGCTCTTTCTCCGTTCCACCAGCTCTTCCGCTCTCACCGACCAGCCGCATCGAATCGAGCCCGAATAAAATGGAAAACCCAGATCGAAGAAGGTCAAACGAATGAGCATGAAATCGTGAAGATTGGGAGTTATGGATGCGAAACAGAAACAAGAGATAGGGAGATCGAATTGACGATTTGGTTGGACTGATTTGTTCATGTTTTAGACTGTTCTTGATCGATTTGATTGGAGGAGATGTTGGGTATATGAATTTCGGGATCTTGGCCTTGAATCATAGTTGATTGAGTCGAGTTTCGAAAGTTTGGAATTCGCAGGGACCGATTTGAACGTTTTGGAAACTTAAAACCCTTGCTTTTGGGAATTTGAAGGTGCCAGGGATCTCTCATGCAATTTGACAAGTTTTGCTTATTTCAGTTTTGACCTAGACCCGGAAATACCTATTTTGCCCCCTGATCGCGCACCTAATCTACCTAAGCTGCCATCACGCAGTTATATTTTGCTATCTGCGGATTTGTTAATTCAATTGCCTGTCAACCTGGAGGTCATAGGTTCGAACCCAGCCATAACCAATTATATTTTTTAGCCACGTTTGTGCCCAGAAAATTACCGTTTTACCCCTAGACGTTGCAGAGTCACAATTATGCCCTTCTATTATTTACACCTATTTTTCCTAGCTCCATAAATTACCGTTTTACCCCTGGACGTTGCAGAGTCACAATTATGCCCTTCTACTATTTACACCTATTTTTCCTAGCTCCATAAATTACCGTTTTACCATTGTGACCCAATTTCCCTTTGTTCGGCCTATTAAACCCGAGTAGAGACTAGACGGAATTAGCAAGTGGTGTTTTGGCGGATTATGGTATAAGGTGACTTTTGGAGATTCGATGTGCAAGCTTTTGGAGGATTTTGTGGTTAGTTAAGCTTGACTTGGATTCGTTTCGTCTTCGATGTACGGGGAACTATTGACATTTTTACTTCTATTTATCTTTATAGTACATATGTATGTTTTAAGAATTGATAAACAACTTATGGTTATTATATCAAGTAATGGGACTTGATATAATAGTCTATTCGAAAAAGGATCAAGTATATATACCTATAAAATGTATTTGTCGTGTGTGCGATTTGTGAAAGCTATTTTGTGAAAGCATGGATTATGTGTACGTTTAAGCTCATCGATATGCATGTCTATGACGTGTGTGACCCTTTCGAGGGATTGTCGTGCTTTGGAGTACTCTCAGTGTTATATGTGTGACCCCTATTGTGTTAGGGGATATGTTATGTGAATGCCGACCTGTGTGCCACCACGGTTAGTGCGTGTATATCTGATTCGAGCTAAAAGTGTGAATTGCTATTGTTGTGACATGTTCCATTTAAATGAGTTTCGACTATGTTTTATATAAAATGGAGTGTGTGTATATATATGTATACTTTTTATATGTAGAGCTCACCCTTACACCCCTTTAAGATATTTAGTAAGTGATTAGACGAAGATGTTTTGGAGTTGAGACGGTAGTCAGATGATGGATATGTGAAGGCTGTTTAGTAGTTGCTGCGACTCTGAGGTTTCTATTGTATAAGGTGATTTGTATTGTTGGGATTGTTTTTGTTGAGGATTTGTAATTGATGTAATTACTATGTAACGGATTTTAGATGCTTTGTTGTACCACTCTGAGATAACTGATGTATTTTGAGGTTAAAGATAGGCTTCGTCTTGGCGTGAGCCCATCTCAGGATAAACGACCAGTCGTGCCAAAGTTTTGGTTTTGGGGCGTGACATTTGTTGGAGAAATACAATTTATTTTCAAGGAAATTGTGTCCATTTATGTAGTGAGAAATTACGAAAACTTGTAGTGACTATCTCTCGAAGAAACCGGATCAACATCACGTGTCTAACTACAAATATCGTACGTTTAACTTCAAATATTATGTGTTCAGTAAACCTAATGAGAGTTGCATTATTTGTATTTTTGAACATGTGATGTTTGTATTTAAATATGCGATGCTTATAACAAAATATGTGATGTAAGATTCCTTCTCTCCTAATATATGGTACTCCCTCCATTTAAGAGAAAATGTTACAATTTGGATTTGCACCAATTTTAAAAAAAAGTAGAAAGTACAAGTGCCCCCCCCGATTACTAGAGATTAACTGAGTGGCATATTGTAATAAAAGTGAAAGGTAGAGAGTTTTATTATTTAACTAGTTTCCATAAATGGAAATTGTAACACTTTTAGTAAAACGCCGGAAACGGAAAGTTGTAACACTTTATCTGAAATGGAGGGAGTATCTCGTAAAAGCTGCTCATTATAGTATAATATTTATCGTAGAAAGTAACATGAAAAACAATCTAAGTAAGGTATTTACTCCTATCTCCAAGCAAGGCAGGAAGAAGATAATTTTCTATTTTCATAACATCAACACATAAATATATTTGCAAACTAGCATCAACAGTCAAAGATTGATCATGCACCCAAAATGGTATCGAATTAATTCACATGCAATCCAGTAGCTATATAAATAGAGAAGATGCAATACAAGAATTTCATACATACAAAACAAATCCACTCCACACTTGAACGTACAAAAATATGTTTAATCAAGCCAATCTCTGTGTTTTCTTTAGCATTGCATTATGCTTTAGCTGTTATGGTCATGCATCTAGCATCAATATGGGAGGCAAATATTTTAGTCACATAGAAACGTCATTAAAGGCAAAAAATGGCAAAAACTCCACTATTACAATTTTTAATGTGAAAGACAATGGTGCCAAGGGCGATGGAGTCACCGATGATTCAAAGGTACAATCACTCATAGTAATATTTTCCTATATGGCCCCATAATATTTTGCTTGTACAAAATCTAAACATTTGAAATATAAATCTTGACGTACAGGCATTTCAAGAAGCGTGTATGTCAGCATGTGGAGTGGAAAATGGGGTGTTGTACATTCCGGAAAATTTTACCTTTTTACTACAGCCTATTGTATTCAATGGAGCTACGTGTAAATTCAATTTAACAGTTCAGGTAAATTAATCTCCCAGCTTGAAGATACAAATGCCAGCTATAATAATTAACTAATTCAGTTTACGCGCGCGCACATACACTTAATTTATGAATATTTGTCAATACAGGTTGATGGTAAAGTTGTTGCACCTTCAAATATAAAAGATTGGAAGAGCATTCACAGACAATGGATTCTATTTAGTGGATTCACAAACGGACTAATAATCCGAGGTAAAGGTATGTTTGATGGACGTGGAGAGGATTGGTGGAAGAATGCTAAATCATTTTTAACCTATGAAGAATATGTAAGTTTTAGTTTAGTTTATTTATTACCGGTATCAACTGAATTTAATTACAGACTAAATATATAGTAAGAATTACATTTATTACATTTAAAATAAGAGAGTTGGGTTTTCTAATGCCTCTCATATAATCCTCCAGCTCACACGGAGAAATGGGAACACCATGAAACAAAGACCACATGTGAGTATCATATACTTATATCTCTGTTTTTTTTTGCAATGAAAATTAGTTCGAGGTTCTAATATTGAAAGGCTAATATATACTTGTTTCTTCTTCTATTTTTTTCATCATCTTGCAGGCGGTAATGATCTTGGCGAGTAAAAATGTGGTTATAACAGGCATCACGATTCAAAACAGTCCTCAAATGCACGTTTTCTTTGGTGAATGTGAGAAAGTCATCATATTTGACTTCACTTTGTTGTCACCCGGAGATAGTCCCAATACAGATGGGATTCACCTCTCTCGCACTACAGAAGTGGATATTCAGAACTCTACTCTCGCATGTGGTAAATTTTATCTTATGATGAATACAACTGATTTTCTTATTCAAAATCTCACGGAAATAACTCAAAGAATTTAACCTAACAGTATTCTGCCTATCACACAAACTTCTTTAACTAGTGTCTTTTTTTGTAGGGGATGATTGTATTTCTATACAGTCCGGGTGCCATAATGTATCAATAACCAATGTGCAATGTGGTCCGGGGCATGGTTATAGCCTAGGAAGCCTAGGGTACAACTTACATGAAGCACATGTTTCGAATGTCAACATTTACAACTCAACAGCAACAAATGCATCAAACGGAGTGAGGATCAAAACATGGGAGGTAATCAAAATATGGAACATCCTTTTCTTCTTTTATACACCTCCTACTGTATCCTTAGCTGTTTTTTTTTTTTTTTCCCAATATTGTGCCCTTCTTTTGGCAAATATATCTTGGAGATTGTGCAATGCTTACTCAGAAACTCTTTGTTCATATCGTAGTGATATTTTTTTGTCTCTCTTCATTTTTGGATTCCTATATAATCCTATTGTTTTCCTAATTAATTAACTCATGCATTTCTATTATTATCTCATATATCTATGCAGGGTGCCACAGGTACAGTACATAACATAACATTTGAAAACATTGCAATGAAGGATGTCCAAAATACCATCATCATAGACCAGTTCTACTGTAACGGGCATGAATTTTGTAACTCAACTGGTAGCAAGAATGCACTAGCTATATCAGATGTAACATTCAAGAAAATAAAAGGGACATATTCAAAAAGATCTATTGCTCTTGTGTGCAGTCCATTTGTACCATGCCGAAACATAAACATGGATGTAATAAACTTGAAATCTGTACCAGGCCAGGTGCCGAAAGGCGTGGAGGGCACATCTTGTTCAAATGCTTATGGGAAAGTACTCACTGAGACAATCCCTTCGTTGGCAGATTGTTTGAAGTCTAATGGACCCGAAGCTCCACCTCTGTCCCCTACAAAGGGAATTGAAGAATATAGCAATCTGTGGTTAACCTCCTTCAAAGATTCTGCCAAGAAGATGGAACAGTTAGAGAAGCATATGAGAATAGAAGATTAGTAAGATTACATAGAAAGAAGGAAATTTATATATTCATGCCGAAGTTGTACCTACCTCAGTGTAGGTTTTTTTGTATGACTCATATCAATGGGAAATTTAATCTCTTCCTTTCACTTTGGTTTGACCTGACTAATATAGTTTTTTGATGTATAACTACCTCAGAAATTCTTCTTATGGTTAAATGAAAATTTTGAAGTTTATTATGTTACTATTTTGCCTCTTTGCATGTTTAATAATCATAACAAATTATTAATTATACTAGTAGCATTTAAGTAACATACTACGTGTAGCGCCCTAAATTTTATTTCACGAATTATGAAAAATATAACTTGCACTAAATAATTAGTGAGCTAAAATAGGAAACCATGACAATGTATGAAATACTTTCGGTAGTGATCATTGCTCACGTAACTGGCAACTCCAGTTAGCTCAAATTCACACCTAAAACATAGTTTTAGTAAGGTAAGTCCTGCCCACTGACTGATCAATCAACAAGCTCTGTGCAAGTGCTATGACCTAAACTTCTATCTTCTTTTAAATCTTTTAATCATTGTTAACTTAAGCTCATTCTTGAGTTTCTTGAAAATCATTGTTAAAATTTTATTATAAAATGACTTGAAACCTGTAGTAATTTTCCAAATGCTCAAGGCACAGATGAAGGACCTTGAAAGTACCAGTGTTATGGCTACAAAGAACTACCGTGAACGATTTCCCCTCAGAGTGTTCTCAGATATATTAGAACCTGAAAAAATATGAGGACCAGGACTTTGTACTTCTTGACAACACAACACTGTTGAGATAAATAATGAAATAATAGTATCGTTAAAGAAGTTTCTGCTAAGTATTACAACACCATTAGGACCAATGTTGAGCTAACAGTTCTGTAACTGGAACTTGACAAACAATCAGAACACAACAGAATGTAAAGCTGAATAACTTTTAGCAGGTATATAAATATATCTGCCGTGCCTTAGTCGAAATATCCACTATCAATGAAAGATGATTTACAAAACTAGATTTAAGTTTCCACAAGTCGAAAACCTAAACTGCAAAAGCTGAACGACGGAACAGTTTCACCTATCCCATCTGTCGAGATTCAACACACAATCTATTCGTCAATCACAAACAACGATCAAAACAAATGAGAACGACAATCTCACAATCGAAAGTCGAAATAATGACACGAATCAACAACCTTTATTGTCACCAATCGATTACAAATACGAGCTACAATCGAGACGATCAAGCTCAACAAGTAGTGCACAGTAACCTATCTTCTACCTTGATCGGAATTATGAAGAAAACAGTTACAATCGACTGAAATTGAGAGTGGAATAATGATGTTCTATCTCTCTAAAATGAATGAGTATATATATATATATATATATATATATATATATATATATATATATATATATATATATATATATATATATATATATATATATATATCAGGAGAAACCACGTGAAGATTGCGTGAATGAAACGCAAGTTTTTTCCGTGCTCTGTTTCTCTGCTCAAGTTAACAACTTTAACCACCAAACTAATCTCAACCGTTGATAACTCCAGATTCGATCTCATCCGTCCATTCACTTTGAGCTATAAACTCAACAATCTCCACCTTAGCTCAAAGTTCTTGATATACTTCCCTTTACAGTCCTTTACAGGTAGAACCAACAACCTTTAAGCTCCCTTGACGGCTAGAGCATGCCTGAGTGACTTCAATTTCCTGATGAAGAAGTGTTTACACACTTCATATTTACCAAGTCTGCACAATGGTGGAACTTAGATGCTGACAAAGCCTTAGTCAGACTATCTGTAACATTCTCATTTGTATGCACCTTCTCCACTTTAATTGTTCCTCCATCAATGATGTCTCTAATGAAATATAATCTGACATCAATATGTTTAGTCCTTTCATGGAAGTGTTGATGCTTGGAGAGTTGTATTGCACTTTGATTGTCACAGAAAACTGTGACTGATTCTTGAATGATTCCCATCTCCTTTGTTAGTCCATTAAGCCAAATAGCTTCCTTGATTGCTTCAGTAACAGCAATGAACTCAGCTTCAGTAGTTGAAAGAGCAACAATAGACTGCTGAGTACATTTCCAGCTAATGGCAGTTCCATAGAGAGTGAAGATAAAACCAGTGATTGATTTTTCTTGTATCAATATTTGCAGCAAAATCTGCATCTACATATCCTTTCAGTGGAAATTCAACTTCTTTAGACACTTGAAACTTCAATCCATGGTGCAGAGTTCCTTTAAATACCTAAACACTCCCTTAACAATATTCCAGTGATCCATACCAGGATTGCTCATGTACCTACTGATCACACTTATGGCAAAAGCCAAATCAGGTCTTCAGCATATCATGGAGTACATAATGCTCCCCACTGCACTGGCATAAGGTATAGTAAGCATTTTACACATTTCAAACTGTGTTGTAGGACTTTGACTTGATGAGAGCTTTACTCCAGGATTTATAGGTACAGAAGCAGCTTTAGAGAGATTCATATTGAATCTAGCTAGGACTTTAACAAGATAGCTTGACTGTGACTGTGATAGACTTTTATCTGTCAAATTTATGGCAATGTCCATGCCTAAAATCCTTTTAGCACTTCCCAGATAGATATATGCAATTTTCCTGTGTAGCATCTGTAAGATAAATGCAGCTGTCATAACTGCTCCTTGTGAAGTTGATTGAACTCATAAACTCATCAAATCTTTTATACCACTGTCTAGGACTTTGCTTCAGTCCATACAGTGATTTTCTCAGCAAACAAGCTTTGTTGTCCTTGTTTTTAACTTGCACTCCATCAGGTTTCTTCATATAGATGGTTTCCCCTAGATTTCCATGCAGAAATGTTGTCTTTACATCCATCTGTTGTAAGTGAAGATAGCATTGAGTAACCATAGCCAGTAGTACTTTGATAGATACATGTTTGACAACTGGTGAGAAAATCTCAGTGTAATCAACTCCTTCCTTTTGAGTGAATCCTCTAGCAACCAGTCTAACTTTGTATCTTATTGACTCAGTACTAACTGATTCAGTCTTCTTCTTGAAGATCCACTTGCATCCCACTAGTTTATGATTTTTAGGTATTGACATAATATCCCAAGTTCCATTCTTCTCTAGTGATGCAAGTTCTTCATGTATAGCAGACAACCATTTGTCACTTTCAGGACCATTGATTGCTTCTTGATATGTAGCTGGCTCTGAGTAGTTGACCTCTTCTGCAACTGAAAGAGCATAGTGAACATTGTAATACTTTCCTACTCTGCCAAAACCAAACATATGAGGAGCTAGTTGTTTTGCTCTCTTGTTTCCGTCCTTAGTCAACTGATATGAAGATAGAGTATCAGTAGCTTCTACTGTGTCATCATGATCTATATCTCCATGATCATTTATATCATGCAACTGTGATTGTTTTCCATTAACAGTATCATGCTCAATATCATTTTCATGCTCATCATTGATGTATGCATCATGTTCATTTCATGTGAGCTCCACCTCAAGCTCAATAACCTGCTTATTAGGCTTAAGTGGCATGATCTGCTCATTAAACACCACATCTCTGCTTATAATGCATTTCTTCTGTGAGATACTCCACAATTTATATCTCTTCACACCTGATGGATACCCAAGAAGATACACCTTAGTGCTCTGGGCTCAAGCTTGTCCTGTTTGACATGAGCCAAAGCCAAGCATCCAAACACCTTAATGTGTGTTAGGAATATATGTTTATATTTTGATCAGCAATCTAATGACTTATCTTAGCTCAGAAAGGTGATTAGTACTCTTAGTTCACTTGAACACTGTAAAAGAGGAAACTCACTGAGTATGATAGTCTAGCAGAACTTGTATAGGATGTTAGGTCTCGAAATGTAATTTTTTATTTTCTGAAGAAGACCAAGAAGAAGGCATCCAGCAGGAAAAGTTCAACGGATTTGAAGATTTGAAGACTGCACAAGATTGCTGAAGAACAAGGGTTTTCCAGAAACCTATGTCCAGATATCTTGAAGAAACAAGTGTTTCGAAACATACATGTTTCAAAAGATATCTGAGAATAAAAGGTTTCTGAGACGAGGAAAGTGCCCACAGATATCTACACTCAGATACCATGGACATAAAATATGCTGCTGAAAAAGAAACATATTATAACAAGTTGTTCAAACAAGTGGTATCTGAAGCTATGATGATCTCTGAAAAAGAACGTGCAAAGCCTCAGAAAGCTTGCATAGTTCCGTTGGCACTACAGGACAAAATATAGTACAGTGCATTAAATACGTGACGAAATGTACGAACAAAAGCGGTAACCGAAGAAGAAGACAAGCACACTACTGATACTATATTCCAATAGTTTGAATTTGATTTAAGCCTAACGGATACTATTCAAACGGCACTCAAAATTCATCTATAAATATCAACACTTAGACTGCTTGAGAATACACCTTAGAACACACTGAACTCCAAGAACACTGAATACTCACACAAGCGCTCTCAAGCAAACTACTTACCTTCAAGCTTTCTGTTGCGACCAAAACTCTTGATTCTAAGCAGCACAAAAGTTCTAAGTGTCCTGATCCTTAACGAGCATTGTTATTTGTGAAAGAGTTGAACTAAGATTTATTATCTAAGTTTCATTCTCTTGAACACTTACCATAGACTTGGGTCAGTAGAGAACAAGATACCATACATTGCAAAGTGTATTAAGTATACTTGATTCACAGAGCTATCTGAATAACTGAACAAGTTATTAAAGAAGCTCACCGGACAATTTACCTTAACCAACACCTTAAACGGCGTGGAGTACATGAAGTACTTAGTTTGGGAAACTAAGGAATAACTCCAAGGTTATTGAGCAAAGGAAGTACTTAGTTTGGGAAACTAAGGAACAGCTCAAAAAGGTTTCTGAGTACAAGAAGTACTTGGCTGTGAAAGCCGGGGAATAACTCAGGGGGAACACTTGGTTGGGAACCTAGTGCATTTAGGAATCAAGTAAAGATATCTGTAAGGTTACCTCATTTATCTTAGTGGATTCTAGGTCTGAGAAAGACCGAAGTGGATTAGTTGAAGGATTACGCCACCTTCAGTACCACTATAAAAAGACTTGTGTTATTTACTTTCTGCAGTTTATTACTTGTTTTACTTATATTGCAAAGTACTTACACTTATCTTGCTGAACACGTGCACTTATCTCAGAAGTCTTCCGCTCTCTGAAATTAAGTATCAGATATCTTCACAGATATCTGAGAAATTGTGCTTATCGACAAAAGTTTTTAAAAGACTATTCACCCCCCCTTTAGTCTTTTACTTTGCCGTTATCTGGACCAACAAGTGGTATCAGAGCGGGAGGTTCCCAAGCCTTCTGCACTGAACCTAGATCCCAGATAAGTGCCCACTAACTGCTTTTCACCTACACTTGATTCGTTTGTTTAGTGTGTTTGCTGCAGGATGTCTTTAAGTGACGCCCCAATTCTCAAGCTAGAGAATTATGAGAAATGGAAGAACAACATGATGCTCCACCTAGAAGCCATCAGTGACGAAATGATCGAAGTAATAAAGAATGGCCCAATAGTCATTCAACAACTCAAGCAAGTCATAGAGGTTTCTAATGGTAGAGACAGAGAACAAGGTGATGGGTCTTCACAGACAGATGCATCAACCAGTGGGAGACCTGCTAGTCAAGTTATTTACGAACCAAAGCCCAGAGAACTCTGGACATCGGAAGATGCCAAGAGAAATAGATTGGATGGACAGGCTCGTAATATCATCATACGTTCTACTCTAGAGCACATATAGTGTAAACTGTGGGGTGCAAAAACGGCGAAAGTGGCCTGGCAACTGATTGAAGAAATCTGTGCTGGCACTGAAAAAATAAAGGAAAATAAGTTCGAAGTTTTGAAGCTAAAATTCCAAAACTTTAAACAAGGTCCCACAGAGACTCTTGAAGAACTAGATTTCCGGTTTACAACACTTATGAGTGACATGGCTGCACTTGGTGAAAGTAATAGATATACCCAATGAAAAGATTAAAACCATTGTGAGAAGTCTAAATCATAACACGTAACACACAAAGTTTTTCTACTTTAACCAAGGAATGCAGATATCACTCTGTGGAACTTTTCTCTCACCTTGCTGTTGACTATGAGACAACTCAAAGGAACAAACAACCGAGAAGTTGCAGTGTTGCTCAAGGAACTTACGAAAGAAGAATGGCAAGGATGTGGATGAGGATGCTCTTTTTGTAAAAGCAAATGGGAAAATATGTCAGTCGAGAAATTGAGAGAAGAAAAGCCAAATAGAAGCTGAAAAAGCATCTAGGCTCAAACTATCACCAGTACAAAAATATGCAAAGCTCGCTGAACAAGCCAGCTCAAAAAGCATCAAGTACTGAGGAAGCAGAAATAGGAAATGATATCTGTTTCTATTGTCAGAAACCTGGTCATTTCAAGAAGGATTGTCCTGCCTTCAACAAAATTAAGACATGTGACAAGAAAGATAGAAGAATCTTCAAAAGAAGTCAAAGAGCTATGCTCACTGAAGAAAGGAAAAAGATTCAACTCCAACTGGATTCTCTAGATATTGAGTATGATTCTGAGGATGAGGATTCAGATGATTCCACACTGCCTTCCCCAGAAATATGCGGTGTTTCTCATGAAGTAATTGACTTTGGTCAAAAGAAGAAAGAAGTGTGTGGAATGGCTGAAGAAATCTTCCCAGATATCTCCAACATTGAACCTTGTCTAATGGCTGATGAGGTAACACATACTTCCTGTTATACTTATGAAAGTGATGACGAAGGAATCAAAGAACTGGAAAATCTCAGAAAAGAAATTGATCTTTACAAAAGAGAATTTCTAATGTTCCGAGCTAGAGCCGAAAATTTCGAAGAAGAAAAGAATTCTCTTGCAAAGGAAAATTCTAAATTAATCAAGATATCTGAGAAAAAGGATGCTGAAAATGCATTTCTCAAGGCTCAGATATCTGAGACCGAAAAGTCACATAAAGAAGCAATGGCCAATCTTCAAAAGAAATGTGAAGGTCTTCTTTCTGAGAATAAGGAACTCAAAAAGAAAGAACTATCCTTTCAATCTTATGCCAAAGCTAGTGACAATCTTACTGAAGTATAATCTTATTTAAGAGACCCTTCAGAAAAGAGAGGACTTGGGCTGGACACACACACAGACAGTTCCACCACTCTGAATAAGAGTAATGAAGGACTAACATTCGTCAGTGCTCAGCAAGGTGATTCCCAAACAATCTACAGTATCGGTTAGAAAGCTAAGATTGTTGATAAAGGAAAAGCAGTTGCGACCAAGCCTTTGTGGGAAAAACAAGTCCAAAAGAAAACTGTGGGAAATGTCTCTGAAAAGAAACATAACACTGAGAAGTGCAATCACCCACAGTGCTATGTCTCTCAAAAAGGAAAAATTGCAGGAGCTGGCAAATTTTCTTATGTCACGTTTTCTGGAAAGAAAATTGATCATCCAGAGACTAGCAAAGCTGCTGAGAATAGATCTCATACAGCATCAGGTGCTCGGAATGGTATTGGCTATAAACTCATTGGGAAACAACTTGCTCGCGAATACAAACAAGATCAAGAACGATGGTTAAAGGCTAGAATTGCTCACAACAATTATCAGAAGTCGAAGATAAATCAAGCCACTGAAAATCTGAATGCCAGGGCTAGAAGAAATCTGGCTAGGAAAGCTAAGTTTGCTGAAAAGCAGACTCAGAAATCTGACAGTTATCTGAAAGCACCAAATGGAGCACCTAGGAACACATCAATGAAGAAAATAGTTCTTAACAACAATGATACTAATCATTTAACTAAGATTCCTCCTTTTGTTCCTGTTAGACAAAAGAATGTTCCTAAGAAATTCATTTAAAAGTGGATTCCTACTTGAAGATTCTTTAATCCAGATGGTTCTATTGTTGGTATGAGAACCTAATCTCCTGTTTCCTGTTTTGTGCAGAACACTCTAAAGACTAACTCAAAGTGGCATTTTGATAGTGGATGTGGGAAGCACATGACAGGAGACAAAGCAAATCTGATTAACTACAAAAAATGCAATGTTGGACCAATTATCAGGTTTCTTTGGAGATGAAAATCCAACCATAGGTTTTGGCAATTTGAAGTTCGGCGCCCTCACAATCTCTGAAGTACTTCATGTAAAGGGATTGAAATATAATCTCCTAAGCATGAGTCAACTAGTAGACAAAGGGTACACTGTCAAGATCAAGTCAAAACTATGTAAAGTGATTGACAATGAGTCAAAGCAGACAGTATTGGTTGCAAGGCGTAAAGGTAATCTTTATGTTGCTGATTGGGCATCCGCCACAACCGAAGAATGTCTCATGGTGAGTCAATCTGGCCACACTGAAGAAAATTGGCTATGGCATAAAAGAATGAGTCACTTGAATTTCAAAACTCTGAATAAACTAGCCAAGAAAGAGTTGGTGGTTGGTTT
The DNA here is from genome assembly GCA_026545765.1 of Plantago major. Taxonomy (NCBI): domain Eukaryota; kingdom Viridiplantae; phylum Streptophyta; class Magnoliopsida; order Lamiales; family Plantaginaceae; genus Plantago; species Plantago major. The sequence continues at coordinate 103,487,774 of CM048840.1, forward strand.
ACCCAAAATGGCATATAAAAAAGAAGGCGTATGCTCAGCTTGCCAAATGGGAAAACAATCCAAAACATCTTTCAAGTCTAAAACTAGACATTCCAATGAGAGGCCACTGCAAATGTTACATATGGATCTGTTTGAATCCTCAGTAACTAGTTATGCAGGAAAGAAGTATGGTCTGGTTGTTGTTGATGATTACTCAAGATTCACTTGGGTTGTCTTTCTCAAACACAAATCTGATGCAAGGGTTGAGATACCAAGCTTGCTGAATAAGCTCGAAGTCATGAAAAATGACAAGGTATCATGTCGAGCAGACCATGGTACTGAGTTTGTGAACCAGTACATCAAAGAGTTTTGTACTTGCAAAGGTATACAACATCAACTATCTTCTGTAAGGACACCACAACAAAATGGTGCTGCTGAAAGAAAGAATAGGACCCTGAAAGAAGCAGCAAGAACAATGCTTGCTAACACTGAAATAAGTGAAATCTATTGGGTTGAAGCTGTAAACACAGCATGCTACACTCAAAATAGATGTCTGATTAACAAACACCATGACAAAACTCCGTACGAGCTTTTCATTGGTAGACCCCCTAGTATCAAACATCTAAGGGTGTTTGGTTGCAGATGTTTCGTTCTTAACAATGGAAAAGAATATTTGAGAACATTTCAACCAAAGGCAGATGAAGGAGTATTTCTTGGTTATTCTCTAAATAGCAAAGCCTACAGAATCTACAACAAAAGAACGCAAAAGATCGAAGAATCTATTCATGTAGTATTATATGAAGGAAATAAGAAAGTACTCTTGAATGATGATCTCTCAGATAGGTTCAAAGAACTAATGATTAAAGATTCTGAAAAAGGATCCTCAGAAGGAAACAATTCTATCATTCAAATAGAGGATGAGTCTGACGATGAAAAGCAACCTATGCTTAGTAACAACCAGATGACTCTAAGACATGATGAAGAATTTCCTATGAGTATTCGAAATGGAGCAGTTCTTGAGAACCTTCATCATGAAAAGGTATCTGAAAATGAGATTGCTGAAATGCAAGATCCAGATCTCTCTAACACTGAAAAAGTGTCAGATATCCATGACATTTCCCATGTGTCAGATATCCCAGATACTGCACAAGTATCTCATCAAGATCATATTGATTCACATTCAAATCAAATTGATATTGATCCTACTAGTTCAAAACCCATTATGAAATGGATAAGAAATCATCCTTCAAAAGATGTGATTGGTCCCATAGACCAAGGAGTTAGAACTAGAAGAGCAATCGCTGAAAATGCAAGTTGTCTCTATGGATGTTTCATCTCAAAAATTGAACCAAAGACTATAGAAGAAGCATTAAAAGATCAAGATTGGATCTCTGCAATGCCAGAAGAATTGGATCAATTTGAGAGAAACAAAGTCTGGAAACTGGTTCCATTTGTTGACGGAATATCTGTAATCGGAACCAAGTGGGTTTTCAGAAATAAAATGAATGAACTGGTGAAATAACCAGAAACAAAGCTAGGTTGGTTGCCAAGGGATTCACCCAGACTGAAGGACTAGATTTTGATGAATCTTATGCACCAGTTGCAAGATTGGATGCAATAAGACTCTTTCTAGCCTTTGCAGCTCATAATGACTTCTGATTTATCAGATGGATGTCAAGAGTGCATTTCTAAATGGTGAACTGACTGAGGAAGTCTATGTTGAGCAACCACCAGGTTTTGAAGTTTCCTCAGAAAGTAGGATGGTCTATAAGCTTCAGAAAGCTCTGTATGGGCTGAAACAAGCTCCAAGAGCATGGTATGATAAATTGGCCAGATACCTACTAGAAAGTGGCTTCAAGAAAGGAGATGTTGACAAAACACTCTTCACACTGAACCATGACGGGAAACTGCTTTTAGTTCAAGTATATGTTGATGACATTAGTCAAACAAAGTATGCAAAGGACATGCTCAATAAATTTAATCTAAAGCTTTCTGAAAAGAATGCTAAGATACCAATGAGCATCGCTACCAAAATGACCTACACTGAATCTGACAAGAGTGTTGAAGAACAGAAGTATAGGAAATTGATTGGATCGCTACTATACCTCACTGCAAGTAGACCTGATATTCAATATGCAGTTGGAGTGTGTGCTAGATTTCAGACAAATCCAATGCAGTCACACTACAACATTGCTATGAAAATATTAAGGTATGTAAAAGGTACTGTAGAAGTTGGATTGTGGTATCCAAAAGAGAGTGGATTGAGTTTGGTTGGCTATTCAGATGCCGACTATGCTGGATCATTGCTTGATAGAAAAAGCACCTCAGGAACTTGTCAATTTCTTGGTGCTAGATTAATATCATGGTTCAGCAAGAAACAAAATTCAATTGCCACATCTACCACGGATTTGAATATATTCTCTTTGGGTGTTATGCTTCACAGATATTGTGGATACAACAACAACTCAAAGACTATGGACTCAATGAAGAGAAAACTCCCATTTTCTGTGACAACACAAGTGCCATTGCCATAACTCAGAGTCCTAAGTTTCATGCAAGAACAAAGCACATTGATGTTAGACACCACTTCATCAGAGACCATGTTGAAAAAGGCAATATAGAGATACTCAAGATTGGCACTGAAGACCAACTTGCATATATTTTCACTAAGCCACTACAAGAAAGTAGATTCTTAGCCTTAAGACACTGTCTTGGACTAATGGAGCTACCAAAGAACTGAAAAAGTTCAGAAAAGAAGATATCAAAGAAGAGAGAAGAGAAATCTGGAACGGGTATCCAGAGAAGAGACTGCACAAGATTGCTGAAGAACAAGGGTTTTCCAGAAACCTATGTCCAGATATCTTGAAGAAACAAGTGTTTCGAAACATACATGTTGCAAAAGATATCTGAGAATAAAAGGTTTCTGAGACGAGGAAAGTGGCAACAGATATCTACACTCAGATACCTTGGACATAAAATATGCTTCTGAAAAAGAAACATATTATAACAAGTTGTTCAAACAAGTGGTATCTGGAGCTATGCTGATCTCTGGAAAAGAACGTGCAAAGCCTCAAAAAGCTTGCATAGTTCCGTTGGCACTACAAGACAAAATATAGTACAGTGCATTAAATGCGCAGACAGAAATGTCTGAACAAAAGCGGTAGCTTCTGAAGAAGAAGACAAGCCTGCTATAGTACTATATTCAGATATCAATAGTTTGAATTTGATTTAAGCCTAACGGATACTATTCAAACGACACTCAAAATTCATCTATAAATATCAACACTTAGACTGCTTGAGAATACACCTTAGAACACACTGCACTCCAAGAACACTGAATACTCACACAAGCGCTCTCAAGCAAACTACTTACCTTCAAGCTTTCTGTTGCGACCAAAGCTATTGATTCTAAGCAGCACAAAAGTTCTAAGTGTCCTGATCCTTAACGAGCATTGTTATTTGTGAAAGAGTTGAACTAAGATTTATTATCTAAGTTTCATTCTCTTGAACACTTACCATAGACTTGGTCGATGAAGAACAAGATACCATACATTGCAAAGTGTATTAAGTATACTTGATTCACAGAGCTATCTGAATAACTGAACAAGTTATTAAAGAAGCTCACCTGAAAATTTACCTTAACCAACACCTTAAACGGCGTGGAGTACAAGAAGTACTTAGTTTGGGAAACTAAGGAATAACTCCAAGGTTATTGAGCAAAGGAAGTACTTAGTTTGGGAAACTAAGGAGCATTCAAAAGGTTTCGAGTCTGAAGTACTTGGTGGAAAGCCGGGAATAACTCAGGGGGAACACTTGGTTGGGAACCTAGTGCATTTAGGAATCAAGTAAAGATATCTGTAAGGTTACCTCATTTATCTTAGTGGATTCTAGGTCTGAGAAAGACCGAAGTGGATTAGTTGAATGATTACGCCACCTTCAGATACCACTATAAAAAGACTTGTGTTATTTACTTTCTGCAGTTTATTACTTGTTTTACTTATATTGCAAAGTACTTACACTTATCTTGCTGAACACGTGCACTTATCTCAGAAGTCTTCCGCTCTCTGAAATTAAGTATCAGATATCTTCACAGATATCTGAGAAACTGTGCTTATCGAAAAAAGTTTTTAAAAGACTATTCACCCCCCCCCTAGTCTTTTACTTTGCCGTTATCTGGACCAACAATGTGTGAGTAAGATGGTGGTTTACCAGACCAGATCTCTCCAGGGATTTTGTAATTGAGTGGTGCAGAGGGACATCTGTTGATTAAGTAACAAGCTGTAGTAGCTGCTTCTCCCCAAAAACTTTTACTTAATCCAGAACTTATTAACATGCACCTCACTTTCAAGTACAGTTCTGTTGAACCTTTCAGCAACCCCATTTTATTGTGGAGTCCCAGGGATTGTTTTATGTCTCACAATTCCCTTCTCTTTGCAGTAATCATTGAACTCTCCTGGTAGAAACTCCAACCCATTGTCTGTCCTTAAGTGCTTGATTTTTCTTCCCATTTGGTTTTCAACCTCAATAGACCAATCTCTGAACTTAGAGAAAGTTTCATCCTTGGACTTTAGTACAACGAGCCACACTTTTCTTGAGAAATCATCTATGATTGACAGAAAGTATTTGCCCCCATTCATGGTCTGAGTATTAGTAGGTCCTCACAAATCAGAGTGCAGATAATCTAGTGGAGCTTGGTGACATGTTTTGCAGAATCAAAACCAACCTTGTGAGATTTGCCTAAAATGCAGTTTTCACAGAACTTGAGAGTAGTTATTTGATCACCACATAATAGGTTTTGCTTGCTAAGCTCCTTGAGACCCTTCTCACTCAAATGACCCATTCTAGCATGCCATATCTGAGTGTTATCAATAGCAGTTGTATTTGTAGATACTCGATTTACAGTTTCACCATCTAAGTAATACAAACCATTTTTGTTAATACCTTTCATGACAACTCTATCTCCTCTCAGTATAGTGAGCACACCATTGTCAGTCTGATATCTATATCCATTTCCATCAAACAGTCCTACGGAGATTAGGTTCCTTTTCAGCTCAGGGATGTATCTAACATTAGTTAGTACTCTAATCTCATTATCAAACATTCTCAACCTTATATCACCATGACCTTCAGAACTGCATGGATAATCATTTTCCAATAACACAGTACCACTCTTCTTACTAGTAAAATTTTCAAACCAGTCTAAATTGGGACTCATATGGAAAGAGCAACCAGAGTCTATCACCCAATTAAGATTAGAAGTAGAATTGGTAATTGTACAAACCTCAGCATCAATAAGTGCCTCAACATCTCCATATGGTTGATAATCTTCTGATATGTCTGCAGTGTTGGTTGATCCACTTGCTTGCAGCTTACCAGCTTTCTTGTCTCTTTTGTATTGAAACACTGCTTCTTTAGGTATCCAGCTCTCTTGCAGTAATAGCAAGTCCTCCTTTCTGCATCAGACATATCTGTCGGCTTGTTTTTATCAGGCTTCTTGGCATCACTATGATTGAATGGCTTCTTCTTGCCCTGAAACTTGTTGCTCCACCTGGCTTTGACATTTAGGCTTTCAACATTGATGTCCTGACAGGTGGATGCAGAACTCCTGTGGAGTTCCTTGTTTCTCAAGGCTACATCAACATCATCATAGGTTAATGTTGTACTTTTATGAATCACGAAAGAGTCAATGAAATGCTCATATGACTTAGGCAGCGCCCCAAGTATAATCATTGCTTTGTCCTCATCTGTGACCTTGATTTGAACACCTTCAAGATCCTGACTCATTTTGTTGAAATCATCCAATTGATCTGACAGTGATCTATCAGGATTGATCCTGAAATTGAATAGTTTCTTCCTGAGATGAAGCTTGTTACTCGCAGTTTTGGAATTGTACATCTCCTCAAGTTTCTCCCAAATCTCCTTAGCGGTTTTGATCCTGATAACTTCTCTCAGAATCTTATCACTGAGTGAGAGAACAATAGTACTACGAGCTCTTCCCATGATCGATGCCTTCTCCTTCTCATCGAAATCCTTGTCAAATCCTTTATCACCAAGCAATGCAGCCTGTAAGCCTTGATGAACCAACAGTGCCTCCATTTTCCCTTGCCACAGAACAAAATCGGTTTTCTCCGTGAACTTTTCAACGTCGAACTTCATTGATGATCCCATTGTTGATTGAGCACGAGAAGAGAGTGAGTAGTTTCCCACAGACGGCGCCAATTGTCGAGATTCAACACACAATCTCTTCGTCAATCACAAACAACGATAAAAACAAATGAAAACGACAATCTCACAATCGAAACAATCACACGAATCAACACGAGAGAGTTTACGTGGTTCAGCTCAAAGAGAGCCTACGTCCACGGAAAAACAATCAACCTTTATTGACACCAATCGAGTACAAATACGAGCTACAATCGAGACGATCAAGCTCAACAAGTACACAGTAACCTATCTTCTACCTTGATCGGAATTATGAAGAAAACAGTTACAATCGACTGAAATTGAGAGTGGAATAATGATGTTCTATCTCTCTAAGATGAATGAGAATGATCTACCACGTGAAGATTGCGTGAATGAAACGCCAGTTTCTTTCGTGCTCTGTTTCTCTGCTCAAGTTAACAACTTTAACCGCCAAACTAATCTCAACCGTTGATAACTCCAGATTCGATCTCATCCGTCCATTCACTTTGAGCTATAAACTCAACACCATCTATACTCACCTAGCTCACACTATGGTACCGAGATCACATACTCGACGTAAAGCGTATAACTAAAGTTTAGCTAAATACAAGACATAGAATGAATAAGAAAGCAACCGACTTGCTCTGTGCTTGCGTATCTTGAAACAATGAACCATCTCTTGTATATATAGTGTCTTGAACATCCAGAAAAGATGCTTCATAGATTTTGTTGGGTACACCCGTGACGTGAGTACGTGAAGAGCCATAGGTATCGTAGGAAAGGGGAACTTTGATGTGTGAGTTTGCAGTGATGGGAATGATAGTTGGAGTAGGAGTGTCACTGGAGGTCAACATAGTGATGGAGAATAGAGGTGCAGCAATAGAAAATAAATAAGAATTGGAGAAGAGAAGTAGATGGCAGCTGGAAGAAAGAATAGGTCAAGCCAAAAGATTTCTATTGTTGCTCGTGAGAGTTGACTGTTTTTTTATGAGGTAGTTGCTTCTTGTAGGGAAAAGAAAGCTTGGTGTAACAAATGGTCCTCGTGGTGGAGGGCTTTAATCAAGTTAGTCAGGTGTAGTGAGTGGTTTTGGAAAGGGGTAGTTAGGAAAGTGGGAGATGGGAGGTCCACACATTTTTTGGAAGATGCTTGGTTGAAGGAAAATGTGCGTTTGTGTGATAGCTTTCCTAGATTATTCAGCTTAGAAAGTGAAAAGGATTGTTTAGTAAGTGATAGGCTAGTAGAGGAGGAAAGTGAGATTAATTGAAGTTGGGGGTGGAGAAGAAGAATGTTTTTGTGGGAAGGAAAAATTGTTAGATGATTTAAAGATTTTATTGAACAGGTTCTCTGCTGACACAAACACCCAAGACTGCTGGATGTGGAATTTGGCAGGCAGAAACGAATATACAACCAAAGAGGGGTACAAACAAATTGGCATATGTTGTAGTGAAAATTCGAACCTGGATAAAGCTTGGGCAAACCTGGTGTGGATTAAGGAGACCCCACAAAGGCTATTCGTCTGTGTGGAGAGTTATGCTCAATAGAATCGCAACGAGGCCGCATTTGAAGAAGAGAAAAATTCTATTCGCTGAAGAATCGACTTGCTGTCAGCTTTGCAATGATCAGTCAGAAGAAACAACTTACCATGTGTTTTTCAAATGCAGCTTTGTATCTGAAGTTTGGGTAAAAATTCAGGCGTGGCTAGACTTTAACCTCGAAGATGCAGACAACTTGGAAGGGGTACTGATGAACTTCACAAACGCAATTTATGGTATTGTTCAAGTAACAGAAACCTGGTTCAACGATTGGTCAAGTAACAGAAACTTGGAAGGGGTACTGATTGGGATCGGTTTCCCACTACGTTGGAGTCCTGACAAAGATTTGTGGTAAGAAGGCTGATTGGATTGCGTTGTGGGGGCTGCGGTTACAATTTATCTGCGGTATACATCGGATGTTGCTATATTGGAGATTGGATTCAGACACTGACTTAGATGGAGACAGAAGGAGATCTGGCAGGAGACTTTGCGTACATGGTGCTTAAAATATTTCAGAAGAGGAGGTTACATTACTGAGAGCTAGCAGAAGTTGGTGTTGTTCGAAATTGGATAGTTGATACAGAGCTATTTTGTTGGATTCTTTTTTCTCTTCAGGTTTCAGGTACTGCTTCCTTTGCTGTGTTGTTGGGGTAAATTAGCCAGGTCACAAACCCATTCTCTTGTTAGATATGCCTTTGGATGCCTTGATGGACAATCACCAATTTTTCTCTCTCTATCGAGATTGATATTCGGTCATTTTGATTTTGATTGCAACCCTCACTCTCGGTATGACATTTCGGTGTTGAAACATACTAGACGACGGAGTGGTCAGAATTTCATCTAGGCGTTTCTAGTTTGACGAATGGGGGTGGGGTCTTTGGTCCTAGTTTACTGCCAGTACTTTGTAGGAGTGGGTCTTTTTCGGGGAACATGTATTTAGATAGGAACATGGTTGCGAGAGGAATTTGGTTCTGTAGGTTGCTTTGGGATTCTTTGTTCCGTCTAGTGCTTTGTTTTTGTTCAATATATTTAACTTCTTCTAAAAAAATTTGCTCTCATACCATATAAAATAAGATAAATTGGTGGAATGAGATTATTTTATGGAAAAATTCTAACAAAAAAACCCTTTGGCACTAAGTATTACAAAAAAAGACCCGACATGAGTTAATACAGTGTTGGAACTCAGAGAGTTCTGTGTTAATATAATGATGTAACTTAGTGAGTCTTGTGTTAATATAGTATTGTAATGCAGATTGTTTCTAATTGTAGTAAAATTTGGGTAGGGTTTCTGCATGTGATGAACCCTTATTTTATTACTATCTCAATGGGTAATATATATATATACACACTTTACATAATTTATAATTACGAGATTGAGAAGAATCTTCCTTAATAATTCTAACCAAACTATCTATACTGTTTAAAAACTGACCTAATTATGTTACCAAATTTTTACCGTCATAAAAATACTCTAACGTACTCCGAGCCCGTTATTCAAAATTTCAACTTTACCTTCTGCTTAGAGTCATTGTGTGCAAATCTACTGATACGGGGTTTTAATGGATTAATACTCGTTGCAGACAACGTTCCAAACAAACGACAGCTTGCTCTTAATCAAGGGCGAAAGGAGGCATAGCTGAAGGGCGGTTAAGTTTCAAAAAACATCTAAGGATGGTTAAACCCTACTAGAACATCTAAAAATACCACAACGAGCAACACCCTGCCCCCTGTAATTCCTGACTCCGGCACCCCTAAATTTGTACTAGGTTTTTGCGACGGTCGTGTATCTCATTAATTTAGGCAAAAACTCGTGTTATACAACCTAATGGTTAGATTCTAAAAGGTTTTATTTAAAATGAATGCAAAAGGTTTCACCTTAAATGTTTAAGATATAGTTTTTCTTAGAACTTGTAAAGATGTGCGGAATGATCAATCCATTCACTTTGATTCTCTAACCATTTTTAATATCTGAACACATTTATACATTGGAATAAGAAACATGTAAACTAAAATTTTGAATTTGGAATGTGAAACTTTGCAATTGCGCCATATCTAACACACATAATGATACATTTCTATGGCACATGTTTAACTTAGTAATTACTTTATAGCAATTTCCAAAAGTAGAAACTATATTATCTTGGTAACTTGATGAGCTAAACCGCTAAAAGTTCTTTTTTTTGAATCAAATTAAAAATTGGCATTTTTAATTACATATCGACCATTCCGGCCAATCTTGGAGTCTTTTCGAAGCTCGTTCAATAATGAACTCGGGTGGCCCTTCAATTTCATCATTCTTCGGCTATTTTTCCCGTAGTTGAAGGTATTAGTCTAAAATCCTTACTTATCTAAATTTGGGATTTTTGCTAATTTCGATCAATTGTATATTTTTAAACTCATCTATACTAGCTAATATAGCTTATATTAAGTAGTAGGTTAAGTTTGAGGTTGTGCAATTGATTGATTTATGTGAAATTGATTTGTTAGTATGATGTTTGTAAGTATGTATGGTATTTAGTTTGATGTTTTCGTATATGTATTAGGATTAGTGGTTGTAGTATATTGATGTTTGTAGGATTTGGTTGAGTATTTAGAGACCATTTAGATTTAGTGATTTTGGTGGTTGTAGTATAATTGGCTTGTATAATTCGTAATTCGTATTTAATTTATAATTTATAATTCGTATAAAAAATTGGTAATTGTAATGGGAATATAATTCTTGAATTGGTAATTCGGATAAAAAAATTGGTAATTGGTAATTCGTATAATTCGATGGGAATAAATTGGTAATTCGTATAAAAAATTGGTAATTCGTAATTTATAATTTATAATTCGTATAATTGAAATGCTTTTAATTTATAATTTGGTAATTGTAATGGGAATATAAAAAAATTGCATGAATTTTTTTTAAAATGTATTTGTTGCATGTTTTGCAGATCTTGTGAGGCGACCCACAAATCCTCCCCATGCGGCCAGGTAGGGGTAGTCGAGGAGGGGTCGAGACTCGAGGTAGTCAGGCGGACCGATCTCGATTCACGAGACCCCACTGGTTCGGCGAGGCTCGAATCCGATCTTCGGGAACTTAGAGGATGACGATTGTCCCTACACCAAGCTTGAGGTCGGGGCTCAGTGGAAAGGGATGCATGTGTTGTTCCCACTGTCACTACAAGAATCCATCCGTAACGGGACGGAAAGGGGCGACGGAATCCGTCGCCCCTGTAGCGACGGATCGCTACTTGGGGCGACGGATTCTATCCGTCGCCCCGTTTGGCGACGGATAAAGGTTATCCGTCGCTCTGTAGCGACGGATAAAATTATCCGTCGCTACAGAGCGTTGACCAAAATAAAAAAAAAAAAAATTTAGCGACGGATAGATTTATCCGTCGCTAAAAATAGCGACGGATAAATCTATCCGTCGCTAAAAATAGCGACGGATAGATTTATCCGTCGCTACAAGGCCGGAAAATTAAAAAAAAAAAAAATTAGCGACGGATAGATCTAGATCTATCCGTCGCTAAAAACCTAAAAAAAAAATAATATATCTCCTCCACCACCTCCTTTTCTCCACTACTTCTCCTCTCCTCCTCCTCCCACCACCACCATCCTCCACCATCACCATCTCCTCCCACCACCACCATCCTCCACCACCACCATCTCCTCTACCACCTTTCTCCTCCCACCACCACCATCCTCCACCACCACCATCTCCTCCACCACCTCCTTTCCTCCCCCCCCAACTCACCACCACCCCCACCTCTCCTCTCCCACCACCACCACCACCCTGCCACCACCTCCCTCCTCCACCACCTCCCTCTCCGCCCCCACCGCCGCTCCTCCACCTTCCTCCTCCACCCCCATCTCCACCACCACCACCTCTCTACTCCCACCACCACCGCACCCCCACCCTGCCACCACCCCCATCTCCTCCACCACCCCCACCCTGCCACCACCACCATCTCCTCCACCACCACCACCACCCTACCACCACCACCACCAGCACCACACCCACCGCACCACCACTGCCAGCATTAATCCCGAATTAATCTGAATATAAAAATTGATTATCTGATTTTTAAAAAAAAAAATGGGCGACGGATAGATCTATCCGTCGCCCATAATCATTTTTTTTTAAAAAAGGTCAATCCGTCAATCGATCCGTCAATTGACGGATTTTATCCGCCCATAGCTCGAGGCGACGGATTTTCTATCCGTCGCCAGAGCTGGGGCGACGGATAGCTGGGCTGTACCGACGGATCTATCCGTCGCTACAGCCCAGATTTTTTGTAGTGTGGGTAGAGACAAGTAAGTATTATGCATTCCTTTATATATATATATAACATAACTTAAGATAATTTATGTCACATCATTGTTGTACTATACTAATTAATATTTGTTTCTTGTATCTTATACATTGGTTACAGGTTATGGCCTTCAGATGTAGCCGCTAAACTCGGTGACATCTTACGGAGAAAGAGGGAGCCCCCGGGGGAGGGGGCGAGAAGTGGCCGTGCATCTCGCACCGGATGAGAAGCGAGTACTTTGCTGAGTTGCGGGTAAGTTTAAATCTGGCATTCCTTTATTTGTTGTTATAATCGTTGTTTTAATGTGAGTAGTATGTTAGCCAATGTATGTGAGTGGTATGTTAGCCGTTGAACTTGGGTGATATGTTAGTCACCACTGTGTTAGTAAATTTTAGGACAATGTGAGTGGTATGTTAGCCACTAAACGTGAGTGGTATGTTAGCCGCTAAACTTGGGTGATATGTTAGTCACCATTGAATATGCTATGTTGTGTTATCTTATTAAATTGATGTCTCGGTTTACGTTATGCAATTTGGATGTTGACTGGAATTGGGAATGTAGAAAAATTACTTCATCCCAACAAGTTGCTCCACCTGGTATGGCCTTGTTTCAAGGCACTGGGGTCAGCCCGATACAAGGATATGGTTTGCACTATGAAAACGATGTGGCGACAAAACAAAAGGCCCGCATGGTGTGATGAGGAGGAGTGGGCGCTTTGGGAGGCCCTCTTGAACTTCCCTAATGTCCGGTGATTGCGGACGAATAGAGAGAACCGGTGGTCGAGCTGATTCGAGGTAAAGGGGTGGCCATTCACCACTTTGGGTCGCAAGTTGTTCTTACGCATCACGTGAAATCGGTAAGTGTACATCTAATTTGCAGTTTATTCGTACATGTGTTTTGTGTTTAATTTCTACACCTTTAATGAGTTCCTAGCCAAATGTTTGCATATATATTTCTTCAGGTGTCTTTAGGGGAGAAGAATACCGCCTTAGAGTACTTTAAAAGAGCCAAGCTGAAGAACGGCAGATGGGTTAACAACAAGTCCGAGGCTATTGCGGTACGTTAATTTTGGTTAAAGTTCATATTTGTGTAGTACATGTTATTTTGAAAAAACTGTAACTCATGATATCTGCATTTTACGATTTTAGGCTGAGGTGAGGCTCAAATCGAGAGGCAGCAGGCCGAAGCGGGTGAGTCGCTGACAATTGAACAACAAAACAACATCTTCTTAGAGGTCAACCCAATGGACAACAAAGGCCGAGTATATGGAGTGGGGAGTCTCGGCCCTTTCTTGGCTACTCCTAGCTACTCAGCATTCTAGCAATCTAGACATCAGATTTTCACACAGGAGCAGGTCTCGGAGTTGGTGCAGTCATAGGTTTCAGAACATGTTGCACGATTAACAGAGGATATGGAGTGGCGAGATAGAGCACTACAGGAGGAAAACGAGCGTCTTCGGGAATAGATGCAGGCTTTCATGTCCAGGTTCGAGTAGCAGCCACCCCCGTCCAGTAGTTAGATTTCGACTTGTGTTTTTCTGACTTCTTACTTTAGACTATGTATGGATATTTCATTTAATTGCGGATGGTTTGTTGACTTTTGTAGAATGATTTCTGTTTAATTAAAACAATTTCATTATTCTAGATTTACTATCGGACATTATATTTGTGAAACAGGTGAAATATGAAAACAGGCTGCAAAATAAAATTAAAAAAAAAACAAATCTGCTCAATTTAGCGACGGATAGTTTATCCGTCGCTAAATTGTAACGGAAAAATAAAATCCGTCACTAATTTAGCGACGGATAAAATATACGTCGCTAAAAATTTATAATTAAAAAAAAGTCGTTAAATCTGTCGCTAAATAGCGACGGATTGTTTATTCGTCGCTAAATATCGCGATTTAGCGACGGATGAACTATATGTCGTTAAGCTTCCCGTGGGACGACAGCTTTTTTATCCGTCGCTAAGGACTTATCGATGGATCGACACTGTTTTAGTGACGGATCTAGCAGATTTTTATAGTGTTTATTAGGTTTACCATAGATATATTTTCTAATAATATTAAGTAAACCAATGAAGTAAGCCTCTGTTCTCTTCAACTGCAATTTTTTGAACTGAACTGAATGAAACTGAACTGAAACGAACTGAACTGAACTGAAGAAATTATTTTGTAATAATAATATCAATAATTATATGATGGTATATATAATCACAATTAAAAAAAACCATATTATTTTTGTCATCTTTCTCACACTCTTCCTACTCTTTTTCTGTCACTTTACCTTTTTTATTTATTATTGTATAACAAACTTTAAAACCAACCACGTGGAAAATAATATGAGAATGATAACTCGATTAAAATCGAATTTTAATCGTCGTACAAACTGTCTTTATCAAGTTTTTTTTGAATCGGTGAAATTTATTACAACTTGAAAACGTTTACAAGAGCATGGACAATGTTCGGCAAATAAAATAATTAAAAGCTTAACCAAAATCACTAGTCCATAAACCATGCACAAGCTCGTGCCAACAACTTTACATCAACACTCATTCTTGTCCAGAACCTCCAGCCTTGTTCCATTTTCCAAACTGCTTCTTCAACTTTCATGTCCCAATACTCATATTTCAACTTTTATGAAAAGAAATTAAGTATATTTGATTAACGTAACTTTATTTTATACTTTTTTTTTTGTAATTTGCAAGTAATTTACGATTTAAGTTCGGGAAAAAAAATCTCCTTAGAAAGTTAATAATGGACCGGAAGTATATTTGATTAAAAATCGATGGTTAGTGGTTTAATTTTACCTCCAAAATATCAGAATTTTACCTCCAAAACCCCAAATCCTAAGGAAACCAAAAGTCAGAATTTTACCTCCAAAAGTCGGAATTTTACCTCCAAAACCTCAAACCCTAAGAAATTGTGTGTGTATATATATACACACTCTAACTATTCACGAACTTCATCCCGACTCCCGAGCTAGCTTCCACCGCCAGGCCGGACAAGTAGTAATAGTATAATGTCCTTTTTATGTCTTGGACAGTAGCGTGAATATAATTCAAACACTATCTTGTAGAATGGATTAAACGAGCTACTCTTGTTTTTAGCATGGGGAAAGTCTAATTATACGCTATATTATTGAAAGCATATGCAGAATGAAGTTTTAGACTAGTTACATTCGATCAATTTGTATAAGAAAAAAAGTTGAAAATAACTCAATTGGATAAATTTTCTTATTTTCCTCGTACAAAAGATCGGGTGTGTAAATAAATGATAAAATAATAATAATAATAATAATAATAATAATAATAATAATAATAATAATAATAATATTAACAACAACAACAACAACAATAACAACAACAATAAAATAATAATAATAATAATATTAATAATAATAATAATAATAATAATAATAATAATAATAATTTAATGAACTGAACTGAACTGAACTGAATGAGTTTTCAGTTGAAGAGAACAGAGCCTAAGAGTGTTTAGAGAGCGC
Organism: Plantago major; assembly: GCA_026545765.1. Taxonomy (NCBI): domain Eukaryota; kingdom Viridiplantae; phylum Streptophyta; class Magnoliopsida; order Lamiales; family Plantaginaceae; genus Plantago; species Plantago major. The sequence goes on from CM048840.1 coordinate 103,503,275, forward strand.
ATTTGGGTTCAACATAAATGGTTAACTATTAATTGCATTTTCAAATAACTTGATATTCTATTTTCCTCAACATTTTCTTCCTGAAATATCAAAATAAATGTTGACTATTTTGTTGGAGAGATACAATTTATTTTCAAGGAAATTGTGTCCATTTATGGAGTGACAAATTATGAAAACTTTTGCGAGTGACCGTCTCTCGGAGAAATCGGATCAACATCACGTGTTTAGTATACCAAATGAGAGTTGCATTATTTGTATTTTTGAACATGTGATGTTTGTATTTAAACATGTAATGTTTATAACAAAATATGTGATGTTAGATTCCTTTTCTCCTAATATATGGTCTCTCGTAAAAGATGCTCATTATACTATAATATTTATCGTAGCAAATAACATGAAAAACAATCTAAGTAAGGTATTTACTCCTATCTCCAAGCAAGGCAGGAAGAAGATAATTTTCTATTTTCATAACATCAACACATAAATATATTTGCAAACTAGCATCAACAGTCAAAGATTGATCATGCACCCAAAATGGTATCGAATTAATTCACATGCAATCCAGTAGCTATATAAATAGAGAAGATGCAATACAAGAATTTCATACATACAAAACAAATCCACTCCACACTTGAACGTACAAAAATATGTTTAATCAAGCCAATCTCTGTGTTTTCTTTAGCATTGCATTATGCTTTAGCTGTTATGGTCATGCATCTAGCATCAATATGGGAGGCAAATATTTTAGTCACATAGAAACGTCATTAAAGGCAAAAAATGGCAAAAACTCCACTATTACAATTTTTAATGTGAAAGACAATGGTGCCAAGGGCGATGGAGTCACCGATGATTCAAAGGTACAATCACTCATAGTAATATTTTCCTATATGGCCCCATAATATTTTGCTTGTACAAAATCTAAACATTTGAAATATAAATCTTGACGTACAGGCATTTCAAGAAGCGTGTATGTCAGCATGTGGAGTGGAAAATGGGGTGTTGTACATTCCGGAAAATTTTACCTTTTTACTACAGCCTATTGTATTCAATGGAGCTACGTGTAAATTCAATTTAACAGTTCAGGTAAATTAATCTCCCAGCTTGAAGATACAAATGCCAGCTATAATAATTAACTAATTCAGTTTACGCGCGCGCACACACACTTAATTTATGAATATTTGTCAATACAGGTTGATGGTAAAGTTGTTGCACCTTCAAATATAAAAGATTGGAAGAGCATTGACGGACAATGGATTCTATTTAGTGGATTCACAAATGGACTAATAATCCGAGGTAAAGGTGTGTTTGATGGACGTGGAGAAGATTGGTGGAAGAATGCTAAATCATTTTTAACCTATGAAGAATATGTAAGTTTTAACTTAGTTTATTTTTTACCGGTATCAACTGAATTTAATTACAGACTAAATATATCGTAAGAACTATATTTAAATTAAGAGAGCTGGGTTTTCTAATACCTCTCATATAATCCACCAGCTCACACGGAGAAATGGGAACACCATGAAACAAAGACCACATGTGAGTACCATGTACTTATATCTTGACTTTTTTGTAATGAAAATTTGTTCGAGGTTCTAATATTGAAAGGCTAATATATACTTGTTTCTTCTTCTATTGTATTCATCATCTTGCAGGCGGTAATGATCTTGGCGAGTAAAAATGTGATCATATCAGGCATCACAATTCAAAACAGTCCTCAAATGCACATTTTCTTTGGTGAATGTGAAAAAGTCATCATATTTGACTTCACTCTGTTGTCACCCGGAGATAGTCCCAATACAGATGGGATTCACCTCTCTCGCACTACAGAAGTGGATATTCACAACTCTACTCTCGCATGTGGTAAATTTTGTCTTATGATGAATACAACTGATTTTCTTATTCAAAATCTCACGGAAATAACTCAAAGAATTTAACCTAACGGTAGTCTGCCTGCACACAAACTTCTTTAACTAGTGTCTTTTTTTTTGTAGGGGATGATTGTATTTCTATACAATCCGGTTGCCATAATGTATCAATAACCGATGTGCAATGTGGTCCGGGGCATGGTTATAGCCTAGGAAGCCTAGGGTACAACTTACAAGAAGCACATGTTTCGAATGTAAATATTTACAACTCAACAGCAACAAATGCATCCAACGGAGTGAGGATCAAAACATGGGAGGTAATCAAAATATGGAACATCGTTTTCTCTTTTAATACACTTCCTACTGTATCCTTAACTTTTTTCTTTTTTTTTTTTTTGCAATAGTGTGCCCTTTTTTTGTCAAATATATCTTCGAGATTGTGCAATGCTTACTCTGAAACTCTTTGTTCATATCGTAGTGATATTTTTTGTCTCTCTTTATTTTTGGATTTCTATCTAATGCTATTGTTTGCGTAATTAATTAACTCATGCATTTCTATTATTATCTCATCTATGCAGGGTGCCACAGGTACAGTACATAACATAACATTTGAAAACATTGCAATGAAGGATGTCCAAAATACCATCATCATAGACCAGTTCTACTGTAACGGGCATGAATTTTGTAACTCAACTGGTAGCAAGAATGCACTAGCTATATCAGATGTAACATTTAAGAACATAACAGGGACATATACAAAAAGATCTGCTGCTCTTGTGTGTAGTCCATTTGTACCATGCCGAAACATAAACATGGGCATAATAAACTTGAAACCTGTATCAGGCCAGATGCCGGAAGGCGTGGAGGGCACATCTTGTTCAAATGCTTATGGGAAAGTGCTCACTGAGACAATCCCTTCGTTGGCAGATTGTTTGAAGTCTAGTGGACCCGAAGCTCCATCTCTGTCCCCTACAAAGAGAATTGAAGAATATAGCAATCTGTGGTTAACCTCCTTCAAAGATTCTGCCAAGAAGATGGAACAGTTAGAGAAGCATATGAGAATAGAAGATTAGTAAGATTACATAGAAAGATGTAAAATCCCGAAAATTTTATTGGACCGCCTATTTGAATTTAATTTGGAGATGAGAAATTATTTCGACTTGAGTTGTTTTACGGGATTGTGAAAAAAGTAGAAAGCATTACCCTAAGCTATTACACAGAAACCATTTGATCTTGTGCTTGCAAATGATCGAATGGTGATGGATCGATTCGTACAGAGCAATGCAGAAGAGGAAGACGACAATTGATCCAGTGTGACGCATTCCATCTGTTCCCAATGGTCTCTCACGACTTAAGGCAGAAACGCCTAATCCGTCCGTCCAGTTCGTCTGTGCTGTCGCAGTTTGATTGGTCGATTCCTTTCCTTTCCTTTCGTCCATTCCCGTATCTTTTTCTTCTTCACATCGAGTATCCAAACTTTCTTTTGTAATTTCTTTTTCTTTCCAATATTCCCCCCTCAAGAGGAAGGTAAATATTCTTTACATTCATCTTGATCAAATCTTCTTGTAGCTTTGCAGAAGTTATATTCTTAATTAGAAAATCTGCTAGCTGATTCTTTGAAGAAACAAACTCTATTTTGATTGATCCTTCATTCACTTTCTCTCTTATAAAATGACAATCAACCTCTATGTGTTTCGTTCTTTCATGAAGAACAGGATTTTTGGTTAGGTAGATGGTTGATTGATTGTCACAGAAAAGTGTGATAGGATAGTTTATATTTATGCCAAAATCAGACAGAAGAGATTTTATCCAAGTGATCTCACAACTGGTGAATGCCATAGCTCTATATTCTGCTTCTGCAGAAGATCTACTAACTGTCTGTTGTTTCTTGGATCTCCAACTCACTAATGATCCTCCTAGGAAAATACAATAACCTGTAGTTGATCTTCTAGTTAATGGGCATGCTACATAGTCAGAATCACAATAAGCTATAATATTATGATCTTTGTTTGCATTCATGAAAATTCCCAATCCAATATTGCCTTTGATATATTTTATTATTCTCAGTAATGTATTCAGGTGATCTTTACATGGTTTCTCCATGAATTGACTTAAAATACCTATAGAAAAGTTAAGATCTGGTCTAGTTATAGTCAAGTAATTAAATCAATTTTCCAATGAGCTTTCTGTAATAAGTAGGATCATTTAATAATTTAGAGTTATCTGGCAATAGCTTGGTGTTTTGTTCCATGGGTGTAACAACTGGTTTACAACCAAGAAGCCCTGCAAGTTCAACAATTTCAGATGCATATTTTCTCTGAGATATATGAATTCCATTTGAATTTCTAGCTATTTCAAGTCCAAGAAAGTATTTTAATCTTCCAAGATCTCTTATTTTGAATTCTGTCTGTAGAAGAGTTTTTATTTTATTGATTTCAGCCTCATTTTGCCCTCCTATAATTATATCATCTACATAAATTAGGAGAGCAGTTATTTTCTTATCAGAATGAATTTTAGTAAAAAGTGAATATTCACATTTAGACTGTTTAAAACCAATATAGGTTAGGAAGCTTGTTAATTTATGATTCCATTGTCTTGAGGCCTGTTTTAGACCATATAATGATTTGTTTAACTTGCAGACATAGCTATCTGAGTCATATTTCCCCTGAATTGAAAGACCTTGAGGTATTTGCACACACACATATATATATATATATATATATATATATATATATATATATATATATATATATATATTTCCTCATTTAAATCCCCATTAAGGAATGCATTATGGACATCCAACTATGCTAAGAACCATTCTTGTTTTGCTGCTAAAGCCAAAAATATTTTAACAGATGTCAATTTTGCCACAGGGCTAAAGGTTTCAGTATAATCCAAACCATACTTTTGTGTATAACCTTTTGCCACCAATCTTGCTTTATATTTATCTATATTGCCATCTGAATTTAGTTTAGTCTTAAAAACATATCTGCAGCCTATAGGTTTCAAAAATTTTGTTCTTGGAACAATGGTCCTTGTTTTGTTATTAGCTAGGGCTTTTAATTCTTCAGAAATAGTTGTCTCCCAGTGTTTGTGTTTTATTGCTTCCTCATAAGTTTCTGGTTCATGTATCATAGATAAATTAACTGAGTAAACTTTATGTGATTCTGACATTTTATTATATCCTAAAAAATTTTGAATTGGATATCTTGTTTTTAATAGACCAGTCTTTGTTGTATAACTTTTTGCATTATGATGATAAATTCAAGACTTGAGGGTAATTTTCTTGCTCTCGATGTCCTTCTTGGACTATTGTGTACATTTTGGTTTTTATTCAGTCTGATAGGACTGATAACAATCTGCTCTCTATTGTCTTGATCCGTATCCATTAATTCAGTGTGTTCTGCACCTGTTGTGCTGTCATTGTTGTCTTCTTCTGAGTCATTAATATTATTTGTCCTGTCAGGACTCATGTAAGCATCATTTTTCATTGTCTTGATGTACATCAGTGTCTTGATGCATTCTTGTCTGCTCTTCTTCATAATGGGTTGTGTCCCATTCAAGATCATACAAGTCAGATGTCATGAGCTTAATATGTTTCTCATTTTCTTGTTTATCCTTTTCCTTAAATGGAAAAACATTCTCAATGAAAATGACATTTCTTGAGATCACTATAGTTCTTCTGGTTAGATCAAATAATTTATATCCCTTGACATTTGCAGGACATCCCAAAAATATACATTTCTGTGCTCTTGGATCTAATTTAGTTCTTCCTATCTTTTCAGTTGACATAAAACACAAGCATCCAAATGTCTTAAGATTACTGTAAATGGGATTTTTTTTCATAAAATCTCTGAAAAGGTGAAGAATTATTTAGCACAGGTGTTGGTATTCTATTTACTAAGTAAGCAGCTGTTAATACTGCTTCTCCCCAAAAATACTTAGGCAAATTTGCTTGGAATAGCAGTGCTCTGGCAACATTTAATAAATTTTGGTGTTTCCTTTCAACAACTCCATTCTGCTCAGGAGTGTAGGCACATGTTTTCTGGTGTATGATACCTTTCTTATTTAAGAAATCATTCATAGAAAATTCTAATCCATTATTAGTTCTTATTCTCTTAAATTTCTTATCCATTTGATTTTCTATTAGAATAATAAAGTTCACTAGAGCTTCCTTGGTGTCTGATTTATTTCTGAGTAAATATACCCATGTCATTCTACTATAGTCATCTACTATAGTAAGAAAGTAATGTTGTTTATGTAATGTAGCTGTAGAGTAAGGTCCCCAGAGATCACAGTGTAAACAATCAAGAATAGAACTAAAAGCTGTAATTTTATTTGAAATGGGAAAAGTAAGTTTCTTCTGTTTAGCTTTCAGACAAACTTCACAGAAAGAGAACTTATTACAGCTTATCTCAGGGAAACAGACTGAATCATTGAAATCCTATCTAAACTAGGATGTCCTAGTCTAAAGTGCCAAACATGATCTTCAATAGCAGCTGCAAGATCTTGTTTCTTCAGACTAGTGATGGCCAATGCCTTAGGTAATTGCAAAAACTCATTGATGTCATAGAAACCCCTTGTTGCTTCACTCTGTCCAATCTTGATCCATGCAGGCTTCAAGGTAGAGTTTCTCTGTAAGATATAGCGACAATTTTTATTGAAAAAGAATGCAATATCATTTTCTGAGCATATCTTATTCACTGATATGAGATTTACTTTAAAATAAGGTATACACATAATACATTTTTCAGTATTATTTTTTCTGGAATCTCTATGTCTCCTATATGAGTAATCTTGATTTTTGTTAAATCAGTAACTGAACAAATGAGTTAAAAGTCTTAACATTGTTTTTAAAGTATTTAGGTGACCTTACAATGTGGTCAGATGCCCCAGAATCAAGCAACCATGCTTCTCCAGCATTATTAAAAATCAAATTGACTTTATAGATTATACCTGCATGATTCACTTCAGGTTCCTTCATAGTGTTGGTTCCAGTTGGGTTGTTTGAACTGCTAGGTTGGGAGCTGTTGTTGGTTCCACCATTTTTCATTGCCATAGAAAGCAACTGCTGCAACTGATCATTTTAGAGAGATGGTGCACTTTCATTGTTGTTGTTGTTTTCTGCACTGACTTGGTTAACCCTAGTACCTTGGTTTCCTCTACCTCCTCGGCTTCTATAGCCACCACACCCAAAGAAGGGCCTTTTTGGCATGCCAGCTGGATATCCATGAACCTTAAAATAGGTTTCAACAGTGTGGTTTGTCATGTTAGGGAAGTTGGGACACTGCAGCTTTTCTTTTTGTCTTTTAAACCTCACATTCATAGCAGATGACTCCATAGTGACAGTTGGACATCTTGTTTCTTTCTGCTTTCTTCTTGGAGCACAAGAGAGTAAGCCTTATCCAGAGAAGGATTTGGCTCCATGAGGATGATTTGACCTCTTATCATGTCATAAGAGTCACTGAGTCCCATGAGAAACTTAAAAATTTTATCAGTGTTCTGAGCACTCTCTTGACTCTCAGTGAGCTTACACTTGCAACCTGTGCAAATACATGATGGTAAGGGTCTGTAGTCACCAAGCTCTTCCCATAGACTTGTGAGCTTAGTGAAGAAATCAGATACATATCCACTTCCTTGTGTTATGCAGCTCAGTTCTTGCTGTAGCTGAAAGATTCTTACATGATTAGGCTGTGCATAGCGCACTTTCAACTTTTCCCAGCATTCTTGTGTTGTTGACATGTAGAGAATGGTGCTCCTGATTTCAGGAGTCACAGAGTGAATGAGCCATGACAAAATAATGGTATTACACCTTTGCCAGGCTTTCATTTTAGCATCATTCTTTTCAGGCATGGTTAGAGAACCATCCACAAAAGCCAACCTTATTTCTTATCAAGAGAGACATGAGAAAAGCTCGAGACCAGGTATGAAAGTTGTTCTTATCAAGGATGGGGGTGATAGCACCTGAGACAGAGTTCTCGGAATGGTGGAGGTAGAAAGGGCTGTAGGGATCTTCATGATCCTGAAAGCCAGGGGTGTTGGCAACAGTGGGAGGATTGTTTTGGTTATCTTCAGCCATTAGAGCTTAGTGGAAACAAATGAGAGGAAGAGCAGTGAAGAGAAGAGAAGAGAAAAGAGAAGGGAAGACAAGTGTTTAAAAACTTGGCTCTGGTGCCATAGCTTGATATATTAGATGAAGATGGTGAAGTGATACAAGAACACCCAACTAAGGTTTACATTTATAGACCCAAATTAGGGCTATTTCATGAAGGAAAGGAAAAATTGAAGCAACACAATTGGACTAGTACATGTTCACTAGGATTACCCTAAGCTATTACACAGAAACCATTTGATCTTGTACTTGAAAATGATCGAATGGTGATGGATCGATTCGTACAGAGCAATGCAGAAGAGGAAGACGACAATTGATCCAATGTGACGCATTCCATCTGTTCCCAATGGTCTCTCACGACTTAAGGCAGAAACGCCTAATCCGTCCGTCCAGTTCGTCTGTGCTGTCGCAGTTTGATTGGTCGATTCCTTTCCTTTCCTTTCGTCTATTCCCGTATCTTTTTCTTCTTCACACATCGAGTATCCAAACTTTCTTTTTCTTTGCAATCAAGTCCTTTCCGTTTTACACAACAAGTCCTTGTAATTTCTTTTTCTTTCCAATAGGGATTTTAGTAGCCATTATTTCTATGGATCGAGCAACTAAGACGGGCTAGGTGTTTTTATTAGAATTGGACTTGGACAGGAGTAAGTCCAAGTTGAAAAGGCCAAGTTCACTTTGTGTTAAAGCTATTTAGTTTTTCTTTCTTGTTATATTCCTCCTGCCGCCATTCATCATCTTCACCATGCTTTCTCTCATGTCTCTCTCTCTGCCTCTTCGTCTTCACCCATTCGCCTCCCACAGCTCCGCCATCTCGCCAAGACCAATCTGTATAGGAGGTATTTAAAACGGAGAAACGGAAGCAAGAAACATGAGACCGATTTCGCAATTTATTGGACCGATTCATTGATGTTTTGGACTCTTTCTTGATCGATTGGATGGAGGGTTTGATGGGGATGGATTTTCGTAGCCCTTGCTTGGATTTGGAGGAGTTTGGTTCGATTTTAGGAAGTCTGGAAACTTTTCGGATTCGCAGGGACTGTTTTGAGGTTTTTCAAAAAGTATGAACCCCTGCTGTTGAGAATTTGAAGTTGCCAGAGGTTAGATTGTTAATTAAATTGTTCATTAGAGGTGTTAGAGGTTAAATAACGTTCCTGTGTAAACTAAATAGCTTAAGCGTGTGTGGTGTAGTGGTAGGGACTTTGGATTTGAACGTTATAGAATCATAATTATGCCCTCCCACCATTTAAACAAATTTATCCTAGCTCCAGAAATTACCGTTTTACCCTTGTGACCTACTTTTCCCGTTTCGACCTATTAAACCGTAGTAGAGACTAGCGAAGTGTACTATTGGTGTTTTGGAGGTGACTTTTGGAGATTCGATGTGCAAGCTATCGGAGGATTCACTTGCAGTTACTTAAGTTTGACTTGGATTCGTATCGACCTTGAGGTAAGGGGAACTCTTGACACTTTTGCTTCTATTTTATTGTTATCGTATATGTATGTATGTTTTATGATTGACAAACCACTTATGGTTATTATATCAAGGAATGGGACTTGGTATAATAATCTATTCGAAAAGGATCAAGTATGTGTACCCATAAATGTTTTATCGCGATTGCAAAGCGTGAAATTGTTTTTTTCAAAAGCATGGATTGAAAATATGTTTTATGCTCATCGATATGCCTATGAATTGTTTGGGCCCTTTCGAGGGAATGTCGTTCTTTTGGAGATCTCCCATTGTATTGTTATCCTTTTGGTAGGGCATTGTTATTGTTATGTAAAAGCCGACCTGTGTGCCATCACGGTTCGTGTGGCCTTAGTGTATGTTTGATCGAGCAAAATATGTACATTGATATTGTTTTGATAATGTTCCATGCAAATGATTTTCAACTATGTTTGATATAAAAATGGAGTGTATATGTATGTATACTTTTCTATATGTACTTGATCCGGGTAAAAGTGCCAGGAGCTCACCCTTACACCCCTTTCAGATATTTAGTAAGTGATTGGACTAAGATACTTTGGAGTTGAGACGGTAGTCAGATGATGGATATGTGAAGGCTGTTTAGTAGTTGCTGCGACTCTGAGATTTCTATTGTATAAGATGATTTGTATTGTATAGGATGACTTGTAGTATTGGAATCGTTGTAATCGTTTGAGGATTTCTAATTGTTGTAATTAGTTTATGGGATTTAGATGCTCTGTTTGTACCACTCTGAGATAATTGATGTATTTGAGGATTAAAGTAAACTTCATCTTCGCGTGAGCCCATCTCACGATAGACGGCCGATCGCGTCAAAGTTTTGTTTTTGGGGCGTGACAAAGAAGGAAATTTCTATATTCTGGCCGAAGTTGTTACCTACCGCAGTGGAGGTTTTTTTGTATGACCCATTGGATCAATAGGAAATTTAATCTCTATCCTTTCATTTTGGTTTGACGTGACTAATATAGTTTTTTGTTGTATAACTACCTCAGAAATTCTTCTTATAGTTAAATGAAAAAATTGAAGTTTGTTATGTTAGTATTTTGCCTCTTTACATGTTTAAATTTTTAATTATACTTGCAACATTTAAGTAACATACTACGTGTAGCGCCCTAAATTTCATTTCACGAATTATAAAAAATATAACTTGCACTAGCTAATTAGTGAGCTAAAATAGGAAACCATGACGATGTATGAAATACTTCCGCTAGTGATCATTGCTCCGGTATTGCTCGCCACTCCAGTTAGCTCAAAGTCACACCTAAAACATAGTTTTAGTAAGGTAAGTCCTTCCCGGTGACTGATCAATTAACAAGTTTCATGCAAGTGATATGACCTAATGTTCTATTTTCTTTTAAATCTATTAATCTTGGATCAATGAAAATACAAATTAACTACTGAATTCTCTTTTAACTTGAGCTCAATCTTGAGTTTCTTGAAAATCATTGTTAAAATGTTATCATTAAATGACTTGAAACTTCTACTTCCTCCGTCAGTCATATTTACTTTGATTTTTCCAAATAATAAGATTCAACTTTGACTACAAATTAATCTTAAACCGCAAATGTAAAATGTTCAATTAAATTATATTATGAAACTTTAGTCCTTAAAGTTTCATAATATAATTTAATTGAACATTTTACATTTACCGTTTAAGATTTATTCGTAGTCAAAGTTAAAAACGGTTGACCGAAAAAAGTCAAAATGGGTAACATGGTATGGGACGAGGAAGTAGTACTTTTCCAAACGCTCAAGGCACAGATGAAGGACCTTGAAAGTACCAGTATTATGGCTACGAAGAGCTACCGTGAACGCTTGCCCCTCGGAGTGTACCGAGATATATTAGAACCCATCCATGATAATGTGCCTACAAAAGAATTGGGGTTAGAATTGTGTCATGGTAAAAATATTAAGAAGAGTGGAATTGAGAGATAGATATTGGGGGAATTTTACCTCTAACGGTGGAAAGTGGGAGTTAGGGCAAAGACTATCACGCCCAAAACTAAAATACTTTGACACGATTGGCCGTCTATCGTGAGATGGACTCACGTCAAGACGAAGCCTCAATTTTAGTTATAAAACATTTTGAAAAGAGTGGTACAACAACAGAGTAACTACAACTCAAATACAATAGATACAATTTTAAAAATCTCTACTTGTTACAGTTTCAGAAATTACAGGACTCTTCTCTAAACACCACTACTTTATATAATTTGACCTTGCCTCCACTAGCAACCTCCTTCAAACCATAGTCAATTACTCAACTGAAAAAAAAGTTGTAAGGGTGAGCTCCTGGCACTTTTACCCGGATCAAGTTACAGTAGTAAAACATACATACATATATATATATATATATATATATATATATATATATATATACACTCGCCAATATATAATATAGTCTAAATCATTTGCATGGAACATTATCAAAACAATAACAATTTACTTTTAGCTCAATCAGACAATACACTATGGCCACACGAACCGTGGTGGCACACAAATCGATTTTTACATAACAATAACAATGCCCTACCAAAGGAATAACATAACAATGGTAGATCTCCAAAAGCACGACATTTCTTCGAAAGGGCCGAAACAATTCATAGGCATATCGATGAGGATAAAACATATTTTCAATTCATGCTTTTGAACAAAACAATTTTCACAATTCACAATCACGATAAAACATTTATGGGTGCACATACTTGATCCTTTTCGAATAGATTATTATACCAAGTCCAATTCCTTGATATAATAACCATAAGTAGTTTGTCAATCATAAAACATACATATATATATACGATAACAATAAAATATAAGTAAAAGTGTCAAAAGTTCTCATTACCTCAAGGTCGACTAGAATGAAGCTTAACGTAGCTAAACCACTTAAGCTCCTCCAACTTGAGTCTCGAACTCTCGAAAATAACAAGTACCATGTAAGAACCCAAACAGGCCCGGCTAAGACCATGTGCGGTAAGCCCAACCGCGCAGGGCCTCGCCTTGCCTAGGGCCCCCAAGGCCCAAAATTTAGGGCCCAATACAAAGGTACAATTAAAAAAAAAAATTAAAATAAGAAATAGAGGAAGAAAGACGCAGACAAAAGACAACTCATTGAATTCGGCCGTCTCTTCAGTTCTACTTTCTCGATTTCTCTCCTTCTTCAATCTCCAGCCTAATTTCTCTCAACATCCATTAAACACTCCATTCAATTCCTCAAATTTCGAAGAAAAATGGCTGTTTATTGTTCAATTTCCATGTATATAGGTACCCTTCAATCCTTCATCCTAACCATTCAAACAAAATCCAACAATTCTAGTTCTGTTATATTAGAAATCTGGGTTTCGCTTTATCACTTACAAGCAAATACTTGGAATTTTATCTTTTGATTTGGGAATCTCAAATTAATTGAGTCGCCACATTACCAGACAGGCACTGCATCACTTGGCTATTACGGAATTTTACAGGTAATTTGACTAATTGACTAATTTCTTTTAGCTATAAAGGGGTTTCTTTCTTTTATTTCTGTTGGGTTCTTGTTCTTTGTTCTTGTTTTCTAATGTTCTTAAGCTCATTAATAATGAGTTATGTGTTTAATTGTTTATTAGTTCATAGTTCTTTAGTAATTAGTAAGTCAGGTTGTTCTGATTTGTTTCTTTTGCTGAAGTGATTTGTGAATTCTAGATATGTTTAATAAGAAATTTTACATTAAAAATCAAATCTTTGTTGTTTGGTCAGGTTGCTGTAATGTTGTGTATTTTAGTAATTTAGTCTATTATGCCGAAAGAAGTTTTTCCAAGTTGAAATTGGTGAAATCCTATTTGCGAACTACAATGTCACAAGAACGACTCAACGGTCTGATGGCAAAAGAGAATGATATGGCGGAGAAAGTGAGTTATGACGAGTTAATCGATGATTTCACTTCAAAGAATGCTAGAAGACTTGCAATTTTTAAGTAGCTTTTTAGTCGTTTGTAATATTTATTAAAAATATATCTCAAGTACTTGTATCGGATGATTTTGGCTATTTTGCACATCTATAAATTTTTTTTTATTATATCTCTATTAAGTTGAGGTCTCGTTTAAAATTTTTGTACAGGGCCCCTTAAATGTCGAAGAAGTCCCTGAACCCAAATTAAAACTCAATTCGACACTAATAGAAAAGTATAAACAGTTGACCAGTTGTATAGATTACCTAGCGAAACCGACTCCTTTCAAAGAACTAGAAAACGTGACTAGAAAAAATTGATAACATAAAGAAGTTTGCAAAATTTTTGACCAATCACAAAAAGTGAGCCGATACTTGAAACTTGGAGTGAGAAAAGGTGGTACCATTAACCATACTAATTAACAAGAAAACTCGGACACAATTACTTGAGGGATAATTAATTAAGAACAATATAGAGAAACCGAATAAAAACAAAAGAGAGAAAACTTACAAGGTGCCGCAGAAGAAGAAAAAGAACAATTCAGCGATTTGAAACATAAAAGGGTTTTGTAATCTTTTATATTACCATGAGAAAGTGCTCGGGCCTAAAAGTTTGAAAATAAATTTTAAAATATTACTAGGCCCAGTCCACTATAAAATTAAAATACAAATATGAAATACAATCAAAATAAAAAAGTACGGGTTCTTACAAAGACCTACTGGTAGGGTGAGTGTTTGGTTTTAGAGAAATAATTGTTAAGTGTGTCAAATGATTGGAGCTATTTTTCCATTTGAAACTAAAGAGTTTACGGTTTATGAAGTACTTTTCCAAGAAAAATGATGTGTAATATACCTCTAGAAAGTGTCAAAACATCTTGAATTATAATCATGGTGTTTTTATCATAATAAATATTTAAATATAATTCATTTATTTACATTCTAGGATTAATAAAAAACTGTTGGGAAACAGTCATTTTCAAACCTATCGAAAACAGGCAAAATGAATGACCAGGTGAATAATTCCCGCCCGGGATAATTACATACACCACCCTGTTAAATAGCTTCTTATCATCCACTGATCCAAGTAACAGTTAATTTAAAAAAAAAAAAAAAAAAAAGTAACAGTTACAGTTAATTTAAAAAAAAAAAAAGTAACAGTTAATTCAACAATAACGAAGAAGCAACAATTATAATATTTTTATTACATATAAGTCCAAAAGTCAAACAAATTTAAATTTGGCCAAACACAAACCTTCACAAGTTTTTATTGCAAATTGCAAGTTTGACCCTAACTTATAACAAATTAGATATTTACTCCAAAATCAAATTATATTTTACAACTTAAAATAATACAATATTCAACAAATTAATAAACAAAATATTTAAAATAAAAAAGGAAAGTTTAGAGGAAAAGAAAAGGAAAAAAAATTTATTTGGAAAAAAAAGCTCCATCGAAGCTGTTTAAACAGCTTTACCGGAGCTGTCAACTGATCCAAATCGGAGTTGTGTAAACAGCTCCAAATCGCTTCGAATGGAGCTAAACAGCTCCGCTTCGACCACCGGAGCTCCGGTGAAGCTTTTAATAGTATTTTTTACCATTTTTTTAATTTCTAACAAACTTCCAATTACTTTTCCATAAACTTTTTAAAAAAATTATTAAAATTATAAAAGGAATCTAGAAGTTTTAATTTATGGTATTAAATAATATATTAAGTACTCGAAGAAAAATGTTGGAAGATAAAGCATTAAAATTGAATTAGGAAGAAATACGGGACACCTTTTCAAATAGACAAAATAAGTCCATGTTTGGTGTCACTCCTTTGATCAACGAAAAAATGGAAAAATGGACCTATATGTTATTGTTGAACTAACTGGTATCCAAGTGTATATTAGAATATCTAAGAGGGATACCAGATGAAATTCACCCTCCCAGACCCTTTGACCCGGACTTTAGAAAAGAAATCCACATTCTCCATCTACCTTCTTATATTTGATTCAGAACTAACATTAAGCTTCAATGATTCCATCCAGTCCCAGTCTGTACCTTATCTCAAGGTAAAAAACCACCTTCTATTATTCAAAACTACAATCCATTTGAGTAATGTCATAATTGGCCAAAACCAAGAAACTCAAACAAATAAGAGGAAAGGGAGAATAATGAAAGGGTTAATTATAGAAACCTCCATTGTATACACCCCTAATTCAATTCAACCCACCCGAAACTCATTTTTCACATTTTACACCCTTTCGTTAGTCAACGAAAAAGGTTGACTTTGACCAAAAAAATTCTAGAAAAAAGATTGAAATTAAATCAGAAATTGCAATTAATTGTGACATCATAATGATGTCATAAACATGACTTGAATTCCCAAAATTGACCCTATAAAATTAGATTAGTTGGTTTTGCTGAATTAGATGTTCCATTCTTCAATTCTTCTTTCAATTTTCGGACACAACACCTAGAAAACCCAAACAACCTAGCAAGCTCGTGAAAGCTCAATTCCGGTGGCCGGAATGCCGCATCCTCTGTCACACTGTCCAATTTCGTTGCTACCTATAGTGTACGGCTGGGGGGGGGGGGGGTTGGGGTGGTATTAAGCATGTGGTGTTTATTTACAATTAAGCATTGTGAATGTTAGTCCACTAAGATATATATAAAATATTAACAAATAAGTAAAAATATCCATTAGACAACAAGCAGAGGGGACAACATATTGTGAATGTTTTAACTTAAAATGAAATCATCACATCAATTAGACAAGAAGTGGAGGGGATAATTCGGAAGACAATTAATAGCACAAAAGTAGCAGAAGTTTCATGTCAATGAGCTTCGAACCTGCTTGACAAGTTATAGATGTTTTAGGTGCAACAAGAAGGATCACATATAGATCAACTACTAATTACACAAAAGCTAAACGATGTGTTTACACTCAAAAGTTTAAGTCACTATCAAAGACAACTTTAGATAAGTAAACTTCATGTAATGAAAAACATATATATAATTATTTTATCGAATATTATGTCAATTATTACTATAAGGGGTATAATTACTTAAGGTGGGACCTGAAAAAGTTATGGAATATTACAATGTGGAGTTTATTCTTATTTATAACTAGTCCCAAGTTGAGACCGATTTTTTTTTATTACCATAATTAAGGAGTTTATTCCTTTATAGAATACTCTATAGAGTTTTTACTGTATTGATGTGTTTTTTAAAGAAGGGGCTTAAATGTAAATTAGATGGGAAAATGTATAAGGGGTATTGATGTGACAATGAAATGTGCGATTTTGCATGCTTTTAGACCCTCGTTTTTTGCCCTAGATTCAATATTGTATCATATTATGGCCAAGTATCAACTTCTTGTATATTTCGTAGATCATGATCGTGTTTTTGAGGAATTCCACGATTTCAGGCACCAAAACGTCATATTTGTGCGAAATCGAGGAAAGTAAGGAAGCATGACAATTCTACTTGGAGCTAGAGAAGTGTTGATAAGGAAATATGTCCAATCCGTTATAAGACGCCTTTGGAACGAATCCTAAGGCGTCTCAAGCTGTCTAAGGGTCCAAGGTCTTAGGGTCCGACCCAAAAGCCACCTCCAGTCCGACCCTCCTGAATGTAACGGTGAAATGGACCTCGAAGACAGTAGGTCCGACCCAAACCAGTGGTCCGAAGCCATGAGGGTCCGACCCGGACGACGGTTCGGATGTAAGTCCTTAACCTCATAAGGAACCAAGTGGACTGGCACCAAGAGAGAAAACAGGGCCCGAGGCAATCAAGGTCCGGACCATTATGTCTTGTGGTTTAGGAGAGTTACTCACATACAAGAATGACGCCCCGGACCAGACCCTTGGACCTACTCTCTCGGACGAAGGTCCGAGACGGACTTCAGAAGTCTTTAATTTCTCTCGAAGAATGACTAAACTACCATCGAAAGCCCAAAAGGGAAATGGGTTAAGTCTTCTTAATGGGCCATGGGCAAATAGAGCATTGTTGGCACAATCCAAGCCTTACACTTGGCACGATCTGGTAAAGTCCACCCCCTTTGGGAAATCTCTATATATATAGCACACATTCCCATAACAAACAGGCAAGTCAAATCATCTTTACGAAGTAATCCCGTACCCTGTACAGAGTAGACCTTCAGTCTCTCTCAAGTGAAGTCTTAGCCCGGTTTGACACTTAGCAAACCGGGTCTACGGTCCTAACCCCCCTCCACTACAAAAAATCTGGCCTGTAGCGACGGATAGATCCGTCGCTACAGGCCATCTATCCGTCGCCCCAGCTCTGGCGACGGATAGAAAATCCGTCGCCCCCTAGAGCTGTGGCGACGGATAACAATCCGTCGTCCAATTCACGACGGATTGGACGACGGATTGACCATTTTTTTTTTTTTAAATTGATAATGGGGCGACAGATAGATCTATTCGTCGCACCATTTCTATTGTTTTTAAAAAAAATAAAATCCGTATTCGAATTTTTATATTCGTATACGGATTAATTCGTATCCAATTTGTATTCGTATACGAGATATTGATTTGTATTCGTATAGGATTAATTTGTATTCGAATTTTTATATTCGTATCCAATTTGTATTCGTACGGTGCGGTGGTGGTGGGAGGAGAAAGGTGGTGCGGTGGTGGCAGTGGTGGTGGCAGGGTGGTGGTGGTGCGGTGGTGGTGGTGGGAGGAGAGAGGTGCGGTGGTGGTGGGAGGAGAGAGGTGGTGGTGCGGTGGTGGTGGGAGGAGAGAGGTGGTGGTGCGGTGGTGGTGGGAGGAGAGAGGTGCGGTGGTGGTGGGAGGAGAGAGGTGGTGGTGGTGGTGGAGGAGAAAGGTGGTGGAAGGAGAAAGGTGGTGGTGGGAGGAGGAGGAGAGGAGAAATGGAGGAGAAGTGGTGGAGGAAAGGAGGTGGTGGAGGAGATATATGGTTTTTTTTTTTAGGCTTTTAGCGACGGATAGATCTCGCTAACGTTTTTTTTTTATTATTTTCCGGCTATAGCGACGGATAGATCTATCCGTCGCTAATTTTTTTTTTTTTTTTTTTTTAAATCTTGGTCAACGCTCTGGAGCGACGGATAAACTTATCCGTCGCTCTGTAGCGACGGATAAGTTTATCTGTCAAGCACGGGCGACGGATAGAATCCGTCGCCTGTCATGATCTGTTACATGAGGCTGACGGATAAAATCCGTCGCCTTTCCGTCAATTCTGTTGAGAATTCTTGTAGTGCTCCAAAGTTACTTGTGCAAGTTCTTACCCTTTAGAGCTTTGGACCTTGACTTGGGGTGATCTGAAGTAGTTTGGACTTAGGGCAAATTTCTTATGGTACCCTTTAAATTGGTGGCAATAACAGATTCACCCCTTCTATTCGAACAATAATAGTTGCATCCAAAATTTTGAACTGAGGGAATTTAGATATTACAAATGGGTCCAAAAGTCAAACCTGAAGATGACATGGACTTGCTTTTTGCTGATGTGTCAGCCAAAGTTGGTCATAATAACAAAAATGCCATTGAATATTTTGATTTTTGAGTTTCTTTTATTATGTTTCACTATTTCTTTTATTTTTTATTTTATTTTTTCCTCTTTTATTTTGGCCCCAACTGACCGTGGACCTGTTTGTAATTAAGAGAAACAAATGTAGGGACGCTGATGTAATTGAATGGATGTAATTGGTGAGTTGGAGTCAATTGAATGACCATAAATTATTTGGGTCCAACTAGTTATTATTCATAAAATTTAAAAGTTCAATTAGGTCCCTATAACGTTTTCAATTTTGCAATTAGGTCTGTTAAATTCTCAATTGTAAGGGCTTGGAGTTTCCAAAACTCTAAATTGAGTCCCTTAAACTATGAAACCAATTCAAACAACAATCAAATCACCATATCCACATCTCCAACTCCGATTTCAAAACTCCATGCCGGAAAAGCTCCGACATGGGTTGTACAACTCCGATTTTGGAGCTGTGAACAACCCATGTCGATTGCAGCCCGATAATGCAACTCAAAATCGAGTCACAGACTCAATTTGAGTCATGAGCAACTCGGTGGAGCTGTAATTACAGCTCCACCGGAGCAAAATCTGACTCAAATCGAGTCATTACGACTCGATTGAGTATGAACAACAAAAAAGAAGAGGAAGAAGGGAAGGGAAGGCAGAAGAAAATGGGTTTGGGGTGGTTTTCGAATCTTTGCAACGATAAAGATGATGCCGATAATGGAGTTTTTTTTTTTTTTTTTTTTTTTTTGTAATGAAGAAGAAGGGAAAAAGAAAAGAGAGGAGAATAAAAAGAAAACATGTACTCAGATTGAAGGAAGAAGATGATGAACAGTAACAATCAATAAAGGAAAAAAATAAAATAGAAAATAAAAGGAATAATTCAATTTTATTTTATTTTTGATTTACTTTATTGTTTAAATTAAAAAAATCCACCATGGCAAGAGAGAGAAAGTCATTTTCATTTTGGTCAACTCTAGGGCGTATTTGTTATTGTTTGAATAGAAGGGACCAATCTGTTAAGGGGCCAATTTAAGGGGTACCATATATAATTTTCTCTTTGGACTTAGGACGAATTAGCAAGAACTTACTAAGAGTTGGGGGACTTCACCCTCAACAAGAAGTCCGATGAGGTTTTGCTACCTACCGTTGCGAAGATCTCGAAAAAACATGAAATGCTGAAGAGGACACTTTTCAAGATAACAAGGTTATGAAGCTCGAAATCGAATGAAGAAAACATGTAAATATAACCCGGAAGAAATCGACCAGGATGCACTGTTTTGGCTGTACATGGAGTTCTAGAAGTCCGATTCAGGCTCATGAGCTATCGATGCAAATCTTATTGAAAACTCTAAAACTTTGTTGCCTATCACTTTTCAAGAAAACAAAGTTTAGAGTTCCGAAATCAGCCCGGAAAGCGAAACAACTAACACTTGGGCCAGACAGGCTTTTTCCGGTCCGTCAGGCCTCAGCCCGCCTTTTAACCTTTCTTGCTGGCCAAGGATGTCCAGAACCTTCATCTTACAGTACAAATAAGACCCTTGGGATCTCAGAATCCATCATCACCTACGAAAAACCCTAGCCGTCAGGCAACCAGTCATCGGGGAAGTGAAACCCTAAACCCACATACACACCAGGGATCGACATCTACAGGAATCGAAGAGCATTAGGAGGAGGAAACCCTAGAAGTTGCACGAAGACATTAAAGACTAAGCTTTTCTTTTTCTCTTTCTTCTTCTAATTTCGATTTCTTCCTTCTTCTAGGAGATTTCTTCTTTCTTCTTTCTTGTTCTTGTTGGTTTCGATTACTGTCTATAGTAGAATAATATGAGTAGCTAGCTTTATTTTGTAAAGGCGAACCGCCGAAACTCTATTATTGATATTTCTTTATATGCCATGTTATATCAATGAATTAGTTTTAAAATGTAATTTCGTACTTGTTCTTTATTCGTCCGACTCTCTACGTTGGAAATCCTTACTAACTACGACTTGGTAACGGACTTTACTTTATCCTATGTGGTTTGTCTGAAATCGTTACGAGATAGTGTGTTGAGTGACACAACACATTGTTGGTATAAGTGAAGGTGTCTGGATTAACTGCGACTTGATACTTTTGGCATGTTTCTTTGCTGCCTGTAGACGACTAGTACGTTGTTTGATTTTAAATAGTTAGGAATAACATAATAGAACTAGGCCAGGGATCCTTTACATTTCGCACCCGTTGATAACAACTGTTAAGAATCTAACTGTTCTACAATCATCTGTTTACTTTCTGCATACAATTTACATACGTTATTTGTTTGTTCCTATGCTAAGTGTCCGTGGAGACCGACATCCCAAGTCAGCTTACTATAAACTGTGGATTTGAAGATTTCCGACATAAATAAATTTAATCTTTGATTGTATTTAGGGATTACAGGTTCTACAATGAAATCAAAATTTCTGAGTGCACATTAAGTATACAAGTTAATTTACTTTAGGGTTTTCAACGTTTATTGATAGTTTGTAAGGGGTTTTGAAGTAAACTTAATTTGGTTTGACATATTCAGTAAGTTCCATGGTAGGGTTCGACATCTTCATTCAATATGGGGAAGAGCAGGTGGTGATTAATGACGTTTTACTTGGGGAATACAGGTTCGAGTAGTTGAAGGAAGAGGGCTTTCAACTGGCTTTAGCTAATTATCCTAAATTAGTGAGACAAGTTAATCGTAAACTGCTGAAGGAGATGGTGTATGTAGTTATCGATATACATATTTAAGTGGTGCTTATCTGAATAGGTTTGTACAAAGTGATTTGGAGTTGGACAATATTTTCAGAACAAATCATAAATTTTATGTGTTAAATGTTGATATACTTGATGCACTTGAGTTGCCGAGAAACGTGGATTCAATGAAATCAATTGACCATGATAGCATTGTGAAAGATGTGGCTGATAGGAGAGATTACCATAGTAATAATGGGTCTGAGAATGAGTATGAGGGGTCTAAAAGTTGAGTCCACACATGTTTCAGAAGATGAAGAGGAGATGCATGGTGATGATGAAAGAGCAACTGTTATTGTAGAATTAAAGACTCGTGAGAAGATGTCAACAAGTGGTGATACATCTTCAGGTGATTGAGAGTTTGGCCCTTTGTTCAGTTATGAACGACATATGACTCCACTGGGACCTCGACCAGTATGAACACCTATCCCAATCTTTGATTTTGAAAATAGAAATATGATGAGCGATTTGGCAGAATTGCTTCATGGCATTAAAGCATAACAAGACAGGGTGTCAAGTAGTTACATGAATATACCACATATTTATATTGTTAATGACAAAAGTGACAGTGACAGTGACAATGAAAATGAAAAAGTTGTTGAAATTCCTATTTTTCATTTGGAAGACATTGGGAGGAAGAAGAAGAAAAACATAGAACTGAGGAACTGGAAGATGGGGTGTCACGCCCCAAAGACCAAAACAACGATTTTTTTGACATTCACAAAAAGACGCGACCGGTCGTGTATCGTAAGATGATCTTACGCCAACACGAAACCTCATAAACAATAACATAAGCTGAACAAATGCGGAAACAAAGACTTTAAAACTTTGTCCAAAAGTACAGTATCAGAGCGACTAAAAACTGAAAATAGCAAAAACAACTACAAGTCTCGAAACTCAAAGAAAACTAAATAGAGTCTGAACAAAAGGGAAATCCTAAAAGAACAAATCCTACATAGCTAAACTCGAAACTCCAAGCAAAAGACTAACTCTGATCGTTAAAAAAAAAAAGTTGTAAGGGTGAGCTCCAGGCACTTTTACCCGGATCAAGCAGTATAGTAAAACATACATATATATACACAGAACATATACCGCACATATCCAAAAAGTCATATCACAATGCATTTGACGAAACAGTAACACATTTAATTTAGCTCAGTCAGATTTACACTAGGCCACTATTAGATCCCGTGGCAGGAAAGATGGCATACATAACGGTAAGAGTAGGTTTCCTCAATAGGAAACAATAACGGTAGGTTCCCCGCGGAAAGAAACAATAACAGTAGGAGTAGGAAGTACTTCTATGCCGAATAAACCCTCAACAGAGGTCAAGTACAGAGCGTAGGTAAACTGAGAGCTAAAACAATACATTTATCACTCCATATACATGAAGTAACATTTTTCACACTTATCACATGCATCATAAAATCACTTTGGGTATTTACATACTTGATTCTTTTCGAATAAATCAAGTATCATATATGTTGATATAATAGCCATAAGTTATTTGTCAAATATTAAAATATACATATATATAGTATAACACAGAAAATAAAAGCAAAAGTGTGAAGACTGCCTTCCCTCAAATACCTACTCGGTTGCTCGACACCCAAAGAAGTTGGTAACCCGGTCTAAAACACATAACAAAATAATAAATCAATTACTATAAGAACATAAATCGAAACTGGTCTCAGCAACTAAATCAAAAGAGGAGGACAAGGCTTGGTGGAGTTTTACATAAGCAGGACATCATCACTGGAAGGATTGATCTTGGTCAAAACGTGAATGGAGAAATCAATCCAAGGAATTTTGCACAAAAACCCCCCCAAACAAACCCCTAACATAAATTTACGTTGCAATTTACCAAATCCCACAAATCGATGAGGTCCTGTGGCAGTGAAGTAATAAAAGTGTGGAACTAGGATTGATGCTATCATTTAATGTTATACGGAAAGAGGGTATGACAATATAAATCAAACAATATTGTACGGAACAAAGTAGGAAAAGATCACTCTTACCAGGAATGAAGAAAACGGCAATGGCTGGAAGAAAGGGAGACCGAGAAATCCCTAATTTTCTTCTGTACGAGGAGATGAAGAAGGAATAAGTTAAGAAAATACTTTGCAAATGCTTTTACGTTTATGCTTTTTTTTATGGTTATACTGAAATTAAAATTTGATTAAAGTTGATTTGAAGTAAAAGTCAGTAGTATTTGATATATCATATAAAAAGCAGCTTAAAATTATAAAAGTAATAGTTTTAGTGTTTGTAAAAATTAATTTAATTAGTTGTTTTTAATTGAAAAAAAACTACTACTTGCTTAAAGCAGTTAGAAGCAGTTATTGAATTGTTTCTCTGCTTCTGACGGTTACCTGCTTTTTTTTTTAGAAAAGTTGCAGCAGAAGTTGTAATATAAAACACTAAATAACTACTTTTACTACTTCAAAATCACAAAAGCACTTTTTTAAAGCATTTGCAAATAAGGTAACCACTCCCCCACTTAATTCATAAAAAGGTTTCAAATACTTTTAGGAAAATACATAAATTAAATTAGTAAATTAATTACAGTAATAACAAAATAAAATAAAATTCCTGGGTTTTACATGGGGACACTGAAGAGGTAGACAATGTAGATCAAGTTCATGAGTACAAAGACAAGTGCAATGAATTACAGTAGAAATGGCGATAATGAAAAAAATAGTGGATGAGAATGGACAGGCTGAAAAAGTTAATGGCCAGGAAAATGGTAATGAGAGACTGGAACTGAGAGGGAAGATGTTGAAGAAGATAATGAGGATAAAATAGATGAGGGAATTTTAGGGGTGTTATTCGAACCGAACGAACCGAACATTGACCTTAACGAACGTTTGTTCGTTAATATATATCATGTTCATGTTCGTCGAACATCTCAACACTTATTCATGTTCAGTTCGTTAAGGTTTCAACATGTTCACGAACAGTTCGCGAACAATTATAGGTCTTGTATAGTTATGTTAGAAAATACTCCCTCTTAACTTCCCGTATTCTATTTTCGGACCTTCCAATTTGAACTTTCCAATCCTTTAATGGAAAATCCTTCTCCTACTTTAGTAAATCCCTCTCATACTTTATTCACTATCTCTCCTACTTTATTCAACCTCTTTCCTACTTTATTCACTTTTATCTTAAAATCTGTGTCTGGACGGGTAAATGAATTTGGGACGGCGCAAGTATTATAACTTATGTGAAAAATGGAAATTATAGATTAGGTTAGGAAATATTATACTCCATATATAAAATAATATAAAATTATTATAGATATAATTTGTTCACGAACAGTTCGCGAACTACCGAACAATAAATTATATGTTCATGTTTGTGTTCGTTTATTAACGAACATGTTCGCGAACTGTTCGGTTAGGTCAAACTCGAACACGAACTGAGCGTTGACTGAAATTTTTCGTGAAATTTTCACGAACGTTCGTTTCATTTACCCCCTAGGGAATTGATTATATTTGGGACAAACTCCTGGAAGAGAGAAGTGGCACTTGAGCTATTGATGAGAATAACAATAAGTTGTTGGATAACTACTTGAATTTCAGACAATAATGTTATGATGAATAATAATTACATACCTGAATCATCATCTGTATCAGTCAGTACAACATGGTTCTCTTTCTTGTGAATGCGGCTTCTTTCTGCTTCAGAATCTGCGAACAAATTTGTAATCACTTAATCCACCAATGGCACCAGGTACAATAGCAAATCTGTTCTCTTATAGATAAACGCAATATTATGCATTGGTGCAACATCAAAGAACGTAATGCATAGATACATCGATGTGCTACTATCTTCTGAGAGCGTGGATTGTTGCCCTACAGGTGGGCTGACATGTTTTGCTTCATGCTTAGTTGTGCGTGGAAATATCCGTACACATTTATCCGGGAGCTATGATCTAGATATAGATATATACTTTTAAACTGCTAAGTACAAACCATAACAATAAGAAAAAGGTACAAGTGTCCATCATGGGTATTGTATTCATAAACAATAGACGTTTACCCATGAAAGATGCATTATCTATGATTTCTGACCTTAGACTATATCAAAATTAAGAAAGGGTACAACTTGGATCAGGGGAGTAGCCCACATGACATTTCCGTCCAATTAAAAAACACGCTAATTTAGCAATCATGCAGAAGAATATCGTTTTTTTTTTTTTTTTTTTTTAGTTTCATCTTTCACATGCATCTTTTATGGATGAATTCTGTGTAATTAACGTGAAACATTTGGGTTGTAGAGAAGAATGCCCACTACATCACAGTCACCTGATTCATCAGACAGGTTGAGGTATTTTCCCATGTGCAACATGGAAATGTTTTCCATTTTAGAGCCTGAAAACAAATGTGTAGTTTTATCATCAACAAACAGGATAACGCATACCAGTAAATTTGTTATGTCATAGTAGGAAAAAATGCTTATCCGAAAGGCATGTTGTAGCCTTAAAAGTAATTTTCACCAACCTAGTTGATCCTCATGAGTATCTTCGGTGAAGCTGACTTGCTTGCCGGCTTTGATGAGGCGCCTTTTCTCCATGGCATCATCTGAAAATAAACATGCGCTCTTCTTAGATGGTATTAAAATGGTGGTGGGTTAAGTGAGTAGAAGTAAGGTTTATTTTCTTGGATTACCATCTCGACCAACCAAATTGAACGAGGTATCCAGTAGGTCGATGTCGCTGCAAGGCATCATCGCATACAGGTTCTCCTTCAGAGTATGCAGTCCATTCACATTGTACGTTACATTTTGAAATTCCTGCTGGGTTTGGTTCGTCGATCTCTTGACTCTCATTCTTAACCAAAGAGATTGCAACCTTTCATTTATGTCCTCAAACTGCAGTCCTTGTCCCTAAGCGTATAATAATACAGACGTGAGAGAGAAATGCACCTTAAAATTAATTTTGAGATTTGGTGGAGTATCCTCCGTTTGGATGGTACCTCGGTATACATTGTATAGTAATCAGAAATGCTAATACCAAGTATCTTTTCAGCATCGTCTCCAAATAGAACAACGTCCAGGTCATCCGTGTCATCGTATATGTTTCGGACGAATCTAAACCTATAAGACCAGACATGCATTTCTGAGTGAATTTTCCCATGAGGGTGTTCTCATTTTATATTATGTGGTGGGGGTACTTACCTTGGTTTTGCTATACTTGTCTTCTTGCAATTCCTGCAAATAAAATCAGAGTTGAATTTCGCCTTGTACCCCAGGGGCATTGTTCGCAACTCATGTAATGAAACTTTTGGCTTGTCTTCATCAACCTCCCCTTGACTAAAAGGTTGAACTTTGCATTCTTATAAGAGAACATCAATTAGGCAGTATTAGTATTTTCATTAGGCGCAGTATTAGTATTTCCGTTATTATGTCTCAACAAAGGAGAAGTGCTAAGCAAGGATCACCTCGTAAGCGCTGGCGACTTCATGGACCAATGCCATGTCTGGACATTCCAACATCAATTTTTCCTCGAAGAGGCCACCTTGAGATATCAAGCGGCTAATAGCCTTGGCATTTGAATTCCTCCTAGTTGTAAGTAAGAAGGGTAAACCCAGAAAACATGGTAAATGTGTTGCAAATGTCAAAATGCATGAATAGATATTGGTGCTTAAGCACAAGGTAAAAATTACCATCTTTTCATGTCAAGGAATTCGTCGTGGTTTAGTGTGTTGTAGACCAACGACTGAGAAGTAGAACTAAGAAAGATTCCTGTGCATTGATATATACAAAGAAATGTAACATGCGTGTGATCTAGAACAACGGTTATGGAGTAGTACTAAGAGAGATTCATGTGCATTGCCATTTATATTTTAAAATTAATCACTCTATATTTCAACATAAATTACCATAATAATCTGTGACTATGAAATTGAGCAAGGCAAATACAGGTCGTTGGTACGTGGAATCCAAGTTACGCAACATATCATGTGAGATAATGTCATCCCAAAATGTAACTACAAAAGGTTGCAAACTGCAGAGTAAAAAGCTTTAGTTATCACACGGATTATATAATTCAAATTGATTATTAGCATGTCAATGCCTTACTTCTTATCGATAGCTGCATATTCACGAAGTGTGTTTTGTTTGACGGTTCGTGGTGGTCTCTTGTCTATAATGACGCATACAGTACCTGGAGAGCGTATGCATGAACATTAAATGAGCTCAATGTGAACATGAAGCAAACGTGGTGAATGAAATTGCTTACTAATCATGGTTCCCCTTGTCATTTTGCTGGGGAATTGTGCACGATGAAAGAAAGTAGGGTTCACATGCGGAAATTCGATTCCCTCATCACTTGACAAAAGGACCACGGTTCTTTCAGTGAGCTTCCACTGATAGTTGCTAGTTGGAAGTGGGTTCTTGTAAATCTGATTTGTAGGAGTGACAGTTGCATTTGACACACTATATGTTTCTCCAACTTCTAGAGAATCTACAAAACTATCTATGTCATTGCCAAAGATGATGACATCCACAGTGTCCCCCTGGCATATGGAGTGATGCTTGGGGTTAATTACAAACATGGTGTATATTAATTTGATTGAATAATACATGAATACATACTGCTTCATCGACAAGCAACAACTTCTGGAATCTCACTCCCTTCTTACTGACTATGGGTTTTGATTTGGCCCGAACGCTGACTTTAGCGTCCACTGCTCTATGGTTGGAGTAATATATTTAAGGGGTGTATTCATTCCTTCATTTCCGCTGCGAATAAATAAAGACATTATGATTTAGTTACAAAAATACCATGAACATGTTTCTTCCCTAACATTCACGTATTGAGTCTGCGAACCATTATTTCTATGTGATGATGCAATAATTTATGCATGCCCGATGCGAGCATGAAAGAGAAATGAAGAAGTTGATGATCAGAACATAAATAAAATAGAGAGCTATGTTTTTGTGGAGTATGAGCAGCTATCAAACTGACTAATAGAATTACATGATAGATTCCAACTGTCTTAAAGAATAACTGAAATATCTTAATATAAAGAAATGCACGGATATATAACCCAGAACAAGTAATTAGCTCAACTGTGCACATTTTGTATAACCCCTGCTTGCCTATCTTATAAAGTTGGTTGCAAGATTCGAGGTGATTGTAATGTGTATCACACTTGCTGGAAATGTGGATATCACTGAATTGTAATTAATGTGAACCATATTTGTTACCTTTTTCATGCTCATCATAACTGGAAGCCTCTTGTCTCTGTTTCGTCAAGCATTTTTTCCTTGGCTCAGAATCTCCAAGTGTACCTGCCAAGGTGAAATTGTATTTGTGTTTGGTCATCCCATCAATAATAAAGCAACCGAAAGTGATCAGATTCTCTCCAAAGCACAACCAAAGGGTTGTCTAAGTTGGACCTATGGTGCTTTCAATATATTAAAAAATTAATTAATTTTAATCTTCGGGCACCCTTTTACCTTACATGTGAAGGGAAAGAAGAAGATAAATAAGACAAATAAAACATGGTTCCACTTTTCCCCTAATAAGATCAGTAAGCTCCTATGAGTCCATGGAACATTGATCGTCATGATGCCACATGCACTAAATTTGTTGTTGTTTGTTCCTAATATACTCACAACTCCTTATAGATGAGAAGCCATGGAAGCCATCTAACATTGGGATGTAAGAATCTACCTGCTTACCGTGCACATATCCCCATGAATGATTGTGAAACTATAGAAAGGTTTACGTAGGGTGAATTTAATTGCTTAGCCATGGCCCTCTTGTTTTCCGGCAACATTTTTTGTTCGTTTTCTTGTGCTTTTTTGCATAAGCCGCTCCACATCTGGGCATTGTCTCTGGCGCGGTTCCTTTATGAGAATAAAACAATTTGGTAATGTTTATCTTTGTGTGGGAATCAAAGTGTGAGAGTATGCTGTAAGATTTGAGAAATGAAAATGAATTTAAACTTTCAGCTTAGCACCTGCAGAAGCTCACTGATCCTGTGTCTAACATGGACCGAACCAACAAACAAATGTGCAAAATATTCAGCGAAAACATTAACATGCTATAGGCCTCATTAATAAGGTAACCAAGTAACCGAGTAAGGATTATATTTATTTATCGGAAAATTACACCAGCTCCCCCTAGTAAACACCCCTCACCCATTGTAGTCCCTGACATTTCAACAATTACAGATTGGTCCATTTCCTAATTTTAAAGTTTACCTTCCAAACATGGCCTTATCTTAAACCCTCACATGTCTTCACTTTCCTTCTTATTCAACGATAAATCACTTTTCGCACCATTTCAATAAAATTTATTGGATTTTATCATAATTGTTGTTCTATAAACGAACCATAGTTTGGCCGTTAAATAATACACTACACATGCTTCTGACACAATAATACGTGTAGCGTGTTATTTATAATTCTAATATTTTATTTTCTAATATCATAGAAATATTCTCAATTTTGTGCATCATTATAACTCAAGTATCTTATTTGCAAACACCATACGAATAATTCTAGCTAGTGTTTTATTTCCTAATATCATACGAATACTTTTAGTATTTTATTTGCCAACTTTGGCTCAAGTTTTCAATTTAATTTACATTTCACATATATATCTATCTTACTTATTCAATTTTAATTTGGTGCATACATGCCTTTTTTTCTGATTAAGATTCCGTTCTAGTTCGTTGATGTGATTATTACCTTTTATTTATATTTTTAGAAATCTTTATTTTTTTTGAGTTATGTTGTCTTGTAGTTAACAACGCATTATTTTAGTTTTTTGTTACACTTGGTTTATATATGTGATAAAAAAGTGAATTTCATTTCGTACCTCTACTAGATACCTCAATGATATTATTAATTAGTACTGCATATTTAGGTTTGAACTTTGAAGTATCATAATTTGACCTGTACTAATTAAATGGCAAACTCACCTAACGAAGCATTAGATGAATGGAGGAAATAAAATAAAAAAAAAACTTGGCTCAAGTTTGAATAAACTTTTTAATTTAACTTAAATTTCATATGTTCAACTTACACATTCTATTTAAATTTGATGCTAACACGTCTCCTTTATTTTATGTGATTATATCCCTTTTATTTATATTTGGAGCAATAATCACTGTTTATATTAATTTTATAATAAAATGAATGTTTATAATAGAATTGTAAATTGTAAATTTAAATTAAGGATGTGTTTGGCTACAATTTGACATTTAGATTATATTGTTATTGATTTGTGAAACCTTTTCTAATGTGTTATTGTTGATATGTCAGGGACCCCGTTGTTATTACGAAATTTATTAGGGGGAACAAATGTAATTCACCCTTTATTTATACATGTAATAAACTATAAGGATTGAATGTTTTAGCTAGTTGAGTGTATGGTACAAGTCGAGAATGTTCGCAAATGTATTCTTTGGAAACCAATCTCAATGTAACATTGTTATTTTGAGTTAATATTTACCCTTTGTCAGAGTATATCTGCTTGGAGGATCTTCGAAGTGCTTGATTCTTATAATGAAGAGTTTATGGACAAAACGTAATAGCAAATTCACGGATTCAAATGCATCCCTCTATTGTTCATCAATTTTTTTTTCATTTATGCTAATTTTTCTAAAACTTTTCCAGGATGTGCGTTCTCTTTCTATCCCCTCCCCCTCTATTGATAGAATTTCATCTCATCTAAAAACTCGAACTTGTAGATAGTTGTAGAATCTAGATACTTTCCCGCACTCGTGGCCGATTTCAACCTCTTTGGAGAGGCCATTCGAGTGAAAATTTAATATGGGGCGGAGATTGTCTCCGAGAAGATTCGAACCCAGGTTGGGCGTGAGCCAGAGGCTCTGATACCATGATAGGATTATATCTCATCTAAAAGCTCGAACTTGTAGAGAGTTGTGGAATCTAGCCATTTATATTAATACTCCAGTACATATCTAGTGAAAGTGGAAAGTGCTTCTGTAATTTTGTTTTCAAGAAATTAAGTTAAATGTCTATTATGACAAACTATTAGCGTGCAGGAAGAGGACATAAGCCAATCAAGTACAAATACAGCCATCAAGTGATCACAAGTCTTTGCAGTTCTATACTTACAATTGCTTCAATGTTGGGTGCGATAAGCCAAAACTTTAACAGTGCATAGAGAGAGAAAAGATGCAAAACAAAAGAAAAACATTTAGTGGTTTCCAAAGAGACTCTGCAGCTCAACTACCCGCAGATCACCTCTTATCCAGGATTGAACGCAGCCCAATGCAAAACTATGTTTCCCTTCTTTACAAGGTCATCCACACTCACAAAGTCCAGATGGAGCAATCATATTATTGTAACAAGTCATACATGGTAGAAATAATACCTTGTCTGCGAACGCAACTTGAACACGCATAGTATGTGGAATACAATACATGGGAAGCCACATATGGAGTATAGTCATGATGACTTGAAGAGTCACTGTATTTTAGGTTTGTTTACATCAATAGGTATTCTAACCACAATTAACATGTCCTAAAAATTTACTAAAAGACCAATGATTTATTATATTTTATCGAAAAATAACTCAAATCACTTGGTACAAGGCTTGAGAGGGATCCTCTCTTATACTAACATACTTGTAACTTATAATCAATTACTCCCTCCATTTCAGAGAAAGTGTTACATTTTGACTTTGACCGGTCAACTGTTTTCGAGTTTGACCACAAATTACTGATAAACGATAATAGTAAATAATTTAATAAAATCATATAATAAAGGGTGAATTTCATCCAGTACCCCTTCTAGATGTTCTAATTACACCTGTGTACCAGTTAGATCAACAATAACATGCAAGTCCTGATCGATATAAATCAATTACATTTAGGTCCACGAATTTGACTTTTTGCGAATTAAAACCAGGAAAAGTCATTTTTACCCCTGCTTAAATATCAGCTTTTAGTTTTAGCCAAACAGGCTTAACTTATTGATGATGTGTGGACTTGGATGTAATTGATTTTTTTTTAAATATAATTTATATTTAAACCCATTATTAATTAACTTGTATATTAAGATACCTTAATTAGTGGTTGTATGTAAATGTTCAGGAGGGTCCCATTTTG
Source organism: Plantago major (assembly GCA_026545765.1). Classification (NCBI taxonomy): domain Eukaryota; kingdom Viridiplantae; phylum Streptophyta; class Magnoliopsida; order Lamiales; family Plantaginaceae; genus Plantago; species Plantago major. Next base: position 103,536,007 of record CM048840.1, read on the forward strand.
ATTTTTAAACATTTTGGAGGTTTAATTTTAATTTTCACCTATCAAACATATAAATATAAAAAGGTTGAAGGATAGTTTACAATTTCTAGAACTTCATACTTGTTTTTAATACTTAATGGCATCTATTTAAAAAATGAGAACTTCTAAATTACAGTAGTGATCCCCAGGGCTCATCTAATTCTTAAAGGATAGCCCTTTCAATTTTTTAAAACCCTCAATTAAGTCCCTGTAAAATCTCAAAATTTTTAAAAACTTTGTAAAATTCCAAAATAAAATCATTCTTACACGATTAGGAGGGCATGGAGAGAGATCAGTCCAATCATGATTTCTCTTCCTATTATAAATAATACTCGCTCCATTTCAGAGAAAGTGTTACAACTTTCCATTTTCGGCGTTTCACTAAAAGTGTTACAATTTCCATTTATGAAAATTAGTTAAATAATAAAACTCCCTACCTTTCACTTTTATTACAATATGCCACTCAGTTAATCTCTAATAATCAGGGGGGCCACTTGTACTTTTTACTTTTTCTTAAAATTGGTGCAAATCCAAATTGTAACAATTTCTCTGAAATTGAGGGAGTAATATTTATTAATTTATTAATTTTTATTTAACTTTATTGGAAACTCCATGGATGAACTTCCATGGCAGGAAGCACGGAAGCTCCGTCGGAGCTTCCATGAACGTGAAAGTGATAAAAAAAAAATTTAAAAATTTAAAATTGAAAATTTGGGTTAATTGATACTGTATTTTTATTTTTTTATTATTTTTTAGACAAATTTATGTTTTTTTTATAATTTTTAATTTTTCAATGCCTTTTCAGTTATCAATTATTTTTCAATACCTTTTTTTAAATAATTTTTCTGTTATTTATTTATTTTTCGTAATTTTTTATTTTTTAAATTATTTTTTAGTTTTTTATTTATTTTTCATAATTGATAAAAAATTTAAATTATTAATTAGTTTATATTTATTATTTTTCACTCACATATCTCTAACAAATCACTTTCACCTTCCTGTAATGGATGGAGCTTCCATGAAAGTGAAAGGAAACATGTGTTAATTAATGTTATATTGTTTTTCACATTTGTTTATATTTTTATTTTATTTTTCAGAATTTTTTATTTTATAAACATTTTTATGTCATTATTTATTTTTCAATTTTTATTTAGTAATTTCTTTTTTATTTCTTAAAATCATTTTTCTATTTTTCATTTTTATCCAAAAAAAATTATTTTTATATTATTTATTTATTTTCATATTTTTTTAAAATAAATTTTCTAATTTTTATTTATTTTTCAAAAAATATATTTTAAAAATAATTTTTTCTATTTTTTATTTATTGTTCATAATTTTTTATTCAATCTAAATTATTTTTCCATTTTTTATTTACTTTTTGGACATTATTGTGTATTAAAATCGAAAAGGGGGTAAAATAAACTAAGGACCTGTTTGTTTGTCCACTAAGGAATTTCTGGTCAACAAAAAATCAGCTTTTTGGACTTAGATGTAATTGTTGAACTAACTGGTGCTTAAATGCAATGTCCCTATCTAACGGGGGTATATGCAATAACCCCTATAATAAAAATTTAATTACTAAATTTTCATTATATAATTTTAATAATTTATTTATTAATATCGTTTAAGAGTAAATTGTGGTCAAATTCGGAGACAGTTGACCGCAGAATAGTAAAATGTAACACTTTTTCTGAAATGGATGAAGTATTATACATTATGGAAAGTTCAGATAAGTAGCAACTATGGTCTGAGTTTGAAAGTTTCAGACTTTCTTTTACTTCACTTGGGACAAATTCACTTCGATCATTGGGTGAGCGACTCAACGTACATAATATGAAAACTTTCTTAGGTATTATTGTTCATTAATTTCCAAAACAAGCAACTTTCTACCATTGGACCTATTACATAGATTTTATCAGTTCACTTGTAAAGCATAATATCATTTAATACAAAACACCATGTCTAAATGAGAAATCATATTCATAAAACATGATCAAAATTCAAAAGTAAGTCCAACAACAAATACCTTTGGAATGTGATGATCAACCTGCTCAGCTTGCACATTTTTTTCACATGGACATCCCTATGAATGAATCCTCACAAAGATCCTTGTTCTGGAGAAAAAAAAGCAACATAAAAATATTTTTAGACATAAGAGAAAGCAAGCTAGCTAGGGAGTTGAAAAGTGGAAGATGAGGAGAATCTGCAAATTGTTTCCTTACTTTCATAATCCAGATGGCCGAAATTTGCTTGATTTGGCACCACTTTCCATCAAAATCTCTCCTGGCACATGGGCGCTGAAACATGTTTATAACAACATAATGTGATAATAATGATCAAACTGCACTTGGGACCATAGTTGAAGAGGGAGTATGAATATTGTTCTCTAGAATCCGACTCTATATGATTGCTAATATTCAACAACCACGGGAGTGTCCTGATTTTTAATTCCCTAGAGACTATGATACACTATCCTGGACTATTTTCCAAGAGTACTATTTATTCACTATCTCTTGGATCCTATTTGAATTAGGATTCGTTCAATGGAAGTGAAATTCAATATCTAGATGTTATAACAATGTTGATATGTAGAGTTGAGATCTCTAGAATAGGCAAGTGAAGCAAGCACAAATAGCATCTCATATAAGAATGGATGTACATGAAGTTGTGTCAGACATATCAACAAACACCTTGAATGCACATAATAACTTAAAACCAGCGAACAAGGGCAAACAAAGGTGAGCCAAACAGAGGCAGCCAAAGGAACATCACAGTTTGCTTAAGCGCTGACCTTGTGGGGAGGTAGCTAAAAGAAAAGCTAGCAAAGGAGAACACATACCAAGTCAGTAGGCCGTATCAAAAGTCGTTGCAGAGAAACAAACACCACCTCCAACCCACATGTATATATACATGTTTGATAGGGAACCAAACGTTATAGCTCTTGGTCTCTTGGCGCAGTTTCTTTAGGATGAGTAAAGAGGGTGCATGAGAAAGAAGATTGAGCGTCTCTTTTGTTATTTTGAAGGGACGGTCTCTGTTCCAAATGAAACATTCATACGTAATTTGATGAGTTAACTGATATTCTAACGTGAACTCACAATATATGGAAAAAAAAAATTAAAAGGGTACACTTGTAAATTCACTTGGTACCAAACATTGATAATCACCCTCTCTTATAATATATATATATATATATATATATATATATATATATATATATATATATATATATATATATATTGATGTTTATCCGAATTTACAATTATCTTTATCGGATATTAATATTTTAGACTCTTTAACATTAAATGTTAAGACTAATGGTTATAATTATATTGCGGGTACAGAAACTATATGTATCTGTTATAGGATTTATTATAAACCTCTGTTTACTTTAAATCCGCACTGTCGAAGGGTTGATAAACCTTTAAATGAAACTATTTTAATTGAAACTAATTTTAGCAAGTCTAAGATTACTACTCGAAGATCTATTAAATGGGAAGAAATAGATTTTCCAGAAAATTGGACGATTCAACTAGGGGTGTTCATTTCGGTTTCGGTATACCGAACCGAACCGAAACCGAAAAACCGAAAACCGAAATTGCAAAAATTATGAAAACCGAAAACCGAACCGAATTTATTTTTCGGTTCGGTACCATAATTTAAAATTTCGTAACGTACGGTAAAACCGAAAATACCGAAAAATCATTTTAAAATGAAAAAATAACCTCACATGCTTTCAATATTTGTTTTAATAACCTCCCTACATGAAAATATTTGTATGAAAATAAGCTCACAGTAGTTAGACTAGAAGAAGTAGTAGTTTGTTTTATCAAACTTAATTACTGTAACATGTTAGCAATGCATAAACATTGCATTCTTGTTATTTTATGTTAGTAATGTATAATTTTTGCTTTAATAAATAATGCACTACTTAATGAAATAAGGCCATACTTTTTCGAGAATGTAAGAATATTTGGATTTTTTAAGAATTTCGGTTCGGTTTCGGTAATTTTCGGTATTGTACCGAAAATTACCGAAAACCGATTTGCTTAAAAATAGCAAACCGAAAACCGAACCCTTTGTTATCGGTTCGGTTCGGTTTCGGTTCGGTTTTTCGGTTTTTTCGGTTTTTCGGTATTTTTGAACACCCCTAGATTCAACAGGCTGTGCCCTCACAACCTGTTATTCAAAATAATCTAATAGATGTTATCCAAACACCTGAAGGTTTAGTAAAAATGCAGTTTGAAAATAATAACGATTTAATAGGATCATCTTCGAGACTTGGTAAGTCTTCATCTTTGAGATCTTTTATATCCCCTATAGACTATGTAGTTGATACTCCTTCCAGGATGTCAACCTCTGCTAAAAGCAGGATACAAAAGTCTGTTGAAACCATACAAGAAGATCATATAGATGAACTCAGAATAAATAAAGATCGTGATAATATTGTCAGAGGAGTTAATTATACTCAAAGTGAAGCAGATATAACTGCATCAGAAATGGAATTTCGTTATTAATGAATATAAATCATCTAATTGATTTTAGTCCTGGCTCTCCGGCTAGGTAAAAGATTAGGACTGAATTTAATTCACCCAAATGGGAGCCTTTTAAAAATTGGTTTTTTACAAACTTTTCTCAAAAAGAAAAAACTTCTATCCAAGAAGAATTTTATAAAGATTGTGAAAAACATAATACTATGATTCCATTTGTTCCTTGGTTTGTTTCTAAATATGTGGAACAATATATTTCAGTTTTAGAAAGAAATTATAAACTTTCAACGGGGAAAACTTTACAACAAGTTTACCCTCCACAACAGTCGTTTCAAATTGAAAAAGGAAATCATAGTTTCCTAGCTTTTGCAAAATTACTGGAGGATGAAACTCTACCAGTAACTTGTAAACAAATAAATAGAATGATTGAACAACAGAATTATACAAATTTGTTTATAAATGTCCTTGGAGAACATTTAATCTCTCTGAGTGAAATGGTGGAATTAGTTTTAAAAACTATTAACCCTAATCTTCCTTTAAACTATAATCTTCCTTTAAAAGAAAAGGAAAAGGAACAGGATTCAGCCTGTCCTAATATTCAGCCACCTCCTGAAATAGCAGACTTTAAATTAAAGTCTATGAAGGAGCTTGAAAAGCTTTTAACCGAAAAAATTAAGGATATGAAAGTTACAACTCTTCATGATGTTGTACAAGAAAATCCTGATTACAAAAAAGTAATCAATGATGAGATCAATAAGCTGGGAAAATGGGCTAATAAACCTACCCAGAGAATGTACTATTATAGGAGACCTTCTCCTATAGATACTTTACACGAAGAACAAGAATATATTTTGAATAATAGCTACAATGGCAAAAACATCTATGAATGGAACTTAGATGCTTATGCTGATAGGCAAATTTATAATATGATTCATAGAATGCTTATGTACTCTACGATTTGTAAAACGAATGGTAACACTGATAAAAATGTTGCAAAAATGATTGTTGCTGGTTTTACAGGACAATTAAAAGGTTGGTGGGATAATTATCTCTCTCCTGAGGGAAAAAATCATATTTTTAATACTATAAAACAGGAAGATGAAGGATCAGTTGAAAATGCAGTTTATACTTTAGTTGTTACTATTATTGAACATTTCACCGGAAGATATTCCGATAACAGTGAAAATATTAGAACTGTTCTGCAGAATTTAAGATGCAAAACATTGACTAATTTTCGATGGTATAAAGATACTTTTTTAAATAGGGTAATGGAATTACCTGAATGTAATAGTCCACATTGAAAATCAAAATTTATTGACGGACTTCCTGCATTATTTGGAGAAAGGGTTAGAAAAAATCTAAGAAAAGATAAAGTTTCTATCCCTTATGATGAAGATTATACTTATGGCAAGTTAATTGGAACTTGTATACAAGAAGGTTTAGCCTTATGCAATGAGATTAAATTAAACCAACAAATTAAAAGACAGAACTTGAAAGAGAAAGCCCAGTTGGGACAGTTCTGTGACCAATTTGGTATGGATGTACCATCCACTTCAAAACCTCATAAGTCGAAAGATAAGTCGGCTTATAAGCCAAAAAGGAAGAGACATTACTCTTCTAGAAAATTAGAAATCCGTAAAGAAAGAAAATAAGATAGAGAAGATAGAAAACGGATTAGAAAGAAACTTATAGTTTGCCGTCAATGTGGAAAACTTGGTCACTTTGCAACAAATTGTTGGACCAAGCGAAAAATAAACAGATTAAAAGCTGATAATGATTTAAAAGAAACTCTCTCAAAAATACTTTTAAATTCTGATGAAGAAAAGAATATGGACTCTTCTGAATATTCAGATACTTCTAACAGTACTGAAGAAGAGAAATTAAAAGTTCTTGATCAAGAATCAGTATTGTTATTCGATTGATCGATTATGAACCTTGTATACTTGGACAACCATGTATAAGAAAAAAAGGAGACACAGATAATGATAAATTCTTTAATAAAGAATTTTACAATATTCTTTCACAGTTTCAAGGAACTGATTTAAATGTTTTAGATGGTAATAATATTATCGAGTTTCTGAAAACAATTAAAGATCATGAGTTAAGATCTAAAATTATAGATCAGATGGAAAATATTCCTAGTACTTCTTCGACTTTGCCAGAACCAATGGTTCTCCTTGAAGATTTCAAAAAAGATGAACCCTACTATATGTCAGAAGTTTATAAACTTCTAAAGCAGAAAAGGACAGTGGAAACTCCTACTTCTACTCATGATTTAGAAATAGAAGTTGAAAACCTTAAAAAGGAAATACAGGTTTTAAAAAGAGAAAATAAATTAATAGACTATCGAGTTTCTAAACTTGAAAAATATACAAAAGAAACTAATCATTCTACTACTGATGAATCAAGTCGAAGTAAACCAATTGCTCAACTTTTGATTCACACGTGGATGATAATTTTCTTTCAACCTTAGAAATGGTCATATCCCAAAAATGGTATATCAAAGTTACCCTATTAATTGATGACTATTTTTCAAAAGAATTATCGCTCTCATGACAGCAGTCTGATTTAAATGTCATACAGGAAGGATTAATTCCTACAAAGTATTTTCATAAAACTACGCATACTCTTTCTCATGCTGGAGGAGAAAAATTAAATGTAAAATATAAGCTTCCTAGAGCTTATATTTGTATTAATAAAAATTGTATTCAAACCAGTTTTTTACTAACGAAAGATATTTCTAATCAAGTAATACTTGGTACCCCTTTTATTTCAAAATTTATCCTTTTACCCACGTGGATAATACTGGTATTACCGGAACTTTTCAAGGTGGGAAAATCCACTTAAATTTTATTACGAAACCAATTAATAGAATGTTACATGAGATGTATGATCATCTGACCTTAAAGAAAAACCAGATGAATTTCTTAAAACAAGAAATAAATTCTTTGACTATTGAAGAAAAATTACAAAATCCCAAATTATAAGGGAAAATTAAAATGATTGAGAATCAGCTTTCTTTAGAAATTTGCAATGATCATCCTAATGCTTTCTGGAACAGAAAGAAACATGTAGTCAGTCTCCCTTATGAGGAAGACTTTGATGAAAAAAGGATTCCGACAAAGGCAAGACCTTGTCAGATGAATTCAGAGTATTTAGAACTCTGTAAAAAAGAAATTGATTCTTTATTACGAAAAAGGTCTAATAAGTCCTTCTCAATCTCCTTGGTCTTGTACAGCCTTTTATGTTAATAAGCATAGTGAACAAGAAAGAGGAGTTCCTAGATTAGTCATAAATTACAAGCCCCTTAATAAGGTTTTAAAATGGATTAGGCATCCTATTCCAAATAAAAAAGATCTTCTAGAAAGACTTTATGATTCAATACTGTTTTCAAAATTTGATTTAAAATCAGGTTATTGGCAGGTACAAATTCAACAAAATGATAGGTATAAAACAGCCTTCAACGTTCCAATAGGACATTATGAATGGAATGTAATGCCATTTGGTTTAAAAAATGCTCCTTCTGAATTCCAGAAAATTATGAATGATATTTTTACGCCATACAGTGAATTTATATTGGTTTATATTGATGATATCTTAGTATTTTCAAAAGATATTGAAGCCCATTTCAAACATTTGAATATCTTAAAGAAAATAGTTATACATAATGTTTTAGTTATATCAAAACCAAAAATGTCTTTGTTTCAAACAAAAATAAGATTTTTGGGACATTATATAGAAAAAAGTGATATTATCCCAATAAATAGAAGCATTGATTTTGCAGATAAATTTCCTGATGAAATAACTAATAAAACCCAGTTACAGAGGTTTTTATGAAGTTTGAATTATATCTCTTCTTATTATAAAGATATAGCCCAAGATACTGCTATCTTATATGATAGACTTAAAAAGAATCCAAAGCCTTGGTCTGAAAATCATACTCAGGCTGTTAGGAAATTAAAAGAAAAGGTTAAAACATTGCCTTGTCTTATGCTGAGTAATCCTTCATGGGATAAAATTGTTGAGACAGATGCTTCAGATATAGGATATGGGGGTATTCTTAAACAGATTGATCCTCATAACAAACAAGAATATCTTGTTCGTTTTTATTCTGGAAAATGGAATAATAGTCAGAAAAATTATGCTACTATTGCCAAAGAGATACTTGCAATTGTCAAGTGTGTTTAAAAATTTCAAGATGATTTATACAATCAAAAGTTTATAAACAAAACAGACTGTAACTCTACAAAGTTTATGTTTAATAAAGATTTTAAACATGATGTTTCTAAACAAATGTTTGCAAGATGGCAAGCTCATTTATCTCATTTTGATTTCGAGATTATTTATAAAAAAGGAGAAGATAATAGTCTTCCAGACTTTTTAACACGTGAACATATTTCATGAATTTTGCAGGAATGTACTCGCGAGGAAGAGGCTCTCCCTCTTATAGAGGAAGAGGAGGACGGGGATCAGAAAGGATTCTGGCCCAAACTGGCAGAGGAAAGCTTATAGCAATGAATTTGCCATCACAAAAATCTGAGGCTCAGAGCTTAGAAGAGTACCAAGAATTTCTTGAGTACAAAAGAAATAAGGGAAAAATCCCATCTTTTGCTAAAATAGTAGCAGAAGAAGAGTCTGAAGAAAGTAAGACTGAATATGTTGAAAACAGGAATCAAGAAGTAATATCGCTTGAACTGAGGGATATGCGATGGGCAAATAATCCCTGGATTTTAATGGCCAGATATTTAGATAAGGCATCATATGCTTTAGGGTCTTATAAAACAAGATCTTTCTATGAAAATATTCTTTCAAATACAGAGTCATGTGAAATAACACATTTCTCAGGAACACGGAAGGAAGTTTATAACTTCAGTAAAATTTATATTAAAAAGATTATATCTTCTGAAGAATGGGGAATAGCACCATTAAGAGAAAGGGAATTTTACTATCCCGATAATAGAAATCCCATAAAGTATAACTACTGGGATTATGTTGAAGCATTTAATAAAGTGCTACTTTATGAAAATAATAGGAAAAAACACTCCTGGTTTATAAAAATCAGCAGTGAAGCTTATGAGCAGGAGATACCAAATTGGTTTCTAAACTGGTGGACATATTTTGGAACCACCTGGGTAATGCTCCCTGAAAATTTTTCAACTCTATTTACTAACTGGATAAATGTTACTCCGAAAAAGGAAGTTCCTCAAGAAAATTATTCTTTATATTTCTTTATGGAATTTTCTATACCCTGGATTTGGAAATGGGTACCTGTTATCGGTTATACCGAAAGTGAAATACCATGTATTAAAAGAACTTCTTATACAAAGTTCTGGGAAAAAATGAATAAAGAAAACCCAGAAACTAAGCAATTATATTGCATTGATACTTTGAATTTTATAGACAAAAGAATAAGATTATATCAAGAAAATAAAAGAATAGCGACACAAAAGGAAGAGTCGCCCTTAGATCAAATCAGAAGAAAGCTCAGCATGCAGTCCAAAGACAGCAACAGGGAAATGCTAATAGAAGCATACGTAGAAGAAATGAAAAAAGATCTTCTACAGAAATTTGATGGAGAAACCCAGTCCGTAAAATCGGATACATATATGACCTCTGCTAGTCAAGATTATCAGGATGCTCAGGATCCTAATCGAACTCCAGAAGAAGTCTCTATAGAAGACGTATTTGAAATCCTCAAAGGTACTCTTAAACACAAGAACAAAGAAAATGAAGAATCTTCCTCAGCAATAGTGGTGGTAGACAAAGCCACTTGATGATGATAATAATGATGAGTCAGAGCACTGATGAGTGGAAATCATTCCACATACAACGGCGGAAATTGTTCTACAGACATGACTAAAAGTCAGACAAAAGGGACGAACGAAATTTAAAGCAGAATAAACGGATAGAAATTAAAGGAATTGGCGATAGCGACAGTTATTGGCGCCTGGGAATCAAATTTCCCTTCTATAAATAAGCAGAAGGAAGAAGGAAGAAGGCATCGGCAAAAACCAGAAGCCAAAAAACACCCCTCTCAGTTTTTAAATTTTAAATTTGTAATATTTCTAAAGTTTGTACAATTCGCGTGCAGTAGTAATTCTGTAAGTTGTTCTTTCTTTACTTTTCAGTTTGTAATTTTAATATATATTAATTGTTGTTACGGACATGTGTCCAATCCGTTAAGGGCGCCATAGAGCGTGTCCTAAAGTGCATCACGGCTTAATTAGCCAATTCAGTATTGGTCCGACCTCACATTGTCCGCCCAAAGTGAATCGACCAGTATGCTAAAGGTCACTACAACCTTACAGCTAGTCCGAGCTAGCTGGGAGAAGGACTTACAAACCTGGCCACGCCAGTACAGAGATGCCAAACGGACCGGACGAGGAAATCTCGGACGCCACCATCACGATAAGCCCAAACGTACATAACAGAACCACTGAGATACTTCCGTGAGACTCTAGGCTCGGACATCCAGAGTAACCCAAGGGCAGATCAACCAAGCAGACAGGTCTGTCCGAGGGACTAACACGGACCCAACGTGCGGAACAGTACTCTCAGAGGGAAAGGACCAAACTACCCTCCCGGCCCATTAATTAGTATTGGATTACTATTCACTAATGGGCCATGGGCCAAAGGTAGCATTGGTGTCCAAATCTGAGGCATACACTTGGCATCATCTTATGAGCTACTTCATAAGTATATGATAACTATAAATATAGCACAAGGTCCAAGACCTTAAGGAAAGTGATAATTCCATAGTAACAAGTATCTCTTGATATCTTAACCTTTCCCGCTACTATTGCATTGAGAGCTTTCATCTCTCCTTTGAGTAAAGCCTCCTTCCGGATTGACTTAGGTAATTCGGGTAATCCATTCTAACCCCCCCCCCCCCCCACTTAGTCCTTTCAGGTAGCCTTGCTCGGACAAGCCTTCTCTCGGACTTCAAGTTGGAGGTGGATCTTAGATTAGGTTACTTGTAGTAGTAGTGTTGGTGTTTGAGGTTTTATCCCTCAACATTTTGGCGCCGTCTGTGGGAATCTTTACAAAAAGATCTTGTGTTTGTGTTGTGCTGATGGCTAGAACGAAACGAACAGCTCGGACTAGTCTCAGCGTAGAACACCACCACCACGCCCACGAGGACGCCCCACTCGGGACGAAGGGCATTGTCTGGAAGGAACGCTGGAAGGAGATATCCAAGAGACGGGCGGACCGCCAGCCCATCCTCGAATGAGGAAAGAGACGCCCCGCTTAGAGGAGGCCAAAGCGTCCCTGTGAACATCGTGCCTACGGACCATGGAGAAGGGTAGCGAAGCTTCTCCGGCAGAAGCTCAAGGCCCTACCACAGGTCAACAGTTTACGATGCCCGATGGTCGCGCTGTCCGCACAAGCGACCTCGGACTAAGCGAAACTCAGTTTGATAGGTTGCTCACGATTATCCAAGGATGCCTAGGGTCTAACAATGCCCATCCTCAGCAAGCCACTCCGTCAGTGGTTACTCCGGTTCAAGCGGAGGCCGCCTTGTCAAGAAACAGACAGCGTCTGATCCAACAGAGGTTGGGAGATCAGCCGCACCATGAGGATTTGCGAAATCTTCTAGACCGACGGGCCTCTGCTTCGCAAGTTCGGGGTGAAGGAAGCCCGAATGGGAGGAGAGAGCACCAAGAAGGAGGTAACAGGCAGCCAGGAGGTCCGCGACAAGCTCCCATGAGGGACAAAGATCATGTAGCAGAGACCATTCCAGTTGTCCGGCTAGACGAACTCCCCGCGGATGTCGCAGTCCATCCACGGACAGGAGAGGTCATGACAGCGGACGAAATCTACGCCCAACAAAAAGCTTTAGAAACCCAAATCCTGAACCTCAGACGCCTGGTAAAAGACCATGAGCAGATCACTACAAGTGCTCCAAACCCTCTGTGTGATGATATCATGAGGGAAAAGGAAAGAAATAGGAACTCGGACCAAGTGATTCCGAACTTGGAATACTACTACGGGGATACTTGTCCCGTGGGTCACCTGACAAGGTACAACGGCAAGATGGATTCCAAAGGGCTGAGTGACAATACTAAAGCCCTTACGTTCTCGTCCACCCTCTTCGGCACGGCTATGGATTGGTACACCGCTTTGCCAAACAAGTCAATAAGGTCGTATGCAGATCTATCTTCTAAGTTCTTAGCACGGTTCGGAAAATCAAAAAGAAGAAAACGTACTGTAGAGCACCTGGCCGAAGTCATCCAAAGGGAACAGGAAGATCTTCGAACTTTCCTAGATCGCTTCAATACGGAAGTACTCCGAGTTGAGCCCCATAGTATTAAGGAACGGGTCCGTCACCTGTACGCTAATACTTACAACTCCGAGCTGCGGAGGAAGCTCTCTAGTCAAGAAGTGAGGAGCGAAAAGCACTTGGATGACATCTGTGAGGAGGTGATGTACGGAGAAGAATACCGAAGGAACGTACCAGTCCGAGCAGGATCGAAGAAGGGAAAGGAACTGCAAAGACAAGAGCAACGCCAGGGGAAGTTTGACCCGAAGAAGGATCACAGAAGACAAAGGCATTTACAGGGAGAGGAGTCCGCCCAGGAAATTCGCGGACTACACGCGCCTCAATAAGCCGAGATCCGACATCTTGGCCACTATTATTGAGAAAAAGTTGGACGTCCAATGGCCAAAGCCATCCCACAATCGGAGAAACAGAAATGCGAAGGGATACTGCAAATTTCACAAGAGCAGAGGCCATGAGATTGATTTGTATCGATTAAAACAGAGGTCGAACACCTGGTGAGAGAAGGCAAGTTGAAGGAGCACATATATGCGGACGAGCCCTCCAGGCACGATAGAACGGAGCGGAGGAGGGAGGATAACGCCGCACTCCACCACCGCCCACTATCTTTGCCACCTCGCCAAGAGGCTATCCGCCACGCATGAAAGTACATCCATGTGTACGGCGATGAGGCGGAAATGGAGAACCCTCCGCAAATGGAGTGATCAACACTATCGCAGTAACCTCCGGAGGTGATAGCAGAATGCAAGAGAGCGGACCGCCCAAAACCTTGGAACAATGATAGGGCGACGGTGCCCCGCGATTCGAGGAACAAATGCAATATCTTTGACGATAGCGAAATTCCCTCCTACGGGCGGAGGTGAGGAGATTGACGACCGGACGTTCCTCTTGTAGTTTCATTGACCATCGCGACTTATCGAGTGAACAAAATTCGGTGGATACCGGAGTTCTTGAATATCATCTCTAAGAGGACACTAGATCGATGGAGTTGGGAAGAATCCGCTGACGAGTTCACACCTCTATCTTGGGGTTTGGAGGAGGAACTGCGACCACCGGGAAGTGTTACGTTACACGTTTCACTCGAGAACCTTCCGCCAGGTAACCTGGTCCGATTTGTCGTGGTTGATCGGACCTTCGACTATAACGCCATCTTTGGGCGCCCAGGACTCAACCAATTCCGGGCTATTTCATCCACCTTACACAACAAAATGAAATTTCCAACTCCCTTCAGAGTAGGAGAAGAGGTAGGAAACATCCGAGAAGCTTGGGAGTGTTACATTATGTCCACGAGAAGGGCATCTGCCCCCGTTTTGGCAGTTACGGTGACCTCCGATCCGAGAGTTGTTCTCCCGCCCAAACAGAGAATCCACGATAGGGTAGGAAGCCGAAGGAGAAGTTCCTAGAGTGCGCGGATCGAGCCTCACGAAACTCTCAAGGAAATTGAGATTGTTGGAAGCCGGATAAGAAGACTAGAATCGAACAGAGATGAGCAAGTGGAGATGAAACTTATTGCTTGTCTCCGAGACAACAGGGATGTATTTGCTTGGAGTACTGATGATTTGAAGGGAATAGATCCGAGAATCAATGTTCACCGTCTGAACATGGATCCCTCGATCAAATATATCCGACAGAAGAGGAAAGACTTTGGCCCGGTCAAGGACGCAATTATATCTGCGGAAATTGACCGGCTCTTGAAAGTCGGGCACATTGAAGAAGTTAGATACTGACCGGTGCGTAATGTGGTACTCGTCGAGAAGGCCCCAGGAAAGTGGAGGATGTGCAATGACTTCACAAGGCTCAACAAGTTTTGCCCAAAGGATCCTTATCCCCTACCTCGCATAGACCAGTTGGTAGATTCTACCGCGGGATGTGCGCTCCTAAGCTTCATGGACGCATATCAGGGCTTCTATCAAATCCGGATGGCCAAGGACGACATCAAGAAAACAGCCTTCTTCATGTATGAAGGAATGTCTTCAAGGTGATGCCATTCGGGTAGAAAAACGCGGGAGCTACATACCAGCGGTTGGTGAATAAAATGTTCAAGGAGGAGCTGGGCAAGACTATGGAAGTCTACGTAGATGATATGCTTGTTAAGAGTAAGACTGAAGAAGAACATATTGAGCATCTCAACAATTGCTTTTCCATTCTTCGGAAGTATGGAATGACGTTGAACCCCGAAAAGTGTACGTTCGGGGTGAAAGGAGGAAAGTTTCTGGGATACATGGTCACGGAAAGAGGGATAAGTGCAAACCCTGAGAAGATCAAGGCAATTCTAGAGTTGCCCCATCCGAAGAACCTCAACGAGGTACAACAGCTTATTGGGCGTCTAATGTCCTTAAGTCGTTTCATTTCTCGATTTGCGGAAAAGAGCCTTCCGTTCTTCAAAATCCTCCGGAAGGGAGAGAGCTTTGAGTGGATCGCGGAATGTTCTGAGGCTTTTGAAAATTTGAAAAAGTACCTCCATGCCCCTCCGCTGCTCTCCAAACCCGTGGAAGGAGAACCACTCTACCTCTACCTAGCAATCACGGAAGAGGCAATGAGTTCAAAATGGTGCGGATTCAAGCTAATGATCATTTACCAATCTACTATCTTAGTAAAGCCCTTGCGGGCGGAGACAAGATATGTGAAGATTGAGAAATTTATGATGCTCGTTTACACCGCCGACGGTTGAAACCATATTTTAAGTCTCACAAAATAGTGGTACTAATCATGAACCTTTGAAACAGTCCTAGGAAAGCCCGACCAATCGTGACAACTCTCTAAGTGGGCGATCGAGCTTTAATATCGACATTTGCTACCAGGCTTCAAACCAAAAAGGCTCAAGTCCTCGCCGACTTCTTAGCGGATTATCCGGAGAAGGATTCAGAAAGTCCTCGACAAGGTGTGCTCGAGTGCTTAATCACCAAGCATATTGTCCAAAGCCGCCCGCCAAAGTTCAACCCGAAACCTAGAGGAAGCCCAGTTCATCAATCGACCCTTTCCTTTGTCGAAGGGGAAACTCGGTCAACCAAATGTTTCTACTTGGTGATGTTCCTAAACTCCAGGTCGACAACATCGTAACGGAAATCACGGAAGGATGAACCAGAGCGAACCTCGGCAATCGCATGAGATCTCCAAACCCAAAATATCCTTCCGATAATCGGACATTGAAGTGGATAGTTCTTCCACTGGAAGAGTGGGAGGAATTGGAATCTACCTTAAGAGCCCGGATGGCGCGGAACTCGACTATGCGATTTCCTTGGAGTTCAAAGTTACCAATAATGAGGCTGAGTATGAGGCACTTTTAGTGGGGCTGCGTCTAGCCCAGTCACTCCAAGCCCGGAAGGTCAAAGCTTACACGGACTCACAGCTCGTCGAGGCCCAATTTTCAGGAACTTTTGCTACAAAGGGTCCTTCGATGATCAAGTATCTTGAGCTACTCAAGAATGAGGCCAGCCACTTCGAGGAATTCACCTTGGAAAAGTTTGATAGAGCTTGGAACAAAAGAGCTGATGCCTTGGCAAAATACGCATCTGCTACAGCGGCTCTAGACACAAGGAGAGTAATCCTACTCACCATTACTGACTCATCCGTCATGAGTCCCAGTTCAGCGGTCATGATACTTGACACGGGAAGAAACTGGATGACTGATATTTTTAACTATCTCAAGGACTGATCTTTGTCTGTCGATCCGAAAGAATCAAGGAGTGTGCAATGCCGAGCAAATAGATACTTTATAATGGGTGATGATTTGTACAAGAGATCTTTTTCCGGGACTCAACTGAGATGTTTAAACCCACAAGAAGCACAGACCGTGCTGGAAGAGATACACAACGGAAGCTGTGGGAGTCATTCCGGGGGGAGGACTCTCGCCCAGAAAATCATACGACAAGGCTACTATTGGCCTACCATCGGTAAAGATTCCGCCGACCATGCCCGGAGATGTCAGGATTGCCAATATTACGCAAACATCCCACATCGCCCGACGAACCCTATGAATCCGTCAATCATAGCGTGTCCGTTCGATCAGTGGGGTATCGATATTGTCGGACCATTTCCGAGGGGTACCCAACAGAAAAAATTTCTCATTGTGGCGGTAGAATATTTTACCAAGTGGGTAGAAGCGAGGTCAGAGCGACTATCACGGAAAGTCGAGTGCGGACCTTCATCTGGAAGAACATCATTTGCCGCTTCGGCCTACCAAGAGTTCTAGTCTCGGATAATGGTGCCCAGTTCTCAGGACATAAGCTCAAGGAATGGCTGGCGTCCTTCAAAATCGAGCAACGTTTTACATCTGTTGGATACCCGCAAGCCAATGGACAGGCTGAGTCCACAAACAAAACAATAGTCAAGATCCTCGAGAAGCGGTTAAGAACTTCGCAAGAAAGCTGGGCGGACGACCTGGAAGGCATGCTATGGGCGCATCGCACCACTGCACGGACTGCGACCAAAGAAACTCCATTCTCCTTGGTATATGGTTCAGAGGCAGTCATACCATCCGAGATTGCCGTAGAGACTTTAAGAATCCGAGAGTTCGAAGACAAAGCAAACCGAGAAGCTCGGATATTCGACCTGGACATGCTTGAACAAAAAAGGTCTGACTCACTGGCGAATATCCTTAGGTATCGAAATCCGCCCGAACCTACAACAGAACGTCAGGCAGCTAACTTGCAAGTCGGGGACCTGGTGCTTCGACGAGCCGACATTTTGAACAATATTGGAAAACTCAAGCCCAAGTGGGAAGGACCCTACAAGATTGTCGGGGCAAAAGTAAATGGGAGTTATGAATTAGAAGATGAGAACGGGCATCTCCTCAAGCGTCCGTGGAATGCTAGAAACCTTCAGAAGTTCTATGCATAGAGATAACTGTGCGGATCTCCATCATGTCGATTGATCATCTCAGTTTCAACTACTTGTTACACGGAACTCCGTCAGTTCTGTTTCTTTTTTGTCCTTTTGCCATTGGCCATAGAGCCCGCAAGTTGTAATTGAATTTCCGGCAAATCAATACAACCTCTATCTCTCGATTTGTGATTTTTTGATTTACGCATCTGAGATTTACCGTTCGTTTAACGACAAGGAAAGCAAGAGATTTTATTCATACAAAGACGAATTATACATAATCTTGTCTGTACTATTTACAATCCCGGATCGATTATCCGGACTTACGGACGCAATACGAAAAATGCAGAAAAACGTCTCTGGAGATACGTCATCTCCCAGCAAAGATCGTTCCCCCATCGGGAAAAGCTTCTTCCGTGTCAAGCGGCAAGTCTGGTTTCCGCGGAGGCCAGGAACTCGATCTACCTGCACACAAGAGAATGGTTAAACGTGCTGGAATCCTTCATGATACCACCAAAACATGGCAATGCAAGTCCCGTGTCCGGGGAAAACAAAGTGCAGACAAGAAGAGATTTCCGCCTCACCGGCTTTAGAGACTCAAACTCTCTTGAAATTCGGAAACCATTTCCAATATAAGAGAGATTTGAACCACTAAAGTGGGGTTGGGAGAAAGCAGAGGAGATGGACAGATATACATTCAAACCGAGATCTATGCTTTTCCATGACTGGTCTTCAACAATCTTCCCCTCTAGACCCACGCCACTCTCAAGCTCAGGATGAACGCCGACTTGAGAATGGACGGGAGTCTCGAGGGGGAAACTATTCAAGAAATCATCTGATTGAGTAGATATGGAAATTGGAAGTTGGATTTGCACGACCAAGGCCAAGAGGGATCCGCAGTATTTATAGAAGTGACGAACCAATAGGCGTCCGACACGTCAGAACTTCGACGTTGACAATGGGCTTAAACTATTCATTTGGGTCAATAAAGGTGTTGGGCGCATGTGTTTATCCAATCAAGCCTAAACAAGCCCATCAACCACGCCCGAGTTTCTTAGTCATTTTACAAAAATATGTGCGTCAATATAATCCGACGAAGCGTGCACAAGAAAAAGATGGCGATCTCATCCGAGGAAAAATAGTTCGAATTTTATAAACAGAATTATCCGAACATTTACATAACAGAGGTACAATATGAAAAGGTCTAAGGATAAGTGCATGCATCCATGGGGCATACCCCGCCTTGTTCCTTCACCAGACTCCGGAAGTCGAGCCTTGGGACTCCGAGCCTCCACCTCTTTGCTTTGACACGGATCCTCCCACGGATCGGCCTTCAGCTCCCTCTCTTCCTCGGCTCTCCTCCTAGCTATTCCGGACATAGAGGTCGATCGCCTTCAATATCAAGGATGATCGGGTCATCCGCGTCCCTGCATCTGTAAATCGGTGGATGCATGCCACAAGCACGCTTTACCCAAGGTCGATATTCCTCGTCATCGATTCGACATCCCGAGAACTCCGCTTTTGTGGATGGTGGAATCAATAAAATAAAACACAAAGCGAAGAAGGGTACAACAAAGGAAAAGGAAGAACTACCACACCTTTATTTATAGTTGCGACGGGTCCTCAAGATCTCGCCACATGTTGATAATCCGACGACGGGGGAGATGAAAAGACGTAGTCATAATGACTATTTCACTGTTTCACCTTCCTCCTTCTAGAAGAATTAGACATCCCAAGGGGCGAACAGTCCGAGTATCGGAAAGATGATGGTCTGATTTCTACATCAGGTGCCATCTACAGCGGTCCATTTATAATAACTCAGCTTATGAACAACAGATAAAGAGGAACGAAGAAGAGAGCAAGTAATAGTTCGGAAACATAGGAGGTTCAACTCCTCGGATCAAATACGAAACATTGTTATAGTATGTAATGACATTCCGAGTTATCAAAAGATGCAAATCCAACAGAAAGATTTAGCAAATACAGAATTTCAACGGGGCATACCCCGGACTTCTCACTGAGGCCCAGCTTGGCTCGGACCAGCTTCACCAGCTTGAGGCGGATCGACAGGGGGCGTGTTGGAGGTGGCTTGCGCAGCAAGGGATTCAACAATATTGAACAAGTTGAAATCCGCGGGAAGGCCAACGACCCGGCAAGGCAGGGAGAACCACTTCTTCAGGAAAGCCCGGTAATTGTCGAAAGGTACAAAGCATACCTTTCAAAGAGCATCCGGGACCCATCTCGGGAGGAAGGGCCCGCCATTTCGGATCTCGATCTCACCTTCCTCAGTGACGAGTTCTGCAAACTCACACGCGGCCAACTGTTCATCCGAGACACTGTCTACAGGGACTTCCACACCATTAGCATCCGCAGAAGGGATTAACCCTTCCGCCTTCCAGTTAAAGTCCGATGGAAGTAGTCCCTTGGACTGCAGTTGCGCGATAGCGGACACGAACCCATCCAGGCGGGAGGCATCGGATTTGTCCGCCGTCAAGAACTTGAAGGAGTCGGACTCCATGAAGTCACGACCAGCCTGAAGACGGGCATATTGGAGGCCTTCGAGCAGAAAATCCTTGGAATCCAGAAAAGCCTTCATCGACTTGTCGACAAAGTTCTCCTGCCAGTCGAGGTCCGCCTTAATCTCTTCCCAGCTAGTCTTCAGCTTATGGAACTTCACTTCGTGCTCTTTCAGACGCATCTCCAATTGCTTCACCTTCTCCGCCTCATCCGCGGAAGTGGCCACAGCCTTGTGGAGGTCCTCCTCAATGGTAGCGCGTTCAGCGGCCTTCCATTGCATGGCCCTGACGAAACAGCCGAGCTGCAAGAAGTCCGTAAGAATATAAGTTGCACTTCTGTCATACTAAGAACAAACCAAGAAGAGCATCCAAAGATTACTTACCCGTTGGTATAGCCCATCCAACCCTCCGACCGCTCAACCTCGTGGAGTCCGTAAGCCACTTCGTACTCCTTGTCAGAGCAACTTGGTCAGAAGAACAATGGACTATTCTTTGTCTCTTTGCGCGGGAGGAGCCTCGGTTGCTCCTCTCTTGCGTCCCGAGGTAATGGCATCCTGCATCAACACCTCCCGTTGTGGTGCAGCAGCAGCGGAAGCCTGGGACTTCGAAGCGGTGGCGCTCCGAGTGACGGGGGTTTTGCCCTTGTCGGGCACCGCCAAGGCCTGAGAATCCTCTCCAGCCTTGTTCCGCCTTTCTTCCTCCGCGGCAAAAACTGCGGCATTCTTCGGATCTGACATGGGAAGACCCGCGGAAGTGTTGATAATTTTAGTCCTCTGACCAGCGGCGACCTCCAGGGCTTGCTGCTCTCTCTGCAACTTTTTCTTTTCGCGGAGTGTCGACATGATGTAGTCGAACCAATGAGCTGCACAATAAACCAAAGGCGTTAGATACAGACGGGTTAAAGAAGAATTATCAGAATTGCGGAAATACGTAATCAAAATAGAGTATATCGAAGAAGAAAGAACGCTAAGTTTCAAGTCAACGAATCCTTACTAAAGTCCGTCTTCCCTCCTACATCCATCGCTTTGTTAGTCCGCGGTAGGGAAGTGGTCGTGATTAATCCGTGAAACGGATAAGTAGGTGGGTCATGCTCTTTGTGGATTGCCGCCACCCACGGAGCCACGTTCTTCGGAAGGGGGTGCCAATCCGGGATACTCTCTCTGAGGAATTTTGTGGGCAGCCCCCATTGTTCCCTCTGTCTCTCGGACGTCCCTGGCTTCAACGCCATCCGTACAAAAATGTACCTATCCCACCACTTCGATCCCAGCGACGAAATGGAGTCCGAGATAAAATTGTAGGGTTTCCTATTCATGAAAGTATAGAATAGTGGATTCTTCGGACTGAACGAGATGTGGAAGAGCTGCCTAAAGTTCTCAAAATTTACGGGCTGCCCTTTCTTCTTACAAAAAACTACAAAGCAAATAAGGTTACCCAGGGACTTGGGGATAACCTGACTCAGACCTATACCAATATGGTTCAGAATTTTTTTCAGTTCTGTGGCAATGGGGATCTTCCATCCGCAGGAGAAGGCCACCTCATGCACGCACATATATCCAGCGGGAGGGTTATAGAATGCATGCCCGGGTTCAGGGATCATTATTTCTACGGACTCGGGGATCTCCCACTTTCGCCTCCACTCGGGGATGTCCTCCGCCCTAACCCTGGATGGACACGTAGGAAGAAGTCCGTCCGTGTTTAGTTCTCCAAATTCGTCCGCTATTGTAACATCGGACGCAGGACGGGGGAACTTGATTCGGGCAGCTTTCACACCACGATCTTCAATTAATGGAAGACTGGACTGAACGGGCGCAGCAGGGTGTAGTGCAATCCGCCGACTGGATCGTCTAGGGGGACGAGCGACAGGAGATCCTTCTCCTTCTTCCTCCTCGTCCTCATCTTCCTCTTCCTCACCATCTTCTTCCTCCTCGATGACACCTTCAGGTCTCCCGGATGTGATTGGGTTGGACGGACCTGTTTCCGCTACAACACGGTCCTCCACCCCAGCCTCAAACATCTCGACTTCATCGGCCTCCGATCATTGCCGCCTTCCCGCTCGCACCTTGATTCGCTCGGATCCCCGGATGTCACAATGCCACCTATAGTCCGAGATTGGACTAACGGCCTAGTCCTAGCAAGGTCACCCCGGTCCACTGAAACATCGGCCTGCGCTTCTGTCGCACCGCGAACTCCGTGCCCAGCATCAGAATCTCTAGACGACCCAAGCTCCACAACTACAAAATCTCTCGCGAACAAGGTCAGATCCACGGACCCAGTCCCTGAATCTACTGCGTCATTATAACTGGGGCCTCGTGCTGGTTCTGACTACCGCTCCCGGACATCCTAGGGCAGAAGGAAACAAGTCAGGAATGATGGTGTTGATTGTCCGAGAGTTCGTTTAGGTAATTTCTTAAGTCAAAGAAAGCTTACGGATTTCTACTTAACGCGCCGTTGGCACTATCACCTACCTTGCCCGAAAAGGGCAAATTCTGAAGACTGTGCCAATTGGCACCAACACATTACCAAATAAGCATGCATAATCAAATTTTGGTTACAGTCGGCATACACATGAGATGCATCAACAAGATACTGGCAAAAAATTGGCATGCAACAGTACGGAGGAGAAATTGTTTCAACTAAGAACGTTGCTAAAGCCTATCACACGCAACATCGGCAAGAATAGACTCGACAATTTCATATCCGAGCAGGGCAAAAACATATGAGCACGAAGTAAGCACATCGTGAAAAGGAGACAACTTAGCAAAAGTGAAGATGTACGTACTTGATAAAGTTGATTTGATAAGTTCGAACGAACGACTAAGCCTTGCTGCTTCTCCGAGGGTACGGATTCGAAGAAGAAACTTTCAAATTTTGCGACTCTTGCTTGCTCGGACGTGTCTTCAAACGCTCGGATTGCTTTGCGATTGCTCTGAATTTCGAGATTGCTAAAAGTGTGAAAGTGACTGATGGGCTGACTATTTATAAGGGCAATTTGGGAAAAGCCAAGAGTCACATCGCTTGGATTTGAATCCCAGCCGTTGATCCTCTCCAATCCAAGGGTTGTGCCGCTTCGCGAGTGGATGGCTGTCAGTACGTCGCATTTAATGCTTGACAGACGCGTCACATCAATCGGACTTGGAACCCCAACCGTTGATGTCGTCCTGATCCAACGGTCACGTCCCTTTACTCGGGATCTTTCCCCCGTGGGCCGAACGGAGCTATTGGGCCTCTTGGGCTTATGGACCAGCGACCCAGACGGATCAATTTGACAAAGCTGTCTAACGGACAGTCTCCAGAGGGCTACACTACATCCTAACCGTACTCGGAACTATATATCTCGATTACAAATACCTTTTCCATCTGATCCGAACACTTACATTAATCCGATTTGTAGAAGGAAAAAGGGGAGATATATTCAATTCCTGAACACGGAACACGGATGACGGATCTCAAACAGAAGGGATCTTTTACCTTTCTTCAGTTAACGATTCGGACACGCTCCACAACACACTTGTTCTTTTCATAGTTACCAACTATCTTCTAGTAAGATACTTGGAAACTAGGGGGACATATGTTGTTAGGGACATGTGTCCAATCCGTTAAGGGAGCCATAGAGCGTGTCCTAAAGCGCATCACGGCTTAATTAGCCAATTCAGTACTGGTCCGACCTCACATGGTCCGCCCAAAGTGAATCGACCAATACGCTAAAGGTCACTACAACCTTACAGCTAGTCCGAGCTAGCTGGGAGAAGGACTTACAAACCTGGCCACACCAGTACAGAGATGCCAAATGGACCGGACGAGGAAATCTCGGACGCCACCATCACGATAAGCCCAAACGTACATAACAGAACCACTGAGATACTTCCGTGAGACTCTAGGCTCGGACATCCAGAGTCACCCAAGGGCAGATCAACCAAGCAGACAGGTCTGTCCGAGGGACTTAACACGGACCCAACGTGCGGAACAGTACTCTCAGAGGGAAAGGACCAAACTACCCTCCCGACCCATTAATTAGTATTGGATTACTATTCACTAATGGGCCATGGGCCAAAGGTAGCATTGGTGTCCAAATCTGAGGCATACACTTGGCATCATCTTATGAGCTACTTCATAAGTATATGATAACTATAAATATAGCACAAGGTCCAAGACCTTAAGGAAAGTGATAATTCCATAGTAACAAGTATCTCTTGATATCTTAACCTTTCCCGCTACTATTGCATTGAGAGCTTTCATCTATCCTTTGAGTAAAGCCTCTACTTAGTGAGACTACAGGCTCGGACATCCGAGTCACCCAAGGGCAGATCAACCAAGCGATGTGTCCGTCAGAGGACTTAACACGGACCCAACGTGCGGAACAGTACTCTCAGAGGGAAAGGACCAAACTACCCTCCCGACCCATTAATTAGTATTGGATTACTATTCACTAATGGGCCATGGGCCAAAGGTAGCATTGGTGTCCAAATCTGAGGCATACACTTGGCATCATCTTATGAGCTACTTCATAAGTATATGATAACTATAAATATAGCACAAGGTCCAAGACCTTAAGGAAAGTGATAATTCCATAGTAACAAGTATCTCTTGATATCTTAACCTTTCCCGCTACTATTGCATTGAGAGCTTTCATCTATCCTTTGAGTAAAGCCTCTACTTCCGTGAGACTCTAGGCTCGGACATCCAGAGTCACCCAAGGGCAGATCAACCAAGCAGACAGGTCTGTCCGAGGGACTTAACACGGACCCAACGTGCGGAACAGTACTCTCAGAGGGAAAGGACCAAACTACCCTCCCGACCCATTAATTAGTATTGGATTACTATTCACTAATGGGCCATGGGCCAAAGGTAGCATTGGTGTCCAAATCTGAGGCATACACTTGGCATCATCTTATGAGCTACTTCATAAGTATATGATAACTATAAATATAGCACAAGGTCCAAGACCTTAAGGAAAGTGATAATTCCATAGTAACAAGTATCTCTTGATATCTTAACCTTTCCCGCTACTATTGCATTGAGAGCTTTCATCTCTCCTTTGAGTAAAGCCTCCTTCCGGATTGACTTAGGCAATTCGGGTAATCCATTCTAACCCCCCCCCCCCCCCCACTTAGTCCTTTCAGGTAGCCTTGCTCGGACAAGCCTTCTCTCGGACTTCAAGTTGGAGGTGGATCTTAGATTAGGTTACTTGTAGTAGTAGTGTTGGTGTTTGAGGTTTTATCCCTCAACATTAATAATATTGGCCTAATGATAGGCTAAGTTTGGTTTGTGTTAAGACAGGTCTAAATTATGTATTTACTATAATTATGGCAAAAATGTTTTACTGTTCATCGGTTACTATTCACGACAGAATTATGAATTAAACTAGACTTCTATTACTTACTAAAAATAAGATAGATAAGGTTTGGTATTGGAATCCGGCGTATTAATATATTCCGATAGACATATGAAGGTACTGTTTGCCCCTCTAAGCCGAAAGAAATGGCGTCTCTGGGCTGTTTTGTACTGATAATTATGTCTTGAGAAATATCTTAATATTGACAGATTCTATTCCAGTAATACATCCTGATGTCATCTTATTGTTAGTTCGTAATTTGAATTCTGATTAATGAAGTGATTCTAGCTTGAATAATGTAATACATGGATCAAGTGGTTTTGCTCCTTTTGATTTCGAGATTATTTATAAAAAAGCTTGTTCGTTTTTATTCTGAAAAATGGAATAATAGTCAGAAAAATTATGCTACTATTGCCAAAGAGATACTTGCAATTGTCAAGTGTGTTTTAAAATTTCAAGATGATTTATACAATCAAAAGTTTATAATCAAAACAATATATATATATATATATATATATATATATATATATATATATATATATATAATTTTTTTTTTTTTCTTTTTTTAATTGTGTTTTTTTTAAATTTATTTTTAGTTATCAAGCAATTAATTAATTGCCTAATTATTAAGCTTAAGATTAGTAATCCAAGTTAGATAGAAATTCTTCTTCTGCAGTGTTTCTCTTTTCTTGCCTCTCTATTCCTTTCTCTCGCCTCCTGCCTATTTCTTTCACGCTCATCCTCATCCAAAATCTTCTTGTCACCTTTATTCACGCAAAATCAGCTCTCCAGTATCTAAAGACTCTCACGTCTCTATCAAATTTTCAGCTCTTTCTCACGCCAAAACTCTATGTTTATATCTGCAAGAAGCGTAGAAAGAAAATCACCGCAACCTTCGGTCACTTTTTCCTCGTTACTTCTCTTGATCTTTGTTGCTTGCCAATCTTCGCCCTCATTCTTCTATCGACTCAAGGAGGCTAAAAAAATTTCTATTCGGTTTGCTCTAGCTTGCGACTCATCCCTAGGTAAAGTTCTTCTTTATCGTTTTCCGCGGGTTGGGTTTGTGTTTCGGGATTCTTTTCCAGAGTTTCTTAGACTGTTTTATTTGTTCCGTTAGATTGCCCTGCTTGTTTGATGTGTATGCTCTGTTTTCTGGTTATGCTGCTACCTGTTCCTACGTTCTGCATGTCATCTTTAAAATTCGTTCTGGTGCCATCTTGTTAATCAATTATATGTTCCACTGTACGAATTTATTTGTTGTATTTACTGTAGCCGGGTGGCTATAAGTGTAGGTTTAAAATCTCTGTGTTTAGTAGTTCATGGGTTCAATTCCTAGCAAGTGCTTTGTCTTTCTACCGCAAAATTGCAAAAGTTGATTCGTGATACATATGTATTAGCTATGTATTTATATGCTTAATTGCTTCTGGTGTTTCATGACTCGTTTTGCATTATATGTTAATGGGTTTTAGTCTTGTGAGAGTCGTGGGTTAAAGGGATAGTTCTTATAGTATTGGAATGGTTTCTTACTGGCCGGTACCCTTCTTACTCAGGAACTACGTATTTTGAGACTTGACGAGAAACTTTCGACTGTGAGTGTTCTTTAAACCGATTCCGAAAACCAAGGAAGTACATTTGTTTTATTATTATATATACGTACTGCATCATAATTTCCAACTCATGCTCTTTCAAAAATTGCATCGAAGCTACTTTCACATGCTTTAACTAAATTCTCCTTACTGCACGAAAGATTGATTTTGATATAATTATGAATATATTATGGCTTGATTTGATTTGCTTAAACGACCGATATGTGCGCAAATGTGGTAGATGTTTCCGAGTGGATATACTTGGGCAGTGTGACTGTCAAGTTATTCATAAAGTTCCTTCGCTTACTTCCCCTTGACGCGAGGCAGAAGTCGCCGAGGTCTTGGTGGATAGTAGTGTTTCACCCCTGTACCATTGCAGGGTAATGTCTATGTCAGAGTCATTCTCTGTCTGGAGCGATAAGGGCTTGGATAAGGGCTTGGACTGGGGTTATAAGGTTGACTGCACCAACAAACGACTGATTATACTGTTCTGATTGCTTCGTTATATGATTGTTATTTTTGGATTTATGATATGATTTTCCTATTGATATGTTAATTGTCACTGTCACACACGAACACCACTGAGATTTTTGTCTCACACTCTTTCGTTTTCCTTCCTTGTAGATTCCGAGAAAGTTGGAGTACCGAGTCGGGTAGACATTCAGCAACTAGTGTGAGAGTGGGTTTTAATTGGGATTTTTTGTAACCTTTAGCCGCTGCTTTTAAAAATAGTGTCTTTCGCAAGTCAACTGTTAGAATTTAGCTTTTCAAAGCTTTTAGAATGTCTTTTCGGTATTGTTCTAACGCCCTTGTCTTTTATTGAGTGTTTTGATTGGTAGTTTTGCCTCATCATCCATTAATCTCTTAGATAATACTAGTGAAACGCAAAATGAACATTTGAAAAGTGGCAAAAAGCCCGAAGTAATGAAGAAGTTGAACCAGGCTCGTAACATAAAGTATCTATGGAGTGGAAGCTTTAATATAACATCAGTAGATTCAAGCTTTAAGTCCAATTATGAGATGTCGTTTTTAGTATTTTGCTATTGTAGACATCTTCCTAGATGTGTTTGGTGATGAGCATGAAAAAAGATGGGTTCATTCAAAGAGGAATTGAGGATACAGAGAGCTCCGTATATGATTTTTGTTAGTAAGGTCAATAAAGAAATAGAAAGCGGAATGGAAGTGTGATAGAGGATTACAAAAAATAAAGACAATTGAAAGAAGTTAATACATAGGATCGATCCATGAAAACTTTCCTATTGATGACCGAAAGATTGGCAAATGGGCTGACATAGAGAAAATATGTGGTGGTATTGGTCGGTATGGTCTAAAAATAAATAATGTGGTGCATACGGAATGGAATGTAATGGGAGATGGGAAAATAAGATAAACAAATGGAAATAAGTAATAAATGGTACCGACATGCGTTTTATTCCTATTGATGACCGATAGATCGACAAATGCGATGCATAAACAAACCTATTATTGGTGTTGATTGGTATGGTCAACAAAGGAATGAAACAGTACTTACGGAACATAATGTAACGGGAGATCGGGAAACAAGATATAGATTGAAAGAATTTTCTACTTGGGACTAACATGCATTGCATTTCTAATGATGACCTAGAGATTGCAACATTATAACTTATATGGACAAAACACACTAGGATCAGTCGCTAGTAATTCTGACAACATGATAAACAAATTGAAAGAAGTAATTCGTGGGAGATGAAATGCGTTGCACTCCTATTGATGACCTAGAGCTTGCAACCGGAACTGATATGGACAAAATGCAGTGGGAGTAGTTGCCAGTAATTTCAACATGCAACATGGACTATGAGATCATAAAATTATGGATTATGTAAGCAATTTAAAGTGTTTGTGCTTTCTACGAATTAAATACATTTTTTTCATTTCGTGTTCGCACACACTCGATGGTTTGGCTCCAAACACTTCATTAAAATAAATATTGGATAGTCCGGCATGCAAACCTAATGTGAACAAAAATACACGCCACTCATTAATTAAATAGGCCGTAATATAGTACTAGTAGAGTATTATGCTATTCAAATTTATTTAATATTGTGGTTGTAATACATCCACGCACGTCGTTAATGTAAAATACACTCATTTTCAAGATATGCTCGATGCACCCTATTCTAAAACAAGACTACAAAGATAGCATATAATTTATTAGTCGTAATCTCCCATCATCAACAAATTTCTATACCGGTGATTCCATGCTTTCCCATCCAAAGCATCCATATTCGAAGAATGTTTATCTCTTTGTCATTCCATAGTGAATTATGAACTCGTTCATAATCCCAGTTTCAATTATATCTTAACGCAAATGGTGTAATTATAAGTAGTATATAACCAAAAAATTTGGTGCATGGAGAAGCGTGTATTATATCGAAAATCAATATGATCTTCCATTCTTATATCCTCATCAGACTTTCATCTCTTACAGAACTCTGAATCTGATCGATACCAAATCATATATTTCATTCTTATCTCTAACTTTTACTCTTCACCCGGGCTTCATCTTTTCCCTTTTATTTTACATCGATCAGATTGCTTCCCGTAGTATCTTAGATATGCTCTGACCGAGAGAAAATTCCCCAATTCTATATTCGATTCAAACCCAATTGAATTGTAGAGTTTCTTCTCCTTTTATCCCGGAGAGAATGGCACAAATGGTCCTACGTTTTGGACGAATTGGCGCATGCAGTCACAGTTTCAGCGACTTGGCAAGCGTAGTCCTGCTTTCTTGCCAACTTAAGGTTCGTGGTCCTTTTTGGCTGACGTGTCGATCGGATCAATGCTCACTTCCGATTTTGACTTCCAACTTGGCTGACACATCATCAGAGACTTAAAATAAAATCAAAAATTGAATTTGAAAAAAAAAAGAAAAACCAAAATAATTAAAACAAAATAGAATAATAACACATATTATGACATATAATGTCTATTACCGTTATTATCTATTCAAAGTGACAAAAACGGGAAAACCAAAGAACACAAAAAATGCTTGGATTCTTCTGGTGAGACTGAGACGATGATTACTGAGCGGCCGGAATTCTTGAATCACTTGCCGGCGCCTGTTCATGGTAAGTGTTTGCAATTTTAGGTCGAATCTCAAACTAGGGCTGTTCGATTTGGGGATTTTGAATTAGAAACTAGGGTTTACTGTTTCGATTTGGGGATTTTCAATTAGAACAGTACAAAAATCGAATCCTACTACTTGAATGCTACTTTCTTGTCAATGGTCCCTCTTTTCAGTGAATAATGCTGGTAGGTTTGTGTGTATTGATTCCTTCTGTCCCCCCCCCCCCCTGTTACTCTCCATTCATTTCTTTATTCCGAGTTTGACTGTGTACTTTGTTTATGATTTTTTATTTGTCTTCTTATGTATTTCTCCTTATGTGTGTATTTGTTTTTACTGTAGCTCGTGCAAAAAGTTGTTTTACTCTCGTGTTACACTATGGGGGAAGTTTGTACCTTGTCTCAATGGTAATGCTAAGTATGAAGGTGGCAAAATCGGAAAATGGGATTACTTTCTGCTGAAGAACATTAGTGTTGGTTGGTGAAGGCTTACTGTGCAGAATTGGGGATTGTTGAAGTGAGAAAAATCCATGTCAAGATACAAGGTGGTTGGCTTTTTATTGCATCAAATGCAGACTTGAAAAAGGCTTACAAGGAGTATGTGAAAGACAGAGAGTTCCATTTATGGATTGATGGTGATGCTGCCATTGATGAGGGGACTGGAAATGATGAAGTACAGAGTGACTATGGTATGGGTGAAAATGATGTAGGGTCTGACAATGAGCTTGGGGAGTCTAACAATGAACAAAGGACTGAAAATTGTAGTGAAGATGATGTGTACCATTCAATCAGTGATAGTGACTTTAATGTAGATGGAATAGATGATCAAGAAATGGAAGAAGATGATAATGACTATAGCTTGAATGTTGACAGGGGAGTGACAGATGAGATGGCAGCCCTAATCAAATTAAGCACTAAACACTAACAATCAATTCATACTAGCCATCAATAGTGCAAGAACAACCACAAACAAATTCTGAAATTTTTTCACATTAGCATCTTCCTCCATCAATTCCTCCTTCAGCGATGCATTTTCCTCAATCAATTCCTTCATCCTTGCATCAGTCTTCACATCCCGTAATTCCTTCAATTGCTTCTTCAGAGTTGCATTTTCAGCCATCATTGCATTCATTCGTTCCTCCATTCCATTGATCATGTTCAAAAGTCCCGGAATAACTTGAACAGATCTTGCACACATCTTGGGATCGAACCATTGCCAATATTTACAACCTCCACCATCCTATTCAACAAAATAGCAGAAATTAAACACCTAAATGGAAATCTAAATCCCAGAACTAAGAGAAATTCGTAAGAATCACAGAAGAAATCAAAGAAATCTTACCCTGTTCGCACACTGTACCCATCTCCGACCGGGATTCTTCTTCGTCCAAGACATTTTTCGCTCCGCAATTCTCCCGCAGTCACAAAGTCGAGTTTCGTCTGATTCGTACGAGCTTGCAGATGAAGTCGACATGGTTCAATTCGTTCAATTGAGAGAGCAGAAAAAATTAGGGTTCTTCAATCTAATTTGGGGGTTCTTTATAATGTGTGTTTTTCTATTTTTTTCTTTTTTATTTACTCTAGTCTTGGCGGGAATTTCGCCGCCTAATTGTTATATATTATTATTCTATTTTGTTTTAATTATTTTGGTTTTTCTTTTTTTTTTTCAAATTCAATTTTTGATTTAATTTTAAGTCTCTGATGATGTGTCAGCCAAGTTGGAAGTAAAAATCGGAAGTGAGCATTGACCCGATCGACACGTCAGCCAAAAAGGACCACGGGCCTTAAGTTGGCAAGAAAGGAGGACTACGCTTGCCAAGTCGTTGAAACCGTGACAGCATGCGCCAATTCGTCCAAAACGTAGGACCATTTGTGCCATTCTCACTTTTATCTCGTCTCTATTGCAGGATGGGATGAAGGCTGTTGGACAAAATTGGCAGCACCCACTTTTATCGTAATTTGAGTGATTTTTCTAATAATTGCCACTTCAGTTCGTTGCAAAGTAATTCTTGCTTAATACACAAATTTACAATATTCAGGAGTGTTTTCCTGACTATTGCTTAAGGATAGGAGAATTTTCATCAAGATAGTTATGTAGGCATGGGTATGTACAGTCCGGTGTTTATTAATGTAGATAGACAAGTGATTAGACTTGAAGGTAACTAGATGGCAGTAATTCTAAGTGCTCCATTTGGACACAACTGCATATAGAAATTCTCATATAAGAGATATGTGATAAAAAAAATAATACAACCAGTCGAAGTTCAGAGCTGGAAGGGTAATGCTAAAACAGCCACCGACAGTGGCAATATTGGGGTTGCGGCTGAGAATCTGGTGGAAAACACTAATTTACCACCTTGTTGCTTGTTGTGATCAATGATTGTGTTTCTCTGGTTTTGGATGCGATGTGTGTGCTTTGGGGCTTATTTTGTTCAAGTTGGTAGCTATATATTGGGTAATTTTTTTTATGTATGTTGACCACTTAGATCATCTTTTCACTTGATATAATCGGATATTTGAGTAATGAATCATGTTGGTGGTAATTTATATAATCATATCCTTTTCCATTGCCTTTTTTCACCTAACTAGTTTTTTGTATATATGCCGCCCTCACAAGATACGCCATTATATTTAACATGATGATAGATGATACAAAGGACATGGAGTAAGTTGACATTCCGGGTGGATTATATTGATATGTTTATCGCTAAGTTGTGGAGAATTTTTATTGCTTGGTTTATGGTTCAGTGAGTTGAGCGGATGGTTCAGCTCTAAGGGGCTGAAGTCAGAAACTGAAGGAGATGCATTTGAAGCTCCTAAGTTTGAGGAGTTGCAGTCTAGTTTGTTGAGTTTGTGAACAAAGTTGCATAGATCGGTAGAGTGAGTA
Source organism: Plantago major (assembly GCA_026545765.1). Classification (NCBI taxonomy): domain Eukaryota; kingdom Viridiplantae; phylum Streptophyta; class Magnoliopsida; order Lamiales; family Plantaginaceae; genus Plantago; species Plantago major. Next base: position 103,569,040 of record CM048840.1, read on the forward strand.
TTTATATCTATTTTCTTATGCTTTTTCTAACTGGCATGTTGAATAAGGCAAGGTGCATTACCTACATTTTCTTAATTTAGAACATTCAGCTGGAATAGGGACACATGGCGAGCGGAAGTTTGGGACATATTCTAGCTTGTCGGAGGAGATATTTGAACTGGTACGATTCACAATCAACTCAGGTGTAGATGCAACTAAGTATGTTATGGTCCTTGTGGATATTGCACTTGAGATTGGCACTATGTTGTCGCTGATGGCAATTGTTCTGTGTGAAAGCTCTTCAAAGAAATCAGTGCATATTCCTTGAAGCATCAGTTCTATGTCTTGTTAATAATATAAGACACGAATAGGCTGGAAACATAATTGTAGTGTTGCAGACAGTGATGGTCTATCGGTTGTGTTTTGTAGCTAATCTAATTGGGATACCTATAAATTTTATTTGTTTGTTAGAAATGTGAAATTGGCATACAAGAAGACAATGAAGCTGTATGGCAATTTCTTACCTTGAATATGGACACGCCGACTTTCATTTTATTTGGAACAATTAGCCCAGTCGTTTCAAGACTTCAAATTTAGTTTGATGATGCTCTAATAATTTGCCCCACTACATTTAAAAAATTACAAGAGAACTCGTAACACGCTACGCGTGTTAGGCAAGTTCTAGTAACTAATAATTCATTCCTGATCAAGGATCCACAATCGAGGAATGTATATCTCACTTTACGGTAAAATTGAATGTTCTTCGCTATCAAATATGAATATTATACACGCCATAAACAAGGTTTATGCACTAGGTTTAGTTCAATTGTAATGCATACTAAGCGTGCATAAACAAGGTTTATGCAATAGGTTTTATGTAAAAGTCATAATTCGCGTCGGAAGCATCCAAAATCGAGGAAGGTATATCTTACTTTACTATAATATATATGTGTGTGTATATATACATATATATGTATATATATACATATGTACTATATATACATATATATGTATATATAGTACATATGTATATATATACATATGTATATATATATATTCTTCATTGTCGCATATGAACATAGTCCGATTTATGTAATCTATATTATACACGTACATAGATAAACCAGGAATAAGCAATATTTTTATGTGGGCATCATAAAAATGGGTGTATGTAGTATATATCTCCCATTTACTGTAAATTGCATGTTTTTCATCATCGCATATAACAAATTCAATGCGTACATAAACCAAGATTAAGCAATGGTTTTATCAAATGACACAATATTCCCTGGTTGAAGCATCCACAATCACTCATTTGCATCTACATTTATTGTAAAAATAGCATTTTATCCATCGTCTCAAATGAATAGATTTCAATCCTAAATTATAAATGTCCTACTCAAACAAATTAAGTTTAAAAAATTAATTAATTTCACACCAAATCGTGAAACTTATCCACCAAAGGTTCCCTCACCAAACACAAAACTTATCCATCAAAACATATTTAGCAACCTAGCTCATTCACAACCTGTGCATTTATTTTTACAAGTAGTACAATTAGTAAGTGCCACATTTTTCCCATTCACAACCTTGCTTTTTCACCTTAACATAAATCTATTGATAGATTCGATGTGGAAAGCCTCACGTGTATAATGCGCCTCTATTCTTACTTTCCAAACCCAGTGAAGTTAGTCCCAAAAAAAAAAAAAAAAAGGAATCTAGCTCATTTTTTCGTTCATTTCCGAAGGAGAACAAACCACCGAACAAGTAACTCAATTCTCCTTTTCTTTTATCTCATTCACATGCATATGTTCTCTACACTTCTTTTATGCAACTTAACTCTAAAACTTCCATATTTCATGGATTAAAATAATAGATGATGAATATCTGCAAAATTACCACATCTTTTTCAATTTTATATCTAGTCTTGTTTCTATGGCCACTCATAGAATTAATGGTGTGTGTTATAAAATTATAGTGGTTTTGTCCTTTTGCACTCTAATGCCATTCAATACTTTTGGTGATTTTATTGTGAAATTTTAGTAACTTTAATTTCAGTTGCTTGACTTGGGGTTAACCATTTTTCATATTGCAAGCTGGTATTTCAACTTTTCTCGGTTGCTCCGGCACCGACCCTGTGGTGGGCGAAAATGTGAACTTCGACGCGAAAGAGATTCAATTTTTGTATGGGGTTTTGTCGTTTTGCACTCTAATGCCATTCATATGTTTGGAGATTTCTTTGTGAAAATTCAATCACCTACATTTCAGTTGCTTCACTTGCAATTTTCCAATTTCCAGGTCTGGTATGGGAACTTTTTCTGGTAGCTCGTCAAGCAACCTTATGGTGCATGAAAACCCAAATTATATTTCAATAAATAGCTCATGTCCAAATGAAAAAATTTGTTCTGGAATTATTCATGTTTCCGCTCTATAGACAATCCTAACCAATGGAACAAAAATCCTAGCAAGATATTATCGGTTGATGTTGCTCGTATTAGCAATGATAAAATGGTTCCTCATGAGTTTATGAGAAATAAGAATGCTGCTGCTACTAGGTCATTCTCAATTCAAATTTTGGTGCCTACATTGTGAATTTTCCGCCACCCGCATTTCATTTTCTTGACTAGGGTTTTCCCATTTGTCAGGTCTCAGGGTGGTTTCTCAATTTTGTTTTGTGGCCCCCCCCCCCCCCCCCCCCCACCAACCCCTTAGTGGATGAAAAGGCTGATTCGGACTTGGACGAGCTCCGAGAAGAGGAGGTTTGGAATTGCATAGAGGCCTCCCCTCCCAAAACACCAGCACGATCTGGAAATTTTTCGCATGTGGACAGAGCCACTTCTGGTATCTTTCCGGCCTCAGCTCCTATTGACATTCCTAGTCGCTGGAACAAAAAGAGAGAATGGCAAATCTAGTCCTAAAGTTTTAAAGGTTTGGCACATGCAGTTTCACGTTTCGTCGGGGTGCCAAGTTTAGTCCTAAACTTTAGTCGGGGTGTCAAGTTTAGTCCTAAACTTTTGCCGAGATTTGAACTTTAGTCCTAAAATTAACTTAAGTTTTCCAATTTTCATGGACTAATTTGCCGAGGTGGCACAAGGTTTGACTTTGAATAGAATTACAGTAATGCATGTTCTTAAAGGGAAAATAAATAAGAAATAAAATCAAAACAGTAAAACCTAATTGATCAACCTTACAAAACATAAACACAAGGTTTATTCTTTCAAACATTCAAACACTTCTATCCAGCAAAATGCTAATCCGAGAGCGTCCGGAATTCTTGAGCAATCTTACGGCACATGTGCACAGTAAGTTATGTCTGTCCCAACATTCTTCTTCTAGATAATTATAGTTTATTATGCCGATTTATTTCTTCTTCCCATGTACACACGCGCCGCTCGAGATTCTTGGCCGGAAAATAGATAATGCTTGGTTGCATGGGTTGGTATCTTATGTTATGTCGTGTAACATTTTCTTGAATGAAGTTCATTTTCCATGCATTTTCTTCACTTTGTTCGGTCTCATAAATTGATCACAACTGAAATATAATATAAAAACTGGGGCAGTTTGTTTTTTTTCCTTTTGTTACTTTTCCCTTTTATTCTATAATGTTGTTTTACTTTTTTTATTCCCAGATTTTAATTTTAAATTTTAAATATTTTACTTACAACTGAATTTGGCTGGAGTTAACATGTATGACATGCGAGCTGGTCAAAGTCAATGGGTGTGTGGTATATGTAATTGCCACCTCAGCAAATTAGTCCATTAAAATTGGAAAATTGAAAGTTTAGGACTAAAGTTGACACCCCGAGGAAAGTTAAGGACTAAAGTTGACACCCCGAAGAAAGTTAAGGACTAAAGTTGACACCCCGAAAAAACTGTAGGACTAAAGTTGACACCCCGACGAAACGTGAAGCTGCATGTGCCAAACCCCCAAAACTTTAGGACTAAATTTGCCATTCTCCCGGAACAAAACGCCAAGCAGATTTGACGATGTCGATATCAGTGATGACGAATGGATTCCTCCTCATGAGTTTTTGAAACTAAGGAGGGCTACTTATACGGGTTTTACATGGTAATTCTCAATGTGCCAGGGAAAGGGAAGGCACAATAACTAAACCATTCAGTACAAAACCAAGGCAAAAACAAAGTCTCTCTAATCCAAAATAAGAGTTCCCATGGTCATCTATACTTTCCAGTAAACTTGAACTTGATGTTACTTGATTTAATATCATAATTATTTCTAAACCACTTACCTCCAACCATTATCAGACTGAGAATATGTTCTTACAATTAGTTTTTTTATTCCGTAGCCACTGCCATGATAGAAATTTTATCTGATCACAAATTTCCATCCAGTTTGGGTCCTTCCCTTCAAACACCAATAAATTTCGAGACTTCCATAAGTTCCACGTCGTACATCTCCAAATCGTCGCTCCTACTGGGTGGTTTTAATTAAGATGCTTTTGATACTAGGTCGCATAATTCATTGGACGAACCCATGGATCCTTGCGCGTGCGCACACACACACACATGTGTGTATATGTGTGTGTGTGTGTGTGTGTATGTGTGTGTGTGTGTGTGTGTGTGTGTGTGTTATGTATATATACATAACTATATATGTGTATACACACACAATTAATATATATATATATATATATATATATATATATATATATATATATATATATATATGTATATGTATATGTATATATATATATATGTATATGTATATATATATATATGTGTGTGTATATATATATATATGTGTGTGTGTTATATGTATGTATATATATATATATATATATATATATATATATATATGTGTGTGTGTGTGTGTGTGTGTGTGTGTGTGTGTGTGTGTGTGTGTGTGTTATGTATATATACATAAATATATGTGTATACACACACAATTAATATATAAATATATATATATATATATATATATATATATATATATATATATATATATATATTTATATATATATGTTAACTTAACAAGCAATTAATATTCCCTATATGATCAGAGTTGATATATATGTGATGATTTAATAAATGCTGCAAAACCCTCACCTGGTTGGTTATTAAGCCATGAGAGAAGTCGTATATATATGTCTTGGCATGGCTTAAACAAGACACCGTGATGTTTGCAGCCAGATGTTTTAATTTTGGTCGACAAAGCTTCACCAGGGAAATTTGTACTAGACTTTCTTATGGATCTCACCTACATCATGTTCCTAATACTATATGTAGTGAATCTTCTTAATCACTGGTGTTTGATGACTTATAAAGAAAAGGGGGTAAATTTATTTTGCTTTAAAGTAAACAGTAAAGCCCTCATATAACACAAATTCCTCTAATTTTATTACTCATTCTCTTAATTGATTCTGAAATTCAAATGGCCGCAGAAATAAACAATAAACCTGATGACCAATTAGTTGGGAACTTGTTGAAAACCAAGGAGTTAAAATTAAACAAGCAAGGAATAAACATTAACCTTTTTAATTATTTTTTTTAAGAAGAAGAAAGTAAAGAAATTTACTGCAAAACAATATATAACCAGTAACGGGTAAATTGCAAAACTGGTCCTCTAAGTGGCCGTCCTGTGCGTTTTCGGTCCCTACGGTTTCCATACTACCAAAATAGGGACAAATAGGACGGTTTTGGAGGTTTTTCGGCCGATTGGAGTGGCGATTTTGGTCCTCCTCTTCAATTTACTACACATTTGACTCCGAAGTTTTGTATTTTACAAATTTACACCAAAATAATTTAAAATAACCGATATAACTTATTTATATCTCAAAATAGCCCCAAATATTTTATTAAATAAACCCCGAAATTAATTTTCTCTTCAAAATATACCCCAATAATTTTTTTAGGAAATGTTTTTGTCTCTTCAAAATACAACAAAGGATAGTAAAATTTGGGGCTCCAAATCACAATTTGCTATGAGTCGAATAGCTCGATTCGAGCTGTTCTGACTCCTGTCTGAGCTTCAAGCTCGACATGGAGTTTTTCTGACTCAAGTTTGAGCTTCACAAGCTCTGATTTGGAGCAATTATTTTTTTTCTTTTTTTAAAAAAATAAAAATAATTGGAGGTATTGGTGGTGGAAGGAGGTCGAGGTGGTGGTCATGGTATGAAGGTGGTGGAAGTAAGGTGGTGGTGGTGGTGGTGATTGTATGAAAGTGGTGGAAGTAAGGTGGTGGTGGTATGAAAGTGGTGGAAGGTGGTGGGGTGAAATTTGAAATATTAAATTTTTTGGGGTTTATTTATAAAGATTTGAAACTTTTGGTGTATATACGATGATATATACAGTCCTCAGGACCATTTTCGAGAATCGCTAGCAACTTAGGACCAAAATGGCACGGGACGGCCACTTAGAGGACCGTTCTTACAATTTACCCATCCAGTAACACTAGGAGTGTCCCTGGATAAAACAAATACACATTAAACATTAAACCACAAATAGAAAGGCATGAGACTAAAATGTACATTAAAGGTTGAAAACCACAAATTAAATAAACATTAAACCGATATATTATGTTGATTCCACCTGCTCCCTTGGTTGGGATATGGGAACTCATCATTCGAGGTGGGTTCTCAAACCAAGGAAGCAGGGGGGTTCACTATGTGGAACGTCTTAAGCGTCAAAAGTACAGAGTGATGATTTGACAAACAAAAGCGTTATTTGATTGAATAATTCAATCAACATATATAAAAGGAATGAGATAGGGTTGAACAACTTAGTGCAGGCTCAGATTGCTAGCGAGATCAGCAAGATTACAATCAAGAGGTATCTCAACCAAATATGCAAAGCCCCTTTGTCGCTCCATTCATATAGCTATAATATTTTTCCCAATACCAATTTTCTAAACATAATTGGGTTGAGATCCCTCTAATCTGCATCAACCTCTTCCGCTGGAAATCAGATGCTTTGCCGTTTAAGTTTCCAGGATATTAATAAGTTTAGTACTTTTAAAACATTATGTTTTAGCCCACGTAGAATTCTGCTCTCTAAATATGATTCACATTTTTATGGCAAAGTTTTCACAAATATCACTAAATGTTTTGATTCCAATACCCCTTCATATTTAGGTAAACACGAAGGTGACACTCAGAACTATGAATTTTTTAAATTGTTACCACTTTCATGGACTATGTACCCCAAAAGAATTTAGGAAGCATTTCTTTCAATTAAATTCAACACATACTTAGGAGGATCTAGGACTTGAAGACCATTTAATCCATTTTCGCCGCTAATATTGTTAAAATACTCCATTTAATATCATATATGTCCGACAACCCCATCTACCGGAAGATCCAAAAGGGTATCTTTAATACACCCGAACAGGGAAAGTAATGTATTTAGATTTTAAACACAAAAGGGCATAAAATCTATATAATTTTGTGTATATTTTAAAATTCGAAAAAATTGTTTCAAGTTTTATACACAATTGTTTATCATTTTTAATTTATCTTATAGTTATTCTTTTTTAATAATGTGCCATTGAGGATTTGGCATGTTCCAGTACGATCGACCAGGATGACTTTGTTGCAAGAATATTGGACCTTTATTTGCGAGAATATTGGTCAAGCCTGCCAACCGTGGACTAAAATTGTCGATGGGACAAAAAGCCTGGCGAAGTCTTGAAAAAGCTCGACGCTTGAAACATCAAAGATTCTTGATCGCATTAAAATATAGACAATGAACGAAATTCCACCATTTTATGTTTATTGCATGTTTGGTTATATGCGATCTTTGAATAAATTTTATGCATTTGAAGAAGTCTTTCAAACTGTTTTTGTTAATGAGCATGGACCAAGGAGAAAGAATCAATTGGTTTGCCTAATGAACAATTAAGGAGACAGAAAGTGGCGTGAGAACGCACGTGTAATAGAGGAATGAGAAAAAGGAAAAAAAACAAATTGAATTAAAGAAGTAATAAATAAGACCGACTGATGGCCAACTTTCCTAATGATGACTAGGAGATTGACCAATGCGTTGATATAGACAAAATGTGTTATGGCACGTTCAACACACAAGTCATTGTAGGGGCGGAACGGAATGTGATCAATGGACAAATACGTGTCACGTTCAAATTGATGATCTATATATTGGCACGTGGACTGATATTGACCAAAGGCGATGGAAGTATCGTAATGACCAAAACTGTGTTGCATTCGAATTAAAGACCTAGAGACTGGCACGTGCAACCTCGACTGTGTATCATTGAATTATGGGCTCCTTCACAAAATCCACTTTTAGCCCTAATAAAGATGCGAGACTTTCATGTTGGATTGTGTCTCAAACCCTAACTCAAGTACCTTCATCGTATGAGGAATTTTTTGTGATTCAAAAATTAAATTTGTGTGGGCCCTCGTCCAATGAGCACAATACATATCATATATCAGTGAGGTTAGTGTGATTCATGATTCGAACCCATTATACCTTGAATTCAGCCAAGGTTGAGTCTCGATTCATGACAAACTGTATCAAAAGGAAAAAAAAAACCTAGCACTATAATTTGGGTAAATAGTTGGTCCTATATATCAACAATTTTTATGCTCATTTAGAGCAACAAAAAAATTATAACATGGACAACTTAATCATAAAACTTGGATCTCATACATAATATGAATAGCTAAACCAAATCTATGAAAGCAAAGCAAAAACACAAACTAAACTTGATCGAGTAATAGTCAGATGCACCTTCAAGCAGGATTTCATAGTTGTGTTACCCGAACTCTTCAATTCTCCTTGCACACTCGTGTCAGGCACTTCACATTAGGTCAAAAGTGAGCTTTATTCTTGAAATAGCGCCGTGTCCGGGTAACATAGTTTCACAAATATGTTGCATATTAGGGTTATAGTATGTGCATATTTAGTTGGCTATATTTATTAGGTTCGAATATGTTTAGGCGGTATCCACCCCCCCCCCCCCCCCCTTCCCAACACACTTACTAGTTTGTCCTCTCTAGTTTGTCCAATTCTTGTACAAGATTGCCACACACCGGTTCGCCTCCAATTTTGTAAAAGGGACCGAAATCACGGTCCTGAAACATGTGCTCGATCCGAATTCTCCTTCGTTGCAAATAAATAGATCTCAATACAAGATTAGACCAACTTTAAATTAATAGTGTCCCCTATAACAAATAAAAAAAGAAAAAAAATAAAGGAACAAAACTTATCCACCAATCCATTTTAAATGGCCATAATAAGACATTTATTAATTAGGCTGGTGAAAGAATTGGCAGTGTGTGTCATCCTTTTCCAACCCCACCTCACACCATTTTCATGTTTCTAAGGGCTTAAACATATCCATCGACAGATTCTATGTGAAAACTCTCACATTTATAGCCACTCTATGTTTCACTTTCCATCCTACAGTCTAAACACAAGAGGAGCACAAATTCTTTCATAATTTTCTCTCCAAAACAAGTTAACTCATACTCTTTCTTTCTTCTTATTCTTCTAAATATCTGCCATCTAATCAATTTCACTTTTTAAGTGTCATTTCCTTATCTGATTTACATTTCCTATGGGCGTCTCTTTTTTATTAAAATAATATATTTTTTTTGCAATTTTGCATCTTGGCATGCTGGTTTAATGTTGCTCTCATTCATCTGTATTTCACTTGTGTGACTTGAGTTTTTCAATTTTTTAGGTCACAAGGTCGAAAATGAGTCTGACAGTTTTGGTTGGTGGCCCCCCCAGATACTCATTTTTGGACAAAAGAACAGATTCCGACTCGGAAGATCTCCAGGAGGATGAGACCTGGGTTTGGAATTGCTTAGAGTGCTCTCCTCCAAGTTCAAAACCCTCACCTGGAAGTTTGTCACCTGTCCAAAGCGCCGGTTCTGGTCCGTGGAACATAAAGCCGAGCAAGATTCCATCACTTGACATGGCTTCTTTCACAACTATCCCCAAAGTGAAAGAAACAGCAATGATGGAATCTAGCTTGACATCGTTTTGTTCATTTCCAGAGGAAAACAAACCTAACAAGTTACTCGCTCAAAGGTTCTCTAACATTTCAATTTTGCTTTTTTTGTCATTTTTCCCTGGCATTAATGTGCGTTTTGGATTTTTCCTATAGAAGAAACTTCAAGTTTCAATTTGATAAAAATAATAGCAGATGAATATGCGCAAGACTATCGCATCTTTTGCGCATCTTGTCCAGTTTCTATTACCATACTGAGTTTTAATGTTGTGTGTCACAAATTTTGTAGTTTTTGTCCTTTTGCAATATAATCCCATCCATTTTTTGGTTCGGTGCAATAATTGTGCAATTTAATTTCTGTAATTACCTGCATACAGTTTCTTAACGTGGATTTTTTTTGCAGGTCCCAAGGTTGTATGGCAAGCTCCTCCACCAACCCCGTGGTTGAAGAAAAGGCTGATTTTGACTCTGAAGAGTTCCAGGAGTGGGAGATATGGGCCTGCATGGAGGATTCCCCTCCAAATGCAAAAACCTTTTCACCTCCTGTCTACAGTGCTAAATCTGGAATTGGAATCTTCCAGCCCTCGGCCGCTATCGACATTCCTGGTTGCAGGAACAAAAGGACGAGCAAGATTGATGCTGATTTCGGGGATGACAAATGGATTCCTCCTCATGAGTTTTTGAAAATGAGGAGGGCTGCTTATGCTGGATTTCCTTGGTCATTCTCGATTTGTCCGGGTATTGGAGGGAGGAACGATACCATTATGTTTAGGAACGCCATCTTAAGGGTGACGAGAGGTTTATTCGGCTAGTAGAATTGTGTTGTGTGTGTGTGTATTTGTCTTTGTTTAATGGAGAGAAAGATAATTACCTTTTTGTTATATTACCCTATTAGGTTGCAATCGTTGTGCAATTTATGTACATCAGTCTTTGTTTAATCCATAATCTTTGTGTCAGATATATAATCATTAAATAAATTAAAGACGCTTTAGATTTTGTATAAAAATTAAAGAAGGTTTCGAGAAAACATTGATGCCAAGAGAGGTGATGTACGCATTATTTATAAATGTGTAATGAAATGCTAAACTCTTCTCCTTAAACCAGATTTGGTATCACGTTATAACTTATACTATTAAGGAAGGTTCTAATATTACATAATATTAGTATTAATATTGTATCAATCTAGAATATTCTATACATTGTATATAAGTATGTAATTGTCATATGTGATTAGTAAGAATAACAATTATTCCATTTATCATTATTACTAACTAGTTTCCATGGATTTGGTAACATATACATAAATAAAACACTATATCTAGTTGCATTGACGACGGTTTCTAAGTGTTGCAATAATCTCAATAATTTATATAATCCCTATTTAAGGTGGGGAGGTGCAATAATCTCAATAATATATAGTATAATTATCATGGATTATCCGTAAGATTAATGCAAATGTAATGTGAGTATTTATCAACTTTAACTTGCATTAAGCTCTTTAGTTGAAGGCTCAAAAAATGTTACTAATAAATGTTTCACTTCACTTGGGGGGAATTGCACGTGCATTTACCGAGTTGTACTTGTTAAATGTTCATTTACAGAGTGTTATAAATATATTACCATCATTTTCTGATGGATTTCTGATTAAAGCATACATGAATGACTAGATATGACTTTTTTTAGTTATATTTCTAAAACAATTATAGTAACACTTGCATGCTTTTTACGAAATTCAACCTTTGCAATTTCTTACTCACACTTTGAGTGATATGGCTCCAAATTCTTCCTTATAACAAATGTTGGATAATTCGACATGCAAACATAATGTGAATTCATTCATATTCTTCATTCAAAAAGGTCGTGAAGGCAGTAGAATATTATGTAATTCAAATTTATATATGATTTTCTAGTTATTCATCCGCATCCATTTGGTTACCGTAAAATACACGCCATCTCAAGTATATAATCCATGTCCAAAGCAAGGAGACTACAAAGATTCCATATAATTTATTTGCTAGAGATCTCAAGTCATTACCCGAGTTTTATGCCGGTAAATCTGCGCATTACCATTGAAGCATCCAAAATCGAGGTATATAAATATGTGTTTACAGTGAACTTGAATTTTCTTCGTCATCGATTAGAATAAACTTCAACTCTAAATTATAAGCTTGTGCGTAATCCAAGTTTAAGCAATAATTTTATTTGAACAGGGTAATAATTTATGTCTGGAGCATCCACATTCGAGGTATGTATATCTCTCTTTACTATAAAATTACACGTTCATCATCGATTGCCATGAATAAATCACTTGTATTGTATCAGTATACTCTATTGTTTATACAAATGTGTACCCAGATTTGGGCAAGTCATTTTGGCCTTTTACCGAAGAAAAATGAGTACAAAAACTAGCCCTGTAAATTAAGTCCACATATATGGACTTTATCCAAGTCCATTGTGTAACGAGCAGTCCAGTCCAGTTCACATCTTAAATTATATATGATAGATTATGTAAATATTATTTTTTTTTTTTTTTTTTTGAAAAGAGAAAATTTATTGATTCACACAGTTAAAGCACAAGATGTGCCTTAACCTACTGAACAACGATACAAATAAGTCCGGAAATAGCACAAATAAAAGCTAGAAAGACCAAGACAACATGGGCACGCCCAGTACATCAACACAATTTGTAGCAGAAACTTTAAGCCACAAGAAACCAACTCAATCAAATTATGTTCATAATCGCAGCTGGAAATCTTTCCCAGACCACCAAAGTGTATGCCAAATTCACCAAATTTATGTTCCTCACCCATTGCCAGGACATGAATTTTATCAAGTCAAACGTTTCCTGTATTGAAGTCTTATCGCCCCTGAAGATCGCAATGTTCCTGGCAGACCATATGTACCATACCGTACAATGCCAAAAAATCCGCAGCATCTCCTTGTGTTTGCCATGAACCGATACTGAGAAGCTAGTTAGTGATTCACTAGTATAGCTTAATAATAGTTAGAATATTAAAGAATCTAGAATCTTAATAATAGTAGGTTTAGTATAGCTTAGTTAGAATAGCATTAGTCTAAAACTCTATATTGTACTCTTGTATTTATACCCCATGGTTATCAATGAATTCCTCACGGAAAACATTCTTTCATGGGATTTAGTACCCCGTCCACCTAATGTCAATGTTATTCGTTCTATGTGGATATTTGCTCATAAGGTGAAATCTAATGGTGAATTTGAGAGGCATAAAGCTCGTCTTGTAGGTGATGGTAAAACTCAACAGGTGGGCATTGATTATGGTGAGACGTTTAGTCCTGTGGTGAAACCGGCTACGATACATACAGTTCTAAGTCTTTCTTTATCCAGGCAGTGGCCGATTCATCAATTGGATGTCAAAAACGCCTTCTTACACGGAGAACTCAAGGAGACTGTGTATATGCATTAACCTATGGGTTTTCGAGATCCGATTCATCCGGATTATGTTTGTCTACTTCGCAAATCATTGTATGGTCTTAAGCAGGCTCCCCGGGCATGGTACAAGCGATTTGCAGATTATGTCTCCTCTCTTGGTTTTGTGAACAGCAAATGTGATACGTCTTTATTCATATACCGACAGGGTTCAGATATGGCATACATATTACTATATGTTGATGACATTATTCTCACTGCTTCATCTGACTCACTACGATGTTCTATTATGAATCTGCTTGCCTCGGAGTTTGCAATGAAAGATCTTGGTCCTTTGAATTATTTTCTCGGTATTGTGGTTACTCGTTATAAAGATGGTATGTTCTTATCACAGCGCAAGTATGCTGAGGAAATTATTGATCGAACTGGCATGTCCTCATGTAAGCCCTCCTTGACGCCGGTTGACACGCAACCCAAGACGAGTAGTACCTCGGGTGCATTGTTTGCGGATCCGGCTCATTATCGCCGTTTCGCAGGTGCTCTTCAGTATTTGACTTTTACCAGGCCCGATATCTCCTATGTCGTGCAACAAATTTGCTTGCACATGCACTCTCCTCGTGATATTCATATGCATGCTCTCAAACGCATACTTCGATATATTAAGGGCACCTTGGATTTTGGATTGCATTTGTATCCATCGGCGACTTCGGCTCTTGTCTCCTACACGGATGCCGATCGGGGAGGTTTCCCAGATACGCGTCGTTCGACGTCTGGCTATTGTGTGTTCCTTGGTGATAACTTGATCTCGTGGTCCAGCAAATGTCAACCTACGATGTCTAGATCCAGTGCTGAAGCTGAATATCGAGGCGTAGCAAATGTTGTTTCCGAGACGTGTTGGCTTCGCAACCTTCTGCTTGAGTTGCATAATCCGATTTCCAAGGCTACGTTGGTGTATTGTGATAATGTTAGTGCAGTTTATCTGTCTGGCAATCCAGTTCAACATCAGCGCACGAAACATATTGAGATGGATATTCATTTTGTTCGAGAACATGTCACACGCGGTCACGTTCGGGTCTTACATGTTCCTTCTCGATATCAGATTGCAGATATATTTACCAAAGGACTGCCGAGAGTTTTGTTTGAAGATTTTCGGACGATCTAAGTGTTATAAACCTCCCATTGCGGGGTGTGATAGATTATGTAAATATTAGTTAGAATATTAAAGAATCTAGAATCTTAATCATAGTAGGTTTAGTGTAGCTTAATTAGAATAGCATTAGTCTAAAACTCTATATTGTACTCTTGTATTTATACCCCATGATTATCAATGAATTCCTCACATAAAACATTCTTTTAATATCTACTTTGACCCATTTAATTGGACTAGGGCAAAACTAGTTAGATCCAGTTTTATCTATGATTGACCAAACCGAAATCTCACCCTCCTCAACTTCTTCAGATGCTTCTTCTTACGCGTTTCTTCTTCACGCGTCTTCTTCTTCAGACATCTTCTTCGCCTCTCTTCTGACCACCTTCTTCGCTGCATCTTCTTCTTCAGACGGAGACGCCATCTCCGATCTGATCATCAGACGCCCTTCTTCTCTCTTCAGTCTTCACCTTCTTCGCTCATCAACAGAAAGAGTTCTTCCCGGAAAAGTCTGGTGGTTGAAAAGCATTGGTCTGGGAGTCGAGTGAATGGAAACATACTCTTCTCTCTCTTCTGCTTCTGCCAGATACTTCCATTTTAGATGCAATTAGAAGCTCATCGATTTGGGTTTTCTTCACCAACAGTATGCACATCATCTGATTCAAGCGTATATAAACTTCCAAAAAAATGGATCGGTCCAGTTTAATCTGGATTGGATCAAGATCTAGTCCACATTAGATTCACAAAGTGGATCAATAGTAGATGTGAATTGGACTTGATCTAAGTCCACATGAGTGATGTGGACACAAACCAGACTATGAAATTTGCAGGGCTAACAAAAACGGACCAAGATAGCTATATAATTCACAACTTGCCTTCGACAAAAAATGTCCATACACAAACCAGGCATGTACGCGGGCGGGTGTGGGCGGTTTTTTACCAAATATTCAACCGACCCACCTATAGCGGGTGGACAAAATATTAAGCCATGGCGAGTGAACAATTTATCAAACCACGGCGGGTGGGTTGAGATTTAAGCGGGTGAATGGCAGGTGGATGGCGGGCGGGTTCAACGTATAAAATAAACATGCTATAATATGTTCGAACAAGATAAATATAAGTTCCAATACAAAATAAAACACTCATGTTAAAGACAATCACCATACATATGTATAAGTTCCAATAAATCCAAAATACAAGTACATTTGATTTCAAATAGAAGTCTAGATGAAAATGTACTAGACTCATGTTGGTGATAAAAAAAAAATTCTTCCAAACACATGTTGCTGCTTGTTATCCCTTCCAGTCATCAATGAGTTCTTTTTGTTGCTCTCTTTCATGCTCTCATATACTCATATTAATTCTTATTTCTTATATTTACTATATAACTATATAATAAAAATAAAAAAATATATATAATTTACATGGTAGCCTCGCACGCCACCTTCAAGCGGGTGATTAAATTCGACCCATCATGATATTTTAAAATTTCAACCCATGTACGGTTTGCATGACGGATTGGCGGGCAGGCGGTTTTTTTTTTTTTATGTACAGCCCTAACACAAACCAATTAGTTTTAGCAAATGTTTTATATAAATGACACAATAATCTTAGTGTGGAGCATACACAATCGAGGTATTAGCATCTTATTTGTTGTAAAACTGATTCCACCCACAACATACACTCCAGACCATATTTAGCACTATATATAGTGCATTAATTACAAATAGAACAATTATTAAGAGCCACCGTTTTTCCATTCACAACTTGGCTTTCTCTCACCTTCATATATGTCGACATAGTCAATTTAAAACCCTCACACGTAGAATCAGCCTCTCTTTCAAGTTCAACTTTCCATCCAACATAGCCTTTTCACTTCCACCCAAGTTCAAGTGAGACGATCCAAAAAAAGAAAATATGGAGTCTAGCTTGACATGGCCTCTTTCATTTCCAGGGGAAAACAAGTCACTCAATTTCTTTTTTCGTCTTATCCTTCTCCTCTTTCTCCTACCCATTCTCCTTGATTTTAGATTTCATTTTTCCCTCAAATTTAGGTTTTTCAATTATTTTAATTATAATTTAATGAATTGCAATTTACTCTACGTACTTTAATTAATCACACAAACGTATCCAGACATTTCTACTAATGCACATATACAGAGACTTTCCAAGCCAATAAGTGAATAAATTTTCTTTGTTTACTATACATTTGTATCTTTCTTGTGACACCCCGTTTTTTTATCTTGCATAATTTAAATATTACTTGGGCATGTCTAAATGTGAATTTAATTAGTACCTATGCATGTCCAATTTCTTGGTTTAATTGTTAAAAATACATGTTTAATTGTGAATTCAATTTATTTGCTTTAGATGTTGCATTTTATGTGTGTGTCACATTTTAATTATGTACATTTGACCCTAAAATTGTACCAAACGTTTTTTACTCTTAAAAAATCTGATTAATTATCATTAGTTAGTGTGTTTTAATGTTGGTGAAAAATTTGAAAGGTCACTCTTAATTTGGGTCAATTATTATTGGTTTTATCATGGTTTTTAAGTGATTTTAAGGCATTTAAATTGCCAATTACTCTTGGCTCTTCACCCTTTCATATTTCCTCATTCCCACCTATAAATAGCCTCATATGCAACCCTCTTTTGCCCCAGCAACATTCTGAAAATTTTGCTAAAAAAATAAATCCTCCAGTACTATCTTTTCTTAAAAGTTTATAGCAAGTTCATCTTGCAAGTACTTTCTAAGTTCTTGCTCTTTCTAACACTTGAAAAGGTGGGTGTTCTACAAAACTATTATATGTATACTATCAAAACCTGGAAGGTAGTTTAAATAATGTCTTATTCATATATATGTAATGCATGATTTTTCAAAAACACATACTCTATTGCATAAAACGAATGGTAAAATATTTTTGCATGCTTCCGCTGTTTCAAAAGTATATATATGTATATGAATTTGTATTGTTTTGTTTGTTGACGGTTCAAGAAAGATGCGCATTTGGTTAAGGTTCATTAGCTTGTAGTTTGGTTAGTTGTGTCTAACGAACTACTCGTTTATTTCCTCTGCCCATTCCCTTTAAATCGAGTGATAGAAGCCTTTGCTGATTTCTTGGGTCGTAGAATTCCACCCTTGATCATGACAAGGTACTGAATGGTTAGGTTGACGAACTTAACAGGGAGCTATAAGGCCTGTTTAATGTGGGGTTATAAGGAGCGGCATGAAATAAATTTTCCCGAAAGTATATGATATTGAGCTTATTTTGGATTGTATGTTCTTGAGTTTTATTATTGATATTTAATGGAATTTCAAAACAAAAAACTTTGAACACTCATTGAGGTTTTTCTCACGCTTGTTTTGTTTCCTTCCTTGTAGGTGAGATTGTGGCAGAGGATGAGCAACCGACAAACTCAACAAACTAGGAGTGTACTTGGGATTTGGGGAATTTTTTCATTTAAATAAATTGTCATCTTTTGTATTTTCGGAAAGCTCATGTCCTTTCTGTTAGTTACAGTTTATTTTGCATGACAAGGATGTTGAAAATTATCATGATTTATTAGCTGAATAATAAAATTTTGTTACAGAAACTAAGACACGAAAGGTTGTCTATAACATCACATATGTTTTACAGAATGTTTCGGTTGGTCTTTCGCTTGACGTTCCGACTGGAATTTATTTTTTAAAAAAACATTAAATTCGGGGCGTTACAAGTGGTATCAGAGCCTAAGTTTTATACTTGGGCTAAACCAGGATAGGGTCTTCGGACTTTTGGGGAAAATGAGTGAGAAGTTTGTTGAGTTGCCGGTTGATCATTCATTGCTCACGTCCGAAGTACTATTTCTTACCCTCATGGTTAATTATAATTGTTTTTCTTCCGCTTGAGATTCTTTTTTTTTTTTCTCTAATCCTTTCTAATTTTATTTTTATGGAGCATGGTTTCATTAAAGTCAAAACACTTAGATTTATGCTTTTCGTATTTTTTTTCCTTGCTTGTCTCTCTTATTCTAAACTTCAATTGTATTATGTAAATTGTTGATCTTGTTTTTTTGTCTTTGTCTAATTGTGGCCTGGTGTATAATTATGTGATGTTACAACTTAGATTAATATTGTCACTTAGTTTAGTGAAATGTTTATTTTTTTAGTCACTTTGCATTAGAATCATGAGTTCGATTAATTTCCAAGTTTAGGCACTTTATTGTTTAATTTACTTATGCTTCACTTTAACGTTGTTTCATTTTAGATGGCTGGAGAGAAATGTATTATAATCTTCCGTACCAGTAATCCACCTACTTGCTTTAATCCCTTCAACTTTAATGAGGAAAAAGGAGACTATCCTAATGTTGTAGTACACAAATTAATCACTGAGATAGATAGTTATCGGGCTCATAACATAAAACAATCTGAGTTCCTTGGAAACCAACATTTTAAGATTAAGGAATTGGAAGCTAAACTCGTTGAAAAGGAGGCAATCATTGTACAAAAGGATGCAACCATTGCTGAAAAAGATGCTTTCATTGTTGGGAACAATTTACTTTTAGCCCAAAAGGAAGCGATCATAGCCAACAAGGATGCACAAATTGCTGAACAGGTGGAACTTATTGCTATTTATGAAAGTGGTGCTCTTTTGGAGCCAAATGAAGTTGGTGTCCCGGTCCAGGCTGCACCAAATCCCATAGAAGAAGAGGAAGATCCCGAGGAAGATCCAGAGATTCAAGGTGATGATGAGGATATGAAGGATGGAGAACTTGATTCTTATGACCCAATGCTGAACCCTGGAGATACTATCTATGTGGGAAGTTCTGATGATGATGAAGATTTCTCTTAGTTCCCTCGATTTAGTTTGAAAACCCCGTGGGCTTATTTATCCTCTTCCGTTGGCGTTATCTTCAACTAGTTAGCTTTATTTGGTTACTTATGCTTCAAACTTGTGTCTTTTAAATAAGTTACGATCATGGTTCATGGTAGTCTCATATGCATGTACTTGGCTTATGGTCATTAAGTTGGTTTGTAATTGTTGGTCTCTGTATGAAAGTTAGGCAGCAACTTTGGTCGTGTCGTTTGATGTTTCAAGGTCGTTTCAGACGTTGTTCCAACAACGTTTGTTTTCTCTATTTTGAATATTTTGGAATTGTTTATTTTTACGTTTCAGCACCTTCAAATTCTCTTTGGAGTTGCTTGTTGTAGATTTTGCTTTAAGATGCTTTACGTTTCTTGTTGGACTTTAGAATTAAGTGGTCTTTCTCGAGTAAATTAGATTAATTCTTACTCCTTACCCCCTTTCTAGAATGCCTCCAAGAAGAGCTAAGAACTCCAACAACAATAACAATGAAGCGGATCCAGTTCAACAAATGTTGGCAGCCATGAAAAATTTGGTTCAGACTTTGTCTAATAATCAACAACAAGCAAATCCACCACCACCACCTCCATCTGACCAAGTACTGGATCGATTCCTTCGTTTTCGACCTCAAAAGTTTCTTGGTGAACCAGATGCTAGAAAGGCTGAGTTGTGGTTTGAGTCCATACAGAATATGTTTAGTGTGCTTCAATATAGTGATGCTCAAAGAGTTGACTTGGCTCAATTCCTTTTTGAAGGAGCTACCCTCCATTGGTGGACTTCAGTTGAGTTAAGATGGAATGGATTGAACACACCTAAAACATGGGCTAACGTTGAGAAAGAATTCATGGACAAGTATGTACCCAGGATTGTTCGGGATGGTAGAAGGGATGAATTTAACAATCTGGAGCAAGGTTCCATGACAGTTGCACAATATGATGCTGAGTTTACAAGGCTTTTACGCCATGTACCATTTTATGCCAATGACGAACGTGAGAAGGTCCGCTTGTTTCTGAAAGGCTTGGGGACAGATATAAAATACAGCTTGTTTGGTAGCGAGCCATGGAGGTTGAAAAGGGTTATTATGAAATGCGCATGAAGCAAGAACAGAACAAGAGGTCTCATCCCGGTTCTAGTTCAAATCAAGGACGAAATGTGCAAACTCGTTATCAACAACCCATGCAAACCAGTCCTAGTGCAAAGCCCCCTTCCAATGCACCCCGAGCTGGGGTCAATCAATTGTGTGGATTTTGTGGTAACAAACACAATGAAAACCAGTGCTGGAAGAAGAATGGACTTTGCTTAGTTTGTGGCAGTAACCAGCACCGGATAAGTGACTGCCCCTCCAAGAGGACTCAGCAAGGTGCACCAGCGTCTAATACCAACCGGGCATCTGGACCAAGGGCTTCAAATCAGAACCAAAATCCAAGAATTGGGACAAGAGCTGGAAATAGTGGAGCTGGCCAGAGTGCAGCAAGAACTCCCGCAAGGGTATTTGCTATGGATGCCCATGAGGTCGATGAGTCTGCAAATGTGGTGGAAGGTACAATTCTTGTTTCTAAAACCACTTGTAAGGCTTTATTTGATCCTGGTGCAACACACTCGTTTATTGCTAGCTCATTTGTTGAATCCCTTAAGTTTAGTCTTGATAACTTACCTTATGCGGTAGAAGTTAGTACACCTATGGGAGGTAGTGCTCTAAATATGTTAAGGAGTGTGAGGTTTCCATATTTGATAGGATCTTTCCTGCGAACTTGATTCTTTTATCGATATCGGGATACGAAGTCATCTTGGGTATGGATTGGTTGTCTAGAAACAGCGCTCGTGTAGATTGTCGCTATAAGACTGTAATGTTGGGAGAACCAGGGAGTGAACAAGTTTTGTGGAAAGCTGATCGGAGTTTGAACGAGAAAACGATTTTATCATCTACTGAGGCTAGAAAACTGTATTTAAATGGAAGCGTTTGTTTCTTAGCTTACCTGATTAATAAGCATAAGGCTCAGGAGAAGCTTTGCGAAGTTAGGGTTGTTAGAGAATTCAAAGACGTCTTTCCGGAGAAGTTGAATTCCCTTCCTCCCGAGCGCGAAGTAGAATTTTCCATTGAGTTGGCTCCTGGAACTGCACCCATTTCTAAAGCACCGTATAGAATGGCCCCTGCAGAACTTAAGGAGCTTAAAACTCAACTCCAATAGTTGATTGACCATGGTTTTATTAGACCTAGTTCTTCACCTTGGGGTTCACCTGTACTATTCGTAAAGAAGAAAGATCGAACTTTGCGAATGTGCATCGACTATCGAGGATTAAATCAGGTTACAATTAAGAACAAATACCCATTACCAAGGATTGATGAGTTGTTTGACCAGCTGGAAGGCTCAACGTATTTTCCAAGTTGGATCTTCGTCAAGGGTATTATCAGTTGAGGGTCAAGGAAGAAGATATACCCAAGACTGCTCTAAATTCCAGATATGGACATTATGAGTTTGTAGTAATGCCATTTGGTCTCACGAATGCACCGGCTGCATTTATGGACTTAATGCACCGGGTTTTTAGACAATACTTGGACCAATTTGTCGTTGTCTTTATTGATGACATCTTGGTTTATTCAAGATCTGAGGAAGAGCATGAGCAGCACCTCAGGATTGTGCTTACAACCCTACGCGACAATCAATTGTTTGCAAAATTCAGCAAGTGTGAATTTTGGTTGTCTCAAGTTGCATTTTTAGGTCATATCATCTCAAGTGAAGGTCTAGCTGTGGACCCTTCCAAAATCGAGGCTGTAGTGTCTTGGAAGAGGCCTGAAACATCAACAGAGGTGAGAAGCTATTTGGGTTTAGCTGGTTACTACAGGAGGTTTGTCCCGAAATTTTCTGTAGTAGCAGGCCCCTTGTCTAGTTTAACTCAAAAGAAGTCGAAGATTGAGTGGACTGACAAGTGTGAAGCGAGCTTTCAGGAATTAAAGAAGAGGCTTACTTCAGCACCAATTTTGGCACTTCCTGAAGGAAACGAGAATTTCACAGTTTACACTGATGCCTCTAAGGAAGGCTTGGGTTGTGTGTTGATGCAATATAGTAAGGTCATAGCTTATGCCTCAAGGAAGTTGAAGCCTTATGAGCAGAACTACCCCACTCATGATCTTGAGCTAGCAGCAATTGTTTTCGCTCTTGGAAAGTGGAGACACTATCTCTATGGTACGAAGTTTACGGTCTTTACTGATCATAAGAGTTTGAAGTACATATTCTCCCAGAAGGACTTGAATATGAGGCAAAGACGATGGATGGAACTTCTTGAGGATTACGATTGTGAGATTCAGTACCATCCAGGAAAAGCGAACTCAGTAGCAGATGCTCTTAGTCGTAAGGTCCACATATCTAATCTCAACACAATAGAGATATCAACCTTATTTTCAAATCTCACCTTGAGGTCTGAAATTGGGAAGAGGATCTTGGACGCTCAAAATTTAGATGACGAGATTCAAAGGATCAAGTCAAAATTAATGGATCCTGCGTTCTCAAAGTACTCGGTTGGGAGTGGTGGAGTTCTGATGTTTCAAGGAAGGATTTGTGTACCTGCAAATGATGATTTGAAGCGCTTAATTCTTGATGAAGCACACAAATCTAAGTATTCATTGCATCCCGGAGGTACAAAGATGTACCAAGATCTCAAAGGACATTATTGGTGGAATAACATGAAGAGAGAAGTAGCCGAGTATGTTCAAAAGTGTCTCACTTGTCAGCAAGTGAAGGCTGAACATCAAAAACCAGTAGGGTTATTACAACCACTAGAAATACATTCATGGAAATGGGAGAAGATTACAATGGATTTTGTTACTGGTCTTCCTCTTGTAAAGGAGGGTTTTGATAGTATTTGGGTAATTGTGGATAGATTGACCAAATCTGCACATTTCATACCCATCAAGACATCCTATACCGCGACGAAGTTGGCTCTCATTTACCAGAGTGAGATTTTTCGGCTTCATGGGATTCCAACTTGTATAGTCTCGGATAGAGATCCTAAGTTTGTTTCGAGACTATGGAGGCAAGTTCATGAGGGTCTGGGTACAAAACTCAATTTTAGCACCGCGGCCCATCCCCAGACGGATGGACAATCTGAGAGGACCATACAAACCTTGGAGGATTTGTTGAGGATGTGTTTTCTGGACCAGGGAGGAAGTTGGGTCAGACACCTTCCATTGGTTGAATTTGCCTATAATAATAGTTATCAAGCATCAATCCAGATGGCTCCTTTTGAAGCTTTGTATGGGAGGAGGTGCAAGTCACCTTTACACTGGGAGTTGGATGACCAAATAAATCCAACAGGAGGGAGTGGCGTGTCACTTAATGAGATGTTGCAAGAAACATTGGACAAAGTGCGGTTAATTAAAGAAAGATTGAAGACGGCACAAAGTAGACAAAAGAGCTATGCGGATAATCGAAGGAGGGATCTGGAGTTCGAAGTCGGTGATTATGTCTTCCTAAAATTGTCACCAAGGAAAGGAGTGGTGAGAGTAGGGAAGAGGGGAAAGTTGAACCCTCGATATCTTGGACCATACGAGATTGTGGATAGAGTTGGTGTCGTGGCGTACCGTCTACACTTGCCACCAACTATCACGAATATTCACAACATATTCCATGTATCACAACTAAAGAAGTACCATCCTGATCCCTCGCATATCATTTCACCAGATGATATATCTATTGAAGGGGACTTGTCCTATGTGGAAAAGCCAATCAAAATTTTAGATCAAAAAATCCATCAACTCCGCAACAAGCAGATAAGACAAGTTAAAGTTCTTTGGAGGAATCACAAGTATGAGGAGGCCACATGGAAACTAGAAGAGGACATGCGGGAACAATATCCTGAGTTGTTCACGTTTCAAGGTTTGAATTTGGGGACCAAATTCTCTTAAGGAGGGGAGAGTGTGACACCCCGTTTTTTTATCTTGCATAATTTAAATATTACTTGGGCATGTCTAAATGTGAATTTAATTAGTACCTATGCATGTCCAATTTCTTGGTTTAATTGTTAAAAATACATGTTTAATTGTGAATTCAATTTATTTGCTTTAGATGTTGCATTTTATGTGTGTGTCACATTTTAATTATGTACATTTGACCCTAAAATTGTACCAAACGTTTTTTACTCTTAAAAATATGATTAATTATCATTAGTTAGTGGGTTTTAATGTTGGTGAAAAACTTCAAAGGTCACTCTTAATTTTGGGTCAATTATTATTGATTTTATCATGGTTTTTAAGTGATTTTAAGGCATTTAAATTGCCAATTACTCTTGGCTCTTCACCCTTTCATATTCCCTCATTCCCACCTATAAATAGCCTCATATGCAGCCCTCTTTTGCCCCAGCAACATTCTGAAAATTTTGCTAAAAAATAAATCCTCAAGTACTATCTTTTCTTAAAAGTTTATAGCAAGTTCATCTTGCAAGTACTTTCTAAGTTCTTGCTCTTTCTAACACTTGAAAAGGTGGGTGTTCTACAAAATTATTATATGTATACTATCAAAACTTGGAAGGTAGTTTAAATAATGTCTTATTCATATATATGTAATGCATGATTTTTCAAAAACACATACTCTATTGCATAAAACGAATGGTAAAATATTTTTGCATGCTTCCGCTGTTTCAAAAGTATATATATGTATATGAATTTGTATTGTTTTGTTTGTTGACGGTTCAAGAAAGATGCGCATTTGGTTAAGGTTCATTAGCTTGTAGTTTGGTTAGTTGTGTCTAACGAACTACTTGTTTATTTCCTCTGCCCATTCCCTTTAAATCGAGTGATAGAAGCCTTCACTGATTTCTTGGGTCGTAGGATTCCACCCTTGATCATGACAAGGTACTGAATGGTTAGGTTGACGAACTTAACAAGGAGCTGTAAGGCTTGTTTAATGTGGGTTTATAAGGAGCGGCATGAAATAAAGTTTCCCGAAAGTATATGATATTGAGCTTATTTTGGATTGTATGTTCTTGAGTTTTATTATTGATATTTAATGGAATTTCAAAACAAAAAACTTTGAACACTCATTGAGGTTTTTCTCACGCTTGTTTTGTTTCCTTCCTTGTAGGTGAGATTGTGGCAGAGGATGAGCAACCGACAAACTCAACAAACTAGGAGTGTACTTGGGATTTGGGGAATTTTTTCATTTAAATAAATTGTCGTCTTTTGTATTTTCGGAAAACTCATGTCCTTTCTGTTAGTTATAGTTTATTTTGCATGACAAGGATGTTGAAAATTATCATAATTTATTAGCTGAATAATAAAATTTTGTTACAGAAACTAAGACACGAAAGGTTGTCTGTAACATCACATGTTTTACAAAATGTTTCGGTTGGTCTTTCGCTTGACGTTCCGACTGGAATTTATTTTTTTAAAAAACATTAAATTCGGGGCGTTACATTTCTAGTTGTTAGTCTACTTGTACAATAATCATCGACGCAAGAGAGTACGATGGACCGATATTCTATCCACTGCGACCTACAAGTTTCCATTGTAGTATGTGTGATTTATTTTATTCATCTAATGTGAAAGTTCAAGTGTTTGAGTCAGTGTTTTCACAACACTAAGACTGCACTTGAGTCAGTGTTTTTACAACACTAAGACTACACTTTGTAACTGCACTTGAGTTACTATATTTAGCATTTATTCAACTTCACTAGTTTCCAAGTTGAGTTATCTGATTTAGAACATTAAACAGGTTAGAAAGTACAAGTGTTACGACGGTGTTTTCACAACACCTATTCGAACTGCAGCTTTAATACTTGTTCAATATGTTCCTAAATTAACCTTAACCTAGTTCCACGGTTTTAGATTAATTTTGTAGGTTCAAAGAAGTCAAGGGATTCGAAATTGAAACCTAGAAAGAGTTCGAAGCCAAGTGGGAAAGCAAATCTGATCAAAGAAGAATTATTTCCTTATTGGAGACCAAGAGAATCTACGACAAAGATATTGAGGATATATGCTTAGGAAATATGAATATTCCAAGTATATGATGACTGGCGACTGAAACAAGAAGGAAAGAAATCAAAGATGAAGGAAAGCGTGTAAAGCAAGCATAAAGGAAGAAACAATAAGGAAAGCAAATCTGCACTTTCCTTATTGAAGAAGAGAGCAAAGGAAATATTCATAAGAGAAGAATTCGAAGATACAAGTCAAGATCTTCTACAGCAAACAAAAGGAACTTACTATCTAGCGTCTAGGGTTGTAAACCTATATAAGAAGCAAGTCGTAGTTCACCCAAAGTACGAGTTCATACAGCCGTTCTGAGTGTATTCACTGCACGTCCTTGATATTCATCTAAGCTTCAATCTAGTTTGTGCTCGAGTAGAATTGTGTGTCAATTCAGTAGCTTATTCATCCATAGCTTGGATTTGTGTAATTAAGCTGTGGAGTGTCCTTGTGATTCATTATTGTAGTGAGTTACATTTGCCTTTAAGGCTCGGAAGGTTATAATATATTAACCTTCTAAAAATCCAAACTTGGTGTCTTTACTTTCTGCTGTGTACTTATTTTGTTCAGTAGATTAGTAGTGTGTTAGTGTATTAACTGTTCTAGTTAATACTCTGCTCAATTTAGTATATCGAAGACACTTTGTGATAGTGTTCTTAGGTGTACTGAATACACTAAAGTACTCATAGTATTCTTCTTTGTGTAAGTTTGATTACTGTTGAGTTTTGTTGTCTTGACTATCTGAGTCAACAAAGGTAGTTTTAGTATTATATATACTCTACCTATATTCTGTTGTGCTTATTCTGTTTGTGTGTTTAACTTCTATAGTTTAATACACTGTCTATTTCTGTATATCGAGGACACTACTCTATAGTGTTCCGCGGTATATATAGTAAATACACTTGTTCTAGTATTATACATACTTTACCAGACTTCCGTTGTGCCTAACTGTAAACAAGTATAGTAGTTTGAAGACATCTAGAATCTGCTCTCTCATGTCTAATCCAGTGCATTAGAGACACTAAGTAATAGTGCTCTTTGGTATACTTGATTAGCATTAGTGTTAGTGTGTATTTAACTTGTGGTTATATACACTGTTTAATACAGTATAACTAAGACACTGTTCAATAGTGTGTTCTTTGGTGTACTGTATACACTGGTCAACATTATACCAAATCCCGGTCCATACATTCTCATAATGTTTATTGATCTAATCAATACCTACAACATTGACAAGCTAGTCGGAGTGTCTATAAGATCCTTCATAGTTGACTAATAATGCAAATTAATATAGGCAAACGTTAACCTTATTTCGATTACATTATTTATATATTACTTCCATTGTCAGAATACGAGTAAAACAGTTTCCAGAACATGACTTTGGCGAGCTTTTGCAAAACCAACTTATCATGGCAGTCAAACTTTTATCCTTCCTTTTAAAAATAATGAATCCTTTATATTCAAACATGTTTCCACTTAGATAACCCTACTAAACAGGAACCGGAAACACACGACGGTGAAACGCTACATAAATTCAAAGTTAACTAACCACACACATTAGTTCGTCCATGTAACAACAAGTTGAGACATATCTGATCATCGTTGATGATACTATCTTGAGACATTTAACTAACCTGGCTTTAATAGCTCTGTATTGGATGCTCATTATTTATTATCGTCTTCTAATCCTTATTATTTCTCAAACCATAAATAGTGCATTTCTAATCACTATGATCAGTTAACCTAGGATAAGTTAGCCCACACAATGGTCGAGGAAAATATAAATGAATACCATAATTAAGAACTAGGATAAGTTAGCCCATACAGTGATCGAGGAAACATATAAATGAATGCCTCAATTAAGAACTGCATGAACCATTGTTGACTCAATCTAGTAAACATCACCCTGTAAAGTTTAAGCCATTGTATGTAAAGTTCACATGGATTTCAAGATAATTTTATAAGTGTTTGTAACATGTGTAATTGCTCGACAGCATAACTCTGCCAATATTTCTTTTGAATCTTTATGTTCTTTTTATAGCATATGGTCTCTCAGTAAACGCACTCTTTCAAGCTATTCAACCTTTCCAATTTCTTGCTCGTACTTTAAGTGATATCTAGCTCCAAACACTTCCTTTTATAACAACCCTTGGATAATTCGACATGCTAAGAGAGTGTGAATACATTGACATTCCTCGCTTTAAAGGTCGTGAAAGAAGTAGTATATTATGTAATTATAGATTTATTAGCTTGTGGTTGTAATATATCCTCACCATTTTATTAACGTAAAATACACGCATTCTCAAATATATATATATATATATATATATATACATATATATATATATATATATATATATATATATATATATATATATATATATATATATACATATAACATATGCTCCATCCACGCTGGTAGTTTCAAATGAGACTACAAAATAAGATTCAATAGAATTTATTTGTTGGAGATCTCGAGTCATCACCCAAGTTGTATGCCGACAATCGGCTCATTCTCATCTGATGCATACACAATCGAGGTATGTATATCTTTCTTAACTGTAAACTTGGATGTTCTTCATCATCGTGTATGAATAAATTTCAACCATAAACTATATACTCATACATACATAAACCAAGTTTTTTGCAATAATTTATGTGAATATGGTAATAGTTCATGTCTGAAGCATCCACCAAGGTATGTATATCTCCCTTTACCGTAAATTGTAAAATTGCATGTTTTCTTCATCATCACATATGAATAACTTCACTTGTATAGTACAGTAGACTAGTACATAACCCAATGAAGTTTAAGCAATTGTTTTATGTGAATGAAACAATAATTCGCATCTGAAGCATTCGCAATCGAGGTATTTGCATCTTCATTTATTATATATAAAATTGCATTTTCTCACAAAACATATTTTGCATTTTTTGTGCATTTAATTATTTCAAGTAGTACAATTAGTAGCATTTTCCCATTCACAACCTAGGGTTTTCAGCTTAACATGTATCCATCAGTAGATTCAATATGGAATCCCTCACATTTATAATCAGCCTCCGTTTCACTTTTCACACCCAAGTCCGTCCCAAAAAAAAAAGATGGAATCTAACTCATTGTTTAAGTATATTATACTCGTAGATAAACCAAGTTTAAGCAATAGTTTTATCAGAGTGATAAAATATTCTAAGGCTAAGGCATCCCAAATAGAGGTATTTGCATCTTAGGTTATTGTTACAATGGTAAGTGTCCCATCTTCGCAAATGAATAGATTTCAATGCTAAATAATAAATGACCTACTTATAACCACACCTTAAAATGCAATTTTTCCACCAAATCCTGAAATTTATTCACCAGAGCTCCCCCACCAAACACAAAATTATGTACCAAAATATTTACCCAAGCATTATTATGCATTTATTAATTACAAAGTAGAAAAATTAGTAAGTGCCACCATTTTCTTATTCACACCCCAAAATTTTCACTTTAACATACATCCATCGATAGATTCGATATGGAAACCCTCACATTTATAACCAGCCTATATTTCACTTCCAAACCCAAGTGCAGTCTGTCCAAAAAAAAAATGGAATCTAGCTCATGGTTTCTTTCATTTCCAGAGGAAAACAAACCACCAAACAAGTTACTCAATTCTTCTTTTTCCTCCTTCTTCTTCCTTCTTCATCTTCCTCTTCCTCCTCCTCCTCCTCCTCCTCCTTCTTCTTCTTATTCTTCTTCTTCTTATCTCTAGATTGTGCTTTTTGTGTGTCATTTATTTATCTCATTCACATTCATCTGCTGCCGTTTTCAATGCCTCTAACTAATTTTAAGCTACTTCTACAACTTTTTATTGGATTAAAATAATACGATGATGAATATCAACAGGACTAAAACACATGTTTAGCCATTTGCATCTAGTCTTGTTTTTATGAAAAACATATATAGACTTAGGGTTGTGCGTTATTAATTTTGTATGGATTTTTTCCCTTTGTGCTCCTATTTCATTAATACTTTTGATGATTAAGTGTGAAAATTTCAGTCACCTGCATTTCAGTTGCTTAATTAACTTGGGTTTTTCCAATTTTTAGGTCTCAAAGTGGTATGGAAACTTTGTTTGGTAGCACCTCCACCAACAATTTGGTGGACAAAATGGTGAATTCTGATGCCAAAGAGCTTCAAACTTCGTATGGGGTTTTGTCCTTTTGCACTTTACTGCAATTCATATTTTTGGAGGTTTCTCTGTGAAATTTCAGTCACCTGCATTTCAGTTGCTTCACCTTGGATTTTCCTATTTTCAGGTCTCAAGGTGGAATCATGAATTTTCTTGGTAGCTCCTCCACCCACCCTGTGGTGGATGAAAAGCCTGACCCCAAAGATAGTTCCTCCCCGAATGAAGATTTTCCTTCTGGAATTCTCCAAGCTTCTGATCATGTGAACCTTCATGGCCAATGGAACAAAAACCCCAGCAAGATCTTGTCGGTTGATGCTGCTAGTTTTGGGGATGATGAAATGATTCCTCACCATGAGTTTTTGAAAATTAAGAAGGCCGCCGCTACTAAATTACCTAGGTCATTCCCCGTTCATATCTTTTGTACTCTCACTGTAAATTTTTTGTAACCTGCATTTCATTCTCTTGACTAGGGTTTCCTATTTCCATTCGTTAGGTATCAGGGTGGTTTGTCCGCTTTGTTTAGTGGGTCCCCCACCAACACAGCGGTGAATGAAAAGGTTGATTCAGACTTGGAGGAGCTCCAGGAAGAAGAGATATGGGCCTACATAGAGGCCTCCCCTACAAAAGCAGCACCAGACGGAACTTTTTCAGTTGTTCACAATGACACCTTTGGTATCTTCCAGCCCTCAGCAAAGATAGACATTCCTGGTCGCTGGAATAAAATTCCAAGCAGGGTTGATGTTGCTGGTTTGGAGGACGATGAATGGATTCCTCCTCATGAGTTCTTAAAGAAGAAGAGGGCTGCTTATACTGGATTGCCTTGGTCATTCTCGATGTGCCAAGGAATTGGAAGGACCCTTAAGGGGAGAGATGCCCTCGAATTCAGGGATGCTGTGTTAAGGATGACTGGTTTTATTGAAA
The DNA here is from genome assembly GCA_026545765.1 of Plantago major. Lineage (NCBI taxonomy): Eukaryota > Viridiplantae > Streptophyta > Magnoliopsida > Lamiales > Plantaginaceae > Plantago > Plantago major. The sequence goes on from CM048840.1 coordinate 103,600,404, forward strand.
ATTGATGAGGAAAAGCATGTAATAATAGAGCAAAATCATCATCCATCAGTGTGTGCATTTCTTTCTATCTAGCTATATGACCAGTGCTGTAATAAATTAAAGATATGTTTGTTTTGTGATTTTTAGTTTTTATTAATTGTTCTGTTCAGTGAAGTTAAAACACTTTTGATCAATGCTCATATGTGAATCTACAAGCTATGTTCGCTAATTGGAAATTATATGTAATAACTTCTTTGTAAATGCAAAAGCCTCACATGGTTGAGCAAGTCATGAGAGAAGTCGCAGATATATGGACCCTGATTTCTTGGCATGGGTTAAACAAGAAATTGCAGTCCTTCTGCGAAACTAACACAGGCCTATAGTTAAAAAAAATGAAAACACACACACACATCTATAGTCTATAGATCTCACCGAGTTTATTTTTCCAATTCTAATACGGAGATTAGTCGACTAGCTTGACCATTACATCTAAATTTCACAACAGATAAATGACTAAATTGCATACGTTTCAAAGTCAAACCTGTCAATCGTACATGAATATGCCAAATGATCTTACTCATTACAGGCACATATATAAATAAAAAATAAATTTTAAAAAAAAAACCCTAAAAATTTTCATAAAACGGGTGTAAGAGATATTGCAAAAGGAATATGTTAAAAAATTAAAAAGTGACATTTTTAAGTATTTATAAATTCTTCGGAAGTTTGTAAACCAATTTTCTCAAATTTCACGTACTGCAAGAAAACTTAACATTTTAGGGGGAAAAACTCCTCACAATAGGCAAAAAGCTGAGGGGGATATTGGTTCTTCACAATAGGTAACAATTAGGACCGACCCATGTCAGTATTATTGATGACCGAGGGATTTGCAACTGCGTTGATATAGACAAAACTGTTGTTGGTATGGGTCAGTATTGTCAACAAGAAAAACAAGCGGTAATTAGGGAACGGAATGCAGCGGGGGATAAGGAAGCAGGATAAACAAATTACAAGAAGTAATAAATGGGATCGACATGCTTTATATTCCTATTGAGGACTAGGACATTGGCAAATATGCTGATATGGACAAATCCGTTGTAGCTATTGGTTAGATTGGTCAACAAAGAAAAGAAGCGATATTTATGGAACGAAACGTAACAGACAACGCATGCCGGCCCCATTTATTACTTTTTCAAATTTTTTCTAAACTAGGGGTTCATCAAGAGAATTGTGTTGCATTCCTATTTATGTCCAAGAGATTGTCAAATGCGCCGATATAGACAAAATCGTTGTTTGTATTCGTTGGTACGATTAACAAAGAAAGAAGTGGTACTTACGAAACAGATTCTAACAACGGGTTGGTAAACATGATAAACATATTGAATGAAGTAAAAAAGAAGGAAAAAAAAAAAGAAGAAGAAGAAGGGTTGTTTGTTAAAAAGCACTTAAAACAATAGTGCAATGCCAAGCTAATTAACCCCCAGGGTCGATCTCGAAGAACTTGACTAGGCACAAAGTTAAACACACATAAGTATATTCCCAATATCATGAAATAAACCAAATCAAGAAGTCCTTTGCTTTGTACTCGTCATTGGTCCCCTCACTCTCCAGGAAGTGCCATGCATGTAAATAGGTAAGTTACGCTCAAAGTCGTCCTCAAGGGTAGGCTAGCACATGTGTGTTTGATTGTGAGGTGTCGAGTCCGTCATTACATGGATCACAATGACTTGGTCTCAAGTAAGGTATTATAGAGAACAGGGTGGAAATTTCTAGCAGAGACTCAATAGAAATGATCCAAGTTGTAGAGTGAAACAACCAAGGTTGATTCTCCTCTAAAGGTGTCTATCCAAACTTTCCCTAAAACTACCATTAGACGCATAAATAAAGCGTGAGTCTCTTATGGGAAGTTTTTAAATGGCAGTATAATTGTGGTTGTCACTCCTAATCTCAAATTAATAAAGGCATTATATGCATCTTTCCTTTTTTTAATTCCTTTTTAATATCTACTTTTCAAACATTTTATATGGGATTTTTTACCTAGTCAATTATAATAGTATTTGTTTTGAATATATATATATATATATATATATATATATATATATATATATATATATATATATATAGTCATTCTTCTATATTCTTCTTTTTTCTCGAAGAATGCATTGTTGAATACAATTTACACAAGTTCTCTAAAGCATTATTAAATAATTAAACAAATCAAGCAAACTTCCCAAATACCCTTCCCAAAGCACGTTCTTAAGAAAGGGGTTGTTGTACAAAACCATCACACAACCTATCACTCGAGCTCCAACTAGGAAATTTGCTAGCAACAAAATGGTTTAAAGGAGAAAATGGTGCAAAGGCTCAGAGGAATAGAAATGAGAAGTGTTAAATTTTATATTGGTTTTGAAAAGCCTTGATCATTTACATGTAACACATTCTCACTAATAATCAACACAACGAGCATCTCGAAGCCTCGGCATACCCAAGAGGGACACACAACAAGAAAGAAATAGACTGGGATTGGATCTATCTTCTGTCTTAGGCTCAAAAAGCTCAGATAGAGTTAAAAAAAAGGTATATCCAAATCATGCATATAACAACGCGCAAGACTACATATATATTAGGCAATACTCATTCATGACAAAAATAAGCAAATATTTGTATCATGCAATAGAATAATTAACTTGATGAATCATGGAATTGGAAGGGCCATCAAGGGAATATATACCATCAAAATTTATGGATGATTTCTTAAGCATCATTTCGCGAGTTATTGTCACGTTCAATGCAACATGACATTTTCCAAAAAAAAAAAACTGTGGAAACTTCACAGCCATCTACGACCTTTGTTGCCCATTAATGTCAACAACCCTCTACCCTTCACCCAAGTTTCCGGGTTTGACTACTCTCACACTTTTAGCCCCTGTCATCAAAGCTTATATGGTTCGTGCGTTGTTCTTTCCATTGCCGTTATGCATAAATGGTGTCTTCACCAGCTTAACATGAAGAATGTGTTCTTAAATGGGGTTCTCACATAGACAGTTTACATGAAACAACCACCCGGTTATATCGGCGCGCGCTTTCCGTCCCATGTATGTCGCCTTAAGAAGGCTATCTATGGCCTTAAACAGGCACCACGGTCTTGGTTCCATCGCCTTAGCGATTTTCTGGTACGCCTTGGTTTCACAATGCCGATACTTCATTATTTATTTTCTCGGATGGCCAAACTCTTCTCTATTTGCTTGTGTATGTTAATGATATTATCCTCACTGGAAATGATTCTGTGCTCATTGACCAATTCATTACTCGTATAAATTTTGAATTTGTTATTAAGGATCTTGGCCGCTTGAGTTATTTCTTGGGGTTAGAAGTCTCATTCACTTTAGATGGTTTGATTCTTAGTCAAACGAAGTATGCTCAAGAAATTTTAGCTTGTGCTCAGCTTCTTGAATCGAAGCCTGTTCGCACACCTCTTGCTCCTATTGAACAATCAGTTCGTGATGGTGATGAATTTTCTAATCCTACTTTGTATTGATTCCTCCTTGGAGCTCTTCAATATCTCACCATTACGCGTCCTGACTTGTCTTACGCTGTGAATAATGTAAGTCAGTTTCAACAACAGCCTACAAATTACCATTTTTAAGCAATTGAACGCATCATATGATATGCTAAAGGAACACTTAATTATGGTCTGACTTTATTTTCTAGCTCGCCACTTTTACTTAGATACTCGGATGCGGATTGGGCTCGATATCCTGATACACGGCGCTCGACATATGGTTACTCAATATTTCTTGGTAACAACTTGGTTTCATGGAGTACTAAAAAGCAACCAACAGTCTCACGCTCTAGTTGTGAATTTGAATATTGTGCCCTTGCCAATGTCGCTGTTAAGTTGATCTGGGTGACCTCTCTCATCCATGAACTTCATGCTCTTCCCCTTTATCGACCAACTCTACTTTGTGATAACAAGAGTGCTTTGTTCTTAAGTTAGAATACGGTCGCTCACAAACGGGTCAAACATATAGACATTGATTTTCATTTTGTTCGTGAACTTGTTGCATCCGGTCGCCTTCGCACTCAGTTTGTCCCCTCTAATCTTCAACTCGCAGACATTTTCACGAAGAGTTTGCCACGTCCTCAGATCGATTTCTACGATCCAAGCTTCACGTTAATGTCAACCCAACCCTTTGCTTGGGGGATCTTAGTACAGAATATTTGCAGAGATCTTGAATGATCATAATTTATCTTCTTGCCTTTATAAATGATATTGATGACCTTGTAATTACTTTTGTTGATCTCTTTATTGTATTTCCACCTACAAATAGCTAATATACACACTCGTCCAGTTGTGGTGATTTACACAACGTCCATCTCTATCATCACGAAGTTTTGAATATATGATGCATTTGTATATTGCTCCCATATGAATTCTTCCACATGAGTTTTTAGATATGAAAAGGGTTTCGTACAATAGGTTGATATGGTAATTCTCTACGTGCCAGGGAATTGGTAAGGCCATCAAAGGGATAGATGTCGAGTTTAGGGAGGTTGTCTTAAGGTGTTAAGGATGTTGGTTATACTGTAACCAAGGAAATTAAGCCATGTACTGAGGGCTGAGCATCGATCCAGAACCGAACCTAAACCGAATTTTGTGATTTTAGCAACCCAAGAACCGAACCGAACTATGATAAGTTCTAGCCCAAACCGAACTGGATTTTTCGGTTCGGGGTGGACTGAAACTACACACATATATAATGTAAAAAATAGTATACAATTGATAATCTTCTCCTCGGAGAGTCATAGCAAATCAAGAGTCCTCCAATATCAACTCACAATGCCACTACTCTTGCGACGATTCATATCTCTCACTTCTCGTCACCACCGAACAACAACCACCACAACTGAATTAAGTTGATTCACTCATGTTTGATGGTGAATATGCAGTAGAAATACAGTTCCAAGAAGCAATAACACAACCAGCACAATGAAAAGAGACGAAAGATTGGAGAGATTTGGAGGAGCATTGTCGAACCTTGGGAGCGCGAGATTGTAGACGAAAGATTGGATAGGCGAGACAGGAGGCGATGGTGGGGGATTAGGAGGGAGATGGGTGATTGTGAGATTTAAGCAAAAAAAAATGATTTAGGAGGCTAAATTTGTAATGATTTATGTGGACCGTTAAAATCAGTTTTGGACCGAACCGAAATTAATAGGTTTGGATCGAAAACCGAAATCTTGATCCGGTTTTTCAGTTATGACCATGTTGTGCTCGGCCCTACATGTAGTAATGCAAGTCTGTGTCATCACACCATTAGAGCAAATCGCGTTACACGATTACTGAGTTAAGAATATACAATTAATGTCGTGGACAAACGGACCTCGACCACTCAAGAATGACGTACAGTACACACACATTTACATGTAAGCTATACTACACATACACTTTATAGCTTAATGGTAAGACGACTTATCAGTTACTATAATCTATCAAAATTTTGCCCAAGCAAATAGGACCAAGGTCTCATGGTAGTGATTCAGCCAGCAAAAGAGTGTGCCACCACCCACATGCCACGTTTTTTGCGACACATCCATCTATCGGAACTTGACAAGGGGTATTCCGATCAATCACATCACCTAAACCAAGCTGGTCAGCAAAAAAAATTAGGTATCAGTAGTCATCTCTAGACAAGATTAAATTAAAAAATTACAGGATAGGTAACATCCTTTTGTTAATTTGTCCAGTTTACTTTCCCTGCAATTTTGAAATTTAAAACCCTTGTTTTAATTGCAAAATAACCCTAAAGGTGTATGTGTGTTTTCTGCGCCTTTTATTTAAAATATTATTTCAACTCTTAAGAGTATTGTGTACTTGTGCCTTTTAAACAGACCATGGAGGGTGAAATCCCTTTCCATGAGAAGTACAACAAATTTTGCTCAAGTTCTTATAAATTATATTTGCTTCCATGCATGTATATAACATAGAGCTGAATTTAATTTGTTTGTAACAGCTCCAAAAGTGAAAGCACATACCTGGCCATACTTGTTCCAACCCCAACTGAATGTTTTTCCATCATCTGTATAACACATAAAAAGCTAAGCTAGCAAAAATACGCCATGATAGTTATTACCTCAAGCAATTATAGAAGCTAGACTTACAAACTGAGATAAATTAATGAAAACTACAGACACGAGCCCAACATTTGCCTTAGGTCATTAAAAAATGTGTCATCAATATAAAATACATATGTACCTTAAATTGATAATTTCTAACTAAAACACAAACCATTCATTTTATACTATCAAGTAGTATTTCACTAGTATATCAAGTCACATTTATAGCTAGTATATTATGATTTTGTGTGTAGTATAACTTTGTAATACTATGAAAATGTGATATATTATAGATGATATACTATTAACGATATACTACAAAATATACTATATAAATGATATATAGTATATTATATGATATACAATTAATGATGCACTATAGATCCTACATCACCAAGTAAATATACTATAGATAATATACATGTATATGATGATGTATGATATACATGATAATGAGACGATAATTATTGATGCTGAAGAAAGAAAGATCTGTTGAATTTTTTCACAAATAGAAGGTTGGATATAACATTGATTTGAAATAATCAAACCAATCTGTACGAAATTATTTTCCACAAATTTAGGAGTTACAAATATAAATCAAGGAGATTTAGTTGTAATTTCTTTGATAATTTCCAAATCTAGAAAATTTACATATAAGAATGATGAAAACAAGGGCATAATAGTATTTAAACAATGGACATGTATCTAATATTTAGTCTCAAAAAAAAAAAAAATGATCCAGGACAAATTATAGGCAAAGTAATGTATTCAATATTGATGGAACATTATGATGTGAACCGACATTGAAACATAAGCTACATGAAAGAATCCACAAGCATTCAACAGTGATATGTTTTGGTTGTTTAAGTTTTCTTTCTATTTGAAAACCTTAGTCATGCCCACAAATGAATTAGCTCCTCTCCTGCTGTCATTTCATCCAACCTCCGAGATTCCACAATTCTCCTTCATTATTCTTTTATAGTTCGTCCCTATATATAGCAAGCGTCCCAACTCCCTTTCAATTTTTTTAATGTACATCCTCTCATAATTCAATCTTTACCTATTACCTAAACAGAATACAACACAGTTAGAAATGCATGGGTACTCGACATAAAATACCCACTTTGATCAACTGGTAATGACATACATCCTTTTCTTGGTTAGCTTTGGCTAGTATTTTTTCCCCAAGAGTAACAAACGATATTGAAGAGTTGAGAACGTATTATCTAAAATGGTCCAGCAATCTATGTTCTGTAACTAGCCTCTTTTTATATGGCAAACTTACACCCAGGCAACAATGGGGTTTAAACCCCTCAGCTCCTACAACAAACCCAAGCTCTTTCCCTTTGGAACCATATTTTCCCACTAGTTGATGTCTTGATGAATCCTGAACTCAGAACAATGGCTATGTGAGGCTTCTCTATGAGATGCAAATATGATCAAATGGCAAATACTTCTATAAAGCAGGTCTACTGGACCTTGTGGTTGAGAATGAGTCATATGACTTGAAATGATTGTTTTGGATTCATCTACACTTATTTATCAAGTGATGTGGCTGATTGTAAGCCACAATGTCTAAAACTTATACATAGGCCAGGTCTATGGATGAATCTCCCGGATCAACTAGAGGCATATTCTGGCTAGATTTCCCCTGATTCCCTCATGGTAAACATTCCTTTCTGAAACATCAGCTCTTAATCTTTTTCTTTTTGTTTTTTTGTCCATAAATGTATTACTCATGTTCCGAACTGATCCTTGGACCCTAAAAGTAAAACATCGTTTTCATTGTTGCACCAACACAGAAGTTTGTTCAGTTTTATCTTGTTGTTGGGTTCTTGATGAAAATAGTGTTCCTTTGAAAAGATTTGTCAACTATCAGCTCTTATCCGAGGAAAATGCATACCTGTAACAACTGTACTGTGCCGAGCTCCACAGGACACTATCTTAGCGTGCACGTTTTCTAAACTTGGAGCATCCACAAGTCGGGGTAAAGTCTGGTAGTTATTAAAGCAAAAGAAATTATTTTTAAAAAAAAAGAATGATGTAAAATATAACAGGTACTCCCTCTTTCCCACTCTTAAAGGTACCATACCAGTTTGCATGTCAAATATTTGACCAAATATTACTTTGTAAACTATATTACCAATTAAAAATTTAAGAAAATTATAATATTTGGTATAATTTTTTTTTAAATTTGGTATCACTTTCTAAGCTATACCAATAAAGTCTGGTATAACTTTATTTTATTTTAATTTGGTAAAAATTGGGCAGGCAAACTTGTATGGTACCTGTGGAGTGGGACTGTGAGAGTCCCATATTTACAGATATACACACTGCACAAAAGAGAATAACATGTTGCGCCATGAGATGGATTTCAATAGAGATTTTATCGAAACAGGTTTCACCGCCCAATATCTTTAAAAGTCCAGAAAATCATTGAGTGCTTCAACTAATGGTTGATATATTGTGGTATGCATCTTCTACAGATGTGCAATACAACAATAGGAAATGCGGAATGTACCTCGGCTTGATCAGTACCAATTCCCAACTGACCAAACTGATTCCCGCCAAAAGCATAAACGTCACCATCAGCAGAAATGCAGACTGTATGCCAAAGTCCAGCTGCAATGCCTTCTATCTCAATGCCAAGCAAGGCAGATACACAAATAGGACTTAGCTCATCGTCTGTACTTCCTTGACCACACTATATCAAAACGTAGAGACAATGTCTTTTTTTATCTTGTTAGCAATGTAAAGTAAACAAGTAGACAGGTGAGTATATGCAGGAGGCAAAGAGTACAGAATCAAAAAAAAAAAAAAAAACACAGCATACCAATATTCCTAACAATTTTCATAGCACATCCACCTGAAAATACTAAGACCAGACAACACATGTGCCGACATGGAGATGGAAACTCTCGATTATGTGTCAGATAGTAGTTTGTATCATGCTCTGTCCTGTTATCTTCAGCATAGGGGTCGCATTTTTCAATTTTCACCTTTCCAAGTTTTTTATTTCGCGTCACCAAAATATACTCTTGGGGTAGTAGATGGAGGAGTTTAACATGGCATTCTGGCCATGCATATGGACTTATGGTGGTAAAATACCAATAACATAAAGATCAACTGCAAATTAAAGTGTCAACTTCAACTAGATTGATGACTTGCACGAGTTGCATTATCTGAAACTAATAAGCTATCAGCTCACATTACTTAATGCTCTATAGAAGTTCTATTAGCAACATGTTATACCAAGTTTGGCCTTATACTCAACTCCATGAAAACATGTCTTGTACATCCTTTGTGTGCACATTATACACGGAATGGGAGACATTTAAAACACTTATAGATAAGCATAAAAGATTTATTCTACATTCAATCTTTGCTGTCACCTTGTTTGGCTTGCTCTTACGACAAAGATTTTATAGTTTAACAATACAGTGGTACAGATTTCATTGTAGCAATTGGTTCTTTTGTTTTCAAAACTGAGGGATAAATTGGTCATTTTAACATAATTCATATAGTGATGAACTCAATTACTACTAAATTTGATGGCCTGCGCGTATGATACTAAATTTTATGTGGGGGGGGGTGGACATAGAGAACATGTGTTTTTATTAAACAAATGTTGGGAATTTTAGTGATACGAATGAGATTTCAAGCCGTTCGGTGTATTGGTCATATGGCCAAAGACCATGTTAGAAACGAGATTCCCTACACGTGTATCTTCATTTGTAAAATGGATGTCACTAAACGTGTTATTTACTAAATTCGCTTAGTGGTGAAAGGGTGATTAATGCACGTGGTGTGTTGATCAATACATGAATGAGTTTAGACATTCTTAACACATGGATGTACACGCCATTGTGCTAAAATTCGAGTTGAAAGGGCAATGACATCTAAAAACAAGTGGAAATGAAATCGGGACGGAATTTCGGATTCCTGCCAGGAAAAGGGGCCTCGCAGCGGCAAGTCACGTGAGGAAGGGAGCCTCGCTGCGGCGAGGCAGAACTTTCTTGCGACATAAAAGTTTGCTCGCTTAGGAGCTCCCTGCTTGCCTTGGCAAGACCTCAAGCTCACAAATGTTCAAGATCTCTGCGAATTTTATAATGCTTTTCAAGAATGGACACTTTCCACTTCACTTCAAATGTTTAGTTATCCATCTAACTTGTGACTATTAGATGAAGAATTAACACACATTACAAAGGGTTGTAACACATGGGAAAGGTTGTAAGAAATGTGTATGTGTGATTAACTCACATAAACAACACACAAGCAATGCTAATACTTCTCCTTCTCCCTACTTGCACTCTTTACTACTCAAAGTAAGTTCGTTAGATTCGACTATGGAGTGCTTCGTCTTAAGTAGACAATTTCCATAAACACCATAAGCACCAAAGCGGGGTAATATTGTGTTCCTTGTCCTCCTCAAACACTTACTCGCTCCAGAAAATACACCACAACCAACACCATGGTTGTAATTCTCCCTTTCTACCCTCAGAGTTCTTGGAGAAATCCTCGAGTATACCAATTTGGTTTCCCTAGAAGGTAATTAAACTTAAGTCTGAAAGATTATAAGATGGGAGCAGTGAAGTTCACACCATCCCACAATCATTTATGCCTTTTATATTTTATAATACCTTAAACTTCAGTTTAGAACACACGTGGATGGTAACCTCATAGACCAACTTCAGCATTTAGTTTAAGCTCATTCACTGAACCATCATATTGTACATAATTTACACTTTGACGGCAACAATTTAACAAACAGGGCAAGTAAAAAACGAAACTAACCTGTCCATACAATCCCCATCCAAAAGTTAGTATCGCACCGGCATCTGTCACAATAAAATTGGCAGCTAATATCTTAAGGTCCAGAATACGAGTTCTGAAAAAACTAAATGACAAGCATGTGAAAAACAATTTGTGTTTAGAAGGCTATCTGATAGCCTTCTAAACACAAATTGTAGTAGCATGATAGCATCACAAAATCCATGAACTGAAATCTTATCATGAGACTAAGAACAATTAGCAGTTGCAGAAGTGAAGAAACTCAAACCTGTAATTACTGCACTATGTCTCCCTCCACATGCAATTGCTTTGACATGACTTCCCGGAACTCTGAATCCCTGAGCTTCTGATCCCGCATTTGGACGAGAAAGGGCCATAGCATGACCTTTAGCAAAAGAGGAATCAATACAGGGAACAGGATGTGGAGATGACACCATACGAATTCGCGAACCCAGCCCCAGTTGGCCCTCGCCACCATAGCCCCAACCCCAGACTTGTCCTATATCTGCAAAATCCAAAAGAAACACAGTACATGATGCTTCTAAAGACAACACTTGTACACACCATGACGCAACAAAATAATGCAGTAACATGTTGGGGGGGGTTGCATAGATTTTATGAAAGAATTACAAAGCGTTTCAACATAGGTTCGCAAACTTGCCTATTTTCGCATAACATAACATGCATTTGTTGTATAACGAAATCTAGTCCATGTGCAGTCTACTGACTTATACCTGACAATGCTAGTGTGTGTCGTCCACCAGCAGCAACACTCATAATCCTTATGCCTGGATTAAGAGTTACCAAACAAGGCAATGCAGAAAGAGTTTCATCACCCGATTGTGAGCTTTCAGCTACCTGTTTAGCTGTAGATACACGCCGCCTCTTAGAAGTCTCATCCCCACTTCTACTGTCCCGAGAACGAGGGCTTACTGTAATCAAGTCACTGTTCCACATATTAGTCTGTGTAACTTGACTCTGGGACTTCTTAAATGTCACTAGCTCTGAAACAAACACCAATACCTTGCTCATTCAGTGATATACTCTGCGTCTCAGAGGCGTCATTCTCTGTGGAGCTGTCCCCATATAATTTTCCTGAAGGAACACATTCTTTCCATCCCCAGGTATAGACTTCTCCACCTTCTGCACATCACCAATGAAGCTGTATTGGTTCATATATAAAATAGAAAAACACAATGAAGGTGAATCATAAGGTGCGGAGTTTTACTATCGGCGTGGTACCCAATAATAGACAATATATCCCCTCATACTATGAAAGTTGAAACTGCAAATACACTTGGTGCAATTCAAAAAATATTGATATTAACCTCCATGTAGGGAATTCTTGTTAGAAGATACAAGACTGAACTTTTGTGATTTTGTAAAGATAAGCGACAAATTGCATATTTGTGACGCGTAAGTCTTATGAGAGACGGTATTATGGAGAGACTAAAAGAGACGGACAAGCATTACAGTTATAACAAAAAAACATTAGGAGTATTACTAAAAACATCGGCGTTATACATATACATAAAAAAATAACATAAAATGTTCACTAATAAAACATTACTGAGATTGTTTAAAACATTATACATATACTTAACAACATCAATCCGTCTCTCAGGTATTTCACTAATACACGTCGCTTCTAAGACTTTGTGCATCCAGAAAGGGGGGCCGAAATTATCCCTACCAACTGTTTTATACAAAATACTCACAAGGAGACTTTGCACCTCGTTAGAAAATACTACTTCCTCCGTCCCTGGGATAGTTTCCCACTTTTGACTTTTTGCAGTCAAACTTTTCCAACTTTGACTACGAATTACTCTTAAACCGTAAATGTAAAATGTTCAAATTTTTTATATAATGAAACTTTAGTCCGGGGACGGAGGAAGTACAAGACAAACCATTTGCTGTCTCTAAAACAGAGGGGATGAATTGCTCGTTGGTGAAATTACAATGAGCGAATAATCCCAATCCATTCCAGTGCAATGCTAGCAATAAACTGAGTCAAAGTACCTGTCACTGCAACACAATGCGCCCAACCAGCTGCAGCTCTCACAATTGACGCCTCGGTAGGAAGCGGAAAAGGCTCCGGCAATTCCTTAACATCATAGCAAACTGTAATTACTGAATACAGGCCATTTTAACAGGCAAAAATCACTTGAAACATTTCAAATTTTAATACCCCGTGTCTCCCAGCTGTGACATAGCTTTGACCTAAATCATCCGTAGATCCCCAAGTAATGAGCTTCCCTGCATCTACACCACCACCTCAATTATAGCAACATATGCTCAACAAATAAACTCCACAAACTAATCAAATACACAAGTTAAAACTGATAACTGAAATCGAAACCACATTACACAACCTAATCAAATACCAGATCCATAAAAACTGTAATTCACTCAGAGGAACTCAACAAACCACAATAAAATCACATTAACATGACCTAATCAAATTTGAGACAATTTAATAAACTCAGTTAACTCAGAGGAACTCAACAAAACACAATAGAGACCACATTCAAATCATCACATGACCTAATCAAATTCTAGATAAGTCAAAACTGTAATTCACTTTCACTCAGAGGAACTCAACAATCAACATAACACATTAACATGACCTAATCAAATTCTAGACAAGTAAAACTAAAATATGTAATCCACTCAGAGAAACTCAACAAATCTCAATAGAAACCACATGAACAACATAACCTGACCAAATTCCAATGAGTAAAATCTGCAATTCAACCACAGGAGCTCAACAAGAAGCAATAGAAACCACAATGACATAAAAATTGCTGGAAATTGGTTAAACGAGCTGATACCGGAAATGGCGAGAGCAAAACCGCATCCCCCGCCACAAACATCTCGCCAGGAAGTTCCGGCGAGTGGAAGTCGCACCATCACCGGAGACAAAAGCGGAGCTCTTTGCGGCAAGGCGCCAGGTAAATAGCCCCACATGAACGTGACCAACTTCTCTTCTTCCATTCTCATGATATCATCACTATCTACATTCATTCTATGAGAGAAAACTCAAAGTCTGAAACTAATTGGAAACTGTGTAAACCATTACCAGCTACCTACCTTGAATTTTCAGGTTTTAATGGGAAAGTGAGGAACAAACAAGGCCTATGGGTTTTTGCTTGAGCTTACCTACCTGGTATTTAGGTTTTAATGGGAAAGTGAGGAACAAACAAGGCCTATGGAAGCTAGCTGATTTTGATTTTAATGTAGGTGAATATTAAATTAGTTGATATGCTAGCTATCGTATTATTAGTTTATTTTTTTAAAATAATAGTACATCACATTTTTATCTAATTATTCTAATATATATTCAATGTACTTTTCACCATCATTTTATTAACGTCATTAAAAATTATTAGAAGTTGAAATAAATATTTGTTGAGCATTCTAACTTAGTACTAAAAAAAATCAGTAATTATTGTGTACTACATGTATTCTGCGCAAGGAGATACAACAATGACGATGGAACACAGAATAACGGCAGAGTCGGCAGAGTAAATAATAATAAACGGGTGGTTTTTCTTTTTTCTAATTTAGGTCAGGGATATTTTCGAAATGAAAAATATAAGAATGACTTTGGTAGCTTCTCAATCAGCTAGCTGATTTAAAAAGTTGTGCGTTCACATAACGAACTTTTTATTAGTCAATGTTCAAGAAAAGCTCATTGAGCTGGAAAACTAGTGGTAAACAGAGCCCTAGGTTCTAGTTGAACTTATTAAATTTAATTACTCCATTTTATCAAATTTATGAAAAAAATTGTGTGCGAGATTGTCTCTCGGATAGATCTAATCACACGTCACATTTTTAATTACAAATATCGTATGTTTATGTACCGACATCATATTTTTAGACATGTAAGTATTATAATTATAATGCAAGTTTATTATACACACGATATTTAATGTTAAACATATAATTTTTGTAATTAAATATGTGGTGTTGATCTGGTTTCTTCGAGAGATTTTCTTTTACAAAAGTGTGTATAAATTTAATTACTCCTTTTTAAACTTATGGGATTCTGGTTGTATAATTTTTTAATCATATGTGTGTCTTAAATTTTCACTTTCATTTTTTATTTGTATCATTTCTTATTATCATATCTGAAAACGTTTCTCCCTACTCTATATGCATTATATTTAATACTTGTACTATTTCATACAATATTTACTCATTCAAGTTTACATTTCGTAAATTATTTTATAAATTATATTGGTTGCAGAAAAAGTGAATAATAAATAATGGTTAGAAATAGAAATCATAATTGTGGTGGGGATGAAGTCACGTGTCTTAGGGAGAAGAAGAAAATAACATAAGATTGGTGGTTTAGATTCTTTCATTCGCTAGTGGAGGCCTACATGGTCGACCTACTACTCTTAAACTGCATACCCATATAAAATTAGTAGTACGTAGATATCACATAAATTGTAATTACTTCCGACAATAGATTCTTATTTACTTTTTTTTAAGAAAATAAGGTATATATTAATTTTTTATAAAATAGTACTAATAAGTCACTCAAATTAATTTTTAAAATTGAAAGTTGGATAAAATAAAGTTATTGAGTTTACTTTTGAGTATATTTAATGTCAAAGTTGAGTGAGTTGTTAATAAAAAAATAAATGAAAAGTTATGTCTGAAACGGATGAAGTAAGTATTAGGTGTATTTGGAGCGAGACTGATATAATATAAACCATGTAATCGGGTGTATTACCAGATTTCCTTGAATTGTACTCCCTTCTTCTGACTATTTATTAAAATTATTACTTTATTATTGATTTGATGATTTTATAGGCCTCATATGAGAGGTAGTAGATTAAAATATATGTGACGGATCTGTCTTAATAAGACTATTAATTTATTATTTGTTGATGGTGTCATGGCCCTCACATGTGAGTTATTAAACAAGAACATTCAAATGATAAAACATGAGAAATTATTGTTGATAGATAATAAAGTAAAAATAATAGTAATGATTAGTGGTGTTTACTATTTTTTGTATAGGTGTTTATGAAACGGACATCCATAAAAAAAAATGCGTGCCCAAAATTAGGCGGACGGAGGGAGCATACATTTAGGCTCTGTTCTTTTTTTGGCTTCTTTGATTCGATTCGATTCGATTAATTTCAAATCTTGATTCGATTCGATTCATTAAATTCATATTATTATTGTTGTTGTTGTTGTTGTTGTTGTTAATAATAATAATAAAATTATTATTATTATTATTATTATTATTATTATTTTATCATTTCTTTACACACCCGATCTTTTGTACGAGGAAAATAAGAAAATTTATCCAATTGAGTTATTTTCAACTTTTTTTCTTTCTTTCTTTGGTCAAATTCTCCAAATAGGGTCCTTCTATTCACTGCAAATATTCAATTAGGTCCCTGCAATTTCTGAAACTTTTCAAAGTCGATTTTTAACATCTCCAAGTCCAAGCTAAGGTTCGAAACTCATCCTAAACATCATACTCTCACCAATTAACCCAAAAACAACCACAAATAACCAAAGATTCACAAACCCAATTCGAGATTCACAATAAATTCATACTCTTTGTTTCTATTTCAATGGTTTTCTCCCAACCAATAATCACGTTCTCGTTTCTCCGTCTCAATCATCAACAGTCCATTTAATTCTGTCCGGTTTAGACAAAGTCATCAAATACGAATCCAACATCCTGTTTTCTTATTTTTAAGAACAACCATGGTAAAGAGAAACGAAGAAAAAGAAGAAGGAAGAAACATGGAGGAGAAACTTACCAAGCAGAAGTTGAAAATCACAGGTTTGAAGAAGAAGCTGATTTCACGTAAAAGATGAATAAGAACGTTTTGTATAAAAGATGAAGAAGAACGTTCTGTATAAGGGTTTTAATGGGTTTTAATGAGGTTTGGGAGCTGGGCTTCAACTTGGACCTTTAACAAGTCCAATTTAAAATTTTTCTCATAAGCCTATTATAACAATACGTATAAAATCGAAAAATTTCACGGAATTTTACAATAAAACAAAGTTACGTTAATCAAATATACTTAATTTCTTTTCATGAAAGTTGAAATATGAGTATTGGGACTGAAAGTTGAAGAATCAGTTTGGAAAATGGAACAATGCTGGAGGTTATGGAAAAAAAGAGTGTTGATGTAAAGTTGTTGACACGAGCTTGTACATGGTTTATAGACAAGTGATTTTGGTTAAGCTTTTAATTATTTTATTTGCCGAAGATTGTCCATACTCTTGTAAACGTTTTCAAGTTGTAATAAATTTCACCGATTCAAAAAAAAAAAAAAAAAAAAACTAGACAAAGACAGTTTATACGACGATTAAAATTCGGTTTTAATCGAGTTATCATTCTCATATTGTTTTCCACGCGGTTGGTTTTAAAGTTTGTTATACAATAATAAATAAAAATGTAAAGTGACAGAAAAAAGAGTAGAAAGAATGTGAGAAAGATGACAAAAATAATATTTTTTTTTAATTGTGACTATATATACCATCATATAATTGTTATTATTATTACACAATAATTTCTTGATTCGATTCAGCCGATTCCAAGAATTTCAAATGAAAATGAAATTCTTTACTAAGAATTGTGTTTTTAGGAGGTTTATAGGGCGTGTGTTAAATGTTTTAGCTGTAATACTCACTAATAAAAGTGTAAGATAAAATTTGTTAAAAGTACAAACGTATATAATTCAATGGAGTGAAATCAAATGGAATATGTATATAATTTAATGGTATATAAGATGCTAAGATAACTCTATAATAATGTTTTAACATGACTGTCTTATGAAGCTTTATTCTTCAATTTCATTATGTAAATTTGTTAAACTAAATTTTTTATATTTATTGGTTGTTAAAGTAGAAAATGATTTATTATTATAAAGCGTTGATCAACTGTATTAAGTGGTGTGGACGGAATAGTATATGTCAAGAGACTTGTCAAGAAAAAAAACAAAAAGTATATGTCAAGAGGAATCAAACCAAATTTGAGCTGCTAACATGGCCATGGGAAAGAGTATTAAAGTCCAGAAGATTCTGGAACTTTCTAGGCCTCAAAGATCTTTTTTTCATGGTCCCTAAGGTTTTGACGGGACCCATCCACTATGTGGAACGTTCTTGAGCATCAAGAGTACAGAATGGTGATTTGACACAAACAAAAGCTTTATTTGATTGCATCTTCCAACTTCTCAGGATGAAAAAGATAGGAGAGTGATTGGTTTACTACTAAAATCAAAAGAACCTGATTATGATCTAAAAAAATTTAATTTAAGATTTTAATTTTACCTCAAATACTAGTTCCAATTTTATTTTGTTTTTGTTTTTAAATGATGAAAATAAAACTCGATTGGACTAAATTTAGGACAATATTGTACACTAAAGTTAGTGCATTTTTCAAATTTTAACACCTGACATCAAACGATTATGAGTAAATAATTTTATATTTACATTTCTACACTTTAAAATATTACATTTCATTTTCGTTAACTACTTCATACATTTTGTTAACAGGCTTTAATATAAAATACAATTAAAAAAAACCTTCACAATCACTAATCTTCATCTCCAATGTCAGCAACTTCATCGGAGATGTCTCCGCGAACTCACTAAAGACATCTCCCACAACCAACAACCTCACTGATGACCTTTCAGGCCAAATAAATGAGTTAAAGGAGTTTTAAAATCCTTTCAGTTTGGCATGGTGTGGAGTTTCAACTCCTCACCTTCATTAGTAATCCGATCAAGATTTGGGACTTATGCCCTGCATGACAATTTAATTAGTCAGGAGTAAGGACTAGTCTACTTTGTTTAGTCAAGTTGTTTCTTTTGCTTCAAAGAATGTTCTTCCCTTTTCTATATATTCCTAGTTTGTAAACTATATATTCCTAGTTTTTCAGAAAACTCTCCTCATCTTCATTTGCCCTCTAGCTCATTTAGTCATTATAAAATTGATTTATTACTCATCAACTGTACACCTTTCCGTTTTGACTATTAGCCAAGCAATCCATACTTCCACACTACTCAAGTAAACCATTTTACTCACATAATGAAAACTCATCAGCTCAAAAAGTGACACAGATCAAACTGCATACAATCTCAAATTGGAACCCAAATTCACAATAAAACAGTAAGTTCCAGAGCACCACTACAGACACTAGGAAATTCGTTATAGTTACTCCGACTGTGGAGCCGGCATTAAAGTTTTATCCCTCATCGATTCCAGATTACAACAGAAAAAGTCATAATGTGCTTTAAGAACGTTGTGGCCTGTCTTTAGTCCTACCAGCCAGCCAGATCAACACATCAAAAGTTTAGTTCCACTACCACCTAGTAAGTACCTAGAAAGTTTATCATGAAGTGGTATGTCAAAAAAGAATCCTCCATTAGTTTGTAGTAAACAATTCAATCCCAATGGATGTAGAATATCCTCTCAGGAGTCAGGCCTAGAACCTTCCGTGTTTCCATCGATACCACAAAGCCGCCGTATTAAGTGTAAAAAGTAGAACTGGGATAATTCCAATCACCATGTATGCAACAATGATGATACTCCCTGTGGAATTAAAATCATAATTAAGGTTACTCAAATGTCAAAACAAATATTTCAAGTCAAGTGTTCTAAATAAGCAAAACGAAACTAAAAACATTACCTTCGGGAAGGAACCTAAAGGCGCTGTAAACTTTATACGTATTATACGTCATGAGCAGGTACATCTGCACACAAATGTTGAAAAATAGGAATAGAGAGCTCATCAGTTTCTCAAACGAAACTATGTTACAAATATGCTTCTCCAGGAAGTATTTTCATAAAAATTCTCCTTTCTAATAGTAAGTAGTTAGCACAAGGCCAAAACCCGATCAACTCCACATTTAGAGCATTTAGAAAGTTTTATGATAGTAAAAACAGAAAGGGGCTTTCGGGCAGAGTTTCGTAGAATATGGGGAACTCCATGCAATAAGAACTAAAGGGTATTCGAGTAGCTGTTTACGACATGGAATTTTTATGCTACTATTCTGTTACGAAACCATGCAAAATAATTCTTTGCCTTTTTCATTAAAATAGAGAGATATTTATACATGCAAAACCCACACACGAATCATATAAACTAGGAGCTAACCACCAACCACTAATATAATGACTATAAAACTAACTAATCCACTATACCACTACTATATAATTCTAATAACTCCTAAAATAAAGAAATACTAGTACATAATAACTACTCTAATTAAGGTTCGTCCGTAACATATTCCATGTAAAACATGACTAAAGGAAACTCCTGTAATGTGTAATCTGGCTTTCATAGTTGGCATCTATTTTCTTCTCTAACTGGATTTTGGATTCCTCAAACAGAAGAAAAGGTACCCATACAGCTAATTATAAAAATGGATAATGATGACACATATTAATTACTAAATAATACGTCCTCCATTCCCGGAATAGATTTTGTTCACTTTTGTGATGGAGAAAATAAGGTATGTATTACTTTTGGATAATATAATGCTTTGGATCCCTCAAGTTGATTTGTAAAGTTGTTGTTGGATAAAATAATGTTAGAGGGTTTACTTTTGAATATATTCAATGCTAAAGTTGAAGTAATGATCGAAGAAAAAAGAAAATCGGATGTTTTGTCTGGGATGCTAAAAAATGGCAAAATAGGAGCTATTCCGAGACGGATGAAGTAAAATAAAATACTTGCCGTAATAATGTGCATTAGTTGACAGCTCCAGTGTAACCTTCTACCTGTTGCCCAAGCTATCTGTCAGAAATGTAACGAGGAAATGCATTAGCTTGTCAAATTTGTTACTGTATCTGCAACAATGTGCACGCATCCTTTTTCTCATTACAGATTATGAGTAGTGAAGGAAATCATAGCGATGCTATGGTTGTCAGGTAATATGGTCGAAATACTGGAATTAAACAAAATGGTCCTAAACTGGGGAGTTTCACAGACAACACGAATCCTATGTTTATGAGAGCAAGCTTGCCATTATAGAACAATTTTTAAGATATTTGGAAAATTAGGGAATTAATTCCATCCTTGACACATCAAACTCAGCAACAATAACAATTGAGAAATTATGTGTGCAAAACTGAAACCCCATGTTTACTTGTGCATCGCTGTAATAATAACCTCCATCCGCTACAATAAATCAAATTTACCGTTGATGTGTTAGACTCTCTTCAGTTTACTGCTTATCTTCCATGGTTCAGAAATTAAAGGAATGGAGATCACTGGGTAAAATTATACAGCAAGCTATGGCCGGCCTTCATTTCTCTGTTCTCTTCAGGTTAAGCATGTAGTATAATATAATAGTCTTATGATAAAGTTTAAGCATATAACTTGGTTATCATAAAGTAATAGTTTCGTCAACACAATGGTTAATGCAAGTAATGCAAATGTCAATCTAAGCTCAGATTTCAAATCAGTGAATGATCTTTAAAAGGGCAACCAATAGTTTTGGAGAATACAATTTTCACTTCCAAAAATTCTCTCATATACTGCACTCAAGTATAATTTGTTCGAAGGATGCTCATGCTGTACAATGTCAGCCATGACCTCAAATCAACTTTGAAGTGATGTCTAACAGTTGTCTGTCTGGATGAGTGAAGCTAGAGACAAGAAAGTTTTCAAACATCAAACAATTATACTCGAGTCTCTTCCATAAAGAAAGTGAATGCAACATTTAATTGTATAAATGAAATATTTCAGCTTAATGATGTAATATTTCTGGTGCATATCGTCTTGCAAAAGGATTCACCTAGTCTAACAATAAAAAACAAGAATGCTACTGCATTGATCCGGTTAAAGGGCCCAAGGCTACTTGTACGTTGTACAGGCATTGCACCATCAAACTCTAAACCCCACCTCAGTAGTTATTTGCATGTAGCTCATTGTAAAAACTTATATTGAATCCTAATGCCCATTGCTGTCATTTAGTAGTAATTACATCTTTCAAAGTGGTTCAGCCAGCTAAACCACTATGACATCTATTTTCTTCTCTTACTGGTTTTCGATTCCTCCAAGAGAAGGTACAATACAGCTAATATAAACAACGGATAATGATGACACATGATTACTAATTAATAAAACAAAATATACCACCAGCCAGTGCATGAATTGACATAGAGGTGTGTTTATCATAGTGTCCAAGCTCCAGCGTAACCTTCTCCATGTCAAAGAGGGAACTGTTAAAGCTTTCTGCAGAAATGTAAAGAAGAAATGCCTTAGCTTGTCAAATTTGTTACTGGATAAACTTACAAATCTGCAACAATGTGGCACCTATCCTTTTTCTCTTTATAGATTATGAATCGTGAAAAAAAACATAGCGATGCCATGGCTGTCAGGCAATATGGAATACCGGAATTAAACAAAATGGTCTTAAAGTGGGGAGTACTTTCACTTAAAAGACGTATACTATGTTGATGAGAAATAGCAAGCTTGAACATTATAGAACTTGAAGATAGTTGGAAAATTAGGATATTTCTTCTTTGACACATCAAACATGGCAAAAATAACAATTGAGAAATTTATGTGTGCATGACTGAAACCCCATGGTTACTTGTGCATCGTTGTAAAATCGAACACCATCCGCTACAACAATCAAACTTACCGCTGATTTGTTAGACCCTCTTCGATTTACTACTTATCTTCCATGGTTCATAAATTAAAGGAATGGAGATCCTGGGTAAAACTACCCAGCAAGCTATGGGGCTGCTTTAAATAAAAAATATACTTATTTGATGAGATCCGTGCACATATATGCACAGAGGCAGGGGATAGAATATGAGCTGCCCTGTTCCAGCTTGCTTGTTTAAACCGAATAAGTAAAAGAAGTAAGCAACTAAACGCTGATTAAGGGCATCAAATTAGAAGTTACTCTGTAATGATTTTACAAAAGAAGTCTAATTCAGGATATAAAAAAGATGAAGAAAATTTTATTATTTTTTCCCAGTAAACTGTATTGTATCACCAGAAGCGTTAGACTTGAAATAGTAAATGCTCATAACATAATGTACAGAACCTTGACTTTACCAGAAAGATGCCAAACCCATTTTCGATGTTTAAGAAATTATACTCTTTGATGCCTTTGATGACTTTGCGACCCTCTCTTCCAAGCAGACTTGACTGAGTTGCATCTGGAACCAATTCAGTTACTTTGCTGTCGCACATGGGGCACTTGAAAGGCTTTATATCTTTTGTATACCTCCAGAGTCTCAAAAAGCAGCTACCTACAAAGCAGACAGAGCATTTGGTGAGTCGGGCGAGGGGGTGGGCAGTTCAGGAAATACACAGAACCCTAAGCAGCTCAACATCGAGAGTTACTATCAGAAGCAGTTAACTAGCTCTATATTAATTTGTTAATAACCCTAAGAAGCCAATGCTGAACACAGCCACAGAAGAACCTCTGTGATGAGTTAGCATAGAAGCATCGTATCAAGGGCACAAAATCAGTTCTAAGAAAGAAAATGGTTGATCACTATTCTTCCACAAACAAGACAATTTTTCAGCTTCATCTTTTCCAAACCAGATAAAATTGCAACTCAAAAAACATACATCCAAAACCTAGTCCAAAATCATGCCAATAATTTCAATAACTGTAAATGCAATTTTAACATCCGAACAAGTAAAATCAAGAACGAACAGTCACTCTTACACCTTAATCGAGTCCTATTTCAAGTAATTCCACACGTAATCCATCAAAATCAGAACTAAAACCCTACCTACCACTTCACAAACAGAAAGAAAAAAAAGAATCCTAAAAAAGAACAAACTGAAATCATTTAAAACCGCGAATGAGGAAGAATCAAAGTGAAAAGATATCGATTACCTCAAAATCCCCGAAGCAAATAGGGCAACAATGGTCGTCTGGAGGATGATTTTGCCTGTATCCACCGCGTAAAACCAGAGCTCTGTTGCCGTTTTCGGCCATTCTTTTTCTCCTGATTGTTTACAGAATTCTTCGATTTCACCTAATCGAGCTAATGAGTAGTGTTGATTTAGAGTAGAATTTTCGCCATTTTTGGTTTTCCCTCTCAAAATCATAACACACAGAAATAATGAAGCAAGTACATACCGGTCACGTCATATGACTGTACTATCACTGATGTAAACGACGAAAAAATGAGTTATGAGGTTATACTTGTCTTTTTACGTGTAACGTTACATAAGCTACTCTAATCCGTTTACGTTTACTCTAATTCCAACTCCGAAGGCCGACATATGTGCTCTACCGCCTAAACCCGACGAGTTGAATCCCATTAAATTTTTAGCGGGTACTCTACCCGTACTCAATATGTTAATTAGTAACGGGTACGAGTCGGGTATGAATTTAGTAAATTGAACCCGACAAACCCGTAAACAGTTCTCTCCCTATTCACTTTTGGAAATGGATTATTTCTTCAAGCCAATAAACCTAGAGAGATATATGCAACTGGAAAAAGTTGATTGTCAAGCGTGTACAGTACGGGTTTGTATCGGGTTAGTGGGTTGAGTTGAGTTCGGATATTGATATGAGGGTACGGGAGTCTGGGACCTGAACCCAGGCAGCATTATTATTTTGTGTTGGTTCGGGTCGGGTAGGGTAGGATAGAACTCAACCAGTTTAGAAGCTTACAACTTACAACATTTTCAAACTCTGTCTTTTGCTAAGTCTAGCCTCGTATACCTATTAATTCTCTTTTTTAACTCAATTAAGCATCACAAAGTTTCATAAGAGACTACCTATATTTTAGGAAAATCATCTCTGTTATTAACCAAAATGTCTATGTTGTTAACAAAATTAATTTCTTTTGTAATATAAAAAAACACCACTGTAGATAACATATAGGTTTTGATTGATAACAAACATTATTTTCTTAAGACCATAGGTCCGTTTATAGATAAATTATCTAAAAACCGTCTCTAAGAAGACTTGATCATTAAACATATCTCTATTATTCCATGAGTTACATAAACCAAAATCGATCATGTTATACTAACTCACGTAAGTCTCTCCGGCGTTAGGACATTTTTCATCAACAACTTGAAGCTGCTTCTCTCCCAAACTATAGAAGAACGGTTACAAGTTGTACATCTTGGAAAAAGGACAACGTGTTATCTTGTTTAAAGCATAGTTGGGATAAGTTCTCATAGAACTTGCATCAAAGTTAGTAGTATCAAATTTGTATCTGGTGTAATAGCTATGTGTGCGGGTTTGTGGTTTTTTGCTCTGTCAGATGTGTGGAAAGTTTTGAATTAGAAGATCAAAGAGACTTGTGAAAATATATAGAATCTGTTTAGAGCTAGCTTATTAGCTAGGTTATCAGCTCAATGAGCTTATTTTCGTAATAAGCTTGTTACGTAAACGTGTAACTTGTAGCTGATAAGCTAGCTGATATGATAAACTTGTCCAGGAAGCTTATTAGAAAAATAAGTTAGCTAATTTATTTTTACATACTATATTTAACAAATCAGTTAGTTTATCAGCTAATTTAATTAATTTATCAAACACTTTTATAAAAATCAACTTAGCTTATTAGCTACCCAAACAGTTACTAACTACCCAATCAGCTACCAGCTAGCTTATGATACCTTATATGTTGTGCAAGTGTTTTGAGGTCCAGAAAGCTGGAAGTCTACGGTTTGTAAAGCACGAATGAGCATATCTTGTCTCTCATTTACGATTTTGTGTGTTTTTTTGTTTGAAGATATAGTAATAAATTATTCCCGTTTTAAATAAAAATGAATATATCCACGTAGCTATGTGGCATGCTATGCTTTAAATTAATATTAGTACTAACCCGTGGCGTTGACACAGTATAGTTTGTTTTTAATAATAAATAAAAAGTGAAGGACATAATAAATTAATCGATAAAATAAGAGTCAAACTTCCGTGTAAACAACGTTGGTCGTAGTTTCGGTGGCTAGTCCGTCTTCATCCAGTACTAAATCATTTAAGTCTTTTTTTAAGCTAACTATATAGTCACATGTAAAATACGATTCAACATGATTGATATGTTTTTAAAGGGGTAGGATTCAACCCGAACCTGTACAGGACCAAACTGGTTGATATTTTATATTGGATCCTCTACACGTACACCACCCGGTAGTTAGTAACTAATGCATGTTTAAAAAAATGAGTAACGCCCCGTCCCCTTACGGGCCAATGTGGTTACTCATGGGCTGCTTTTCGAGTAATATGCTGGCCCCCACTATACCAACGCATGCCCTTTTCCATGCGCTTTGTCATAACCCGTGCGCGCACCGGAATTTTTCAATTGGCCACCCATCGTAAGATTTCTCCAGAGCAAGCACGTTTAACTCTGAAAAAAATGTGTAACGCCCCTTCCCCTTGCGTGCCGGCATTGGGCTGCTCTCCGGGTGATATGTTGGCCCCACTATACCAACACATGTCCTTTTTCACGCATTTTGTCATCACTCGTGCGCGCACTGGGAGATTTTCCAGTTGGTCACACATCGTAAAATTGCTCCAGAGCAAACGCGCTTAACTCTGAAGTTCTTATGGATAAATTCCCAAAAAGAATGTACACCTTGTTGATATGAGTAGCGTTATCAGTGACTTAATTTTAAGCTTTCTGAAACTTAACTTTAAATTTCTTACATTCACCCCCTCTTTAATTTTGCAATGTCCCGCCGTACCTTGGCCCGGACCTACCGTCCACCCCTTATGTATTTCCGGTTGGCTCGGCTCTGATACCATTTATAACGCCCATTTCTATGGCCCAACCCTTTAGTAGTGTGATTACTCATGAAGCTCACCAGTGATATCTTGACACTATACCAACACATGTCCTTTTCCACGCACTTTGTCCTCACTCGTGCATCCACTGGGAGATTTCTCAGTTGGTCACCCATTGTAAGATTGATTCAAAGCAAGCACGCTTAAATCTAAAGTTCTTATGGATGAATTCCCAAAAAGAAGGTGTACCTTGTTGATATGAGTAGCATTCTCCATCACTTTAACTTTAAGCTCTCGGAAAATTAATTTGAAACTCTTGGGTCCCTCAAACACAACCAAATAAAATACAAAAGTGTATAACACAATTAACATGGTAGGTGGCCCCGGGGATGATATGTGGTCCCAAACAAAAAAAATATTATTTTTAAAACATAATTTCACATATTATGATGGTTTTTTTTACACCCATACCTCTTGCATATCCAAAAAAACATGTACCTTTTACTAATTTAACCATAAAATGTTACGGTTAGGTATATACATATGGTGTGAAGTTTACAATATTATTGTATATAATTTTTTTCTAACTAAGGTTTGATAGTGAACGAAGTGCAAATCCCTTAAATCAAACTCACCCATAAAATACAAACTAATACAACTTTAAACGTTTATCCATATTAAAACATGATAAGGTTGTATGAGATTTCATTATTGTAAGTTTGGACAATTGGCTTGGACGGACGGAGTGTGTTTGAAACATTTTTCCAAAGTTTGTGGAGAAATAAAGATGAAAATAAATAAAATTATATATGGAGTTAACTATGCTTAATAATATCATTAAGTACTTCTATTTTTAGTTCATGCATGCACTACAAAAAAACTGGGCTGGGGCGACGGATAGATCCGTCGCTTGATGATCGATCCTTGACCACAGCGACGGATCGGCGACGATAAAAATCCGTCGCCCGGAGATGAGCGACGGATAGATAATCCGTCGTCAATTCATGACAGTGAATGACGGCTTATATGTTGGACCATTTTTTTTTTTAATCGAAATATAACGACGGATATAATCTATCCGTCGTTACCTTTAGCGACGGATAGATTCTATCCGACGACGGATAGAATCTATCCGTCGCTAAAGGTAACGACGGATAGATTATATCCGTCGTCCAACATTTTATTGGAATTAGTGACGGAATCTGAAATTCCGTCACTATGAATTTCCGTCACTAATTCCGTCACTGTGAATCTGTCACTATTAATCCGTCACTATTTATTTCATATTAATTCCTGTTTTTCGTAGTTCACCTATTTAATCAATATAATGTTCGATAATAAATGAATAATACGGAAAATATTTCAATAAATTTTGAATAAAAAAAGTAATATCCGGAGCTGGAGAAATTATACACACAAGTGTAAATATGAAAAAAAATCCGAACATACAGATACATAACTAACTAACTAGCTATCAGACGGGGGTGGGTGATGGCGGAACTGGGACATGAACTGCTCCATCTGTAACCGAAGGCGCTCGTTCTCCTCCCTTTGTTCTCTGGCGTGTCGCTCCATCGCGTCCCTTTGTTGCTCCATCTCTTGAGTTAGCCGAGCAACCTGTTCCCGGACCTTGTTCGCACCATTTCCGAGACCTAGTCCTGTGTGTAAACCGGACGTCTAGACTGCTGGGATGATGATGAGGAGCACCTCGGACTAGCCAGATGCAAACCGAGGCTCCCGAGTCCATATATTCGTCCTTTCTTGTCCGGTTTGTTGACCTCTAGGAAGATGTTGTCAACTTGTTCAGTTGACAACACATCAACCGTCTCGTCCTCCTGCCTCGCCACCTGAGCATCAACCTCAGCCTGAAATTGTAAATAGCAGATATCATGATCAGTTACTGTTTTTAAAAAGTAACTTGTAATAGTGTACAAATATGAACTTTAAGCAACATAAACATACCGCAATAGATGAGGAGGCGGATCGGTCCATACCCATATACCTTGGCCTTCTTGAAGATGGCATACTTGGATGTCACCTCCCTCCGTGCCACCTGAATCAAACCAGATCTAGTCAACAATTTATCATCTACAAGTAATAGAGCAGCAGAGACTTCATACATACACGTAATGCTAGATTGCAAAAACACATATATACGCACCGATTGAAAATAATCAGTGACAGTAGATCGCCTCCCAAGGTGGTGAACGGCCCTTCTGCCCGTGTCGATCGGGATGCCCGGTTACACTTTGTTGGTGTAGGCGGCGTCACGGGCATCGATTGGCGCCGATGAAGCATCCCAAAGGCCCTCCTTTGGATCAACTCATGGAGGATTTACCACGCCGATCTGAATGGCCTTCCACGAGCAGACCATATCCTCAGCAGTTTGGATCCCACGGTCGTAAACACGCCAGGATCTGTGGGATCAACTCTTAGGAATGAAGTACTCCTTCTACACTCCCAATTTCATACAACATCCAAAGTCAATACATGTATAACCTCACCATGTTACATCAATTTAACAAGATACAACAACATTATAACAGATATGGTGACTAACATATCACCCAAACAAAGTGGCTAACATACCACTCACATTGTACTAAATTTTACTAACACAATGGTGACTAACATATCACCCAAACAAAGTGGCTAACATACCACTCACATATAGTGGCTAACACACCACTCACATTGTCCTAAATTTTACTAACACAATGGTGACTAACATATCACCCAAATAAAGTGGCTAACATACCACTCACATACAGTGGCTAACATACCACTCATATTAAAACGATTATAATTACAAACGAAGGAATGTCATATTTTAACTTACCCTCAGCTCATCGAAGTACTCGGCCCTCATGCGCTCCGAGATGTGGCTCCAACACTCACCACCCTGCCCCAGTGGCTCTTTCCTGCTCCGGAAGATGTCACCTAGTTTGTTGTGCACCTCCCGAGGCCATAAGCTGTTGTCAATGTATAAGATACACCAAACGAATATATATTACTTTAGTACAACAATTTATACTTGTCAACTATCATTATAAGTTATGTTTTACATATTTAAGAAGAGCGTATAATACTTACTTGGCAGGACCAACAGGGAAAATCACTGGCAAGCCATCCCACGTGACGTTGGGATGGTTTGGATCGAACACGAGGTAGGGACAATCGTCGTGGTCGTCCTCCAAAGATGTGTCTCAGGTTGGTAGAGCCACGTTGCTCTCTCTCACGGGGGTCTCAGAATCCGAGACTCGCCGCCTCACCATCGGAGCCTCCTCGTCGACCTGTTCCCCACTCCACCACTACTATCCTGCGTCAATTGCGTGGTGGGGACGATAGTGGACTACCTGTCATGACATCTGCAAAAACATGTAATAAATACAATAAAATGTGTTAGTACGAGTTATAATACAGAACATATTATAATAACACATATAATTACTCAAATGTTATCAACTACTGACTAGTTATAATACACAAACCGAACGTCCCATGGCAAACGAGATGAAACATTTAACCCCTTCTACAAAACTCCTAGAAACTCTGCCATTTACCGCCGTACGATCGTACATCCATGAACGGTCGGAATTCATTGTATACTTTATTTTTAACCTGACACGTTCCAATTTATTAGATCGTATTTAATTTATTAGATCGATTCCAATTCGGATAAGAAGATTGTGGAGGTTAATTGTTAATTATTATATGTTCATTATAAATTAATTATTAATTAGGTGTTCGATATGTTACAAAATTGGGCATATATTTTAACCATTTCAACCTCTTAGTACATATATTATATACTTAACATACATATCAAATTAACTAATTACTCTATACATATCGAATTACTACATATATTCATATCAAATTACATACTTAACATACAAATTTATCAAATCAAAACTACATACTTCTATACTTAACAAACATATCAAATTAACTAAACTAACTATATATACTTAACACACAAATCAAACTAACTACATACATTCATACATACCAAACTTAACATACTACATACATTCATATCATACTACATACCTAACATATATACATATCATTAACTAAACTAACAATCAAATTACATATATATATATCAAATTGAACAAATTACATATCAAATTACATATAATTAATCAAATTAACTAAACTAACTATATATACTTAACACACAAATCAAACTAACTACATACATTCATATCATACTACATACCTAACATATATACATATCATTAACTAAACTAACTATCAAATTACATATATATATATATATATATATATATATATATATATATATATATATATATATATATATATATATATATATATATATATATATATATATCAAATTGAACAAATTACATATCAAATTACATATAATTAATCAAATTAACTAAACTAACTACTACATACTTATCATATATACATATAATTGCTCAAATTAATCAAAATAAACAAAATCCCCAAATTTTTAAAAACTAGGGTTTTAGCCAAAATACCTTGATTAATCGGTAGAAATCTGAAATTGATCGAAGAATCAAACTCCTTGTCCCACGAGCTTCGATTAGGCACCAAGATTGGCCGGAATAACGAAGAATTCACCGGAATCGAAGAGAGGAGAAGAAGAGAAAGAGGAAGAAAAATGAAGAACTGATTCCAGTTCTGCGTGCTCTGTCCGATAAAACCCTTCTGGGCCGACGGACACGTATCCGTCGGCCCAGAAGGGCGATCCGTCGCCAGGCTGGGCGACGGATAGATATCCGTCGCTAAGTAGCGACGGATAATCTATCCGTCGCCATTTTTTTATTTTTTTTAATTTTAATTAAAAATATTAACGACGGATAAAATTATCCGTCGTTAATAATTTCATTTTTTTAAAAAAAAAGTCAAACTTGGGCGACGGATAAGAGTTATCCGTCGCCCAATTTAGCGACGGATAACTGTTATCCGTCGCCAAAAGGGGCGACGGATTCCCAATTAGCGATCCGTCGCTAAAGGGGCGACGGATAAAATCTGTCGCCCCATAGCGTCGTTTTTTCAGGAATTTCTTGTAGTGATGCCATCTCAAAATTCTGTGTTGTTCCAACATTGAATAATTATGTTGTTCAATTTCTTTTTTAGAATAAAAATACTTCCATTCTATACTTAAAAAAAGATACGATAACATATAAATTTTCGGAAAAATGAAATGAATAATCTACCAAACCAACATCACCCAACCAATAATATATGTGTTTTACATTAGCCTCACTTTCAACTTGACAGAACTTCATTGAACAATATTCTCCATCAAATGCCTGGTTTTTTTTTTGAAAATGTGAAACAAAGAGGCAAAGCTAAAAGATGTAGTTTTTTTTGAGAAAGTAACTAAAAGATGTAGGTTTAAAATATGTAATCAGCAAAGAACAATCCCTTCAATTACTACATGTTGGCACTCAAAATTTGGAATAAATTATGTTGCTAATTTGACTGCCAAACCTTCCGCAGTTTCAACAACCATAATACATAAAATTTAACGCCAAGCATTAACATTGCCCCATGATCCGTAGCAACAACACCAATATCACCCCTTTTCGGAATTTGATCAACCGCATAATCAAAGTTTATAATTGGACTCACCATGACTTATATGCTTTAAAGGTGTATGATCTCTCAAACACATTCAGGAGACAGTTTCATAAAATATATTTTATAGAGTATCCTACCCGATCCGTTAATTAGTAACTAATATACATTTTTAAAAATGTATCCCTCAAACGCGAATCAAAATAAAATACAAATGTGTATCACAATTACATGGTAGGTTCGAATAACCTCTGAGCCCCACCCACCCCCCCCCCCCCCCACACACACACTCACATACTAAAATTATTATTTTACAAACACAATTTCATATTTTATGGTGGTATTTTTGCACCCACACCCTCGAAAAATGTACTTTTTAACTTAACCATAATATGTTGCGGTTCAAGTCTTGTTAATTTGAATGAGAAATAGATAACTGATTGGAAAAAATGTACTCCCTCCGTATATTTTCTATTTTTATCAATCCCACATAAATTCAACATTACTAAAAAAATTCATTATACACGCGACAAAAAAAAAAAAATTACATACAAATTATACATGTTACAATAAAAGCATACATTTTACCATTTTTTATATTCTATCGTTTATTTTTGAATTTCACCTATCTTATGTATAAAGTTCTTCGAGGAAGATGGAATACTCATTCTCCCTTGTATGGATGCATAAATAGAGAGAATAAAAGTTTTTCACTGATTTCTTAATTTCTTTCTAATTTTGGTTTAGATATTCATTCTTTCCAAACCATAGAATTGCGGTGGCATAGATTATCATCCAGCCATCCCCTTTATCCATTATGGGTTCTTTTGTAATATGAAAAAAGTACCAATCTTGAGAACATAGACGTTTTTACTAATAGCATCGGTAATTTTATTAACAATATAGGTCTGTCTCTAGATAAATTATATAGATACCGTCTCTCAAGAGACTTACTCGATAGTATTAAATATATTCAACTTTTTTCACAAAAATAACAATGATTGACACTCAAACATGAAGTCAACACAAAAAGATTAGTTATAGTTGAAGTTAACAATCTCACAAAAGAGTCGACATAACAAAATAGTTTGACCCAGAACCGGATCATACTTAGACATGTTTAGAATCCTACACTGGCCCATCTATATATTCATGGATCCTGAGGCGGGATTGAGTGTGGTCTCACTCAGCCTCGTTTAGTATGGTAGCCATTTAGTTAGTAGGGAATGGGTTTGATAAGTGCAGAGTATAGATCCAAACCTTTTCTCTTAAGCTTAGTAAATAAATGGCGGTGAACCCTGAAGGTTGAACAACTTACAGGTCCAGGCCGAGTACATATTGATAAAAAGGAAAAATACGTAGTCTGAAATGGTTTTTAAATATTTCTATCATTTAAAGTAGACATTTGATATTATTCCCTCCGCCCCGTAGAATTTCGTATAGTAGATTGGCGCGTAGTTATATGTGAAAAATTAAAATAAATGAAAAAAATATGAAAATGTGGAAAATGTTGAACTTTTGATGACAAAATGTGTAATTTTAGTGTAAGAGTGATCAATTTGTTTATTATTTGTTGCGAGTAGAGTAGTTTAGTTTTATTAATATATAAAGTTATGTGATACAACCAAAAAAATAATATATGTAGGAAATTCTATCGGACTAATGACTTTGAGAAAAGAAGGCATAGAAGAGGATTTCAAGTTCTAGAAGCGCAAAGCTAAAGACATGGTACATCATATGAAACCACGTCCCATTTCAGATGAATCTTGTTACATAGGAGCCTACTTAAATTAAGTTATCTCAACATCAAATTGCACATATATATATGAAACAATGCATTGAAGGCGTGTCCATTGCATTTGATAATCTACACAAAGTGCATTTCTAAGTTCTACTACAGATCTAAAACTTCTATGTATAGCAAGGACAATCACATTCACATAAAATATGATCCCCTCTTATGAACTGTCCAATTAACCAATCCATGCTTCATCCTAGACCGTCTACACCACTTTTTTTGTAACTTTCTTCATCATGTCATAATCCTTTCCCCTTAACAGCGATTTCAAGCACAATATATACCCACTCTGACACCTCTTATTCTTCCGTGAGACCAGGATCTATAGTTCTCCCTTGTCTTCTCACCTTGTCCATTTTCTCAAACATCCAAAACTCCACATCTGATTGCACAGCTAGACGATTGATTTCTCTTTCACTGGGTACATCTGTTCCCAGCAAGATTGTACATTTTTACGCATGATTTCCTCCAACATCTCTCATGTCTTGAGCTGCACGCAGAAACATGTTATATTTAGTGACACAAACTGAGAAATTAGGACCACCTTGATCTCATGCAAAAATATGATGCTCAGTTTGAAAGTAGTAAAGGGTGAAACTGGGTACATGTGTAAATCCAAAACACGTTGAGAAGCTGCCTCAAAACAATAAATGCAGTACTCGAACTATAAATGTCGTCAAAACTATTGTAAAGAGAATGATCTTTCACATGATAATGTAAAAAGTCACATGACTCACATTTCCAGCAACACCCTACATGGAAGATTAAAATAAGCTTCCATACAGTGAGTATTCATATGAAATCACTCCCGAACGCAAGCTTAATTTAGATTCCAACTTTGGATATGAAAAACGAATCATATTAAGAAAAATCCAATGCTAACATAGCATATGTAAACCCGGACAACCAAATAAGCTTCAACTATGAAGTTTCATCACGAAATCTTTCATATGAACATTGCATTAACCAAAAGAGGCCAATTAATTGCCAAGAAATTGGAAATGCAGTAAAGTTAATGTAAAAAGATGAACCCATAAGTGGCAAAGAAAAGCACGTTTATATTTTAAAATAATTAAATACTAAAATAATATTATAAAAAGAAAAAGGCTGAAAAATCTAAAGAAAAATGGGGAAAAAGAATCAACCTGATCTATTAGAAAATGATTCATTTGAAACTAATTGTTCTGGACAGATAGAGGAAATACATATATTCAAAACTACGGCTCAACTACATTGATCAACAAACTTTTTAATGATTAGTCATAAAACTATACACAACATTTCAAAACGAAATCACACCAGAGCCAAATTACAATCTAGAAAAAAGCTAGAAAGTTTCAGTGGAGCATTTGAACCAAGTATCTATCACATAATCTCTGAAACACGAAATCACCTCTATATCCGTGATTTGACCAGGTCACAGGTTGTTCGTTAGTGCTTCTCATAAATACCTGCAACATGTAACAAAAATAAACAGATATGTTTAAGACTCTTATCAACCTGAAAGGATTTTATTTTTATCCGTATTTAAAATTGTAACTATGATATACATAGAAAATAATACAACACACTAAATGTATATTCACAAATAAGACATTCTTTAGAATACCTAAAGACTATAGAAGATACATAATGAAAAGGGGCTATTATCCTAACAAAACTACCAACCACATCAGATAAACATATTATTAGTTAATCAGATCAAAAGGTGGCCCGAATTTTATAATAAAAATATTAAAAACTCAGTACAAATTGGACCAAACCTTGCTAAGTTATACGCATTTGGATAGCATTATCAGTCACTGGTAACATATGCGAGCTTATCGGCGACTTACCCTGCATCTCCATCAAAATGAAATAATTATTCTCTTGATATCACCAACAAGCAATGATCAATTTGAAACAACAGGAACTATGCCATGATGAGTACTCAAAAATCTACTCTTCATTACCTAAGTCCCCTACCTGTGCAATAACATCATCCAGTAAAAACTTTAATTATTAGATTAGCAATAGTACTTGTACCAAGCCTAGAATCTGGCGAGATGTAATGTTAAGAATTAAATATGGATTAAATCACGTCAATCATACCTAGTAGGAATATGGCGCTGAAGCAATGAATTAGAAGCCTGGTTGGAATTCAACTTCTGAGAGGAGATCGATTTGGGAAGGATTTTGGGCTGATGGATAAGGAGTTGGAGGGCCGTGGGAGGGAGGAGAGGTGGCGGCACGTGGTGGAGGAGCTGTGGTGCCCATGGATTTGGGTGATTTCTTATACTAAATGGCCAGACTGTTGTTTTATTGCAAAAAATCATTATAGGTATTTAATCAAACACATTCTATGTATGAGGTTTTAAATCAAATATCACTTCTCATATCATATCAGAAGAGCACAAAAATCCATCAATGAATCAAAATATGAAGGCCATAACTCTATCTCCAATAGTGAATTTGGATGAAGATTGGAAAAGAGTTGTGGAGACACTGGGCAAACACATACTGCATATAGTAAAATAAAAAATGGAGAGTGCCAATCAATCAGCGCACCTCTGGAATTATTCCATAGCCACGAAAAACTCCAATTCTCGATTAGAAATATTGATATACATCTATTCCATTGGAAACTCCTACCTCTGACCAGATCGGCTTTTATTACACCTCCATTTGCTAATCAACATCATTGCAGAAATTTGATTAATTCCTAATAAATCGACCGATCAACTGATAAATAGGAGATGAAAATTACTACTGAGTTTCTGAACTGAAGCTTCTTGATGAAAAAATCCGTTATGTAAAATTCGTTTAACTCTTAGAATGTAATAAAAACTACTCCTAGAATATGAAGATTGAAATTTCATACTCACTTGATTGCGTTGTTGGAAGAGAAAGCTTTTTTCTTCGAACTGCAAAAACATACATACAAAATCAAAGTAAGATTCACTGCATAATGTTGAACTCCGGCGCAGTATAAACGAATTTTACATGACTCCCATTCGAAACACTCCCAAAAAGTGAAAAAAAACACGGATTTTTTTAAACTGACGAAGAACAAATAAGAAAAGAGTTATGGTTACCATGGAAACGGCGTGAAAAATCTTGTTCGGCACCGCATAAAACCCTACAGCACGAAGCTAAGAAAGAATCTGATGACTGACTAAGAAGAAATTCGGACTGCGTATTGTAAATATTAAGGTGGGAATAGAGCATTGTTGATGGTCCAGATAACGGCAAAGTAAAAGACTAGAGGGGGGTTAATAGTCTTTTAAAACTTTTATCGATAAGCACAGTTTCTCAGATATCTATTAAGATATCTGATACTTAATTTCAGAGAGCGGAAGACTTCTGAGATAAGTGTAAGTGTTCAGCAAGATAAGTGTAAGTACTTTGCAATATAAGTAAAACAAGTAATAAACTGCAGAAAGTAAATAACACGTCTTTTTATAGTGGTATCTGAAGGTGGCGTAATCCTTCAACTAATCCACTTCGGTCTTTCTCAGACCTAGAATCCACTAAGATAAATGAGGTAACCTTACAGATATCTTTTCTTGATTCCTAAAAGCACTAGGTTCCCAACCAAGTGTTCCCCCTGAGTTATTCCCCGGCTTTCACAGCCAAGTACTTCATGTACTCAGAAACCTTTTTGAGCTATTCCTTAGCTTCCTAAGCTAAGTACTTCCTGTGCTCAGCAACCTTGGAGTTATTCCTTAGTTTCCCAAACTAAGTACTTCCTATACTCCACGCCGTATATGGTGTTGGTTTTAGGTTTGTTTGTCAGGTGAGCTTCTTTAATAACTTGTTCAGTTATTCAGATAGCTCTGTGAATCAATTATACTTAATACACTTTTCAATGTATGGTATCTTGTTCTCTACTGACCCAAGTCTATGGTAAGTGTTCAAGAGAATGAAACTTAGATAAGAAATCTTAGTTCAACTCTTTCACAAATAACAATGCTCGTTAAGGATCAGGACACTTAGAACTTTTGTGCTACTTAGAATCAAGAGCTTTGGTCGCAACAGAAAGCTTGAAGGTAAGTAGTTTGCTTGAGAGCGCTTGTGTGAGTATTCAGTGTAAGTTCAGTGTGTTCTAAGGTGTGTTCTCAAGCAGTCTAAGTGTTGATATTTATAGATGAATTTGAGTGCCGTTTGAATAGTATCCGTTAGGCTTAAATCAAATTCAAACTATTGATATCTGAGTATAATCTTTATGTGAGTTTGTCTTCTTCTTGAAGCTACCGCTTTTGTTCGACATTTACGTCATGCATTTAATGCACTGTACTATATTTTGTCCTGTAGTGCCAACGGAACTGTGCATGGTATCAGAGATCTTTATACAATCAGAGTTTTCTGAAACTTTGCATGTTCTTTTCCAGAGATCATCATAGCTCCGGATACCACTTGTTTAAACAACTTGTTATAATATGTTTCTTTTTCAGAAGCATATTTTATGTCCAAGGTATCTGAGTGTATATATCTGTGGGCACTTTCCGTGTCGCAGAAACCTTTTATTCTCAGATATCTTTTGCAACTTATGTGTTTCGAAACACTTGATTCTCCAAGATATGTGGACATAGGTATCTGAAAAACCCTTGTCTTCAGCAATCTTGTGCAGTCTTCAAATCTTCAAATCTGTTGAACTTTTCCTGCTGGATGCCTTCTTCTTGGTCTTCTTCAGAAAATAAAAATTACATTTTGAGACCTAACATCCTATACAATATTTGCTAGACTATCATACTTAGTGAGTTTCCTCTTTTACAGTGTTCAAGTGAACTAAGAGTACTAATCACCTTTCTGAGCTAAGATAAGTCATTAGGTTGCTGATCAAAATCTAAACAGATATTCCTAACAATTGTAACTAACTAAAATAGACAAACAAATTTATGTATGGGCTGTCAAAAGGCGTAAATGGAGCAGCAGGAATTTGGAAGGATTTCTTACCATCTTTATAATTTTCTTTGATTTATTTGTTCAAGTAAATACAAAAAATTTCAAAGAAATTCTAAGGTTTATAAAGAGGCGTGTAGATCAATTTTTATTTCTTTCCTTACAAATAATTTCTTTAGTTGGCTTTGGCTTGGAAAATAAAAAATTTGAAATAAATTCTCTCATTCAATCTTGGCTTGAGTCCTATACAAAATGGATGGAATAAAAACTGGTCTTTTAAATATATATAGATGGATAGATCCCATCTTCACATGCCTAAAAATTGAAAATTAATTTATTACTTTATTCTTTACCTTCTCACCTCTTCTACTTTATTCACTATCTCCTACGACTATTCATTATCTTTCATACATAAGTATTTAGAAAAAAGTTGAAACCTAAATTCAAAAATAAAAAGAAACGTAGTTAATACAACTTAAAATGAATTTCTTTTTACATTAATTTTGTATTAGAAAATATCCAAAGCGCTCCAAGTATCATTTATGCACATGCGGATCATGTGTGTTTCAAAGTAAATCATCAACTTTAGAATATAGTAGAAAAATATACGAAAGTGCCCAGAATAACCGAAAGTGCACAAATGGTATGGTCGTATGGATATATATATGAGGATAATCAAAATAGTCGTATATTTTAGTTAATTTGTCCAGAATGTTTGATGCTAAACTGTTTAAAATGAGTATCTTTTTGAACGCTTGATGCTACGTTAATTATTTATAATGTGTTTTAATGAGTCATTTTTTATTTTTAAAATTCCATTATTTCATTTTATCTTATTCAATAAAATTATATTTTATTTTAATGAATAAAACAATTTATTTACGTTGAATAAAATAAATGAGTATCTGTAGATTCGTCTTGTCACGACGAATTCAAATGTATGATAAGTCTAGCCCAGTTGAAAAGTACTGGTTGAAAATGCAACTAATTTCACAAAATTTTACGTTGGATTGAATTAATTTAATAAATGCTCTATTTTCAAAATTTTATTATTTCATTTTTTCTTATTTAATAAATTTATATTTTACTTTAATTAATAAAATGATTTATTTAATTAATTAGTATTCAAGATTGGTGTCTATGGATTCGTCTTGTCGTGGCGAATTCAAATGTATGTTCAAAATATTTTTTGAATTTTTGTAGATAAAGTTACATGAGATTTAATAAAAACTATATATACAGTCAACACACAAAAAATAACAATGAAATATATACTGGCTAAAATACAACTAATTCTACAAAATTCCACGTAGGACTGAATGAATCTGGTGTAATAGTATGAGATTTAATAAAAACTATATATACAATCAACACAAAAAAAAATAACAATAAAATATATACTGGCTAAAATACAACTAATTCTACAAAATTTCACGTAGGACTGAATGAATCTGGTGTAATAGTATTCAAGATTGGTGTCTATGGATTCGTCTTGTCATGTCGAATTCAAATATATGTTCAAAATATTTTTCGGATTTTTGTAGATAAAGTTATATGAGATTTAATAAAAACTATATATACAGTTAACACATAAAAAATAACAATGAAATAAATATTGGCAAAAATACAACTAATTCTACAAAATTCCATGTAGGATTGAATGAATCTGATGTAATAGTATTCAAGATTGGTGTCTATGGATTCGTCTTATCATGGCGAATTCAAATATATGTTCAAAATATTTTTTGAACTTTGTAGATAGAGTTATCTGAGATTTAATAAAAACTATATATACAGTCAACATACCAAAAATAACATTGAAATATATACTGGCTAAAATACAACTAATTCCACAAAATTCCACGTAGGACTGAATGAATCTGGTGAGATTTAGTCCCTAGTGCTTTACATAATATATGGATGGATGGTTGTATTATGTGTAGAACTAAACAGATTTTCAAATTTTGATTATTGATTTCTTGCTCTATTTGATGGTAACAATTAACGAGAATATACTAATACATGAATACTGTTGATATAGCTTAATTGTCTCTGTTATGTTTGGATGGCCAAGATTAATCTGGAGAGATCAAGGGCCAAGATTGTTTCTGCAGTTGAAAAGGGGGGAAGTTAGTACCATAAAAGAATTTGAGAGGGACTCAAAATTCTTTTGTAAGTAGTTGTAGGCAGTGACCAACTTCTGAAGTTCAGCCTTGAACTCCTGATTTTGTTTGATAAGTCCATTTTCCTTATCAGTGAGCTCTGCCAATGGGCCTAGTATGGCATCTGCTTTTCCAGCAGTGTAACTTGCCTCATGAAAAGCTTTTTCAGCTAATGATACATCATCGTCCCTTACCATTCCCAGATCTTTCTGAGCAATGATCATACTGGTTGTTCTCTGAGTGATGAGCTCAGTGAATTTCTGCATATCTGAGGGGACGGAGGCAATTACTTCTTTGTTTTGTGAAGACATCTCCCTTTTAAGATGTGCCAAAACTTGATATCTATTCATATATTCATGGGAGTGGACATTTGGCAGTTTGTTGAAAACTTCAGGAGCAATTAGCTTCCTTTTCAGATGAGAAACCGCTAAGTGTTCATTGCGGTGTTCTGCCAAAGTCTTGTCTTCTTCATCATCTGAGTCATCAGCCCAGTGATCTTCATCCTCTTGGACATTTTCAAGATTTTCCAGTCCAGCAACCATCTCAGAGATGGGCTTCTTTCCTTTCTGAGAGGAGGATGGTTTTTCTTTTGATGGTGATGCAGCCTTAGCATCATGCTTTTCTTTAGATACTTCTTCAGTATCTAGCTCCTTTGCAATAGCATTTACAGCATCCTGGAGCTCTTTAACCTCAGAGTAAGCTACTGTCTCTTGTAAGCATTCTTCAGTATCATGCTTTTCTGAGTTGTTTCCTCAGAGTGCTCCACGCCGGTATATAGGTAGTATCTGAAACGTGCCCAACACGACTAACGGTGGCAACTAGTACCATAGATCCACTCCGAGACTTATTTTATTTTTTGAGAGAATGAAAAACCTGAACACAGACTTTATCAATACAAGTAGCGCACATAAACCTCCTCCCCAAACCTGTTCTTAGAACGGGTTTGGCATAAGAAAATAAGAATGTAAAACATGTCGTTCGTCATACTTAACTTACACAGAGTACACATGAGAATGATGAGGCACAAACAAGGGAGTTTGCACTTCCCGAATTAAATCACATAGGCGCCGATACAATATTTTTTCATCGTCTAAGGTTTACTCGCAGGCCTTTTTGGACTACAGAATTAGAACAGACTTTCTATTTACAACAGAAACGAACTTAGCAAACTTAAACATGCATACTGCTAATAGTCAATGATCAGTCAAAGCAAAAGCATTAAACAGGTTTAGTACATGCAATAGATGCTCGACTTGGGAGACAGACTTAGACTCATCAGACTGACATAGTCGAATAAGAAATACATAAAGAAACACATCCGAAAACAAGCAAGCAAGAAGCCTAAAGCAGATCAAAATTCGAAACACCCCTCCCCAAACCTGATCTCGTGCTCGCCCTCGAGCAAACGAGTGAAAAGAGAAAAGGTAGAGAGTTGATAGGAAGAGGCTTCCCTGATTGATGGTTTCCAAGATGTGTAGAAGACGGAGGAGAATGACCTAAATTGCCTGGTGGTGTTCATTTGCGATGGTGGGTACTAGACTTCCCCATGCTCGAATTTCTCTGCCCTTGCACCTGCGAATAGATATAAAGCGGTCCAACATACCCCGCAGAATATTCCTTGTAGATAAAATCCTGAGGCAAATAATCCAGTGCCTTCACTATGCCGACCTTACCATTCACCTCATGTGTTGTTGTGCGTCTAAATACGCTAATATCTGTTGGGAAATTTGTTGGGAAATTTGTTGAGAAATTTGTTAGGAATTTTGTTAGATATTTTGTAAAGAATATCTGTTTAGTTTTGATCAGCAACATGATGACTTATCTTAGTCTCAGAAAGGTGATAAGTACTCTTGGTTCACTTGAACATTGTAAAAGAGGAAACCCACTAAGTATGATAGTCTAGCTAATCTTGTATAGGATGTTTGGTCTCAAAATGTAATTTTTATTTTATGAAGAGAAGACCAAGAAGAAGACATCCAAGCAGAACAAGCTCAACGACATTGAAGACTTGAAGAAAACTGCACAAGATTACAACTTGTTCAGATATCTTAGCCAGATATCTTGAAGACACGAATAGTTTCTAACAAACTGTGTCACAAGAGATATCTGAGAAATAAAAGACATATCTGAAAACAAGGAAAGTGTCCACAGATATCTATTCTCAGATACCTTGAGCTTTAACCACGTTTCTGAAAAAGAAATGTATATTGCAAACAAAGTTGTTTCAATAAATACAAGTGGTATCTGAAGATTGAAGATAAGAACGTGCAAAGAATCAGATAACACTAGTCTCTGATACAAAGCATAGTTCCGTTGACACTACAGGACAAAAGTATAGTACAATGCATTTAATGCACGGACAGAGATGTCTGAATAAAAGCAACGGCAGCTTCTGAGAAGAAGACAAAACCTGCTACAGTACTATACACAGATATCGATAGTTCGAATTTGAGCCTAACGGATACTATTCAAACGGCACTCAAATTCATCTATAAATATCAACACTTAGACTGCTTGAGAACACACACCTTGAACTGCATACAAACGCTGAACGTCTTACTCTCTCAAAGCAACTTACTTACTCACAAAGCTTTCTGTTGCGACCAAAGCTTTTGATCTTGAGTAACACTGAAGTTCTAAGTGTCCTGATCCTAAACAAGCAAAGCTATCTGTGAAGGAGTTGAATCAAAAGATCAACTATCTGAGATTCATTCTCTTGAACAGATATCATAAGACTTGGGTCAGTAAAATCGAACAAGATACCATACGCTGTAAAGTGTATTAAGTACCTTGATTCACAGAGCTCTCTGAATAACTGAATAAGTTATTAAAGAAGCTCATCTGACAACTCAAACCAAAAACCAACACCATAATCAAGTGGAGTACAGGAAGTACTTAGTTTGAAAAATCAGGGAATAACTCTAAGGTTACCGGAGTATAGGAAGTACTTGATTTGATAAACTAAGGAATAACTCCAAGGTTATTGAGTATAGGAAGTACTTAGCTTGGGAAGCTAGGGAATAACTCAAAGGTTTTTGAGTACATGAAGTACTTGGCTGTGAAAGCCGGGGAACAACTCAGGAGGAACATTTGGTTGGGAACCAATTGTTAAGAATCTTAGAATAGGATTATTGTAAGGAGAACTCAATTATCTGTTCTAGTGAATTCTAGGTCTCTGATAGACCGAAGTGGATTAGTTGGAGGATTACGCCACCTCCAGATACCACTATACTTGCTGTGTTATTTACCTTTCTGTATTTACTCTTCAGCAACACACACACACATTAACTGTTTCTGCACTTATCTTTATTAAGTCTTCCGCGCTCTGATTCTAAGTATCAGA
Source organism: Plantago major (assembly GCA_026545765.1). NCBI lineage: Eukaryota > Viridiplantae > Streptophyta > Magnoliopsida > Lamiales > Plantaginaceae > Plantago > Plantago major. The sequence goes on from CM048840.1 coordinate 103,644,754, forward strand.
TATCTATTCAGATATCTGAGAAATAGTTGTTATCGACAAAAGTTTTTAAAAGACTATTCACCCCCCCCCCCCCTCTAGTCTTTTACTTTGCCGTTATCTGGACCAACAAGTGGTATCAGAGCAGGAGGTTCACCAGCCTTCTGCACTGAACCTAGATCCCCAGATAGGTGAAGGAACTTTGTCCACTATTGAGGACTATTTAATTTGTGTGTTAAGTGTGCAGGTATGTCTCTGAGTGATGCACCCATTCTCAAACCAGAGAACTACGAGGAATGGAAAAATAACATGATGCTCCACCTTGAAGCCATAAGTGACGAGATGATCGAAGTAATAAAGAATGGCCCAATAGTCATTCAACAACTTAAGCAAGTCATGGAGGTTTCGAGTGGAAGAGACAGAGATCAAAGCGAAGGATCTTCACAAAGATCGCCAACTAGTGGAAGATCTCTCGTCAAGTTATTTACGAACCAAAGCCCAGAGAACTCTGGACATCGGAAGATGCCAAGAGGAATCGACTCGATGGTCAAGCTCGTAACATCATCATCAGATCGACACCAGAGCACATACACTGTAAACTGTGGGGTGCTAAAACGGTGAAAGTTACCTGGCAACTGATTGAAGAAATCATGCGTTTAACCGAGAAAACCAAGGAAAACAAGTTCGAAGTTCTAAAGTTGAAATTTCAAAATTTCAAACAAGGTCCCATGAAACTCTGGAAGAACTTGATTTCGTGTTTACCACTCTCATGAGTGATATGGCACTTGGGAAAGCAGATACTCCCGGTCGGAGAAGATTAAGACTATTGTCAGAAGTCTTAACCACAACTGGGAGCATACTAAATTCTTTTATTTTAACCAAGGTATGCCAAATATCACTCCAGTGGAACTTTTCTCTCATCTTGCTACGGTTGATTATGAGACAACTCAGAGAGAACAAACAACTGAAAAGTTGCAAAATGTTGCTCTAGTAACTCAAGGAACTTCTGAAAAGAAGAAAAGCAAGGAAGAAACTGAAGATGCTCATGCTGCAAAGCAAATGAGCAAATTTGTCAGTCGAGAAATTGAGAGAAGAAAAGCCAAAGAGAAGCTGAAAAAGCATCTAGGCTCAAACTATCACCAGTACAAAAATATGCAAAGCTCGCTGAACAAGCCAACTCAGAAAGCATCATGTACTGAGGAAGCAGAAATTGGAAATGATATATGTTTCTATTGTCAGAAACCTGGCCACTTCAAGAAGGATTGTCCCGCCTTCAACAAACTAAGGACAGGTGACAAGAAAGATAGAAGAATCTTCAGAAGAAGCCAGAAAGCTTTGTTAACTGAAGAAAGAAAGAAAATCCAAATTCAACTGGATGCTCTAGACATTGAGACAGATTCTGAAGATGACAATTCAGATGATTCAACTTTACCATCACCAGAATTATGTGGAGTTACTCATGATATAATCGACTTCGGCCTCAAGAAGAATGAAATGTGTGGAGTTGCTGAAATTGACGGTCCAGACATCTCCAACATAGAAAACTGTCTTATGGCTGATGAGGTAACACATACTTCTTGTTATACTTATGAAAGTGATGAAGAGGAAATAAAAAATCTAGAAAATCTCAGGAAAGAACTTGACATCTATGAGAGAGAATTTCTAATGATCCGAGCTAGAGCCGAAAATCTCGAAGAGGAAAAGAATTTTCTTGCAAAGGAAAACTCTAAACTGGTTAAGATATCTGAGAAAAAGGATGCTGAAAATGCATTTCTCAAAGCTCAGATATCTGAGACTGAAAAGTCACATAATGTAGCAATGGCTGAGCTACTAAAGAAATATGAAGATCTTCTTTCTGAGAACAAGGAACTCAAGAAGAAAGAAGTATCTTTTCAATCTTATGCCAAAGCTAGTGACACTCTTACTGAAGTACAATCTTACTTAAGAGATCTTTCAGAAAAGAAAGGACTTGGGCTGAATACACATGATTGTTCTACCACTCGAATAAGAGTGAGGAAAGAAGAACATTTGTAAGTACTCAAAGAAGACGGTTCCCATGCAATCTATAGTATCGGTGAGAAGACAAAGATTGTTGACAAAGGAAAGGCGATCGACTAAACCTTTGTGGGAAAAACAAGTCAAAAACAAAACTGTTGGGTACGTCTCTGAAAAGAAACGCAACACTGAAAAGTGTAAACACCCACAGTGCTATGTCTCTCAAAAAGGAAGAATTGCAGGAGCTGGCAAATTCTCCCATGTCACTTTTTCTGGAAAGAAATTGGACCAACCAGAGACTAGCAAAGCTGAGAAAAGATCTCGAGATAGCTTCAAGTGCTCGAAACGGTATTGGCTACAAAGGCATCGGAAAACAACTTGCTCATGAGTACAAGCAGGAGCAAGAACGATGGCTGAAAGCTAGAATTGCTCAAAGCAATTATCAGAAGTGGAAGTTAAATCAAGCCACTGAAAATCTGAATGCCAGGGCTAGAAGAAATCTGGCAAGAAAGGCTAAGTTTGCTGAAAAGCAAACTCAGAAACCTGACAGGTATCTGAAAGCATCTTATGGAGCACCTAGGAACACACCAAGGAAGAAAATAATTCTTACTAATGATAACATTCATTCAAATAGAATTCCTCCTTACGTTCTGCCGACAAAAGCATATTTCAAAGAAATTCATACAAAAATGGATTCCTACTGGAAGAACTTTTAATTCTGACGGTTCCATCAAAGATATGAGAACCTAATCTCCTATTTCCTGTTGTGTGCAGAATGCTTCCTGGACTAAAGCACAATGGCTATTTGATAGTGGATGCGGAAAGCACATGACAAGAGACAAAGCAAATCTGGTCAACTACAAAGCTTGCAACACAGGACCAGATATCAGATTTGCTGGAGGAGAATTAAATCCCTCTCTGGGATTTGGCAACGTCAAATTGGGGACTTTAACAATCACTAACGTATTACATGTTAAGGATTTGAAATATAATCTATTTAGCATGAGCCAGTTTGCAAACAAGGGTTTTACTATAAAATTCAAAGCTAAATACTGCAAACTAATTGACAATGAGTCAAAGCAGACAGTCTTAGTTGGTCGGCGGAAAGGCAGTCTTTATGTTGCCGATTGGGCATCTGCCACAACTAAAGAATGCCTCATGGTGAGTCAATCTGGTCACACAGAAGAGCACTGGTTATGGCACAAAAGAATGAGTCACTTGAACTTCAAAACTCTGAATAGACTTGCCAAGAAAGAGTTAGTGGTTGGCCTTCCCAGAACATCTTTCAGAAGGATGGTATCTGTTCTGCCTGTCAGATGGGGAAACAATCTAAAATCTCTTTCAAGTCCAAAATCAGACACTCTAGTGTTAGACCACTGCAACTTTTACACATGGATCTTTTTGAATCATCTGTAACTAGTTATGCAGGAAAGAAGTATGGTCTGGTTGTGGTAGATGACTTCTCAAGATTCACTTGGGTTGTCTTTACAAACACAAATCGATGCCGTGGTGGAGAAACCAAACTTCTTGAAAAAGCTTGAAGTCATGAAAATGACAAGGTATCGCAATCGTATCGCACCATGGTAATCGAGTTTGTCAACCAAGACATAAAGGAGTTTTGTACCGCAAAGGTATACAACACCAACTTTCCTCTCAGAAGAACACCTCAACAAAATGGTGTTGCGAAAGGAAAAACAAAACCCTTAAAGAAGCTGCAAGGACAATGCTAATGACAATCGAAATAAGTGAAATTTATTGGGTTGAAGTCGTAAACACACTGCTACACTCGTAATGTATGTTTGATAAACAAACACCATGACAAGACCCCCTATGAAATCTTGGTTGGTAGACCCCCTAATATCAAACATCTGAGAGTATTTGGTTGTAGATGTTTTGTTCTAAACAATGGGAAAGATTATCTGAGAACATTTCAACCAAAGGCAGATGAAGGTGTTTTTCTTGGCTATTCCACAAACAAAGAAAGCCTCTGAGTTTACAACAAAAGAACAAAGAAAATTGAAGAATCAATTCATGTTGTATTCTATGAAGGAAGTAAGAAAACACCTCCTATTGATGAACTCTCAGAAAGGTTCAAAGAATTATTACTGAGGGATTCTAAAGAAGAATCCTCAGAAAGGAAAAACATCATTATGGAAAGTGAGGATGACTCTGACGAAGAAAATCTTGAAAAGCCTAGTAACAACAAGATGACTCACAGACATGATGAGGAATTTCCTATGAGTTTTCCAGAAATGGAACAGTTCTCGAGAACCTTCATCATGAAAAGGTATCTCAAATTAAGAATCCGAAATGCATTTTCCAGATATCTCTAACACTGAAAAAGTGTCAGATATCCATGACATTTCCCATATGTCAGATATCTCAGATACTGAAAAAGTATCAAATCAAAATCTTAGTGATTCACATTCAGATCACTTGGATATTGATCCTACTAGCACTAAACCTATGATGAGATGGATCAAAGATCATCCTACAAAGGATATAATTGGACAAATTAATCAGGGTGTTAGGACTAGGAGAGCAATAGCTGAAAATGCTGACTCTCTCTTTGGATGTTTCATCTCGAATATTGAACCTAAAAATATAGAAGAAGCATTAGGAGACCAAGACTGGATCTCTGCAATGCAAGAAGAGTTGGATCAATTTGAGAGAAACAAAGTCTGGAAACTAGTTCCATTTATAGAAGGAATATCTGTGATTGGAACTAAATGGGTTTTCAGAAACAAGATGAATGAATACGGTGAAATAACCGTAAACAAAGCAAGATTGGTTAAGGTATTTACTCGATGAAGGCTTAGATTTTGACGAGTCATATGCACCGTTGCAGTTGGATGCAATAAGACTCTTTCTAGCCTTTCTGACTCATAAAGATTTCAAAGTTTATCAGATGGATGTCAAAAGTGCATTCTTAAACGGTGAACTTGCAGAAGAAGTTTATGTTGAGCAACCACCTGGCTTTGAAGTTTCCTCAGAAAGTAGAATGGTCTATAAACTACAGAAAGCTCTGTATGGACTGGAACAGGCTCCAAGAGCATGGTATGACACTTTGGCCATGTACCTTCTGGAAAGTGGTTTCAAGAAAGGTGAAGTTGATAAAACTTTATTTACCTTAAATCATGATGGGAAACTACTCTTAGTTCAAGTATATGTTGATGACATCATATTTGGATCTAAGGGCAAGCAACTTTGTAATGACTTTGCAAATCTCATGAAAAGCAAGTTTGAGATGAGCATGATGGGAGAAATGAATTATTTCCTAGGATTGCAAGTCAAGCAACTCAATGATGGAATATTCATTAGTCAAACAAAGTATGCAAAAGATATGCTCACAAAATTCAATCTTAAGCCTTCTGAAAAGAATGCTAAGATACCTATGAGCATTGGAACCAAAATGACCTATACTGAATCAGACAAGAGTGTTGAAGAACATAATTATAGGAAATTGATAGGTTCACTACTTTACCTCACTACAAGTAGACCTGATATTCAATATGCCGTTGGAGTATGTGCTAGATTTCAGACAAATCCAATGCAAACACACTACAACATTGCTATGAAAATATTAAGGTATGTAAAGGGTACAGTAGATGTAGGATTGTGGTATCCTAAAGAAAGTGGATTGAGTTTAGCTGGTACTCGACGCTGATTATCTTTGGATCATCGCTGATAGGAAAAGCACCTCGTGAACTTGCCGCTTCGGTACTAGACTTATCTCTTGTTTTAGCAAGAAGCAAATCTCTATTGCAACTTCTACCACAGAGGCTGAATATATTGTTGCTGGTTGTTGTGCAACACAAATTCTGTGGATACAACAACAACTTAAAGACTATGGACTCGATGAGAAGAAGACTCCCATTTTCTGTGATAACACAAGTGCTATTGCATTACGTAATCCTAAATTTCATGCGAACAAAGCACATTGATGTTAGACATCACTTCATCGAGACCATGTTGAAAAGGGCAATATAGAGATACTCAAGATTGGCAATCAAGATCAACTTACTGATATCTTCACTAAGCCACTACAAGAAAGTAGATTCTCACCTTAAGACATAGTCTTGGACTAATGGAACTACCAATGAACCGAAGAGTTCGTATCCGGAATGGACATCCGAAAAGAGAAAGAGAAAGCTGAACGGTATCCGAGTCAAAAAGGCTAAAGAGCAAAAGATAGCTTAAGATCTACGAGACGGAACTCGGATATCGAATCACTCTATAAACGGGAACACAAAAGAGAATAGTATAACTATCTGCAAATAACTACTCTTGAAACTCGCATTATTTCTATCTTGATGAAAAACTTGGAAAAATCCTAAGTATAAGATGATTCAGATAACTGTGTCCTTGGTCATACAGAATTGTGATTCGATAGCAAGTCGCCAAAATTCATTAAATGGGCACAATTACACTTGTTGATTGTGATCATTCTTGAAGAAGCAATGGTGATCCTCGATGAAATTAAGCGATTGATCCAGACGGTGGAAATTAATTCACAGAAATAGTGGATTTGAAATTCGGACATGGCCCACTAAGCATTTAATGTCGAACTAGATTTTGCTCACGCTTGCAAATCATGATACGCATACACAAAATCAATTTGTATGTATTTATGCTGGGATTCAACTATATATATAGGATTTTGGCAAATGAAATCACTTTTGCCTAATCCGAAATTTCATCTTGCACAAAAATAGCAAATCCTTCTCTTGATTCTCTGCAAACCCTCTACAATCTCTGCAAATCAAGATTAAGTTTTTCTGAAAAGAATCACTGAATCAAATCTCTTTCAAACACCAATTTCAAATCCCTACACTATATAAAGAGATGGCCTCCAAGAACACTTCAACACAGAAATCCCAATCCTCCACTGGTACTGCTGAAAAGCAAGCACCAGAGTTGATTATTGTAAACAATCGACTGGTAGGAGTTTTTAATCCTGACCATTGGACTTCAAGTCACAGAATGATTTGGGGTGGTGCCATGGTTGAGGAATACCTCTCTGCTGCAATAGAGAACCAAACTGATAGAAAATTGATTCTTGACATGCTTGAAAAGGCACAAATCAAGGGTTTTCTATCTGCTCGCCCAAGTGGAATTTCATCACTCGATGTGTTGGAATTTTACAACAACTCCAGGATTATTTCCTGTGTTTCTGAAGGCACTGAAATAGTGTCTATCAAAACCTCAGTCCAAGGAAAGGAAATCCTTCTGGACTTAACAACTTTCTGTAAGTTGTTTGAATTTCAAAATCTTGGAAAGGATTTTGAAATAAACACCAAGGATGAGGAACTCCTTGAAGGTGTTAAAGAACTTTACAGTGACGTGTGTGATCTTGAAAAATCAGATACACCCACTGAGTTCAAACTTCGACATCCGAACCGGACATCCGTTGGTTCATGGGATATCTTGTGCATTCTTCAGATGCTTTGATGGTCTACAAGGAGGTGTCTTGACGGATAAGCCAAGAACGATGGATCATGATGTTCTTGCTGAATCAACAAGACAAAAGGCTGGAAAACCCTTTTAACTGGGGAAAGTACGCCTTCATGAAATTCGTGAAGAAGATTCAAGGCTTCGAGCCTAAAATTGTCAAAGGACTAGCTGAGCCAAAGGCCACTGTAGGATATGGTCTGAAGATATGCTACTTGCTGGAAAAGCTTGGCATTGAGCTCAGAGGCAATTTGAAATAGCCAACAAAGAATTTACTCTATAAATATGAGTATACAAATTTGATGAAAAAGGTTCCGGGTCTCGTAAAGGTCCTAAGCGAAAAGTCGAAAAGATATCTCAAGAAAAGGTTGCGACAAGAAGCCTGAACTTCAAGAAAGAAGTCTCAGCAAATCGGATGACACCCAAAGAGGTCACAATTCTCAGATATCTGCAGGCATTGCCGATGAACTAATAAAGGCAGATGAACTCATCAATGCTGCAAAAGAGTTATCAACTACTGAACAAGTAGACTCAGCAAGAGAAAGTGCTTTCAGAAATGTTGCGACTAATGTAGAAAGCCTTGCTGATGAACTCATAAATGCTGCCAAGAGTGGTGAAAAGCACCAAGCCCCATCTGCAGAAACCGCAGGAGTAATGGACCAATCGGTCCCAATCGATGAGAGCTCGACGATGAAGATGATGAACTAGTCATCTCTCAAGTCCTAGAAAGAACAAAGAGGGCTAAGAATAAAGAATCGGTGATAAGGTATCTGAAGAAGAACCTACACCACAGGTTGCTGAACCTATAGCAAAGGTTGTTGGTGCAAACACATCATCAGGGAATGCTTCTCTTGAACAACTTCAAAAAAGCCCTGATGAGTGGTATTTTAGTGCTGGCAGATGCTGATGGAAACGCCACATCTAAAAATCTGGAAGAACATTCTACTGATCAATCTTCTGCTTCCAGACAACCACAACAACCACAAACACAACAACCACAACGGCCACAAGTGGTTGATGAAATGGTAAATGAACTCCATTTCGAATTACCAGCAATACAGTATGCTGAAGAAAATCCTGCAAATGAGCAGGTTCCCCAACTCACTAAGAGGGATCAAACTGAGACATCTACTCAGAATGATCAACCAGGGGAGGCAACTGAGTTGCATACTCAGGAAAGGTGTGAAGTACCAGAAACTTCAAACAAAGAAACTACACTGGGACAAGACGACCAATGTATAGAAAGGTCACAAGTTCCAGAGACCAATCAGCCTGAAACTGCTCAGGTAAATGACTGGTTTAACTCTTACCTTGTGAAAAATTTTATACTTATAAATCTTGTTACCTCATAAGAATTTCTTTGTTACAGGCTAAGTTAGAAACGCAGAAACAAGAGGAAGCTGAGAAGCTTGCCTCAACTCAAAAAAGAGGTCCTTCAACCTCAACTCTTGAGAAATCGAGCACATGCCATGTAAATGATTCTTAAAGAGAACGATGTCGATCCCGATGTTCATACTCGGGTAACTCGGAAACTAAACTACACTTCTACTCAGATATCTACAAAGTTTTGAAGCTCACTCAAAACTCTTTCTTTCGAGCTCAACAGATGCAAAGCAGTTCCCATTGAAGACAAGGACCTACTTCACTTCTTCAAAGCTCACACCGCCAAAGCATATTCAATGCTTCAAGAAATGGCGAAGTTAAGGTGCTCGATCTCTCGAAATATTGAGAATCACCGATCAACCAACGAGCACGAGCTCTTGACACGGAAACATATGTCCAAGCAATGTTCCCTATGTAACAATACGATTCGACTCTACTACATAAGGACTTTTCCGGAGAAGTGGCGATAGTTTGATACATGCCTTTGAACAGCAGATGGTCGACAAGATTACAGATGGCATTCAAGCCGCCTGCTACTGCGGTTTATACCTTCTGAACAAGAAGAAGTTAATGGGCAGAAGATCACTATCCCGGAAATGATCAATCTTGTATCTGAAGATGATCAGGAGGAAGGAATGAATGAAAATTACTTTGATGAACCTCCCACTGACCATCACCAAAAGGATGATAATGACAAAAAGGATGATGATGATGCCCCTGAACCAGGAACCAGAGGAATTTCACAGAGAAACAATGCCTCAGCCACTGAAAAGCAAACTGAGAAGACTTCACAGAAATCTCCGTCTTCATCACCTCAGAAATCTACTCATCCATCTTCTAACCAACATGCGCATTACTCTTGAACAAGTAGTTGAGCTTTACAAGAAACTAATCGTAAAAAATCTTAAAACTCAAACCGAAGTGCTCAACTCGCATAACCTGTTGGAAGAAGAACAACAGCTCCATCTTCAACTGGAAGACCAAATAGCTAAATCCAAAGATAAGATTGATCAACTACAAGATCTATACTTAGAAGAAATGATTGCTTACTCTGAGGTTAAAGAGCTACGGGATGATGTGCATGATATCACCAAAGATCTCGATACTGAAGAAGTATCTGAAGTCAAGCATGATGCTAAGGCTGCATCATCTTCAAAAGAAGTACCATCCTCCTCTCAGAAAGGAAAGAAACCAATCTCTGAGATGGTTGCTGGACTCGATACAATCGATGAAAATGTCCAAGAGGATGAAGATCACTGGGCTGATCACTCAGATGATGAAGAAGACAAGACTTTGGCAGAACACCGCAATGAACATTTAGCGGTTTCTCACTTGAAAAGGAAGCTGATTGCTCCTACAATATTCAGCAAACTGCCAAACGTCCACTCCCATGAATACATGAACAGGTGTCAAGTACTGACACAACTTAAAAAGGAGATGTCTTCACAGAACAAGGAAGTAATTGCCTCCATCCCCTCTGAAATGAGAAAGTTCACTGAGCTCATCACTCAGAGAACAACTAGCATAGTCATTGCTCAGAAAGATCTGGGAATGATAAGGGACGATGATGTGTCTTTAGCTGAAAAAGCTCTTCAAGAGGCAAGTTACACTGCTGGAAAAGCAGATATCATCTTAGGCCCATTGGCAGAGCTCACTGATAAGGACAACGGACTTATCAAGCAAAATCAGGAGCTCAAAACCGAACTTCAGAAGTTGGTCACTGCCTATAACTATTTACAAGGGCATTTTGACTCTCTCTCAGATTCCTTTATGAGACTGAGTCAGCCAACAATGACTAAGGGGGAAAGAAAGTACAAATCTGGACCTCAAAGTCAGGGAAGAAGGAGATGAAAACAAGAAGAAATCTGGAGTGCGGCTCGAAAGGAAGAAGAAAACTTCCAACCACCACTCGTAATCAATGAACCCTCCTCAAGCCAAGTCTTTGCAAAAAGAGCTACTTCCCAGAAACCTACTGAAGGAACCAAAATGATAACAAGGGCCATGGCACAGAAACCTCCAAGGAGTACCAAGGCTTCAAGGAGAAGACAAGTTAGAGGGATTGATGAATCTTCTGAAGAAGAAGAAGAAGAAGGTCAAATCAAGTCCCAGGGCAATGAAGAAGGCTGTAAAACTCTCACAAGATCTAATCTTGATGATGATGAGGAAACTGATGAAGATGAAGCTCCTCTTCACAGAAAAAGGAAAATTGAAAGCCTAACTGAGCCCATAGCTGCAAAACCACTAGCAGCTAAAACACCCTCTGGAAATACCAAGTCTATCCAGGATGGTGGTTCTTCAAGCAACAACCCCAAAGAGAATTCAAGACAGAGAAGGAACAGACTGAGAGCTGAGCAAAGACAAAGTCAACTTCCACTCAGGCCAGAAGAAGCCAAAATAGAGTATGTGAAGTATGACAATGATTCCTCTGTCTACAGGTGCATCAATCAAAAGAATGGCTATTGGATTCTGGAACTTAAGCATCTATTGGTAAATTCAAGATTTCCATAACCAATCCATAAACAACTCATGGCATGGAGAAAGGATAAACCTACCTTAATCAACACCAATCACATCAAAGCATGGTTGGATTTTGAAGTTGTCAAGAGAACTGAAGCCATGAAGAAGGACCTCTCTGATGATTGTCCATATGGAAAGCCAGATGATGTGCACAAAATTCTGAATATCACAGGAACAGGCACAAGACCAAGACTTTCTGTGGAACCCTATGAGTCGTTCTATCTGACAGAAGATCAATACAAGGGTGACATCGATATCCAAGATTATCTCTGAATACTTCAAGCTTTCGGATATAGAGCATGCCTGGAAGTGGGGAAAGTACCTATGGGTCAAGCATTTTGTCAAGAAAAATCCTACCAAAACCTACAAAGAGGTCTGTGGATTTGCCAGAGACACAGAGATGCTCGTCATAACTCTTCTCTATGATTATTCTGATGATATCAAAAGGTTTGGAGATAGGAAATTTGCAGACTGATCCGTAGAAATACTGTTGAAGACTTGAAGATTGAAGACTTGAAGACTAGTTTATCAGGATGTTTACTTGGAGCTTGGTTACTCCTGTTGTCCTAATTTACTATGTAGTTTTTGTATTTTTGCTGACTGAGCTTAACTGTATCATGTATTGAAGTTATCTGTAATCTTTATTTGTAACGGAAATTTGTTGGGAAATTTCTTGAGAAATTTGTTAGGAATTTTGTTAGATAGTTTGTAAAGAATATCTGTTTAGTTTTGATCAGCAACATGATGACTTATCTTAGTCTCAGAAAGGTGATTAGTACTCTTGGTTCACTTGAACATTGTAAAAGAGGAAACCCACTAAGTATGATAGTCTAGCTAATCTTGTATAGGATGTTTGTTCTCAAAATGTAATTTTTATTTTATGAAGAGAAGACCAAGAAGAAGACATCCAAGCAGAACAAGCTCAACGACATTGAAGACTTGAAGAAAACTGCACAAGATTACTGAATCTGTTGTTCAGATATCTTAGCCAGATATCTTGAAGACACGAATAGTTTCTAACAAACTGTGTCACAAGAGATATCTGAGAAATAAAAGACATATCTGAAAACAAGGAAAGTGTCCACAGATATCTATTCTCAGATACCTTGAGCTTTAACCACGTTTCTGAAAAAGAAATGTATATTGCAAACAAAGTTGTTTCAATAAATACAAGTGGTATCTGAAGATTGAAGATAAGAACGTGCAAAGAATCAGATAACACTAGTCTCTGATACAAAGCATAGTTCCGTTGACACTACAGGACAAAAGTATAGTACAATGCATTTAATGCACGGACAGAGATGTCTGAATAAAAGCAACGGCTTCGAGAAGAAGACAAAACTCACAAGATTATACACAGATATCGATAGTTTGAATTTGAGCCTAACGGATACTATTCAAACGGCACTCAAATTCATCTATAAATATCAACACTTAGACTGCTTGAGAACACACACCTTGAACTGCATACAAACGCTGAACGTCTTACTCTCTCAAAGCAACTTTCTTACTCACAAAGCTTTCGGTTGCGACCAAAGCTTTTGATCTTGAGTAACACTGAAGTTCTAAGTGTCCTGATGCTAAACAAGCAAAGCTATCTGTGAAGGAGTTGAATCAAAAGATCAACTATCTGAGATTCATTCTCTTGAGTATATCATAAGATTGGTCAAGAAATCGAACAAGATACCATATCAGAAAGTGTATTAAGTACCTTGATTCACAGAGCTCTCTGAATAACTGAATAAGTTATTAAAGAAGCTCATCTGACAACTCAAACCAAAAACCAACACCATAACTGGCGTGGAGTATAGGAAGTACTTTTTTTGAAAAATCAGGGAATAACTCCAAGGTTACCGGAGTATAGGAAGTACTTGATTTGAGAAACTAAGGAATAACTCCAAGGTTATTGGGTATAGGAAGTACTTAGCTTGGGAAGCTAGGGAATAACTCAAAGGTTTCTGAGTACAGGAAGTACTTGTCAGGAAAGCCGGGAACAACTCAGGGGGAACATTTGGTTGGGAACCAATTGTTAAGAATCTTAGAATAGGATTATTGTAAGGAGAACTCAATTATCTGTTCTAGTGAATTCTAGGTCTCTGATAGACCGAAGTGGATTAGTTGGAGGATTACGCCACCTCCAGATACCACTATACTTGCTGTGTTATTTACCTTTCAGATATTTCAAAGACACACACACACATTAACTGTTTCTGCACTTATCTTTATTAAGTCTTCCGCGCTCTGATTCTAAGTATCAGATATCTATTCAGATATCTGAGAAATAGTTATTGTCGACAAAAGTTTTTAAAAGACTATTCACCCCCCCCCCTCTAGTATTTTACTTTGCTGTTACCTGGACCAACAATATCCATTATGGAAGCGAATAAAAATGGCCAGCCAAGGAGGACTGTATCGGGTCCTGTCTTCTGATCTTCCCGGACATCCTTCAGAACAACAAAATTGGTGATAACAGTTTCGCCATTCAGTTTAACCGCGACACCCTTTGCCAATCCTACTGGTCTTCTATGTGACCCATCCGCCATTAGGAGTCGAGCTTTCATCTCTTCCAAGCCTGTAAAGCCACATCCCTTAAACAGACTGTATGGGATTGTATTACATGTAGCTCCTGTGTCTAATGTCGTAATGATTTTGAATTTTCCATCCTAACTACGATGTTAAAGCTCTTTTTACTGAGATGATGCTCCTTCACATTTTCTGCTAACTCTTCTTCCTTGGCAGGAACTTCAACTGCTCCAGTTTCCAGGGTGCTCACTATAACTGTAGAATCTTCCTCTTTTGCAGAACCCAATTCTTCAATGGAAACGGCTGGATCTTCCTCTTGTTCCGGGGTCAACTCCTCAACAGAATTACTGGGGGTTATCACCTCTTCTACTGCTGCTTCTCCAGCAATCGGAATCAACGATGCACACCCACAAGCTGCGCAAATCTGTTTTGAAACCTCAACACGGGTCTCATTTTCCGAAACAGTCACCTCAACCGGTGTTTCTGTGATCACCTTAATAGCCATAGCTCTCTCAGAAGTATTAAGGAATTCACCCCTTTCCCTTTCTTGGTTTTTCTCTACCAGCTGCTGGAGGGTACCTTTGATCTGGTCCCTGTCCCTTTCCAATTTTTGAACTGTAGCTTCTAATGCATCCAACCTCTCAGTGGTAGCTGCATGCATCATTGCTGTGTGTTGCATGTTGGCATTACAACTTTTCACAAACCCTCTCAGATCCTCCGAAAAACCGTCTGGAAGTTGTGATTCGGGAAGGCGGTGTTCCGGGCAATTAGAGCCGCTAAGCTTTGCACGCTTACTCCTATGCTCTGGGCTTTTGGCTATCCTCTCGAACACAACACTTAATCCGACAGGGGTGCTCTCCCCCATCCATCCTCCACATGCCATATCAATCATCACTTGTGAAGACTCTTCAAGCTCATCAAATAAGAACTGGTTTAAATCTGCTGTACCAAAACGGTGATGGGGGCACTGACGCTGTAAATCATGGAATCTCTCCCATGCTTCGAAGAAGGGTTCTCCTTGTCGCTGCTTAAACTCACTAATCTACGCTCTGAAACTCGTAGTCATCGATACAGGGTAGTATTTGCCCATAAAGGTTTGGAAAGATTTGTCCCAAGTAGTGATGCTTCCTTCTTCCAGACCGTTCATCCAAGTTCGTGCCTTGCCAAAGAGACACATAGGGAAGATCCTGAGCCTCAAATCATCATCCTTAACCCCTTCGGGTTTCTCCAATCCAGAGATGAAATGCTCAATTTCTCTGAAGAAACACATGACATCCTCATTCTCGACTCCATAGAACCTCAGAAGTTGTTGGAGGAGATGCTTCTTAACCTCGAGACCCCGCACATTAGATGGTGTGACTATGGCCGGGCGACAGGCACCCTGCACACGTAGAAGGAGTGTGTAAATTGAAGGTTGCTCCACGGTAGCCATATTTGTGACCCAGTGCTATAAGACAGACACAACACCAGAAATACGCAAACGTAAGCACCTGTTAGTTAAAACAAGCACTCAAGACGAAGAACACAGTGGTAACAAAGGAAAATGACTAACAAAAACAAAAACTAGAAAAAGAAAAAAAAAACAATATCAGAATTAAAATTCAGAACTTAACAAAGGAGTTAAGTCCTCGTGTGCCAAAAACTTGATGTGTCAAATCAGGTTTTGAATTTGTTTACTTAGCCGAGAGCTAACTCTCAACACTACGAAAACCTGTAGTGTAGTGAAGTTAACCCCGAGGTCGGTCTCTAGGGACTTAACTAGGCTGAGCTTCAGTTTACAAATAAAAGTAACAATACGAAAAGCAGTAAAAGTTTGATTGCTTCGGCAGCGAGATGATAGACTAGAGTAAACAGCTACTTGCAACTACTAGAAACCGATTTGACACTAACGAGATTGAAATATGAATGGGGGAAATTATGGAGTGGTAACGTCAACAAGCTAGCTAGTAGGATACATGTGATTCACGGGATTGACTACGCAAGTTGTCACAGTCTTGAGTTCAAAAACGAATAGCACTAATGAAGGCGTCAGTTTCACTAGGCTACAATCAATTTGACTAACCTACTATCACCGTTTACAACTAACTGTTAGATCAAGCAAGACGAAAGACATTTTGGTTTGCAAGGCTTAAATGCCTAATCTAACAATGATTTTGTCTGGAAGATCATCAAACATGATAGCATGAATAGTAATTAATCTAAAAGGCACAAGTAGTCGAATCCCGATGCACTTCGAATCACACAAACCCTAGGTAGCATGCATTGAATCAGTCACCACCTCATAATAGGGGTCTAGTCAACAGTGGCAAGGTGAGAGAAAAGTTCCACAAGAGTGATATCTGGCATTCCTTGGTTAAAGTAGAAAAACTTTGTGTGTTCCCAGTTATGATTTAGACTTCTCACAATGGTTTTAATCTTTTCTGACTGGGTATATTTATTACTTTCACCAAGTGCAGCCATGTCACTCATAAGTGTTGTAAACCGGAAATCTAGTTCTTCAAGAGTCTCAGTGGGACCTTGTTTAAAGTTTTGGAATTTTAGCTTCAAAACTTCGAACTTATTTTCCTTTGTTTTTTCAGTGCCAGCACAGATTTCTTCAATCAGTTGCCAGGCCACTTTCGCCGTTTTTGCACCCCACGCTAATCACCGTATGTGCTCTGGAGTAGAATGTATGATGATATTACGAGCCTTTCCATCCAATCTATTTCTCTTGGCATCTTCCGATGTCCAGAGTTCTCTGGGCTTTGGTTCGTAAATAACTTGACTGGCAGGTCTCCCACTGGTTGATGCATCTGTCTGTGAAGACCCATCACTTTGTTCTCTGTCTCTACCATTAGAAACCTCTATGACTTGCTTGAGTTGTTGAATGACTATTGGGCCATTCTTTATTACTTCGATCATTTCGTCACTGATGGCTTCTAGGTGGAGCATCATGTTGTTCTTCCATTTCTCATAATTCTCTGGCTTGAGAATTGGGGCGTCACTTAAAGACATCCTGCTGCAAACACACTAAACAAACGAATCAAGTGTAGGTGAAAAGCAGTTAGTGGGCACTTATCTGGGATCTAGGTTCAGTGCAGAAGGCTTGGGAACCTCCTGCTCTTATACCACTTGTTGGTCCAGATAACGGCAAAGTAAAAGACTAGAGGGGGGGTGAATAGTCTTTTAAAACTTTTGTCGAGAAGCACAGTTTCTCAGATATCTGTTAAGATATCTGATACTTAATTTCAGAGAGCGGAATACTTCTGAGATAAGTGCACGTGTTCAGCAAGATAAGTGTAAGTACTTTGCAATATAAGTAAAACAAGTAATAAACTGCAGAAAGTAAATAACACAAGTCTTTTTATAATGGTATTTGAAGGTGGCGAAATCCTTCAACTAATCCACTTCGGTCTTTCTCAGACCTAGAATCCACTAAGATAAATGAGGTAACCTTACAGATATCTTTTCTTGATTCCTAAAAGCACAAGGTTCCCAACCAAGTGTTCCCCCTGAGTTATTCCCCGGCTTTCACAGCCAAGTACTTCCTGTACTCAGAAACCTTTTTGAGCTATTCCTTAGCTTCCCAAGCTAAGTACTTCATGTGCTCAGCAACCTTGGAGTTATTCCTTAGTTTCCCAAACTAAGTACTTCCTATACTCCACGCCGTATATGGTGTTGGTTTTAGGTTTGTTTGCCAGGTGAGCTTCTTTAATAACTTGTTCAGTTATTCAGATAGCTCTGTGAATCAAGTATACTTAATACACTTTTCAATGTATGGTATCTTGTTCTCTACTAACCCAAGTCTATGGTAAGTGTTCAAGAGAATGAAACTTAGATAAGAAATCTTAGTTCAACTCTTTCACAAATAACAATGCTCGTTAAGGATCAGGACACTTAGAACTTTTGTGCTACTTAGAATCAAGAGCTTTGGTCGCAACAGAAAGCTTGAAGGTAAGTAGTTTGCTTGAGAGCACTTGTGTGAGTATTCAGTGTAAGTTCAGTGTGTTCTAAGGTGTGTTCTCATGCAGTCTAAGTGTTGATATTTATAGATGAATTTGAGTGCCGTTTGAATAGTATCCGTTAGGCTTAAATCAAATTCAAACTATTGATATCTGAATATAGTACTGTAGCAGGTTTGTCTTCTTCTTCAGAAGCTACCGTTTTTGTTTAGAGATTTGTGTCTGCGCATTTAATGCACTGTACTATATTTTGTCCTGTAGTGCCAACGGAACTATGCATGGTATCACAGATCTTTATACAATCAGAGTTTTCTGAAACTTTGCATGTTCTTTTCCAGAGATCATCATAGCTCCAGATACCACTTGATTAAACAACTTGTTATAATATGTTTCTTTTTCAGAAGCATATTTTATGTCCAAGGTATCTGAGTGTAGATATCTGTGGGCACTTTCCTTGTCTCAGAAACCTTTTATTCTCAGATATCTTTTGCAACTTGTGTGTTTCGAAACACTTGATTCTCCAAGATATGTGGACATAGGTATCTGAAAAACCCTTGTCTTCAACAATCTTGTGCAGTCTTCAAATCTTCAAATCTGTTGAACTTTTCCTGCTGGATGCCTTCTTCTTAGTCTTCTTCAGAAAATAAAAATTACATTTTGAGACCTAACATCCTATAAAATATTTGCTAGACTATCACACTTAGTGAGTTTCCTCATTTACAGTGTTCAAGTGAACTAAGAGTACTAATCACCTTTCTGAGCTAAGATAAGTCATTAGGTTGCTGATCAAAATCTAAACAGATATTCCTAACAATTGTAACTAATTAAAATAGACAAAAAAATTTATGTATGGGCTGTCAAAAAGCGTAAATGGAGCAGCAGGAATTTGGAAGGATTTCTTACCATCTTTATAATTTTCTTTGATTTATTTGTTCAAGTAAATACAAAAAATTTCAAAGAAATTCTAAGGTTTATAAAGAGGCGTGTAGATCAATTTTTATTTCTTTCCTTACAAATAATTTCTTTAGTTGGCTTTGGCTTGGAAAATAAAAAAATTGAAAGAAATTTTCTCATTCAATCTTGGCTTGAGTCCTATACAAAATGGATGGAATAAAAACTGGTCTTTTAAATATATATAGATGGATAGATCTCATCTTCACATGCCTAAAAATTGAAAATTAATTTATTACTTTATTCTTTACCTTCTCACCTCTTCTACTTTATTCACTATCTCCTACGACTATTCATTATCTTTCATACATAAGTATTTAGAAAAAAGTTGAAACCTAAATTCAAAAATAAAAAGAAACGTAGTTAATACAACTTAAAATGAATTTCTTTTTACATTAATTTTGTATTAGAAAATATCCAAAGCGCTCCAAGTATCATTTATGCACATGCGGATCATGTGTGTTTCAAAGTAAATCATCAACTTTAGAATATAGTAGAAAAATATACGAAAGTGCCCAGAATAACCGAAAGTGCACAAATGGTATGGTCGTATGGATATATATATGAGGATAATCAAAATAGTCGTATATTTTAGTTAATTTGTCCAGAATGTTTGATGCTAAACTGTTTAAAATGAGTATCTTTTTGAACGTTTGATGCTACGTTAATTATTTATAATGTGTTTTAATGAGTCATTTTTTATTTTTAAAATTCCATTATTTCATTTTATCTTATTCAATAAAATTATATTTTATTTTAATGAATAAAACAATTTATTTACGTTGAATAAAACAAATGAGTATCTGTAGATTCGTCTTGTCACGACGAATTCAAATGTATGATAAGTCTAGCCCAGTTGAAAAGTACTGGTTGAAAATGCAACTAATTTCACAAAATTTTACGTTGGATTGAATTAATTTAATAAATGCTCTATTTTCAAATTTTTATTATTTCATTTTTTCTTATTTAATAAATTTATATTTTACTTTAATTAATAAAATAATTTATTTAATTAATTAGTATTCAAGATTGGTGTCTATGGATTCGTCTTGTCGTGGCGAATTCAAATGTATGTTCAAAATATTTTTTGAATTTTTGTAGATAAAGTTACATGAGATTTAATAAAAACTACATATACAGTCAACACACAAAAAATAACAATGAAATATATACTGGCTAAAATACAACTAATTCTACAAAATTTCACGTAGGACTGAATGAATCTGGTGTAATAGTATGAGATTTAATAAAAACTATATATACAGTCAACACAAAAAAAATAACAATAAAATATATACTGGCTAAAATACAACTAATTCTACAAAATTCCACGTAGGACTGAATGAATCTGGTGTAATAGTATTCAAGATTGGTGTCTATGGATTCGTCTTGTCATGTCGAATTCAAATATATGTTCAAAATATTTTTCGGATTTTTGTAGATAAAGTTATATGAGATTTAATAAAAACTATATATACAGTTAACACATAAAAAATAACAATGAAATAAATACTGGCAAAAATACAACTAATTCTACAAAATTCCACGTAGGATTGAATGAATCTGATGTAATAGTATTCAAGATTGGTGTCTATGTATTCGTCTTATCATGGCGAATTCAAATATATGTTCAAAATATTTTTTGAACTTTGTAGATAGAGTTATATGAGATTTAATAAAAACTATATATACAGTCAACATACCAAAAATAACATTGAAATATATATTGGCTAAAATACAACTAATTCCATAAAATTCCACGTAGGACTGATGAATCTGGTGAGGTTTAGCCCCTTATGCTTTACATAATATATGGATGGATGGATGGTTGTATTATGTGTAGAACTAAACAGATTTTCAAATTTTGATTATTGATTTCTTGCTCTATTTGATGGTAACAATTAACGAGAATATACTAATACATGAATACTGTTGATATAACTTAATTGTCTCTGTTATGTTTGGATGGCCAAGATTAAATCTGGAGAGATCAAGGGCCAAGATTGTTTCTGCAGTTGAAAAGGGGGGAAGTTAGTTATCACATTTTCTAGTTTCTGATCTGCTTCAATTCGCTTCTCCTTGTGATCTTTAGATATAAAAGGCTGAAGATAGCAGTTACAGTTAATGATCAACACATTATTCACTTGTCAAATTCTTGAGTTTCATCTTGTATAGAGAGATTGATTCATAGCTAGCGTTCTTATCAAGAGAGTTCAATTGTGATACGATTATGATAATTCGTTGATTGTACTTTTAATTCTTGAGGAAATTGAATCCCTGTGTGATAGTGGAAGAGTTTCTCCTGGTCCCGTGCACGTAGATCATTATGATCGAAGCACGTAAATCTTGTGTTGCTTGTTTACTCTATTTTTAGCTCGTTTACATTGATTGTGACACTTGTTCATCTTATTGTGACGGTTCTGGGTAGTTTGCGACGTTTGTTCTTGAGCGTTTGTTATTGCAAACTTGTTAATTCCACAACAAGTGGCGCCGTATGTGGGAAAACCGTTAATCAGATCACATTTCAATGGCGTCCTCAAGGTTTGAAATGGAGAAGCTCAGAGAAGAGTGATTTTGCACTCTGGAAAGTGAAGATGAAAGTTGTGTTGGTTCAACAAGGGGCAATCGATGCAATTCTCGAAGATTTTCCAGAAACGATATCTGCTATTGAGAAGAAGCTGACAATGCAAAAGGCTCACAGAGCCTTGATACTAACTCTGGGAGATAATGCTCTCAGAGAGATTGGTGATCCACCAACTGCTAAGAAGATTTGGGAGAAACTCGAAGCTATGTACAATGCTAAGTCTGCAGCTAACAAGATCTTTGCCAAACAACGATTGTTTTCTTTTCGAATGGTGGAAGAAAGATTAATAATCAGTCAGTTAGAGGAATTCAAGAGGATTGTAAGTGCTCATGACAATCTTGAAACAGAAGCAGCTAATCGCATGAAAAGCGAGGATAAAGAAATTCTGCTATTAAGCTCTCTTCCCAAATCACTTAGGCCATTTAAGGATGCTTTGGTATATGGTAGGAGCACTAGATTGACAATGGATGTCATTGAATCAGCATTAAGGTCAAGAGAGCTGGAACAAGCAAGTGGATCAAAGGCATCTTTCACAGGAGAAGGATTGAATGTGAAATTTCAACACAGAAAGCAATCCAAGTGGAAAAATAGAGTTGAAAAGAAGAAAGAGATGAGAAGCTCATATGATATGATTGAAAGGCGCAAATGTTTTCACTGTCACAAACAAGGTCACTTGAAGAAGGATTTCCCTAGTTTCAAAAGAAACACCTCAGGTCAGGTTACTAAAAACTATCAAACAAACACTACTGTTGATATACCTGTTATGTCAAATGATTATGATACTGCTGAAGATCTGTGTATAACTGATCATAATACAATGCATGTATGGATTTTGGACTTTGGTTGCTCTTTTCATATGAGTCACATTAAAGATTGGTTCTGTGATCTCAAGTATAAGAATGAAGGGAGTGTCTTACGAGGAGATGATTTTCCTCACAAGGTGAAGGGTGTTAGGAGTGTTAAGGTAAGATTGTTTGATGGAGTGATCAGAGTTTTAGGTGATGTGAGATACATACCTAGTTTAAAGAGAAATCTAATCTCTCTTGGTAAGCTGGACACTATGGGATATTCTTTTGGATCTGTGAATGAGATTCTGCAAGTAAAACATGGTGATAAAATTCTACTGCAAGGAGAGAAGATTAAAGAGCTTTATTATCTTCAGGGAAACACCATAATAGGAGAAAGTGCAGCTGTGATCACTGATAACTCCACTCTATGGCACAAGAGATTAGCTCACCTGAGTGAGAAGGGATTAAAGGAGCTAGCTAAACAAGGATTGTTAGGTGGAGATAGCATCACTAAGCTGATGTTCTGTGAGCCATGTGTCATGGGGAAAGCTCACAAAACCAGTATGGGAACTGGTAAACTCATCACTAAAGCAGCTCTAGATTACATACACTCTGATCTGTGGGGTCCTATAAGAGCATCTACTATTGGTGTTGGAAGGTACTTCATGTTAACCATTGATGATTTCTCAAGGAAAGTGTGGGTCTATATCTTGAAAACTAAGGATGAAGCATTTGAGAAATTCGGAGGTTGGATCACAGAAGTTGAGAATCAAGCTAACAATACAGTCAAGCATCTAAGGACTGACAATGGACTTGAGTTCTTATCTGCAGAATTTAATGATTTATGTGTGAAGAAAGGAATCATTAGACACAAAACCATTCCAGGAACACCACAACAGAATGGAGTGGCTGAAAGAATGAACAGAACACTACTTGAGAGAGTAAGATGCATGATTTTGAGCTCAGGTGTGCCTAAATCACTATGGGGGAAGCTGTCACAACTGCATGTTTTTTTTATCAATAGAATTCCTTCATCACCATTGGAGTTTAAAACACCAGAAGAAGTTTGGTCAGGGAAACAACCTGATTTATCTGGTTTAAAGATTTTTGGTTGCTTAGCACTGGCTCATGTGAAGAATGACAAACTGGAAGCTAGAGCTGTGAGATGCATCTTTCTGGGCTATCCTAGAGGTGTGGAAGGGCATAAACTTTGGTGTATTGAGCCTGGTCAAAGGAAGTGCATAGTGAGTAGAGATGTAACATTCAATGAGCTCATTATGCCACTTAAAGGAAAAGATTCAAATGGAATATCATATCACACTGAGCCAGGTGGAGTTTATTTTGAGGTGGAGCCTGAAACCACTCAAGATAACACTGAAGAATACGTCACTGATCAAAATCATGATGTACCAGATCAGAATAATGAAGCTGATCAACCTGCAGATGTAAATGATTTTCAACTCACCAGGGACAGAGAGAGAAGGTCTCATATAGCTCCTAATATGTATGGTTTTGGGAGACTTGCAAAATCCTATATTGTCTCATATGCATTAGTCACTGCAGAAGATGTGATGTCTCAGGAGCCTAGCACTTTTAAAGAAGGTGTTACTTGTTCTGAGAAAGATAAATGGAATCAAGCTATCACAGATGAGTTAAATTCTCTGAACAAGAATCACACATGGGATATAGTTGCTATACCAAAAGGACATAAGCTTGTTGGTTGTAAATGGTTCTTCAAGAAGAAGGTAGAAGTTACTAATGGTGAACATGTCAGGTACAAAGCCAGACTGGTAGCTAAATGATTTACAAAAAAAGAAGGTGTTGATTACAATGAAGTATTCTCACCAGTTGAAAACACACTTCTATCAGATCCCTGTTGTCTATAGTTGCTCAAAAAGGTATGTTACTTCATCAATTGGATGTCAAGACAGCTTTCTTACATGGAGAGCTTGATGAAACCATATACATGCAACTACCTGAAGGTCTGATCATTAAAAATAAAGAGAATAAAGCATGCTTACTGAGAAAGTCTCTATATGGGCTAAAACAAAGTCCAAGGCAGTGGTACATGAGGTTTGATGAGTATATCACCTCTATTGGATTCAAAAGGAGTTGTTATGATAGTTGTGTGTATCTATCTGGAAGCTCCACTACATGTATTACTTGCCTACTTCTGTACGTAGATGATATGCTTGTTGCTAGTAATACTATGTCAGATCATAAGGTGTTAAAGAGTAAACTTTGCTCAAAGTTTGAAATGAAAGATCTTGGTAATGCTAAGAGAATTTTGGGTATGGACATTGACAGAAATGAATCTCTAAATTCTCTGATGTTATCACAATGTGATTATTTGAAGAAAGTGCTTGTGAAGTATAATATGCATAAAGCTAAGTATGCATCTGTGCCTATACAACCTGGTGTGAAGTTGTCTCTGAATCAATGTGCTAAAGGTGAAAGTGAAGAGAGATACATGAGTATTGTACCTTATGCAAGTACAGTAGGAAGTTTAATGTACTCCATGGTTTGCTGTAGACCAGATATGGCACATGTGATGAGTGTAGTAAGCAGGTTTATGGTTGGAGCAGGCAGAGTTCATTGGGAATTTGTGAAGTACTTACTAAGATATATTCAAGGCACTACTGATCTTGGTTTGTTGTTTAAGAGAAGCACTAGTCAAGGTCCTGCATTGGTTGGATATGTAGATTCTGACTTTGCTGCAAATATAGACACAAGGAAGTCTCTAACAGGTTTTGTATTTACACTTCATGGTACTGCTATAAGCTGGAAGTCAAGTCATCAAAGTGTAGTGGCTTTATCAACTACTGAATCTGAATTAATGGCTCTCACTGAGGCAGTCAAAGAGGCTATCTAGTTGAAGGGCTTACTGGAAGAATTTGGAGTATCACAGGGTAGTGTACCTATCTATTGTGACAATCAAGGAGCCATACAACTCACCAAGCACCAGATGTTCCATGATAGAACCAAGCATATAGACATCAGATGGCATTTTGTCTGGGATGTTATAGCAAAAGGAACTGTGAAGGTTTTGAAGATTCACACAGATGATAACACATCAGATTTCTTAACAAAAGTTGTGTCTGTGCAGAAATTTGCTAAGTGCATTGCTCTAATGGGATTGAAGAAGAAGGGAGCAGCTCTAACTTGAGGAGCTGGTTGGACAAAACAGGTGAAAATTAAGCTAAGGTGGAGAATTGTTGATATAGCTTAATTGTCTCTGTTATGTTTGGATGGCCAAGATTAAATCTGGAGAGATCAAGGGCAAAGATTGTTTCTGCAGTTGAAAAGGGGGAAAGTTAATTATTATAACTAAGTTCACATTTTTTGGTTTCTGATCTGCTTCAATTCGCTTCTCCTTGTGATATTTGGATATAAAAGGTTGAAGATAGCAGTTATAGTTAATGATCAACACATTACTCACTTGTCAATTTCTTGAGTTTCATCTTGTATAGAGAGATTGATTCATAGCTAAGGTTCTTATCAAGAGAGTTCAATTGTGATACAATTTATGATAATTTGTTGATTGTACTTGAAATTCTTGAGGGAATTGAATCCATGTGTGATAGTGGAAGAGTTTCGCTGTCCCGCGTAACGAGATCATTCCGATCGCTAACGTAAATCCTGTGTTGCTTGTTTACTCTGTTTTCAGCTCATTTTTCATTGATTGCGACACTTGTTCATTTTATTGTGACGGTTCTGGGTAGTTTGCGACGTTTGTTCTTGAGCGTTTGTTATTGCAAACTTGTTAATTCCACAACAAATACTTGGCCAAGTTGGTATATTAAGACTATCCACCGTGAAAGCTTCACGGTTTTTTTCACGAGCGTGACCAAAAAACATCTCCTATGCACCATTTACCGGGTATGTATTACGGGAGAAATTTTGCATGAGCAGCCATGCGAAAAAATTTTGTTTGTCCCCGGCCCAGCCTATTATCGGACCTTATTGGTCCCTTTTTTATATTTTTTTTTTCGTTTTATTTTCAAACTTAAAATAAAAATAATATTCATACTAACGCTCTTATTTTTTTCGAACTCTACAAATAGATATCAGTCTTCACTATGTTTGGAAAACATCAAATTTCACCCGTCTTTAATTTCATGTATTTCGATTATGTGATATATCATTATTTTTCTAATTTTATTATGGATTCTATTAACATTTCATTTCTATATTCCTACTACTATTAACAATTTAAAAAATAAAAAAATTCCCATGACCAAACCCCGTGAATACGAACGCTACCACAATCATTCACCCACAGTTAGTGGTCTAAGTGGCAGTTTGGAAGGTTTTTCATTCGTTGGATTGTACTCCATCCGTCCCGAATTCAACATCTCACGTTCTATTTTGAGACGTCACAATTTCAACTTTTCATACCTTAAATGGAAAACCTCCATCTCATACTTTATTCACTACAAATAATGTAAGAGGTATTTTGAATGTAAGTAATATGTTGACTATGATAATTAATGAATTAATGTTTTTCTTTTTTTTGAGTTGAAAGGTTTGGATTAGTGAAAATTGATCTATTTTAATTTATCTGGACTATTGGATGAGATAGGAAAGAAAGATTAGTTATCGTTGTTTTTCATGATGAATTGATTTTGTTATTATTGAATTAGGGTTGGCAATTTAATTGGAGAATTCAGATTGGGTTGTTTTTATGATGAAATGATTCTGCTAGGTTAAATCAAGACTTGAAATTTAATAGACGAAAACATATTATTTTTTTAATTAAAATCTAATTTACATATATAATAAAAATGAATTCAATTTAATTTAAATTTTCACGATTTGTTAATTGTATTCAATTGTACAACTCCTAATTGTGCAATTATTGTCCTGAAAGTGTAATGTAATACTATCCTCGATTACTCAATTCATACGCCACCGTCTTTTCGTTGTAGACTTGCTTGGCCGGAATTTGCTCCCGACATTAATGGTGCATGTGAAGCGCACTTCGATCCGAAGCTCAGTACCCTGTGTTTAACCCATTCGAGTTGATTCTGAAAGAATTAGAGGGGATGGAGCTTTTTCGTTCATAGAAAAGCGAAAGGTCGAGCAGCGATTGCGTTTTGAATTTCGAGTGGATTTATTAGAAAGGTCATATAGGACTCCTTCCTCAAACGGAAAACCAAATTATAATTGCATGCTTTTTCTCTATCCTAGCTCAAATCGAATTCCTAAACCCAAACAAACACGAAATTACTTAAATATATACTACTACTTTACTATATACAGTGAAACCTTCATAAATTAATACTCGATAAATTAATAATCTCAATAAAACTAATAATTTGTCCGGTCCCAACTTGGAACCAGTATAAATTTGGACCCCAATCGATAAAATAATAAGATAATATTTTTTTTTGAAAACCCAGTGTATATATATTGGTCCCACCAAAATTATAAATTAATAATTACTAAAAAATTTCATATATATGTGTTATCCACTTAAAAATTTC
The DNA here is from genome assembly GCA_026545765.1 of Plantago major. Classification (NCBI taxonomy): domain Eukaryota; kingdom Viridiplantae; phylum Streptophyta; class Magnoliopsida; order Lamiales; family Plantaginaceae; genus Plantago; species Plantago major. Next base: position 103,672,349 of record CM048840.1, read on the forward strand.
TAAGTATGTTAAGTAAAAAATGAATCTATAGTCACTTGTTTTTTGTTGAACTTCAAATACATACTAAGTTCATCTCTAATCTCCTCATTGCACTTGAGAGTTGTGGCGTTGTCTTCTCGTACTGCAACAAAAAGTTTTGAAGAGTTTTTGTCGGTTGCAATGCTTCTTTTTGAGTGATTGGTTCCAAAGCCATCGAATCATCCTCAGCTTCATCATCTACCGAATTTTGAATGGTATCCGCCACCATTCCTTCTATACAATGAACTTCAAAATATTTCTTGTGTTGAATGGGAAAATCTAGCAAGTGATTCACGTCCATTTACTTATATATAAGGACATTGAACATATGTCATTCAAACTTCCAAATCCAAATAATATGTGAATATGAAGTCATAAACATTGTAACTTGTTTTTTAATTTTTTTTTTTATCTCTAACGGATATACATTGTAACTAGTATATTGGACTTGAAAATTTTATTGGTCAATTATGCATATACGTAAAACCTCTTTAAATTAATAAATTATTAATTTATCGATATAATAATATCTCGCTAAATTAATAAAAAATTCAGATCCCAACATTATTATTTTATTGAGGTTTTACTATACTAGCATAGAGCCTATATATATGTGCGTGCGTATTTAGTGTAAGCAAAATATATAATAATTGCTATAAACAACATGAAGAAATCTATGTTCAAAAGGAAGAAAAGAAACATGAAGAAATCAAAAACAGTCTTGAATGAAGATACATTGTAAAGTATTTTGGTACGCCAGCCTATGAAGGATCTCTAGCACGGTGCAAGTGTCTGCAAGCATTGAAACAGCTTAATTTCTCGACACCGTTTCGCTGTTGAATTATCACCTGCACCGTATCGTACCGTACTAATTACCCAATCTGAGTCCTGCACATCAGTAGAAGCTATACCTAGTAATCTCTACTTTGGTACACTTTGGCCGTATACAACATGCAAGGTGATAGGGACGTGTGATGGGTTGATTTGTCTCTCCCCGATTGGAGATCTTGGTGAGGCCGTTTGGCGTTCTGATCAGAAAAACTACGTCTCTCCTGCTCGACCTGGTAATGCATTGGTTTGGAATCCGATCCTGAAACCGTATCGGGAGTTCTTTTTCCGAAGATCACTGATGGACGACAGTTTCTTTTTCTTCGGGTTTGGGTATGACAACGTTTCCAGTGACTACAAGGTGGTGAAAGTTACTCAATCTTGTATTCAGACAATAGTAGAGATCTGGAATCTCTATAGCACCAACAAGAATCATCCTTGAGCAATAAACTTACCATCAGCTAGTGTGTCGTTCCTTTTGACTGGTGCAGCCCCAGTGACAATGAAGGATTCGTGCCATTGGGTTGCAATCAGCATTCAGAGTAAGAATTTGGAGTTGGTTCGATTCGATATGGAGAGAGAGTGTTTTATTGAGATACCGTTCTCCAGCGACATGCCAAATATTGAATATGATGTCAGAATGAAGGGTATTAACAACAGCGTTGCTCGATTGGAGAGCAAGCCTGAAGTTGAAATCGACGGGAAGCGATTCCGTCTAGGAACATTCAATAGCCATGTCTGTTTGTTAATTACTACTTCGTCCAAGGTGGAGGTATGGTGTATGGAGAAGAACTCGAACTGGAGCAGGAAGTTCGAGATTGTGCCAGAAAACAAACCTTACAAGAGGGAGCAGGTTTTACTTGGTTTCAGTGCGGATGATGAGCTGGTAACCTACGACAAAGATCATGTAGTTTACGGACGTGATCCGCACACGCTAAAGTTGCGCTCTTGCATAGCACGTACGAATAATTTATCTCAAGTTGTTGCTTACGTCGAGACCCTGGTGCCTCTATACTCTAGTAAAGTTTGGCGGCAGTCATCATCAGTAATTTAGATTTTGTTCTTCATCAATTTTCTGTTTTAGGCTTGGACACTATGTTAAATGCATTTATCTATTTTAATTTAATTGGAGATGGATGTTAAAAATAAAGTTTGATAACATTAACTGAGCAGGAAAGGAGTTGTATTGAATTTGTGTTCAAATGCAATGCCAATTGCTGGTTATACCATTAAAGGAAAACTCCTTAAAAGTTTGGGTTTCGATGCCAGGTACTTAATTGTTACAAAAACCCTAGCACATTCCGGCTATATATACCGGAGATTTCAACAGAATTTGTTGGTCAAGTAACAAGAAGATAAAATGCATTTAAGACTATAATCAGACTAATAGAGCATCTTAACAAGAGGCAGGAGAGGCGTGTTGTACTGTCTTGATTATCTCACCGTTCAATTTGATATTGTGGCGAAACCCTAATAGAGCCAAATTGGTATTGTTTTGATATTGTACGGCATCATTTTGTTTTCTTCTGAAACAATGAAGAAGACGAACTAATCTTGCACTCTTGTCCCTCGTCTATTTTCCTAGTTCGTTTGTCAATCTTCTTCAAGTCCGTTGACCCTCCTTTAGTGCTGAGTTCGTGTGGCGTGATTCCTTCTGATTTGTCCAACTTATTAGTTGGTTTCTCCTTTCCGTCCCTGCTCTTTTTCTTTATTCCTTTTTCAGTCTCACTTTTATTGGCGTCTTTCTTTTCAGTACAGAAACTTTTGAATTTATTGCAATAGTCCAATCAGAATGCAATTCTTAGTCCCTTGATTTCTTCTTTTATTCAGAAATCTTCAATATTCGAGACGAAAGATTAATTATCGTTTTTTTTAATGATGAATTGATTTTCTTGATGTTGAATTCGGAATTGAAATTTAATTAGAGAATACAGATGTTTTTTATTTTATTTTTTGTTATGAATTAATTTTACTGGGTTGAATTAGGGTTTGGATTTTAATTAGATAATACATATTAATTTTTTGTAATTATAGTATAATTTACAAACGAAAGGGGATCAAGTATTTTCTTCTTCCAGCCAATGTGATGTCACTATCTGAGTCAAGCTTATTATTAGAATCATTATTATTCTCACCTGCTCTCTCAAAGTCGTTGGTCCACCTTTACAGATCCACCACCGCGTCTGCACCTATCCTCCCTCTACTGCCGCACCTTCACCTCCGAATCTAACCTTAGGTCAACGAAAGGAGAGGGGAGAGGGCTTAGATTAATGGTGGCGGTGGCTGAGAGATGTAACTTGTTCGATTCGAGCTCGAGATAAGTAAGAGGATGAATGAAGAAGAAAGGGAGAGAAGGGGGTTATCGGAGGAAAAGATGAAAGTGAGAAAAGTAACACGCGTTTGGTCATGAGGCTGGGACTATTTAGCGAAACATGCAAATTTGTACTGCAAAATTGTAAAATTGGGTTTCAAATTGAGTTCCCCACGCGCACCTTACTTGGTTATATCATTAAAATAATACTTTAGAAAAAAAATAAAAAAATCGTAATACTATCCTTGACTACTCCATTCATACGCCACCATTACTTCGTTGTACGCTTGTTTGGCCGGAATTTTATCCCAAGCTCACCCTGTGTGTAAATTGATGAATATATACTTGCAAGTTACAAACACGCTAGATTCAGTCCAGAACCATGCAATCATATACTAACTATAGAAACCTGTCATACATATAAATTGATGAAAATACACTTACGAGTTACTTACGAATGCCCACGCTAAATGAGCTTGTCTAGCATTCTATCACCTTGTATTTGGTTGACATCCAACAACTAATTGTATTTCATATGAACTATTAGATCATGTAGTATCTTATATTATTAGTTGATACTAAATCCTAATTACACATTAAATACGAACAGACCATCGTTTCTAATCAATTCATTAAATACCCTAACCCCATATTGTACTATATCCTTGGTCGTGAGAAACAAATAATTATACCTATGTTATGAAACCCGGCGGGCCGACCCGGGTCGGCCCGGTTCAACCGCGACTCGGAGGGGGTCCGGGCCGAAAACCCCCCAAAACCGGAAAAAATCGAATTTTGGTAAAAACCCGACGGAACCGGTAAAAACCCGGTTCCACCCGGGTTTCTAAAAAAAAAATCAAAAAAAATCAAAAAACCCCAATCACAACAAAAGCCCTATATCGCTCAGTTCCTTTTCTTTTTTTGCAGCTCATTCTTCTCTCGTTCTTCTCCCGGACTTTAATGTTATTTGATATTTTGAACTCAATGCTATGGAGTTATGGTGACTTTGTGTTTAATCGGCGATATGTCGCTTATGCAATGTTTTCATCTTTTTTAGGTAAAATGTATATTGAATTTTAAGATACATTATGTTTTACTTTTAAAATATTTTTATAGGCCGATTCAGCTGATTCGAATTGACCTTGAACCTCCTACAAGAGGGTAAATGGTCAACGTTCGGGTCCGAGTTTCAAAACACAGAATTATACCATAATACTCCCAATGCACATTTTTATTTAACGAACATTTAAATTTGTATAATTTATGTGGTCAACCATAATTTATTTTATAAGCTTTCCACTTTACTATTATGCGGTTAATCATAATTTATTTTGACCATGAATTACTATTAAAATATAATGATTTAATATTTAAAAGAATTATATTATCAATATTACCAGTTTAAATTTTCATTATATATTTTTGTTAAAAATTATCATAATATTTTAAGAGTAGTTTCGGTGGATAGTTCTTCTTCATACAATACTAAATCGTCAAGATTGATTACATAATGATCAAATTCAAAATGAAAGTTTTGAAAAAATGATTGAGTATAATACTTCTGTTTCAATTTTAAATAATTTAATAAATCACATAATAAAATTTTCATTTATATGATTTTTAAAATTATTTATTATTATATTCAAAATTAATTTGTGGTCAAAATTGAATACAACTCTCCTAAGAACTTGTTTATTGAGTAAGTCTCCTGAGAGACGGACAAACATTACAGTTATAACAAAAAAACATTAAAGGTTTTACTAAGAATATTGGTGATATACACATCCATAAAAAATGATATAAAATGTTCACTCATAAACATCATTGGTATTGTTTAAAACATTATACATATAATTATGAACATCAATCCGTCTCTCAGGTGTGTCCTTAATACACGTCTCTCATAAGACTTTGTGTTTATTATTACTTTAATTTTGTATTTAAAACTCTGATGGAACCCACTATAATAAGTTATTCAGAATGGATTGAGTATTTTATTAATTTTCCTAAATTCGGAATAAAACAACTGCTTGGTGCTTCATGTCAAGTGAGGAGAGGGAGTAAATTTCTTTAAAAGTTCAAAATCAGTAGTCAACCCACCACTGACTAGCTTCCCTTCCCTTCCCTTCCCTTCCCTTCCGATGAGCCAAGTCTCCGAAATGCGGTGCCCCTACTGCTCCGCCACCTCCTCCGGCCGGTGCGCCACCACCTCCTCCAACCGCAACATAACCGAATGCTCCTCCTGCGGCCGCGTAATCGAAGAGCGCCAAACTCATCCCCACCACCTCTTCCACCTCCGCGCACAGGACTCCCCTCTCTGCCTCGTCACCTCCGACCTCCCAACCCCCCAACCCACACCCTCCGATGAAGACCCCTTCGAGCCCACCGGTCTCATCACCGCCTTCTCCACCTGGTCGCTCGAGCCCTACCCTGTCTTCGCCCACTCCTCGCTCTCTTTCGCCGGACATTTAGCCGAGCTGGAGCGAGTGCTCGAGACGACGGGGAACAGCAATTCGAGTGGTCCGTCGGTGGTGGTGGACAATCTGAGGGCGTATCTGCAGATAATTGATGTGGCGTCGATATTAGGGCTGGATTGTGATATTTCTGATCATGCGTTTCAGCTGTTTAGGGATTGTAGCTCGGCTACGTGTTTGAGGAATCGGAGTGTCGAGGCGCTTGCCACTGCTGCGCTTGTGCAGGCTATTAGAGAAGCTCAGGAGCCTAGAACTCTTCAGGTGTGTGTGCCTGTTGGTTTGCATTTGTTTATCCTAGTGATTGTTTTGACAAGATTTGTGGCTTGCTAGTTGTAATTGTAGCTTAGAGAGCACGGTATAAGTGGAAGCATGTGTTGTTGTTTGATGTTTTGAATGGAAATGATTAGCGTTAAAATAGGAGCAATTATGGTTTGAAGTGCTGATAGTGAAGCTCTTGAGTCTAGAACTCTTCGGGTGTGTCTAACTTGTGCGTGGCTGTTGATTAACATTTGATTATGCTGTTAAAAGTATAGGAAATGTAGCTGATTGGATTGTTTTTTGTGCTCTTTATTCGATTAGTATGAGAAGTCTGTGGCCTGCTAGTTAAAATTGGCTTAGAGAAAACATGTGTATAGCTTAATTTAGACAATAGTCTGATGCTTTGAATTGGAAATATTAACTTTAAAATATGAACAAGTGTATGATGGAGAAAAGTTAGATATTGTAGTTTCAAGTGTTGATAGTGAAGCGCTTGAGATGGCCATCCAAAATATTTGTTTAAATATACTAGCAGTTGGTCTTCTGCCATTCATTTCTTGGTTCTTTGGAACAAAGAACTGGCTCACAGTGAGGAACTGGAAGTGTGTGCAAGTCTTATGCTTTTAGTTTCATCTGAGGTAACCTTTTTCTAAATTGCCTCGTTATGTCTAGCTGGTAGTTGGTGAGGCTAAGCAGTTACATACAACTTGCAGTTACCTACATGTCTTTTAGCATAAAAGCGAGTCTAGTTTGTGTGTTCAATAGGGATAATGGAGCTACAGAAAAAAATCTGTGCATATTGGTATGCCTGGTATATGGCTGAACTTAATGAACATGCCAAGAATAATGTCAGAATAGCAATTTTGGGGGCAAAGCAGAACATACTAGAGAGATTCTGTGTGTGTCTTTCAGTAAATGCCTTTTCTTTTCCTTCTAAACCTCGAAACAAGAACAATGATCTTAAGACATCTTTGAGCTCTGGCCAAGGCAGACCAACAAGTGCAGTTCTAGATCTAGATGAATTTAAAGTAATCAAATGTGCAGAAGCATGTTCAGAAGAGAAAGAGCGCTCAGGGACTTCGTAACATTTGCAAATCTTTCTTTTGCACCCTCACTAAATGAAGTGTTTCTTCAAAGTATTGAGAAAGTCTACTCACAAGTTTGATGAGTACTGTCTATGAGCAATATATTGCTTTCTTTTCTTCTTGTTAATCTTCAAATCTGACTTGACAACAACCTTTCTATTCTCGAACAACGACCTTCTATTTTCAAAGTTCAGACTGGAACTTCTCATTATCATTTTTGTCTAATGGTACATCAATATCTATAACTGTGGTCCTTCGTTCTAAACGGTGCCATTTGATAATTTTATCCTTGAACAGTTTATCCTTAAGCTGTGAATCTTTCAAACGATGTGTGCCCTACCTTTTCATAAGCCTTCACTGCCTAAAACCCCAGAAGTCACGTAATACTCGTTTCGACCTACGTGTCTTCTTTGACCTATTAGCTCCCTGCCACAGTATAAAAGACAGATTGCATATACTGTTTTCATAGAAGCAGAGCTCTGATAAGTGATAACTGATTGTGTGTGTATCCAAGACCCTCAAGAACTTACAGCCCAGGGTCCTGGTTGAATCACTCAGTATTTTGATTCATATGATGTGTAAATTAAGTAGGATATGGTTTGTTATGATTTAAACTAAAAGTTTGAATGCGAATGTAATATTATGATTGGAAGGATAGGGAAAAGAGTAGGTGCACACGTCAAATGTTGTCATTAATGTGTTCGAGTCTTTGAGAACTGAGAGCAACAGTCGCACTAGAGAGAACATAAGCCATGCCCATTTCAATTTTCAAATAATTTCTATTCATAGAGTTTTGGAGATTTCATCTTTCACAATTAATGGTAATAACAAGCTATATTTGCCCCAAGAATCAAGTCGAATAGTTATAAATGAAGTACACAAGCTATTAGATATCTTCAAAGATAATTGTTTTTCATCTTTTCCCCCTCTTTGGCCTGCTTGGTGGCGTGGTAAATCAAGTGTTCCGGAAAATTGGTGAATAGGTGTTGTTTCATAACAAGGGGAAGACTTCAGACTTTGTTTGGGACTAGATGTCACTGTTTATGTGGCGTTTCTTTTGCTGAGACTTTTGTTAGGTGTTAGCCGCCAGTCTTGAGGTTGATTGTTGTAAGACAGTTATGGAGTCTAATAGTAATGATGTTCCTGTAGTTCTGCCGTGTCATATTGCAAGATGTCACGTCGCAAGCTGTGTTCCATGAGACCGAAGAGCAGTAAATGTCTGAAGGAATCTTTTGAATCTCTTGTTTCTGTTTATATACATTTTGCTAAATAATTTAGTAACAGCATATATAAATCTTTTGGATCTCTTGTTTCTCTTTTTCGTCTCCATGCCGTGCTAAATATGCAAAATGTGTGTTATTAAGCTTATTTACAATGAGCTGGATATCTTTCACCACCCCAATCGATTTTTTTGCCAGACTTCTTTGGGACTTGTGACATTTGTACTAATCCCTAACTAGGTACTCCATTTTTCTTGCCTCCCAGGAAATATCTATTGCTGCGAACTTACCCCAAAAGGAGATTGGAAAGTACATAAAGATACTTGGAGAAGCTCTACAGCTAAGTCAACCCATTAATAGCAATTCCATATCAGTTCATATGCCAAGATTTTGTACTCTCCTTCAACTGAACAAATCTGCCCAGGTTCTTATTCAGCTCTCTAAATAAATCATTGGCATTGTAATTCATGCCCACTGAATCTTTATGATCCCTTAGGCATGTCAATCTTTTTTTAACCCCAAATGAAAATGCCCCCCCTCCCCGGGGAATATGTCAACTTTAACCGGCACTTGAATTTTTCCAGGAGCTGGCTACACACATTGGTGAGGTTGTGATAAACAAATGCTTCTGCACACGCCGTAACCCAATCAGCATATCCGCAGCTGCCATATATTTAGCCTGTCAACTGGAAGACAAGCGTAAAACCCAGGCCGAAATATGTAAAGTAACAGGCCTAACAGAAGTCACCTTACGAAAAGTTTACAAAGAACTATTAGAAAACTGGGATGATCTTCTCCCATCCAATTATAACCCAGTTGTTCCACCGGAGAAAGCATTCCCAACAGCTACTATTACTTCTGGAAGGTCATTGTCCAGAAATGATATAACAGAAGGAACTTCCTCGGACAGGGAGAAATTTAACAAACAAAGTGACAGCAAAGTCAAAGAGCAGAATTATCCTTCACCACTGGGACCATCTTTCTGGAAGTCGCAAGGTCAAAATTCAAGCCAGAATATGGAAATTGACAAGACGAGCGAGGAGAAAAGAGCCGACGGTGGGTCAAGTTCCATTCTGCCAATAAAATTTCCTACACCTCCTACTTTAGCTGCAGGTGTTGTTCCATGGCCATTTAGGCCTCCTGTCCCATCATCTATCTCACCATCTGCTCAGTTTCTGCAATCAGGTAAAGGGGCTTCCAGCGTGGTGGATAAAGGATCTGTACAAGAAAGTACGAATGATTAGTTAGTTATATTTCTCAGAGTATAAAAATAGGTGCTTGTGTAGTTCTGTAAGCTTAGGTTAAGGCTTGATCTGTAGCAGGTCCTTGTGTAGGATATCTCATAATCTATAGTGTTGTGAGTTGTGATCTGTTCCTCTTCCCTGGAGAAGAGCATAAACTGTTTGGTTCTTTTTTCCTCTACTGCATGTTTGTGGATTAGGCTAAGAGTTAATGTTACGTGTAAGTAATTTTTAGTCATCCCAACAGCACTTCACGTGTAAGTAATTTTTAGTCATCCCAACAGCACTTCGTACATTTCTAAAGAAGTAAGCAACCCAACATCCAACAAATAATAAACAATCTCAATTTTACACATAAATTACATATTTTGTCATTCAAAGTGTACTTTTATCCACTTTTTTTATACTTCATCATTATTTTAACTTTTCACATAAAACAGCGCGCAAAACCTGATGTATGAAGTTCTCTTGAGCGGGGGGAGTAGCATAATCGGAAATCCAAAGATAAATGATTTGGGTCGAATTTAAAATATATTTGTAAAGACCTTACCACTAATGAGTTTAGATTCGTTTAATTGTATCGACGGGATTACTCATGAATGGCTCACTCACGTCCCGTTTGTATGATATTGTCTACTTTAGGCCGTAGCCCTCACGAATTTGCTTTTAAATCTGAGTTGCAACACTATATTTGTTGGTCCAGATAACGGCAAAGTAAAAGACTAGAGAGGGGGGGGGTGAATAGTCTTTTTAAAACTTTTGTCGATAAGCACAGTTTCTCAGATATCTGTAAAGATATCTGATACTTAATTTCAGAGAGCGGAAGACTTCTGAGATAAGTGCACGTGTTCAGCAAGATAAGTGTAATTACTTTGCAATATAAGTAAAACAAGTAATAAACTGCAGAAAGTAAATAACACGTCTTTTTATAGTGGTATCCAAGGTATGAATCCTTCAACTAATCCACTTTGCTTTCTCGCACCTAGAATCCACTAAGATAAATGAGGTAACCTTACGATATCTTTTCTTAGATTCCTAAAAGCACTAGGTTCCCAACCAAGTGTTCCCCGAGTTATTCCCCGCCCACGTACCAAGTACTTCAGACTCGTAAACCTTGAGCTATTCCTTAGCTTCCCAAGCTAAGTACTTTGTTTCAAGAACCTTGGAGTTATTCCTTAGTTTCTCAAACTAAGTACTTCCCAGACTCCACTGTGATATGGTGTTGGTTTTAGGTTTGTTTGTCGTGAGCTTCTTTAATAACTTGTTCGCTTATTCAGATAGCTCTGAATCAAGTATACTTAATACACTTTGCAATGTATGGTATCTTGTTCTCATCGACCAAGTCTATGGTAAGTGTTCAAGAGAATGAAACTTAGATATGAAATCTTAGTTCAATTCTTTCACAGATAACAATGCTCGTTAAGGATCAGGACACTTAGAACTTTTTTGCTACTTAGAATCAAGAGCTTTGGTCGCAACAGAAAGCTTGAAGGTAAGTAGTTTGCTTGAGAGCGCTTGTGTGAGTATTCATGAAGTTCAGTGTGTTCTAAGGTGTGTGTATTCTCAAGCAGTCTAAGTGTTGATATTTATAGATGATTTTGAGTGCCGTTTGAATAGTATCCGTTAGGCTTAAATCAAATTCAAACTATTGATATCCTAATATAATCAGAGGTGCTTGTCTTCTTCTTCGGTTACCGCTTTTGTTCAGACATTTCTGTCTGCGCATTTAATGCATTGTACTATATTTTGTCATGTAGTGCCAACGGAACTATGCATGGTATCAGAGATCTTTATACAATTAGAGTTTTCTGAAACTTTGCGTGTTCTTTTCCAGAGATCATCATAGCTACAGATACCACTTGTTTAAGCAACTTGTTATAATATGTTTCTTTCTCAGAATCATATTTTTCCTCGTCTAAACCTTTTATGCTCGTATATCTTTTGCACTTGTGTGTTTCAAACACTTGTTTCTTCAAGATATCTCGACATAGGTATCTGAAAAACCCTCGTCTTCAAAGAATCTTGTGCGCCTTCAAATCTTCAAATTCATTGAACTTTTCCTCATTGGATACCTACTTCGGTCTTCTTCGAAAATAAAAATTACATTTCGAGACCTAACATCCTATACAAGATTTGCTAGACTATCATACTTAGTGAGTTTCCTCTTTTACAGTGCTCAAGTGAACTAAGAGTACTATTCACCTTTCTGAGCTAAGATAAGTCATTAGGTTGCTGATCAAAATCTAAACAGATATTCCTAACAATATTAACTCAGGACTCGCTGAGTTACAACATTATATTAACTCATTGTGGGTCAATACCTAATACCTGCGAGAGTTGTGGTCCACATATATACCATTTAATCCAACCGCTTTTAAACAATGTGGAATGTTACAATATTTCTTGAAATTATTTAATTTTAACAAAAATCAAAAGAATCGTAAAATAGCGTTAGTGTAATACAAATGTATTGAGAAATTATTTTTTTCTTAAATATTACTCAGATATAATTATACTCCTCTTCCGGTTTCATCTTCCCATGACCTAAAGTAAGATTTAAGAGAAAATTGAATAAAATAGGAGATATATGGTGATGAAGTAGGAAAGAGAGTGAATAAAGTATGACAAATAGTGAATAAAGTAGTAGATATAATGTATAAAGTATGAGAGATATTTTTCATTTACGTGATGGGAAGATGAAGTTGGGAAGGACCAAAACGGAATGCGGGAAGATTTAAACCGATTTTGATGAATTATTATTTTAAACAGAATACTATTTATTAGACTAGTATATAAAAAACTAGGGGCCTTAAAAAAATCAGAGATCTTGTACGATCATCGAACTCGTACTTGCTTATAATATCGGGGCCTATATGAATACTACTCCCTCTGTCCCAGTTTCATCTTTCCGCATTTCGTTGTCGTACCAACTTCACTTCTCATCCCTTAAATAGAAAATTTATTTCATACTTTATTCAATCTCTTTCCTACTTTATCACCATCTCTCATACTTTATTCAATTTTCTTAAAAATCTTATGTCTGAACTCGCGGGAAGATGAAACCGGAACGGATGGAGTATTTATTAGACTAGTGTATAAAAAACTAGGGGCCCAACTATTGGGGCCTCTACTAGTTTGGTTCTTAAACGACCTATGGTGGATGGATTTATTCATAACCATTATTAAGACAATTTCCCAACTATTGGACGTTAAAATTACAATATAGACAAAAGCTGGGGAGGTAAATGTAATTTGCCGAGACGCAGAAGCTAGAAGAACGTTCTGGATAAACTCCCAAGTCCCAACTCTCAACCTTAAATTCAGAGCAACAATGGCAATTTCACCTCAACCCTGCTCTCTTACTCCGTCATTCAGAGTTCATTTTCATTCTGTCTTCAATGTATCAATCAATTTCTCGTAGTTTCTCTCCCTTTATTACTCCAATCACTCGATTCCTTCTTCCATTTCTATCCCACTTAACTATTCAGCTGAAACCGACAGAATTCGGAATTGAGGTATCAAAATTCAGCTGAAACCGAAAGGATTCTATGTCGATGCTTCACTTTCGCAAGCAATCGAAGGCTAAGAATTTACTCTTACAGTCACTTATGTTGCTAAATTTTGTATAGGGATCCGTTAATTTTAATTTATTTCAACTTTTTGCTGGTAATGTGGTGTTTAGGATAATATTGTTTCTCTACACCTCCCATGACCAGCTACATGCGCAATCTCCAATCTACCCCTATGTCGGATGGTGAATTGTTTACCTTTACCATTCCTGTCAAGATTGGAATATTTCTCAGCTATAGTGCCATTTTCAGTTCATCTTATTAATTGTGTCAATGTTAACAATGTTTTGGCGTTTTTGTTTCGGAAATGTTTTGGTACTGGGTATGGGGTATCTTGATACGCCTATGACCATGATACTTAGAAACCGAAATTGATTGAACCCAGTTATATGGATTGTGAAATCGAACAATGTATCGAGTGTGGTTTCCTTCAATTGAAATCTCACTTTTCGCAGTTCGATACATTATATACTCTATTGTTGCATGGCACAAGGTTTTTAGATGAACATTTATTTGTTTCTTGTTTGATTGGATATAGTCATGTGTGTAGTAGATGACTATTTATGTACATTTAATCTATTGCTTGATTAAAATAAAAAAAATCTAGTTAAAAACACATATTTAGCCAAACAATTTAACTGTTGCTCTTGTTGGTCTTAATTAGAATGGTTATTGTGTGTATCTTTCAATGTGCAATCTCAGTTGATGGTGTTTTTATAATCAGCTAAGCTTATAATAATTTCCTCTGTCCAAGGAAAATTAACTTCGATTTTCGTCAAGAAGATTAAACTATAGTGTATGAACTGTACAGTTTATATTGCATTGCATAATAAAAAGTAGGGATTGTTATATACATCACCCTATTAGATAGTTCATTTCCATTCAAGTACCAGTTAGTTGAATAATTACATTCAAGTCTATTAAGTTGATTTTTTGTTGACCAACTTATAAGTTCAATCCAAACAAATAAGTCCTTCAGTTCATTTTGCAACTATTTATATTTTAACTCACCGTTTGTCCAAATAATTAATATAAACTGATTAAAAAAAATTAACAATTGTGGAAAATAAATATAAAACTGAAAAATTATTTTAAAAATAAAAAAATTACGAAAATATATATAAATAACAGAAAAATTAATTAAAAAAATACTTAAAAAACAATAATGAAAAATAATTGAAAATTGAAAAAGGATTGAAAAATTAAAAAAATACGAAAAATAAATAAAAATAATAATTTATTTAAAAATTAAAAAATCATGAAAAATAATAAAAATACAAACAAATATAGAAAACAATATCAATTAATCCATATTTTTTATTTTTTATTTTTTTCCCTTTCACTTTCATGGAAGCTCCATCACCATTTGATGGAGCTTCCACATGGCTCTAGATCTAAAGCTTCATTTGGAAGCTCCGACGGAACTTACGTGCTTCCTGCCATGGAAGTTCATCCATGGATTTTCCAAGAAAGTTAAATAAAAATTTAATAAATTAATAAATATTTATTATTTGAAATAGAAAGAATAGGAAGAACAATCATGATTGGACTGATCTCTCTCCATGCCTCATAATCGTGCCAGAATGATTATGTCATTTTGGAATTTTACAAAGTTTTAGAAGTTTTGGAATTTTACAGGGACTTAATTGAAGTTTTTGAAAATTGAAAGGGCTATCCTTTAAGAATTAGATGAGTCCTAGGAACTTTTACTGTAATTTAGAAGTTCTAACTATTTACATAAATGCCATCAAGACTTGAAACAATTATGAAGTTCTGGAAATTGTAAATTGCCCTTCAACCTTTTCATATTTATATGTTTGACATGTGAAAATTGAAATGCGACCTCCAAAATGTTTAAAAATCGAAATGGTCCCTCATAAACATTTACATACAATCCCTAATTAATGTATTTTAAAATACAAGTTAATTAATAAAAGTTTAAATATAAATTATATGTAAAAAAAATTAATTACATCCAAGTCCACACGTCATCAATAAGTTAAGGCTGTTTGGTTAAAACTAAAAGTCGATATTTAAGCAGGGATAAAAATGTCTTTTCTTGATTTTAATTCGTCAAAAGTCAAATTCGTGAACTTATATGTAATTGATTTACATCAATGCGACTTATACGCATTATTGATCTAATCGATACTCGTTGTAATTGTAACATCTAAAAGTTTAGATCGAATGAAATTCACCCTAAAAATTATATATGGAACTTGTTTGTTACATTATAAATACAATACTAGTTGACAACTTGACATTTGTTGCGATTAGATCTGAAGGTTACGTCGTTGGTGCCTCCGTGGTGACGGCAAACCTCAGATCTGAAGGTTACGTCGTCTTTTTTTTTTATTGTTTTGGTGCTGGTCCACCTTTTTACTTTTTTTAATAAATTTCTTTTCTTCATAATTAATAAAATATATAATATAAAAATATAAAAGTTGTACCGATTTTCATGTTTTTTCGTCCTCTACAAATAGAAACCACTCTTGACTATATTTCGATCATTCTAAATTTTACGACTTTTATACTCTTAATTAAAAAAAATTATAAATGCAATTTCGTTAATTTCAACTTCTAAACAATCTAATAATATTTTAAACATGTTCTTAAAAAATTAAAATTAAAATAAAAAATAAATAAAAAATACTATTCACGATCGTCATGACCATCGCTAAGTTATCGTTTCAACCGCCGCCATTTAATCAAGAACTATTCACTATTTCACGCACCTATTGGACATGGTATTATCACCTGTGTTCCTCTGTGTATCTCGTATAATGTTTCTCCTTGCACTTTTACATGCCATGAAAAAGTGTCCTCCGTCAGATGAGATTATTGTTATATAACTCCTCCATTACTCGGGATAATATATCTTCAACTCCAGTTGTGCATGTTTGTTCACTAGCTATTTCACTTCTTCTAGAGCTTGCATTTAGTTCCAAGTCAAAGAATTTCCGCAGCATTTAGGTGTTATGTGAGTAAACTAAAAACATTGAACTGTTCAAGTATGAGAAACTGTGATAAGTGTCATTATTTTCGTGACGAGATCTTTGATTTGTAGTTCTTGTCTTGCCTCGTTTGGGCACGCTTCGGCTGTCTTAGCTTTTTTGATTCTTCAACATGTGTTGTTGGAATTTTTTAATTAAACTGTGTTTAGTGTATTTAATTACTCAATTCAATCAAGACGAACGGTAAATTAACGCATCTAATAATTCCCTCAGAATTATTAATACGACAGATTCAGAATGTTAAGCATGATAAATTTCGAAAAAACAAATGTAAATATAAAGTTGTGACTCTAGGCCTTGAACTCGTGACCTGCCTGTTGGCAAGCACTGGGACTTTCCAATTGAGCTGGACACCTTTTGCTAACAGGTGTGACACCAATTCGAACTTCTCTGTTCGGAAGCTGAGAGGTGTGATCCAGCAATTGCATTTTTTCCTTGCAACTTTTAAATATCTATATGTAGGGTTCCCTACTTCATTTTAATATACATCCAGAATATATGATCTAAAATCATCCAAGTCCATATTCTCTTTTAGGAGAATGGTGGAGTATCCCAAGACAAATTATTCTTTACGAATTTCAAGTCCTAAGTAACTTGCTAAGTTTGGATGACGTTGAATATAAATTTTTATGAGATTTTCTAACCGTAACGAAGGATAAAGAAGTATAAAATAGAAATGCTATTTTTATACTTGGCGAGTGTTGGATGTTCTTCAGTTAATCCATTATTATAGTAATTCGCCGGAGTTAAAGTTCAAGTGCTAGAATTCTAATTCATCACTGATGTTCTATCCTGTGAGACTATTTGTTACGTAAACCGTGACCACCAGAGCGGGACAAATAAAGTCTTAAGAAAATAGGCCAAGACTTCGCTTAGCAGTATAAATATTGTTTTGTTTTTGTGTTGTGTTACAGATTTTCATTTTCGATACAATATTCATCCGCATAGTCATATGAAATTAACCCAACAGCTTAAGATTTTACCGGTTCAAGGGATTGTTCGAAGATGGTGAAATTGAATACTGGTGATTTGATGATGAAAATAGCGCGGAGACCACTCCCAATGGGAGTGGTCGTCGATCTGCCGGTTTCACGGGCCGTCAGAGACCTTACCTCAAAATTCGGCCTTGTAAAGGCCGAATTTTGGGGTCGGTCGTCCCGACCATTGGGCTGGGCCCAGCCCAACGGACCGGACGACCGGGTGGGCCCCACCCCTTTTTTATTTATTTTTTATTTTTTTAAATTAATTTATAAAGTAATATTAAATAAAAAATATCCCAAGGGCTATATTTTTTCGAGATCTATAAATACAACTCATTCACAACTCATTTCGAGATCTATAAATTACTCATTTCTCATTTTTTTCATTCTGATTTCAATCTCAATAAATTATAAAACGAGTTTTAAGAATCCAATTTGAGTAATTTCAACTTCTAAACACTCTTATAATATGTGAAGCAAGCTAAAAAAAATATAAAAAAAATACGAAAAAAATAATTAAAAAACACTATTCACGGTCGTCCGACGACCTGTTGGACAGTTTTTTTCCTGCAGTGGTCGTTAAATCAGTCGTCGCTCACGATCGCAACTATTCACGGTCTTAAATCACAACCCATTGGGAGTGGTCTGACACTAATGTAACTTTTCGAAGATGGCCAAAGTGGATTTCGAGGGTGGCACCGAGAAGACGCATGCTTCCCCAAAAACATGGATCCTGAATATCTGATGAATCAGATTATTAAGGTACGGTATTGACAGGCCTAGTACGGTTATAATGGTTATCATTTATAGTAGTTACATGTTGCGTGGTTTTTGGACAAGTATCCATTTAATCACGACAAGTCAACTGATTAAAGTAATGTTTCTGTTGAGTGATTACCTAGCAAATCACTACTTTTGTTTACACCATTCTTGAAACTTTGGTGACTATTGCAGCCTTTTGAAACTGTTGATTTGCACCTGTTCATGTATGATCGGGCTTATGATATCTTTGTTATCATTTTGCATTCCTTTTAATTACCTTTTATACTCTCTTGGTTATTTTGGTACCTCTTCAGTCTTCGGTATGCAATTTAGTACGTGTTTATGTGTTTATGACATGTAAATTTTCCATTTTGTGTTGAAATTTTATATTTGTACCTATAGTAAAGTTGCTCAAATAATATTTTGTTGATCTTGATAAAAGCGGGTACAATTCTCTAGTCTAGTCCTCTGATTCTAGTCTTCTAAAGCGGCGAACTTGGATCTTCAAATTCTTCGTTTTAGGATTTACGACTTCAAAGTCGGGCAAAAGTCGATGCGAGGGCTTCTCAGCTTGATCTCGGATCGAATTATGAACTTGGGAGTGCTTGATGCGAGCGATGACGAACTTCTTGGGGATTTGATGAACTCCACGAAGAACGCTTCTAGATCGTCGCAGGATTTGGCCTTTGATCTTCTTTAGAGGAAGTTTGGCCGGTAGGAAACGTTTCTCCAAAGGCTTTTGAGCTTGATCTTGGATCTAACGATGGTCTTGGCTTAGATTTGGTGATGAACTTCAAGAACGTTTGCTCGAGTTTCGTCAGGATTCTCGGATTTGATCTTCCTTTTGGCGTAGTTGATCTTCCAATAACGTTTCTCCAAGTGCGTTGAGGCTTCTTCTTGGATCAAACGGTGACTACTCCTGGATTTGTTGATGAACTTCTTGAATACTTGCTAGAACTTTGATGCTGATCTTGAGAAGACTTGTGATTCTTGCTCTTGATCTTGCTTGTTGCTCTTGCTCTTGCTTGCTCTTCTTTTTGCTCCTCTTCTCTTGCTCCTCTTCTTCTTATGTTCCCCTTGATGTGTTGCTTGGTGTGTAGAAATGAATGAAGGGGGCCCTCTATTTATAACACTTTGGAAGAACATAAGAAGAGCATATTCCCCTAGAATATAGGAGCCCATGGCCCAACTCTTCAACTCTAGCCCAATTTCACCACATGGAGCCCTAGCCCATTACTTCTGGTCCAATTTCACTACATGGAGCCCTAGTCCATTACTTCTGGCCCAATTTCAATACATGGAGCCCTAGTCCATCACCTATGGCCCAATTTATTTACATGTAGCCCAATTTATCCACATGTAGCCCAATTTACATGATTTACTTTCAAGTTGGGATTATGAGAGGAGAAGGTGAAGGAGGAAGGAGCAACCATGGATGAGGAGAAGAAGAAGGCGTGATGGAGGATTTGGTTTATCCCCTTTTCTCCTTCTCTCTCTTTTATTCTTCTAATTTTATTATTATTATTTTTTCTTAGCTCATCCTTTCTTATTTATTCATTTTGTCCTAAGTGTGCATTAATGTTGCTTCGTAGGAACCAAGAAGAATGGTGTTCTTTCGGAAAATAGCCCCTACTTCAACACATGGTCAACTTTTGGCGATATCCAATCGTGAAGATGAGCCCACCAAAAATTGCACACTGGTACCTGTTGATGATCCACTCATCGGATGCTACCCAATTTTTGATCAACCTAGAGAAAGCTACCACATGGACAGGCGTAACATCATCCATTTCGAGGCATGTCTATCCAACTTCCGATCTAGGCCACCACATGAAGCTGCATAACACCATCCGTTTCAAGGCATGTCTACCCAACTTCCGATCTAGGCCATTATATGAAGAGGCACAACATTATCCGTTCGAGGCATGACTATCCAACTTCGGATCACCACCACATGAAGAGCACAACATCATCCGTTGCTTTGATTTATTCATCCGTTTCGCCTGGACAAATTAGCCGCTTTCACATATTTTGACTGGACTTAGAAATTTCTAAGCTGCCTATGTACCTCCATAAGAGAGGATCAAGTCAAAACGTAGTTCAAACACTTGGAAAGGGGTGCCGTACACAGTTTATACTCATGCGGGCCAGGAGTATCTATTACTTAGCCACCTTAGACGAGGTGAGGCGAGTTAACAGTTTAGCCACGTGTCATGCCATTGGTGGTCACCGTTCGCAGTTTATGCTCATGCGAGTCAGGAGCTTTCTAATCTAAGCAACCCTGCTTTGTTTTGAGGGCTTCTGCTTCTTTTTTTTTTTTTAAAAAAAAAAACTAGTCTAAGCACCCCTGCTTTGTTTTGAGGGCTCCTGCGATTTTTTTTTTTAAACTAGTCTAAGCACCCCTGCTTTGTTTTGAGGGTTCCTGCGATTTTTTTTTTTTAACTAGTCTAAGCACCCCTGCTTTGTTTTGAGGGATC
Organism: Plantago major; assembly: GCA_026545765.1. Classification (NCBI taxonomy): domain Eukaryota; kingdom Viridiplantae; phylum Streptophyta; class Magnoliopsida; order Lamiales; family Plantaginaceae; genus Plantago; species Plantago major. The sequence continues at coordinate 103,692,586 of CM048840.1, forward strand.
CTGCGATTTTTTTTTTTTTTAGCTATATACGTTACGGGTAGTATCGCTTCAAGAATTTTCCATTGATGGGGCCAATTCTCAATCCATCATCAACTCTAAGTTTGTACGAACCGTTGGTATAAACTTCTTTGACAACATATGGCCCGTCCCACTTTGAAGTGAACTTGTTTCCCGTTTTGTGAGTCACAATGATTGGTCTTCTCACGGCAAGCACGAGATCTCCTACTTGAAAGGAACGAATGCGAACTCTTTTGTTGAAGGCTCTAGAGATGCGTGCTTGATAGCATTCGAGCCTTTGTTGGGCTTCCAGCCTCTTCTCATCCAACGATTCCAACTCTTCCACCGATGCAGCATTTTCTTCAACAAAGGAGCCCTTCTTGAATTGCGTATCCTTAGAGATGGAATTTGACGCTCTAGGGAAGAACAAATTTCTACACCATAGACTAGTGCGTAAGGGGTGGATTGAGTTGGAGTTCGATGTATCGTCCTATAAACCCACAAGGCCTCTTCAATTCTTTCATGCCAATCTCTCTTCGACTTTGCCACTACCTTCTTCAGCAAATTGCACAATGTCTTGTTGAAAGCTTCCGCGAGGCCATTTGCTGCTGCGTAGTACATTGATGACTTCCTTTGCTTGATTTCAAACAATACCGCACAACTTGTCGATCGATTGTTACAGTAATGGCTTTCCATTGTCAAGATATGCATCGAGGAACTCCATAACGATAGATGATGTTCGAGCGAATGAAGTTGGCGACATTCTCTTTCTTTACTTCTTTCAAAGGCACAGCCTCTGCCCATTTGGAGAATTAATCTGTTGCTGCTAGTATGTATAGATGTCCACCAGAGGATTTCGTCATTGGTCCCACAATATCCATCCCCCATGCATCAAAGGGCCAGGAGGCAACAGTCGGATGTAATGGCTCTGGGTCAGAATGAAGTTATGAACCGGCAAGCTTGGCATCTTTTAGCATAATCCATGCAATCCTTGACCATAGTAGGCCAATAATAACCCATCCTCTTGATTTGAAAATGTAATTTCGGGCCAGATTGATGTGCACCACAGATTTCAGAATGTGCTTCTTCCATTGCTTGTGTAGCTTCCTCCTCACCTAGACAACGCAAGAAGACTTCATTGAAGGAGCGTCGATAAAGTGTCCCATTGTAGTATATGAAGCGAGTTGCCCTACGCCTGATTTCTGATCTTCGTCGTGTTTCATTGGGCAATCTATCATACTTCAAGTAATCCACAATGCACTGACGCCAGTCTTCTTTCTCGATTTCATACACCTCTATGACATGGTTGTCTTCTTTGCTGATTATATCATCATCTTCGAAGATCGGAGGGACAACCCAATTTTGACAGACCGGGACATTGAAACTTTATCCTGGTATTGCAAGAGTGGAGGCGAGTTTAGCTAGAGCATCGGCTTGGCCATTTTGCCCTCTTGAAATATGTTTGATTGTCACACCTCCAAGCCATGCAATCATTCTTCTAGCATAGTTGACATATGGCAACAACTCCATCTTTTTTACCTCATATTCACCAGATAGTTGATTAACTACCAATTTAGAATCGCCATACACATTGAGCTCCAACCGTTTTGCATCAGTCGCTAATTCTAACCCAATTATCAAGGCCTGGTATTTTGCAGCATTATTTGAGCAGTTTTGAGTTAGAGTGAAGGAGTAAGGCAACACGTCGCCTTCAGGTGAGATGAACACTACTCCTGCCTCCGCACCATTTCTATAAGAAGCCCCATCAAAGTACATATTCCATGGTGGAGTAACTTCGATGATCATGACATCCTCATCGGGCAGGTCATCCACTAGCTCCCATTCAGCAGGAATTGGGTGATCAACAAGGAAGTCATCTAAGGCTTGTCCCTTGATGGCTTTTTGTGGTACACATATGATTTCAAACTGTTGAAGTTGCAAGTACCATCTAGCAAGCCTATCGGAAAGCACTGGTTTTGACATGACATACTTCAATGGATTAGCTCTTGAGACAAGATGAATCGTATGTGCTTGGAAGTAGTGCTTCAGTTTTTGGATTACAAAGACCAGAGTTAAACAGAGTTTCTCGATGGGGGAGTATTTGACTTCATTTGGTGTCATCATTCTACTCAAATAGTAGAGTGCGTTTTCCAATATCATTTTCTTGGGCAATAATGCCCCACGTAACGCTCATGGGCTATGTATAGAATTAGCGGACGACGGTATTGAGCCGCCAAAGACCGGAGGTTTCATTAAGTAAGACTTTATACATTGAAAGCATTCTTAAAAGCTTCATCCCAATCAAATGGAACATCCTTTTCATGAGACGGCTAAACGGCGACATCTTCCCGCCAAAGTTAGATATGAATCTTGAGATAGGCTACCTTTCCTTGTAAGCTTTTAAGCTCGTGTATATTCTCGGGTTCGCATCTTCATGATTGCATCAATTTTAGATTGCTCGATCTCAATACCTCGTCACGACAATGAAGCCTAAGAACTTTCCGTCGACTCCAAATGCACACTTCAAGGGTTCATCCTCAATTGATACCTTCGTAGTCGCTCAAATATTCCCTTAGATCTTGCTGGTCTTTTCTTTTCTCGACTTTACCACTAGATCATCCACATAGCATTCTACATTCTTGTGGAGCATATCATCGAATATATTTTGCATGGATCTTTGGTAAGTAGCGCCGGCATTCTTAAGACCAAATGGCATCACCGAGCAGATATTCCTTTTGGAGTGCGGAAAGGTGTCATTCTTCGCCTTTGGGTGCCATGCGGATTTGGTTGTATATCAAGATCCATCCATGAATGATGTTTTCGCATAAATGGCATCACCTCGTAAAAGATATTCCTTTTGGAGTGCGGAAAGGTGTCGCTTCGCCTTTGGGTGCCATGCGGATTTGGTTGACATCAAGATCCATCTATGAATGACAAGCTTCGCATAAATGGCATCACCAGAAAAAGATATTCCTTTTGGAGTGCGGAAAGCTGTCAGTTCTTCGTCTTTGGGTGCCATGCGGATTTGGTTGTATCCTGAAGATCCATCCATGAATGACAGTGCTTCGTGACCAGTAGTGGCATCGATCATAATCTCTGGTATGGGCAACGGGAAGTCATCTTTGGGACATGCTGAATTCAGATCTCTAAAGTCCACACAAACTCGAATCTGTTTATTCTTCTTCCTCACCGAAACTATGCTGGAGATCCAAGTGGGATATCTGACTTCGCGGATAAACCCCGCTTCAATTAGCTTATTCACTTCACCTTCAATGGGAGAAATCAATTCGGGGCGAAATCTCCTTTGGGCTTGTTTTATAGGTCGGGCTCCACATTTCACCGAGAGTTTATGAACAACTATCTTGGGATCAAGTCCAGGGATCTCCTTGTATGTCCATGCAAATACATCTATGAATTCTCGAAGCAAGGCCACACAAGTTGCTTCCTCCTCTGGGCTTAGGGATGCACTTATATAAGTAGGTCGGGGATTATCAGTATCACCAAGATTGACTTCTTTCAGTTCATCGATAGTGGACTTAATTCCCTCCTCAAGCTCGGGCGGTGCCTCTTCGGCATCTTCTTCCTCAGTGCAATCTTTCAAGGTGATGTGATATGATGATTCTATGTTGTTGTTTCCTTCATTGCTAATAGCTTGCGGCTTCATATGAACTATCGCGACCCACTTAGCTTTGAGTACTTCACCACTTGAGACCTTGATGTCTTCCTCGCGCACCATTCGGGACGGGATTAAACTTCGTAGTTTTTCAGGGGCGCACAACTTGCTAGCATCTTCTTCCTTTTCAGATTTGTGCCCCAACCTTTGGTGTATGATTTAAATGGGTTTAGTCTTTGATGTGGACTTTAATTGGTCCCAATATTTGGTGCACATTTCTTCTAGTTGTTCCCAACCTATCAAAGACGGACTGGCGTGGGAAAGTGCTATCACTATTGATGGAATTGCTTTCCGTCCGAGACTTCTCATCCTCTTCTATATAATTGCTAGTGGCTCGCTTAATGGTGATACGTACGGGGTTGGGTCATGTGAATCCCAAACCTTCTCGAGTCTTTCCATTCCTTTGTGAGCTGGTGGACTTTGACGCATCTTCTTTCAGGGGACGGCCCCTCTTAGGATTGTATCCTGCTTTCACCAAGAGTTTAAAAGCTTTAGGTCCAAAATGACTGTCTCTTTCCTCCGGATGAGCAGTTTCATGTTCTGCCAAGCCCCCTTGCACGATTTAACGAATCCTCGAGTGGTGGTTTGACAGGACCGGCAATGCTGAGCTTTGTCAAGGGTAGGGTAAGACCTTTCAAACAACTGTCTTCTATCTGTGAGACTTTAGCAGGGTGACTTTGGGGCAATGACTTCCCCTTATTTAGCACGACAGTTTGGTCTTTTGACTATTCACTAGAGCTTGATTCTTCATTCGGACTCTTGGTGCGTTCTATGTAGTATTTTGCATCAGCGAAGTAAGATTCGACTTCAGTGAAGGGATTCTCATCTGCAAGCACTTTCTTAACCATTCCATTCTAGCAGTATTGGAAACATTGATGTAAAGTCGATGGAACTACACCATTTTCATGTATCCACGGTCTCCCTAGGAGTATGTTGTAGGATGTTTTAGCATCAATAACATGGAAGAGTGTGACTGATGACATATCACCAATTATCAACTCTAATCGTATAATGCCCATTGCTCGTTGACCTCCTTGATTGAAGCCTTGGATCATCAGTCGACTACTACCAAGATCTTCAGTTGGGATTCCTATTTCTCTCATAGTATGTAATGGCAGGATGTTGACTGCAGATCCTCCATCAATAAGTATCCTTTTCACCTTATGCTCATGGGTAAAGCCGGTTACGAACAACGGCCTATTATGGGGTTTAGAGCCAAGTAAGAGGTCCTCATCACTGAAGGATATGGTGCTCATGCAGTCGATATGCTTCAACTCTTTAGTTGGTGAAGGTATGTCATCTAAAGATCTTTCCAACAGAGGTGTGTTGACTGTATCAACTTCAGAGGATGAAATAGTGTTAACATCGACACCCTCCTCATCTAGCGAGATCTTCCCTTCCCTTACAAGTTTCATCACTTTTTCCTTGAAGACAAAGCAATCTTGGATGGGGTGGCTTATGAGACGATGGTACTTGCAGTACTTGGGATCATCTAAGCGTCCTTCTTCATTTGGCCTTTTCATTTCTGGCAGTTCGATCAAGTTATTCTTCAGTAGCTCATCGAATATCCTAGGGACATCGGAGCTGAGGAACGGATACTATTTTGCCATCAGCTCTTTCAAAGTAGACCTTCTTTGTTCCTCCTTTTGCGAGCTATTTGCTGGCATATAGGCTACTTTCTCTTTGTCTTTCGACCCTCTTGGCACAGTGATCTTTGTAGCATTTGAGGCCGTTGCTTCTTTCCCTTTGAAGAGTGGTTTGCCCCCTCTCTTGGTGTCATACTTGTGTGATTCGTTCATGGGAGGGCCATCAACACTACTGTTATTCATGCTTAGTTCCATATCATGTGCACGAGTGGCTAGCTCCTCGAATGACCGTGGCTGGATTGCTTGGAGAATATATCGGAGCCCGCAGTGCATCCCTTGAACACACATTTCGATTGCTGAAGCTTCAGATAATCTATCTTTGCAATTAAGGCTCAGATTCCTCCAACGATTGATGTAGTCGATGGATGGCTCTTCTTTCCATTGACGTGCATTGGTAAGCTCGACCATGCTAACAGTTCTTCGTGTGTTGTAGAAACGATTGAGGAATTCTTGTTCCAGCTGATCCCAACTATCTATGGATCCAGCCTCCAAGTCGGTGTACCAGTCAAACGCATTATTTTTCAGCGAGCGGACAAATTGCTTCACCAGATGATCGCCATAAGTCCCGACATTGTTGCATGTCTCGACAAAATGGGCAATATGTTGCTTTGGACTCCCCTTACCATCGAACTGTTGAAAGTTAGGGGTTGATATCCAGCTGGCATTCTCAGATTGTCAATTCTCCGTGTGTATGGCTTACTATATGTGAAGGATGATTTGGAACCTTCACCGAGACTTTCTTTCAGAGCTCCCTTGATGAATTCCTTCAACTGATCGGCCGGGATCATTCCACTGGAGTTGATTGACATCTCCTTGTTTTGATATCGGCTTAGCGTATGATGGTTCCTCATACACCACATGTCGCTTTCCTCCCGCCTTGCTAGTTTCAGCTATTTCCTTGCTCAAAATCTTCTCGGGTGTGAATTCTTGTTCCATAAGCTTTGCAATCTTGAGGTCTTGTTCCTGAGTATGCTTCATGAGGAACTCTATAGATTTTGTCAAAGCTAACACCATTTGGTCGAGTGAAGGATTACTCATTGTTGGGAGCTGAGGAGGGACTTCTCTTGTCTTAGGAGATGATGGCAAAGACCCGTCGTCATCATCGGATGTTTCTTCTCCATCTCTTTTGGTGGCAGTTGCACCTAGAGCTTCAAAGGCTTTGTTAGCCAAGGTTTGCGGGTCTTCAGCACCCCTAGATTGCGTTTCATCTGAGGCTTGAGAAGAGTTAATCGTCTTCCTAGGAGGCATGGTGCTTCACTAGATATAAGAGGTAGAGATGTCCCACTGGACGTGCCAAAAATCTGTAGTAAGTAAAGTTGCTCAAATAATATTTTGTTGATCTTGATAAAAGCGGGTACAATTCTCTAGTCTAGTCCTCTGATTCTAGTCTTCTAAAGCGGCGAACTTGGATCTTCAAATTCTTCGTTTTAGGATTTACGACTTCAAAGTCGGGCAAAAGTCGATGCGAGGGCTTCTCAGCTTGATCTCGGATCGAATTATGAACTTGGGAGTGCTTGATGCGAGCGATGACGAACTTCTTGGGAATTTGATGAACTCCACGAAGAACGCTTCTAGATCGTCGCAGGATTTGGCCTTTGATCTTCTTTAGAGGAAGTTTGGCGGTGAACGCTTTCTCAAGGGCTTTTGAGCTTGATCTTGGATCTAACGATGGTCTTGGCTTAGATTTGGTGATGAACTTCAAGAACGTTTGCTCGAGTTTCGTCAGGATTCTCGAATTTGATCTTCCTTTTGGTGTAGTTGATCTTCCAATAACGTTTCTCCAAGTGCGTTGAGGCTTCTTCTTGGATCAAACGGTGACTATCCTGGATTTGTTGATGAACTTCTTGAATACTTGCTAGAACTTTGATGCTGATCTTGAGAAGACTTGTGATTCTTGCTCTTGATCTTGCTTGTTGCTCTTGCTCTTGCTTGCTCTTCTTTTTGCTCCTCTTCTCTTGCTCCTCTTCTTCTTATGTTCCTCTTGATGTGTTGTTTGGTGTGTAGAAATGAATGAAGGAGGCCCTCTATTTATAACACTTTGGAAGAGCATAAGAAGAGCATATTCCCCTAGAATATAGGAGCCCATGGCCCAACTCTTCAACTCTAGCCCAATTTCACCACATGGAGCCCTAGCCCATTACTTCTGGCCCAATTTCACTACATGGAGCCCTAGCCCATCATCTATGGCCCAATTTATTTACATGTAGCCCAATTTATCCACATGTAGCCCAATTTACATGATTTACTTTCACGTTGGCCCATGTGACATAATTTGATTTAAATTTATATATTAGAAATAATCTAGCAATTTTATTTTAGAATTTAATTTAGTAAAATTCTAAATATATATATGTGTATATATATATATATATATATATATATATATATATATATATATATATATATATATAGATATATATATTTAAATGTCACTTTGAGTAGACAATTTCGCTCGCCTCATGTGATCATGGAGTTGTTTGTGATGCGATATGGCCTTACTTTCGTGTACTTGTTTCTCATTGAACTTTGATAGTACGTACGTGTTGAAAACTTATTGTGATTTTAACCTAAAACTTGAGAAGAGTTAAAGGCAATTTTTGTTCTCGTGTTGTTGCATTGTGATGTTGCATTATATGCTTATTTTGGTTCAATCATCTATTTACATTCATACAAAAGTATACAAACTGTGTGTGGTTATGTTTGTTTGTATGATGAGTTTATTACAATTCGTTTATGTAATATTGTGTGATGATTGTCTATGTTGGCATATTCAATGCATGTGTACTTGTTATGCAAGAAGTGCATGCGAAGTTCTTCCCTAGTGTGTGAAGTGTGAATGAGACCTCTGGTCCATGCTTATCAGAATCAAGTATCATTTAAGTGGGTCTTGTTATGCGGAAATTCTATTTCCAGGCATATGGAAAGGACCACATTAAATGTGTAAAGTTTTGAAACTCCGTTCATGTGGTGCGGAGAGCTTTACGCTCTCGAGTTGAGATTTAAAAGACTCAGCTCTCGTGGGGGGAGGGGGGTTTTGAATGCACATGAAACTGTTGATCTTTGAATCTTGTTAGAATTCAAGTGTTATTTAAGTGGATCTCATAATGCGAAAATTTTGTTTATCGGCATGAAAGCTCAAACCACGTTAAATATGGCTTGAAGTTCTATAAATGTGGAAGGACGGAAATTCTTAAGGAATACTTCCAACATTTGGCACATGATGGCGCAAGAGCATGGTGTATCCAATACATAGTTGTGCAAATATGAATACTTGTGAATGCTCCCTCGTGGTTGTTTCGAGGTAGAGAAAATATTGGAAATTTTTTCTTAAAGAACATTGGTTGGATTGTAGGTCCAAATTGTGATGATTTCCAAATAAGACCGTGTTACCGGCATGGAATTAATCGATTGAACTACAGGTTCAAAGAATGACGATTTCAATTAAGACCATTGTAGTGGCAAGGAATCGAGTGAATTTATTGTGTCTAAACTGAATTCTTTGTGGCTTACTGAAGGTAAAACATAGTTGAAAAGAATTCTCTATAGTTGGAGACAATAAAGAAATTATTGACTTATGGAACGTGAAGTTTTAAGTCATGGAAATGCATATCCTTATGCATAAGGTGCATGTTGAGTGCATAAGCATGATGACTTATCGTTGTCATAACATATGGGTTGTCTCAGGCATGCATGGAGAAATACTTCCTTATCGCTGTCATAACATATGGGTTGTCTCAGGCATGCATGGAGAAACCACATATTGTTAGTGAAGCGTAGGTGGAAGTAAAATGTGGATTGTTGTACACAATCACATGAGCATATGTCAAAGCACAACATATCATATGGTTAGTGTTGGTCCAGATAACGGCAAAGTAAAAGACTAGAGGGGGGGGTGAATAGTCTTTAAAAACTTTTGTCGATAATAACTATTTCTCGATATCTCAATGGATATCCGATACTTAGAATCAAAAGGAAGACTTAATAAAGATAAGTGCGTAAATGCTTAATATGTGTGTGTGTGTCTGAAATGTAAATACGTAAAGGTAAATAACATGCAAGTATAGTGGTATCCGGAGGTGGCGAATCCTCCAACTAATCCACTTCGTCTATCGAGACCTAAAATTCACTAGAACAGATAATTGAGTTCTCCTTACAATAATCCTATTCTAAGATTCTTAACAATCGTTCCAACCAAATGTTCCCCTGAAGTTGTTCCCGGCTTTCACACCAAGTACTTCCTATACTCGTAAACCTTTGAGTTATTCCCTAGCTTCCCAAGCTAAAGTACTTCCTATACTCAATAACCTTGAGTTATTCCTCTTTCCCAAATCAAGTACTTCCTATAATTCAGAACCTTGGAGTTATTCCCGATTTTCAAACTAAGTACTTCTGCACTCCACGCCAGTTATGGTGTTGGTTTTTGGTTTGAGTTGTCAGATGATCGTCTTAATAACTTTTCAGTTAATCAGATAGCTCTGTGAACCAAGTTACTTAATACACTTTTCAATGTATGGTATCTTGTTCGATTTTACTGACCCAAGTCTTATGATATCTGTTCAAGAGAATGAATCTCAGATAGTTGATTTCTTGATTCAACTCCTTCACAGATAGCTTTGCTTGTTTAGGATCAGGACACTTAGAACTTCAGTGTTTACTCAAGATCAAAAGTTTTGGTCGCAACAGAAAGCTTTGTGAGTAAGTAAGTTGCTTTAAGAGAGTAAGACGTTCAACGTTTGTATGTAGTTCAAGGTGTGTCTAAAGTTCTGTGTCTATTCTCAAGCAGTCTAAGTGTTGATATTTATAGATGAATTTGAGTGCCGTTTGAATAGTATCCGTTAGGCTCAAATTCAAACTATCGATATCTCGTGTATAATCTCAGCAGTTTTGTCTTCTTCTCAGAAGCTGCCGTTGCTTTTATTCAGACATCTCTGTCCGTGCATTAATTAAATGCATTGTACTATACTTTTTGTCCTGTAGTGTCAACGGAACTATGCTTTGTATCAGAGACTAGTGTTATCTGATTCTTTGCACGTCCTTATCTTCATTCTTCAGATACCACTTGTATTTATTGAAACAACTTTGTTTACAATATATATGTTTCTTTTTCAGAAACGTGGTTAATGCTCAAGGTATCTGAGAATAGATATCTGTGGACACTTTCCTTGTTTTCAGATATGTCTCTTATTTCTCAGATATCTCTTATGACACAGTTTGTTTGAAACTATTCATGTCTTTAAGATATCTGGCTAAGATATCTGAACAACAGATTCAGTAATCTTGTGCAGTTTTCTTCAAATCTTCAATGTCGTTGAGCTTTCTGCTTGGATGTCTTCTTCTTGGTCTTCTCTTCATAAAATAAAAATTACATTTTGAGACCTAACATCCTATACAAGATTAGCTAGACTATCATACTTAGTGGTTTTCCTCTTTTACAATGTTCAAGTGAACCAAGAGTACTAATCACCTTTCTGAGACTAAGATAAGTCATCACGTTGCTGATCAAAACTTAAACATATATTCTTTACAAAATATCTAACAAAATTCCTAACAAATTTCTCAACAAATTTCCCAACAAATTTCCCAACAAATTTCTCAACAAATTTCTCAACAGTTAGTCTATACTCTGCGTCATAGACATAAGACCATTCGGAAGTTGATCTATAGGTGGGTTATCATTATTGATTATGTGAAATCAAAGGATAACATGCGGATCCACTAAACAAAAGCAACGCCTAACTGATCAAATAATCTGCCTGTCTAGGGGAATGGGCTTAAGACCCACTCAATAAGAAAATTTACGGTGGCAACCCAACCATACTCACTGGAGATTCCAAGAATTTGGTTCAATGGGACAACTAAGTTGTAAAGGACCAGTACGTGCCTCGTGAAGTTTTGTACTTCGAGGTAAAAGCACTTAGGAGTTACACTCCATTTGCTCCATTCCCGTGAAAGACATTAAGTGTTCCTGCGTCCGGGCCGAGGATGAGTCACTAAACTCTTAATGATATGTGAAGAAGATTCTTAATCTCTTTAGCTTACGAGCAGAGCATTGACAGGAATGCTCTCAGAACGAGATCACCTATTTAAGTGTGAAGTATGGGAGGCCGCTTCAAACAAGAACACTTATGAATCCAAGAAGTCCAAGGCCTTTAATGGACTGATAGAAGGAAAGAGGCAATAAGGAGATTATTGTGTTGATATCATTGTCTTGGTTTACACAAAACGTCGACCTGTTCAAGTCACCACGTCCACCGGGTGGCAAGTAAATCCGATGGTATTCTACTAGGGACGATTCAATGTCAATGACAATCGATCCCGATGCAATATGATTTTCCGCTGAAAAACTGAAGCGTGTGAAGCACATGTGTGCATGAATTTTCACTCATGTGGGGGATTGTTGGAAATTTTAATTAAAGTGTGTTTAGTGTCTTTAATTACTCATTTCGGATTGAAGATGAATGAGAAATTAATGCACGAATATACCCCTTGTAATTATTAATACGAAGGTATTCACAATGAAGTTGCGATAAATTCCGACAAAATAAATGTAAATATATAGATAAAAAGGTGTGGAAGAAGATGTTTGAACTTGATACCTCATGCAACACCTATGACCTGCCTATTGGCAAGCATTGGGACTTTCCAATAGAGCTGGACACCTTTTGCTAACAGGTGTGACACCAATTCAAACTTGTATGTTCAGATGCTGAGAGGTGTGGCTCAACAATTGCATCTTTTCCTTGCAACTTTTGGATATCTATATATAGGGCTCCCTACTTCATTTTAATATACATCCAAAATATATCATCTAAAATGATCCAAGTCCATATTCTCTTTTAGGAGAATGGTGGAGGATCCCAAGACAAGTTATCCTTTACGGATTTCAAGTCCTAAGTACCTTGCTAAATTTGGAGGACGTTGAATATGAATTTTCATGAGATTTTCTAACCGTAATGAAGGATAAAGAAGTATAAAATAGAGATGTTATTTTGATACTTGGCGGGTGTTGGATGTTCTTCAGTTAATCCATTATTGTAGTAATTCGTCGGAGTTAGAGCTCAAGTGCTAGAATTCTAATTGATCACTGCTGTTCTATCTTGGGAGACTATTTGTTACGTAAACCGTGAGCTCCAGAGCGGGACAAATAAAGTCTTAATGAAATAGGCCAAGCCTTCGCTCAGCAGTATAAATATTATTTTGTTCTTGTGTTGTGTTACAGATTTCCATCTTCAATACACTACCTACCCGCAGAGTCATATGAAATTAACCCAACATGTGTAATGTATCAAATAGATGACTGGAAATGTACCTGTTCTGATGAAGCAGAACTAACCATATGGAAAGGATTAAAACCTCAAGTTGAAGGTTATACTGGAGGAAAGAAGACCTCGCTAAAGCTCAGCAGAATTGGCAGTGAGATTGATGAAATATTGTCTACAACGAAGATAATGAAACCTGAAGAGTAGAACCTAAAACATGTTAATAAGCCAACCAAAGCATCTGCTGCTGATGTGCTAGGACAAATGTAGTAAACTATACAAATAACAAAGTCATCAAGAAACATGTTTTCTGAGATTCTGCTCCTCGACCAAGGAAGAGAACTGCAGATGGGCTAACTGTCTACACTGGAGAAGAGTTGCGCATTGGGAAATCGGATGCTGGGGGCGGGGGCAATCCTCTGTGCCCTTTTTATTGCGATTGTTGTTTCTGACATAGTGATCAGCAAGTTTGTTAGCCTTCATATTGGGGTCTCAGATTTTTGTTTAGAGTGGATTGGTTTTTGCATGTAATGATTTAACGGGTAGATGATTTCACCAGTAGATGCAGCTGTGAATCTGTTGATTGTTGTAGTCTTGGTATTGTAAGGGAATAAATTATGGTTTAAGTTAACTTTGATAAAATTGGATAAAAATGAACCAAAAGGTAATCAAAGTGGATTGTACAAAGCTAAAAATGTCACTTACACTACAAGAAATCCCCCGTTTAGCGACGGACACAATCCGCCGCTAACCTAGCGACGAATCGCTAGGTTTAGCGACGGATTGAGCGAATCCGCTCAATCCGTCGCCAAATTAGCGACGGAAACATATCCGTCGCTATTTGGCGACGGATATTTTTATCCGTCGTTATTTAAGGACGGATATTATCTGTCCCTAAATAAGTTGACCAAAAAAATAAAAAAGTAAAGAAAATCAATTTTAGCGACGGATAGCGATCATCCGCTAAAATGGATATAGAATCAAGTAACCCCTTCTTCTCCATTTACGTTTCAGCTTCTTCTTTCTTCCTCCTTTCTTCTTCATTTCGCCATTTCCAATTTACGACCAAAACTCCACCATTCCGGCCAATTTTGGAGTCTTCTCGGAGCTCGTGGGACAAGGAGCTCGCGTGGTCAATCTATTTCATCTTTTTTCGCTTAATCGAAGGTATTTTGGCTAAAACCCTTACTTTGCCAAATTTGGGGATTTTGTTAATTTCGATTAATTTGAGCAATTGCATGTTTATTGTAAGTATGTAGTAGTTAGTTTAGCTTATATTACGTAGTATATATGTTACATTTGAGATGTGCAATTAATATATTAATTGTGAATTTGGATTTTTAGTATAATGTTAGAATGTTTGTAAGTATGTAGGGCTTTTAATTTGATATTGGTGGGAGATGTAGTAGGATTAGGAAGATTTAGTTGAGTGTTTTGAAACCCTTACTTGTTGACAAATTTGGGTATTTTGTTAATTTCGACTAATTTGATCAATTGTATGTTTATGAGAACTATAGTATACTAGCTAGTTAACTTTGAGATGTGCAATTGATATATTGATTGTGAATTTGGATTGTTAATTAGTATAATGTTAGTATGTTTGTAAGTACGTAGTACTTTTGATTCGATAAATTCGTATATGCACTAGATTATGAAGATTTAATTAAGTGTTTTGAGACTATTTGGTGATTATATTAACGTAAAATGCGTGTTATGAATCTAATAATTATAGACGTGTCAGGCTAATCATCTAATTATGAATCCCGATCATTCATGGATGTACCGTCGCATAGTTAATGGCAGAATTCAGTCTAGTTTTGTGGAAGGGATTGAATCCTTCATCACTTTTACGCTTACACAGACTACTTGTTTGAGTGGGGGGAAGATGAAGTGCCCTTGCAATGCGAACGAATGTAGGAATAAGAAATCTTTGCCTCCTGAAACGGTAGTGGAGCACTTGAAACGTAAGGGGTTCGGTTCCAGTATGAGGTATGGTGTTATCATGGTGAGACACGAGCACCGTTCATGGATTATGAGCATCTCTCAAAGCGTAAAAGGAAGCTGAAAAATGTGATCGGAAGTACTCAGAATACGTCTACATCTGATGCTAATTATGATCATGAACGGATGGAGAAAATGGTGTATGATGTTGTTGGTCCAGAGTTCATGGACACCAGGGAGCCAATGACCGAGGGGGATGTGGAGGAGCCTCCGAATCCTGCGGATCAGGTGTTCTTTGACTTGCTGGAATCAGCAAAGAAGCCGATTTATCCGGGGTGTAGGCTCAGCGAGTTGTCTTTGTTGGCTCGGCTAATGAGTAGTAAGGCTAATGGCCAGCAATCTGAAGCGAGCTTCAATGAATGGGTACAAGTAATGTCGGATCTTTGTCCTGAAGAAAACCTAGTTCCCACCAACTTTTACCAGGCGAAGAAAAAGATGCGGGGGATGGGGTTGCCCATGGAAACCATAGATTATTGTGAGGATATGTGCATGATCTATTGGGGGGAGGATAAAGATCTATTGAAGTGCAAATTTTGTGGTAAGGACCGGTTTACAAGGAGGGGGCTGCAAAGAAACGTCATAAGAAAAATCTCCCACATAAGAAAATGTGGTATTTCCCTCTAGCACCTCGTTTGAAGAGGTTGTACGCTTCAAGTGCTTGTGCCGATAAAATGCGGTGGCACAAGGAGCGAGTAATCCCGGAAGAGGGTAGAATGGAGCATCCATCGACTCACCGCATGGAAAGCGATTCGATAAGACCTACGAGTTTGCATTGACCTTAGAAATGTACGCTTGGGGCTTTGTACGGATGGTTTTAACCCGTTTGAAAATGAACGGAAGTACTCTTGTTGGCCAGTCATCCTGACACCGTACAACCTGTCCCCCAGTGAGTACATGAAGGAACCATTCATGTTCTTGACTGTGTTGGTGCCCGGGCCAGATGATCCGTCACAGAAGCTGGATGTGTTCTTGCAGCCCCTAATCAAGGAGCTGATTGAGTTGTGGGAAAATGGTATCCCGGCATATGATGTGTCAACGAAAAAGAACTTTACCTTGAGAGCAACACTATTGTGGACCGTGAGTGATTTTCCTGCGTACTCCATGCTATCTGGAAGGAAAACCGCGGGCTTTAATGCTTGTCCACATTGTATGGAAGACACTGATGCATTTAGGCTGAAGGAGAGCGGAAAAGAATGTTGGTTTGACTGTCATCGTAGGTTTCTACCAAAGGACCATACGTTCAGGAAGAACAAGACGCAATTCTTGAAAAACAAAGTAGTGAACAAAGGCGCCCCGAGACAACTTACTAGTGCAGAAATACTTGCGGAGATAGATAGGCTGGGTCTTATGAAAGTGACTGAAGTAATTGGGTCGGAGAAGCATAACGAGAAAATTAGCAAAAATTATGGATGGAAGAAGAGAAACATCTTCTGGGACTTGCCTTATTGGAGCAGTCTTCTTATACGTCACAACTTGGATTTCATGCACATTGAGAAGAACGTGTTCGAGAACTTATTCAACACGATTTGCAACATTCCAGGAAAAACAAAGGATACCCCTAAATCTAGAGCCGAGTTGGATACATTGTGTAAAATGCCCGAGTTGACAAAGCAGAATGATAAGAGGCAGTGGCCCAAGGCATGCTACACAATTGACACTGAATCTATGAACAAACTATTTGATTGGGTGAGGGGATTAAAGTTCCCCGACAATTACGCCTCGAAGTTGGGGCGGTGTGTGGATGTGAAGAGGACAAAGATGTATGGGATGAAGAGCCACGATTGTCATGTGTTCATGGAGAGGCTTCTCCCTGTTGCATTTCGAGAAATGCTACCTAAACCTGTATGGATTGCTCTCACCGAGCTGAGCTTATTTTTCAAGAATTTATGCTCAAGGGTGCTTGACGGTGAAGTGTTAGCAAATCTTGAAAACAAAATACCATTGATTCTATGCAAGCTCGAGCGTATCTTTCCACCGAGCTTCTTTGATTCTATGGAGCACTTGCCGGTTCACCTCCCACATGAAGCGAGGCTTGCTGGACCGGTTCAGTATCGATGGATGTATCCATTCGAGAGGTGTGTAATCAAGGCAATCATTTACTTATAAAGTCTGAATTTTCCCAGTTACATTGTCTTACCTGAATATATATACATTACAGATACTTGGGAAAATTGAAGAGGTATGTCAGCAACAAAGGCAGGCCTGAGGGATCGATGGCCAATGAATACGTGTAAAGGAAGCTGCAACCTTCTGCTCCTATTACTTTGGGGACCATGTCCCGACGAAGGCATCTAGGCCGTCCATAAACGAACACATTTGAAGTTCAAGAGGATGATGGCGTTGCCATTTCAATTTTAGGGTCTCGAAACCTATTGGAAGAAAAAGAGAATGGTTGACGGATAAGAGTGAAGGCGACCATATTATGTCCTCTCGCTGTCTTTGAAGTTGACAAATTTATGGAGATTTATGCTCGGTGAGTAGCTTTCTTACGCTAACACATGGATTTTAACTTCTACTATATATATATATATATATATATATATATATATATATATATATATATATATATATATATATATATATATATATAAATACATATATATATATAATCATGTAATCGTGTCCTGACCTTTTCAAAGAGAAGAATCCAATGGCGAGATAGCGTAATTGAAGAAGCTTCAAGAGAAGTTGGAAACATAATTTTGATTGGTTCAAGGAGTATGTACGAAATCCTCAACAAAGTCACATGTCCTTACTTAGAATCTCTAGCAGAGGGACCAAACAAAAATGTCTCCACATTCTCATCGTACATAGTAAATGACCTTAGGTTTAACACAATTGAGTCTAACACCGCCATGGCCACAAGCAATTCGGGGGTGTGTGTCAGGGGGCAAGATCAAGATGCAACTAATGATTTGTATGATTTCTACGGGAACCTGAGACAAATTGTGCGGCTTGAATATCTGGGGTTTCCTTTGAAAAGAACCTTTCTGTTTGATGTTGACTAGTATGATCCTACTCCAAGTGGTACGAGGAAACACGAGCTCTATCAGATGGTAGAAATTAACCATAGGGAGAGGTATCGTACTAAGTATGAACCGTTTATCATAGCGACTCAAGCACACCAGGTGGTGTTTATTGAATATCCAAGCCTCAAACGCGATAAGGCGGACTGGTTGGATGCGATGCATATACAGGCCCGCTCCAGAGTGGAGTACATTGATAAGGACGACTCAATTATCAACTCGTACCAAGAAGAAGTCGTCGATCAAACAGCGAGAAAGCATGTACATGTTGATGATGAGTTCATATACCTGCATGAAGACCAATTTATAGACTTAAGACCATAAATATCCATAACCACCAAAACACCCCAAACACCCAACCTTCTCAATAAACAATTAATTTCTCTCTCCTTCACATACCCAACATCCAATCAACCCAACCACAACAATAAAATTCAAGTTTATCCATGACCACCACCAACCCAACCGATTCAATAAATTTTATTATTCTTTTCATTATTATCATAAAATAATTTTAATATATAATTAAATATAATAGTAAAATATTGAAATATTAAATAATTATAATATATAATAATTATAATATAATATTAAAAACATTAATTTAGTTTGAAAAATTAAAATACAAGGTGATGTGGCAATTTAAAACTACATTACAGAATTACATGGAAAAAAAATTACAACGCTTCAAATGTAAATGCAAAATAAAAGTCATTGAAAGATAAAAAATTGAAAAATTACATATTCAGTCCTCCCCATCATTAAAATGCTCCCATATGTGCTCAATTAAATCGTCCATAAGTTCCTTGTGACTATTTCTGTTGCGAAGTTGGTCCCTGTTAGTCATATATCGGGCTAGACTTGCAATACGTTCAGTGGAGTAGTTGAAAATAGGATCAACAACGGCTTCTTCGCCCTCATCTGCATTCACATGTCCGGGACGATCTTTCATGAATTCGGTGGGATCAGTATAGTTTAGGTAAGTGTCTCTTTCATCTTCAACTATCATATTATGGAGGATGATGCAAGCAATCATAATTTGACCAATGGCATGTCGATACCATAGAAGACATGGATGTTTAATAAAAGAGAAACGAGCTTGTAGAATACCAAAAGCCCGCTCAACATCTTTCCTAACAGCCTCTTGACGATTAGCAAATAACTTGTGCTTGCGAATAATTGGAGACTTAATAGATTTCACAAATGCAGCCCATTCAGGATAAATTCCATCAGTGAGGTAATATCCCATATTCCTTTCACGACCATTAACAGTAATCGATTTTCCGGCACTACCGCTAAAATATCATTGAAGCAGGAGATTTGTAGCACATTAATATCATTGTTCGTACAGGGGTTCCAAAAATGCATGCGGATCGACAATCTTCCGACGCAATGACTTCCAAAATGATTGTTGGCTTTCCACTTCTTCCTTGATCACCTTGACGAGAGGACAATTCTTCCATTCCCAATACATGCAATCAATACTTCCCATCATTCCCGGAAATCCACGGCGTTCACCAATATGTAGAAGCCGCGCCATGTCTTCTTCGGTTGGACTCCTGAGGTATTCATTCCCAAAGTTGGCAATTACGCCCTCTACAAACTTCATAGCGATTTTCTTATCACCGCCGCGCTCATTCACAGGATTCATCATGCACGTCGGTGGTGTTCCATAAATTAAAACTCTTATAGCAAGAAGTACATTTTGAATCAAAGACATACCTAATCGACGGTGGCATCCCGCTTTTGTTGAAAATATTCATCTGAACTGAGCTTTTCCATTATACGTTCGAACACATGCTTTCTCATTCGAAACCTCCGGCGGAAAACGTCTTCCGGGTAGATTGGTTCCGGGAAGACTAAGAAATACATTTTGTAAAAGTTTTGATGGCCTTCCTCACGAATTCGTTCAATATGCCGCCTCCTAGCTCTAATATTGTGGTTTGTAAATGTACAACAAGTAGTAGTAGAATTTGGGAGACCACATCCTCGACAATGCGGTCAAGTGTTTGGTTTTGTTGTGTAACACGTTCTTCCCACTCTTCTTGAGAATCATCACCCGAATTAGAACCATGGAATATGTTCTCATTCGATGACATTATTTTAGGTGAAGAAATGGAAGGGATGAGGAAGACTTGAGTGTGAGTATGGTAATGATCTCAGCCACATATACAGAGATGGACCTGAGCCATTCTTGAAGAATCATATCTTGCAGAAAGTAGATTGGACTATAGTAGGTTGGACTCTAGTGGATTGGACTATCTCTTGAAGAATCATATCTTGCAGAAAGTAGATTGGACTATATCTTGAAGAATCATATCTTAAAAAAACGAAAGTAGACAATAGACTTTTCAGATGATTTGGACAATGCACTGGCAAAAGATAAAAAAGTAGAAGAATCATGTCAGATATCTTGAAAAAAACGAAAGTAGACTATAGACTTTTCAGATGATTTGGACAATGCATTGGCAAAAGATAAAAAAGTAGAAGAATCATGTCGGATATCATGTCGGATATCTTGAAAAAAACGAAAGTAGAATAGACTAGGAATTAATATTACATAAGCAGAAATTAAAATTACATAATAATACATAATCAAACACAACTAAAATAACACGAAAACATAGTACTACATAACAACAACAGAAAACAAGGAATTAGAATTACAGATAGGTCATGTGCAAACCCAACAGGTGATTCTTAAGCTCTTCTTCTTGTGGAGTTAAGTTTGGCTTTGCCAACAAAGCACTCAACATGTTTGCATTGAGCCTCCTATTCTCCATTTCAAGCCTTTTTTCCTCAATTTGTTTCCTTTCATTCCTGGTCTCTTTCATATGCTCAAGTTCTTTTTCACGTGTGATCCTCATCGCACGAAGTTCACTAGTAAAATCCTCTGGAATCAGCGAGGATCGATGATGATGATGCTTCGCTTTTCCTTTAGCTTTGGCCGCCTCTCTCTAGGTGACGACTTATTGTTGAAGCATCACTCACCGGAGTTTCTGGAGTAGGTTCGGCGGGGTCTTCATCATCGGTTCGTGATCTTTTTGAACTACCATGACCTTCGTCCTCTGAATCCGGTGCAACTGGACGAGGCCTCCTATGATCACCGCCCAAATTCAGCTCCCACTTAGTGCGTGGCGCATAACTTGTTCAAAAACAAGAGTATGCGAAATCCTTCTTATTATTGTAAAAGTCATTTGCACTTTCAACATCTGCCATGCTCATTCGGCTCGTTTTCTGGTTATAGGCTTCTCTGTAGCAACCTATCCACTTCGAAACATGTTTGTTAAGTCGCGACCAACGACCTCTCAACGACTCCTTACTTCGCTTTGAAAGTGTACCGGGATTTTCTGCTCGGGATTGCTCATACAATTTGAGAACTTTGACCCACATACTATCACCTGATTGTTTAGTGCCGGTTATTGCATCTCCACCGACGTGAACCCAAGCTGACATTAGGGTCACATCTTGAGGGCTCCCATTGAGCAGATTCATTGCCTTGTTCGTCTGCAACTTGGTGAGGGTTATTTGAGTCGATTAGGAGGGCTATTTTGAGTAAGATTCGAGGAAATTGAGAGTTGAAATTTTGCAGTAACCGTAAAATTCTTGAGTTTGGGAGTTTCCATATTGAGAATAATAGTTTGGATAGAAGGAATCATTAGGATCCATTGGAGATGAGAGTTTTGAGGTTGGAAGTGTTTGAGATATGAAGTAGTAGAAGAGGGATTTTCAGATGTGTAAAACTATCGATATGGTGTCTCTTGATAGAGAATTTTTTATGAATTTTGATATTTTTTATTTTTTTTAAAAGGATAATATGAAGTTATTTTAAAAAACTAAAAATCTAT
Source organism: Plantago major (assembly GCA_026545765.1). Lineage (NCBI taxonomy): Eukaryota > Viridiplantae > Streptophyta > Magnoliopsida > Lamiales > Plantaginaceae > Plantago > Plantago major. Next base: position 103,714,036 of record CM048840.1, read on the forward strand.
TAAAAAATACAATAGGGAGGACAAGTGTCCCTCCTAATAAAAAAAAAAAGGAGGGAAAGAATGCCAACCACCGTTCGGTGGTTGGTATATGGGCGCCCATCATTGATTTTTTTTTTTTAATCAATGAACTTGGTGGGGCCCACGCCACCACCCCCACCAAGTTCATTGATATTTATGGTCTAACAACAGGAGGACGGGTATGTGTATTGTATGCTTAGTTATGTGTATATATATGCTTAGTTGTTGATTATCCCAACTCAGAAATCCCTAATTTATTTTGGACGCCTATTTGAATTTAATTTGGAGAGAGAAATTAGTTGACTTGAGTTGATATACTAAATTTTATAAGTCATTATGTTATGGATCGGTGAATCAAGACGGGTGATAGTTTGAGATGGGCTTTATTTGAAGTGAATCGGATTCGTAAGGCTCAATTATTGGATTGCCCATTAGGGCTTATTTATTGGTTTTGTTTCTTTCCTTTCTTCTTTCTTCCGTTCTCTGCTTTCTTCATCTTTTTTTTCTTATGCCGTTCTCTTCTTCTTCTCGTTTCGTTCGAATTGCTTGATCTTGATAGTTACACGAGAGTACAACCGGATTTATGACTGAAATCGAGTAGGTTTGGAACAAATCGATTGAAGATTGAGTGTTATGGATCGCGAAACAGAAACAAGAATTGGGAAAACCGATTTCGCGATTCGATTGGACCGATTCATCGAGGTTTTGGACTGTTATTGATGGTTTTAGATGGAGGAGGTGATGGGTAATCGATTCCCGTAGCCCTTGCTTGGATTTGGAGGTGTTTGGTTCGATTTCATGGAGTTTGGAAGTTTTCGTAAGTTGCAGGGACTGTTTCGAGGTTTTTGAAAAATTAAAACCATTGCTTTTGGGAATTCGAAGGCGCCAGGGGCCTCTTGTGCAATTTGACAACTTTCAGTAAATTCAGTTCTGCCCCAGACAGTAAATCGGGTCATTAAGATTCGCGTGCCAATAATGATACGCACAGCTAGCCCAGTTGGTCTGACTCCAGTCTGCGAATCTATAGGTCTCAAGTTTGATTCCTGTTGTGCCCAATATTATTTTTAAGCCTCTTTCGCACCCAGAAAATTACCGTATTACCCCTGAACATTGCAGAATTACAAATATGCCCTCCCACCATCTATTCCTATTTTTTTCCTAGCTCCAGAAAATTACCGTTTTGCCCTTGTTACCATATTTCCCAATTTCGACCTATAAAACCGGAGTAGAGACTAAGCGGGGTTTACAAGTGGTGCTTTGGATGAATGATGGTTTAAAGTGACTTTGGAGGATTCGAAGTGTAAGCTATTGAAGGTTCTTGCGGTTGTCTAAGCTTAATTGGGATTAAGATCGCTTGAGGTAGAGGGGAACTTACTTTTCTTTGCTTTTATTGTTATCGTATATATATATATATATATATATGCATGTTTTATGATTGACAAACTACTTATGGCTATTATATCAAGGAATGAGACTTGGTATAATAATCTATTCGAAAAGGATCAATATGTGTTTTATCGTGATTGTGAATTGTGAAAATTATTTTGTTCAAAAGCATGGATTGAAAATATGTTTTATGCTCATCGATATGCCTATGAATTGTTTGGGCCCTTTCGAGGAAATGTCGTGCTTTTGGAGATCTCCCATTGTTATGTTATCCTTTTGTTAGGGCATTGTTATTGTTATGTAAAAGCCGACCTGTTTGCCACAACGGTTCGTGTGGCCGTAGTGTATTGTCTGATTGAGTTAAATATGAATTGACATTGTTTTGATAAATTGTTCCATGCAAATTATTTTGGATATATAAATGTATTGATATATATATATATATATATATATATATATATATATATATATATATATATATATATATATATATATATATATGTATGTTGAAATACTCTGCTTGATCCGGTAGAAGTGTCATTAAGGCTCACCCTTACACCCCCTTTCAGATATTTAGTAAGTGAAGTGACACTGGATGGTACAGTAGAGTGGAACCCGGTAGACGGATGGTGGATCTTATGAAGACTTTCATGGTTGTAGCATACTCTGAGTTTGTATTGAATATGATGATTTGTACCGTTGAGGTGGTTGTTATGTACTGAGGACTTGTAATTATTATTGTAATTACTGTTTATGGGATTTTAGACGCTTTGTTGTACCACTATGAGATTATTTTATGTATTTGAGGATTTAAGTAAGGCTTCGTCTTGGCGTGAGCCCATCTCACGATAGACGGTCGATGCGCTTAAAGTGATTTGGTTTTGGGGCGTGACACAACTTTTTGTGCTTTAATATATGTCAAATGTATATGTTTTACATGCCTATTCATGTATTCTTTACTAACACATTATTTCCTGCAATTTCTTATATGCTCTTGCAGATGACACGCCAAAGGAAGTCCACATACCTTCCTCCCGGGTGTAGGGGTACTAGGGGGAGTCCATCGGGTTACAGTGCAAGACACCAAATGAGTGGAGCTACTAGTCCTTTGGTGGATATGATAGTGGAGCAAGAACCACCGAGGTTCGAGACTCCACCGGCCTCTACGTCACATGCTCCTGGTGACTACCCCTCTGACGGGTGTCCCTATTTCACGTTGACTGACGGTGCTACATTTTAGGGGAAGCCGGTGTTGTTCCCCAACGACAAGAACAAGTAAGTATTATGCATTTGTAGAACATACACTTAAGATAAATATATGTTACATAATTTTACTAATGAATATTCGTTTCTTGTTTGTCTCATTGATAACAGGTTTTGGCCACCGGCTGCTTCGGATAAACTCGGCAAAATCTTTAGGGGTAGGAGGGAGATGCCGGGACATGGAGGCGAGAAGTGGACAAACATCTCGGACCGGATGAAGCACTTTTACTTTGATGAGTTGCGGGTAAGCTTAAATGTTACAATGAATGCTTTATTTGTTCTTTTAATCGTTGTGTTAATGTGTGTGGTATGTTAGCCACTATATATGTGAGTGGTATGTTAGCCACTGAACTTGGTGATATGTTAGTCACCATTGTGTTAGTCGATTTTAGGACAATTTGAGTGGTATGTTAGCCACTAAGCTTGGTTTGATATGTTAGTCACCATTCCTGAACTTGTTGTGTCATTTGAGTGGTATGTTAGCCACTAAACTTGGGTGATATGTTAGTCACCATTGTGTTAGTCAATTTTAGTATAATTTGAGTGGTATGCTAGCCACTAAACTTGGTTTGATATGTTAGTCACCATTCATGAACTTGTTGTGTCATTTGAGTGGTATGTTAGCCACTAAACTTGGGTGATATGTTGGTGTTTATTCATGAACTTATTGCACACAATTTGAGTGGTATGTTAGCCACTAAACTTGGTGTTATATTTAAATTGTTATCTTTCTTTAAACTTGTGTAATTTTTACTTTGAATGGAATTGTTGTAGAAAGACTACTACATTCCCAATGCCCTGGTGCCCCAGTTGTACTCTGTTTTCGAGACTTTAGGATCAGACATCTATAGGAAAATGGTTTACAAAATGAAGGAGACACGCAGACAACCAACTTGGGTGGGGGATGAGGAGTGGGCACTTTGGGAGGAGTACTGGAAGGATCCCTTTGTCCAGGATCAAGCTTTCAAGAACAGACAAAACCGTTTGACTGAGCCGCGAGATGGTACGGGCACTGCCAGACATCATTATGGGTCGCGAGCTGTTGTTACAGATCACGTGATGGAGGTTAGTAAATATGTTGTTTATGACTTGGAATATGACGCAATGATTTTTGCTTTCATTTCAATCAACTAACTACTTGTTTGCACATATGTTTTTAGGCGATAGAGGAGTAGAAGAGTGCTCTATACCACTTCAAGAAGGCTGAAGATGGCGTTTGGGACGTGAGGTGGCGTATGATGCGTTTCTTTCTTAAGGTTAACATTTGTATTTGTGTATTTTAAAGTGATTCCTAAAATTGCATCTCATTTCGTATGCACTTTACTATTGCAGAGTGAGGTGGAGAGGAGGATGGATGAGAGGATGATCGACGGTCATGAGCTGTCAATTGAAGAGCAAGACCAGATCTTCTTTGATGTCAACCTAGTGGACAACAAGGGTCGAACATATGGATTGGGAAGTTTGGGCCCTGCTATGAGTTCTAGTAGCTTCTCAGTGTCCAAGGAAGGATCACGATCTAATGTCTTCACACAGGACCAGGTTCATGAGATGATGACTCCTCTCCACGAGGAAATAGCTGCGACCAAGGCAGCTTACCAGCAAGTGCTTGAGGAACAGGCTCGTATGGCTCAGCGGTGGACGCTTTGACCCAGATGTTCAGCACTTCTTCCCAGTACCACCCACCGCCTCCTCCCGATTCTTAGTTACACCAGACTTGTGTTGTTTATGCTACATATATACTTTGACACTATCTCATCTTCTAGCTACTTGTGCTTGCATACTTTAGACTTCGGTATGGATAATTTATATTGTTTCGGGTATATTAATGCAATTTAATTATTTCAGGTATATTATGTATGATTATATTATGTGAAAAAATAGGTGAAATGTGAAACATGAATTTAAAATACAAAAAAAATAAAAAATAAAAAAACAGTGAATTTAGTGACGGAAAATCCGTCGCTAAATATCACACGAATTAAGGGCGGATTAGTGGTGGGATTTAGCGACGGATTAATATATATCCGTCGCTAAATTCTGTAACTAATTGGTGACGGATAAGTAATCCGTCATGATTGACAGGACCGTCAACGGATTAACCCGTCGCCAGTTCGTGTTTATTTGGCGATGGAATAATTATCCGTCGCCAAAAAATTTGTGACGCATGGTTTGGGGACGGGGGACTTATCCGTCGCTAAATTCGTCGCTACGGATTTAGCGACGGATCGGCACTGTTTTAGCGACGGATAGTTCCGTCGCTAAAACAGGATATTTTTGTAGTGTTAAAGGTACTAAAAATTGATCTTCTCCTTTCCTAAGGGGATTGAACCATTTGCTCAAATATTAAAAAGGCAAAACAGAATATTATTAAGGATTTGAGGGACATGGATGGAATTTTGAGAGATTATGAAGAGGATTCGAGTGAGATCCCTTGCGAATATTTCATATATGTACTCTACGCGGACCAAGTCCAACTGATAAGGAAATGTAATTATCATTCGGATAGATGTTATCGTTGACAACGTCAATCACCGACCAATCTTTATATTTATCATTAGTTTCACGGTCTCCAATTTCCTCTTAAAATTTCACTTGTAACCCAGTACTTTATTCCTTGGAGGTAGATCCACAAACTCTCAAGTATGATTTTGCAAAATCGACGCAATTTCACTTTCTAGTATGTAAGTTATGAACTCATGACCAAGAGATTTTTATGTTCTTGCATGTTTGTTGCGTCTTGGATCAACATTTTCGATATTACTTTCTTCATTATGATTGTATACACTTAGAAATCTACAATCGAAATTGGGTTATAAATTAGGGGGCACAACAACATGCAAGGCAACATTGGCAGACCTAGAGAGAAGGGTTATGAGAATCGACTTATCCTGTTGATTCAATCAGTTACGCGGAGTATTTGTGAGTGCCAGTGAGAAGCTAGCTAAGCTTGTTGGAGTAGGCTAGTCGTCGAAATGCGATGGATGATGGATGCAAATGGGTGATGAAGGATTATTCAATGGAGTGATCACAAAGCTTCAAAGAGTAGACGGTGCCCAAGAGTGATAGCTAGGGGTTTCTCTGTAAGCATGCGATGGATCCTCCCCGTTGATCTCCTCTCCATCTTCTTCCTTAGAGTCCAGGCCGTGCTTGATTGACTAAAGAACCTCCAAGATTTTAGGAGTGTTGTTGGTTCCACTTCATTGCTTGTTATAACTTTCTTTGGCCTTGTCCTCTTGGATACTGTTAAGGTTTTTAATTTAACATCGTCTTGGGTATGACCAGAGACTTGTGTTGGATCTACGACAAGAGTCTGGCGACTTGGCTCCTTGAGAAGCAAGAGAAACACTTTGGCTTAATAGACTAGAAAGGGATGGACTCTGGCTTGTGATGGACTCTCAGCAAGAGATTGACTTTGATTGTTCATGATCTCAAGACTAAGATGAGCTCATCGAATGATCAAGGTCCAAGTGGTGAGATGGTTCCTATATAAGAGCTAGACCGTGGATGGAGGTATGGAACGAGGACTTAAGCTGGATCTAAGATGAAAGTTGGATGCCTTGGCTCCTCGAGGAGCAAGAGCTGGGGATGGAGATGGAGATGGAGTTAGAGCAAGACCTCAGGGGTTGGTCGGGTCCAAGGATCAGAGATGGGCTTGGAAGTTCATCTCAATAGGTAAACCACCTTGTAGCTAATCTTAATCCCTCGATTCTCATTGTCAAGTTGAGTTTTTATCAAATGTATTTGGAGTGGAGTCAATTAGCAAAGTCATCGAGTGACTGGAGCGCACTCGAATATTCTTGTGGATCGGTCCCGATAGCCTCTAAATGGGCCATAAACTAGGCCTTGTCCAGTAGTCATTGAACTAAGTTCTAAACCGGGCCAATATACGAAAATTTGCAAATACAATGTTCTTGTGCATCACATGACCATGTGCCTGTTTATAAGAGCAGCTTGCAACGTCTTCTATTTTTCTGCACGAAAACACATCCTTAGATAACGATGCATTGTACGTTCCATTATCATGTTCTTGTGTATGTCATAGATTTCATATTTCACCACTAAGAATCGATAAGCGATGATGTTATGTGCATATCATGCAATCAACGGTCTTACGTCATACCTTAACCTTCTTAGGTGAAGGAAACATCATTGTAGCAAGACACACCAACACTCGCAAGTGTATATAAGGAGCTCTTCTATGCTACAACTCATAAGGGCTACAGTGAGACATATTTTTCAGAACTTTGTTTATACGGAAAATTAAAATGAATGATTAAATATATTTTTTTTGTAAAAGGTATGCTTTTAATTGTAAAATGTACTCCTTCCGTTCTGAATTCAATTTTCCATACCTTAAATGTAAAATCTCTATTTTACTTTATTCACTATCTCTCATACTTTATTCAATCTATTTCCAACTTTATTAGTTACTACCACTCCTCCTACTTTATTCAATCTTCTCATAAAACTTGTGTCCGGGCCCGCGTGAATTTGAATCTGGGACGGAGCGAGTATAATTTATATGTAAATGTAAGATACTACCATTAGGTGTGGAGTAACTTTTTTTCAGTAATGTATAATTTTTCGTATCACATTTAAAGAATAAATACAAGTTGTGGTACATGTGGAGTAACATATAGTCATGGGGCAAATGGGTCAATTAGATCGGATTTGGATCGGGTCATTTCGATTGGATTGTTTGGATCTATGATTTATTTCGAACCAAGTTAGATTGGATCAAGTTAAATGTCATTCAGATCCAGGTACTGTTCGAATTATTAGACTTCACGTCATTTTGGTCCTGAGCAATTTCGGATCGGTTTGGTTCAAATTTGGGTCTTGAAATTCATGACTTGTTGCAAACCTCTTTTGATAAGTACTTACTTATATTGATCGCAAATTCGCAGTCTTCTAATTTTTCTTAAACTCTTCCTCGGCTCTGTTCTCTTCTAATTCATGATTTGGTTCAGTTCTGTTCAGTTGAAGAGAACAGAGCTTTAGTCTAGTAAGAATTATATTCGAACTTGCATGCAAACGTATATACAACCCATATGTACAATTCAACTTGATCAATTAATGGATAACTTATATTTTCATTTAGGGTGAATTTCTCTTGGCCCCCTAATAAAGTTCGTAATAACAGATTAATCCTTCACATTTGAACAATAACATTTTAGTCCAAAATCAATTTTTTGCGTTGACCGGCAAGAAATTACATTTCCACGTGGAATTTCATTTCACATTTTGCACATTAACCCCTGTAAAGTTTATAAAATTTCAAAATTGACCCAAACTAATTTTACTCCTTCATTTTCATCTTCTTCATCAAACCTTTTATCATAAACTATTCTTCACCTTCTTCTTCCTCAAGACATTTTTTTTTCTATTCTAACACCTCAACAAGAAATTGGTTGATTTCTTCTTCATCATAATATATTTGTTGAGTTCCCTAATTCTTCTTTCTCTTTAACCCTAAATCTTAATTTAAAAAAAAAAAATCATTTTTTATTTCACCATTAATAGAGCTTGAAACTCCATCAATGGAGTTTTTAAGCTCCATGGTGGAGCTTGGAGCCCGAATTGGGCACGAATGGAGCCCAATTTGGGCTCAAGTGGTGAGCTCCATAAAAATGGAGCTTGAGATGCTCCATTAATGGAGCTGTTCAAGCTCCATAAAACGGAGCTTGGGTTGCTCCATTTAATGGAGCTGCTCCACTAATGGAGTTGAAGCTCCTTTAATGGAGCTTCAAGCTCCATTAATGGAGAATGGAAAGAAGGAAGAAGAACGAGAGGAAATTTTTAGAGGGAAGAAGAATGAGAGGGTATAATTGCAATTTGTTTTTGGTTGAAATTGAATATGAAAAAATAAATATGGGTTGATTTGGAATCATAACAAACTTTAGGATATAAATTGAGTGTGAATTAAAATAAAAGGGGCCAATTGCAATTTATATGTATTTTAATCTGAAAATGAAAATAAGTAAAATTATTTAAATTATTCGCCACGTAGGTATTTATCAGCCACATAGGACAGATGCGTTGACTTTTGGATTAAAACGTAATTGATTTATGAAACTTGTCATGTGGTGTTATTGTTCAAATGCGAGGTACTTTCTTGTTAAATGGGTGTTTATTGGGGGACTTGGTGTAATTTTCCCTTTCTTAAAATATGCAACTTTGAAATATAGTAATTCTTATACTTCTGAATTATGCGAATTCAAATTAAATTAATTCGGGTCATTTTGATCGGATCGAATTGATTATGATGATTTCGGATGTGGACTCTCGGGTAAATGTCCAGATGGATGACCTCGTATATTCAGATCCAGTTAGGATTCAAATTGGATAATTTTTTAACGGGTTTCGATTCCGGATCTTGTTTGCAAGGACTAGCAACATAACGCATAACACATTTTACTAAACGCAGAACACTTTTTTATATATTGCAAAAGGCCCTTCAACTGATAAAAATATTGAATTAGTCTCATTTTCCGAAAAAAATCTCAAATTATTACATCTTTGAAAATATATAAACATATATACACTACGGTATCATAACACAACAAAAATCAATATCGTACAATCATTAGCCATATTATATCGATAATGACAAATATAAAAATATTTTTATTATTTTAATTTGGTAGTTGTAGTTGTTCATTATTACTCAATTATATTAGTATATTTAAATTGATTAAAAAAATCAAAAAATCCAAAAAATAACAAAAAGAAACGCAAAAACGGTTAAAAATAAAAAACGACCAATTTAGTCTCGTCGAATTTGAAACCGACGAGAACATGGGTCTCGTCAGCTTTGAAGCTAACCATAACCATGTTCGACTTTGAAGTCGACTACCGTCACCTCCGTTAAGTCGACAGAGGTTCCGGCCACTCAAAGTCGACCGAACAACTTTCGTCACCTCGACTGGTGACTCGGATCCTCCGATGGTCTTCGATCGAGCATCTCCGATCTGGTCAAGTTTGCTCCGACAAACTCCAAATCGGAGATGCTCCGGTCACCGGCGACGATTTTTCGTGTTTTCTTTTTAAGTTTTTTCGATTTATTCATTCGGATGATAAAATTAATTCGAATAAACTTGTTTGATGTTTTTTAGGTAGAATTGTAATTTTTTCAAATTATTGAACTATTTTGTAAATTATAATAATAGTGGTATTATATGTAATATGTAAAAATTTATTCTACGTTTAGTAAAAATTGTTCCCCGTTAACATTCCTGTTTTTTCCCTTTCTGAATCTCCAAATTCCAATAATAGAGCCGTTCTACGCAATCACACTCCAAGGGCAATACCGTAATATAACGGCATCACGAGGGGCATATTCCCATCTACCACTGAACCTTGATATTTACACCACTGACGCAAACCTGTCGAAGCGCGTGACGTTTTCTATTTGCCTACAAAAAGAAACACACCTACCGCAAATCTCAGCCGTTGGTTATCTCTCCACGTCACCGATCCTCGTCTCCCTAATCTAACGACTCATATCACTCCTGAAACAGCAAATTTAACCTTACCCTGGTCAGTCTTAACTCAACCCTTCACCCAACCCTAACTCATCTAACTCGGACTCGACTCGACTCGCCTCCATATTATCTCCACCAGGAACACTCTGGTTTTCCCTAGAGAGAAGAAAAAAATTGCTCAAAATCACAAAGGGTTTTAACATTTCAGCTTTCATCTGTCGCCAAATTGAACAGCACAGATACACAGATAAACAAAAATTTCACATACACATACATATTTTTCGAAAGGTAAAATTAATGGATGAATTGTGGGAAAAGGCTGTGGAAATGGCGTTGGACGGCCAAACCGACGTCGGTTCCGTACGGACGTTGACACTCGACAGCGCTGTGAAGTGTGTTCACGGCCGTTTGCCTCCTCCGTCGATTTTCGAGAAGTTTGTGAACCTACAGCATCTTTCAATGGCGAATATCGGTGTTTCTTCGCTTGAGCAGTTTCCTCGGCTGAGAAATCTGCAGAAATTGATTTTATCTGACAATCGGATTGCTGGAGGGTTGGAGTTTCTCGTCGGAGCAGGTTTGGAATCGCTGCGTGACCTAGATTTGTCGAATAATAGGATTTCTGATGTTAACGACTTGCGGCCGTTGGCTGAGCTGAGGCTGGTGTCTCTGGATCTTTATGAGTGTCCTGTGACGCGTGTGAAGGATTATCGGTCTCTGGTATTTGGTTTGATCAGGTCGCTGAGGTTTCTAGATAAGATGGATGTGGATGGGAATGAGCGGCCGGAGTCGGATGATGAGGATGAGGAGGATGAAGAAGAGGAGGAGGAAGAGGATGATCCTGGTAGTGGGGAAATCGACGGTGACGATCATCAGTTTAGGCTGTTGAGTAATGGACATGGAGGGAGGAGTGAGGGAGTTGTGGATGCTGATGATGAGGAGGAGAGTGATGCTGATGAGGAGGAGACGGAGACTGTTAGAGCTGTTAATGGAGGTGAACTCGCATGTACACTCGAATGGGTTTATTAGGGCTGAGTCTGTAAATGGTGAGGATGGGGAAGATGGTGAGGATGAAGGAGAGGAGACTGATGATTCAGTGGATGAGGTTTATGAGGAGGAGGATGATGATGATGAGGAAGACGATGATGTGGTTGAAGTTCATGAGATAGACAGTGATGATGATGAGGAAGACGGTGTGGAAGATGATGATGAGGACGAGGATGAAGAAGAGGTGGATAATGATGAGAGGGATTTGGGGATCCTGGGGTACAGGAGGTTGACAAGTACGGAAGGGGAGATTGATGCGCATGAGCAGGGGGAGGAAGATGCAGATGAGGACGATGATGGGGAGACGGGTGAGGAAGAGCAGGCTGTGGGTGATGAGGGAGATTTCGATGATGAGGAGGATGAGGTGACGATCTCTTTGGCTCAGAATTGAAAGTGTTTGCGGTTTTGTTTTGTGATATCTGGCTCTATGTGATTTTATCGTTTTGTGTGTTAGATTATAACATATATGCTGTGTTCTGAGTTTTAGGTACCAGATCTGGCTCTGCATGCGTATGTTTACCTGCTTTGTATTAATGATTGCAGTAGAATCTGTTTTAGACCCACTTTCTGTGGGTTTCTCTGTGCTCTTTGCTTGATTTATGTGTCTAATGTCTTGCTGCATACTATGCTGTTTTGTGTGTTTTCAATCTGGTCTGATAGTGTGAGAAATCTAGCTTGTGATGTTTTTTTTATTCACATCGTTCCAAGCATTTTTTTTTTGAAAATTTTATATGATTTTTGATTTGTTGAAGCTGTATCTGATTCGTAGATAAAATCCCATGAATTTTGTTTTCAGAGTTACCTGACTTGGGACCCAGATGATCTTGTTTTTATGTTATCAAGTAGAAAGACTGCTGGTTTTTTGTAGTTATTTTCGACTTGTAGATTTCAGGTTTAGAAAAGGCATTTTAAGTCGATTAGATTGAGCTGCCATCATGCGTAAGTGTGTTGTGCTATTTTATCAGCATATGGCACTTTTAGATCTAATTTAATGGAAAATTTTGATTTTTGTGTTTAAGCTCTGCTTTTCCAACTTCAGTGAGTTTATTTGTCATAAAATGGCTCATCAAATTGTTACTTGTCTTTGTCAAAAGTAAATGCATATTTGTATATCTGTTCATTCTTATACTATTGTTTATACGTTTAGCATAAATTATGTGTCGTTTTTCTTTGTACATGGCATGTGATTCTTGGCAATCTTGTTTTTTCACTATGATCAGTTTTGTTTGTATGTTTCCTGTAATTGTATTATTCTGTTTCTCTATCTATTTAAATTGTAAAACATGTCTAATATTACCATATCTTTGTTATCGAATGACTTGCTGTGTGTGACTGTGGGTTGGCTCCTTTTTTATGCATGCCAATATCTGCTGCGGAATTTCTGCAATGGGAATTTGCATGGGTTATAATCTGTGTTTTTTTCCCTTCAGCTGTTGCGCTATGGTATACAAAAGTTTCTACAGAAATTTCAATGGAAATTTTAATGGCTCTGTCTGATATATGATCTTGTAATTTTTACTGTTTTATGCTCATAATTATACTATTTTCTTTGAAATTTATGTGTGGCCCTGCTTAATCTTGTTCTAGTTGTGTATTTGAGGTTTTCTGTTGATCAGTAGTTTCTGGATTTTCTTTGGTGATTGAATTTTTCTGCAATTCTGCAAATAAGTTGTTTAGCTGGTATATCTTAATGTGCTTGCCAATACTTGCCGGAAATTATTTCGTGATTCTATACTTTCTGATCTGTTAGGTATCTCAATTTTTCTGTTATCCTGAGCTCTTTTTATGGGTCAAAATTGCAGGATGAAGATAACGATAATGGTTACCTGGTCCAGCCAGTTAGTCGGACTGAAATAGTCGTAGAAGACAGTGATATGGATCCTGAATTGGAGGAAGATGAAGATGATGAAGATGGTGAAGTTCAAGAGTTGCCCTCATCTTCCCTCACAAGAGGAAGAGAAGTGATGAACGATGATGACGAAGCACCATTAGTGTCAAGGTTTGTTGTTGCTCATCAAAGTAATGGTGGGAAATTTCAAAAAATTGCAGTTTGTTGTAGTCTCTGGGACTGGGCTATCATGGTTTTGGAGGGAAATGGCATGATGGATGATGGGATAAATGTTTAAAAAGTGGTTAGAAGTTATAGAACTTTGCTCTTCCCGCTGGTTGATTCAAGAGCCGTTGCTTTGTGATTCAAATAGCAGTTATGGTTGGAGGGGCTGAGTTGAACTCGGTTTGTAACTCAGTTGCTACTTTGGAGGGAAATGTTTAGAACTCAACTCAGTATATTGCTGTTCTTCTTGCCTTTTTTTTTTTTTTTTTTAAATTTCTAATTTATTTTTATTTTTCCTTCTCCAAAGTCCAAACTGGCCTGTAAAACTGCTGCCTGTAGATAAAGCTCTTGTTTTCGTGTGTGTTTTATGGAATCAAATTATGTGCTTGGGAAATCACGTGCATACATGATGTGCTGTCGGCAAAAATAATCTGAGTTTGTGCTACTTTGCTATTGCAGGTCTTGGGTGGTTCGACCCGTGTTTGCCAAACAGATCTTTGGATTTTGAGTTAGAATTTGGAGATAGTGGAATTACAGAGGGAGATATTTGGTCTTATATTGGGGATACTCTGTTTGGTTGGTTGGTAAATATACTGGTACATATGAATGAACGCATCGCCGCCTCTTTTCTTCTTGGTGCTTAATTATAATAGGAGTAGCGTTTTTGACGAGAAGTCGTCATTATTGTTTGTCCGGTTTCAAACAATGACGCTTTTTGTACGCTAGGATTCAATGCAACTATGCAAGTGGGTCTTATTCAAAGTATAGAAAGAAAGCGTCACTTCGATGACTACCTAAAAGACAATTTTACTTTAATATCCCCTCAGGCTACGAAAAGAGTCTACATCTGAAATTGCAACATTACGAAGATCTTAATCTTTATTAGTACAATTTTATTTTCAAAATTTATGAAATCAAATACTGTACTAAAAAATTTGTGAAAACAACTAAAAGTCTTTGGGCCTTTATCAAGTTTCTCCCTCTTTGTTTAAACAAGTTATTATTATCATATTCCTCCAAAATGAACGAGTCACACTTTCTAAGCTCGAGTTAGCTTCACTATGTTTGAGTTTTGCTCGAGTTCGTTACCGAAAACGCATAAATAGTAACAAATAGTATTATATATTTAATCGACTATAGTCGAGTATCAACAAGCTGAGCCTATTCGACAAAGTAAAAAAATGAGAATGAAGTTGGGTTCAAATTTAGGTCGAGCCCACTATTAAATATAGTCAGTGAATAAATTAGATCATATATATGGTTGGATATATACACATGCCCCAATTTGAAATCACCAACAATATTACAATAACACCGCATACTCCTGTGGTTCAGCAGCACGTCACCAAGCCTAAGGATAAGAACCTAATAAATTAGCCACATGCTTCCCTTCCTTATAATTTCTTCTACTTTGTTTAGCCAAACCAAACCATGCAAGCTTCAAATATATTTCTAAGGCTCCCACTTCCCTCAACTCCGCCGCACAATGTCATCGGAAAAACAAGATTCCGGCCAAAGCCGCTACTCAAAGTGGTAGCCATGGCCAAAGAGAGCCGCGGCACCACCACGACGGAGCTGGTGGCAATAGTAGGCGGACTTGTCGCGAACCCGGTAATCGGATGGTCACTCTACACACTGAAGACCACGGGCTGCGGGCTCCCGCCCGGCCCGGGTGGATCAATTGGTGCACTTGAAGGAGTGAGCTACCTTGTGGTGGCAGGAATTATTGCTTGGTCGATTTACACGAAGAATAAAACGGGCTCGGGCCTTCCAAATGGGCCGTATGGGCTTTTAGGAGCGGTTGAGGGTCTGTCTTACTTGGCGTTTCTGGCGATCATAGTTGTTTTTGGGCTGCAGTATCTTGAGCAAGGGTCCGTTCCAGGGCCACTTCCTAGTGATAAATGTTTTGGTTGAGTTTTGTGTAACATTTTATGTTTCATGTACTCAATAAAAGCCCTGTAAGGCGATCATAGTTGCTTTTTTTTCTTCAATAGTAATGTTGTTTATTCCAGAGTGCTAAATCTCGGTGAAACTGAATGAGAAATACTGAAATAACTATTCATTATTCCCTCCTTTTTACTGAAAAAGTGCATTGGAATAGTAGAATTTGTACATGTATTAAAATAATTGAGTGAAAAATGGTTTATTATCATAAAGTAGCCAGTAGATGGTTAAAAAAAGATTATATAACATATAAAGTAGTATAATCTTTTAAATTTAAATATTTAAAATAGATGTAAAAAATAACAAATTGTAAAACTCACAGTCCTACTAGACTCCTACTGAGTACCTGAACTAGTTTTGCACCCAGAGTCAAACTCCCACTACAATGCGAACCAATAATTGTGGACTTGGCCCACCAAATTTGGGCATGGCCCGTTAACCTGAGAGTGAAATTATAAACACCTATTGGACTATTTCTCTTTCTTCTTCCTATATTCGTCATCGGAGCAGAGTAATTGCTCAGCTGGTTCGTACTTCGTCGTTTTTGGTAAGCTTATTTTCTGATCGCATAAACCTTCATTAATACCTCTCTGTAGTCGATACTCGCCTGGTTTTACATGTTAATTGTTTTACTTAAGGTCAATTTTTCCACATTCTGCTATTTGGGGATCGTTTCTGTGTAATCGTGCCACCCCTAACCCTAGAAATTCTATTGAATGCTAAATAGGTCAAAATTTAGAGTTTTGCTCAAATTACAACACACTTATGGTCTCTATTCAATCTGAAATTTTGAACATGCTATTCTGCTAAAGCTAGATAATTTCTGACCTTTTGGTATAGAGTTATAGAATTGACGGGTAGAAAATTTTTAGTCGATGAATATTAACTGAGAGTTATATGTAAGTTATATAAAAGGGTGTTCGGGACAGAGTTAAAAAATTATGTGGTTGTTATACAGGGTGTGTAATGAATAAGTGATAGTGTATAAGAAGGGTTTGATATTTTAAAGGTTATTTCATTGGTTTTAATGTTTGGTTTCAACGGTGTCTGATTGATTTAAGTTTGTTAGAATAACTAAAAAAGTATATAAGTATAAGAGAGGGAGGGAGCCCGGTTTATGTGTTTCGTTTTTCTGGTCTGTGTTTTTTAACCTCAGATTGCCATTTTCTATTTTCGGTTATGAAATATGTATTTGTGATTTGCAGGACTAATTCGTTTTCGGGGCAATGGATCTTGGAAATAGATCTAAACGTGTTCACACAACGAACAGTAAGATGTACTTGGACCTCAAGAGCATCATAAGGGAAAATGCACTTGAGTTCCTTCCTGCCAAATCGCTTTTTAAGTTTCAAAGTGTTTGTAGGGAATGGAAACTTGCAATCTCGACCCCTTTCTTCGCCCATAATCAGTCCAATTCCTGCCGCTCGGTTTTGGGTTTCTTTTCCCAGGCACCTAATAGTCCACCTCATTTGTCTCTGTTGACCCGGAAGCTTGTGGTGTTCCAGATCCCTCTCTGAGTTTTTTACCCGAACCTGTTGAGATCAGATCATCATCAAATGGACTACTCTGTTGCCAAGGTAAAGATAAAGATAAAGCCTACTATGTCTGCAATCCTGTTCTAAAGCAGTACAAGAAACTCCCAAAGCCCACTGTTAATCACGGGTTTAAACCAGCAATTGTCTTGGTATTCGAGCCCTCATTGCTCAACTTCGTGGCTGAATACAAGCTAATTTGTGCATTCCCTTCTAATGACTTTGATGACGCGACTGAGTTTGACATATACTCTTCAAAAACTGGCAGTTGGGAAACTTCAGGAGAAATTACTTTTGCCAAGCTGAGACTTCACCCCACACCCGGAGTTTATGCTAACGGTGTTGTGTACTGGAAAGGTGGCAGGATGACTGCTTATGATCTTGTGAAAGACAGGTGTACATTGTTATATGATAATTATGCACAGTCAGTTCTGGGAACTCTCCACGGGGAGTTGTGCTCCGCTTATTTTGCAAATGGAGTTTCAGGTTCACTGAGTGCAGGTATTGGGAAATGTCCACTGGTCTTAATACCATGCAAATGCAGAGTCATTCTAATACGTGGAGAACGAATCAGGCAATGGCAGTCTACCTTGAGAAAGTCCGGTGATTCTCTCGAGAACTGTTCTTTGCTTGCTATGAGCCATAATTACGCTTTGATTGAAGTGACACGCAACTGTATTCCTATGACATCCTGAATCAACGGCTCAAGGCCTGACTCCTGTAGGCAATCATCATCGTACATCTGTGTATTACCTTATGAACACACTTGCTTCCTTCAGTTCTAGTTCAGTGATTTTGCGTTCTTCGCGTATGGGGAATACCAGAATACTTTTTTCGTTGGAGGGTTGATTCTGAAATTAGAACGATCTCAAACCCTTGGCAATATTTTGGAGTTCAAACTTTTTTTATTTTAATTTTAATATTTTATTTAGTTCCTTTATTCAAACTCATGAGCCACTATTTCTTTGGGAGTTTAAACGTTGTGTTCACTAGAGATAAATGGAGTATAATAGATGCTAAAGAATCTGTAATTAAAACAAATCATACTTGTCATCTCAAGGAGAATTTTATATTAGGTTAGAAGTAATTTTGAGAGAGAAAATAAAATAATTCATACTAAAATAGGGTAATTACATGCATTTCCCGCATTACGCCCAATTATGATTCATATCCACCGTTTCAAACAATTATATTTACACCCAAAATCGCTGACCAACATTAAAGTTTCATTTTCAAGAAAGAAAAGATAAAATAAATTGTAAACAAAAATAATGAAAAATAAAATTACAATTGTAAGTTTTATTACAAAGATAACCCTTATGTTTTAAACTTAACAAAAATATATCAAATTTTAAATTTTATTCATACTATCATCAAAAACATATCTAAAATCAACCTCAAATTATTTTAAAATTTAAAACTCACACATTTAATTATTTAGAAAAGAAAATGAGAAACCATTTAAAATTAAAAAAAAATTGACCGGAGCTCTGGTCTCCTTGAGGTTTGAAGTTGCCAGTAGCTTCCATAGAGCTCGAACTTCCATGGAAAGTTGCAACAAGAGCCCATTCGTGATTCGGATTCATGAAGCCCGTCGAGCTCACTATGGAAGCTCCTCCAGCTTCTTCCGCTTAAATAAAATTAAAAGAAAAATATGTAGGAGAAAAGGAGAGATTCAATGAAGAAGGTCAATGAGCAAAATGATCAAAAGAAATGCCATTTTGGAGTTTTATCAACAATTTGCTTCAGGTTTGATCCTAGATTTTCTAATCCTTCCATGGATGATCGGGTTTTTTGAAGTTTCCAGGTGTTCTTCGTCGAGGTTCGTAGGTAGAAGAATGGTGGAGGAGATGGTGGTAAGTAAAGTGGGGAGTTTTGGAGAAGAAGGTAAAATTTAAAATGTGAAGTAAAGAAATTAATTGATGGAATGATTAAATGAAATGTATAAAATAGAAAAGAAAGTTAAAAAGATAATGATAAAATAAAATAAAAGCATGAATTCACCTTTTCTTTATATGTAATTACTTGAAAACGTATTATTTCAGAATCGTTCAAACAATGCAAGATCAATCAGAAGGCCATATCGAGGTAGATTTTGTAATTTCATGTAAATATAAACTTGCTTATTATTTGTTTTCATTTAAGATTATTAATTTTACGTAAAGAATGTATTAAGTGTAAAAAAGTAGAATTTATAATTAAATACCTAAATATTCAAAAACACACCCTTTGGAGTTAAAGATCAACTCAGATTTTATTGAAATTACAATAGTTGATTAAAAATACTATTTTTATAGTTATATATTCCAAAGAAAAAGTTATTAAAGAAATTATGAATTCAATTTGTTAACATATGAAAATTAAAAGTTATTGGAAAGTTCAACTAACTGATGTTGATACACTAATTACGTTAGATGACTAATCAAGGGCCAAACTCAAACGAAGCAGTTATCAAACGCGAAATTTCCAATACCGAGGAGTAATGGGTGTTCACGATCCGATTCGAGTCATTTTAACCTCCCATCAAATTCATGTTCAAGCCTTCACACGATCACAAACTCAAACTTTATCGAACATAGAAATCAAGAATTACAAAAGTCATGTTTATCGTAGCTTGTTAATGAATTAAAGTGTTTGAAAATAAATTAACTCATATTCATGTTACGTTGATTCGGCTTCATCCGGAGAGCATTGATATCACAAAAGCTGTCAGACATATTTAATCCAAATAAAATAATTTTAGTAATGGCCATATCGCTTGAGTAACTTTATACACCTATTTCATGTAGATTAAATCAAACATCATATATTTCATTGCCAACATCACATATTAAGCCAAATATTATAATATGCCAAGAAATGCAGATAATGCATGATATTATAATACACAACGTTAACGTTAAACAATTAAATATACCATGCTTTTCAGGTATAAATATGCAACACGCGACGCTAACTCCTAAGGAATCTGATTTCTGGAGCTGAACGGCCCATTGGTAATGACTTAAATGTCCTATAAACCAAGACATTGAGTCGACCAGTCTCATTTCCGCAATTCCATTTCACCAAGCCAAGAAGAAACCTATTTCTGGTAAGTAGTACTTCGTAACTCGTAACCTTCATGATTGCTCATCTTCCTCTTTCCCGATCTCTCTTTAAAAAGAATGCTTCAGTTTGGAGTTTGTAATCATCTGTCGTTCATAGATTTAGTTTTTATTTTCCAAATTTTTCAATTGTTAAATTTAGTGTAGGTTTATACTGAATTAAAAGTTGTTTGAAAATAAATTAACCTATATTCACGCGATGATTTTATTTATCCGGTATACTAGATATCACAAAACAGACATATTTAATCCAAATAAAAATAATTTTAGTAATGGCCATATCGGCCGAAAGAACTTTCATGGTATAATTCTATTTCGTAGTAGAGATTAAATCAAACATCATATATTTTGCTGCCAAAACATCACATTATTGCTGCCAAATAATATACGTTAAGAACGCAGAGAACGACGATATTATAATACAACGTTTAACGTTAAACAATTAAATATACGATGTTTAGATATAAATACGCCGGGACAATTCATAATCCGATTAAGCTTCTTTTCAACGGCCCATTGGTAATGACTAATGTCCTATAAACTAAGACATTGAGTCGACTACAGTCTCATTTCCCAATTCCATTTCACCAAGCCAAGAAGAAACCTATTTCTGGTAAGTAGTACTCTGTAACTCGTAACCATGGATTACCTATCTTCCTTCTTCCTGATCTCTTGAAGCATCAGTTTTGAGTTTGTATCTTGTTCATACATTTGCCCTTTTTTATTTTCCAATTTTTCAATTGTTAAATTTAGTGGTAGGTTTTATATGATAATCTTGTTTTCGTGTCAATTTTGCCAATTTTACCTTCCTTTATTTTACTGACTACTGTGATTTTCATTCAGTAAGATGATAAATTTGAGTTTTGCTAGTTGCTGGCAATTTAGCTTTGCACCTTTTTCATTTTGCAGTGTTGTTTATTTATAAATTCTTTGTTACTAAATGTGGTCCTTATTGTATGACTGTTCGAGCTTCCTCACAAGCCCGTAATTTGGATTTTGGGTCTGGTCTGTTTTCATGGGAACTTAGATGAATGAGGATTATCCAGACTCTTTGATTTGTATGAACATGCATGTGTTCGCTCAAAAATTTCATGACTTTTAAGGAGATGTTTGTGAGATGACACAACTGTTTGCACTACTATGGTTCAGATTTGTCACATTAAAAATATTATCGGTATGTTGCAGGACTTATTGAGGACAATGGATCGTAAAAGGTCTGGTAATATTGTTATTCCAAGGAACAATAAGATGTATTTTGGACCTCAAGAACATAATGGTGAAAAATGCCCTTCCATTTCTTCCAGGCCAAATCTCTTTCAGGTTTCTAAGCATTTGCAGGGACTGAAACTTCAGATCTCAATTCTTTTCTTTGCCCACAATCAATCCATCTCTTGCACCCTGTTCCGGGTTTCTTTTTGCCAATCACGGATGAATCACCATCGCACTCATCACATTGACCTGACGCTTGTGGTGTGCCAGACCTCTCAGTTTTTTGCCTGAGCTGTTGGAGATCAGGTCATCAATGTCGGCTGCTCTGCCAGGGTAAAGGTGGAGGCAAAAGCCTACTACATTTGCAACCCAGCATTAGCTAGTACAGGAAACTCCCCGAAACCAAATGCCGCACCATGGATCCCAGCCTCTGCAATTGTAGCTTCGCATTTGAGCCCTCTGTGCTAAACTTTGAGGTTGATTACAAGATAGATTTTGTGCATTTGCTTCCTAGTGACTTTGATGATGCGATTGAGTTTGAGATATACTCTTCCAGAAGGAACATGGAAAATCTCAGGAGATGTGTGTTTGCTGATCTCCACATTGACAAGAACTCCGGGTTTATGCTAATGGTGGTGTTGTTTACTGGAGAGGCACAACCATCCTGTACTTATGATCTCGCCATGCAAAAGAACAGGTCTCAGTTGCTCCGTGAATATTATCATCATGTCGGTGTTCTTGGAACACGTTTGGGAGAACTATATTCAGCTTCTACAAATAATGGCACGTTAACAGTGTCTGTATTGGCAAATGTCCACTGGAATACCATGCAAATGAACAGCCATTCACAAATGTGGAGAGATATAATAAGGTCAAGATTGACGAACTGGTTGGCGTACCTGTATCTGGCTGCACTGTGTATTCAGTAGGTGGCATTTCATAGTGTTTGGAAATTCACAAAGCCTACACTACTATGACATTCAGAAAAAAGAACACAAAGCCCTGACTGCGGATGCAATTATTGTAATTCAGTATGGTTTGCCTTACCTGAATAGCTTGGCTTCGCTTGAATTCTAGTGCGTGATTACATGTTTTGGAAATCCTAAAGACATAATATAATTATAGATGGTCTGATAGACTCATGTACCATCGGAATTAAATCTTGTTCATTTTGAGGACCAGTTCGTTCTGATAGTTATGAATCCTATTTATCATTCAGTTTCTTTCTGATTTTGTTTATATTAGACTATAGGTCTCGACCTGTGTCCTTGAAACAACATGCATCTTGTTGGTATTGAAACTAGAATCTTCTGAGTCTTTGCTTCTGGCGTTCTGTCACTGCCTTCAGAAAATGCTCGATAAGCACATTTTCTGCAGGCAACAGTCTTCTGCTATGCTTTCCTTTAGAGCAACTAATCTGAAAATTCTCTTATTAACTAACACGCACTAGTAAAGGTACATAATTCTTCTATTTTCCGGTATCTGTTGAGAACTTTTAAATGCAAATTGCCATTCAAGAACTGTACGGATGCATTCTATTTTCTGAAAGACTACTGTGCTTGCCTCTTCAGCATGTTTCTGCTGTTTTTCCCCTGTTAATCTGTGACGAGAATGGTAATTTAGGCAACCATCAGGTTGAGTAAAATGGCAATTGGTGAATTGACAAGAAAGATAACAAAGCTCAATCATTGGTGGAGATGAGAAGACAAATAGGAGGTAGATAAGAAGAACAGCTAATTACATTCCTAAAATAGGTAAATAACATTAGCATTTGGAGAAATGTCCTTTATTGTAGGAGAACCAAAACAAGGGTGACTAGAGATTTGTAAAATGCAAAGAAACACAATGCAATCTTCTTTGAGATCTGTCGATCTCCTTCATTCAGGTACAATTTTCTTCTCAGCTTGACAACACACAGAGAATATGACATGTTGATTTGCATAAGAAGCTTTGATTTGATATTTCTGTTTCTGAGTAGAAATGGTTTATGGACGAATGCTTTCAAGTACGTGCGCGGAGAGCAGTTCTATAGGAGAAGCGTGGAGTTCCGGCTTGTGTTTGTGGCGAATCTTTGCGGTATTTGGTTATAAATGTCTTCATCTCCTCAGGCTGCTCCATCATTGAATCAATCTCGCCGCCGCCTCCACCACAGGTGGCTCAACCGCCACCACAAAATGCATCTCCCCTCAATCTACCGCTTCTCCTTCTCCCCTCCGCCAACTCCTCACATCCTCCTCCTTCACCACCCCTAGACAATCTCCTCCCCTCCACCCAATAATCCAGGCTCAAACCCACCTCTTACGAATTAGCCTCCTCCACCTAGTGGTTCTACTTTACAACCTGTTTTATCTCCACCTCCACTGGGCAGGAATAACTCAAGTCACCCCCATCCGTGATACATCCGTTTCTCCTCCTTCACAGTCAGGTGACAGGCCCCCAAGTTCATCTTTGGAGAGCAAGATAATTCGTCATCTGATACAATTAATGGTGTAGTTGCTAGATTGTTGTTGGAGAATATTGATTATCACCTTCTCATTGTCAGTGTGATGTGTATCACCGGAGGAAAAGAAAAGACCACAATACTATATTGATCCTGAGCGGACACCTAAAGGTAGAGAACTTTTAAATTTAATCTCTTTGTAGTTTTCTATTTTGTTGATCTTCAACCATGTAACTGCACTTCAACTGAACCTTGGCGGAGAAATATAGGGGCTCATTTATGGCACACTGCAGTTGTGCTAGCTGCATCGTCAGCAGCTTCTAAATGCACTAAAGGAGATGCTTTGGTTTCTACTTGGAAGCACAATTATGTTTCCGTTTAAACATTTAAGCAGAAGCCAGAAGCCTTTGCATGCACCTTCATAAAGAAGTCGAAAGCACCTTCAAAAGCCCTTTCGGTAACTCCCCAAGTCAGTGTTAGCAGTGTCAAAAGCTAATATAAACCCCATGATTGTAACCTTTGGTGATGAGTGAATAAAGGACCTATTTTACTTTTGGAAAAAGTATCAACAGCCTAATGATTTCTTGTTTCTGTACTCAGGTAACCAGTTCTATAATGCTAATGTGCAGTGGAACAGTCCCCGACCAGCCGACCATTCTCTTAAGCTTACTCCAACACCCGGTGCTATTGGTGGATGGGGCACAACACCTCCACCACCTCCTGCAAATGCCAGTACCGATTACAGCTCAATGTACATGCATCAAACTACTATACCTTATCACCTAGTATGGGTGGTTTTGGATCTGCAGAGTCAATTACATATGAAGAGCTAGCATCTGCCACGGTGGATTCGCTCAAGCTAATTTGTTGGGGCAAGGAGGTTTTGGCCTAGTGCATAAAGGTGTTTTACCAGGTGGAAAGGAGGTGCAGTCAAGAGTCTGAAGTCTGGCAGCGGGCAAGGCGAGAGAGAGTTCCAGGCTGAGGTAGAAATTATTAGCCGTGTGCATCACCGTCACCTTGTGTCCCTGGTTGGATATTGCATAGCAGATGGACAAAAAATGCTTGTTTACGAGTTTGTTCCTAATAAGACACTGAATTTCACCTTCATGGTAAATCACCAAGCCTCTGTGCTAACTTTGTTAATTGTGTTAAAACTGATTGCCCTATTTTGCTTTAATGTGGTTGGACAAACAGGTCAGGCAGTCATGGATTGGACAACTAAACCGTGTTGCATTAGGATCAGCGAAGGGCTTGCTTACCTGCATGAAGACTGTATGAAGCTGTCAATCCTTTACAGCTCAGCTAACTATACAAATATCTATGTAGATTTTCATGAAAGTTATGTTTAATGTATACTCAATTTCAGGCCACCCTCGAATTATCCACACGTGATATCAAAGCAGCAAATATTCTCATTGGCGTAACTTGAAGCCATGGTAGTACATTTTAGTATCACACATTCAAAGGTTCTTGCTTTTGTATGTCTGTCTTAACATGTCTGTATTCTGATTTTCGCATCTTTTAGGTGGCTGATTTTGGATTAGCTAAGCTCACTACAGACAATCACACACATGTTTCCCACCGTGTCATGGGAACTTTCCGGGTAAGTTAATGCATGATTCTCATAACATTTTCTGAGATATGTTTAGCTATATCTGCAAGATCAGACAGAATTGATTATAAATCACTTATTTGTTTCAGTATCAGCTCAAGTGCTTAATAATCTCATCCAATCACCACCTGTCATTCAAATTTAATTTCAGAATTGCATAAGATACATTTCAACTAATGCCAATACTTCATGAAGGTAAATGAGTTCCTCTGATGAATATTTACTAATCACGTAATTGTTTGTGCGAACTCTAGATACCTGGCTCCGAATATGCATCAAGTGGCAAGCTCTCAGAAAAATCTGATGTTTTCTCGTTTGGTGTCATGCTTCTGGAACTAATTACTGGACGCCGACCTGTTGATCCCACAATGTCATGGAAGACAGCCTAGTGGACTGGGTTCGTTCTCATCCATTATATTACACCTTTATGGATATCCGCCAGTTAAATTTTAGAGCCAAATGGTATATTGGTATGAACTATTCTCTGGAATTGTTTTTTGAACAGGCTAAGCCACTTCTAACCAGAGCACAACAAGAAGGCATTTATGATGAACTAGTCGATCCACGCCTTGAAGGTAAGTTTGTGGGGAAATAGCCCGTATGGTAGCATGCTGCTGCTAGCATACGATCATTCTACAAGAAGGCGCCCAAAGATGAGCCAGGTAAATTTCCTTTTATGAACTACGCTTTTTGCCTGAAGATTTAAAATCTCCCAAAGTTTTACATGTGACATTTGTCATCATGATCAGATCGTACGATGCTTTAGAAGGAGACTATTCACTGGATGCCTTGAGTGAACTTGGGGAGCAAGGCCAGGCTTTCCTTCAGGCCAAACGACAGAAATTTATGACACTCGCACTTATGATGCCGACATGATGAAGTTCAGAAAGATGGTGATGATGTCAAGTCAAGAATTTAACAGTAGTGACTATGGAGCTACAAGCGAGTATGGATTGAATCCATCGTCATCAAGTGGTGACTCAAGCAGCAAACAAACCCCTGACGTGCACAAGCTATAGATCAACAATACAGGAAAATTTTGGTTGCTCCCAGGACTTCGCGTGTGCTTTAGAAGATACAACATCAGCCTCTTACGTGGAGCCTCTTCAAACTTCTAGCCTAGGAACTTGAGGATTTCTTGAACAGGCTAAGTTTTGTAATGAATTGAAATGAAAGTTAGTAATACCCCAAGTATCACTTCAAATTTCTATGGCATGCCTTGTTAGAAGTACTTGTTTAGTATAGCACTTAGAAAGGGTGATGGTTTAGGTGCAAATGGAGATGTTTAGTTTTCTTTTGTGTTGTGTACAAGATACATGCACAAAGTTAGCAGATGAAGTTGGTTTTGTCTGTCTTTATTTGTTGAAATGCCTTTGCATATGAAATTTGACTTAGACTACCCGCATTGGGTGGCCGGTAATGACGTCATTTGGTGAGTGTGAGAATCCGTGGCCAGATTTTCTTTGCGTTGGGTGGCCAGCGTCAATGATCATGAATTCCAAAATTTTTTTAATTTTTTAAAACATATTTAACATATTATAAGAGTGTTTAGAAGTTGAAAATAATAAAATGCGTTTTTAAGTCGTTTCTGATTTTAAATTTAATTAAGATAGAAAATGAGTTTAAGATGGGATGATCCAAACATAGTTAAGTATTCTCTGTTGTAGATCTCAAAATGCAAAAAGTTGGTGATTTTTATTTATTTTTTGCGTTTTATTTTTGAGTTATTATTTAAAATTGAATGATAAAAAATTAAAAAAAAAAGTAAAGGGCAGGTGTTGGCTACTGCCACCACTTGTCCCCATCACTTAGTGAGCGGACTGTCTGACGGGCCGGTGGCGTCAGGACGTGGTCTGACAGTGCATTGCATTTGTTTTGGTTATATCTATTCCAGGATTTAGGCGCTTTGCAGATATATATGGATGGAAGTTATATTTTATGCGTAGGACGAGGTGTGGATCCATGCGGATCTATATATGAATCGCGTGTTTGTGTCTGGTGAATCTGAATGTTTTACTCTAACATAGAAATAATGTGGATGAAAGTGAGTCATCATTCGCAAGGAACTACCTCTGGATTTCCAACTTCATATATGAAAATGACCTCTCAAACATTGAAATTGTGTGATTGCACCAAATATGCAAACCTTATGGTGATGTACCTTAAAGTAATTGATCGTTGGGTTACTTATCTTGTTCGAGGAACCATCACTCAATATTTTGTGCATTCATTGTATATATATGTTCTTTTCAAACAATATTATACATTGAGTTGATCGCCCAATACAAGAGCAAAATTTTAAACTTCTAAATAGTAATTATCACGGTAAAACTTTCTTTTTACCGCCGGTAATGATTAAAGTGCTTACAATACCACCCACTTGCTTATATGCATAAGTTAAATTTTAATAATATACTTATTTTAAACAAATAGTGTCGTCAAAGTGTTTATGGCAAAGTGCGGTAAAGAATACGTCTTGCGAGAAATGGGTGATTATTTTCTCCGTATAGAGAATGATTGAAATGTTATTAGAGAATTTATTGATTATAAATTAAGTTGTGCAATGTTAAATATTGTAATTGTGATATTGTATTTAAAAAAAACAAATAGTAATACTCATAAATTAATTTAAAGATTCCTAACACTTACTTTCTCTTCATTTAAAAATTGTAATAAACAAATAGTTTGTTGTGGGTATAAGAAATATAAATGTAAAATATAGGACTTTTGTTTAATTTTGGATAAATAAGGATAAATAAACTTTAATATCTTAGATTCGACTTGACAATGACGAGAAAAGAGAACTATATTCTCAAATGTATGTTTATAATCTCACGTGCAATAAGTGTTTTCATTTATTAAATATCATCTTGTTTAATTAGGACATTAAATTAAATGCGGATGTCTATATTCATGGTGTAGTGAACCTCGATTTTTCACTCACACCAATTTTGTATTTAAATTATGAACTTGTAGTTGAACATACTCAAAGTTGAAACTTACCTATGGCTATCATTACTTGTATACTACCAATTGATTTTATATTTACATATTTCAAGTTTTAATGTGTTATTCCTTTTTTCAAATGTCCCGAATTCATTTGAATCACGCATGTCTTAAATCTCAACGATTAAACATGTTAGTAAAAAAACTCACCCGTCATTATTTGCAATTCAGACAACCCACTATAAACAAGTGGGTCAAAGTTTTAGTACAAAATCAGTGCACATCCGCAAAGATCCCTAATATTCACAAGGTTCAAGTACTTGGACGGCAACATTACAAAGTTACTGGATCAAAGTACAAAATACTCAAAAGCCCCAAAACCCTTCCTACTCATCTCCCATACATCATCAATTCATCATCATCGGATCGGATTTCGTATCAGAAACCGGACAGTCGGAGAACCATGGGCGACTATGGCGATGCCATGATGCGCAGCCAAAACGCTGCTGTACAGGCGCGGACCAAGACTCAGAATCGCGCCAATGTCATGCAACTCAAATTGGTACACTCTCGCTTGCTTCTGGTTCAACTTGTTTTTTTCTACCATCTCCATTTCGGTTTGATTTACTTGATTAGCTTGCAGAATGAATTTCTAGATACTTTTTTTTTTCCTCTCAGTTCTGTTGTTTGGATTGTTGTGGATCTGTGTTTGGAGCTTAATGCATCATGTTAGCATCAATGCACCTGTTTATCCTATCTGTGAATTTTCTGGTTGAATGAAGAAGCCAGGTTTAGTTCAGCGGAATGGTTTCATTTAGTACTTATCTTTGCTGGAAATGAGTGGATCGTTTCGTTTTGACTGTGTGGAGTAGTCATAAATCAAACATATATGCTGAATGAATATGAAGGTAGTTCTGCCATTTCTGTTGATTAAACTGCTGTGATCTGTCGTTGGAGCTTATTGCGGTATATGTTAACAAATCATGTGTATCTTTGATATTTTTGTTTTGTTTGAATGAATAAGCTACGATTTAGTCTATTGGATTGCTGTAATGGGTGCTTGTTTGAACTGTGTGGGGGTAGTTACCAGTCGAGCATAACTTGATTTGACACAATTATGCAGATTGGTCAGAGTCATCCTACTGGATTGACAAATAATCTGCTGAAGTTGTTTGAGCCTCGTCCGCCTCTGGAGTACAAACCACCCCCAGCGGAAACCCCCTCCATATACAGGTTTGTGGTGAAAGACTTGCAATAACTTAATAAAATCTCTGAGCAGGTATCAGTTGTGTCATGTGTGCCACTTCCACATATATGCAATAACTTTTTTTTAATTATTTATTCTTGCAGGTATGGCACAACTTGTGAGTCGTTTTGCTGAACCTGGCGATCCTCAATATGCCCTTCCAGTGGATAAGGGCGAGACTCCGGTAAGTCTCTATTGAGTCTCAAAATCTTAGCATGACTTGATATTGCATTTAAGTTAGATCACCTTAATGATTCTAACCTGATTCTGCCCGGGCACTTTTACCGCACTCTATGCTACTAAAATAGACCAGCTTTTGCGAGACCATCTCGATCTCTCTGAGAGACGTGATCAACATCATACATTTAGTTACCAATGTTACTACATGTTTAGTAATGTAGGTCGGGTATATTAGACACATGATGTTTGTTTGAAACTTAACATGTGATGTTGATCCCATCTCTTGGGAGATGGTCTCTCGCAAAAGTCTGTATTTAATATTAGTTTACACTTTATGTTTTGCTAAACTCCGCAATACCAGTATGTTGTATTTAAATAGTTACAAGTTGGTGTTAGCTTTATATTTCATTTGAAGGCAAAATTCTTGCTAAATCTTTTGTCAGTTAGTTATACTTCCTTCGTCCCGTCCCATGTTTCCCATTTAGATCTGTGGTCAGCAAAATAATGAAAGTTGGAAGGTTTGCATGAGAAAATATTAAAAAAAAAAAGAAAGGGGGTTGTTAAAGTTTAAAATTTATTATTATTTAAAAAAAAAAAGGTAAAAAAAAGGGAAGTGGGTTGGTAAAGCGGTAAATATGAGTATATTGGGAGGTAGTAGTAAAGTGGGGCATAGGTTTAATTGCCAAAAATGGAAAGGGGAAGTTTTTTTGAGACAACAAAAAGGGCAAAATAGGAAATTTGGGGCGGACGGAGGAAGTAGTATGTTAGGAATTATGATTTACACATTAATTTCAATTTATATTATACTTTTGGAAGCATACTATTAAATATTTGATATGGATAAAATATCTATGTTGTGTAACTAATATTATGTGCTTCAAGGAGTTTTTTTTTTTTTTTTTTTGAGAAAGTGCTTCAAGGAGTTTCATGTTTCCTAATTTTGATGGATTTGCGCTCATGCTTCCATTCATGCTCACTGATTGAGTGGTACATATGTGGTGGTTTTCTATATAATAGTTACATATATGTATAAATACACCTTCAAAAACCGAATATTTTTTGCTATATTCCAAAATTCGTGTTCTTAGACCCCTCGACATCTACTGGTATTAGCAAACTGATTAAAAACTTTAGCTCTACTCTTTCATAGTAAGATTCCATCGATGTTGTATAACAATCTCTTCAACTAAGTTAAAGTGCTGCAATTTCCAAATCTTTCTGATAATAGTTTAGTGGATCCTATTATTCTCAGAGACTTTGTTCGTGGGATCTTTTACTGTTGTTATCTAAATAATTTTTCAATGTACATTTTTTCTAATGCTGGAACAACTGCTCAGTGGACATGCAGCTTATGTTGTTGGAATCTTGATGTATATAGGCACAGAGAAGAGCCAGGATTCATCAAATCAGACTGGAGCAGGGAGCCAAAAAGGTCGCAGAGGAGCTTGAGAAATGTAATTAAAGCCTTTCCGGTCTTCGACCTGCATTCTAAACTCAGATTTTCACAGCACCCTTTTCGTGCATGTCTGAAATGAAATTTCTTGCAGTTTCAAAAGACTTATCTTGTTACTCAAGTTCTAAGGCTAGAGGACCCCAATGAAACTTATTTAGGATGTAAACAAGCTGTGTTGTTTTATGCAGATGACCCAAATAACGACCCAAATGTTTCTGGAGACCCATACAAGACATTGTTTGTGGCTAGGCTTGTGAGTTGTCCCATATATTTTGTAATCCTTCTCTGGCTTATTTTTATCCTGCTTACAAGTTGACCTGTTTGATGTTTTCTTCTTGCAGAACTATGAGACAAATGAAAGCAGGATCAAAAGGGAATTTGAGGCTTACGGGCCTATCAAGCGGGTAGGTTATAGAGCACCCTTAGTGGGTCTCTGGTTATGTTATTGAATTCTGGTTTCGGTAAGAGGTTTCATAATTGCAGTCGTCCTTATGCCTCCTCCCCCACCCAAATACCCTATACCGTAACAAAAAAAGTGAGTAAAATATGCCCTGTTCCTGTTTTTCCCAATATCTTTTTAAGCTGCAAATCATAATTGACCAAGTTTTTTTTTTTTGTTGCTCTTGTAAATGTACACTCTTGAATTATTTTGTCTTAAGTGACACAATTCAATCCAAAAAATCCTGTTATAGGCATCATGAGTATATGCATAGCCTTTTAACTGGGTCCCCATAATCCCTTTCTTGTCATGGCCTCTTTGCTAATTGTAAATGATTGCATCTTTACCTGACAACCTTAGAATGATCTTTGGATATTCATTTATATGATAATTGATTTATTGTTGAATGAACTCCAACTTACCCAGGTACATATTTTGTCCAATTAATTTCACTAAAGGTGGCTTTGCTATTCCTTTCATATAACTTATGTTTTCTTAGAGTTAAATTTCTCTTTGAGAACTGGGATGGTGTTATAAGTTTCTAGGACGTCTCCAATCGTAGAGTGCACTATGTAAGTATCAGCAACGGTGAGACAGAAGTTCTTTTCTATTTTTTGGACTTGTTTTTATATTTCCTTTCACGAGTAACTACAAAAGACGGTGCTTATCAAACCATGGTGAGATCTATACTTTTGGCAGTTGTGATCCTTGTGCCTTTGTCCATTTAGTTCAAGCGACCTGGGTGGCAAGTTTTCCTGCACTGGGTAATTGGGGTTATATCATATATTTTTCGATTTTTTTACTTCTGGTATGCAATTCCTTTCTGCTAATAAATTCTACTTTTGGCTATAAAGGATTACCAAAACTTCTGCAACTCCGATGTTGTCTTGGTATTAATATTTTACTTGTAACCATTTCTTTGTTATTTAAACAAATATGCCTAGTAAGGGATGGTAGTGTACATGTCTACTGGTAATTTGCCCACCGTTTATGGGTTCGGTGGCGATGATGAGTCTTGCCTGGAAGCTCTATTATTGAAAGGTGAGCACGGCTAATTAGGCGTAGTGCCAGCCGTGCCTTAGGTTTTTATCATACTATTCAGTGCATTTAATGAAGACAGTTCTCGATATGCATTATCTACTATTGGGATTGTCCCATCCCTTTAATAGTAGCATACTGATGTGGTTCTCTGTTTCAGGTTCATTTGGTCACAGATAAAGAGTCAAACAAGCCTAGAGGTTATGCCTTCATTGAATACGTGCATACCCGAGATATGAAAGGTTTTCTCATATCTTCTGCTCTTAGTTCTTGCTCTATCTCCTTCCTTAGGTTTCCATAGAAGGCTATGATTCTTAGCTATAGTTGGGGAATATCTGTCATGCAGCTGCATAAGCAAGCAGATGGAAAAAGCTTGATAACAGGCGGTGGTAGTTGATGTTGGCGTGGTAGAACTGTCCCAAACTGGCGACCTCGCCCGACTTGGTGGTGGACTTGGAACAAGTCGTGTTGGTGGTGAAGAAGTTAACCAGAGGCCTTCAGGAAGGTAGTGTTCTTTGTTGCTACCTTGTTCAAATATTTTCTGTCAAGTTGTTGAAGTTCATATATTTCCCCAACTATGAGGCAACTATAATGTTCAAATTCCTGATCGGGTTAAAGTATCTTGAAGTTTGTCAAGTGTGGGTTCAACTTTCAATGTCTTGAGGTGTTTATGTCTTCGATTTGTTTATGCTTTATGAAATTCTGGGATGTTATATGCTAGAACTAGTTCAATTGAAATGTGAGTTGGAGATGGAGATGTCAGATGGGACTATTTAGTGATTCTTTCTGTGGTTGCTTCATTCCTTGTTATACACACTTATATTTACACCCAAAGTTTCCAATTTTTTTCCCATCAATCCTCTGTGTCTGCAAGCAAGCATTTTACTGAAAAAAATATTCGATTATCATTATCTTTTCACTCACAAGCAGGGCATCTTTCTTTTTGCCTTCATCTTGGAATCTATTCTGCACCTAGCATTACTGAGATGTGACATTTTGTTGATCACCTCTTGGAGTTTCGATCCCCTCCATATCAAGTAGTTAAACAACACACCTTAAATAGTCCATACAAGTAAATTGGTGTATAATGGTGATCAAGTGATTCTGCATATGGGATCATGGTTTCAGTTTCCTTACATTGCTGAGGCTGTCAGGGCAAAAACAAAACTGTTTTTCACTTGGTGCAATACTTACTACTTACTAGGTTCTAAGATTGTTTTATTTAAAAATTAAAAAAAATGGACTTCTAATTAACTTGAGTTACTTGTTACTACATGTTTAAAATTTATTATGGAGGAAAGACAGGATTACATATATATGATATTTTATATTTATTAAGTTCACTACAAATAAAATTCTTAATTGGTGTAAGATATATATGACTAAAATACATGAATATAACATTTGTTCCATGTGGGTAGAAAAAATATTTACAGTGATAATAACATTGTTTATGATAGTTATGGTGTTTTGGGTATAGCTAAAGCCACAGGTACCACTGATGTGGCTCTGCCACGGGAGGCATTTCACATGTTATTGAAATCAATGGAGAGTCCTTTTATGCTTAAAGTGGTTCGGACTCGTTTTCATATTCTGTTAACTTCAATGACTGAGTTTATTGTCTGTGTCTGGACATTAGAGCTTTTATGAGGTTTATGTACTTGGTTGCATTTCTATGATTTTAGAGATCGGCATTCTTTTTCTTTGTTCTTTACACAATTCACTTTCACATCGGTACTTTGAATCTATGGAATGTAATGTTAGATTGTCTGTTCATGTTATAGGGAACAATCACAGCCTGGTGGGGCATCTCGGTCAGAGGAGCCAAAGGTTCGAGATGAACAAGACAGGTAACATAACATCTTTGTGGATGATTTCTCTCTGCTCTTGCATATACATTTTTGCTGCAGTGCATGATGATTGTCTTGAATCTTGATCTTGGCTATTTGTGTGTATCTTTTATGGTCATTTTTTCTGGATTTTATTACTTATCAGTTATCCTTAGTCAGAAAAGGATTGCTGGGCGGTTCTAATGCTTTTGCAGAAATTTGAAGTTTTGAGCTCGACAACTTGAGATAAAAGCAGTTGGAATAAAAGGAGATGGTGTTTTAGAAATATATTCAGAAGTTCAATTCTGGTGTTTGCAAACTGCTTTTCTGAAAATAGGATGTAAAGGTTAGATATCTATATAGCTTTATTAATGCTGAAAAAAATAAAAAGAAAAAAAATAAAGAACAGGAAAAAAAACATCGGTGAAGGCTCTTGGAGAGCGACATAATTTATAGTGATAAAATCTGTCCATATCATTACAAGCGAGCCTTGTTATTAAGCAACTCAACCTGTGTGTTTGCTTGTGCTTAGAGGAGTTATAAAACTTCATATAGGAAATGGCTCTGCACATCGGAAAAAGGGCTGAACTGCTTGTTCTTAGAGTTGGAAGTCTTTATTATGTCATCTGAGTTTGCCTGATGTTATCTTAGCTTTAAAATTCAAAAAAGTGCTCAAACAAAGAATTAGAAACGCTAGTGGCAAGGTAGCTTTGATATTAGAATCTGACAGTCACTTGGACAGGGAGAAATCTCGTGAAAGGGAAGGGATAAAGAGAGAGAGAAAATCTCATGGCGCTCTCATGACAGGCCAAGGGATCGTGAGCATAGAGAAGATCGCCACCACAGAGACCGTGACCGAAATAGAGACCGTGAGAAAGATCGAGACCGAACACGTGACCGTGAGAGAGACCGAACACGTGACCGAGATCGAGGGCGTGATCGTGGCGGGATCGCGATAGGGACCGTGGCAGGGATCGTCATCGTGAGAGGGACAGACATAGAGAAAGAGATCATAACGTTGCGGATGACCATGATGGTAGGGTATCTCGTGAAAGAGACAGAAAACAGCAGTGCTGATGTAGAAGATATCCACGGGCTGCCTGGCGGGCTGGCGTGGGCATCGGGAGACTGAACATGGACATGGGGACTATGACTATTATGAAAAACAAGGTCAGGGAGAATGACGATCAAGATGGTGGTAATGACAGGTATAGAGAATCTCAGCGCGGCAATGATCGCTATGAGCAAATGGATGAGGATGGCTATGGTTATGATCGAGCTGCATCTGAGCCGCAAGATAGAGACTACCGACGTTCAGACAGGTCACTTTCGTGAATATCATGAGTACTAGACCTGTACACCAGATCTAACGCTAAGCTCGGAAATGGAAGTTTGGTTGAAGCAAGCTTGAGTTCTGGTGGAATAGCATCTGAAATGTAATCAATCTTTTGTACTCATCCTTTTGTTTCGAACCCTGTATTTGATAGGGAATTCCCCTGAATAATCGTTTTTGCTTTTCTGTTAAGTTGGCATCTTGAAAAGCACATTGCTGCTCCCTGCGTCTGTGCAGTTTTATCTTTTGAGATGCACCTTTTTGTAACTGAATGTGGAATCTGTTGTTTGGATCGAGTTTTCTGGTACTATTTGCAGTTTCAGGTTTCTGATGTGTTGTTTGATGTCATGGTGTTCGACTAGTGTGTTCGATGATCCCACTTTCTCCGTACTAGCTTAGTGAGGCTCCTCTATCCTTTTTCTTTGGTGTGAATATGAATCAGATAGTCTCCTAGGTGTTGAGCAATTTTCCATCAGTCAGCCAATTTTGACCTAAAATTACTCTCATTATTCTCCTGGTCAATGTATTAAAACCGGACGGAAATTTTAAGGAAAATGGTTGGTTAGGCAGAATGGACCGCTTGGGTTTGAACCGGTGAAACCGCCAATTTTACAAACCACTGAACCAGTTGACCGCATATAGACCGATGTTCTAATACTTTAATTAAAATTTTAATTAAAATGTTGAATGTAAATTAAACCTAAATCTACTGTATAATAA
The DNA here is from genome assembly GCA_026545765.1 of Plantago major. Taxonomy (NCBI): domain Eukaryota; kingdom Viridiplantae; phylum Streptophyta; class Magnoliopsida; order Lamiales; family Plantaginaceae; genus Plantago; species Plantago major. The sequence continues at coordinate 103,750,309 of CM048840.1, forward strand.
GATGAAATAGCTTCCACTTGAAGACAACTTATTTATGTTAGTTGAGTGTATTATTTTGATATAAGTAGTACTCCCTTCATTTCAGAGAAAGTGTTACAACTTTTCGTTTCCGGCGTTTCATTAAAAGTGTTACAATTTTCATTTATGGAACTTAGTTAAATAATAAAACTCCTACCTTTCACTTTATTACAATATGCCACTGGTTAATCTCTAATAATCGGGGGCCATACTTTCTACTTTTTCTTAAAATTGGTGCAAATCCAAATTGTAACACTTTCTCTGAAATGGAGAGTATTTAATAAAATCTTTCTTATAACATATTTTCAACATTTTCCAAGGTCATCAATTTCCTTCATCAATGAAATAGAAGAATTATAGACTTTATGTTTTTGAAAATTCATTCTTTATGGACTAGTTACAATTACATTTGTTTGACTTGCGGTATTTGAATCGTTAAAAATTAATATGCACATCATTTTTTGAAAGAATTTATAAACCTAAGTTTTAAACAAATTTTATTTATTAGTGGTTTAGTTATATGCATTTTCTAATGATATGCTATTTTTATAATTGTTCAATATGTCACATAGTATTATTTATAAACTTTTACTCCCTCCTAATTTTAAGATAAAAAGTTTGACTTTTCACACAAATTAAGACAACTTTTTTCTTCATTAGTATTGATAATAAAAGATAAAAAACTAAAAAGTTGATCTCTCTCACAAATAAATCTACCTTTGTAAGACTCTTTAAATTTTTATAGAGTTTACACAAAATAAATGAACAATAAAATGAAGTGGTTGTGTGCATATAGAATTATCGAAAAAGGAATGAGGATATAGAATCTCCTAAATTTTCATATTAAATATATATAAATTCAAACATCTATAAAAGTGGGTGGAAGTATATATTTGTGACTGCATAACGGGTCAATCACCGGTTTGACCGGTTGAACCGACTGAACCATCATTTTTAGGTTGTCCGGTTCGATGGTCGGTCCGATTTTTCGTACACTGCTTCTGGTCACACCTCCATATTCTACGTGGAGCGAATTTTTGTGTTTTATTTGGATTCTTAACTTCACAGAACTTGCTCGCTCATTCTCTGACATGATTCCTTATTTATCTGAATCTTTTCTTAGAAGGCTGAAGTGAAATTTTCCTGCATTTTGGTGCACTTAATCAAATTATACTACTAATGTGATTTACATTCGCTTAGAAAAACAAACTTTTCCACCAAACTTGCTAGTGATTATAATTTGTAGTATCAATGGAAAAAAAAAAAAAAGTAGTGTCACTGTCACAGATGGAAGTATATCTTTGTTTTCTCCAGATAATCCAATAGCTAATTCTTAAACTCATACTTTCCTTTCTACCATATTTTTGTTGTTTTATCCATCGAAACGTATAGCGACATTCCACAAAGATCAACAATATACCCATCATAGCCCTATGTTAATTATTCTGGATTATGAAAGATTACAAAGTGGATGTTCATAGATACCGGATCAGTTATGGAATAATTTTCACCAAAATAAGAAAGATGCAATATAATCAATTTGTTTGGTAAATATTAATAAAACTGGTTGCCCTTTTGACTATTATAGTTATATGTTTTACAGTGTATATATATAATTATATATATAAGTGAACAATATTTATTTGAGTGGTGCGATTGAATCTTAATTTAAGTTAAATTGTCTCATTTGTAATATATCGTAAATTAAACTTTAATTACAAAAAACCAACATGGCTTCTAATTAAATTACAAGCCTAATTCCTCCTAACAAAATCGGTTCATCATTAACAAAATTCAATATGTCTTCTTCAATTAAATTCAAGATATAATTCAAACACAACAAAACCAATTCACATTAAAAAAACAAAGATCATCAATCTTCCTACTGAATGTTCTCCAATTAAATTTAACAAGATCAATTTGCATTAACCCGAACTCTAATTCAACTAAAAAAAAAAAAATTATAAGAAGCAACGATATTACTTATCTTCGTATAAATATTCATTATTTGTAATCGTTAGGCCACGATAACACGTCTGGCGTGTTCTAATATTCTAGTAACAAAACAAGCGATAATTAAATAAATAGATGATAAGCTCATTGATACTCTAGGTGACGTGTAGATGATAATTCACTTTACTTTTTCATAACCTAAGTAAGATAGATATATATATTCAAATAATTCAATTTTTTTTCGAAGAATTTAAAATGTTATTAAGAAGATCAGAGCATAAGTAATGCTAATGACAACAACTCAAAAGTACATCAACCTCAATATTTACATAGATTAGAAAATGTACCAAGACTCCATAACGTCTAAACCTCCTAAACCATAACAACCAAAATGAGTAGTCACATGACTCAGAAAATTGTTTCCAATCCTAACCCTGAAAACGTGAAAACAAGGAAAAAGTATTCCCCGAAACGACACTCACGGATGTCCAAGGCGAATGAGCTTACGCCGTCGTTTAGTATGTCATGGCACAAGCTAAGCCAATAGTTAGGGGTGTGAAACCGAACCAGCAGGGAATACTAACGTCGAAGCGAAAAAAAACCAGCGTTAGTGATGTCCCATTGAGGCATCCAAAGGGACTCGGATAACCCATAAGAGTGCACAGGCAATAATTCCATCACTCCCAGTCACAAAAGTAGGAAAAAAGTAACAGTTAAACCACCAAAATCAATCTGCAATAACCAGTCCAACATCACATCTCCAAATCGCAAGGCAGCAGGCGCATATCATCAGAACCAAAATCATCAACTTATTAGTAACATTTATTAACCAGACTTACTATAATCAATAATTAAACTGGTGAAAATTTAGTTCATCAACTTATTAACAAGACTTACTAAAGTGGGAGTACCTACCACTCCCCGTGCTGCGAGCCTCTGAGCTGGGAGACCTGGGTAGTTGTGACTACTCGGATTTTGGCCACATTTTGGTTTGGTCGCGTTAAATGATGTGTTTTTATATGTACCACTACAATATGACTTTTATTATCGATTAAGAATTATGTTATGTAACTTACATGCTCTTTTTCCATCTCACGGTGGTCTTATATGGTGAGCACTAAGAAACAAATTTAATCTCAAAGAACCATAACTAATTATCTATTCAACTCGTAATTTATACACTTATATCCACTCAAATCTCATCGTCAAACAATTATTCTCGATACATATTTGATATTTCCCAACAAAATCACATTATTTTATGTAATTATTTGAGAAGTTGACTTTATCATTTCGTATCAAAATGATACCTGATCAATTACAGGTCCAACTATTATAGTGTATCTGTTTGATTCGCAATACCTAAAAGGAAATGTTTGAATCACATGAGTTTAAATTCAAGAGAGTTATCATCATCTAGCTTATAGCATGAATTTATATCAAAAGTAGTTTTCGAATTTTGTTTTGGCGCTTAATGACAATGAGATATTTTGCTAGTGCATGCCACATATATCTGATTGTCCAGTAAGCGACACATATTACAATACATGCGTATCATTAGGTTCCATAGTTACGTCAGCAACCCTAAACTCAAAATATCGTGTGACTAATTATAAATTGTACACAATCTATTATTTTTTTTAAAGATTACTGAATAATATCATCATAAAAATAACTTTTTACATACAATGGAGTAGGTAAAAGTGAAATTTACCCTGCAATTGCATATTAAAGATATAAATTAAGTGTGACTATTAAACAAATTGTCTTCACGAAGAGTTCAACATCATATGTTTTTGAAATATGAAAAATTATGTTTATATAGCTTCAAACATACCGCTTAATATACGCACTATCCTTGCATAAGCAAGCTTGGCGTTTATAATTAAATGAATGATGTTAATATCTAGCAAATATACATATCTTCAAAAACTTTTATTATAGAAAACACAATAATGGCCCTAACTGATAATAAGAAACTTGGGCAATGACCACACACGAAAGCTAATCATATTAGATTAGATTATTAGGCAATAGACAACGTAAATTCCTAAATCAGCCAAAATAAACTACAAACATTAAACTCTATCAATTAGTACACATAAATAACCCATTTTGTCCTAACATGTCGTCTCACCATCTATATAAACATGATAATTTCATTCACTTCAAATCACCAAAACATATTAGCTTTCAACCCAAACAAGTTCAACAATGGCATCTCCATCTACCAAACCAATCACTTCTATCTTCTTCACTATTTGCCTCACACTTTCATCTGCCAATGCTGGCAAAATCTCAATCTACTGGGGCCAAACGGAACGAAGGCTCGTTGGCGCAAACTTGTGCCACCGTAACTCGCCTTCGTAAACATAGCGTTCCTCCCATATTTGGCAATGGCCAAACTCCCATGATCAATCTAGCGGTCACTGCGATCCTTATACCAAAGGATCATGCAGCGTTTCAGCTCCGAGATCAAATCCTGCCAATCTAAAGGCATCAAAGTCATGCTCTCGATTGGAGGAGGAGTAGCTACTACCTCTAGATCCTCAGGCGATGCCAGGTAACTTGTTCACTAGCTTTATTTATACTAAAAGATTTAAGATAACAGTAACACAAAATCTCATTTGTTCATTATGTCTCCATCACTCCATCTCTAATTACATATAACTTCATCAAATAACCATATCTTTTTTGTTCTGCAATACAGGAAGGTAGCGACCTACCTATGGAACAATTTCTTAGGCGGAAAGTCACCTAATCGTCCATTAGGCAATGCTGTCCTAGATGGAATAGACTTCGACATTGAAGGAGGGACTAATTTGTATTGGGATGACTTAGCAACCTACCTTTCCAACTATGGAAAGCGCGGTAAGAAAGTGTACTTGACCGCAGCCCCACAATGTCCGTTCCCTGATTACTATATCGGAAAAGCACTCAAAACAGGGCTTTTCGACTATGTTTGGGTGCAGTTTTACAACAATCCGCCATGCCAGTACTCGTCAGGGGCTAAGAGCTTCGAGGATGCTTGGAAGCAGTGGAATTCGATTCCAGCAGGCAAGATTTTTCTTGGACTACCGGCTTCAGCAGGCGCTGCAGGGACCGGTTTTGTCTCTGCAGGTGATCTGACTTCGAAAGTTCTGCCGAAGATTAAAGGGTCGGCTAAATATGGAGGTGTGATGCTGTGGGATAAGTTTCATGACACCGGATACAGTTCCTCAATCAAAAGCCATGTTTGATTCATTGTTCATTAGTACTTGTCCAGTTCATATGCTGTGTGTACATTTTGTGCAATAAAGTGTACTCATTATGAGTATCAACAAGTGAATAAAAGTTTCAACGAATCCCTCGTTTGTTCTTATATTAAAAAAACACCAAGTTTTGCGATAGATCATATATATCCTGCCTCTCTAGGGATGAGAACATTGTTGATATTAATTATTAAATATACAAACTTTCGTTAGACTCGTTTATCTATCGAAAGGTTCCGTTGCTGCAAAGTAATGGTGAGGTAAAATTTGAACTAGAAAAGTTCATCCGTCTCTCAGTCTCGGATCAAACGAACATGGGTCCTGTTGCCACGAATCGAAGGTAAGGTAAAAAAAAAAAAGTTCCGTTGCCAGGAATCGAACATGGGTCCTGTTGCCATGAATCGAAGGTAAGGTAAGGTAAGGTCAGAAAAAAAAGTTCCGTTGCCGGGAATCGAACCCGGGTCGCCTGGGTGAAAGCCAGATATCCTAACCGCTGGACGACAACGGATTGTTGAGTATGGAATCTGACAATTGTTATAATTTCATTATTGTATGGGATATATGGAAAGCCTGTAAAGCTCAACTCGAGCTTAATTTCAAGAACAGAAGAGCTTCCGGGATTTGCGAATTCAGCAGCAGATTTACTCGAAAAACAATGATAAGGAAATATTATTCGGGAATTAATACAAACGACTAGATTTCACATATATCTGAATTCGAACTTTTAGATGAAATTGAATTTAATCAAATATAATCAGAACAAGAACACAAGAATAAAACTTCGTAATGTAGTGTGCAGATTGCAAGATATATCGAAACAATGATATTATTATTACTAGAACTGATCATCAATCATCAACATATTAAAATTTCTAAACAAATCAAGAACAACCATTAACATGATGTGTTCAAATTCTCTCTGGAACAAAACTCAGAAACACATATCTAATACAAATTCGAGCTTTTCAATGTTTCTTTTTGCCTGCGGAACGAACATGGCGCCTCTTAATACTCCTCTTGGTCTTCTCGGCTTTCTGATAATACGCTTCTTCTACATCAATGTCTTCGTTTTGTTTCTTGATGAGAACATGATGATGATGATTCTTAGTCTGAGAATCAGTGGTACTCACGACAACCTTGTTTAAGTTCCGCTCCTCTTGGCGAAGATGATCATGATTTTTCTGCGTTTCTTGTACTAATTCTTTCTTATCCTGAGAATCAGTGGTACTCATGACAACCTTGTTTAAGTTCTGCGCCTCCTCTCGAAGATGATCATGTTTTTTCTGAGAAGCTGATGTCACAATCTTCTTCAACTTGGGGAGCATCACTGCATCGAACTCCATTAACTTCCTCACGGACTGCTCAAAACTATGATCGTAGTAGCTTTGTGCCATCTGTTGGTGATCATGATAGGAATCGGCCTGCAAGTATTGATGATCATCGAGATGTGGCAAGACGACTACGTCAGATGGAAGAAATCTGTTCCCAGGATCTTGAATCCTCTGCTGCTGATGGAACGCTTCTTGATGGTGATGATACGGCTGCTGCATCTGAAAGGATTGGCGCTGGTAGTAGTTTTGATGAACATGACGATCTGGCAAGACGTGTGCGTCAGGTAGAAGAATTCTGTTCCTGGAATCTTCAATCCTCTTCTGGGGATAGAACTGGTCCTGCAAGTACTGCTGGAAACCGGAGATCTGAGGCTTCTCGTTTGAATCACCATGTTTTTTCTCCGTTTCTTGAACTAATTCTTTCTTAGAAGCTGATGTCACAATCTTGTTCAACTGCGGGAGCATCATTGCATCGAACTCCATTAACTTCCTCACGGACTCCTCGAAACCATGATTGTAGTAGTTTTGATGAACATGACGATCTGGCAAGGCGTCTACACCGGATAGAAGAAATCTGTTCCTGGAATCTTGAATCCTCGGCTGCTGATGGAACGTTTCGTGATGGTGATGATAATACGGCTGCGGCATCTGCAAGTACTGGCCATGGTAGTAAGAAGGAACCATTGTTGTTGCAAGAACGATGATCAAGAGCTAACAGTTTGTTTCTTGTTTTCTGTGTTTGGAGATGAATGAAGATTTTGGAAAGAAATAACATCTATATAGCTAGCCAACACAGTTTAACATACCTTATTTAAAATTTAAGTGGGCTGTTTTCAGGTAATTTAGTTTACTTCGAACTCCCAAATTAATCTTCTTACCATATATAATTTCATGATTATCATGTACCGCAATTTCACTTTCCATAAATATTAAACTTGCCATAATACTACTTTCTTTGCTTGTGTGTGAAGCAACAATAAAAATTGGTTTCCTGCAGATATTTAACAGTTTATTTCTTGATACTTTGATAGGATTTATTCTATGAATATATTGAAACGATATTTATAAATTCGATATTGTATGGGTGCTACATACGAATCTCTAAATGGTAAAGCCTGTAAAACTCGAGCTTAATTTCAAGAATAGAAGAGCTCGGGTATTTGCAAATTCAGCAGCAGATTTACTCGAAAAGCAATGATAAGGAAATATTATTAGAATTAATACTGAGTGGATTTCACACATCTATACAGATTCGAACTTTAAGATATGAGATGGAATTTAATCAGAACAAGAACAAGAATAAAACTTCTTAATATAGCGTGCAGATTTACTCAAAAAACAATGATAAGGAAATATTACTCGGAAATTAATACAAATGACTAAATTTCACACATCTATACAAATTCGAACTTTAAGATGAGATGGAATTTGATCAAATTTAATCAAATATAATCAGAACAAGAACAAGAATAAAACATCGTAATGTAGCGTCAGATTGCAAAATATATTGAAACAATGATATTATTATTACTAGAACTGATCATCAATCGTCAACATATTTCAAATTTCTAAACAAATCAAGAACCAACATTAACATGTGATGTGTTCAAATTCTCTCTGGAACAAAACTCAGAAACACACATCTATACAAATTCTAGCTTTTCAATGTTTCTTCTTGGCTGCGGAACGAACATGGCGCCTCTTAATACTCCTCTTGGTCTTCTCGGCTTTCTGATAATACACTTCTTCTACGTCAATGTCTTCTTTTTGTTTCTTGATGAGAACATGATGATGATGATGATTCTTAGTCTGAGAATCGGTGGTACTCATGACAACCTTGTTCAAGTTCTGCGCCTCCTCTCGAAGATGATCCTGTTTTTCCTTCGTTTCTTGTACTAATTCTTTCTGAGAAGCTGATGTCACAATCTTCTTCAACCCGGAGCATCACTGCATCGAACTCCATTAACTTCCTCACGGACTGCTCAAAACTATGATCGTAGTAGCTTTGTGCCATCTGTTGGTGATCATGATAGGAATCGGCTTGCAAGTATTGATGATCATCGAGATGTGGCAAGACTACGTGATCCTGAATCCTCTGCTGCTGATGGAACGCTTGATGATACGCCTGCTGCAACTGCAAGGATTGGTGATGGTAGTAGTTTTGATGAACATGACGATCTGGCAAGACGTGTGCGTCAGGTAGAAGAACTCCGTTCCTGGAATCTTGAATCCTATTCTGAGGATAGAACTGGTCCTGCAAGTACTGCTGGAAACCGGAGATCTGAGGCTTCGTCGAATCACCATGTTTTTTCTCCGTTTCTTGAACTAATTCTTTGTTATAAGCTGATGTCACAATCTTGTTCAGCTGCGGGAGCATCATTGCATCGAAATCCATTAACTTCCTCACGGACTCCTCGAAACCATGATTGTAGTAGTTTTCATGAACATGACGATCTGGCAAGGCGTCTCGCGGATAGAAGAAATCTGTTCCTGGAATCTTGAACCCTCGGCTGCTGATGGAACGCTTCGTGATGGTGATTGTGATACGACGGCATCTGCAAGTATTGGCCATGGTAGTAGTTTTGATGAACATGACGATATGGCAAGATGACTGCGTCAGGACCATAAGAAGGAACCATTGTTGTTGCAAGAACGATGATCAAGAGCTAACAGTCTGTTTCTTGTTTTCTGTGTTTGGAGATGAATCAAGATTGGAATGAAATAACAGCTATATATACAGTGTTTGATAGCTCGCCAACACTGTTTAACATACCTTATTTAAAATTTAATTGGGCTGTTTTTAGGTAACTTAAGTTGGGCTAACTTAGTTCACTTCAAACTCCCAAATTAATCTTTCTTGCCATATATAATTTCATGTTATCATGTACCCCAATTTCACTTTCCATAAATATTGAACTTGCAATAATAGTAAGTAAAACCTTTATAAATTAATAATCTTTGGGCGAGATATTTTATTAATTTAGCGAGATATTATATCGATAAATTAATAATTTATTAATTTAAAAGATTTCGCGTATGACCTTTAAATTTTCAAGTCCATGCGATTTGGGATAATTAGAGCCTTTAAAATGTACTTCATAAAAGGTTTTACCGTAAGATTTTGGAAGGTTATGAGTTGGACATTTCTTCTCGGAAAAGATTAATGTTTTAGATGCTATCAATTTGGTGGTAATAAACTTGGAAAGTAAATGTGCAAGTGCAACAAGAGGCCATAGCAAATTGCTTTCGACCTTTGCAAAATTCGTTCGTGAATCAAGCTGGTTCAAGTGATTTAAGCGATGCAAATTACGGAGAAGACATTCGTGAGCTTGAGAACTTGATTACGGGTATGCATTATCGGCACAAAATGAATGTGAATCACTTGCTAGATTATCTGGTGAAAATAATGAATATTACGAAGTTCAAAGCATTGAAGAAATTGTGGTGGATATCATTCAAAATCCGTCGATGATGAAGTGAGGATGATTGAATAGCTTTGGGCGGTCACTCGAAAAGAAGCATTGCAAGCTGCAACAACTCTTCACAATTTTTTGTTGCAATACGAGAAGACAACGCCCCAACTCTTTAGTGTAATTGGGAGATTTATAGATGAACTCAATATAGATTTGAAGTTCAACAAAAAAATAAATGACTATAAATTCACTTTTTACTAAACAATCTTAGAATTTTGAAGTGCATCAATTCAAAAAAATTAATATCTTATTATTTTATTAATTGGGGTCCAATTTATCTTTGATAAAGTTGGGGCTGAATAATTATTAATTTTATCGAGGTTATTAATTTATCGAGTATTAATTTATAGAGATTCTTTTGTTTGCACAGACAGCAACAATAAAAATTTGTTTCCAGATATTTATAACTACGTCCCTCTAAAACTACTTTATTTTTAAAGAAGGTGATGTTTCTCTTGCTCTAAAATAATGACATGGGATTAAAATCTTGTGTTGAATTATTATTTAGATTATATTTTGTGAAAATTTGAATGCTTTTAATATTATAGTAGATGTAAATATTGAAAAAATGAAAACGGAAGCCTTAACCGGGACGTCAAAAAATGTAAATGAAAAGTTTCGGACCGGAGTAAGGATAGTAGTACTCACTTTTCCGAGTTATAACTAATCCCCTATTTTGTCCCCCGCAGTAAGGTATTTATACTTCGATTCTGGGTATTATGAATCTTCTATGAATGAGATGGAAGGAGCTTGGTTGTCTTACACCATCTGGTGAATTATTATTTTATTATATATCTCAAAATATCTAAACCTGATGGCCCAATATTGAATAAACGAGTATCTCCTCTAGATGGAAGAAGATTCTCTTTTTAGCAAAAGCAGCTCTCCGGGGTCGAGTCGATTCCTTCGTATTTATAGAGATAGGGGACATAATTCACCTGGATATAGTAAGTCTCGACACATAAGGGCTCTAACCATATTTCGACTTGTGACCCCTCTCGCAGTAGAAGAACAGGTAATCACTATTTTTACCGGAACGGCCCTTTTATGGCAGATATCGGGACAACTGACTCCTTTTGCGAGAAGTTCCCTGGGACGTCGTTACAGAGGGTGACTAAAATGCTGATAGATAATCACTACTGTTACAAAAACATTTATGGGAACATATACGTCTCTGTGTTTGTATTTTTATACCCAAAAGGAAAATGGAGGCGCATTACACTCGAAAAGCAACTTTGTTTATGAACGAGAACTTTTGAGGTGAAACTTTCTGATTCTGGAAAAACTAAAAAAAAAAAAAAGACCCTTGTAAAACAGACTAGATAGAAAACTTTAGCTAGTTTACAATGCCAGTTCACTTGTGCAGAAACTTTGAAGAAGAAGAAAAACATCTGGATTTAAAATCCCATCTTCCAAAATCCAATATCCGAAATGACAAAAAAAGACCTCATCACAACATGGAACATTCAAAGACTGCCCGGAGAGGCGGAATATTCGCACTCTTCACAGAGTCAGGGTCAGATGAAAATATAAAACAACATCCTGCTACAACATACTGTATGTTCTTATTTCAAAAAAGAGTGACTAAAAATGAGGCAAATTAGCTGCAATGAGACCTCCAAGTTACACTTCAATCTGCCGCACATTCTCAATTTCTGCCCGTTACATCTCCACTACCATAGGTGCTCTCTGCGATACTCACGGACAATCACAGGAACACTTGTAGGCGGGATCTACATAAATAACAGAAATCATTAATTAAAACAAAATCAGAAGCACTTGCTCACAAGAGAAATGAATGTCAGTCAGAATGGCCTTAGTTTCGAAGTCCCACTACATTAAACTTACATGAAGCTTTGAAATTGCATATATTTATTTATTTAGTTGCGAACATTGAGTACGGAGAAAACATGAACAGGTGGAATCAGTAAGAATGCAATAGAAATTTACTCATGAATTTTCATGGGCAATAAACTAGTGAATGGTGATCACAGCTTTGAAATGTTGGGGGTACACATTGTAACCTTGTCATGACTTACCATGCCATAGTCTGTTATGATCATCGATATATAATCTGCAGGAGTCACATCATAACTGAAACAATGAAAAAGTAAAAAGTCAGCATGGTATCAGGCATCTAAAATATTATAAGCTGACACCCAATTATCCTTACATCAAGTTCAAGAGTTGGAGATTCTCGCTGTTTGCCCAGTCCTCCAATGAATTGATTTCTTTACGACCAGAAACCTTTGAGATAGCATTAGGATCACCTGCAATGAAATGTGATTGCAACTAGAAAATTTAGGAGGAAACTCAGTTTTTTTCCATTAACAAAATCTGATAAAAGGAAACTATCAGTTTCTTTCCAATAACAAAATTTGATAAAAGAAACCATCAGTTTCTTCCATTAACAAAATTTGATATAAAGAAATTATCTTACCAAGTTCATTAGAGCAGATTGAATCAAGTTGGACCCTTTCATGAAACTTGTAAGCTTCACAGCATATCAAAACTGGAACTTGGAACTGATGGGCAACCATGGCAACACATGCAGTGCCAACCCTTGAGTAAACTGTTCCATTAGACAGAACTGAAGATGCACCAAGGAGTACTCGTGACTTCATGCATAATATAAGAAATGGCATTTATATGAGTGTAGGTGCAGCTAATACCCTTCCCCACAAGCCTCCTAAGCAACTTTTGGCCCTCCAGCTTTGGGCGTGAATCCACTATCACAACCCGAAATTTCTTACCAAGTTCATGAGCATGCAAAAATATCATTTCAACAGCAGATGACGATGAGTGAGTCAGAAGGACATCACCATCCCTAATTTTGGTCACGGCATGGTTCACTATAACTTTATCTGCTAAAATGATCTTTTCCTCAATAAACTGGTCAATATCAGATATAAGACTCGCTTTTGCCTCAGACTCAGAGAGGTTCAAAGACAATTTGGAAATCCGAGATTTTAGATATCTAATTGCATTTCCCATGCTAATTGACATGGGTCTGCACCCAATCAGAAAAGAGACATAACCATTTATTTTTGTTGTCAAGTCCCTGATCAGGGCTTTTTCTGGTGGTGTTTTATAATCTTTGATTGACTCTTGAAATGCTTGGAGCATAGCAATACAACGGGCATTGCCACCAGATATATCTCCAGCTAGATATCTTAGTCCAACCTGATGTGCATGAACTTGTGAGAAAGATATTATTTCGCTCTTAGGTGTTAGAGAGCAAAAGGAGTAAATTAGTGCATGAGTAGCAATTTTACCTTGTAGACAGAAGGATGAACGGTATCGACTTGAAAAAACTTTGATTCTAGGTCAGGAAGTTGAGTTCCATGTTCATACTGGGGCAAGTGCCTGAAAAGTTCAACTCTGTTCCTAGCTTCAGTTTGTTTCACTACTGATCGCTTCTTTGCCTTCTCAACTCTATTTGCATCATCAAACTGCATTCGAGGATGAGGTGCCTCTTTCTTCCTATCTTTATCTGGTTGGCGATCACCACCTTTTTTCTCATAAGCTGCAACCGAGGAGCTGTCTTTTTTCTGTGAAACTGCTTTTGAGGGCTTCACAGAATTTGCCACCGAAGCTGCAGCAGATGCCTTACTTCCTTCACCTAGAAACACCTGAAGTTGTCAGAAATCTAATGATGACTAAAATAACAGACATCCTATGTATTTCTGCTAAAGTACAAACTGAACCCAGAATCACACAAAACAGTGTGGATGATGATAGAAGAAATAAATCATAGTACTTCTTAAGCACAAAGACCATGTATCAGTTATATCCGTTAATGGATAAAAACAAAATGAACATGAACAAACAAGAAACGTTTTTTTTTTTTTTCATCTTTGAGTCTATAATTGAATCAATTTGTTCAATCATGCATCAAACCTTCCCACTAGAGTAGCATAAATAGAAACCTCATGAATAAGAAGAAACAAGAGAACTAAACGATGGAGCCTTCCATTCCATAAACGTATATCTGTCATTTCTCCTATGGTAACTGTCTACAAAATCTAAGCTGCCGACAGGAAAAACACGTGTCTAAGAAAAACGTGGAATATAACAGAACAGCATATACCAAATAAGGCTGTCAATTCTATATATAACGTCAATCATATAGCCTGATCCAATAAACTAAAACCAAACTTTTAAATAAAGGGCCCTACTAAAGAAACGCCAAGCCTCGATAGCACATAAAATAAACCAACATGAACACGACAAAAAAATGTCTTAAGACGCCACAAAAGTCAAGATATTCCATTCATGAAGACATAATTTTGCAGGTACCGACAAGTCACCGGCAAGACTAAAGTTAATCATCTGAACATCTATTTCAAACTACAATAACTACCATCACCCCCACAATCAGAAACCACAACATATACATTCACATCTAGATGAAATCAACCAAGAAACTACATTAGCTAAGACATAAATTCGCATGTAAACGACAAGTCACATGGACAAGACTAACGCAAATCCCCAGCCAGCTATTCTCAATTCAAATAACTATCAGCGCCTCCACAAAGAGAAAAAAACGTCATATACATTCACACATGACGACAAGATTCAAGAAACTCCATTAGCCAAGGCAAAAAATGCTAATAAACGACAATGCAAATCACCTGGCCAGATATTCTAAACTCCACCAACTAACATAGCTTCTACAAACAGAACTAGAAGTCTAACATATAGATTCACACGTAAGATAACAACAGTCATTTAAACTCCATAGTCCATACCCGGACATAAATTCACACATAAACGACAATTCATAAGGATAAGACTAAAGCTAATTGGCTAGCTATTCTAAACAAACTACCACAAATAGAAACAACATATACATTCCCAGCCAAAATCAATCAACAAGCAGTACACGATGTTCACCTCTAGAAGCAGCCTTCGCAGCACGCTGTGCCTCCTGCATTGCCCTTCTTCGCCGCCTTCGACTTCTCCTTCACTGACTTACCACCACCTGATTGCTTAAGTTCCTTATTAGCTTCCACCGCCCCACCTGTTCCTCAATTCAATCAAATTCCAAAACCTAATCAACACTCATTCAAACGTAATTAACAGAAAAAAGCAGCTAAAATCGAAGCAAGCAAGTTAGTCCACTACACTGTTCTGCTTCGCAGCAGCCGCAATATCGAAACCGCCAGCTGGCAATGACATGGCGAACTTTCCAGAACCACCACTACCACCAACACCACCACCACCACTGCCATTCCGATTCCTCAACGGCGACTTCTTCTCCTCAGCAGCAGAAGGCGAAATGAACTCCGACGGATTGTAGCTTCCAGCTGGAGATGCAATAACGCGAGGCACCAACATGTTCGGGAAGCGGCGGGATAGGTCGGCGGATAGGTGGCGCGGCGGAGGGATCATGACCGGAGACAAGGAGTTGCCGGAAGGGGAGATATCGGCGGCGGAATCCGTCGGAACGGAGAGAGAGCGGTCAGGCGGAGGGCCGGGAGTGAAGAAACCGACGTGCCGGACCTTGGGGTCGATGACCGTGCGAGGTGCCCGGCGAGGCTCCATTTCTAGGGTTTGAGTGAGGTTGAGTGGAGTGGATGGATTGGTTGATTGATTTGGGTGTTTTTCTTCTTCTGTGTGCTCTTTGTTTTCTTTTCTTTATTCGGTCAATTTTTTTTCTTTTTTCTTTCACTTCTCAACTAACGTGTCGTATATTCCGCTTCAGGGAAATTATTCTCAAACTGATAATACCGAGAATCTTCATTTAAAATGAAAAAGAATAGCTAAAATGAGATGAATGCATAAAAATATAAAATCCTGGTGATATTATAAAATAGAGTTATACGCTTATACTTCTATAATTTACGTATTTACATTTATCTAAAATAAACTTACGAAGGCACATACGTGTTTGGAATGACGGTTGGAAGAGGCGACTGTGAATGCAGGGATGTGGGAAATATTATGGTTTGAATATTTGTATTTCTCTTGTTGAGGTTGTGAAAAGTTACGATTGTAAATATATTGTAAAACTATATTTTGACAGATGTAAGTATAGATATAAGTCATTACATTGATAGAATATCAGTTGATGTTTAAAACGTAAGCTACGAGATGTTTGCATGTGGAAATTTTTATCAACCAAATATTTGTTTTCATTATGTCAAATTAGGAGGAATTACGTGTTGAAAAGGTGTGGCCGGAAAGGTACGTTAATGGATATAATGCAGTCATTTATTTATGATGAGGAAAAAAAAAAAAGGAAGATCATTGAGTGCTTGCGGAGCAAACTAAATTAAAGAGATTGTAAATGACAAGTCTTTCGAGTGATTAAAATTTTTCGACGTACGCACTGAAACAAACATCACATATGTTATGTTATATTAATCATTTGATATCACATATATCTGAAACTGAGTAGAATTCAAAATTCAAACACACCGGCAGAGGTATGAAAGTGATTGACTAAGCTCGAATTTATGTATAATTTAACATGCCCTAGTGAGTCTATATATAATTTTCCTGCAAATTTATTGAAATGCACACTTTAGCTATGGTTTTAATACAACGTGCTACGAACTAAGGTGGTAGTCAAGCTTATTTTCATCATCACTTGCATGTCTGGTTTTGACTACCATACCGCATGCTGTAGTGACTTCTGATGTTTTAAATGTTACCATGTGCAGTATACATTGCACTGTATAATACAACCAAGCACAAATACAAGAAGCAAAATGGTAGAAGAAACCAAGCACAAATACAAGAAGCAAAATGGTAGAAGAAACCTGCATGTCCCCAGCCAATATTTTGTTTCTTATTTGATGCAAGGAAAGAATCAAACTCTAGACCGCAGCAGACAGAAAGTACAAAAAGATCAATCCTCAACACGAATTCAGTAATATCTAGGTTCCCAGTCAAATATTGTTAACAGCATAGACAAACTGCCAAGAAAAACCAGCTAAATTGCCACTCAAACAAGCTCTCCCACATTATATAAACCCATAGTGCTTCATATGAATCCAGGACACTAGTCAGCAATCACAACACATGCAGATAACTGAAGCAGAGATTACATGGAAGGAACAAAGTCCACCAATAGATCGCGAGAAATCAGCCTGATATGAATATGGAATGTTGGAGTACAAGATCCGATGGGTAGTTCTAAAATGAAATACATTTTCACGGTAACTTAATAAAAGCCCAGAATGCAGCTACAAATTCCAATGCTTTAAAGGAAACTAGGGCACGGTGGTCCTTTAGCAAGCCCCAGGCGCACTTCCATTCCATGGTGCATGTCAACTGGACGATATGATTCAGAATCCCTTGGGTCTGAAACCATACAAGAATAAACATGTGAGAACAAGACCAAACACAAGGAAGAAAATATTGCTGGTACAAAAGTAAATTATTTCACGAATAGTCAACACTGACCAAACTCAATTGACATGCATCAGTCAATATATAAACCAAAATTTTCAGTTACAGCAAAATAGTTGATTTCCATCAATATGGAAGGACTCGGAGGTAAAATCACTGCATAACATGCTGGAATATGGTGTTACACAGGAATAGTTTATAACCCAAGATGCATAGCAAGGGAACACAAGAATAACTAATAACATAGAGCCACATCAGATATCATCATCACCAGAAGAAAGAAAAACTCTGATGCCAAAGGAACAGAGTAGTTGAAATCGTGATGGTTTTTTATATCCCTTATTGTGAAGCATCTCATACACATTTTCATACTACAGATACAATACAATAGATTATATAGAGATACTAGTTCATTACCATTGAGATAATCCTCAAAACCAAAACCATCCAAAGTTCCAGTCACAGCTTCTAAGCCCAAGAAAGAGGATGGTATAGCTCCAGGAGGCCTTTGAAATCTGCATACGAGGCCAGGAACAGGGAGATTTAATTGGATGAAATAACCACTCAAAAAGCAACTTTAGCCAACAGACAAGAAGCATGTAATGTAGCATAAGAGAGACAATACGAACACACTACCCACAAGAAACATAGAATGAACCAATTTAAAGTATTAAAAGGAGGGTATATCAAAGTATGAGCCTTGTCGACACAGAAGAACCATAAGTACCTCACCAATCAAAAGAAAGGACCACCACCCGCTTTTTTAACTTACACATTACTACTTCATGTCTGGTGTTGAAGACCCCCTAGCGTTCAAGAGCCGCATAGTGTTGATTGTAGTTAAAGCAGATATGTAGTCCCTCTTAAGTTCTAAATGGGTAAGCTAACATCACTAAGATGACGGGCATACACTGGTATATATTGAATTGTAGTCCTCACAGATGCGTACATCTCACTTCCTCAGCCTCAGGTAGTCACGCCTTAGCCAGCTCCAAAGGTTCATAAAATTGCATTATGATTTCAGCATTAAATTCGAACGTATGATAGCTAAACTATATATCTACTCAACTATTGATTATCATGCCCATAGTGCAGATAAGCCCCCAATTGAAACTAACATTCGAAAGTGACAATCTGTTTCTTTACTACAAATAAGCTACAGCAAAGCTACACAGGGAGCTCAATATCCATCAGCATAAAAACCCAAGCCAGAAAATTTCGCACGAAACTATACTAACCCACAGAACACAACCAAGCTACAAGATCAAACTTTTTATCAACAATGAAACCAGCATATAAAAAAAAAAACCTAACCTACACACAATTAAATCCCTAGTTCTTAAACTTCACTACTCCAATTAGTAATCACAAAGCCGCGTAAGAGAAAGTAAGAGCTGAAGAAGCACATACTTGGAGAGAATCTGACGATCCAGCTCCATCTTCATCGGAAACGCAGCTCCATAAGTGTGCGTCAGGACTTTCTTCTTCATGTCCTCTTCAGTGGCCTTGGCCTATTCATCAATTAAGCGAACATTAACCTAAGTAACAAAGCAAATAACAATTCACAGCAATCAATTCAGGTTGAGAAGAACTTACAGAGCGAAAGTCCGATTGAAAGGGGTGAGGTTCAATGATGTCGCTCTTGACACCGTGAATTCCGTATCGGAGTGGATCGTCTCTCCTTGAAAGAGAAATCATCTTCTCTGAATCCATTGCAAGCTTGTTTGGATTTCTATTGAAGATTGTTTGCTGTCAAGTGAGAACTGATTGTGGAAGAGAGATTGGGAAAGATAATAAAAACTCTGAGAAATCTTTTTACTCAAGAAAGAAACGAAGCTAAAATGCTAAATTAGCACGCTACGGTGTCGTTTTCAAAGCCCAGTAAATATGGACTGGAATGAGGCTAGCCTCAATAACTTGGCCCAATAATATGTAACCCGCTCCGGGGATTATAATATAGTAGCGTGTTGTGTTTGCAAATCATTATACGTAGAATTAAATTTACGCCATTCAAATATTACTTACTATTGTACTCTCTCCATTTCTGAAAAAGTGTTACATTTTACTATTCTGCAGTTAACTATCTTCACGTTTGATCACAATTTACTCTTAAACGATATTAATAAATAAATTATTAAAATTATATAATGAAAATTTAGTAATGAAATTTTTATTATATGATTTTATTAAATTATTTACTATTATTGTTTATGGATAATTTGTGGTCAAACTCGAAGACAGTTGACCGGTCAAAGTTAAAATGTAACACTTTTTCTGAAATTGAGGGAGTAATTATTACGCAACTGTCTTAAAATATTGAAAATATTCACCACAATGTGTTTAACCCATTTTTATACAATTTCTGTAGGTTTTGAATCATGAGCCGACGGGATGAACAAGTTATAAACTTAACACACTAAACTAAAGCATTTAAAAGATGAAAAAGAGTGGCTAAACGGTAAAAAGAGAAGAACCTACTCAAAGGAGAAGAAGATATGATAAGATCGATGTGGGATGGAAATTTTGATTTTGAATTTGACTTGCTGAAGTAAACATCATACATTCATACTATAGCTTCTCAACTTGGATCTTGGGCCTACTCATTTGGGCCATCAACTTGGTCTCATTATTTGGGATTACTTCTAATTGGGCTGTAACAATTAGGGATTTTTACATGGTAGGCATACAGGCCGGTGCCTTTTTAGAATCAACAATTCAAAAAGGAACCCCTTACTTTTACACTCAAACAAAACGTGTAAAAATACTATTTTACCCCTAATATAACCCAACTCCTTTCTTCCACCCCACCAAGTCTCACACTCTCACTCTATCTACTCTCATAATCCCATCATTCTCCAAAACACCCACCACCTCCAACCTCCTCGGCCGACGCCACCACCACCTTCCCTCCACCCCACCGCCCACCGTACCCCCCCCCCTCTTAATTTCTACTTGCACCGAAAATATGGTACATCCCTTTGTAATTTTAAATTATGACTTTTAATATGTAATTTTCGTCCCTTATTAAGAGTTGTAATTTTTAATTACAACTCTTATTTGCATGATAAGACTCTTTCTAAAGGTCGAATTAGATCAAATATCTTCAAGTGGATATAGATTTTGGATGAAACAAGTATTGGTTTAGCTATCAAGATTGTACAAGATAGTTGTTCAGGTAAAGACCAATAGTTGCTAATTTAATGGATAATACAATTAATTCAAAAGGTACATGACAACAGTGCAGGCCTTAGAGTACAAATCAGAATAAGCTAAAGTCTATAACCAAATAGGGGTTATGTCACAAACATACACAATAGGACTTGGGATACATTCAAAATGGAAGGGGCAAAAGTGGCATCGGTCCCTCCGACACGTTAAATCTTGCGCTGCCCAAACATGTTTATCGAAGTTTTCATTTTGGGATCCGTAATAGAAGTAGTTACCTCGGGAATTTGACCGTGGAGCTATTTCCAGAACCAGCTATAATGGGGTTTGGAGGCACTGTCCAAAAATTCTGAATTTGGAAAGTACATGGATTTATAGGTACGAGCCCAAAGGGAGGTCACTCATTAGTGATAATATAATGATGGCCCATGAAATCTTTCATACAATGAACTCCAAGAAAAGAACCAAAAAGCCTTTCGTGGCCTTTAAGATGGACGTAGCTAAAGCCTATGATAAGCTTGAGTGTCCTTTCATCCTCAAAACCTCCAGCTCTTCAACTTCCCTCAGGCTTTTATCGACAAAATTATGATTTGCTTACAGTCAGTGTCATTCCACCTAAAAGTTAGCGGTAAGTGCTTTGATCACTGGTATCCCGAACGAGACTTACGTCAAGGGAATACTCTTTCACCTTACCTCTTCATCCTATGCCAAGAAATTTCGCTCATATTATTGTTGAATTGGTCAATCAGAATATGCCCCACACACCTTTCATCGGCAAAAAGCAGAATCTCCAAATCCCAATCATTTGTTCACATATGATTTCTTGATTTTCTACTAAGCATGACACTAGACATCTCCAACTTTGCCTCAATAACAATGCTAAAAATTAGATGGCCTTTATATATATATATATATATATATATATATATATATATATATATATATATATATATACACCGGCCTGCACTCCTGTAAATTTTTTTCACTAGGTATTGTAGACGCTCAGAAATCTACAATCAAAATTAAGGTTAGAGATTGGGGCACCAAACCCGCAAGGCAACAATAGCAACAGAGATGTGAGATTCCGAGGTGACATCGGTGTGGTGTCAATCAAGGACTCGACGCCAAGTTAGACGACCGAGAAGGAGTAATCAAATGAAAGAAACAAAGAGGGAGAGATGGTGGCCGACTCATCCTCATTGGTCGAGTCGTTCACGTGGTGGACGAACACCGTGCTGGCTAGCCGACCTTACGGGAAGGAGCTAATGGCAATTGTCCCGAGAGACGGATGATGGCGGATGGTCAAGGTTGATGATGGATGGTGATGAGCGATGGTGGATGATGATAGGTGACTGATGTTGATCGAGAGCTTGAGAGAGATGGAGGCGTGAGAGATTGATTGCTAGGTTTGTTGCGCTTAGAATGCCATCATCTCTACATCTCCTCTTTTCTCTATATAACCCACCCATCGTTGGAGTCCGCCTGAATCTGGGAGGTCGTTGGAACGGATTAGACCGTGTCTCAAGTAGTTAATTAGAGAGTGGACGAAGTCGGTTGCCATCGACGGACTAAGTCACCAAGCTACCGGAGTCAAGTTAGTTAATCAAATGTCGATCGAGAGTCAATCATGCAAGGTCGGGCGAGCTAGGTGAGCTAGCTTGTCAACCACCGAAGGTCGGCAATGTGAGCTAGTCGTGGCATGCGGCCGATTGGTCGCATGGATGACTCAAGGTGGGCTTGCTAACTCGCCTTTTGAGTCCAACTCACATATGAAGTCAAGGCGGACTCATTAATGGATTGTGGGTTGGGCCGTAGCCCTGATGGACCGATCCGTTAATCTAGTTGACAAGAGCGAATTTTGGCCAATTCAGGTATCATACTGCATTTCTCCCAATTATAAGACTATGGCCTATGGGCTGGTACATTGAGAACTTGAGATTGTTTCCGAAACAATATTCATAATAAAATTAGTGTGGTGGTAGTACCTAGGTCATATAATTCTTCGACCAAGGTTATCGAATTGCATCCCGAGCTCACTCTCACGCTTTGAGAGCTCAAATATCGCTCTATGGCATTTTAGTTGTTCTTAATTCACGAATTAGAAGAGACTAATTCTTTGATTAAGAATTTTGAAGGTAAATTGACATTATACATGTATAAGGGGAAGATTAACTTAACTATAATTCTAATACGACGCTAAGTACAAAGCAAAATATCAACTAAAGGCGAGACAAAAGAATTTTTGCATAGCTTCTTCACGACTTTCTCACCAACGATTCCTTTTTGTGGGCAAACTTCTCCGCCAACCATGCAAAAGTTAGTTGTTATATTTAGCGAATTATCCTTTTTCTATCAATTGAGAGACTCAAAAAAGAAAAGGGAAAGGGATATTTGCGAGGGGAAGGTACAAGAATTGTTAATCTACTGGAGTTTTATACCTTCGAAAAATGATTTATGTCATATTCTGAGGAAGTTTAGACAATACAAATATTTATATTTCCGAAATAGACAAAATAATTATATAGTCAAATGATATAACTACTAATAATATATACTAATTTATTTATTTTTACACTCGAATTATAGCGCTTTCGCTCTCGCTTTTGAATTTCACTTTCGATCCCGCTTTCGAATTCCGCTCTATGTGATCTAACGTATACCACGCAAATATGTGTATAGTGTATACTATAGGCCAAGAGGTAGCACACGAGTGAGGCTTTTTCAAAAGCAAGCAGTGGCAGTGGTGGGACACAGACTGGTCCTTGACTATTACATGACTCACACGTGCACAGAGTAGTAATTCTCATACTTGGACCCCATTTAATGGGATCTGTCACTTCTCAACCAATCACTTAATCACATTAAGGTAAAAAAAAAAAGAAAGAAAATACTCCATCCGTTATTTTATAATGTTTACCTTTTGATTTGTGTAAATTTTAATAAAATTTAATAAAATATTAACTAAGTAAAAAAGTAATATGAAGAATATGAAAAGTAACTGAGAGAATAGATAAAGTATGAAAGAGAGTGTTTAAAAAATTAATAAGTAGAGATAGTGAGTTTCGAAAAAAGGAAACGCTAAACATTAAAAAAACTCCCAAAATGATAAAAAATAAATCTTTAAAAATAACGGAGGGATCTTGCAAAGGATCAACTTGCAAATATCTTTGAGGGATTCTGTTCCACTTTTGTATGTTTGATTTCCTACTCAAAAGATTTCATGGTTAGTCCTCGTGCAAATAAGTTGGAGTTATCATGGAATAAACTTAGAGAGATTGAATAAATCAGGGTGCGTGTGTTTTCTATATATTTAAGATATGAGAAGTTGAAATTGAGATGAGCTACAATGAATTGCGGGAATTTGATATTGTGACGGAGGGAGTACTATATATCATTATGATTCTGACGGGATTTCAAAAGGGCACTCCAATCGGAGGGCGCGTTTCGCTAGAGCAACGCCTAATTTGGGGAAATATGACCCTTTAATTAAGAATTTTGGGTATTTGACTTGGAGATGTAGATCCTGACTTGGGATGAATGTTAGCCGCATGCATTATGCAAGTTGGGCGGGAAGTTGTGTTTTCGATGTCGGACTGGTGAGTAACGATGAAGAACCTGCTCTTGGATGGGGACTAAAAACTGAAAGCGACTGCTAAATCCCGCAGGCTAGGTATATTTCAATTTAAGAGGAAACCTCATTTTCCCGAATAAATCTCCATTCAATTTGAATTAGAGGTATAATTATCAACCATAAACATCTTATGATTGTGTCACCCTTCTCCTAAATTATAAGGGGGAGAGTTATGTCTAACTTCCTTTTCCAAGTTGAGTCTTTTACAATGAAGGTCCAATATACTTCAACAATTATTTTTCTCAGTTGCCAAAGTATTGTAAATTAAACCTTATTTGAGAATGAACATGTATGGAATGAGTGGAACTCGAATAATAGGCCTCCGAAATGGATATTGTACAATATTAGGGGAGTTGAGCAATTTGGAATGAAGAATGTTTACTAATAGGGAAGTGAGTAAAAACTGTAGCTTTGCGATGTGGTTTCACATTCATACAAGTATAATGATGACACACGTTGGTATTGATAATGAGAGATTGAAAATGAAACCAACAATAGCAAAGTATAGGGGTCAGAAGGAAAGACAAATTCATACAATAAGGACATTCGACTGTTCTTTCAAAGGGGAACAAACCCACATGCAATTTTTAATATTTTTCAACCCACTTTTCAGATAAAGTTGAAAGATTATCATTACCATTATTCAATCAATTATTCAATGCAGATATTCAATTTATTATTAATAAATAAGTAAAGGTTACAAAAATAATAAGTTCGGGCTTGTAAATAAAATGTTTAGTGATAGTATTAAAGCATTTGACACACATCAAAACTTCAACTCAAATCTCCAGTAAAATTTTTTTGTTATTACGAAGAAGTTATGCAGAGATAGTTAAGATGAAAACGAAAGAAGAAGAGTTGAAGCTAGTTTGAAATTGTACCAACAACAAAGGGACAAAACAAAAGGGACGGATTAGGGTGAGCTGGAGCTAGCGTGGAAAAAAGAAAAAAGGCCAAACTTGCGCTAACCATGCGTTTGAGGAATTTAAATGCACGGGTGCATCACCCGCATGAGATCAAATATTGCACCCGTTGTGCATGAATTTATGGATATTAGTGGAGGAGATGGATCCTTCGATGTTTGGCGCACATCATAACCGATTGATTGAGGGGTTTTCACTTTTAGGTGGAATCAATTCTATGATACATAAAAGCTACAAGCTTTGTAATTCTTCAATTAACGATTTTGAATATATTTAATTGAGGTGATGAGCTTCAATAAATTCAGCCCTAACAATATCTTGGCAAATCGAAGCTTGTAATGGACTCGTGAGCTTGAATAGATTCAGCCCAATTTTGGGGCCATGTGGGTTGTTCAACCGCATAAGATTGAACTAGCTCATAGCCCCAAAGTCTGTTGAGCACACATTAATTAACATCTTTTCCGAATCATGACATATAAATGCTTTGTCGTGGTGGATAGCTTCATCTATGTTGGATTTCAGGATTTCGACCCAACCTTGTATGTGCAAAGCATGTAATGGATTCAAGTCATGAGCTACACATGCCCTAGGTATTTTATTGTATGCTTTGAGACAGAATCTTCAAAGTTCATTTTTGGAATCACAAACAATGTGTTATAATTAAAATGTAAGGGTGTGTGTAACATCCCACGACGGTTAAAAGCGAGTGGGATAAATGGTATATGTAGACCACCAATCTCCAATGGTGTGAGGCCTTTTGGGTGATTCCAAAAGAAAATTCATGCGGGCTCAGGCCGAAAGTAGACAATATCTACCAACGAGACGTGTGTGGGACAGTAATGAGTAATGTGCAGTGTGTATAGTTATATGTTATTGAACATTAATATGCATACCGGGTATTGCAATTGCAAGATCAATGCATTCTTCCTTATGTTTCAGCATATATACATTCTTATACTTCCCTCACCACGAGTTGTATCGCAGATACTCTAGTCGGCCCCGACATATAGAGCTAGCGAACGGATCAATTTTGCTTCACGTCTTCGAAAATTGATTGTTAATTTGGTATAATCACGGTATGATTGTAGTTTGCTGAGGTTATGAGAGTATACAATACAATTTTACACACACAATTACTAATGATCAAGTCTTTGTAAATTCTCAGTTAAAGTTATTTTGTATGGTTTTTTTTTTTTTTTTTTTTTTTTGTTATATACATGTTAAAAGTATAAAGTAAATGATGTGGTAGGAGAATAAAGCACTAAAGATCCTGAATGCATGGAGTAGGATAGAGTGGCGTAATCTCTCCACTAGTCCACTTTTTTGTAATCAGATTCTAGATTATGATTGGGTCACTAATTCATTAGTGGATACTGAGCTCCCCATGGAATGTCTATGTCACCAACTGAAGCGATATGAGAATGAATGTTTTCGGTCATGGGTCAATTGGAGATAGCCAAGGGAAAAAACTGCGTATTTCTAACCCGCTTGTTTTGGGAAGAGCTCTAAAGTCACTTCGAGAACGACTACAATGTTATCATGGTAGAAACTGCATGATCATGACAACATGGAAGGCAAATAATTCCCTGTAAAGGAAACTTACTCAAATGGAATAATTAAATTTAAAAAACTTCATTACCAAGAAAGTAGTAAAAATTCCCTAAATATATAACAATACTAGCTAGGACTAGGGAGCTAATTCACTAATTCCACATGTAAACTTAAAAGAAAAAAACCAAAAATATTGGGTGATCATATCATACTATGTCGATCCCCTCTGAATAATCTTTGCTATATACATTTCAAAATCAAAATGGCAAGAATACCCTCCAAATTTATAGAACTAAAAAACCTTGACAAACTTGTTCAGTTATCATGCCAGCAAAGAAGCATAACAACACATCTCCTCATAATGTAAAGCCTCCCTCTCTGTTCCTTCACATAGCTTCCCAATCTTCCACTTGACATTCTCTTCTTGGACCCAAGTTTCATCAACCCCATTATAACACTTCAAAAAACAAACACTTCTGTCCGAAATCGGAAGGCTAATTAACTACAAGAAAACTGTCAAACAGCGACGGATTTGAGAGAATTATAGTAGTAGTAGTATTAATGAAGTGAGTTTGGAGAAAGGGAAAGTGAAGGGGGGGTTCTTATAGTGGGTTTGAGAAGGTGTAGACACAGTCAGCAGGTACGGCAAGATAAATGCAGCTTGGTTAATTTGTCCAAGAAACCTGGTCGGTCCCAATTCATAAAAAAAAACACATTATGTAGTATCCTGGAAATTTTTTAGTTGCCTTTTGGCTTTTTATTCCCCACATTTCCTGTTATGCTTCATCTCTATACAGACTTTTTCTATAATCTACAGTTTTCTGAAATGTTCAGCCTGTGACATTTATCTTTTTAGCTATAATGTGGTATTAATCAGAAAATTGGTAGTAAACCAGATCTCCAATAGACTGAAGACCACCTAATAATACAAGTTGAAGCGCAATAAGTTGTAACAGGGTAACAACTTTGTGAGAGTACACCTATTGAAAGACCAAATCAACCATAACATATTTAGTTAGAATCATCGGATGCATGCAACTGATCTCCGATAAACGGTTTGTCACATAATTTTGTAATTTTATTAATATATTTTGATTAATAATATGAATGTTTTACACAAATATATATAATTGATTTTTTAGATAAGTTATAAAAAACCTTAAAAGATGAGATTCACTCAAAGCGCATTAGTATCTTCAGGGTATGAGCACATCCCATTTCAATTTATATTAAAATATCACTTTCACTTTTACAAAATTTGGTCAATGAAAATCATGATTAATTTGAAGCTGATTTCAACTTTGAAGTCTTTTGGATCTAATGATAGGATAATTAGTAAATCAGTGATTGCTTAATCACATCATGTAGACAACATTTGACGAACAAAAACTGAACTGTTGCAGAGATAAGATGGCTTTAATTTGCAAGAGTTGATTAGTTTAATTAAACGTGTTTATGGAAATAAGGACAACACTTAAACATGTTTCCTAGTGCTCCACAAGAGATTTTCAGTCAGGGTATCTTAATTAATTGCATAAGATTTCCACTTCTCTCGTGTTGATTAAAATAAAATTTGTACCATAATCTTGTACTCCCTTTCCAGTTTCCTCTTATCTTTTCTCATTTTTCTAATATAATCTAACTAGTTTATATAGTAAAAAAATAATTAAGTATATGGAATCATACAGTAATTACAACAACATTTTTGTAATGCCCCGTCTCCGTACGAGCAAAGGCTTGACCCTTTGTGCCATCGCAATCATGATCGTTATCTGTGATATATCGACCATCAGACCAACACAATGCTTTCCGCATTTTATCCCCACTCGTCCATGCAACGATAGACTTACCAGTTGGTCATCCATCCTAAAATTGCTCCAGAGCATGCACGCTTTAGTCTAAAGCTCTTATGGATGGATTTTCGAAAAAAAAAGTGCACATTGTTGGTATGAGTAGCGTTCTCGATCCTTTAAGCTCTCTGAAAATTTATCTTAAACTTTGAGGCGTTACATTTTTGTCTATGATGGACTCATCATCACACTAAGAACGATAAACTTTTTATTTGCGTCTATTTCATACATCACTTTTACCTCGATTATAAGAGTAGTGACTCTCAATCCCGTATCATTGCACAATTTTAATGCATAACTAATATTCCTCAAAAGTTTGGCCAATCTTTAGCATGATCTCTGATAAGCCACACCTGAGTAATTAATCGTATGTATTAATGAATTAAGCTGAGAAGACCTTTTCCAATCAAGTCTTTTAAACGGGTCAAGTTCTATCCAACCCGTTCCGAACCTGAACGGTATCTATTCAAAATAATAGTGTACGGATCGGGTATATACCTCACCCGTTCCATACTGGTGAAACATGTTCCAAACCTGACCCGAGAAAAGTATATGATAAAAGTTACTGAAACATGTGAAAAGATATATTTCGAGAAATAAAAAATGATGTTGGAGAAATAATTATATTATATGTGCACACCGCCGAAAAGAAATTTCACCATAGGATGTGAATTCGTACCCCCAAGTGAGGTTGTTGGGAACCCGCTTAATTGTGATTTTATACTTTTGTTATTTTGATTCGGGTTGCACGTGCTCATTTTATAAACCCATACCCATTGATAAATAACAACTAACTGTTGGGTATGGGTTGTGGAACCCTGATAGTTATAGAGTTCCAAGGTGTCGTTTTTAAAATGGTTCGGATCTCATTAGACCCTAACCCGTTTAAAAGTTTATTCCAACCCATTAGCAATATCATCCATCTTATTTATAAGGGAAAATTACATATATTACCCCTTAAATATAGCCTCTTTGCACATTGGTACCCGAAATGCAGCTATTACAGTTTAGTCCAAAGGTCAAATTTAAAAATTAAACCCAAAAGTCAACTTTTTCACCTATTTTATCTTTTCTTTATAATTCAATAATTACATTAATGTTAATTTATTGCAAAATAAGCACAACACTTTCAATTTCTTATAAAAAAACCCCAAAAATTTTACTTATTAAAATTCCTATCCTTCTTCTTCCCACCTCCAATCAACTTCTTCCCTACGAATTCCAACCACCTTCTCCCCCACCACCACTAACAATCTTCGTCCCACCACCACAACTTAATTCACCGGCATATCCGGAGCTTTCCCCGAAGCAATAGAGCTTCCATGGAAGAAGCACGGGAGCAACATTGCTTCCGCCATGGAAGCTCTGCTCTCAACTGAACTGATCGGAACTGGCTGAATTGAACTGAAATTAATGAGTATTAAGATGAAAAGAACAGAGCATGAGTCTCTTTAAAATGATATAGATAAACTTGTGAAACACTCTTTGCACGATATATTGTTGATGTATCATATGTATTCCATCTTATGCGCAAATTAATACTTACATAGCCTTTGTATTGGTGACCCTAAATAAAGCAAAACTGACTTTGGCGTAATACATGTGTAGTTAATACATACATAGCCTTTGTATTGGGTGACCCTAAATAAAGCAACATTTAACTGACTTTGACTTAATACATGAGTGGAGCGGTACATTCTGGGGTTGGAAATAGATTGTCTCTAACTTTTTCTTATCGTCATAACAAAGCAAATTGATATAGATAATATCTCGTATTGAAATTGAGTGATTAGTTTGATTCGTTTGATGGGCATATCGTCACCTCAAATATGATAAGCTTTTGGCCTGTACTTATTTCATACATCACTTTTGACTCGATTATATGCTCTTCAAGAGTAGTAATTCTCAATCTCGTGCCATTGTACAACTCTGAAAGGCTAATCAATATTCCTCAAAAGGATGACTGTATATTCAAACTTTATATATAATGATCTATGATTAGCTGCCAATTAATCATATTAAGTAATTCAAATGATAAGATCGCATTCAATCTATACTTTTAAATGGGCCAGTGTCGATTTAACCCATGCAAACCCGTACAAACACTCATTATACGATGGTTTCCAGGTCCGGATTAGGTATATGCCCGAACTTGTTCCATCCCCAACCCAACACGACTCGTCAACCTGATAAAGACCCACAATACAACATAGTTTTATGATTATGTTAGTGAAATAGTAATTAATTTTTACAGTAGTGGGTGGGGTCGTGTGGACCCATCAGTATACATGAAAAGTTATGTTACTGAAATAATAATATTTTTTGGGGAATGGGCAGTAAGGGGGGACCAACCTATCCAAAAAAGAAAAAGACCGAACTAAACTGGTGAGAAATATTAGTGATTTTTTTGGGAGGGGGGCCCGGGAAGGGTCGCGGCGGCGTAATTGATTAGAAAATTCTTATCAGTTAATAATATTGTACTAAGCAACTCTTTTGGTTCCAATCAATTACCATCGTAATTGACCTTGCTTTCTTTCCACACTCAAGTACTTGACACATTCATCGAGCATTTTCGGTATTACATATCCATTGATCTTATTGAATATGTCAAATATAGGGTTGTGCCTTACCCATACCAAATTATGAATAGTAGCGTTCTATATTAGTCCGACTTTATTACATTCACTGCCGCTAAACACCAACTTCTTAAAATGGTCCAAGTTATATGTACACAATTACAGTACATTCAAACAAAAAGGTCTAACTTTTTCCTTTAGCGACCACATCTATTCAACAGTATGTAATTGCAAATTGTATAGTTTATTTTAGTACACTTTAACTTTCATTATAATTCCGTGAAGATAATAATTCAAACGCTCAACAAATCAGAAAATTCAGATCATATTTTCAAAAAATCCTAATATTATAAAAATTTTAAAAATTATTAAAAGAATTGAAAATAACTTTAGAAAAAGACATTAAAAATTAAAAAAAGTAAAATATTGGAGCTTCCATGGGCTTCGATTAGGAGATGATACAACTTCCGATCGGAGTTGCAACAGCTCTGTCTGGGAGATGTAAAAGCTTGGAGCTTTTAAAAGCTTCGATATGGGACCGTTAGTAGATCCTGCATAGATGTTACAGGCTCCGAGTAAGGAGTTGTTTAACAACTACAGTGACTATGTTGTACTCCATCATTGGAGCTATAGTTCGGTACCTGAGATTAATTTATTTAAAAGAAATAAAGTTGGAAAAAAACTTGGGGGACAGTTTTTCAAATAAAAAACTTAAAGGGTCATTTTGGTTTTTTGCTGAGAAAGTCAAGTATCAACAAAAAATTGAATTTCGGGTGCAGTTATAATTTTTTTTCAAATACAGTGTCCCTATAACACGTGGCTAGTTAATTAAGCGACACATGCCACTTTGCAAATTAACATTTTTAATGGATAAAATTGCAGATAAAATTATTTTATTTTAATATCAAATAGTTACCACATTGGTTAAAAAATTATGAAAAAAAGGTGCCAAACATATTTTCATATAAGCTCGGAGGCATTATGCTATTTTGGGGTGTGTTACATGATAACTTTTTTTAAGCTCACTTGGTCGACGTAAGTAGAGGTTTGCATTAGGAATTGAGTTAATTAATTGAAATTGTTGTGTTTGCAAATGATTATAAAAAGTGATTTATATGCATTTCTACCTCTATAGCTAGACAACTATTTGGTGTTTAGTTTCGCTACCTATGTGTTTGATTCTCTAAAATTAAGTAGACTAACTTATTTAAAAACATGAAAGGAGAATTAAAACAACAAAAAAGTATGGAATGTTAATTAAATGAAATAATTTATTGTCAATTAATTATTTAATTATGATATTAGTTTCTATGTAAAAAAACACCAACGCTTTACACTCATAATCAACCTTTTTAAAATTTAAATAAAATTAAGCCAAAAATAATTTATGTTACCATCACCACAATATAGCACATTCTCCAAGACTTTATCGAAATCATTTCATTAATGCTATGTAATAAGGTTAATACTCCCTTTACACTCATAGTATATCTTACCCTTTAGGTGTTTCATAACTTATTACATTGCCAGTATCAAATATGAAAACTACCAACAAATATTAAATAATTAAAAAAAATTCCGTTTAGGCTAAAATTACACATTTTGTCAATAATTTTTTTTTCCTCACACAAATGCTATGTAGAAGGATTCACGCATATATATGTTATATGTAATATTTTGGTGAAATTGTGAATTTGATCAATAAAATGGATGGAAGGCAGGCATATATCCGTACTATACTGGTATGTGTAAGTTTGATGATTAAAATTCTTTTACTTGATTTGGAAGATATAGAGTATATATATGATCAACTTAATTGTAACATGAAGCATTAATTAATTTAGACATATATGCTAAATTAAGGATAGATTTAAGGAAATAAGTTAATTAGGTTTGAACGTTTGAGAGTTGAGACAATCAATTTGGTCCAACTCAAACCACATCAGCATAATTAAATAAAATGGCCCAATCAAAATCAAGGAATTTGACATGCTTCAAAAGTATGGACCAATCATAACATAGAGATTTGCCACATAATTAATTGATGTGGACAATCTAGAATGGCTCCGAATCTTTTTTGATTAATGTATTATATAGATAGTTGTACTTATCACTTAATGATTTTTTAAGCACTCACGTGGACATCACTAGAGTTTAAGAGCTTTACAACAGTACTTGATTTAGTGTCTATTAATCATGAAGAATTATAGCACCTTGACCTTTATAAATCAAAAGGACTCGACTTTGGTTAGACCGCCCATTA
The DNA here is from genome assembly GCA_026545765.1 of Plantago major. Taxonomy (NCBI): domain Eukaryota; kingdom Viridiplantae; phylum Streptophyta; class Magnoliopsida; order Lamiales; family Plantaginaceae; genus Plantago; species Plantago major. The sequence continues at coordinate 103,783,656 of CM048840.1, forward strand.
TGGGCGGTCGTGAGCCGTCGGTCATGAGAATCAACCGACCGCCTTGTGGGCTGTGGGAGCAACTATTATGGGCGGCTTGGGTTGAAATTTCAACGGTCAGGTCACCACCAATGTGGTAACTTGTCCCATCTGATTGACCGACAATGTTTTTAGTTTTTTCTTTTTTTTCTTAAATTTCGAAATTAAAAAAAATATAAAAAATATTCCAACGGTCATATTTTTCCGAGATCTATAAATAGAGACCAGTTTTGATATGTTTCCTCACACCTCAAATTTCACCCTTCTTTCTCTCTTTTAAACTCAAAACACTCTTAATCAACCTTTCCCACTCTCATTTGCCAAATGAAAAATGTCGTCTTCACATAACGAAAATGTATTTTACGAAGATTCAGATCCCGACTCTGACTGCGAAATGGAAGGCTTCCCAACCGTGGGTTCAAGTAGTTCGAAGATGGTGATGGACTTCATGAGCATTGTCTTTCCTCATGTTCTCAATCAATCCCCGCCGAAGGAGAAGCATGCTCGAACATACATCAACCGCAAGCGGGAGAAGTGGCATGAGTCCATGGTCGAGGACTACTTCTCCGATAAATGCACGTTCACGCCAAAGCAATTCCGTCGGAGGTTCAGAATGACTCGCCCACTATTCTTGAGGATAGTCCATGGTGTGAGCGCATATGATCGAGAATTCTTCGCAGCAGGCCCAGATTGTAACGGTAGGCAGTCGTTATCAAACTTGCAGAAGTGCACCGCAGCGATGAGAATGCTTGCATATGGTGTAGCCGCTGATGCCGTCGATGAGTACACACGATGTAGTGAGACTTATGTATTCCAAGCTTTAAATAAATTTTGTGATTTCGTTCTTGTAGTGTTTGGGCCAACATACATGCGGAGGGCCAACGAGGAAGACAACAAGCAGCTTGTCGCCATCAATAGCGGAAGAGGTTTTCCTGGAATGCTTGGCTCCATCGACTGTATGCATTGGGAGTGGAAGAACTGCCCTTTGGTATGGAAAGGTCAGTACCAAGGCAAGAGTGGTGCCCCGACACTTGTGCTAGAAGCTGTTGCATCGCACGACACTTGGATCTGGCATTCCTTTTTTGGAGTTTCTGGTAAGTTCAATGATCTTACTGTTGTTGCACGTTCACCGGTATTCGATGATCTACTCAATGGAATTGCGCCTCCCACTGAGTTTGAATTTAACGGTCATCAGTACTCAATGGGATACTATCTTACTGATGGAATATATCCACCGTGGGCAACATTTGTGAAGTCCATCAAAAATCCTACGACTCACAAAGAAGCAAAGTTTGTGCAAATATAAGAGGCAGTTCGAAAAGATGTCGAGCGTGCATTTGGATGTCTTCAATCACGTTTTGCCATAATTCGCAACCCATTGACCCATTCCATACCATTGCTTGGTAAGATTATGAATACATGTATTTGTCTTCATAACATGATCGTGGAGGATGAAAGGCATACTTATATCAACGCCAAAACGTACGAGAAGTATGTCAAAGAATTCAACAATGATACTCTACTTGAAGTCGAAGACGATATGTTTCGGTTCACACGTCGGCCATCAGTGATCAACTCCATAGAAGGGTACATGGTCAACATAAATCAAATGCACAATAGGTTCACTCACTATGCTCTACTTGTAGTTGTTAAGTTGTGTCTGTGTTTGTATTTCTGTTCATGTGTTATTTGTAACTTTTGAATCCATTTTCCTTTCAATAAAAACATCATTTTCATGAGTCGTTTCAATATTCTAACTTAAAAAACTATAAAAAAATTAAAAAATACAAAAAAAATAATCTCGGCGACCAACCCCATGACCGCTACCACAGTGGCAGTTTTTGGTCGCGGGAGCGGTCGCCCGGCGACTCGACCAATTTTTTGGTCACCACAGTGGATAGTCTTATTGTCAATCTAACCTTTATAAATAGCTAACGAGTTATTGCTTTAATAACATCATATTATAGAGTGTGGAGGAAAGATTCATAAAGTAAATGAATTAAAGGCTATGAAGTTTGAAAACACATGTTATAGTAAAATGTTTTGATTGAGTGAAAATTAGGTGCATACTATGTTTAACATCTAAAATGTGGTTAGTGTTATTCCTAACGTTTTAAGGGGTGGATGTGCTATTTATAAGTATACACCCGACAACCTCGAATTTGGAGCTTGACAGCGTGGTTATTCCAAAACTGTAATACATATTTAACTATCTAACATCGTATATCATTCGAGCTTCTTTTCCCATTAAATGAAAGTGTTTTTGTGTTTTGGCCTTTATGCTTAGGGTTGTGGTGAGTGCATGTTCTACAACTTTAAATCTAGGCTTGTTAGCTTATAAGTACAATAGTAGTTTACTATTGTACATTTTCTTGTCAGTGGAGAATTTGTAATGAAATTCTTGGTACTCCTGTATTTGTCCCGTTGAAGTTCATATATTTACTATTTTAACCGTCCTATATAATTTTACACACAAATTATATAGTATTCTCCTAAGTTATAAATTTGTACTCTTTTATGTGTTATAATTTATTTTAAATTTTCACTTAAAATTATGCGTCAACCTTACTGCATGGAGTTTTTTTTTTGAGAAAGTAGTACAATATAAAATCATAAAATGAAATTAGCTCATAATTGGAAAATTTACAATCCCATGTGTATACATATACATCTATTGCAACATTACATTATTGATTATTGAGACAAGAGCTGGATATCACACTCCATAAAGCAAAGTGTCCAATTTTAATCCTGGACAAGATAAGATTGCCAAATGTCTATGCATCATAATTCTTCTCTTTATCAAGAGTAGGCATCTAAAACTAGTGGGGTCTAATCATTTTGGCTTAAATGAATAATGAGGCCATGCTTCTTATGGTTATATGGTTAGAAATTAAAATTGAGAAAAAATGAGAATAGTAAGAGGGAGACAATCAAGATTAAGTTATACTAAGTGCTGCTTGGAATTATTAAACTGGACCAGATTTTTTGGCCCATGTGTTTCCAGATTCTCCTAATCTGGACATTATTAATTTTAAAGGTAAATATATTGAGCTATAATTTCACCTACCCACTCCTCTATTAAACCCTAAGTGCACATAAATCCTTGGTGTTTAGAAAATTCAGTACAGACCGTATCTCAAGAAAAACCGAATTAACATCACATACTCTATTTAACTTCAAATCCGTGTATTTAATAAACCTTCATTATAATGTATTATATGCATTTATAAACTCGTGCCATTTAGTTATAATATGAATGTTTGTAAATGATTTTGATATGGTCTCTAAAAAATTACTATTACCATTATGCTAACTAGTTTTAGTTTTTTAAAACAGTGGTACATATTCACCACATCATAGAAAAATACAAGAATGGTGGAGAGATTTCAATATAGATTTAATACAAATACTTTATGTCATGACCTAGGAGTGTATATCGAGTTCGTAAATTAATATAAGTTTTTATCAATTCAATTAGTTAGTTTTAAACTATTATTTGTGGGTCTGAAATCTTAATCCAACCATGTAGTATAAAATTATTGATTAGCCTAAAACTTTGAAAAATTATTCCATGACAACAAGATTTCGAAATTTGGAAATACACTTGTCGCACTTTGACACTCTTATTTACTAGGAGAGGAACCCGATGTAATTTTCTAGAATCCAAAGGGCTATTTGCAATATGATTAATTTGAGAGGAGCCAGGATATATAAATTCTTAATACTAAAGCTTAAAGATAATTTAATTAATTGAAGTATATTAAAACGAAGATATTATTATACTAGCATGTTACAGGCTGTGAATTTGTGATCACAGTGCAAACGACCCAAGAAATTTCTGAGAACTTTCTTTGTGTTCCTTTTATGTTGGAACTTTAACAGTTTTTTTTTTTTTTTTTTTTTTTATTTTTTATCTAAACCCTGATTAATCAATTGATTAATTGTCGGTCAGATTTAATTTTGTTACATGTAACAAAAGCAACTTTGATGTAATGAGCAGAATCTTTGTTTTGATTAGAACTAGCAAGATTTTCTTTTGATTCCAGACAGCTTAGGAATTTACAATTTAAAGAATGGATCAAAGTGACTAGAACTGAGTGTTACATTAAAAGTAAGAAGATCGAGGGGGATATTTTGACCAAATTCAGATAATCAGATTACTTGGAATATTTCAGGAATCCTCTTTGGATTTGATGTGGTTCATAACCAGTTCAGTTTATTTCCATGCAACTTCCATTGGTTTTACATACCCTCTTGCGATCAACAAGCTATAGTGTGAGGTGCTACGTACCGATGATATCACCCTCAAATCGAGAAAAAGTTTCCTTTGGGCTAAATGTACTTTATGCATGCTTAGGGAAGAGAGAGAGCTATATACGAAATGAGGGATTAATATGTTTAACTTTAAGGTTGGTAAAGACTTATTTGACTTGTATTGTGTATACTTGAAAGAAAATCTAAAGTATAGGGTTTGAATCATCAAATGAATTAAATGAAAATCAAAATGGTAATACTCTCATTACAAGAGGTATTTGGATTTGGTCCCTCAAATATGACATCTTCTTATTTGTCCATCTAACTATCAAAGATAACAGTTCATATGATGGACGATCCAATAAGAAATCTACATGAGAAAGTATATGTGTTAGTTTATGAGCTAGGCATGTATATCACCATTATAATAGTAAAATAGTAACCCCGCTGGTCGAGTACCGATTGTTTAGTGGTGGTTACATGTAGATAATTAAGGTTTTCATTTTTATTAACAAGTAAAAGTTGATACTTTTTTACCCTTTTGAAAGGGCAGCTCTCCGAGCAACGTGTTTACATTCTCAAGACTTGAATTTGAGACCTTACTTAATTGAACTCAAACTTTTTACAGCCTTACTACTTGAGCCAACAAGGACCGTAAAAAGAAAAAGAGTAGATACTTGATGATTTAAAATTTAAGAAAATTTCAAATCAAATACATGACCCCATAATAACTTGGGCTTCGAGATGGACTTTGTTTGTTCTTGGGCTTACTTTGATGACCTAGTTAACCCAAAGTTCGTGGAGGATACGGCGTGGGCTGCAAGATGAACTGTGTTTGTTCTTGGGCCTTTCTAGACGACCCATCGAAGAAAATCCTGAGGAAACAAAAATATTAACGCCGCTGCCGGGGATCGAACCCGGGTCACCCGCGTGACAGGCGGGAATACTTACCACTATACTACAACGACATTATTGACATTGTACCAGATCGTCATTAATAAATTAACTTACTGGAGACTGAGCCAATGTTTTATCTTAAGATAGGTGATGAAGAATCTGTTATCTTTTCAATTTTTCTCTTTAGTAAACTTGGTTAGATATTACCAAAAAAAAAAAAAAAAAAATTGGTTAGAAATAATCTAAATATTATGCACCATTAGCGCGACTATGTTTTCAAACTCCCACATCGACATACTTCATTTCCACATTCCAAAACAAATCACATGAATAAATAGATAGCATAGTGTTGTTCTGTTTCTTTTCTTTTTTTTATTCCCCCCAAAATTTTTAGTCTTCACCTCTCCCTTAAAGATTATGAGTTCGTCTTTTCAACTGTCTGTTTTTTGTGTATACTATATTTCGGATTCGAATAATGTAACTCAAATATTTAATTAAACTTGTTATTCTTGTGAGGAGCTAGTCCAAGTCAACTGGTCAACGCTTTGTTGGCATTAAGTTGAGTTTTGTTTAATTGTTAAAGTTCTGGAACAACTTTTCCCATCAACTACACAAACGTGATTTCTATTTAGACATTAGTTCCCCATGTTGCCCGATGTTATTATTATGTACTCATTCAATCCAAATAATAACACGCTGTTGACCATCAATTCTGCAATGTCACAATTTTCCAATTTTACTTTTGGAAAATTATCATGTACACCTAGTTCACAATTAAAGTGCAGACCGGTCCTCACAATTTTTTCTAAATATGATAAAATACCTCATACCCAATTGTTTGACATAATCACTGATTTTGATTTGTCTATTATTCAAAAGAATTAAGTCTGTTGGACTCAAATCGACCCATCACTGCACAAGCCGTGCAGATTGGGCAAGGCCAACACCTTTGTCTTTTTCCGGGAAAGCACGTTGATGTTTAGATTATGATTCAGATTAGAATATATTATGATAGCTCTGAATTAAGAAGAGAATATACAATTGATAGATTTTATATAAGATCACAAGTCATGTAGAGTATCATTAATATCTATATTTATCTTTTCATATTTTATTTCTTTTAGACATTTTTAATAACTTAAAATTCATTGTAAGATATGAAGTATCAAATTAGAAATGGGCCATAACTGTATTTTTCATCACGAGATCATCAATAAACGTCATTTCACGTCAAAGCATATTTTCTCTACGTGCCAAGACAGTTCTTAATTGTGCAAATACTTTAGAAATACGTGTAATCGTACTTAATGTGTACCGTTTGTTGCTACTTGCTAGTTACCGGCAATTAACTTGAAAATGCGCGCAGGCAACTTATCACCCACTAAAAGAATCCAACAAAGTGTGAATACAATACTTACTCATGTTCCATTATCTTGTCAGTACACATTTGGAAAATATTAAATGTAAGTTTGTAAATATGCAAAATGATATAATTCCAAAGAAAGTTAGAATCCATATATAGAATGATAAATATTAGAAAATGGGGGGAGCATACATTACATGACAGCCTAATTTTTTGAAAATTTAATATTCAAAGTTCAATACATTATAAATTATACCATTCATATCATGCCTGAAAATGATACATCTAATTGGAAGAAAAGAAAAGAAAAGAAAAGAAGACCAACAACATCTCATTTTGGGATATTGTAGGATATTACTTCAACAATTATTGATTCAGTCAACTCTCCAATCTCAATTATTATCAATATACTACTTCTAATATTCAACACCAATTTCCATTGAATTGGCTAGAGCAGTAATCAACTATGATTTGCCTAACATACAAGGAACCTTCCTTCCAAAACATATACTAATAGTTATCCTCACAACTCTCAACTCATTCATTTCATCAACAAACCAGAAATGAAACACTCAAACTTCATATCACCATTATTGATCTTCTTAATCACTCTGTTTCCTCTGATTCTTGCCCAACAGAATTACACTAGACAAGAATGTGGCAGTGCAGATAATGAAGCTGCTGTTCTTGGCTACACTTGCAATGGCTTAAGCCAAACCTGCCAAGCTTATCTTACTTTTCGTGCGGAGTCGCCTTATGACTCGGTCTCGACTATCTCCACCCTCTTATCGGTCGACCCAACACAACTTGCTCAACTCAACTCGGTTCAAGAGACCACGGTTTTCGACACAAACCGTGTGGTTCTTGTTCCTGTTACATGTTCCTGCTCTGGCCTGTACTATCAAACTAACAGTACTTATTCTGCCCGGCAAGGCGATACGTTCCAGGCAATAGCTAATAATGTTTTCCAAGGATTATCAACTTGCCAAGCGCTTCAAGCACAAAACACGATTAGTACGCAGAACTTGTTCCTCGGTACCCGACTTACTGTTCCATTGAGGTGTGCTTGTCCAACAAGGAACCAGAATGAGAGTGATGCGAATTACTTATTGAGTTATTTGGTGGCACAAGGTCAGTCTGTTTCCAGCATAGCTGCACAATTTGGTGCTGATACTGGTGCAACTCTTCAAGCAAATGGATTATCTGAACAAGCTGCAACTATTTTCCCTTCCACAACTCTTCTGGTTCCTCTTCAGGATCCACCATCGAGTTCCCAGGTCACAGGACCCCAGCCTCCACCACCACCTGCCCTGCCACCTCCATTTGTCCCTTCACCGAGTGGTGGATCGAGTAATACGTGGATATATGCCGTTGTTGGCGTTATAGGAGGGCTTGTTCTTGTTACGGTTATCGGGGTTGTATTCTGCGTTTTCTGCAGGAAACAACGAAGGAAAGCTGAATCAGCTGTATCGACAGAGAAATTCGAGTCTGTTGAGAAAGCACTTTACAAGAAAGAGGGGTATGATGAATCACAGGACTTTCTTGATAGTTTATCAAGTATAGCTCAGTCTCTTAAAGTATACACTTTTAAAGAGCTCAGAGACTCAACTGAAGATTTCAGTGCCAGTTTCCTGATTAAAGGTTCTGTTTATCGAGGAACTATCAATGGGGACTTGGCAGCAATCAAGAAAATGAATGGAGATGTGTCGAAAGAGATCAATCTTTTGAACAAGATTAATCATTTCAATCTAATCAGACTCTCCGGTGTTTGTTTTAATGAAGGAAACTGGTACCTCGTTTACGAATACGCCTCCAATGGACAGCTTGGCAATTGGATTCATCAGACGAGTGAACCGAAGGCTCTGAACTGGATACAAAGGATACAGATTGCTCTTGATGTTGCCACCGGGCTAAACTATCTCCATAGCTACACTACCCCTCCATATGTCCACAAGGACTTGAACAGCAGCAATGTACTTCTCGATCAAGATTTCAGAGCCAAAATCGCAAATTTTGGTCTCGCGAGATCAGCAGAAGGTCAGGAAGGTCAATTTGCCTTGACGAGGCATATTGTTGGGACCAAAGGTTACATGGCTCCCGAGTACCTGGAGAATGGACTGGTTTCTCCAAAGCTTGATGTGTACTCATTTGGAGTTCTCTTGCTGGAAATCCTCACCGGAAAAGAAGTTCCCCTGTTGCATGAAGAAGTTAGTAGAGAATTATCACATGTTCTAAATTCAGAAGAAAATGGGCTTGAAAATGTGAAGAAGTTAATGGATCCTACATTGCGAGGGAACTATCCCCCGGAACTCGCACTTTTGCTGTTCAAGTTGATCGATAATTGCCTAAAAAAGGATCCGTCACATCGCCCCAACATGGATGACATCTTTCAGTCTTTGTCAAGAATTTCGGCTTCCACTATGTCCGGTGAATGGGCGGTTAGCATCTCTGACAGTCAGGACTACACCTAGATTAGATACTGTAGAACATGTAAAACTACTGGATATGAAATGTTAATGACATATCTTATAACTCATTGTCTGATTTATTCTAGCCTATTCCTAAATTGCAATTCATCGAGCCCAAAAGCTTACTTATCTCCTGTTTATATGTACTACTTCTGTTCGCTTCACCGTAAAACTTACTCCACTAAATAGGAGTATATCTTTTTGAAGGTCACTAAGCCTTTTTTGTTTCCCTTTCCACGGTTTTGTTTCTAAATAAAGCTACTTCCCACAAGTCATGGATGGTAGGTGATCTCAGCTGAGAAGTTCTAATTTGGCAATCAATGGCAAGAACGTGGATCCTGGTTACTAAATCAAGATTCGTAACCTCTTCACAATTAGCACATAACAACTACAATCTTGATTTTCACCTAAAAAATAACTTGGTTAAACAGTGAAGAAAGTTGATAAATTCATATTTTTGAAATAAAATCAGGTTATGTAGGTGCTCATTAGAATATGAATGCATTAAGAATTTAAGATAGAGAACTGGTTATGACTTATAATTGGAAAGATTCAGATTAGAGATTAGAGCTGCATAACAAAAAACTGAAAAGTGGATAACTTAGACAACACTGCTATGGAGTTGTCCAAATTAGGAAGATAACTTAGAGTGCAAATTAAAGAACCATTCCACCTTTTATAGGTGCAGAATACCTATCAGTTGTTTCACCAATCGACATGGTTTCAAACGCTTGTACCTTCCGAAATCTCACCTTACTGTTGATGATCTGCCTCCCTCTTGCCAGTCCCATTGATTTCAATTATCCTGCAGTATTCAATTTCGGGGACTCAAATTCAGACACTGGAGACCTTGTTGCTGGGCTTGGCGAATCCCTTGAACCGCCAAATGGACAGACCTACTTCAAGAAACCATCAGGGAGATTCTGTGATGGCCGTCTAATCATTGATTTTTTAAGTAAGTATTCTAGATGATATCCCATTTATATGCAACTTCCACATGAATCCCATTTTATTTTGTTGCACGGAATTCCAATGTATTTTCAGATAGCACCATAACCTATGTTTCCAAATCCGAAAAGTTCCTTCTGCGTAAAACTTTCTAATTTTTGCATGAGAGGGATGTGGCGCCGAGTTTTAGAACACAAGCAGTTCTATTCAATAAAAACAACAACAGGACACATGGTTCAAGTTAACTTTAACAATTGGGGGTCGGGGTATTCAAGAACCTTTTCTGAAAGTTGGAGTATTTTGGTTCTGTTACTGCACTGCTGAACAATGTTTAATGATGATTTTAATTGTGTCAAAATAGTGGATGCAATGGACTTACCTTTCTTGAATGCGTATCTGGAAGCAATTGGTGCACCAACTTTTAGAGAAGGATGCAACTTTGCAGCAGCAGGGTCTACCATACTTCCAGCCACTGCATCATCTGTTAGCCCGTTTTCATTTGGGATTCAAATTGCTCAGTTTTTCAGATTCAAGGCAAAAGTGCAAGAAATCCAATCCAAAAGTATTTCATTCATCTAAAATCATGTCAACACTTCACAAGAACCTGTCATTTCTTTATAGTTATTACATCTTCTTGGCAGCGAGGAAATATGACAAGTACATCCCAGCTCAAGATTACTTTCGAAAGGCCCTATACATGTTCGACATAGGCCAGAATGATCTAGCCGGTGGGTTTTATTCAAAGACATTGGATCAAGTCCTTGCTTCAATCCCAATAATCTTATCACAGTTTGAAGATGGCATACAGGTTAGTAAGTAGTAACTTTCACGGCTAACCCACCGTCTAATATTTCATGGTATTTCTATCTTGCTAATCTGTTCTAAAGATGCTCCAAAATTTTCTAAACATTACCAGAAACTATACGATGATGGGGCAAGAAACTTTTGGATCCACAACACAGGTCCCCTTGGTTGCTTACCGCAGAATATTGCGAAATTTGGAACAGATCCATCAAAGCTAGACGAACTTGGATGTGTGAGCACTCATAACCAAGCTTCAAGACTTCTCAACCTGCAACTTCAAGCTCTATGCAAGAAACTGCAAGGTCAATATCAAGATGGAAATGTCACATATGTAGACATTTACACAATCAAATCTAATCTCATAACAAACTACTCAAAATACGGTTAGTGTTTTTAATATGCCATACTTCTACAGCTTTATTCTTTCTCTAACATACCAACAAGTTCTCTTAAACCAACCAAAGCTCAAAGCATAACTCTGAAATTGCAAACAAACTTACAGGATTTGAGCAGCCATTGATGGCATGCTGTGGGTATGGAGGACCACCGTTGAACTATGATAGTCGGGTGGCTTGTGGACTAACTAAAGTTGTGAATGGAAGTTCTGTGACAGCCAAAGGGTGTAGTGACACTACGGAGTATGTAAACTGGGATGGAATTCATTATACGGAATCCGCGAATCAGTATGTAGCAACACAGATTCTGACAGGGAAATACTCTGATCCACCATTTGCAGACAAGATGCCTTTTCTTCTAAAGCTTAAATTCTAAGGGAAAAAAAAAGGATGACTGTATAAATGCATAAAATTCATTGAGGCATTTTGTCACAGTAAAAGTGCATGGCAAGAATAAGAACTGTAAAGGATTCTTGACCAACTTGGTACCTTATCTAATAAATTGCATGCGGGAAGATATTTCGCTTGAAAGTTTGCTACAAATGGCATGTGTTTCAGATGCAACAACAATATTAAATCATTACAGAATACACCATGGAAAAATTACAACAGATTATATAGATGATTGGCAATTTACATATAACAAGAATACAATCAAATGGGCATACATACGACATTAATGCATTGAAGATATTGTTATTTCCAGATCTAAAGGTCTCTTCTTTGGGAATGTGGTTCGGGCTTGGATCACAAAATACAGGACGATTGTCAATTTGGAAAGGTTCCAGTGCGACGAATGTAATCCAAAGTATATTGAAGGCCATTCTTATCCACTGCCCTTTTGCCCTCCCAGAAACCATATCTACACTCGGAATGAGAGTCGTTTGCAATCTGATATTTCCAATATTCACCGAGCTTTTTCCCAAATTCAGATCGTTTGCCCTCCTCTAGAGAACTGGAAACAATTTCATGTTCCAACCACATATGACTTAATACTTGCTGGATACCAACTTTCACTTTGATATTTAAATCCTCATTATAACCTGAATGAGCAAGTCCACAGTTCAATCACTAAGCATGAAATTACATTATCCTTAATAATAACAACAATATCAATAGTAGTAGTAGCATCAGCATTCGTATGTATAAGGGGAAGAAGAATTAATCTTAATTAGTTTAAAGGCATTGATGATCGCCTATGAAAATTAATCTTAATTCGTAGCCCTCGTGTTTTGTGGCTCCATACATTGCTTGTCTGTTGACTAAGAGTACTGGAAAGTCCTGCTTCACTATGATGTTTAAACCTTTCAATAACTCTCGTATTTCCATATACAGAGGCTCACACTCTACTGTAGTCCTAATTATTGATGACTCTGAACACTCCAAGCACAGCGCTCTACCATCATCAAGAGTCGAGTATGCAGCATCTAATGACTGCATTCGTTAGAACGTGTAATTTAATTTCATTAGGTTTTTGTGACCAAAATCAACACAACTCATTATAAGAACACACTTGCCAACTATAATTAACAACATTTCATCAGATTTGATCGGATTACTCATTCTAGTTATTCTCCTTTCCTTATTTGGGACTGTTTAACTATTTTTTGGTGAGTTGTTACCTCAAACCTGTGGCAGCTGCAACATCGAGGTGTCCCGTCAGCCTCATGTGATCTGCAGAACTTCTGATTCCAAAATGCACTTATTAGATCATCATAGTTTCCATCCGCATTTGTTTGGACCTGTGTCACGAATAGAGGGTGAGATCGGATTAAAAATGCTTAAGCGTAATTTTTTTTTTTTAAACCGCAAGCGTAATTAATTTGTAAATGAAGTGTTGGAGTAATTACAATTTAAGCTCATGTTATTTTATGAAATTTCATCGAATCAATCGAATGGAACGAATGAATCAACTAAACCGAACTAAACTGAATCAAATCAAACTAATCGAATCAAGAAATTATTGTGTAATAATAATAACAATTATATAATGGTATATATAATCACAATTAAAAAAATATATTATTTTGTCATCTTTCTCACATTCTTCCTCTTTTTACGTCATTTTACATTTTATTTATTATTGTATAACAAACTTTAAAACCAATCGCGTAGAAGGATTTTTATACGATGCCTCAAATGGAAGACACATATCAAATATACGTGATTGTTGCTACCTTCACTGCATAATTTTATGCGTGTGTAAACTTGAAATACCGGTTTGCAACATGATATCAATGTCCAAGTGGAGTGGATAATGATTTATTGAACCCGACAAGGAAAGAAAGCGATGAGCGAGTGTGAGGAGATGACATTGAGAATTTGCGCCTATTCTGCAATATAGAGCGAGGAAGATAATATAGAGTCAGGAAGATAATATAGAGGAATAAATGCCATTTTTCAATATTTGTGATATATAATATTATTTTTATAAAGTTTGGTCCGATTTTGGTTTGGTTTAACTTGTTTTGGAATTTTGAACATGTAGATTTTTGTTAGTTCAAATTGTAACTATACTCTTTATTTCATTGATCTACTAAAAGTCGATTAAAAGAAAGAAAGAAAAAAAAGTTGAAAATAACTCAATTGGATAAATTTTCTTATTTTCCTCGTACAAAAGATCGGGTGTGTAAATAAATGATAAAATAATATTAATAATAATAATAATATTATTATTATTATTATTATTAACAACAACAACAACAACAACAACAACAACAACAATAATAATAATAATAATAATAATATGAATTTAATGAATCTAAAATCAAGACGAAATGAATCAAGACGAAATGAATCGAATCGAATCGAATCGAATCGAATCAATTGAATGGAACTGAACTGAACTGAATGAGTTTTCAGTTGAAAAGAACAGAGCCTTACAACTTTCAAAAACTTCTTACACTTTAGTTATACATACAAATCTTCCTATAAATTTGTGATAAACTTACTATAAATTAGTGATTATGTTATTTTTTGTAAATTTAAAATTAAATATTACAATTACTGATAAAATCAATCCCTTATTTATAGCACTAATCAAATCATCTATCTAGAAAACTAATATATTTTCAAAGCATCTGCACGTTCACAGACGCCAGTTTAAAACAAACATGCATCTACGCATTGATACAAGCATCATCATCACAATATGATGATGGTGCTTGTTTTCCATAAAAAACACCACTTGTTTTCATTGAGTTTCTAGTATAATGATGCTTATTTTTCTGAATTTATGGTATAATGATGCTTGTTTTCCAGACAATTAATTCCTCAATTTTTTACAAAGAAAATGATGAATGATGCTTGTTTTCAGGAAGCTTGTTTTCCCTGAATTTATGGTCTGGTGATGCTTGTTTTACATACCACTAATTCCTCGATTAATTTACCAAAAGAAGATGTTTGGTTTCCATGAATTAGTGGTCTAATGATGTTTGTTCTCCAAAGAAATGGTGCTTGTTTATCTTTACTTGTCATGTTACTTATGACGATAGTTTTCATGAATGTTTTGGTTTTGAAACTCCGTGATTTTCTTGTTAAATGGTGATTATTCCTTTTAAAACGGATGCTTGTTGGATAAACACTAATCCAAATCTGACTAGAGATGGACGATGACCCATGGGAAAAAATTGAAAGAAGAAACTTCATTTAGCTGATGCTTGGAGAGGATTGGAAGAAGCTGATGATTGGACCATGCTTGGCGAAATTGGTGATGCTTGGCTACAATCACTACAAAAAGCTGAACCTTCGGCAACGGGGTCTCTCCAATGGAAATTGAGTTCGTTGTTATGCAGCAACGGATTACCAATGAAATTTTCCTTGAGAAAAAATTGTACATGATTAACGGCGAATTACCAACAAACCACCATCAAATTCGATTTTTGGTTGTAATTCTGTTGGTATTCCGTTGCAGAAAGTTTTTGGATTTCCAACAAATTTAGTGTCCCGTCACTATTTCGTTGGTACTAAATTTTAGGTTTAACCATTATAAATTTTTCTAACCAACAAATATTTCGTTGGAAATTTCGTTGCTGGATTTATTTAAGGAACAATTGTAAATTTGATGCAATTTCTGTAAAGAAGATTTAGAAACTATGAATATTTTTTTAACTAAATAATAAAATAGTAAAAATACATGTTTAACGTGTTAAAAAAAGCTTAACCAACCGATCACAACTCTAATAATGATAATCCAATAAATAGCTAACTAGTAAATAGTTATAAGGTGGCCAAGTGGTAAGGAAACTAGATGTACAAGCATGAGGTGATGGGATCGAATCCCCGTTACGATTACCAGCAAAATAGTGACGCTTTAACAACGAAATAGTAGTGATTTTCCCTTTAAGTATACTATAATAGTACACAAAGTCTCATGAAAGACGGTCTGTAAATAACTTATCTAGAGACACATTCATGTTATTAATTAAAATGTCTATGATTTTAACGAAAGTCTTGTTTTAATATGAAAAATCATCAATGTTGAGAATATATCTGTTTTGATAAATAATATCGATAATTTTATTGACAATATATGTCCGTCTCTAAATAAATTATCAATTATCTAGAGACCGTCTCTCAGGAGACTTGCTCATCAATAAAATAATCCATATTATTAATCAAAACGTCTCTTTAGTTAACAAAATAAGTCTTGTTTTAATATGAAAAACACAAATGTATGTTTTTTGATTAATAATATCGATAATTTTCTTGACCATATAAGGCTCTGTTATCTTCAACTGAAAACTCATTCAGTTCAGTTCAGTTCAGCTTAGTTATATTTTATACTACAATTCAGTTCCGTTCAAAAAATTACAGTTGAAGAGAACATTGCCTAAGTCTATCTCTAAATATATTATCTAGAGACCGCCTCTGAGAATACTTACTCTATAAAATAATCTATCTACATTAATTTGTTGGAAGATGAATCTGCGTGTAGATGACGAATGATTAGTAGAATCTAGGCATAGATTGGTGAATGACAGGACCAAACTATAATCCACATATGTTCTATATAGTAATACACCCGGTCCATTAAAATCTTACTACCATGCTACTTTCTCTTAGATTAAGGAATATGCATTAAAAAATAGTTTGTGTGAGGTATTATATTGGTAAAGTTGTAATTGGGTTATAAAGTAAGAGATAGATTGAATAAAGTGATGATAAAGTAGGAAAGATAAATAATAAAGAATTAGTTAGTGGGGTAAAACTTTCCATTCATGGGTTAGTAAGTTTATAATGGGACCCTAAAAAAGAAAAATTATGCAGTTATTAATGGAAATGGAACGGAGGGAGTATAATATAGTATAGCTCATAATGCAAAGTATCAAAATTATATGCACGTACGATCGAGCCAGTTAATTTTGATTGCCTAATAAATTAATTAAAGTTGGAAACTTACATAATCTTTGCAAACATCACATTTCCGATGTTTGAGGTCCTTCCTGCAAGAGCCATGGTAAGGGCGGCCGCTGGAGTCCGATATGAACTGTTAAAAAATAGAATAAAGCATATAAAAAAAGGTAATTAGTTTAAAATGATTTTTTTTTTTAAACGGAGTTTAAAATGATCATATAATGTACTATGTGGTTAAGGCTCTGTTTAGTAAAATTAAATTAGAATTGGAAAGCTAAGAATTTGGTAGTAGTGGAAAATTTCTTAAATTTAAAAGCTAAATGGTTTTAAATGTAGGTGAAGAAATTAAATTAAAAAAATTGGTGTTGTAAAACATAAAAAAGGCATTACTCTTATTTTTCTTGTCTTTAACCTTTTTTATCGTATTATTAGTCTATAGTTTTTTAAATAATAATATATCATATTTTGTCCAATAATTATAATATATATTTAATGTATTTTACATCGCCACTTTAATAACATCATCAAAATTATCAGAAGTTGAAAGAAATAATCGTTGAGCATTTTAACTTAGTAATGAAAAAAATTAGTAATTGATGTGTATAGAATTACTGGGTGATAATATTGGGTGCATGATGTATAGAATTCGTTGCTTGGTAATATGGGTGTTTTTACTTCTTATTTTATTTAGTCTAATTTAGGTTAATTTGGGTAGGGATATTTTCGGAATAAAAATATAACAAGCTCTTTCTTTTTAAAAAAAGCTCCCCAAGGAAGCTTCTTTTCCAAATTTGGAAAAAAGAAAAGTCGTCAGCTCACGAATTTTTTTTATTACCAATTCAAAAAAAGTTTCATGGGAATTTAAAAAATCTAGTGGTAAACAGAGCCTAAGAATGGTGCATGAGTAGAATGTCACTAAATGGATGGAAGCAGGACCTCTATGTTATACTTTCTCTGTCCCGGAAATAGCTTCTCATTTTGATTTTTTACGGTCAAACTTTTCCAACTTTGACTACAAATTAATCTTAAACCGCAAATGTAAAATGTTCAATTTTTTTATATAATGAAACTTTAGGGTCTAAATTTTCATTATATGATTTAATAGAACATTTTACATTTGTGTTTAAGATTAATTCGTAGTTAAATTTGAAAAAATTTGACGAAAAAAGTTAAAATGGAAAGCTATTTCCAGGACGGAGTTAGTATTATATACTTAATTAATTAATGTCATAAGAGAACACACCATAGAATCATAGATCGGTTGTTTACAAGCATCACAACAGAAACATTCTCGATGCCAATCACGTCCCATGCAAGTTATTAAAGTTCCATGACCACTATTGCACCCAGCACAGGTTATCCTACAACATTTTATCAGGTCAAAATCAATATTAAGTCAGGCCAATGAAAAATATGATTGCTTGGAGGCCATGTATATCTATAGTTACTATCACAACTATTACCCTTCTGGTGTTGATGCCTCTGGTTGAGGTGATCTACCTTCTGGAGTCTCCTTCACATTCGAACTTTCTTCAACAGATTTACAAAACATTCAAATTAAACCCAAATTAGACACCATAAATTGATTACTGGGCCCAAAATATATACATTGTTAATTGATTGCATTTTGTGTTGGAAACTTACCGATGATTGTTTTCTCTTTCCAATCTTCTACCTCTCCCCTCGAGTAAGGTGGTGATATTATCTTTCTGTCAAAACCTACAAGGTAATATGAAAAAAAAATCACATTAGTCAATTAAAATTATAAACACTAATATAGTATTGTAGCTGTAACGACCCGATCATTAATTGATAGAGCCTTAACCCTTAGGGTCGGCGCAATTACTCATGGGCAGCTCTCCGGGTGATATGCTAGTCCCACTGTACCAATACAAGTCCTTTTCCGCGCACTTTGTACTCACTCGTGCGCGAACCGGGAGACTTTCCAGTAGGTCACCCATCGTAAGATTGCTCCAGAGCAAGCACGCTTAACTTTGGAGTTATTGTGAGTGGATTCCAAAAAAGAAAGGTGCACCTTGTTAGCATGGATAGCGTTCTCGATCTCTTGAAATCCTTTGAACTTGACTTGAAACTTTGGGGCGTTACAGTATAGGCAAAACATTTTCTATGGCTAAACTTTGTTAGAATTGAAATTTCGAAAGGTACTACAATGCTCTTTTTATATAGTTCAGGACTTATTTGCAAAACCTAATGTGTGAGTTACTACTATATACTCCCTCCATTTTAGAAAAAGTGTTACATTTCTTTTATTTGCCAATCGCTTTTGACTTAATAATTTCTTTAACGATATTAATAAATAAATTATTAAAATTATATAATGAAAATTTAATAATTAAATTTTTACTATTATATGATTTTATTAAATTATTTACTATTATCGTTTATGAGTAATTTGTGGTCAAACTCGAAGACAGTTGACCGGTCAAAGTCAAAATGTAACCCTTTCTCTGAAATGAAGGGAGTGTTACTTTAGCTAATTAGCAGTAGATTTCTACATCATCATCGTCTCTCTAATATCAATCGAGACTGTAATTCTTCATTCAGTTTTATCAATTCAAACTCAATTCAATAGAGTTTTTATCATTGAATTCTTCTTCACAAATATATTTGTTTATCAGATTTCACAAACTTAGTCTTATCATTTGGTCATTCCCCTACCAATTAACTGATTTACAAATACAACGTGCAAGGGAAGAACTCCGCTAGCTAGTGAGGCGCCTCCAAATTTGAAAAAAAAAAAGTAATATGTTTTACCTTCAATTAGCATATCATTTGATTTATCGTGCCGAACTAAGAGGACAAACTTTAATCTAGATTGGAAAATTAATTGAGGAGAATATAAACTTTAAGTTTTGTTAAAAGAAAAAATACAAATATGACAGAAAAACTGATTACCCTTGAGATCTCCATTGTTATAGTCCAGTTGCATACACAAATTAAATGAATTAGCTAGTTACGTACCTCGGGTGATGATCTTGAGATCTACATTGTCATAGTCCAATTGATCTTCTCTTATAAGCTCAGCACTTCTATACACCTCATTTCCACAATTAGCACCAACTTCAATATTCTGCAACAGAGGAATCTGTACACGAACATGATCCAATAACAAATGCTGGAGTTTTGGAAAATGCTCGCTGTATGAAGTCCATTGTCGCAAGCTGAGAATATTACGTATCTTCAAGAACCTCAACTCTTTGAATTCGTCATCTCTCGTTTTCCATTCATTCCCGCAGAAAGCATCACAGAATAATTTCAGCACTTGAAGATTCGGCAGCTTCCCGACTACTAAACTCTCCTCCCATGGCAACTTAGTCCCAAATAATGTTACCTTTTTCAATGTTGACAGTAAGCTCATCTTTGTGAGCTCCCCCTTCAGTCGTGGGCTGTCGTAGACTCTCATGTTTAGTGATTCGAGAAGAGTATGAGAACTAAGATCAGGGAACAATCCTTCACAAATGCATTTCAGTTTACGGAGATGCGGTGAGCACTTCAGAATTTCTTCATCATCGTGATTTCTGATGCGAACACAGGAAAGGGACTTGATATTGTTCCTAATCTGGGAGATGTCACAATTTTTAAAGAATATGACTTGTGAATAAATGCGTATGTCTCTCAGCTTGACCATCTTAAGTATAGTTGAGGGTACACGAACTTTATGACCAGTATTATTTAGACGAAGATATTCAAGGTTAACTAGCTTGCATATTCCTTCCGGAACTTGTTTCGTTCGAGCTAAACAGCTGAAGTACCTCAAGTGAACAACCTCGCCCATTCTTTTCTCATCAATGGGTGATTCTTGACCCTTTATAACCCTAAGAAGCGGCATTTGTGTGACACTATGTCCCAGTGCTGATATCATTGCTGAAACAGACCGACTAGGCAGGGCAGAAATGATGCATATGTTGTTTGGCTCTAATGGAAGATGAATCTGATGGTGTTTGATATAGTTGAACAAGGAGGACCTGTTTACACCATACAGACACAAGGAATTTAGATGGCCCAATAGTTATGATTTACAAACATAAAAGAAAGCATTGCAAGGAGTAGAAGTAGATACTTACAAATGAACTGAACAACTGAACTTCTCTGTTTTAGCTCTTCTACGGAACATGTCCCAAATTAAATCGTGAACCTCACATGATCTAATCCCACCATCACTTCTCCTTCTCTTAATTATCAACAGACTCCTGTTCATAAGCTCCAATAGATATTCTTCTCCAATCTCCTCCATACTTTTGTTTTCCTCTTTCTCAACATAACCATTGGAAATCCACCGAGGGATCATCTCTCTAACTGGTATATCTTTACTACTAAAGGACCACGCCAAGGAAAGAAGGCAAGGTTTCAAATGACTGGGCAAATATTTATAGCTGAGTTCCAATATAGGCATGTTGGAATCATCGGATATATACGAGTCCATATTTCTTTCTACATTTCTCCATGCACTTCCGTCCCTTCCTACATTCGTCAAAATCCCAGCTATAACTACCACTGTAAGTGGAAGTCCATGGCATTTTGATGCGATTCGTTGTGCAGTATCCAATAACTGCGAGGGAATGGGTTCTTTGGCGAAAACCTTTTTTGCTAGTAACTCATAGCACTGAGAGTTTGTTAGAAGCATAAGTTGATGGAAAATGCTGCCAGCTGGAGCAATATCTTTGATCTGACTTGTTAAAAGTATTCTGCTTCCGTTTCCAACATCTGGAAAGCATCTTCTCAGATCATTCCACATACATGAATCCCACACGTCGTCCATAATAATCAGATACTTCCTACCTATTAGCGTCTGGTAGATCCCCAAAGCCAAACTTTCATAATTCAAAGTTTCATCCTTTCCTGACTTTCCTGGTAAACTTATCCATATTTCATCAAGAACTTTCTTCTTCTCATACGTTTTAGAAATGGTACACCACACATGAAGATCAAAATAATCACGAACTACCCGATCATTGTACAATTTCTTTGCAATAGTAGACTTGCCAATGCCTGACATGCCAAAAACAGATACATATTGCAGTGCTTTTGATCCCCCTACAAGATGAGCCAAAATTGGTTCTCTTATATCCCCGTACCCCACAACAATACTTAGATCCTGCTCAAGATACTTCAAGGCTTGAATCTTTTCCCCTTCCACATTATGATTCTTCTTTAGGTTTCGAACTCTTGTACCGATCATCTGGATCTTTTGGACAACGAAGGGAATTCTTAGATTGAGATACCAACTAGGAATATGGCCTGCAGTGTGTGCGTTGATGATGTATTCACCTTCATATGATGCGTCTATAAAATGAATCAAAGAATCTTGTAGTTCAAGACTGTTGTGTATGACTTGTGATTTCTCAACGTCCTTTACAAAGGTCTGCAAGAAAGTGAGCTCCATAATGAGTTTATCGAATTGATCCTTGATGCCATCGATGTTTAACTCGAATCGACCATCCATCAAATCTTGAAGATCTTCAAGAAGAGATCTGATAATGAAGAGTGAAGATAAATGATTGGACCTTGAAGTTGCGCTTCGCGGGAGCTCTTTGATGCAGTGTGCTTTAATTTTTTCGTTGATGAAGGTCTCAACCTTTTCCATCAGAACATGTATGCCTGCATCAAAGTTGTTCTTTTTCATTTTTTCAGTAGCTGCGGAAACACAAGAATAAATAAAGCTCCCTGTTTCATTAGCTACAGTTTCAAATTCAATAAAAAGATTCATGGTATCCTCAACCTCACAACATTGAAACAAAGTATCCCCTAGAACAGCGTGAAGAAATGATAGCTTCTTCTGGAGAAGAGCGTACAGACCATCTCTACGTTCATTTGAGAAAGACGGTAAACATGTTCGCTTCTTTCCGGGAAGAGCATACAGATTTCTCCGGTAGTTTGAGAAAGAAGGTAGAAATGTGCGCTTCTTCCGAAGAAGAGCGTAGAATCCTTTATGGCTATTTGAGAAACAATGTGACTCATCATCCAGTACTTGGAGAAGGAAGATAAGAAAACATGCCAAATTCTCATTTAGCGGGGCTGGTGATACCTCCTCATCAAATAATTTTGGGACAGTGAAGTGTCGCTGCTGGAGATCTGGTCTTAATTTGTCCAAAATACTTGTTCTCTTGTTATCCATCTTCGTTTCCTGATCTTCCAAATTAGCTCGGTAAGTAAAAATTTCTGGAAGATAAAAACATATTAATTAATACTAGTACAATGTTTTACTAACACATAGTATTGGAAGGGCACGAGTGAAAATGGACTCTACGTATTACACCAAGGTAGCACGGCTTTAGTTGCAGCATTGAAGAATAGGAATCTGCGTGCTTCTTTTGAATTGTGGCATGCCCGCTTAGGACATGTCTCTTATGATACTATTTCATCTTTAAGCAAGTCTGGTTTACTATCTGTTACATCTTTACTGTTAGAAGTATAATTGGATTAGCATTCCTTAATGTTGGTAATTAGAAGTATAATTGGATTAGGATTCCTTATTGATATCTAGTTATACATACTTGTATATATATATGAGATTGATTAATGAGAAGAGAGAGGGAAAATAATTCTTTCATGGTATCAGAGCCATGTAAGTCTCCAACGAGCATTGGTCCTGCCTCTCCTCTTTTTTTTCTTCCGCCCTAAAATTTCTCTGATTTTTTCCCTCAATGCAATCAATCTGATTGCCCTTGCCATTCTCTCTTTCTTCTCTTTTCTTCCCTTTCTCCTTATCTCCAGGCGCCCACGCTGCTCCTTCCTCCTCCAACCGCTTCACGGGGACCTAGCGCCGCCTCTTCTCCGGCCTCCTACTTCGTTCACCTCCCAAGCCTCATCAACGGCTTCCACCGTTCCGGCTACCTCTCTCAAGCGATCTTGCGCATCTCTTCTCCTCCACGCGGCTGGGCCGCTCCCTTCTCCGATGGTCAATTCCTCCGGCCAGGTCTTCCTCCTTTGATTACGCAGCGGTTTCTCTTCTTCTTATGCGGTTGAGCCTCTTTCTTCTCCCACAGCTCTACTTCTGCGTTTTCTCCACGCGCTGTCGCCTTCCTCGAGCAATTTGCTTTTTCTTCTTCTTTCTTCCCAGAACAGCAGCTGACTTCGACAGCACATTTGGAAAGGTTCATATACTTGGAATCCGATCTCCACCGTCCACAATGTAGATTCGTGTGTTAGCTACCTGTGGTCAAATTCTTAGGGCGATCCGACGACTGAGCTGGCGGGAAACATCGTTTTCCTACGACTGCGCTGTGCAGTTTACTACATACGAAACCTGTTTCCTTTCTTCTTTCTTGGCTACAGCAATGGCACCCATAGTTGTCTCTGTGCCGCCTCCATGATTCCGCCCAGCCTCTCTGGTCACCTCCTCATCATCAACCTCTTCTGCTCAAGTTGTTGTTGGATCTTCGTCTGCCTCTGTGTCGTCTTATATCCTATCTACCTATTCTGGGTGTCTCTCTATATGTCTGCTCTAGGTGTTTAAGTTCTTTCTTCTTCCGTTGTCATCTCGTCTTCTTTGTCCTGTCTCGTTCTTCTCCTATCCCAGATTATGTCGCCATGACTTCTGGTACCTCGCCTGAGATTACGACCTCGTTCCACCCTACTCTTGCAGACTCGAGCACTTATGTGGGGTTGGGTACCAAATTTGGGTCCTCCTTGCCCATACCCAACTGCCCCTTGGTATGGCCCATCGTCCGGTCCATCTCAGCAAGTTGGTCTTCTTGGATCTCACCCACAGCAAGCCCATAGGGCTATTGGACCTTTTGCCTGCTCTCATACAACATCAACGTAGCACGTCATGGATGAAATCTGTCAAGTCTTAACTATGAGTCGATGTTTCACCAAAGGACTTTCACAAGTATTGACGTTTTTCGGAACAGTCTCAACATTCATCAACCTCCCATTTCGACTGAGGGGGAGTGTTAGAAGTATAATTGGATTAGGATTCCTTAATGTTGGTAATTAGAAGTATAATTGGATTAGGATTCCTTATTGATATCTAGTTATACATACTTGTATATATATATGAGATTGATTAATGAGAAGAGAGAGGGAAAATAATTCTTTCATTTACTACCTAAGCCGAGAATTTGTTCTTCGTGCTGCAACTAAAGCCGTGCCAAGAGCCCGCATTTGTCGTTTTGAATAATACTAAACGTGCTACTCCTGTTTTGGACATTATCCACTGCGATCTTTGGGGACTCGCTCCTATTACATCTAACTCTGGTTTTCGATATTATGTTGTTTTTGTGGATGACTACTCCAGGTTCTGTTGGTTATACCCCCTTCGTGTTAAATCAGATTTCACGGATTTGTTCATTCAATTTCGCAAGTTGGTTGAAAATCAATTTGACAAAAAGATTAAAATTTTCCAGAGTGATGGAGGAACCGAATTTACAAATAACAGGCTTAAGGATATATTTCTCGATTGTGGCAGTTGCCATATTATGTCATGCTCTTATACGCTTGCTCAGAATGGTCGAGCGGAGTGTAAACATCGTCATATCACAGAAACTGGCCTTGCCATGATGTTTAACTCCTCGACCCCTTTACATTTTTGGGTGGATGCATTTTATACTGCTGTATACATTATTAATAGGCTTCCTTCCGAAGTTTTGGAGGGAAAAAAAAGTCCATTTGAGCTATTATTTGGGGCCGCACCTTCTTACGAGAATTTTCATCCTTTTGGGTGTCGTGTGTATCCTTGTCTACGAGATTATGCTTCAAATAAATTTTTCTCCTTGTAGCTTGCCCTGCATTTTTCTCGGTTACAGCCCCCAATACAAAGGTTTTTATTGTCTCGAGCCATCAACATCCAAGGTCTATATTACTCGTCATGCTCGTTTTGATGAATTATATTTTCCATTTTCGGGAAACCGGGTTTCTAATTCTGAAAATCAGTTAGAGTATGCTAGTTTTTTGGACACTCAGACCACTGAACAAAATACCAAACCCTCCAACTCATTACATGATAATGTTATGCCAACTACTGGAGCATGCCAACTTTGCCCCTCAGGTCCAAATTCTGATACAACACCTGCTCCATCTACTATACACACTCATCCACATTCTCCCGACCCAACTCCACCACAAAGCTCTCTCAACCAACACACACCTGACCATATATCCCCTCCACCTCCTAGCCCATCCGCACAGCCTCCACCCCGACCTGTTCCCAACATTACTACTATGTCTCAGAACGGCTATTTCCGGCCTAAAGATTTTGGACTGGATTTTATCATGACAGGTCTTGTTGCGGCGGTTGTAAATTCATCGGAACCCAAAGGTTTCAAATCTGGCCAAAAATCTCCTCATTAGGTTGCGGCCATGGATGAGGAGATTCGTGCTCTTCACACCAAACACACTTGGGAATTAGTTCCTCGCCCCTCTGGAACTAACATTGTTGGCTCAAAATGGGTATATCGCACAAAGTATCTCTCAGATGGATCTATTGATCGTTACAAGGCTCGATTGGTTGCTCAGGGCTTCACTCAAATACCGGAGTTTGATTACTCACACACTTTTAGTCCTGTTGTCAAAGCAACTACAGTCCGAATTGTTCTTGCCTTAGCCGATATGCAAAAATGGCCTCTTCATCAACTCGATGTCAAAAATGCCTTCCTCAATGGCGTTCTCACTGAAACCGTCTATATGGAGCAACCGCCTGGCTACATTGATGCTCGTTTTCCCAACCATGTGTGTCATCTTCGCAAGGCATTATATGGCTTAAAGCAAGCTCCTCGCGCTTGGTTTCAGTGCCTTAGTGACTTTTTGACACATTGGGTTTCTTTGCAGTCGTGCTGATCCTTCCTTATTTGTTTTCCACAAAGGACATTCCTTGATCTACTTACTGGTCCATGTGGATGACAGCATTCTCACTGGCAACACCACTGCCCTTATTACTCAGTTCATTTCTCGTCTCCACAATGAATTCTCCATCAAGGACATGGGTCGGCTAAGTTATTTTTTAGGTTTGGAAATCACATACACTCCTGATGGGTTGTTTTTGAGTCAACAAAAGTATGCTCGTGACATCTTGACTCGGGCTCAATTACTTGACTCCAAGCCCGTCCACACACCACTTGCCGTAGAGCAAGCCTTCACTGTTGATTGCGAGTTATTCCATGATCCTGCGTTGTATCGGTCACTTGTGGGTGCCTTGCAATATCTCACGATTTCTCGGCCCGACCTTGCCTATGCTGTAAACACGGTATGCCAGTTTCAACAAGCACCTACTCTTGATCATTTTCAGGCCGTTAAGCGTATCCTTCGTTATGTCAACGGTACTCCACCATGGGATTTGCTTCTATCCCGGCCAACCTTCTTTAATCGGTTACTCTTATGTTAATTGGGCTCGTTGTCCCGACACATGTCATTACACATATGGGTATTCTATTTTTCTTGGTGGAAATCTAGTTTCTTGGAGTGCTAAAAAGCAACCTACTGTTGCAAGGTCGAGTTGTGAATCCGAATATCGAGCTCTCGCAAACGCTGCTGCAGAACTTGTTTGGATCACTTATCTTCTTCGAGACCTTCGTGCATTACTGACCGACCGGCCTACCTTACTCTCTGACAATAAGAGTGCAATATTTATTAGTCAGAATCCCATATCACACAAGTGGGCTAAACATATTGACATTGATTGTCATTTCATTCGGGAGTTAGTCACCGCCGGACGACTTCGCAATCAATTTGTCCCGACCAACCTTCAGCTTGCGGACATTTTCACTAAGAGTTTGGCTCGTCCTCAATTTGAATTTCTACGTTCCAAGCTATGTGTTCAGATTAACCCGACCCTTCGCTTGACGAGGGTGTTAGACAAGATTCTGTTCAATAATTTAATTTGGTAAATAAGTCTCTAGTTAATATAGTTTCCTTGTATATAGGATATTATGTATTTTTTCCTAATTACTTTTTATTGTAATTCTCCTATATATTATACATTATACACAAGACTCATCAATCAATTGTGGTGATTATTAAAATATCACAATACTACACTATGAAATAAATAATTCAATCAAATAAAAAAATTAAGATGATAGTAGAATTGTAATAATTACTAGTGAGAATATATGGTTACCTGACTGTCTTTCACCAGTGGTTGCTACTGCTTGCTAGTGTTCAAGTCTGCTGCCTGTGAGTCTAGAGAGAAGAAGTAGAAAAAATGAATTGTTGATAAAACAGAGTGTGTTTGCTTTGTTAAAGAAAGAAAGAAAGAAATAAATAAATAAAGATCAAGATCCAAATGAATTAGTGGTAGATAGATGAATAGGAAATTAGGAACACAATGAGTGAGTGAATGTGTCCAAAACCAAAAAAGGAAAACTTTTCCGCAAGTTTTCAAGTCTTCACACGGCCCCATATAGTTAATGTAAACAGAAGAAGAAGCCTGTCTCTTAATTTCCACGGACCAACACGGTTGTTTTCAATATATTATTCCTCCCGTGGATGTAGGATTGGTTATAATCTGAACCACGTAAATATCGTATTCATTCGATTGCTGCGGATTGACTTTTTCTTAGCATCAGTAATAGAGACTTCTTTATGAAATCTATATTCATTCATAATGAAATCAAACGTGTGTTTTCTCACTATTATTTTGGCTAAAAGTGTTCACAATCCGTTCAGTTAGAAGAATCTAAGTGGTGGTATGGATTTACAATCCAAATTTTATTACTGGAATTTCATCAGGCTGCCAACAGACTGCTCTAGCTGGTTCTACTACAAAAGCAGGTTGCGGCATGCCTTTCCCGAGAGAGACAGATGGGGAACAGCTCTCCAAGAGCCCTTCCAGAGCGTTGGTTCTACAAGTCAAGCCGCCGACTATTTACATAAACAAAGCATTGCCATGGTCACTGCCTTACGTAACACGATTTCTGGCCATAAATCATAGTAAGTCATCAACATGAGAAGTTCTCAACTTGGAAAAGTTACCTCATTTTCAATAGGCAACTCATCAAGAAAACAACCAAGAAAGAATACAACAGATGCAAATCTCAACACAAATGAAAACTCGAAGACTTGGTTCCGAAAACATAAAAAATTTCTCTCAACCTCCAGAAGTTCCAGACGATTCTGGTACATCCTTCAGTCTCAGTACTACTTCGCTCGTCTTCCCCCTCTCACCCTCCATCGCACAGTTAAGTCTCGTCAACCAAACATCATAGTCAACAGTATAAGGCGTCCCACATATTCCATCCACGTAATCAGCAAATGCCTTCAACAAAGGTGAAACCTCGCCCAAGTACTGCTGGATCACACGCTTCGCCCAACTCTTCTGCCTCCAGTTCAACGCAGACTCGATAGAATCTTGCTGTTGCATTTCACCACCACATAGAAAGTACATAAGATAAATGAGGCTCTCTACATCTGATGATGCACAAAGCTTCCCATTTTGAAGCGCATATGCGGATGAAAACTGTAAATTTAAAGCTGGACTGTCTCTTTCCTCCAAAACTGCACGTCCCCACGAGACCAGAACGAACAAACCACAGTTTGTCGAGTCTTGATCGCTGGTGACATGTAGTATATTTTCAGGGCAAATGTCACCGTGCATTATGTTTGCCATTTTGGCACTTCTCAAAGCAGCAAGACAATCTCGGCATAAACGTGTAACCTCTTCCGCAGAAAATGGACCGGAGTGTGTTATAATTGAGGAGATGGAGTCCCCCACAGGAGAGGTGACAAGAATTGGCGTCCCACACTTTAGACTTTGAGTTTCCGAAAGACCGGATTGAACAACTCTACCTGATGCAATTATTTCAGGTAGATATTTACTCGAAACGCCATTCTCTTTAAAAAGGTTTAATACCTTAGTTTGACGTTGTACTTGGTACCATAGATTCATGTCTTCCCAAGAAGGCTCCAATCGAGACGGATGAGCACCAATCAGTAACATCAGTGATTCCTCAGGACACTCTTGAGCACAAGCAACATACAAGCAATTGCTAACCTTTCCGTAAGTATCTTGTATAATGAAGCTTTTAACTCCTTGTTTCTGATCTTCTAGTAATAAGATTTCGCCGGGATTAAGCAGCAAACGTGATCCATTCCAATTGGATTTATGAGTGTTTTCATTCTCTAGCTCAACGATTTCTTTGCTACTATTCCGATAAGGCACTAGAGCATTTCCATCGTTGTTAATACGAGTTTCCATTCTGCGTTTTTGGAGGCGGAGGCTGTGCTTTTCTGCGAGTGAGGCCATTGACTTCCTTGGAGGCCCGTTCCACTGGACAATGGAGTAAAAAGTCGCGAAAAGTATTTGAAGTGTCCCAAAATCCCGCCAATTTATGTTTCCAAGCTTGTTCCATATCCGGTCAACAGGTGAAATATTTATCTCAGCATGGCATTTAATCCACTCGGCTATTGAGTGATACGGGTTGCTTAAATCCACTTCTAGTTTGCCAAGATCTCCACTCAATTTCACAACACCTCCAAATGTAGAGTCTATAACTGATACAAAAACAGAATCGCTACCGACTCTATTGTGTTTGCTTAAACTCCGTGAAATTAGTATGTGAATAGCGTAAAATAGAGCTTCACATATCACCGAAGAAGAAAACCCAAGTTCCTTCCCTTCCAATATATTTTGCTTGAACAAAATGAATGTCACCACATCATCCCACCGAGCATGTAAATTCCCATTACTCTTGGACGCCAAAGCCACGCCAGATAGCCCCCCGATTCGTCCTTTTGATATTGCTTCATCAATTGAGTAAAACTTAGATCCAGGATAACGGGGGCATGAGACAGAATATGGTAATGGTTTACTCTTATGCCAAAACGCATGCCATAATCCTTCAGAAGCAGTATGAAGAAAATCTTCCAGAGCCAAAAACTCGTCTTCTTTAAGATTTTCAGAGGCATATGTCGGATAAGGCATACGCAGCAACTGTTGGAACAGAACCCCTTCCAATGCAAAATCGAAGGTGTGTAGATCTTCAGTCAAGAAAGGAGAGCTAAAATGTTGTTCACCATATAAATTTTCACTCACGCAATCCTGAAGATATTCTGCAAAAATATTAAGGTCAACAAGCTTTGCTGCGAATTCCTTGAGGACTTTATAAACCCTTCTAGAAGTTGGGACGAATTTGCTCAGTGTGGTGGATGTTGTACGGAAAGAAGCTACTGCAAAGTGCAATTCCCCAAAATCATTACTTGTTATTGCAAAGGCAGAAAGCAAACATGACTTGGTTATATAGAAAAAGTACCAGACTCAGTCTTTCTGAAACTTCCGTCCACACTTGTACAAGGAGAAGAATCCGAACCATTTCTCTGAATACCTGCTCATGAATTGGAGCAGACCATGAATTATAGCTCACATTGTCATCTAAGATGAAAATTAACCTGTTTATTACTGATAAACATGAAGAAAAAAAAGAATCATCCGAGTAACTTTTGCGAGAGACCGTCTCTCGGAGAGACCAAATCAAACATCACATATTTTGTCATAAACATCGGATGTTTAGCTACAAACATCACATGTTAATAAATCCATGTAATGCAAGTATAATGCATGTTTATTATACACACGATGTTAAACATATGATGTTTGTACGTAAATATTTGATGTTGAATTGGTCTCTCCGAGAGACGGTCTCTTGCAAAAGTTTGTAAACTTATTGAGCCTCAGGTGACTGCAGACTTGATCAAACTAGAAATAATAGATTTATCATAATTCATTCATAAAGCCTCAGTCATTAATAAGACTTCACAGTTCTGCTACAGAATAACTCGTAGTCTTGTACACGAATATCAACAATTTAGCTGATAACCAGTTTATTAACCTTCCAACATTTTATCTGATAGAGAGGTCTAACCTCTAAAAGCAATTTAGCATCAAACAGGCATCAGCCTAAGTAGATCAAAGTGGTCAAAATGCTGTTAAGATTACTATTGTCTATTGCAGCTGTTTCCTGAATAACTCATGCGTGCAACCAATAATGGATCGGAAAAAGTACATAGTGGATGATCCTTATTCCCAAATACTTCATGAACAAAGAGTCTGGAAGATTGACGTCTTAATTGTTCCCATATGTGAAATAACTCAAAAACACAATAAGCTTCGATGCTCTTCAAGTAGCAAACAGTACATACTAGGACAACTGACCGGACTTCAAAATTATGATGTGGCTGCATAGATTCCCTATTTAAATAACCAGGAACTGAATAGTGAATATTGACACCTTCAAAATCCTGATTCCTACAACAAACTAATATCTAATTGGGCTAAATTGCATGCGATGATTCTGATAATCTCATTCTCATGTATGTGAACAACATGGGAGCAAAAGTAAGTTGTTCCGCTGGCAACTACTTTGTTGCGGGTTCGACGCCTGAAGACAGCTTCATTACAGATGTGCAAAGGGAAATAGTTCGCATGATACGCACCCTTCCCCACCCCAAGAAGCACTAACAGCTCTATAAAATGCAAGAAAATTGAACCATAAAAAATCATCTTCATTGAAACTGCTCAATGGCTCAAAGCTATACATGAGGCTAACTGGCTAACTTTGCCCAAATTACAGAGATCAAGTTCCTCTCCAGAATCACAACATCAGCAATATAAGAATAATGAATTCAACAAATAAATACTTTCCCATAATAGTATGTACTAATTTTCTATCCTATCTTCTGAGGGGTTCTTTTACATAACAATAAAGCCAATATGAGTGTAAGCAAAGTTAAAGCAAGCTTTGTTGTCACTTAGTCCACTTGCTACAGTTCAATGACATCATAACCATTAACCCCTCATGCTTCAAGAGTCAAAGCCTAAATAAGTGAGAACAATTAAGGACAACCTATGACTTTTGGTAATGCCAAATCATCCTAAATTGACTCCCAAAAGCCCAATTTAAACTGAATACCAATCAGTTGCAAAGGCAAATTGTCCATTGCCAAGAAGTCAATAGACAGAAAAAAAATGCAAGTTACAAATATTGGACAGAAAGAATTAGGAACCAATTAGCAAAAACCCAACAAATCTGAGAAGAAAATGTTTAGCAAGAACTAGTATTTGAGGTTGAGACAAGAAACCATGGCGAAAAGAACTCACCTGGTCTCATCTTGAGCCCTTGGTTGTTGGTGATTTCAGAGAAGAATATACAGCAAGAATTTCAACTGGGAAATGTTGGAGGAATCTTGAAGGAGAGCATATTCTTGAAACCTACCCAACTAGTGCATTTTTGCTTATAATACTGCCAACCCAGAAAGTGAGAGACAGTAATAATAAATTGGAGAATGTGTGGGAGAGAGAGATCTGGAAATGTGTCCAAAAACCAAGTGCTTTGGTAATGAAAGCGAATGAGGTTTGTTCAGAGAGCTGGAAATGGAATTCAATGGAGTATAGTTTAACAGAGTGGGCTGAATAAAATGATTAGCTTAGCTGGTGTTAAATTGGAGGAGTACTAATATAGTCAGATTGCTAATCTTTATTTTGGTTGTTGATTATATTGGAATTTAATTTGTTTCTATACTCTTAATGACTAATCTAATTGTATTAAATTGCAATCATGAATTATGATATTGTTTTTCTAATGATGAAATTTATATCATGGAAATGTTTTTATTTTTCTTATCTTTTCGAGAATAAGCCTAGGAAACAAGGTACATAACATGGTATATTTGTAATAAACAAATCCCTTGTTTTTTACAAAGAATACTACGAAACTATGTACATACAATGAAATGTGTTTTTTTAAGTATTACTTCCTCCATCCCATTAATCTCTCATCATTTCTTTATTTCTTATCATTTTTCTCTACAACAACAAACAATAAACAATTGACTTTCTTAAAAAAAGTGTCAAAAAAAAAAAGTGGACTAGAATGTCGGGACGGAAGGAGTATCTTTTTTCAGAATACGTCTGTGAAACATTGTATATAGCATGGTCTTGATAACAAACGGCACCCATCATTCCCCATGATACGTATTTATACTTACATGCCACAAGGCAAAACGGGACATCACCCAGACCATATTCATCATCTGGCATGGTATATGAACGGGGGACTACTTCTATTAGCAAGAGGAGTCGGGGAAGTTCGAGATGTTGGCTTCCCGATATATTATTAGGATTTTAATTTCTTCAAAACTTCAAACCATGGTCTTGATATCACACAGTAGAGTTGCGGCGTCCGGATTGGTCCTAAATCCATACATAAACAACCAAACGCATAAAGTGAATCAGTACAATTAAAAATACTCATGGAAATGGCAGTCACAACACTAGTACGAATAGTTCGGAGCTTGAGCTCAGTTGTATTAGTATTTGGGACCCGTTGCTACAGTGAGTGGTGAGATCATTGGGGGGGGTGTAGGGTCTAACAAACATTGTCATCCTTATGAAACTTGTATAGCACGGATAAAAGTTGTTACACAAGTATTATGTTCGATGGATCTTAATACACATTTAACAACACATCTCTACCTAGCTTATCTAATGCCCGTGAAATTCAAAGGCACTTCAAAGGTTACCAAATATACACGAACTTGGAGTCCTGAAATCTTAAATTTATATGAACGTTGAACCAGACACAAATAGTATCCGTATGTCCCACTAAAAAATGTGATTATTCTTTTTTGATACGTCCCACTAATTTATGCAACTTCCTAAAATAGTAAAAAAATAAACCCCCACTAACTCAACTATCTTGTACTCCATCCGTCTCAGTTTCATCTTCTCATTTAACTTTTTCTAGTCAATGCTTAAAAACCTCGTTTGTGAATTACTCATAAATAATATTGGTAAAAAAATTAAAAAATTATATTATTAAATATTTACATTTTAAATTTTCAAAAATTATATTTTTTAAAATCCTATAGAGGTATTATATGTAATTAAATCAAACTTTGAAAGATGAAACTGAGACGGATGGACTACTTTTTTTCCATTCTTTATCATTTTTCTCTCCATTCTTTCATTTCTCCCTCCACCAACAAACAATAAATTATTAGTCGCCTTTTAAACAACACCGAAAAGATGGTAGACTGTTTTAGCGGGATGGAAGTAGTACAAAATAAGATGGTGAGTGTGACAGTGCATGATGAACATAACCCACCAGAGTACTTGGGATAACTTATTTAAAAATTAAAAAAAAAACCCATACAGGATATGAATCATGCAAGTAAATGATGCAGGTCCCATTTCATAAGGAGGAAAAACCTAAGAATGATGATGTTAAGTGTTGTGCCTCTTGCAAGTTTTCTAGGTAGTAGTTTTGTTCTCTTTTTTTTGTGTGATGTGCTTTTCTTGTCATGCTTGTTCTCATTTGTCTACTTTACTTCATTATAGAAACTCTCTCACCAGTACTTTGATACTATAATGGAATATATATGTACTTTCCACTCCACAAGGCCATAATCATAAGTATTTCCCCTTTTTCTAGTTTTGCATGTTGTACAAGCATGCTCCTAGAGAAAGACATTTGCATCAATCTTATACAAAGGAGACTTGGCTTATCCACTTGATATTAGTGGTCAATGGCAAATGTTATAAGCTCAAGAACTCTTAAAAGAGACTCTTTAATTCGACAATATAATAGAGAATAAGGATATACATATACCCATGCTTCATATTGTAGACAAATATAAGCATGGCCAAATACTAGTTCCAGAAGCATCATTGTTTACATTATCGTGGTTTACCCTTGTGTTTAGGTCGACTAGACCCAATGTCACGTTCTTCTTAGGACGGAAGGAGTATACACCACAGTAATGTTACAAACTACAACAGTTAGCAATCGAACATGCTTTCAAGCACGTGTTAAACTAATAACATATGCGGAGAACACATTCTCACATTCTTAGTTTGTTATAAACTGAGTCCATGTACTGTGTATTCTGTAATTTACAGCAGTTTTAGCTTTAAGCACAGGTTATGCACGCAGATCACACCTTAATAGCTTTAAGTCCTTGGTCTGCACTTGGCATGCAGAGATTTATCCTAGGGCACTCGTAACATAGTTCTAGATTCGAAATCACTTTAAATACTTCAGCTTAATTAAACACTCTTGAACATGACCATGGGGAAGTATGTCATATTTTTCGGATAAACAGATTCACATGACAAGGGGAACTTTCAGGTGAAACAAAAACACAGCAGCATGACTGTAGTTTGTGTTCTTCGATAATTATGATCACAATTCACAGGGAAGATAATGACATTCTTCAGATCAACAAAAACATTCAGTGTCATTTCAGGTGAAATAAAATCAACATGTATGAGTGACTGAGATGTGTCTTAATAATATGATTATGCAGCCAACACAGTATCACATGTATAAAACAAGTAACACCACATAACTCATACTTGAAAACTTCCTTTCAACACATTTATTGACCTTTATTTCTTGTTACCATTCAACTCCTCCCCCCAGGATACATATTACCAGCTTATGAGAGGGCTATAGCCACACTATCTCCATTTTCAGGAACAATATAATCTATACAAGAATATCCACAGCTACCGGGCAACATTAATATGCATTATAAGAACAAGATCACCATTTTTTATGCTGATTTATAAGCATAAAAAGAGTAAAGACTCTCACCTACACAGTCTTAACAGTATTTACATGCTTCATATACAGTCCCAGAAATATGTGCATCAACTCACCACCCTCGTGCTTCGTGAGGTCTGAATGTCTCATCAACTTGAGATTTGTTGACAAGGATTTTCCATAAAATCAGAAGTAGCCTAAAGCTCCTGCAAAATAACAAACCTTTTCATTTTAAGTTACATGACCATCCGAAGCCCATGCTGTTACACACTTGGGGGCCTGAAACATAAGCACTTCCATTTCCTACAGGAATGTGATGCAAGAAAAGTCGAATATTTTCTGGAAATTTTAGTGTCTACTGACAAGCAGCGATCATTGTGGGTACATAGATAAGGGCAAGCTTAAGACTAATTTGCTATGCTAGTTAGTAAGAAGATAAATTTTCATGAAAATTCCAAACATGATCAACTATTAGACAATACATGAACGGGAAGAGCAACGAATAATTTTGTTCTAAAATATTAGGCATCATGGAATGGAGATGAATAATTCCATCCCCTCTCCCAATGCAAACACGTCATTTGCGTTTTCTATATCTGTATCACTTTTACTAAAGCAATAGGCAGTTTCATGAACAAGCCATATGCAGGTGCTAGATTCCTGTAAACAGCTTACGAATCATGGAGACATAAACCCCAAAATGTACCACATCTAATGTTTCATAGCAATGCTTGTTGTAAATTAATGCTCTAACCAGTTCAATGAAATAATGGAGGAATCGCTAGCCTAGTTAATCAGATGAAGACCAATACTTGAATATATGGAGGTACCTAATATATGCATTGAAAAAGGAGGAAACTTTAGCAGTAAACGGCATAAAACCTGGACAGTATCAGAACCAGTAGTTACACTGACAGAAATAACTTATAATAGAAAACAAGCTGAGGTCGATAGAGACAGCATCTCTAAACTTTTAGTTCTGAGCTTTAACGGCCCCTATGGTGGTTAATCTTTGAAGAGAAGAACCAATCTCACAGACCTCCAAGATAACTACAATAAGATAGACAATTTTGAACAAGGAACACTAAACTTGAGTCTTCCTGATGCATTGCTATTTGCCTTGATGACTTTTTACTTCAATTTCCTACTTTAGCTTTTCAGGAAAACAGCATAGCGAGATATTATTACCTACACTGCACTCAGTGGAAATGGAACTTAAAAGTTTCAGAGATGCAAGGACCATTCACCACTAGCAAAACGATCATTCGGATTCATCTTAGCAGCAAAAACATGTATATAAGCCCTCCATAGTTTTCCAATGCAAATGAATATTACCAAGAAGCCACTCATAAATAAAAACACATTATTCAAAACCTCAGAAATTAAGCAACCTCACAAGAACATCACATTGCATTCGTAGTAAGAGCATCTTACTAATGCACGATATTGCCCCCGTTGATAAAGCTCTTATATATTTCACAACAAGAAGCAATACATTTTTTGCAGCAACATCATGCACAATCCAATCTAACTTTGACAGTATAATCAAACTACAACCTAACATTCCCCCCTCACAATCTCGAAACAACCTTACCATCACCCTCCCCAAAATCCCCAACCGTCTCATCTTCCCCAAGCACATCCAAAACATCCGCAAAAACCGTCTCCCTATTCTCCCCATACACCTTCCCATCCCACCCCCTCCCCACCAACGCCACCCCCAACCTGACCGCCTCCTCCACCGTCTCCTCCGCCCCCACACACGCCTTATCCACAATCCCCATCTCCACCCCAACCTCCCCCGTAACCTTCCTCGCCGTCAACACCACGTCCCTCCACACCTTCGGATCCCCAACCTTACACCTCAACACCGTCACAAACCACCTGGGCAGCTTCAGCCCTATATCCAGCTCACTCATATACAAAAACCCCCGGTCACTCCTCATCACCAAATAATCATGACACAGCGCTATAATAAACCCTGCTGCCGAAGCGTGGCCGGTCACAGCCGCGATTGTGGGCATGGGGAGCGAAATTAGGTCGGAGACTAGCAGGCGGAGCTTCCTCGACATGAGTTTGGACCGATTCGGGTCGGATAGGGTCCAATTGAGGTCGTAGCCGTTGGAGAAGAACTTGCCGGAGGCGGTGGTGATTAGGGCGGAGGGTTTGGGGGAGTCGGATTTGATTTGGGCGAGAGCGGAGCGGATCGAGTCGATTCGGGTCGGGTTGAGACGGTGCTCGTCGGAGCCGGTGATGGTGAGGATGTAAAGGTCGCCGCGTTTCTGGAGAGTGCACATGGTGGTGAGGTGATTGGAGCTTCAGAGCTGGTGAGTGTGGGTTTTCTCAAGTTGCAGAGTTTTGGGTATATAGAGAGGAGAAGAAGGAGATTTATAGACGGCATCGCGCCATTTGTAACGACTTGGTAAACGACTCCATTTTTGAATTCTTGAGTTTTCTTCATCTAATCAAAGTTTAAAAAGTAAAAAATTCTCAATTAAAAAAGTGCTAGAAAAGTAAAG
The DNA here is from genome assembly GCA_026545765.1 of Plantago major. Taxonomy (NCBI): domain Eukaryota; kingdom Viridiplantae; phylum Streptophyta; class Magnoliopsida; order Lamiales; family Plantaginaceae; genus Plantago; species Plantago major. Next base: position 103,822,176 of record CM048840.1, read on the forward strand.
AATCTAGATGGTCTCAAGTAGTGAGTTAAAAAAATGAAGGAAAAGAGAAGCTTTTCTACCTTTCATTTTAGTAGTTGTTTGTGATAAGTGTAGAACGAATATTTTATCTCGTAAGAAATTGTGTTGAGTTGAGATATGCGATAATAATTTGTTCTTGTAGATTCATGGCCTTGAATGAAGGTACCAAGGTAGTAGGGACCTTATGGGTGAAGGGTATATCACGGGATGAAACAATTAAGTTAAAGTGTTTTGTAAGGTACATTAATGAGGGGAACAATCGAGGTAAGGTGGAGAATCAGTGAGGTTTAGTAGCTCAATCGGGGTGAAGTGCAGTTGAGAGTCTCTAATCAAATGAGAGATACTTAATGGATACGAGATACAAAGTTATTGATCGAGTGAGAGGGTGGGACTATGTAATCCTGCCAGTGAGTTGTTTGCTTGAGTTTTCTAGTTCAATCCAGTTGCATAAGTGATCTGTAATTGATTTGTGTTATTGAAGGAACAAGGGTTTGTTGACAAATCCACAACAGAGCATATAATTTGATTTCAATACATGAAACCAGTGCCGGTCTGTGTAGCGTTATCATAACTCACAAGGAGTAGATCAGTAGAAACATTATACTGAACCACTTCGAAAAAAATAACATGTTGTGAAAACATAACCTGCGTAGTGGTTTTCAGGGTTACAGCCTTAGGTTTTTTACACACATTCGTGATGATAGTGATTACGTGACCAGCAAAATCATATCCACAGGCTTATCTGTGAGACGACGCCTGAAATTCTACCGACGTTGAACTTCATTCATAGAGAACGCTAAAGGTAATCAAATCTCATCATGAACCATTTACGAACCACTATATTCTCTGTACCAAGTTCAGATGTACACAAACAATAGCATACAAGTATACAACAAAATTACATTCCAATTTGCAGGTGTGCTATTTCATAAGTTACCATGTGGAATAGGGATACTATACCTAGGCATTAGTACCCCCGCACTCAAGGAGAAAAGGATTCAACTCCTATGAGCACTTAAAGAATTATCATGCCTCATCCACTGCTCTCAGATTTTAAAGACGACCTTGAAGTTGAAGCAACTTAAGTTTCTCAGCTTCAAGTCTCCTCAATGCCGATGAACTTAATTTTCCATTCCCAGATTCCTCGGGAACTAAATCTACAACTTCAATCTGCAAATATTCCAACATCAGGTATACATGTACACAATATCAGTCAGGTAACGTATCACAGTTAAAAAGAATTGACACCTTTAGTAGCGGTAGACCCCTCTCAGCCCTCTTCTTATTGACTGATAGTCCTCCGGTATATGTTTCTTTACTGTAGCACACAATGCTTGAGCTTATTATTGCAAGGAAATCCAAAACACACCAATGGACAATTTTGTGTTACTGGTAAATTTAATTTGCAGGCTGTAGAGAGTAAGTTAGTGTCATTTTACTGTCAGTACCTAGTCAAGAATTCCGCGAAGCAATTTGTACATAAACTACAGGAAATAAGCTTTACACAGTACTTTTTGAATTTCTCCTGCTAGAGAATAGGATACTGGAAAAGAATTGACTTTTTCATGCTAAGCAATACTTGCTGGCCATGGCCTGGCAATAGTATCAGTATTTGGATAAGCCATTCTTCACAAACAAAAGCAAGCACTTAACAACTAGAAGCAAGTTTGCCACATAATTTAGCATTATCCCCAGAGAAGTTTGAACTAGTTTCCAAATTTGTGCTAAAGAATTCTACCTACTTATCAAATGGAGAAATTTATCTAACTCTCACTTTACCCAGTGAATCAAGTATATCATTATAACATCACTTAATCCGTTGGGTTCATCATTCTCAACCAAATAGTGATGGTATTCTAGATTCACTGTAGCGGGTCCATTTAACATTCATTACCGACTATAGCCATAGGGTGGTATTCTTTGATGCTCATCAAACGTAGATGGTATTTTATCTTGTCGGGAAAGATTATAATTGTTTCAGGGAACAAAGATAGAATCTTAAATACAAGAAGATAACCAACTGGTGTTGAACATAGGAAGTACTTAGTTCGGGAAACTAAGGAACAGTTCAAAGGTTACCGAGTAGAGGAAGTACTTAGCTCAGATAGCTGGGGAACAACTCAGGAGAACACTTGGTTGGGAACCTAGTGTAAAAGGGATTAAGAGATAGGATTTTGTAAGGAGAACTCATCATCTTATCTTAGTGTATTCAAGTCCTGGGAAAGGGCGAGTGGATTAGTTGAGGGATTACGCCACCCTCAGATACCACTAGAAAGCTTTGTGTTATTTACTTACTGCACTTTACTTATTGCTTTATTTACTTGCTGAGTACTTACACACTTTATAGCTTGCTGACAAGTGCACTTATCACAAAAGACTTCCGCTCTCTGAATTTAAGTATCAGATATCTGTGTATCTTCACAGATATATCTGAGAAACTGTTTTATCGACAAAAGTTTGAAAAGACTATTCACCCCCCTCTAGTCTTTTACTTTGCCGTTCAGGGGCGTGCTCTACCACTGAGCTAATAGCCCGTCGTGCGAGCCTCCCACTGGGGCCACAGGACCACAACAAGTAACAGAGAAAAAAAATGTAAAACAAGAGACAGGAGGAACTGAATTTGTAAAGGAAATCGAAAATGCATGCTAGTACTGCATGGACCTGACCACTATGGCCTCCAACTTGTCATCAATGATAGATGGACCATATGGATCCACAAGTCGTTCTGCTTGCACAAACAGATCGGCTTTAAGAGACTGCAGTATAGATATTGCAAGAAATGAGTTTATTGTTGTGACATTTTTTGCAGTAACAGATAATAAGAGGTAAACTTAGTACCTAATACATACAAAAACAGACACTTCGCATATATACAACACTTCACATGATATATCTGAGTCTGTTAATATGATATACAACACTTCACAATCACATGCCCCGGAATCTTACTAGTTACTACCTCATACATATAAAAACAGACAACTGTAACACTTAAACTGACACTAAGAATGAGTGCATAAAGCATCTCATTCAAAAGAGACAATTACCTTAATGTACTGTTGGACATTCTTTATTCTTACTTCAATTGGCTCAATCAGATTTGCATGCTGCAAACAACTTTAAAAACATAAGTCTACCAGTTGTTAGTATACATAAACAGAATTAAATTGAGTCAAGCAGGAGAGTAAATCATATTGGTCAATCTCGATCAAGATAATTAAACAATTTTCTCGAGCGCCCAGAAGATAATGTCATCGCACCGCATTAAACGTCATTTTGCACAAAAGTATCACACATGATGTCCCTAGGAAGCTCTAGGCTCACATGTTCAGCATATTCAGTGAAGTTACATTCGAAAATGTTTAACGAAATACGAATTCAGAGTTCGTTCATCTAATTAGACAATCAACCAGTTGCTTGCAACATCCAAATTCTATAGGATTATAAGAAACTAACAAGTGATCATCAAAGCAGAAAGCATAAAAACTGTTCGGAATACTTTTCGTAAATGTAAACATTTGGCAAACTATTCAACAAACTACCTTTTCAGTTCTGGACTATGGCTTACCTGTTTCTTAGTGAGCATTGGGGCATCGCAAACACCAATCACGATCCGGTCCCTTGCTGCCATTGCCGCAACCTGCCGAATCAAACACACACGTAAACATATTCGGAAAATGGAACTTAATTTACAGATTGAGGCAGAAAGTCACAAAAACCTTGAGGAATTGACGGTGACCGTCGTGTAACCGGTCGAAGGTGCCGCCCAAAACCACGGCAGAGTAAGAATTGGGAGGCGATGGAGCTGGATTGTCGTCCATGATCGCCAATTTTAGGTTGGATTGAGAAATCTAGGTGAAAGTGAATACGAATTGGAGATGATTGGTATACCAAACTAGAAAGGGAAACTGTTTGAATGAGATATTTATATGTACAAAAGCGCACAAGCACACATCTGTTGACGTTAGTTCTCTGTGGATGGAGTTGGTTAGTTTGGGTGCACTTTCACACGCAAGGTGACTGAGATATGGACATACATATAATTAATTTAAAAACAAATCGATTACACAAATTGTAATACCCAACGTGCTTTAAAAACAAATCGATTACACAAATTGTAATACCCAACGTGCGACATCAGTTAAAAATAAGAGAGGTCTGGATATATAAATAGACTACCACTCTGAATTAGTATGGATATTTTTTTGTGGTTCCATACAAATCTGTTAGAGCTCGTACAAAAGCGGACAAAATCATACTAAAGTTTAAACACTTACTCTAATGTTTTTATGTCTTTTTTTCTTTTCTTTCTACAAAACCGTCTCTCCACTTAATCTGAACAAAGGTATTTATATATTTTCTTATGCTACATCAAACTTTATCGATTTATGATTGTACAATACATTCAAGCATTGTAAGTCACTACTACACGAAAAAGATATTGTAAACGTCGATTGTCCTACTTGTGTTTACTTTTATTGCTCTTGGAATCTTATGTTAGTGTAAGGCTCTGTTCTCGTTTTGAGCAATTGAATCGATCCGAATGATGAATGAAATGGATTTGATTTATTTATAGTATAAAACACAACTTAGCGAACATAACAATGAATAAATAAAATGAAAATTAATGAATTTTCAGATAAAAAAAAAAAAAAGACAAACAAATTAGTTAAATTTTGAAATTGAAATCACCATACCTTTTGGTTGGAATGATACACATGTATTTAAAGATCAATTTTTAATTCAACCGCGTATATTAATTTTTTAAGTGTTGTGATTAAGTACTATAAGTTAAGGTCTATAACCATGTCTATCGAAGAAAAGCTGCAAAATCAAATTCTATTCCTCAACTTCAAAAATTACAAAGACCATAAGATGCTCCAACACATGTTACAATCATCAATCCTTCCTAACCAAAACTACCTATCACTCAAAAATTCCAAACATATCATCCAGTCTTTGTTACATCCCAAACCTAATTTAATATTGCAACTGTTACATCATCAAATGTCTAACACCATTCAAAAACTTCCCAAAACCTTTAAAACTAACAATGAAAACACATGGTGAAGTTTAAATGAAGACTATGAACTGTAATGCGATCATTTACTAGCAAACATGCACCATTTCGTCAAACATGTTTAGACATAATACACAAGAAATCAAAATTAATTATATATTGGTAAAAGTAAGACTAACCCAAGCTCGAATTTCAATCTGAAATCTAAATTTAAACCCGGAATATAATGCTGTAATAACATAATAAAATGATATACTCTCTCCGTCTCACAGAACTTAAAACATTTGCTATTTTTATCCGTCCCACAGAACTTTATACATTACTAAAAAAGAAGCCACCTTACATCCAACAAATAATAAACAATTTCAACTTTACACTCAAATTATATATTTTGCCACTAAAAGTACACATTTTTCCATTTTTTATATTCTATCGGTACTTTAATTTTTCACATAAAACTGCGTGTTAACCGTAATCTATAAAGTTTTCCGGACCGGAGGGAGTATTACTAATATCTATCTAGACTTCAACTAGCATAACATAATTATATACTATCACGTGATCATCATCATATGCGTCATGTAGCCTCCAGCTTCACTGCTTCATATGTCTACAAAGAGTTTCAAATGATCAGCCTTATGTAATGAGAAAATAAGAAAGAAAGAAAGGAAGGAAGAAATATGGAAGCCAATCTACGTACATATGTCAAGGAAATCTCCTACAAAATTAGAACTACACATTTGTATTTTTCAATTTAATTTATTTCACGCTCCACCCACTACTACAGTGAGGGGTGAGATCGAGATTAATAATCTCCCTCTGACCCATCGTGTTTAAATTGTTCAATTTAAGATAGAGACGAGACTTTCAAGAATTTGAGGATTTACCTCACTCTCTTCATAAATTCTATCTAACGTTGTGAGCAGAGCAAAATCGCAGAATCTGTGTTGGACAGTGGAGCTGCAACTGACGGGCTCCCTATATCTGTCCATGCCTATGTTCCATTTGCGCTTCTTAGGATCCTATAATTATTCCAACAAGTAAATGCCAATATCTCATCATCAAAGACTCAAATGTATGGATTAAAAAAAAGTGATAAAATTACTATTCAGACAACCAAGTTTGATTTTCAAAATGTTGAAACTAGCTTGTTTTTTTTTTTTTTTTTTTTAAATTAGTATTAAGATAACAAGTCCCAAAAAGTTCTTCATACTACCAATAAGTACCATTATATTCATGTATTGGTTGATCATGTGTAGGATCCGGGAGTTGTAGGCCCCATCATCTGTGTTCCAGTTGAGGAGATCTGGAGGGTCATTGTAAATCTCAAGTTCCTACATATATACTAACTCGTTTTAGTAAAAGGTTTACAATTAATTGATACTGCCACATATATATGGTAACAAGTTTTTCTTCTCAGAATTCGCAAGATCATACCTTATCCCATCCATCCGTAGCATTGAAGAGTATGCGTTGAGTCCTGACGCTGACATACTCAACTTCTTTGACGGCGAAAAGGAGCCTTCTAAAGGAGTAGGTAAAGGACTGGCCCCCCTCCGCCTGTACTATAATTGTGCTAATTGTGTAAAGAATCTCATACACCACGTCTCGTATATGTTTGACCAATTCCTTTGTCCTCCCATCATTCTCCTCCCTCATGGTTGTGTACCTAAGAAAAGCTTGTAGTTGACGGAGGTCATATTCGAACTTATCTACCATGAGACTCGGATCATGGTTTGGATCGTCATTGTTGGCATGCAACAACTCGTATAGGATGTGCCGAATGTATAGCATGAAAGGTTGCCTGCAATGTCCAATACATTATTTAAGAAGTTAGATTACATAAAAAGTTTTTCATATGCATTCATAATATAGAGGAGTTCATAGTATTAACCTTGTAATAGGAACTTGAATAGTGTTTCCTAAGGCAATTTGCTCATCTAGTAGACGCCCTGCGGATAAATGAAGAGAAAACCTACAAAAGTCTATAGATATAAATATAAGAGTTTCTATATATCCAAGACTAAGAGGAAATTCTCTCATTCTCCAAACATTATGAAAAACTAAACTCTCAAGTTTTGGGAAGTGGCTGCTATCAGCTTCCCAGTGCTCCAGATACATGTTTCGAAGATGCAAGACTTTCAGCAGGCAAAATTCTCCTTCAGTTGGGCTCCATTGTTTACCGCGAAAGGCCTCATTTTGCAATCGTAGTACTTCAAGGTTAGGTAAAGAGCCTACCATCGTCATGTCTTCCCACGGAAGCTTACAACCATCTAAAGTCAACTTTTTCAGTGATTGTGGAAAAGATATATATGTTGTAGGAATCATTCCGTATGCTAAGAAACTCAACGATTCGAGCTTACATAGTTGGGAAAGATAATCTAGAGAGTAACATGGCAATTTCATTGTATTTTCGGCATAAGTCATCTTCAGCTTCTTTAGGTTCGGAATTCTCTTGACCACCTCTTCACTAAGCTTGAAACAAAGCACATCCTGAAGACTCTGCATGTTTTCAAGAACACAAGGTACTTTCCCGATAATATCATCTTCCTTACTAGTTGGAGGATCGGGTAAGACTACTTGTTTGATGTCTACATGCCTCAGCAGTGGCATCTCCCAGATCTGAGGTGGTAGAACGACTGGCTCATTCACGGGAAGATCTTCAATGAATATCGTGTGTAGATTCTGCATCATGAATATTGAATCGAGGGGCACTGAGAAGGTAGAAATGTCCATGGCTTGAGATGCTGATAATTGAATACACCGTAATCGAAAAACCAGCAAATTTACATCAGCACCAAGGTTCCATTTGTTTTCCCAGTAGGTAGTGGATAAGTCGAAGTAGACATATCGCCCGTGGAACCTGGATAAAGGGATTTTGTTCGGGCCCTTAATTGTACGACCACTATGAACTACTTTTTCACTAAGAAATTGACATTCATGGGCTTTTCTTAGGCATAAATCTCGTAAGAGATCATGAACTAAGCAAGATTTAATTTTTCCCCTAGACCCTCGCTTGGTAACCAAAATGAGATTTCTTTCAACTAGATCAGTTAGATATGCCATTGCAGTATCTTCCAAACACTCATCTTTCTTTGGTTTTAGAATACCCTGATCAACCCAAGATCTAATCTGCTTAGAGACTCGGAACTCGGAATTCTCTTGAGAAAATCCTATATAAAGGAAACACGGTTTAAGATAAACCGGCAAGCTGTCGTAGCTCAGAGATAATATCTCTCGACACTGATTATCATTTTCAGAATGTAGGATTGAGGTAATTGTATGTTCAACATGCTCCCAAGATACCTTTGTCATGTCTGACGACTTTGTGAGTTGCCCTGCAATCACGACTATTGCTAAAGGCAGACCTCTGCAACCTGCTGCAATCCTCCTCCCGGTATCCTCCAACTCAGCCGGACATCCATCTTGTGCAAATACCTTTCTTTTTAGTAGGTTCCAGCTTTCATCTTCATCTAAATATTCCAACACATATGGAGTACAGAATCCATTACGAAAAGCCACACTTAGAAGCCTAGTAGTTATAATTATTCGACTCCTACCATTGGTTGGAAAATATTTTCCTATTGTATTCCAAAGCTCAACTATCCAAATGTCGTCCATCACAATAAGGTAAGGCCTACCAATTAGCTCCTGATATAATGCCTGCCCTAATTCCTCATTGCTTTGCGGATTTATCTTGCTCCTCTTAATGGAAGGCATGTTTCCTCCTCTTAAGTGGGCAAGATTAATCTCCATGTCATGTACAAGACCTTGAAGAATGCTGTGAACATTGCATGATTGAGATACTGTAGCCCATAGATAAATATCAAATGTTTGATTACTACGCATACGATCATACACATGTCTGGCAAGCGTGGTCTTACCAATGCCTCCTGTTCCGACAATAGGGAGTACCTGAAGAGTCAATTCCTCACTTATGATTCGCTCTGCGACTGCGGTCATGTGGTGATCAAATCCAATCATAGTGTTGTTCTCCACGCCAGGTGAACGTCTTGGCGGACCACCAGGTGTGAAACTAGTTGGCAGTTGAGCTTTTATTTTGGTCTCCATCTCAATCTCCATGGCCTTCACCTTGATGGACTCAAATTCCTTCATCAGTTCATGTATATCTTCTTCAGGAAAGAGTTGTGGGCTGTTATCTCCACTCCGCCCGGATTTTATGAGCATTTGATCCATGGCATGGCTGTCGATTACGCAACCTGCTTCTGTAGCCGCATCTAGGACTCTTCTCTCCAAGTCTAGAATTTCGTTGCCGCTTACTTGGGAGTAAGTTTCAAGAAATTGGAGAAGCAAAGTGGTCGTTTCTTTGAGAAAATCGACGTGGAATATTTCCGGAAAAAAGATTGAGCGTTCATGCTGCTCAATGGTATAGTTGAGAGAAAGAAGAGCAACATAAGCTGAAGCCATTGATCAAAATCTAAGCTGGGATGGCAATCGTTATTTGATCTGTTTTTTTTTTTTTTTTTTCAATGATAGATATGCAGTGTTGCAAATGAAGAAGGTTGAACAATTTGTTGTACACAACCATAAAGTCCACAAAAGCAAGTCAGTGTAAAAAAAATATAAAAAGTGTTATTATCAACATCAAGAGAAATGGTCAGTACCTAAACACGCAAGTAGTGTTGCATTAACAAATTTAAAGCCTTTTTCACTGTCACCTAAATGAAGAAAATCATCAGTTCTATGTTCTACGTGCCAATACAATTTGCGAAATGGAGTTATTGACTTATATCATGATGTCATTTACATATACTTGGTTGTTTATCTATTTAGTGAGACTAGCTAATCACTAAACTAGTTGATAGTTGATTAGCAAGTTTACAGTTGGTAAACTAGATGAATAAATTAAGCTGAAATTAAGAGTTCAAGATAAATTAGCCTTTTTCAGCGAAAATGTTCATTAAACTACTTGACAATTCGATTTTAATGAATATTTATTTAGTAAATTAGTTATTAAACTAATCGGTTTACTAGATATAGAATATAGAACAAATTATCAGCTAAATTAATTTTTAACAAGTTATGAAAGTTAACTTGTCTTTTTTTTTTTGGAACGAACATTAAACATTTTATTTCCTTACAATCTGTTAAGTACACGCCGATCCAGAGATCCAGGCAAAGTATCCAGAAAAAACTCTAAATGACTAGTAGAAAACAAGAGAGAGACTAATCTATCAAGCTAATATTAACTGAGCACAGTGTGTGCGCAAGCATGGATCCGTCCAGGCGCGATTGAGTACGGCATCAATGATCTTCGCATCCAGTCGTGGGTTCGCGGCCTGGTTTCTGAAGAGGATTGCGTTCCTTTCCATCCAAATAGCGTAGATAGTCTCAACGAAGGCACTTTTTAGGAGCTTCGCTTTCCAATGTTTGCCTCCAAAGCGTCGACACATCAAGTCAAGTTCCAAGTTCCATCCCTGTGGTGTGCGGTTGATCTTAAGCCATGTCAATACCCGAGACCAGACTCCATTCGCATAGGGGCATTCGAAGAATAAGTGCTGCTGTGTTTCTACTTGTGGGCAGAAGAGGCAGGTTGAGTCGATGCTCGGGTCCCATCTGCGGATTCGGTCCCGTGTTGCCAGTCGTTCATGGAGTGCCATCCAAGTGCAGAAAAGAGCTATCGGCCTTGCCTTGTTTCCGAACCAGAATTTCTTCCATTTGACTTCCTGTTCGGCCCCTCGGATCTCCTTATAAAGTAGTCTGGTGGGAAAACGTGGGGCAAGCAAGGCCATCGTCCACATACTAGTAGATTGCACGAGATCTCGTGCCTTCATTATGGCTTTCAGCAGCCAGGAGCAGCTCGAAATTATTGTGACTTCCATGACATCCCGTTCTTTTATATAGTAGCAGTGTATCCACTTCACCCATAGTTTATCAGCTTTTGTGCACAGGTTCCATAGTAGTTTAGCAATTGTGCATTTATTCCAATCAGCAAGCGAAGTTAAGTTGAGGCCCCCGACATTCTTCTCATCACAAACTTTGTCCCAAGCGACGGGTGATTTCCTGGTGATAGCATCCGTGTTACTCCATAAGAAGGAGCGACAGATGGATTCAATGTGTTTGAGTACAACCGAAGGTAGGGGGAAAACCTGCATCCAATAACTGGTCATAGCATGCAGCACACTCCAAATAAGTTGGAATTTACCTGCGTAACTCAGGAGTTTGGAGGTCCAGTGCCTGATACGCGATGTGATGCGGTCAATTAACGGCTGGCAATCCCGAATAGTAAGTTTCTGTGTGGAGAGGGGCACCCCAAGGTACTTGAAGGGTAGTTTTCCTAGCTTAAAACCGGTTGCACTAACAATATCCTCACTCACGGATCTGAGAGACCCCCCCAAGGAAAATCTGGCACTTTGGAGGGATTCGCAGTGAGGCATGTCGAAGCCAAGAACATGCGGCAATGGTCGAGCAATAGTTCAATGGATCTGAGGTCTCCCCGAGCAAAGAGAAGAAGGTCATCGGCGAAACACAGATTGGTTATACCCAGTTCTTCACATCGTGGATGGAAATTAAAGTCCGGGACTTTCCTGAGAAGGCTCAGAACTCGATGAAGGTATTCCATCATGATTACAAACAACAAGGGGGACATAGAGTCACCTTGTCGGAGGCCTCGCTTAGCTTTCAAAAGTGTGGAAGGGGTGCCATTAATAACATACCGATATGAGACAGTTGTTACACAGGTCATAATCCAAGTCACAAATTGTGCCGGGAACCCCAGTTCTTCCAGAATCAACTGTAAAGCCGCCCATTCAACGGTGTCAAAGGTCTTTTGTAAGTCCATCTGTATCATACAGCGGGGAGAAATAGCTTTACGCTCATAACCACGAACAAGCTCACTCACAAGGAAGATATTATCATGTATAACCTTTCCCGGCAGGAATGTCGATTGACTCTCATCAACGATAGAATGAATAACCCGGCTTAATCTCGTAGTGAGTATTTTGGAAATGATCTTGTACACCGTAGAGCAGCAGGAAATTGGTCGCATCTCCTTCATGGTACAAGCCGAGGCGGATTTTGGGATGAGCGTGACCAGAGTGCAATTAGCCGCAGCATATAGATGGTTTGAGCCAAAGAAGTCCAGAACCGAGCTAATAACATCTCCCTTGATTATTCCCCAGGCAGATTTGAAGAATTTTGCATTGTATCCATCAATTCCTGGAGCTTTATTGTCCCCAATGTCACTAACTACTTCCCATATTTCTTTCTCAGAGACAGGTTCGATCAACCCCAATCTTTCCGCACGACTCAGCTGTCGGCCTGCTCTTAGGGCTTCGATGTTGACCCGTGGTGGGTGGTGGGCTGCCGTGCCCACTAACTCCCCATAGAAGCGGAGGATCTCTCTTTCCAGGTCCCGTGGCTCAGTAATGAATTGTCTATTCGGAGTTTGGAGCTTAGATAAAGTCACTCTGCGGTTCTTTTCTCTGACAGTGGCATGGAAGAATGCATTGTTACCATCTCCAATACGAAGCCAGTGGACTTTGGCTTTCTGTGCTGCAATCATCTCATCCATGTCATTCCATTTGATTACCTCCTCAGAGTGCAGCTTAACCTGTTGGATGAGTCCCACGTTAAATCGATCTTGTATAAGGGTTTGTTGAGCTCTGGATAGCTCCACCCGTGCTGCCTCAAGGTTTCGGGCCGTGCCTAGGAGTTGTCGTGTTAGAGGCTTGAGGTGCCTCTGCAACATTTGCAATTTCCGCCATAATATATACATAGGTTGACCGTGGACTTCCTGGTTCCAGACAGATCTGACAGTAGCAAGAAACTCATCATGGGCCACCAAGTTATTCATAAACCGGAATTGGCGAGGTGGGCGATGTGTAGGTGAAGCCGAATCTATGACATGTAAAGGGGAATGGTCCGAGATTCCGGGGTCCAGAACAAGTATCTTCCAGGAGGGGAATTTGGTGTACCAATCAGGATTACATAGTGCCCTGTCAATACGAGAATATATAATCGTACGATGCTGCTTATTAGACCAAGTAAAATAGTCACCCTCCATATCCTTTTCTACAAGAGATGCGATGTCCATAGTCTCCTCCAAATTCATATACTCAGCAGGTGTTACCGAGTTGCCACCCACTCTGTCGAGCGGTCCGAGGACATTATTAAAGTCACCAATAACCATCCAGGGGCCCGATAACGTCGTGGCAAGCTGTGCAATGTCCGTCCATAAATCCCTGCGTTTCTCTAGTGTATTATGCACATACACAAAAGTAATCCACTGAATGAGAGTGTCCTGTAGATCATAGATGCCACAGTGTATAAACTGGTCCGATTTAGAGAGGACTTGAAGTTTAATCCGCTGATCATTCCAGAGAATCCAAATACGACCATTCGGGTGATGAGAATAGTTGTCCTGGAATCTCCATTTGTGTCCAAACCGAGATCGAATACGACTAGCATTTGGTTCCTTGACCCTAGTTTCCAGTAAAGCAGCAATATTGACATTAAGTGAATTGAGGCGGGAGCTAACCTCTCGATGTTTTGCTACTTTATTCAGCCCCCGTGCATTCCAGGCTAACATTGATGCCGGGTTGGAGGCGAATCTGGGTCATTTAAATGACGTAAAGCCTCGAACTCGTTCTGAGTTTGGATTGGTGGAAGTGACGTAGATGCACAAGTAGGTGGAGCAGTTCCCAAAGTGGAGGCGTCCGGGTCCCTTTGGTGAAGCGGTCGGTCTTCCTCCGATCTAAATGGCTAGAAGCGAGGTTCTTGGCTTAATAACAGTGCCAGATTACTTGCCTAGCCGGTGCCCTGTCTGCTGCATTCCCTCGGGCTGTCAATTCAGCTATTAGTTAAATGTTTACATAATACATCTATTTTAGTCCAATGAGCACATAGTTTATAATTTTATCTGATAAATTAGTGCTTAATCTAGCTTACTATATGTATAGATGATAATTTCCTGAAGTCGTGCTTTATGAGCAACCAATTACATGTACGTTAGATGAAGAAACGAGAATACATTGACAAAATCAACACGATAATACAAATTATCTAGATGAAACATGAGGGAGGACCAGACCAATCTTTTACTACTAGTTAAGACTGAATATAACTGGCTGGCAAACCAATATGTCTATGCTGACAGCAAACTAATATGCTAGTATATGCATTGGGTAGCTATCTGGTATTTGCAACATTGGACTTTATGTATGAGTTGTTGAATATCCATAACACATTCTGGCTCTATTTAATAAAACTAGCTCATAATTGAAAAGCTAACTAGTAGCAGATTAGGTAGTTGATAAGCTATTTGATTTTTATGCAGCAGTTTAGTACCTTTATTAGCTGATAAACTAGCTAATTTGCTAAATATAACATATGAAAACAAATCAGGTAGCCTATGAGAAAAAATAAGCTACATGAGGTTGCTTATGATACCAGGTAGGCACCTATGCAGGAAAATAGGCATTTTAGTGACATACTCATAGTGAAAATAAAATCATCGAACTTATAAGCTAGTACTAATAAGGACCTATGAAGGAAAATGGCATTTTACAGATGCAACATATGGGGTGGGGTTGATGTATTTGTCAAAAATAATAATAATAAAAGTTCCAACTGCCAACTAGAGGAATATGGACTTGGATCCTTTAACACAGGTTTTCACTAGGCACTTCATAAGCTATATCTAATGCGGTATCTTACATCAACCAGTTACTCTTTAACTTCTAATTAACAATCTAGATCAGTTCATCAAATCCTGGAGATTGATTCATTACTAATGGAACAGAGAAATATCACAGGACATTTTAAATGTCACACTTACTTGGAAATGTGATAGCTAACAACCTAAATGACATGCCAAAACACAACTGAACTCACTGCACATTAACTTGAGAAGACAGACGTACCCGGTACCTCTTCCCAAACTCAATTTAGTGATAGTATCAATATGCACCGCTTTCATGCCTTTCGCTACTCATCCTGATGATTGGAGGAAAAACTACGAGAAGTCATTACAATACACCCACAAGCAAAATACATTGGATGTTAATCAAGGACCAATCCTTTGTGCAATGAGACGAGAGACATAGTATTACCATCCTATGCACATTGGACGCTGCATCATCCGCCTTTGTCCTAATAGTAAGAGTACTTGTCAAATCGAAAGCTTATCAGAACAACGACCGGCTAAGATTTGTGTTTCCCAAATCAATAACCAACTAAACAACCACAGTATTAACAAACCAAAAATTTGGTAGTATCACCATTTTGAGCAACCGAGTGCTCAAGGGACGTAAACTACATCAGAAGAACCCCTTGAATTTCAGTGAATTCAACCATGAAATCTCTCGACATAGCTTCAGAATTGAGATCGAGTCGATTCTACGAGCAAATTAGGTCAGGTGAAATTTTTGGGAAAGAATTATGTCGACTAATTTTGCCGCCGGAATGCCATGGGAACTTGAAGAAAATACAAAATGACCCACTTTTATTTCTTTCTGGTGCTTGGGTCAATATGAAATTTGCCATCTTAATAATAAGGGTTAATTACGTAAAAACACCCGGTATAATGGCAGCCCGTTAAATTATTATTTTAACAATGTCACCTTTTAACATTTTTTTAAAAATATATACCTTTAATTTCAAGCCGTTAGGTAAACAAAATTCTCATGTAGTTAAACCAAAAAGATAATAATGGCGTAATAATTGACTCTTACATTTAAAATAATAGTACTAATATTGTTAAAATGTGCAGTAATTAAATTGCTTAAGTTATTGATGCGTCATGCGTGTATGATCTCCTCCAATTGAATAAGCTTTAAGGTATCGTTTGGTTTCATATGGGAATGGTTAGGACATGATTTCCATGGAAATCTAATTGAACCAGATTTCCTAAAATATGTGAAGGGAATGTGTTGATTTCCTTGTTTGGTTTCTTATTCGGTGTTTTTGAACCAGATTTCTTTTTACGACAATTCCGTTGTTTGGTTTTGTGAACAGTGTGGAAATTATGTCACTGGGCTTGGGCCAACGCAAAACGTAATGTAGCTAATATGCAATTTTGGCCAAATGTCTTTCAGGTCATTGGGCTTAGGTTATAAACTGAAACATATTACTCCCAAATCATAACTCCCACATTCCCAATTTTGAGCTCAAGAACCCTAGCTCCCAACTTTTTGAAACCCTACACCGAAAACCAACATTCAACTTCTGAAATTGAGGATGGTGAGCCAAGGCACTTGGTCTAACGGTAGCAGTTCATTGGAACGAAAGGAAGATGAATGTCTCATGAGTCAATTCGAGTGGTGTTACTGTGAGCCGAGAGAGGTTACACTTGACGGAATTGATTGGGAGGATTTTCCTGGCCGTTCTTACTCAAAGTGTGCTAATGGGTTGGTAAGTTCGTTTTTAATGTTTTCTTTGATTTATGAATGTCTAGTTTATTTGATCAAGATGTTGTGGAGTTATATTTATGTATATAGAATTTGGATTTTGTTCGTATTTTACAGACGGGGTGTGGCTATTTTCGTTGGGGATGTGAGCCTTTGGGTAATAGGACTGAGTACATCTTATCAAAAATGCATGATGAGAAATTTGAAGCAGAAGAGGCCAAATTTCAGGCTGAGAGTGACTTGTTGAGGGCAAATATGGAGAACATGAAGCTGAAAGAAGTGATGCAGGATCTTGATCGTAAGGTAAATATGTTCAAGAGGGTGGTGATGGAGTTGTCTTTGATTGGGCTTGTTTTCAGTTTAATGTTGCATTGAGTATGACTTAAGATTATAGCAGTAGTACTGAACTAACTGACATTGACTTGCATTGTTACATGAATTCGTAATAGAGGTGTTCATCTATTTTTCTGTCATGCAATGTAAGCATTTTGGTCAAATTCGGATGTATGTATTCTGCTTGATGATGAAAAGAATGCTCTGTTTTGGTGGTGTTTATCGAATTGTCAACCGTGCATCTTTTATAATTGCCTTGTCATTTTGTTGTCTTTTAGAATTGAATTCATAGTATATACAATCCAATAGTATGTATTGTTAGAGTTGCCATGGCAGTGGGAGTTGTAGAGAAATAAGGAAACACATAATTTTTGCCAAAAATTTATGAATACAACGTTACATAGCACAACTATATCCGAGAATGAGGCGTTCTTTTACACGCAGTACAACAAGCAAAATTAGAAGGGACTTAAACACAGTAGGTAGATTAAACATCAAACTGACTTTGAGTAGTGCTGAATGGTGTCATTCCCAACAATGAAAACAGGTTTTATGGTACGCGGATAGCACTCATAAGTACTATAGGGCCTTAGCCCCCTTATCTCTTCTTCACCAACCTAGTTGCTGCCTAGTGAGAGATCTTGAAGCTAATAGTGTGTTTGCGGTATCAAGATAGTAATCAATGTCGAAACCCAAGGGCATTTCTGGGATCATAGTAGGTAAGGTATAAGTAGGTGGCTTGCCTTTCTTTTCATCTTCCATTGGCCATTCACGATCAGTGTCTTGGAAGTAGATGTAGCGACTACTTCCATCTTTAAACATAAAGAATCTCAAATCGGTCATGTAATGCCACCTTCCCCCGATTTTCAATTCGAGTGTTCGCAAGTTTTCTTCCTTCACTAAATGACACATATAACAACACTAGGTGACGATAAATATTGATTGACTTATTGTACGAAGTTGAAGTAAAATACACTTATCTCTATCCGTATTTTGAGAATTCAAGCCAAACAATTTGGCCCTGTTTAGAAATTCATCGTAATACTTGAACAAATTATTCATTCCAACTAATGAATTTTTTTTTATTTAGCTGCCAAATGAAGGTGCGGTACAAACTACAACATTGCTACATAATTTGTGTACAATTACTTGCTCAAGTATAACTACACATAGCATTTGAATGACAGAATTAAACATGTGAAGGTGTTCTTAAAAAAAAATATTTATGTGTAAAAGATTTATGTACCTCTTATGTTCATGAAAGTAAGGGGGCGATCTGGATGTTCATATCTCGTAAAATAGAAATCGTCTATATGACTACAATAGTGGTAAAATTGTTGTTAATTACAGTAGTGGTAAAAATATGTCTATTTATAGGAATGCATCCCACATCATTTGGACCCTGCATCTTTACGAAATAATAACAAATTGTTTGGCACTCCTTTTCATCACCAAAGGTTAAAATCTATCCACTCTTTAATTACGTAAGTTATTTTGTTTAGACTTGGATTATATTTTAGCCTTTTAGGTGCTTGTTAGTCTGTTTACTCCCCATTTTTTGTTTCCTTGCTCGTGTTACGTTTTATGAATGTCTACTATAACGACTAGTTCATATGTTTTTTCAATCAGACAACATGCAACCATCTCCAACTGAGAAACCCCAAGCTAGATGGTTTTTTCCCGCGGGGATAAGTGTCAACTAGTTATTGTGAAGGTATTTTGGTGGAGGAACTAGCAACCCACGCGAAAACAATGGGTTTCCCAATCCCCATTGGTTCCGCTGCACTCGAGGTTGCTCGCCATAGACTAAATATGCTCGTGAATTGCTTCGAAAGGGAAGATGTGATTAAAAGGTACAAAATGTTGAAGGAGCGTCATGAGCAATTTTCAACCATTATCTCACCGGAAGGGGTGCACTATGATCGGGCAGAAAACATCGTTCATTGCGACCGTGCTCGTTGGACGATAATCTTACGGGTATACTTGCATTCATCCCTTGTTAATGAAATGTACTTTGTCATCATCAAAATAAGGTACTTCTCTTCTATTGTCGTTGCTAAATTATGATGTGTAGGATTATTCATTCGGGCCAGCTTACCGCATTCAAGGAGAGACAAATTGGGAGAATATGTGCTTTATATTTGGTAAACCTGATTCTAACGAAGACGATTCTGATGTTCAGTACGCGGATATACCGGTGATTGCCATAAGTTCATCATTGGAATGTACTCCCCTAAACCAAAGAAAACAATTAGTAGGCGTTTATTCGGAGGATTTATTGGAAAGACGGGTCAACAAAACACACAACCTAATCCAGTAGCTAGGAGAATTAATAATGACCAAGTGCTTGGGAATCCGGATTGGGTCATAAATGCTAATCCCGTAGCCGCAAGGCATTCAAGCTTCCATGAACAATACCAGTTTAATAGGGATGCATTTAGTTCGACTTCGAGATTGCCCGAACAAGCAATTGGCGAGGCACAATCACCACTTCCTAGTATGGGTTTCAATAACTCCACATGGTATGAAAAGTGGCCCCAAAATGAAGGTGAACCAAACATGCAGTATGAATTTGGTGGTGGATCTGTCAATCGTGGGGATTGGGTTGGATCATAAAGCAGCCATCCTTTGTAGGGATTTTATTAAGTTTCAAATGCCTATTTAGGGTTTGTAGGTGTATACCCTGGCGTTAGTTTGAGGTTATGTTGTGAAGAAGAAAAACCTACATTATCAAGTGTGCTTATGTATTTTGTAATATATTGATTTGGTTGTGCAATAAACAATATTGATGCTTCAATGTTAATTTATAGTTGGTATTTTCTAAGGAATTGTAGGTTACGTAATTGCATGTAGTCTTGCCATTTAGCCACATCAACTTTCATATATGTCGGTACAACTTGTTCCAATAATGGCACTTTTCATTATGTAAAAGATCATGCAAAAATCCAATGAAGAGTTTCCAAAAAAGCCTCTAAAGCCGGGCCAAGTCATGGTGTACAATTCAAAAATGAAGATCAATGTTGCTTTCTTTGGTTGCATGATCACACTACCCGAAAATGTTACTACAACCAAACAAAAAGCTTGCCTTTCCAATGTGGCAAATTTCATTTTCTTCCTTCTGTTCATTCACGAGAGGGCACGCTGATTTTTGGTGGAAACTATTGGATGATTTGATAACACAAAGAGGGTGTCCAACATATTGCTTGTACCGATCGAAGCGTTCTAAAAATGGAAGCTTTTGCTAGTTGATACCCCTACACAATCAACTACTCCCTCCGTTTGTTATAAAACTTTCCATTTTATTTGTCGTCAATCATTGTCGATTTATTGAATTCTTTAAACTATAATAGTAAATCATTTAATAAACTCATATAATAAAAAAATAAATTATTAAAATTTCATTATATGATTTTATGAAATTATTTACTATTATCGTTAAAGTATTAAAAGTCGAAAAATGAATTAAAAAGTGAAAATGGAAAGTTTTCTAAAAAACGGAGGGTGTACATTGCATGTCTTCTAGTGAGTTAAAGACATGGACAATTCGACGTGTGAGGGGTAATTATGGAGGACTTGGTGTAATTAAACAATGACAAGTACAACATGGTCAAATAATTTTCTTCACTTTTAAAACCAACTTATAAATACAACATCTCATATGTTTTGTCATTGCAAAAGCTAGTTGGTAAATACCTTTTCCCACCCATGCATGGCAAACATTGATCCTCTTCCGCAAAATTATTATCTCTTCCCAGACCAAAGCCCATGGTGCGAATCTTGCAACAAAGTTTTTGTGCTAAGGCTTTGGAACCATCTCCTTTATAATCCACACGGTACTTTCCTAGATTTTTATCAACCCGCTGCGATTGAGAATGCTATTGCGAAAGTGAACAAGATGTGTTGTGGGGAGTCCTTGTTTTCTTTAGCTGATGGTGAAGTCCAATTTGAGATTTATTCAATCGTTTCAGATGTTTTGGATACCTTTTGAAATCGGGATGCGTACGATGGTCAGCCGATGAAAACAACACAATCATTATTAGTGATTTGGGCTTGTTCAACCATATAGTTGAGGTGAAGTATGTTCAACTAATTTTTATGGTATTATCCCGTAAAATATTGTATTAACACAATTCTATCAATTGTTTGATGCAGAGTGACCCTATGACAAAGGCATATGCGTATAATGGGGATCCAAACTGGAGTGCTTTCATGACCCTTTTCGGAAGTTATGATACCTATGTTGCTAACGTGGTGAAGAGAGCAAGAAATATTGGATATCGCGGAAGCGTTACAGACATCTAAGTGGCATTCAATATTGTAGCCGTTTTTTATCATCGTAAACTGTACTATTCTAATTCGTTTTTGTAATTTGTTTATTGCTTACCTGTTTCGACTAAGTAGGTGTTGTCTAATAAAAAGTATTATTTCGAGTTAATAAAGTGTAACATTTTTAAAGTTGCTGCGTTTTATAAATATGCATGAAGCCTTCTAGTCACGTCCTTTTTCAGACTCCAGTAAACATTCCCGCCATTTAATATGCAATAATACAATTGTGTGTTATAGTTTAACCTTTGATATAATTGTTGAGTAATTACAATTTTTTATGAATTTCACCGATTCACTGCTCAAATGTTCACTTTTATTAACTCCAATATAATAATAATAATAATAATACATTTATCTAATACAACGTTACAAACCTTGTTGATACTCCCACCGGTTCATATCTCTACACACTATAAATATGGCAACAACACAAGACCAACGCACACACCTAAGACCAATCCAAAAAATTACATACAATTGTATTTTCGATTCGAAACGGTATGGCAGACGACCTAAGGCAGTTCTTCATTCCTATAGTTGATCCAACAAGGACATATGGGGTAAGTATAAATGTTTTCATGTATATTTTAACCTAGTAAAAATATACAATCGTTACACAATTGAAAGAAGCATGAAAAACTAAGCATGGCATTATGCAGAGAATTCCATCTGCTTGGTCGGGAATTTATGATCACTTGGTTCCAAATGACGAGGTTCATGTCGATGTTCTTGGTGTCGGAAGGAGAACGATTGGTGTGCGACGTGTGAATGGCGAAATATGGCTTCAAGATGGTTGGGAAGATTTGGCCAAATTCCATGATCTCAAGTGGGGCGACATTATCCGTTGTTCGTTTCATCGCCCGATGACATTTAAAATGGAGGTATTTGGTATGGATGGTTGTTCGAAACCGTTTCCACAGCCCTCTTCGACAAATGTTAAGGTTGAAAATGAGTCGGATAGTGATGACCACGACTTTGATAAACTCAACATTCATGACGGGCCTTCTGGTACAAATGAACCATTTACATGCTATATTTCATCTAAATATGAGTTATACAAATACATTTTACCAAATTTGCAATTCTAAATGTGTTATTGTTTTAATGTTCTTAGGTGCTAGGGAATATTCCCCGGTTACTAGTGATGAGGAGGAGTTTGTGTTTTCTACTTCGACGGAATCAAGTTGGGATGACTCCGATGATCTAGATTATGATGTAACAAATGTTCATGAAAAATCAAGTGGAAAGGGAAAAGGAACTTTGACAAAGTTACCCGGAGGAGGTATGAAATGTTCTCTATTATATACAAAATACATTGATTTTCTAAGCATAGTTATTATGTATGCCTTGTAATGACACAAGTTTTTTATTGTATATTGTAATTTTTTAGGTTGGCGATCAAAGACGCAAGCTGAATTGGGTGAATCAAGTGCAAAGGCTAACAAAGGGAAGAACAAATGTGACAGTAGTTCGAAGGCCAAGAGGACAAAATCTAAGAAAAATAAACCGAGGACAAATGTTGTTAGTCGGGTCGGTTGTGAGCCTCATGAACGTGCCAAGGCCCTACAATGTGTTGGTATCAAAGGGACACTAATTGTGCAACCAAGCTTCGTGTCGGGGAGATTCCGTCCGGTAAGTATTTACATTGTGTTAAAAAGCTTCGTTTTGTCAACAGTGTTGATATTGCCAATTCGTTTGCAAGGTTTTGCCTCAAGGATTTGCTACCACCGTGATGGAGGAGGGCTCGGATATTCCCATCACTTTGAGGCTTATTAATCACTTTGATATGGACATCAAAGTAGCTTTGTGGAAGAAGTATTCAAAAATTACTAAGGGGTGGAAAAACGTCATTGAGCTTACCGGACTAGATGTGGGTGATGCCTTTGCACTTGAGGTTGATGTGGATGATCCACATTTGTGGTATTTACATCCATTCTACAAGGAACTTTGATCATTGCAGATTGTTGAGTGCTAACTCACTAAGTTTGTGCATTTTCATTTCATCAGTGTGTCGTATCGTCATAAGAAATAAGTGAGTTGTTGAGTATGTGTTATGTACTTTCGTACTAGTTCTATCGCTTTTCAATGTTCGGTTTTTGTATTCCCATCTTAATTGAGTTGTTCTGGTTTGCAATTTATGTAACTTATCAAACTATGCTACTGTAACAACAGGTAATAGTAATCAAATGAAGATGAACTCAAACTATTGTAATCAATGTTAGTCAGGAAACAAGGAAAACAAACAACATAAACCCATCAAATACCTCATTAGTGTAATGAATGTGTAAAGACAACAATTCATAGTAGATACTTATTCCACAAGTTCCCCCATAAACATTAACAACAAATATCTGATTATACAAACACGAAGTTCTAAGAATTATGCACAAAAGACACAACTTACGCATCCTAACTTATGGGAGGTGAGCACAAATCCATATTACAATGCCAATTCAAATGCATTACTCCTACAAAAGAAACATAGCCAAAATGCAATACTATCCAATAGTACAAGTTTGATAACAATTACCAGATGGGCCTATTGAGTTTGGATAGTTCAACCTTAAGATACTCTTCACGATCTTCTTCACATAGTGAGTAGAAGTGCTCCAGCTTGCCCTTACCAGTAGCTATAATCTCCCCAACCATAATGCGGTCCCTAACAAGAAGTTGGCAAAACTTCTTTAGCTCCAAATCCAGACCCTCAATACGCCTGGTCCTCATGTCTTTCCCATCTTCACCAACAGTAGGAACTGGTGGAGGTCCAACGATTGCCTTCATTTGATCGAGGAACTCAGCATCGAAGTCTCCAACGTTTCTCCTTCTTCGCTTACTAACACCAGTATCAGAACCATCACCAAGGTTGCTACTTGTCTCCACAAGTCCATCCTCGTTCAAACTAAGCGAATCACCAACAATGGACTTGTATCTGTCACTAGCAAGAATCTTCTTTGCAGCAGACTGGAAATCGTGTACCTTTTTCCCAGCTGCACGATCGGTGCCATAGATTTCCACCCAGTCACGGAAAAATTCCCAATTCTTCTTCCTCTTTCCCACCATCAGCTTACCATGTTTCTAATTATCAGCATGACAACAATAAACAAGTTAAAGACAACAAAATGAAGATGATATTATGACTTTGTAACATGAATCATTTTATACTTACCTTGCAAGCATCCTTCCAAACTTCGGGATCACAATCGAACTTCTGACTCACATCACACCATCCAGTTCCACTCTTATTTTTCAGTTCAAGTACTCCAGTAAACTGTTTGCGCCATGTCTTCACATGGTTTGTGATATTCCCCTCAGTTAGCTTTGATGCTGGGAAAGCAGTCTTCATATGTGTAAGCATACATGGCCAGCCATTCTTCCTGAAACCTTGGGGGGGGGGGGGTTGTGACCGGCAAGTTTTGCAACTTTCATTGCCTCAATGAGCTCAACTTCCTCATCATGAGTCCACTTGTAATAGTCAGGATTCTTAATCTCCTCAATCTCTTCACGGATGTTTCGATTTGATTCATCATCAGCCAAGCTATGTTCTATTCCAGCAGATCGTGCATTATAACCCTGAGTTGAAGTTCCATGACTCGCCATGTAATAGCTATCTGATCCACCATGAGTGAAACCTTCACCACTTGCTCCATCACACCAGCCTCCACTCATTGGATCATAGTATCCTCCATCCATGATTCTGCAAATAAGGGAAGTGCATAGGAATTCATAAATTCATAGTATCATTAAACAAAATATATCTACAAGTCACAAAATAATACACTGAATCATCAAATAAACATATGATTAGAAGAAGATCAAATATGAACGTAAACACACAACTTAATGCTCAAATTAGAAATTCAGTCAACATCCAATCCAAACAGATACAAGTAAACCACCAACACAATAATAGAAAAACACTAGACACTCAACTATCAATCATAACTGAACCATTAATTGACACATCTCACAGTAACACAACTAATCTACTCAACCCCTGCCTCGACTACCAAGTACTCTCTCCAACGACTAAACATAACCGTTGCCATGACTTCACGCATCGCAACCCAAGTCGGCTCCTCCAACTGCAAATCATTAATAAATACTGGTGGTGGAGGTTCTTCTCAACGAGCTCTTCGAGGAGGGGCTCATCATCTTCATCATCTGATTAATCTTCCTCGTCCAAAAAGTCATCGGTGAATGATTGCGGAGGAAGTTGTGAATCAGACAACAAGCAAGGATTATGTGATTATGAGTGTCGATCGAGTAGAAGGAGGGGGAAAGCAATATCCCAAATCGTTTCTTTAGCAACCCCCATATACGTTCAATGACATTACGTGCGGAGGCATGCTTTAAGTTAAAGTACTCCTCTTTCGGTTGTGGCCTTCGATCACCACGTTCCCATTCCTGTAGATGGTATCGAGTTTGACGATATGATGCCAAGAAACCAGGGGCATGTCCATAGCCTGCATCCACAAGATAATAGTTTCCTGCAAGATGCACAATAAATGTAGTTAAATACCAACTCAGATTCCAACTACTTTCATGCAATTGGTACTAGATGACTGTATTCAATTGCTCACCTTTAGGGACTTGTAGAGCCCCTTCATCCCTCGTTATTGCATCGCGCAATATTTTTCCATCAGCTGCTGATCCTTCCCAACCGGTAAGCACATAGATAAATCGCATTCTCCAGTCACATACACCAAGGACATTGATTGCAATGGTGCCCTTCCTACTTCTATACCAACACTAACTTGACTTGCTCATTGTCGCATCGATGTATATCCCATCCAAAGCGCCAAGGCAACCCTGAAATAATTAATTCAATGTAATCAAAACAACTCATAAACAGCATGTATTCAAATACAAAGCTTATAGAGGAGGTTAACCTTAAAGTGTTTCCAAGGCTCTTCATCACATTCTGCAGTAATTGGCTCAGGTTTTGCTAGTAGGATTGCGTGCAGTTGCAGTATCGACTTCAAAACCTCATGGAAGTAAATACTAATAGTGTGACCAGAACGTTCAAAGGCAAACACATTCACCCTATTCTTCATGTGGTGCCCTATGATCACGAGAAAGCTTGCAACCTTTTCCATGACAGAAACATGCTTACTCTGAACTAAACCACCATATGTGGTTAACAATGTGCAAAGATCTGCAAATGGCTTCCTCTCCATTCTCAACACATTCTTGCAATGGTTATCACTCTCTAGACACAACCTCGATAAGTACTCAAACTGCCTAGGTTCCTTCCCCTTAATTGAGTAGCGTAAAGGACCATTACGATTACCCGCTACACGACGCCGGATACGGGTCAAGTAATACCAAGTGAGCAAAAGTACAACACAAACTCTCCTATGGTACGCAGCAGTCGGGTCCATGGAATCTAATACCCCAATGAACGGAACACATTAATAATGTAAAATGTTTAACAACCCCACCCATTCAATTATTCAGACTCAAATCGCCCAAATCAAGCATACAGACAGCAAATAAACCAACCACAGTATATCCTTTCAGCATTATATAATACAAACTACAACAACAGCTTAGCAAAATATCCCACCACCATACATTACTCGGCATATAACACACATAATTCATATTTTTGCATCCAAAAATTGATTAATTATCAAACAAACTAGCTCATACTTGTCAGAGAATGGAGATGAACTCATACAATTGACTATTTCAATGCAAGTACGCTAATTCACTACTGTAATTAATTGACATAGCCAATCTCATTACTCACCAGATTGGAAGTGCTCAAGCAGAAAAATGTCGCCCCCAATTCAATCGCTCTCTCAAAGACGGGAAAAAGCAGATATGCGATGCCAAATTAGGGCAAATCTACTGTGCACAACATTATTTATACAACGAATTTGGTCAACAAGGCTACAGTTGGGGACAGAAGGGGGCTTTCATCTCTCGCCCATGAGGTTAAATTCGCCGGAACTGTTCATCTGACATTCCCATTCTGAGAATACCTGCTATTTTCAGGAACTCATTTTGTGGGAATCCGGTAGCATTTTACACATAACAAACATTTCCGGTTCATCCAATGGAAATCCGGTTGAATCGATTCCCCTACAAACATTCCCCCCTCGAATTGAAAACCAAACGTGGTAATCGTTGACAAAATCAGTTGACATTTGACATTTCCTCCGTAACCAAAGGGTACCTAATTACAATCAATGGATCGAACAAGCAATAGAATACCATATATTGCATTTTGAAAAAGGTCTACCTAGCTCATCTCTAACAGTTTACTCAGACCGGTCGTGCATCACGGTCGGCCGTCGGTGCTCCAATGGAGCACCACGACCAACCCAAAATTCGGCCTTAACAAGGCCGAATTTTGGGGTTGGTCGTCCCGACCGTTGGGCTGGACCGGACGACCAGGTGGGCCCCACCCCTTTTTTTATTTTTTTATTTTTTTTATTTTTTAAAATTAATTTATAAAGTAATATTAAATAAAAAAATACCCCAACGGCTATATTTTTTCGAGATCTATAAATACAACTCATTCACAACTCATTTCACCACACCTCAATTTCCTCTCATCTTCCATTTCTTAAACTCAAAACGTCTCTAAACTCAAACACATATCCAAACATGTCTGCAATTAATCACTACATCAACAACTTATCATCATCTAGTTCCGATGATGATGAGTTTGCACAATATGCTGATTCCTCTTCTTCCTCTTCAAGCACACAAACTGATTACTATACCCGTGCTACCAGACTTCTTATTCAAGCCACTCCTCACATAATCAACCACTGCGAGCAACAAAATCCACGAAGGAGGTCGGGGTATACGCGTGAATACATTGATCGGAAGAGGGAACAGTTTGCTGTTCTACTCGATAACGATTATTTTGTTGAACGTCCAACATGGGGAGCGGTCAAGTTCCGACGTCGGTTCAGGATGCAAAGGCCATTGTTTCTCCGGATCGTCGAAGCTTTAGAGCAATACGATCCGTATTTTCAACAACGCCGGGATGCTATAGGGAGGTTGGGTTTTACGGCAAAACAGAAATGCACATCTGCCATCCGACAACTTGCATATGGTGTATGTGCAGACATGGTGGACGAATACACTCGTGTAAGCCAAACGACTGGTCAAGAGGCATTGAAGGCCTTTTGTGATGGTGTTGTTGCGGTTTTTGGTCCTACATATATGAGGAGGGCCAATGCGGAGGATGTACGTCAATTAGTCGAGGTGAACACTAGTCGTGGTTTTCCCGGCATGCTTGGAAGTATCGATTGCATGCACTGGGAATGGAAGAACTGTCCGTCGGGTTGGAAAGAAGGTTCAAGGAAAAACAAGAGAGCCACACTTGTTTTGAGGCGGTTGCATCCCAAGATACTTGGATTTGCATGCTTTCTTTGGTGTTTCAGGAAGTTGAATGATCGAACCATTGTGGAGCAGTCACCGAGATTATTTAATTACTAAGGGGAAAAGCTCCTGCTGTTAACTTCGAAGTGAATGGGAATCAATACGACATGGGAAACTATCTAACTGACGGCATATATCCTATGTGGGCAACATTTGTGAAGTCAATTAAGGGTCCTATCAATCCAAAACAGGCCAAGTTCGCAATGCGGCAAGAGGCGTGCAGGAAAGATGTCGAACGTGCTTTCGGAGTTCTCCAAGCACGTTTCAAAGTAATTAAGGATCCAGCATTGGCCCATAACCGAGAAGACCTTGCTAGGATCATGAATTGTTGCATTTGTTTGCACAATATGATAGTAGAGGATGAGCGGCACTTATATCGCAACTACAAAGACGTGATAGCAGAATTCAATGATGATGTTGTAGAATTAGGCATCCACAACGATGAGCTTAATGCCTACACACGCAGGGATTCCTATATCAATCAAATGGATGGCTATTTGAGCAAAAGGGCTGGCCTAGAAAGTAAGGAGACCCATTTGAGGCTTCAAGAAGACATCATGAACCATGTTTGGTCTTTCAACCATGAGTAGTTCTTTTCATTGTAATGTGTTGTTGTTTATTTCATTTTTATGCATGTGTGTTGTTGGTTTGTTTCCTATTATTTGCATTGTAATGTTTGTTGTATTATTGTTTGCATTCTTTGTCTTTCATGTCTTTGTTTGCAATGTAATGTTTGATGTATTGCTGTTTCTGAGTTGATTTCAATGAATATGCAAGTTCTTCTAATACGAATAGGCACCCCTTTTTATTTCACTGGAAATTAGACATTACAACATAGCACAAATACAACATAAAATAAAACCTAAGGATTTAATAAAACATACAAACAACAAACACTAATTGAAAGACAAACAGACAATAAGGGGTGATTATGTTGCTCAATTACCCCCTGTGGGAGAATCCCTCACCTTGTACTGGAATGTCTTTGAACACGGGTGGGGGGCATCTTGCTGCATCTGTCACCGGATCCTGACACTTACATTTCTTAAACAACACCTTTAGTTGTTCAAAGAGTGGTTCATCTACCACGTAGTACCACTTAGCGTGACAGTCATAGGCCATTATCTCTGCCCAAACCTTCAAGTCGACTCGATTCCTACCACCACTGAAGCTAATGCAACCACGCCGTTTACAAGGCCAAGTGAGGATCCTGTTGTAGCAAAAGTACCTTGTATAGAGCTTCTCCACCTCAGCCTTCATGTCTTTCAACGTATAGTTGGCACCTTGCTCCGCAAGCTGATTCTGCACCACCAGTAGGGCTTGTTCCTGCTTGTGAGGATAACACCACATCCCTAGCTGGGCACACTTCAACAGACTGTGAAGCATGAATAACACACTTTCCTTAGTCATCTTTCCATCGTATAAATGGAAGTCTTGATAGGTACGAGCAGCATTCTCTTGGGCATCAGTCCATATTTGTGCATCAGGGATCACCGGCCTCCACGAGGAACTGGAAGACATCTTGCAAAGAGTGTTTGAGTTGGAAATTTGATCTGATATTGAGTTGTTGGGTGTGAGGTTTAGATGAATAAGTGTAGTCTATTTATACTGAAACGAGTCAAAATTCATGTTGGAATTGAGACTTCAAATTCAGATGAAATTGATATTCACCTTGAAATTCAATCCTTGGAATGAGGATTGATACTGTGTAGTCAGGTATTCAATGGTACCTTCCTCATAATGTGCAGACAACAATCCTTCAACTAGATTTATTCTGTCTTGTTCTCATTTTGTTCATTCTGATTTCAATCTCAATAAATTATAAAACGAGTTTTAAGAATCCAATTTGAGTAATTTCAACTTCCAAACACTCTTATAATATGTTAAGCAAGTTAAAAAAAAACACGAAAAAAATATTAAAAAACACTATTCACGGTCGTCCGACGACACATTTGACGATTTTTTCTGCGATGGTCGTTAAATCGTCGTCATTGCATCGCAACTATTCACGGTCTTAACTCACGACCCATTGGGAGTGGTCTCACTCAGTCACTCTTAATCACTCACTCATTAACTCATACATGGAATACTTAACCAACAGAACACCATATACTTCAGCAAACTGTAAAAATTTTACAAAACATAGAAGCAAGTGATAGTATTATGGAAATGTTCTTTTCAACTTAAAACTCATTCAATTTAGTTCAGTTCAGTTCAATTCAGTTCAATTCAGTTTAGTTCAGCTATGCTTAGTTATATTTTATACTACAATTCAGTTCAGTTCAGTAATTCAGTTGAAAAGAATAGAGCCTAAATTACACTAAAGTCCTCTTATGCAACAAAGCAAGAAAAGAAATAAAAATGGAAACTTTACACGAGATTTTCTCTCTACGTTCCGTACACACAAATTAAAGTGCTTAATGAAGCAGAAATCTTTCTCCATACTTGAGATTATTATCTGTAAAAAATTCTATTTCAGCAACCTGTAAACATAGAATGTTATTTCTACATTATATTTCAGCAAACTGTAAACACTCTGTAAAAAAAGTTCTATTTCAACTTAGTTTCAAACAGCTTAACGGAACAACAATCAACTATTACAAGCATATCAATATGTTCGAATCACCTTAATAGAACAGCTTAGTTTCTATCAGCAAATTGTACACAATCAGAGGATGAATTGAACGAAGAAGATTTCTTTGTAATATTGGCGGATCCGTTAGATCCACGGATTTAGTCCATATCCAATCCGGGCTAATGGTCTAGTCCAGACCGGATCCTGAAATCCAGTCCGATTTGGCAGACTGACACCCACGTATAAAACCACTTTGCTAACACATCTGGAAGGGCAAAGCGACTATCAATGCATTTACTTTTCATTATGAAGCATTTCAATAACAATCTTATCCAACCCATCACAATATCGTATTTCAATGTCATTTTCCAAATAAAAATTTGTTATTAGTAGTAAGTGAGAATCAAAAGACATGCTACGTGGTACGTGTGAATGTCTATCTGAGTTAAGGGACCTAGGAAAGGGTCCACCTAGAATTTTAGAAAAAAATATGTAATATTTACTCAACTTTAAGAGTTTCTGGATGATGACGTTTTCTCTCTCACTATGTGCGATTTCACACTCACTGTGTGCGATTCGAAAACCGTTTTTCTACCTGTTTTTTCCTTTGCGATTTCATCTCTGGTGACTATATATGGCGAAGAAGCGACGAAGTAAGAAGAAGCAATATGCAGGTAAGGTGAGGGATATTACGGCTGATTCGATTATTTCTGATTGTCATGAAGATCCAACTGAAATTGGAGGTGATGAGGATGAAATTTCTGAGGATTTGAATTTCGATACTGTTGTTGATGCTGGCTTGGAGGATGACACAGGTGTGGAGCGATTTGATCCACGATCGTGTTGGTGATTTTAGTGTCATCAACTCATTTTAGTAGTAATGTGATTTCTTAGCATCACGCGATCTCACGTTAAGGCCGGACGAGTTAGAATATGGTCTAGACTTGACGGTAACGAGTTTATCGTATCGCAAATCTGACGAAGGGTCAAACTGCTTATGGATTCGATTTTGTACTTTACAAATGGAGGATCTGCGATGTATACGAAAATCTAACATCCTCTCTACTTTCGATCGAAATTCATATAAATTAATTAGATTGCTTTTGGATTATCCCCGAGGAATTCGCAGAACTTTGTAAATTGGGTGAATTATCTTGTTAGGAAAGTACTACACGATCCATGTAAGTTTTCAGATTATCACCACCCAAAATTTCCAACAAACGAACAAGATAATCTGTTGATAATCATGGCTGGAGGAAGCGGAAGCACTGTCAGGGAGATGACAAACAATTTCGGGAAACTGGAGAAGTTCCAAGGCCACGACTTCAGACGCTGGCAAAAGAAGATGCACTTCATGCTTACGGCCTTGAAGGTGGTGTACGTCCTGTCTACACCAATGCCAGAAGTGGAAGATGATGGACCGGTTGAAGCATTCAGGCGCAAATCCAAGTGGGAAAACGATGACTATATCTACAGAGGACACATCTTGAACGGTATGTCTGATTCTTTGTTCGATATTTACCAAACTGTGGAGTCTGCGAAGGAACTGTGGGATTCCCTCGAAGCCAAATATATGGCAGAGGATTCTTCAAGCAGGAAATTCATGGTTAGCGATTTCAACAACTACAAGATGGTTGATTCGATTCCGTCATGGAATACGATTCAATGAAATTCTCCGGATTCTCGGACAATTTGCAAAACACGGTTTGAAGATGGATGAATCCATCTCTGTCTCAAGTATCATTGATAAGTTGCCTCCTTCCTAGAAAGAGTTCAAGCATACTCTGAAACATGGTAAAGAGGAACTATCTCTAGTTCAACTTGGAAGCCATCTTCACATAGAAGAATCTCTGAAGGCTTCGGAAGATAAGGGCAAGGGCAAAGATGTTCCGGACCCTCGTCAACATGATCGAAGAGGTGGTAAGAACAATAACAACAAGAACAAAGGAAAGAAGCATGCTTCTAACAACAACAAAGCGATTCGGTTCTAACAAGAAACCGGCTAGTGTTGGAATTGTGGCAAACCCGCCACTTCAAGAGGATTGCCGATCCGCAAGAAGCATAACAACGTGAACGCAAGTGGTTCGGAAAGGGTCTACGGACCAATCTCAAACCAAGGTCAGAATCTAAAAAGTGATTTGAATAATTTGATTGAATATTCAGTTTCACTTATTTATGAAGCATATTATGTGCAGGATGATGCTATCGCGTGGTGGATAGATTCTGGTGCCACAACTCACGTTTGCAAGGACCGTTGGTGGTTCAAGACACTTGTACCAGTGGATGACGGTTCTGTCCTCTATATGGGAGATGATCACTTTTCTCCCGTGGAAGGCAAAGGAGACGTGGTGCTAGAATTTAGTTCTGGAAAAACACTATCTTTGTGTAATGTTTTATATGTTCCTAAGTTACGTAAGAACTTAATTTCAGGCCCTGTTTTAAATAAGCTTGGTTACAAGCAGGTTTGTGAATCAGACAAGTATATCTTGTCAAAGTGTGGTGTGTATATTGGATCTGGTTATTATAATAATGGAATGTTTATGATGAATGAATGGAGTTTCATGATTACGTTACGTATTTATGTCCTCTTCGAATGTGATTGATTCATCTCTATGGCATGCTCGTCTAGGACATGTACATTATAAAAGAATGCTTGAAATGTCTAAAGATGATTTGATTCCTGTTTTTGATGGAAATATAGGAAAATGTAATACTTGCATGTTAACTAAGATCACTAGAAAACCTTTTAAGAATATAATCAGGAAATCTGTCATACTTGATTTAATTCATAGTGATCTATGTGATTTGCATGCTACTCCATCTTTAGGGAACAAGAAGTATGTTGTTACTTTCATAGATGATGCATCTAGGTTTTGTTATGTTTATATGCTGCATACAAAGGATGAAGCCTTAGATAAATTCAGAATTTATAAAACTGAGGTTGAATTACAACAAAATGGCTTGATTAAAACCTTACGCACGGATAGAGGTGGTGAATATTATGATCCTGTATTTTTCCAATCCGTAGGAATCATTCATGAGACTACTCCTTATCATACGCCACAATGAATGGTGTGGCTGAAAGGAAAAATAGAGCTCTTAAGGAAATGGTGAATGCCATGTTGTCTTACTCTGGTTTAAGCGAGGGATTCTGGGGAGAAGCCATGTTAACGGCTTGCTATTTGTTAAATAGGGTTCCTAACAAAAGGAACAAGACTACCCCATATGAACTTTGGTATAAGAAACGACCCAACTTGACATTTTTGCGAGTTTGGGGTTGTAACGGGGTTAGACTCCCGGACTCTAAGAGGAAAACTTTGGGTGAAAAGGGGATTGATTGCATCTTTGTTGGATATGCTGAGCATTCCAAGGCTTATAGGTTTTATGTCACAAAACCTAATGATTCGGTTTCTATTAACACAATTATAGAATCGAGAGATGCTATCTTTGATGAGAATCGTTTCTCCTCAATACCTAGACCAAGGTATACTATACCAAGTTCGGATGATACTCTAAGGGATGATCAT
Source organism: Plantago major (assembly GCA_026545765.1). Classification (NCBI taxonomy): domain Eukaryota; kingdom Viridiplantae; phylum Streptophyta; class Magnoliopsida; order Lamiales; family Plantaginaceae; genus Plantago; species Plantago major. The sequence continues at coordinate 103,856,745 of CM048840.1, forward strand.
TCAAATGATGTACCAAGTGAGACTCCTGAACCCCGTAGAAGCAAAAGAGCTAGGAAACCTAAATCTTCTGGTTCTGATTTTCAACTATACTTAGTTGAGGGATCAAAGGATCAGATTGAATCCCAATACTCTTACTGTTATAGTATTGAGGAGGATCCAAGGACATATGATGAAGCTATTAAATCTCGAGATTCAGCTTTTTGGAAAGAAGCGATTGATGAAGAGATTGGCTCTATCATGGAAAATAATACTTGGATCTTATCTGATTTACCACCAGGTTGTAAACCACTGGGCTGCAAATGGATCTTTAAAAGGAAGATGAAAGTCGATGGTACAATTGACAACTTTAAGGCTCGATTGGTTATCCAAGGCTTTAGACAAAGGGAAGGGATCGATTACTTCGATACCTACGCTCTGCTGTTCAGATCACTACTATTAGATTGTTGATTGCCTTGGCGGCTATTCACAATTTAGTGATCCATCAAATGGATGTCAAAACAGATTTCTAAATGGTGTTTTGGAAGAAGAAGTACATGAAGCAACCGGAAGGATTTGTAATGCCCGTAATGAGAATAAAGTGTAAGTGATTAAGTCATTGTATGGCTGAAACAAGCACCAAAACAAAGGGCATCAAAATTTGATGAGGTTGTTTTGTCTAGTGGTTTCATTCTGAACCAAGCGGACAAGTGTGTATATAGCAAATTTGATGCATCTGGAAAAGGTGTAATCATTTGCCTATATGTGGATGACATGTTGATATTTGGTACTGACCAAAATCAGGTTGATAAAACCAAGAAATTTTTGTCATCAAAGTTCTCCATGAAAGATATGGGAGAAGCGGACGTTATTCTTGGTATCAAGATTAAACGGGAGAATAATGGGATTGTTATCACACAATCTCATTACATTGAGAAGATACTCAAGAAGTTCAATCATGAAGGTTGTTCTCCGGTAAGTACCCCCATGGATCCGGAAGAAAAGCTTATGCCGAATCTGAGTAAACACGTGGATCACTCAATACTCAAAAGCCATAGTCATTTGATGTATGCTATGACTAGCACTAGACCGGATATTGCTTATGCGGTTGGTAAATTGAGCAGATTTACTAGTAATCCTAGTAGACATCATTGGCATGCAATAACAAGGGTATTCAAGTACTTGAAAGGTACTATGAATCATGGTTTGTCATATGTGGGATTTCCTTCGGTGTTAGAAGGTTATACGGATGCTAGTTGGATAAATAATGTTGAAGACTCATCTTCTACAAGTGGATGGGTGTTTACTTGGGGAGGTGCCATTTCATGGGCTTCAAGAAGCAAACATGTATAACTAGCTCCACAATGGAATCTGAATTTGTAGCCTTAGCCGCCGCTGGTAAAGAAGCGGAATGGCTAAGAAACTTAGTGTATGAAATTCCCTTATGGCCTAAACCTATATCACCTATTTCTATCCGTTGTGATAGTGCTGCCACGTTGGCTAGAGCTTATAGTCAAATTTATAATGGCAAGTCTAGACACTTGGGTGTTAGACATAGTATGATTAGGGAGTTAATCATGAATGGGGTGATATCCGTTGAGTTTGTTCGGTCGCAACAAAACTTGGCTGACCACTTGACGAAGGGGTTGGCTAGGGACTTAGTGAAAAAGTCGGTGATTGGGATGGGATTAAAGTCCATCTAAATCTACTAGCTGTGGTATACCCAATTCCCTTCTAATACAACGTTAGAAGCAGAATTCAAAGTGGAAAGACCATAGTTAGAGATTGGAGCACATGTGTTTATCTTCCCAAGGTATGTGCTCAGACCTGCAAGTGATGTTAGGTTGAAGTATATCTTCTTAATGGTTCTTTTGACAAATTGCAAATGCAGGTGCAAGACTAAAAGGACCACCTATGTAAGCATGAAGTTTTGCCGCTTCAAGAAGCTTGGACTTGGCTTCCTATATGCTTATTAATGGATAAGGACACATGGCTTATATAGTGTCAAGTATGAACAGTAGAGTGTTGTAGAAACTTTTGTGTATGATATCTTCAGGTATTCAAATGGGTTGACGGGTTCAATCGTTACGACACCCCGATTCTCGAATACTTGGAATGGGTATTATACTAAGATGAAAATTCAATCGCAAGACATTTTCATTTATGCATTTGTTTGATCGTAATGTTTGTGTTTATACACTTGTATATATTTTTATATATACTAAGTAGATCAAGGATTACACTAAAATGGGGGGATTTGTTGGTGATTTTAGTGTCATCAACTCATTTTAGTAGTAATGTGATTTACTAGAGACCGATGCGATCTCACGTTAAGGCTCGATTTAATTCGGTCTGGAAACAGACGCTTGAAATTAACGAGTTATCGTATCGCAAATACGAAGAGGTCGAGGGTCATACCTATGGGTCGAGGGCGGAGCCTCAGGGTAAGCGGGCATACCGACATCGGGTTGTAAGGGCGGAGAGAATCTTTGGATAACTTAATTATGCGGATAAGTGAACTCTCTCAACCGCCAAAAACTGCTTCGATTTTGTCTTTATAAATGGAGGATTCGGTCTGCGATGAGCACGAAAATCTAACATCCTCTCTACTTTCTCGATCGAAATTATATAAATTAATTGATCGCTTTTTGATTATCCCGTAAGGAATTCGCAGAACCAGAACGTAAATTGGGTCGAATTATCTTGTTCGGAAAGTGACTACACGATCCATAGAAGTTTTCCAGGAGTATCTCACCACCCAAAATTTCCAACAGATCGCCGCCGGTCGTGCAACCGCTGCGTCCAGATGACCTGAATTCGAGACTGGCGGTGCCACAACCAGCTAGGATTGATTTAGGGCGGAAGCAACTCCCTGTGCGCAAATTCAATGCGTTGTTTGCTGGCAATCGTCTACCGGCGAATAGTATTCCTTTGCAGTTTACTCCTCCAACTGATCATGTGACTTTGGAGTATAGTGAACAGGATGTTCAGGAGGGGAAGTTCTCTCTTATTGGTACGCTTGTTGGCCAAAAGCCTATCCATAAGGCGATGGAGCATTATGCTCGTACTTATTGGAAGGTTGTTCCATCGATTAGCATGACTGATAAGGGAATTTGTCTCTTTCGATTTGATACGGAAGCTGATCTTCTCAGTGTGCTTCATGGAGGTCCATGGACTATTAATGGTAAGTATCCACTGATTCTCCGTCAGTGGACTCCAGGTATGAGACTTGATGCTTCTAGTTTGCAGCGTTTACCTGTTTGGATAAAATTGCCTGACCTTGATCTGCAATTTTGGACCACTCATATGCTAGGTAAAATTGCTAGTATGCTAGGAAAACCGTCTGGGATTGATAAACTTACTAATGATAAGATTCGTTTATCGTATGCTCGGATTTTAGTTGAGATTGATGCTGCTTGTCCTCCCAAGGACTTTATTTGGCTTAAAGGGCCTGATGGTTTGATTGTTAAGCAGAAGGTCATTTATGAGTTTAAACTTTTGCATTGTTCTTAGTGTCATATGTTTGGTCATCTTAGTAATAGATGCATGGTTAGGACTTCAAATGTTGTTCAACAGATTCCTAGTAATGTTTCTTCAGGTCAGAGTAGTTCACATACTAATCTGCCTTCTAATATTACTTTGACTGATGATACTGTTGTGATTAATGAGCCTGCTACTCTAATACCTGGGATTGAGGTGCCTAGAGCTTCTCAATCTATAGGTACTTCTGATGTGCATTTTGTGCCTTATGATACTAACCTTGTGGTTCCTCATTCTACTAGTGTTAGTGGTTGTCAAGTTGGATATGTTCAGGTCACTTTCTCTACTGACATGAATGCAAGTTCTGGTAATGGAGGTGGGAATTCAAGGGTGCTGTCTGGTTTGCTTGGGAATGCTATTTCTTTGCCTCCTCCTGAGGGAGGACAGAATAGGAGAAAAAAGCAACATGTGACTAGAAATGAAGCTTCTACTTCTACTATTACAAGTGGTTATGCTCTGAGGACTTCTAGGGATGGAATACCCTCTATCCCTGATTCTCATGGATAGTTTTAACTTCTGCTGTTGGAATATGAGGGGCATCAACTCTCCCCTCAAGAAACAAGAGTTGGTAAAAACTGTGGCTAGGTTACATGTTAGCTTGTGTGCAGTTTTAGAGACAAGAGTGAGACATGATAAGTGGGATGATTTTCTGGTTTATTGTAAGAAAGTGTGGAGTATGGCAATGTTGGGAATATTCATCAGGATAAAAATTGCAGAATAATGATTTTTTTGGAATAAGCAGCATGTTGATCTTACAGTGCTTTTATGTAGTGATCAGCTTGTTCATTGCAGGGTTGATACTATGGATGGGAAGTTGCATTTTTACTGCACTTTCATTTATGCTCATAACTCTCAAGATAAGAGAAAGAGTTTGTGGAACGATTTGCTTCAGATTCATGTTACTATGACTTCTGCTTGGGTGGTGATGGGAGATCTTAATGTTGTACTTAATAGTTCTGAAAAGGTCAATGTTAATGGTCTCCATTGTCAAGTGGGTATGGAGTTATCTGATGTTCTGAGTGGTACTAGTCTACATGATCACAAATATGTGGGGCAACAATTTACTTGGGATAATGGTTCTACTTATTGCAAGTTGGACAGGATTTTGGTGAATGATTTATGGGAGCATAATCATACTGAGAGCTTAGTTGATTTTCTGCCTAAGGGAGTGTCTGATCATGCTTTGGGGTTGGTTTAGATGTTCTCTCCTCAACATGTTCATGCTCCTCCATTTAGGTTTAAGAATCTGTGGACTAGGGCTGCTCATATCATCCGTATTCGCGGATCCGGTCCGTTTATCCGCATTTACGGATCGGATCGATCCGATCCTTTAGCTAACGGATAGAGTTTTTTTTATCCGTGAAAAACAGATAAATCTGCCGGATATCCATTTTATCCGTTTTTTTTAATTAAATAATTATAATTGCAATTTCTGCCTTTTCTTCGCATTTTTTGTTTATGCCCTGCTGCTGTAAACCTGTAGTGCTGCAGATTACTGTTTCTCATTTTCTGTTTCTCATTTTTTGTTTCTTCTTTCCTTTTTTTTTTTTTTTTCCTGTTGTGTTCTTTTCTATGTTGTGCATTTCCTCCACCTAATGCATCTTATTTTACTTTGCAGATTACTGTGAGTGACTTGGAGTTGGTCTTGGAAACGTGGAGTTGATCTTAGAGACTTCGAGTTTTATTTACTATTTGTCTACTTGCATTTAAATTTGGACATTTGATTGATGGATGTATTATGAATATTTGAATCGTGTAGTTTGGTTTTCGAACTTTTGTTGTGTATTTTGAATATTCGGACCTATGTTGTTTGGTATTTCTATCATTTTATTCGTCATTTTATTGTCCAATTGATGTTGAAAAATATATATTTTTTTTTTTCATTAAATTTCGGCAGATAACGGATATCTGGCAGATTTATCCGTCATCCGGCGGATTTATCCGTTATCCAATCCGCTCTGAATGGATTGGATAACGGATAGACATTTTAGTCATCCGTTTGACCGGATATCCGGTCAAACGGATCGGATATATCCGTATCCGTCCGTTGCGCACCCCTACTGTGGACATTGGATCCTCAGTTTCTTGATTTGATGGAGACAAGTTGGAGAGTGCATGTGACTGGTTGTGCTATAGGCTAGTCAATCATCTTCTTCATCTTAAATCTGCCCTGAAGAAACTGAATGGTGACAAGTATAAATGTCTGGATGTTCAGGTGGAAAATGCAAAAAAGTTACTTGATGAGAAACAAAGGCTTGTGGATAATCCTTCTAACAGTCTGATCAAGGTGGAGGCTGCTGCTTGTTTAGAATATTATATGGGTCTCAGAGATAGACAATTTTCCCTTCTGCAACAAAAGGCTAAACTGGACAAGGCCCTGGCTGGGGATAAAAACTCAAGATATTTTCATGCTTTGATCAAACAGAAGAGACAGCATAAAAGTATTTGGGTGCTAGTGGATAATGATGGTTCCAGGGTGGAGGGACATGATAATCTGGTGCATCATATTGTCAATTTCTATGGCAATTTGTTTGGTACAGCTCAGGATACTAGAGATGTGGAGTTCTCTTTAAGAAATCCTATTTACAGGGTCACTTCTGCCATGAATTCTGTACTTACTAGGCAGGTCACTTTGGTAGAGATCATAAATGTTGTTTTTGGTATGGATGATAATAAGGCTCCTGGGCCTGATGGCTATAATGCTTGCTTCTACAAGAAAGCTTGGGGGATTGTTGGTCATTTGGTATGGGAAGCTGTTGTAACAAGTAAATAACACTTCAGTTACTTTGTTGCCCAAGGTGGAGAATCCCCAGTTTATTATTGATTTTAGACCAATTGCCTGTTGTAATATTTTGTATAAAGTGATCACAAAGGTGTTGGCTGACAGGATTAAGCATCTTATGCCTCTATTGGTTCTGGATTCACAGAGTGCTTTCATCAAGGGTCGATATATGCAACATAACATTCTTTTGAGCCAAGAGCTCATCAAGGGGTACTCTCAGAGGAATGTTTCTCTAGGTGTATGCTGAAAATTGATCTCCAAAAAGCATATGATACAGTCAGCTGGAAGTTTCTACTTCAAATGTTACAGTTTTATGAGTTTGACTCTTGGTTTATTTCTCGAGTTATGCATGTGTTACTTCAGCCAAATTTTCTTTTCGCATTAATGGCAGGCTGGAAGGGAAGCTGGAGGGTAAGCAGGGGATTAGACAAGGGGATCCTTTAAGCCCTTATTTGTTTGTTCTCTGGATGGATTATTTGACAAGACTGTTCAAGGCTAGGTTGAATGCTTCTAATTTTCATTTTCATCCAAAGTGTGGGAAGCTTGGACTGTTCAAGGCTTTGGGGATTGGTGGATAATGATGAATGTGTGCTATGTCATAATGCTACAGAAGATAGAGAGCATCTTTTTGGAAGTTGTTCTATTTTTCAGGCTGTGTTACTTCATTTTACAACTAGTTTAACATGTTCTAACTTTGTTCATGATTTTCAGTCTTTACTCTCCTTGTTTGAGCACTCTTCTAGGAAGAAGTCTACTCTTTACAGGGTCAAAGCTACATTGATGTGCCACATTTTTGCAAGCATTTGGAAATTGAGGAATGAAGTCATTTTTCTGAACAAGGTAGTTGATGTCAAACAGGTGGTAAGGGAGATTTGTACAGACTTAGTGACTGTTTTCTCTGGTTTTCATGGTTCTATTAATAGAATTAAAAAGTCTATGGTGAGACAATTAGAGTTTGTTTTGTCTTCCCTCTGATGCATATTTTGATTTGTTCTGACCATTAGATTGGGGAGCTGATTTGTTACAGGTTTTACATTTGGCTATACCATGAATTCTGAGAGATAATACAAAGATGGCTGTGTTGAGGTATTTTCTATATCTTTGGCTTGATGACTGGTGACTTGGTCTATTGATTGATATAGCCCTGAAGGTTGGGCCATTTTGGAGTCTGCGCCTGTGTATGATAATGGAGTTGTGGACCTGGTCCATTGCCTTTCTTGGGCGTTGTTAAACGCTAACACTTTTTTAGCTAAATACAACACTAAATATTTGCGTAGTTACCTAAAATGCCTTTAACTCAAAAAAAACTTATAAAATTAACGTAAAATCGAAATAACTCGTTTATACAAACACAATAACATTAACATGCACAATTGAATACAAATTACAACAATAAAAAATATCGAAAATTTTTCACAAATTTTTTTTTTGTGAAAAGTGGAAAAAGTTGGAAAATATGTAGAGAAATTGAAAAGCAAAAAAAAAAAAAAAAAAAAACCGGACCGCCCATTTCATCTTCATTTTTTTTTTTTTTCTGTTTCCCAACTTTTTTTACGGGAAGTTTTAAAATGGCCCGTTTGACCAGCAATTTTTTTTTTAATTTGAAATTTATTTATTTTGAATTCACAACTTTAAATTTAATTCGAACTTGAATCGAAATTCTTCCGAATAAAAGGTTACAACTTGAACACGGACGAACTTGAATAGAAAATATTACATGCCATGACTATTAACTAGGTAATGGAATAACATCTTGAAAGTGTTCACAAATTTCATCGACAATGTCAAATACGTCTTTCTGGCTCATAACGCCTGCTTGGCTCAGTGATGCGTGCAAGTTTAGCCCCGAGCCATTGTATCCTCTACAAATTAAAAACACAGAAAGTAAAAGGATTTGATGAAATGCTAACGTCGTGTATGTATATGTATTGAATGTTTAGGAACCATACCACGGTAGGATTCATGTCGACTGGTCGGTAATGTTCCCTTTGAGTAAATGATTCTTGGCGTGTCACTTGCATATGCGTCCTTGGGCGACCAGTCCTGGTACGCTGGAAGAGCTTCAGTTCCGTAATGCACTCGAAGTGTTTGGAGATGGAAATTACATCGAACGTTCTGAAAGTTCTTGAACGAGTCTCCAGCACGATAAGAACATCGATAGAGTGACGGTTGTGGTGGCCTTTGCACAAGCATTGGTGTTATGAGTGGTTGAGGAATGAATTGGGGTTATCCGAACTGGCACATAACACGGTCTGGCATGTAAGCCTCCGCAATCTTTAAACAATGAATAATTCCCCTAAATTGAGAAATGGGGACAACTTCCTCCGCTCTTTGTCCAAATGGTGTCCAAATAACCTATTACATAAGAGGTAAGTAACATAAGTAAATAATTATAACAGAGTTTAAATCTTAATGAAGACAAGCGTGATAAATTTCATGACATACTTCATTTGCAGGAACATTGTCTAGGGCACTTCTGTATGCAAGATGTAGAGCAGTTTGGTCTTGGTCGATGGTTCCCAAGTTCCATGATTCAAAACCAGGAAAGTGCTTGTAGATCCACAGCTGAAATCGTATAAAGACTTCAATAAAAAATGTATTCTTTTTTAAAGATATGAAAAAATGTATAAATAATATAGAGCGAGCAAACCTGCACAAGTGAGAGACATCCATCTATTTGTTTGCAGTCAATACGTGATGCAATTCCCAACTGTCTATACTGATTGGCAAGTGCAGCAGCTCCCCATGCGTACATATGAACCTCATCCAGCTGATATAGGAACGGTAGAAATCCGACAGGTACTCGATGACCACTCTTGTCGACAAATAGCGATGTGCCTAACAACCACAACAAGTACAAAGAGCGATGTGCCTAACAACCACAGCCGAAACTGACATTCAACACTGTAAATTGGTTGCAGAGTCGAATCTGCTCACGCCAGGTACAAGTTGTGGTTGGGTCCTTCAAATCAGAAGTTTCACCGGGCATTCTCGAAGCTGCATGGCCTACTTGAAATGCATTTTGATGCGATCCGCACAGAGTTTGAGAGATCTCTTACGATTAAGCCTCATTCCACAACAAGTCACATCTTCTGTAGGCTGGGAGGTGTGGTTTCACATCTTGCCATTGACAAAATGATGAAACAAATGGACGATGTTAATCCCAGTGATTGCGATCACACATTGCGCACAAGTTTTGGACTAATGTGCGCATGTCAATTGGCCGTCAAGTTGAGAAACACGAGGATCGTCCACCCGGTTCACGATCTAAACGTGTTATGGAGAACTCTTCATAGGGAACCACTTGAGACTAGGCAGCAGAGTGTACGGGAACAGTTTATTGACTGGACGAGGAACCGCAGCGAGACTGCCACGGAGGAGGAAATGAGATCGTATTTCGACGATTCGAGTGCGTCACAATCGTTCTTGGAGGAGCCAATCGTAAACCAACTGAGAGGTAGGCGACCTAGAGCAACAGGGAGTAGGATCCCATCTGCTTGGGAGCAGCAACACGCGAATCAATCTCGACGGAATTCCACCCCAAGCAATGCAGGTTCAGGTTCGCAAGCAAGTATTGGTAGATCATTTAGATACCAGAGTCAAATGCCGCAACAAACTGTACACTTCATTAGAGGTTGGACTAATGTCGTCTCCGATGGAAACGGCGGTTTTAGGGTCATAGCACAACTCCAATACCGTTCACAAGACCGGTGGCGAGACGTCAGGCAGGAACTTATGGAGGAGTTGAACAACCACATGGAGCTTTACGTCGCAGAAATGGGGGCACAACGGGTCACGGAAATAACTAATCGTTTGAACTGGTTTGCAGGCCCATGTAACAATCCATGGTGGTATACACTCCCGGATATGGGGTTTCTTATAGCTACAATGTACCAACGGGTCTTGAGCTGCTATGCTGCGGTAGGGAGTCTTACATACTTTCCATTGGAGTGTCGTTCACAAATGGACTCACCATCTCCGGACCCTCCATCGACATATGAAGAGTGGACAATGGGATTCGTTGATAACAATCACTATATTAGGCTGCGCGTGATAGATGAATGTCCACTTCCACCATTATGGATGTCATGGGAATCTATTAGAGATGAAAGAATAAGTCATTGGATGCAACATTATTCTGTTCGGCTACGTCAATGGTTTTTGTTCTAGTTTATGCTTTCAATTTTATGTTGTGTTCCGTATTTATAGTGAAATGAGTGAAAATTCATGTTGCCGTAATTAAAATAAATATGATTTCACTTTTACTGAAATCGTTCTTTATTTAAAATAAATAAATAAATGTTAAAAGAATAGTTCTCTATTCAAAAGTTCGTCCGTGTTCAAGTTGTAACCTTTTATTCGGAAGCATTTCGATTCAAGTTCGAATTATAGTTAAAGTTGCGAATTCAAAATAAATAAATTTAAAATTTAAAAAAAAAATTCGGTCAAACGGGCCATTTTAAAACAGCCAGTTTTGAGAACCGGCCGTTTTGTGAAAAAAGTTGGGAAAAATTGAAAAAAAAGTAAAAAAAAAAAAACAAAAACAAAAAGAAAAATTAAAAACAGAAACTGAATTTTTTTAAAAAAAAAAAGTAAAAACATGAAATGGCCGTTTCATGTTTAAATTTTTTTTTTTTGTTTTTTTTCAATTTCTCTATATATTTTCCAACTTTTTCCACTTTTCACCAAAAAAAAAAAAATTGTGAAAAATTTTCGATGTTTTTTATTGTTGTAATTTGTATTCAATCGTGCATGTTAATGTTATTGTGTTTGTGTAAACGAGTTATTTCGATTTTACGTTAATTTTATAAGTTTTTTTTTAGTTAAGGGCATTTTTGGTAAGTACGCAAATATTTGGTGTTGCGTTTAGCCAAAAAGGTGTTGCGTTTAGCCAAAAAGGTGTTGCATTTAACATTGTTTTCTATTATATGCATGGAGATTGATTCCTGGATTTTGTCTTATAATGAGTCACAAACGTAGCTTGGAGCTCTTGATCCAGAGGTGAAAGCTGTTCCAGCTTAGAAAAAGGCGGATTCTTGTTTGGTGCATGATGCTTAGAATCATAGTTTAGACTAGAGTTCTACTTCATGTATCCTTGTATTTTTTCGGCATTTAATTACTTTGGTTAGATGCACCTTTGATTATACGAGTGTTTTGATAAGGTTTCGGGACTTTCCCGCCTTGTCTTGTACTTATTTGGGCTTATCAATGAATTTTAACTTGCTTCGAAACTTTAAGAGTTTCTTCCGTCTAACCTTTAAAATAATCTAATGTAGTACTATAGTATATAATTTGACTCTATGAACTTCAAAATTTGAGTCCGAGTCTGCCCGAACCGAATGGACTGAAAGGTCGAAAAGTACGAAAAAGCCCTTGAAATTATCCAAATTCAATGATCCCCGATTGGATATTCGGGAATCGGGAGACTACAATATCATCGTGCCCTCATTCTCCAATTAGGGCTTGTCTCTGCCTTCATGGACGAGAGCAACCGATTCACCTCATTTCCAATAGCTTCGTGTATTTGAGTTCTCAATTCGTCAATTTGCTATGTTTTCGTGTTTCTTTCAGACGAAACCGGATTTCTCGATCATCATCTTTGCTTCTGTAGATAGCCATTTCTGCTTAGAAACTACAAGGTAGTCGTTTCCAGAAATTTGTGTTTTTTGAGCTACGTTTTTATTTTCAGTGTAGCGTGCTTTTCATTTCATTGTCTATCTTGTGAATTGATGATAGTTAATGTGCTCAAGTAGGCGTCTCACTAACCTTTGCTGTAATTTGTTCTGTAACTTCGATATTTCCTTTTCAAATAGCGCAACATGTATTTTGGTTGCTTTTGGATGAGTAATTAGCAGAATTCTCCGTTGTATTTATCGGACCGTGCTCGTTTATAGTAGTGGTAGTGAAGAGGATATTGCTCTTGCACGGTTTCACTTGAATCGAGAGTTAGCTTGATCATCTTGTGTCTTGTATTTTATTAGTACGTGTTTGCTAACACTAAAGTGCAATTAGTAGCGTAAACATATTTGCGGGGATAGAGCAATTTTGTTGTGATAGGAAACTGATACATTAACCGAATCTGTATTAAGATACTTTAGATTGATAGTCCTTACTTCATGAGGTTGTGTTGCTTGTTGCAACGTGTAGGAACGTAATACATCTTGTGAAGTGTTGAAAACCACGACGGATAATTCCCATTTCATCGATTTTTGTTGGTGGAACTACAATTACTACAGTGCTAGAATAAGAAAGTTCATTGTCTTGCCTTAAATGACCCAATTACTACAGTGCCAGAATAAGAAAGTTCATTAATAGCCTTGGGTTTCGAAGACTATCTAAATGACGGGAATAGGATCTTCTCGGTAAAATTTATTGAGAACTCAACCTGAAATTTTTTAGGCCTCAACTGATGGAGAGATACCATGTTAAAAGGCATGGTATGCAATTCCATGCAGTACCATTTGCATGATCATTCTAGATCTAGCCTATTTCCAGTGATCATGATATTTTTGACGATCTCGTGATGCAGTGATCTGATTAATATTTTTAAAAATTATGCTTGTGTATTACAGTTGATATCCCATGACAGAGTTCTCGTTTTCCATTTCTGGCATCTCGCTCACTAGTTAGTTGTAGTCCTTTGTGAATCCTGACTATATGATGAGCTCCTGCATAATAAATGTGTGACACCAATATGCAATATGTGATGTCGCTATTGTACTACAATTTACTAAATGATCTTCTAAAAGGTGTGGATGTGGGTTAAAACCTGGTTTTAATGCTTGTCTAAGTCCGCAGGTATGGACGGAAGGGGTAAAGTAAATCGAAGGGTATGGAGCCGTCCCGAGGAAGATGTGCTGATTGTCGAACTTAAAAAACTTGTCGCAAACGGGTGGAGGGTTGATAATGCCTTCAGAACAGGGTATCTCTTGGCACTCGAGCATGCCTTGGCTAAAAAGTTTCCTGGTGCAAACATCACTGGTAACAAGCACATCAATTCAAAGTTAACTGTGTGGAAAAAGGTTTACAAACTATTGCTAGCAATGTTTTCAACTGATGGGTTCAGATATGAACCTACAACTAAGATGATTGTGGTTGATAGTGATGAAGTCTGGGTGAATTATTTAAAGGTATTATCTCTCGCCTTGCAAAATTAATCGATGTACTCACAGTTACATTTGGTTGTCTTTAATGGCCATTTTCGTTGATATTTTGGTGATCTGCTATTGCTTATTTGCTGGAGCTTGCGGGTAGTATGCTATTATTTTTTAAGTGGTTCAAGCATGCTGTAAAGTTGTGACATTGATGTCAGTAACTTTTTCCAGTTTAAGGGGAATCAGTCAAAATGTCCGACTTTAGGGATACTATATGTTACTTTTCCATAATATTATGATTTTGGTTTCATAAACATAGGGGCATCCTGATGTGGAGAGTATGCATTTCAAGTCATATCCATTTTACAAAGACTGGTGTGAGATCTTCGGGAATGAGGGGATCAACATTGACAATCCACAAGGATTTGTTGATGCTTTAGAAGATCTTCATTCCAACCACGGCAGGCAACAGGCAATTGAAGCACCACCATTGCATGTTATTCAAGTTAATGCCGTTTCTGCAACAGAAGCACAGGGATTTGGTGATGCGGTGCAAGATCTCCATTCCAGCAAGGGAAAGCAAACAGCTGTCGGAGTATCACCAGTACATGGTAGCTTCGTTGATGTAATTTCTGAAGCAGATGACAGTGCAAGGTCCGTTGCTCAAAATGAAACCAGTGGTGGAAGCTCAAAATGCCATAGACCTTCAAAAAAGCTCACGCCTTCTCGCAAGAGAAAGGCAGTGGATGTTACGGCTCCTGATCGAAGTCCTGAACCTGTGGTTCAAGTTATGGGCGACTTTTTAAAAGACATGACCTCTGCATGTGGACACTTGTTGAAGAAGTTCAACTTGGACCAAGATACAATGGCTGATAAATCTAAACGGTTGCTGGTTGCCCTGGGAAATATTCCCGGTATTACAGATGAAGCACAGGTTCTTGTGTCTTACAAGCTGGTAAACAATCCAGTTACAATGGAGCTCTTTCTGAACATGAACGGAGGTCTGAGGTCAAAGTTCGTGGAGATGATGTTGGACGGTAAGCTGTTGTGAGAGCACATAGGACCTCTATGTAAAGTTTGGGTTTAGGCTTCTAGGTATTTGCTATTAGATGCTTATCATACCTGTTTGGGGAGGGAACTCCATTTGTAGATGTCTTAGGAGTGAGTTTTTAACTCTCCATTGTGAGTTGCGAGTCGTGTAATCATGTTCAATATGTAAGTTAAAAGTATCTTGTGCAAATGTGTAAACTGTATGCTTTCTGGTTATCAGTTTTGGGGCAATTCATCTTGCACAGTGAGACTCAATGAGAGTTTATGAGATCAGAAGCACGGTCTGGTTTCCGGTTGCACTCTGGGCGTAAATAATCTATTGGTCTCAAAATCTTTACAAGTTTGTCGGTACATGAAGCATCAAGGCAATTTACATCCTGTGTTATAGATTGTGATAACCTAAAAACATTGTAGTGATCTTGGTAGCTCCAGCCTCCAGGCATCTATAGCAAAGTTCATTTATCCATTTCTTGAACGGCCAACCATCACTTAAAACACTGATAAGATGTAAATGCTTTCCGAACAAGCTTGTAGTCTGTCAAACTTCTGCAATCAATAAAATCTTGAAGAGGAAATATGGCAAAAATGATCTTCATTGAGAACTATATCACTTTTCAGGTATGGATACGTGTTTTGTCAACAAAAAGTTACACAGTATGTTACGCACGAGGCGTAACATGATTATTAGAGTTAACTGTCAGATAGTTAGCCCAAATTGATACATGACAGTGAAGTAAACAAAATAAACGTCGATATCAGCTGCAGATCAAACAAGGCTCAACTCTTGCACTGCTGTCCAGGATTGACTAGGCTCCAGCTTAACTTCTCCAATCTGAGCCATTATTTCCAAGTGAAAATCAAAATTTTGCAATCAGAAAACTTCATAGAAAGGATTCAAAGAAGCATGAATTTCAGATTTGTGATTAGCTCAAGCATTTGAAGAAAGCCGAATCACATGAATACATGTTTTCTAGTCTCAAAGAACACTAATTTAAGATTCCTAATAAGACTGAGATTCCTTTTAATAGGTCCCCTCTCAAGATTTGAAAACATTCATGTAATGTTGTCAAACAATGTAAAAATGACATACCTGTGCATTTTCAACACACACAAAATCTTTGTAACATGCTTCCATTGTCAAATGTGGGTTCCATAACACTGTATCTGACCAACTGCAGCAAATAGATATAATGAAACAATGAAAAAATGCACTTGTGCCGTTGTGCGGTAAAAAAAAGTTAGATAAGCAGAAAAAGCATCAAACTTACTTAGCATTCTTGATATTAATCACATGGCCAAGACCACTATCCAGCTGTAACTCGGAAGGAGCATCAAGATAGATGCAATCTACAAATCCAGGAAACGTGACGATATCCCTGGAGCAATTAGAAGTGATGAGCGTTTGAAACATTTAATAGCAATTGGAAGAAAAAATAAATTAGATAGGCATATCACGAAATTAAAGTAGCATATTTAATATCTTACCATATCTACTGAACTGTGGTTCCTCTTTTTTTTTTTTTTAACCTTTTGACAGTCATATACGATGTAGAAATGTTATAAATAACACGACATATAACATATTATAGTGAGAACGCATATTCATGTTCATGTAATAAAGATACTGACCTTTCCTCTGTACCTGCCACTGGATTTTTGGGATCGGGATCTTTGTTCAGTGTCTTGCAACCTTTTAAGCCTCTTACAGAGGCTCCTGATACAGAGGCCTGCACTAGAGAAAATACATTATGTAATGTATTCAGGATTTGTAAGACAATGTAACTTCAAAGTTCAAACCGACAGGAGAAATAAACAAGTTTACTGTTTTTTCATTTATATTGCAGTGATCATCATTTCCACTTATATTGTAGGAACCCTTTATATTCACTGATTGTACAATTCTTAAGCAGTTCTGCTCCAGATTCCTTGAATTTCAGATATGATGCAAAATTTGATGTATAAAATATGAAGACTATACTTACACTGAAGTATGTATGCAAGGCAGTGGTAAATGAAAATGGCTTCTCATCGGTGTTTGTTACTTTTAGTTCTGTGGAGAGGCTATTATTGTCTAGTGTCACCTGTTATACAGTGAACAGAAAAAGCAGCCTGAGCTCAAGTATAACGAGTAGATAAAATAAGAAATTTTAGCATTAAGATGAGCAGAACTCGTAAAGTTCCTAGATGCAAAAATCATATGAAGTGCAAAGCAACTTATTGACCTTATAAAGAGCTTGAAAACTGTAATCCCACATAGAACGGGAATATGAATCATCTTTTAGCTCCAGTGTGATAGTAGGTTTCCCTTCCACGTTTTCAGAATTAATAACCGACCAGATTGAATTCCTAGCAAATCCATGCTGTGAAGTGTGAATCATGTCAACATCTCATAAGCTAATATTCAACATTGAAAAACTGGAGAAAAACGCCATATATATCTCTGATATAGTTATGACGTTAAGGGATTTTCAATGAATATGTACAGTAGCATTAGCTCTTGGCCTAAGAACAAAATTCCAATATTAGGAGACTCGGAAATATAAGTTTGCAAGGTTTCGTACAGACTGGATCCTTGCAAAACAACTGTGAAATCTCTATGCCTGTAGGTGTCTGGTTCTGATATTTGGCACTAGACAAACAATAAGACCAGACAGAATCTCCACTGTGCAACCACCAACAGCTTTAATATGTAAGTATCTTCGTGAAGTGACGAGTGCAGCTTGGAATAATGTATGCTGGTGAAGGAAAGGAAGTAAAATATCTTATTGTTGCAAGTGATGAAGATCATTTACCTGCTGCATTTGGCCCGGTCCGAACTGTGGGAAACAGTGAGGTATGCCCCCGCTGTACCCAAATGATAAAAGTAGAAATTCAGCAATAGCAAGCTTCAAATATTTATGATTAATAAATTATAAGCTTCAAGAATATGAGAGTGGTAGTAGTAGATTCCATGTTTATAAGAGATCAAAGGTGTTAGCCACCTCAAGTCTAGTTACTCAACACCCTGATAAGTTTGAATGGCGTAAACAGTAAAATTCTTTTGGAGTGCCAAGAATTTGCAAAATGCATTTTGCCTAAAAACAAGCAAGTGGTTGATGAATTAATGAGGAAGACCTGATTGGCTTCTGCCCGTTAAATACAGCATCTGGCCGAACAAAAAGGAGGTCTTTATTGGCTACTTTCCAAGACGTGACACAACCTCCATATAGATATAGCTCTGCTTCACTGCAAAAAAAGGAGAAAAAACATTAATTTCGAGATGACACGTTCAAATAACTCATGCCCCATGCATATTTCCAATGGAAGGAAACAGCGCCTCCCAGCCACATTATGCACTGCGTTGGAAAAGGTAAAGTTGCAGTTTCTCGAAGAACTTTTTTAAGCTGGAAAGTTAACTGCACTTTGACATTTACTCTCACTTACAAGCCATCCAATATGTGAAAATAAAATCACAATAAACTTGATATGAATCTGGTCATATCAATCACAAGTCAGCAATACAAATAATCTGCTGCTCAAATTCAATCAAGAGTTCATGAAAATGGAAAGTAAACATCGCATTGAAACAATGAACGACAAAACACACAATTCGGCCTGTTATACATGCCAGATTGTCCAATGATGGACCAAATAACACAACTTATACGCATCTGGTCGTATCAATCACAATTCACACATCTATAGTTCGCTGGTCGAACTCAAATCAAGATAAATTTACATGATGATGAATTGACCTTAATGAGCTGATTATGAACCAAGTTGTATAATAAAATTGAAATCATAACATTGGCAACCCAATATCACCTGGGATCGAAATGTGGTAAAAAAATATATAATCTTTACAGCTCAGTAACAAATGCAGCATCCTAACATCATCAAAACAATGCAAATGTGCAATCATACACCAAATTACGTTGAATCAATGAGCTTTTGATTGAAACCAAATCTTTCAGCTAGAATCAAACAGCAAAGAAATTACTGATTACAGATG
Organism: Plantago major; assembly: GCA_026545765.1. Lineage (NCBI taxonomy): Eukaryota > Viridiplantae > Streptophyta > Magnoliopsida > Lamiales > Plantaginaceae > Plantago > Plantago major. Next base: position 103,875,178 of record CM048840.1, read on the forward strand.
ATTCAACATTTTACCTTCCATTCACAGAAGTCAACACCACTTTCGATAATTTCCCCAACCCTTCAGTAACTTTGACATTATCGACATTTACACCAGCAGACGCCATTGCCAGACCTGAAAATCTGAAACAAAATCAAATCTTTTTCGGCTAATTTACTCTAGAAGTCAAGAAAAAGGTGTGCCAAGATGAAATTAATCATTTCTTGTAAACTCACCGGTTTAATCGGCGAGGTTTTGTGGAGGAGGTTAAGGGAATAAACGAACATGTCATGGAAGCGGACACCATGTTTGATGCGATAATAAGTTTACGGCAACACTCTGCCACAAGTGAACTGCACTTTGATTTATGCCTTGTTAGAAATTCGGATATTCTTGCTTCATTTCCTTTTATCTTGGTCTTTTCTTTGCTTCACATTTCACTTCTTTAAAAGAAAAATTTAAAATATGTTATAGTCCATGGGCAAACTATACAAATCCATATTAATTATAATATATTATTTGGATCCAATCAAACCAAATTTCATATTGGTCCACTTTATCGGTCTGATCTGGATTGAATCCAATCTATACAGATTTGCATGGATTAGGTTCAAAATGACGTATGACAGGCACCATCATTTTGTGAAGGAAGATTGGATGAGTGCAACTTTGTCGTGGGCGGGGGTTGTGTTTTGAGGCTTAGGATCGTAAGGATTTGGGAGAGATGTAAAAATCTTGGAGAAATATGAGATTGTAGAAATAGAGATTTTCACTTTTATTTATCCAAAAAAATGAATGTTGTAAAGGTTGAGGTGGTGGAAGGAGTAGAGGAAAAGATTGAGGTCGCTACCTCACCTCACTCCTTTGTTGGGGATTTTGCATAGAGGCTATATTTTCAGCTTCCTTTTAGACAAATACGTGAACGGAGTGGTAAGATATAAAGTGTTAGAATATCTGTTAGTATTTTGATCACTCATCACATGCTCTTATCTTAGCCAGAAAAGTGATTAAGTACTCTTGGTTCACTTGAACATTGTAAAAGAGGAAATCACTGAGTATGATTAGTCTAGTAAATCTTGTATTAGGATTATAGGTCTCTGAGTGTAGTTTTTATTTCCAGAAGAATATGAAGATCAATCCTAGCAATGGAGCTTTTCTGAAGATTAGAAGACTGGAGATTGCACAAGATTTATAAGGATATCAAAGTTTAGTCTAACTCAGAAAGACTATGTCCTTAATCCTTTCTTAAGTGTATTTACTTACTTTTGAAATATGATTCTGGACATATGACATCATGAGTATGGATAGCATGCAAATCATCAGAAAGGCTCATGTATCCGTTGAAGACTACAGGATGAGAAATAGTACAAGTGCATTAATTGCATCGGCAGAAAAGCCGCTGAAGCACAGTCCTCTCTGAGACATGAGACAAGGACTTCTGAGTACTCATTTCAAGATAAGTATGGACTGAATTTGAATTCTGTCTAACGGATATCATTCCAACAACTCTCAAATTCATCTATATATATCACACACCTTAGAATGCTCTATCTTGCAAACTTACCATCAAGCAAAGTATTCTCTCAAGCACTCTACTACCATCAAGCAAAGTATTCTCTCAAGCACTCTACTACCCTTTCTGAAAGCTTTCTGTTGCTCGAAGAATTGCTAGTAGTTCTAAGTTGTCCTGAACCTTAACAAGAGATTGTTATTCGTGAAAGAGTTGAACTATCAGATACCCTTTATGAAGCTCATTCTCCAGAACGGACATCAATTACTTGGGTCAGTAAAGAGCAGACTGCCATCCACTGAACAAGTGTATTAAGTAGTCTTGTTCTATTAGGCTCTCTGAAAACATAACTGAAAAGTTATACGAGAAGCCTCTCTGACAAACCTTATAACCAACACCATCAAGGCGTGGAGTAGAGGAAGTACTTGATTTGGAAAATTAAGGAATAACTCCAAGGTTATCTGAGTAGAGGAAGTACTTAGCTCTAGGAGCTGGGGAATAACTCAGGGGGAACATTTGGTTGGGAACCATTTGTTTAGGAATCTTAGAATAGGATTATTGTAAGGTGAACTCAATTATCTGTTCTAGTGAATTCTAGGTCTCAGAAAGACCGAAGTGGATTAGTTGGAGGATTACGCCACCTCCAGATACCACTATACTTGCGGTGTCATTTACCTTTCTGTATTTACATTTCAGCAAAGCACACACACATACTTATTGTTTCTGCACTTACCTATCTTAAAGTCTTCCGCGCTCTTTTCTGAGAAACTGTGTTTATCAACAAAAGTTTTAAAAGACTATTCACCCCCCTCCCCCCACCCTCTAGTCCTTTACTTTGTCGTTATCTGGACCAACAAGTGGTATCAGAGCAGGAGGTTCATAAGCCTTCTGCACTGAACCTAGATCCCCGGATAGGTGAAGGAACTTTGTCCTTTTCTGAGGACTATATAATTTGTGTGTTAAGTGTGCAGGTATGTCTCTGAGTGATGCACCCGTTCTGAAGCCAGAAAACTACGAGAAATGGAAGAACAACATGATGCTCCATCTGGAGGCCATTAGTGATGAGATGATCTATGTCATCAATGAAGGGCCTATCAAAATCAGAGAACTCAAACAAGTTACTGAGGTGTCTGATGGAAGAAAAGCCTCAGACAAGGAAGATGGAAGCGAGGATACGGCTGCTAGTGATAGTGGTCGTGTTGCTCATGGAAGCATTATGTAAGAAGACAAGCCAAGAGAGCTCTGGACATCTGAAGATGCCAAGAGACACAGATTGGATGGTCAAGCTCGTAATATCATCATCAGATCGACACCTGAGCACATACAGTGTAAATTGTGGGGTGCTAAAACGGCGAAAGTTGCCTGGCAATTGATTGAAGAAATCTATGCCGGAACTGAGAAAACCAAGGAAAACAAGTTTGAAGTTCTTAAATTAAAGTTCCAAAACTTCTAACAAGGTCCCACTGAAACTCTGGAAGAACTTGATTTCAGGTTTACTACCCTTATGAGTGATATGGCTGCACTTGGTGAAAGCAACAGATACTCCCAGCCAGAAAAGATTAAGACTATTGTCAGAAGTCTCAATCACAACTGGGAGCACACTAAGTTCTTTTATTTCAACGAGGATGCCAATATTACTCCAGAGAGCTCTTCTCTCATCTTGCATCAGAGACTATGAGACAACTCGGAGAGAACAAGCAATTTGAAAAGTTGCAAAGTGTTGCTCTAGTTTCTCAAGGTACTTCTGAAAAGAAGGATACGAAAGATGCATCTGAAGAAAATGCTCTTGCAGTAAGACACATGAAGAAATTTGTGAGTCAAGAGATTGAGAGAAGAAAAGCTAAAGAAAAGCTGAAAAAGCATCTTGGCCCAAACTATCATCAGTACAAGAACATACAAATGAACAACTCTCTGAACATCCCCATTCAGAAAGGTGTTAATCTTGAAAATGAAATAGGAAATGATATATGCTTCTATTGTCAAAAGCTGGTCACTTCAAGAGATTGTCACCTTTAAACAAGCTCAAGACAGGTGACAAGAAGGACAGGAGAAATTTCAAGAGAAATCAAAGGGCCTTACTAACTGAAGAAAGAAAGAAGATTCAAATTCAACTTGATGCTCTAGACATTGAGACAGATTCTGAAGATGGAGATTCAGATGACTCAAACCTACCATCACCAGAATTGTGTGGAATCACCCACGATGTAATCGACTTCGGCCTTAAGAAGAATGAAATGTGTAGAGTTGCTGAGATTGCTGGTCCAGACATCTCCAACATTGAAATGTGTCTTATGGCTGATGAGGTAACTAACAATTCACAATTTTTGTACTATGAGAGTGATGATGGAATTGAGGATCTAGAGTTGGTCAAGAGTGAATTGGATCGTTATGAGAAAGAATTTCTGGAAGCACAATCCAAAACCAGAATTCTAGAGGAAAGCAAAGAAACTCTTGAAAAAGAGGTTTCTGAGCTAACCAAAGTATCTGAGAACAAGAAGCTGAAATAGCCTTTAAAAGCTCGGATATCGAGAATGAAAATTCTCACAAACTAGCCTTGGATGAACTTAATGAGAAAATGATGAAGGCGCTTTACGAGAATGAAGAACTCGAGAAAGAAAGAGCTATCCTTCGATCTTATGCAAAGGCTATGACACTCTCCGAGGTTCAATCCTATCGAGAGATCCCTCGAGAAAGGTGGACTTGGACTTGATGAACAATCAAGTAATTCATCTCTCCTCGAAGAAGAGTGATGAAAGGTTGACCTTTGTAAAAGTCAAGAATGATTCTTCAACCACCTATAGCATTGGTCGAAAGCTAGGGTAGTTGACAAAGGAAAAGGAGTTGCATTGACCTTTGAAAGAACAACAAGTTCACAAGAAACATGTGGATAAGGTTTACGAAAAGAAACCTGACCCTCGACATGCAACCATCCACATTGCTGCATTACTAGGAAGGGAAGAATTGCTGGAATAGGCAAATTCTCTACTGTACCATTTTATGAAAATAAAGATGGTGCAGAAACTAGTAAGGCTTCTGAAGAGCGCATTCAGAAAGCCAAAGGTGTTCAAAATGGCATTGGCTATCGTGTTATTGGAAAGATCCTTCTGCAACAATATAAGGAAGGACAAGAACAATGGCGCAAGGCTGATATTGCACGTAGCAATAGACAAAAGTGGAAGAAATCTCAAGCCACTGAAAAACTGAATGCCAGAGCTAGAAGGAACCTGGCCAGAAAGGCTAAGTTTGCTGAAAAGCAACCCCAGAAACCCAGGGTCCAGAAAGCACCAAAGGGAACACCTAGAAACACCCCATGAAGGAAGATTGAGATCAAAATTACTAATTCTATTGCATCTCCTTCTGATCAAGTTAGACAAAAACAAACTCCCAAGAAATTCACTAAAATGTGGATTCCTACTGGAAGAATGTTTAGTCTGAGTGGTTCTATCTCTGAGGCAAGAACCTCACTCCTGTTTCCTGTTTTGTGCAGAACTCCTCTTGGACTAAGGCTCAATGGATATTTGATAGTGGATGCGGAAAGCACATGACATGAGACAAAGCAAATATGGTCAACTACAAAGCTTGCAACACTGGATCAGACATCAGATTTGTTGGAGGAGAATTAAATCCCTCTCTGGGATCTGGCAACGTCAAATTGGGATCATTAACAATCACTGATATATTACACGTTAAAGGTTTGAAATATAATCTATTTAGCATGAGCCAGTTTGCAGACAAGGGATTCACTGTGAAATTCAAAGCAAAGTATTGCAAACTTATTGACAATGAGTCAAAGCAGACAGTCTTGGTTGCTCGGCGGAAAGGTAGTCTTTATGTTGCCGATTGGGCATCTGCCACAACTGAAGAATGTCTCATGGTGAGTCAATCAGGTCACACAGAAGAGCACTGGTTATGGCACAAAAGAATGAGTCACTTGAATTTCAAAACTCTGAACAAACTTGCCAAGAAAGAGTTAGTGGTTGGCCTTCCCAAAACATCTTTTAGAAAGGATGGTATCATGTTCTGCCTGTCAGATGGGGAAACAATCCAAGATCTCTTTCAAGTCCAAAACCAGACACTCTAGTGTTAGACCACTGCAACTATTACACATGGATCTTTTTGAATCATCTGTAACTAGTTATGCAGGAAAGAAGTATGGTGTAGATGACTTCTCAAGATTCACTTGGGTTGTCTTTCTGAAGCACAAATCTGATGCTAGGGTGGAGATACCAAACTTGCTGAATAAGCTTGAGGTCATGAAAAATGACAAGGTATCTGCAATCAGAACAGACCATGGTACTGAGTTTGTCAACCAGTACATAAAGGAGTTTTGTACCAGCAAAGGTATACAACACCAACTTTCCTCTGTGAGAACACCACAACAAAATGGTGTTGTAGAAAGGAAAAATAGAACCCTTAAAGAAGCAGCAAGGACAATGCTAGCACTGAAATAAGTGAAGTTTATTGGGTTGAAGCTGTAAACACAGCATGCTACACTCAAAACAGATGTTTGATAAACAAACACCATGACAAGACCCCCTATGAACTCTTGGTTGGTAGACCCCCTAATATCAAACATCTGAAAGTGTTTGGTTGTAGATGTTTTGTTCTTAACAATGGAAAAGAGTATCTAAGAACATTTCAACCAAAGGCAGATGAAGGTGTGTTTCTTGGTTATTCTATGAATAGCAAAGCATACAGAGTTTACAACAAAAGAACAAAGAAGATTGAAGAATCAGTACATGTTTTATTCTATGAAGGAAGCAAGAAAACACCCCTTGCTGATGAACTCTCAGAAAGGTTCAAGGAACTAATGTTAAAGGATTCTGAAGAAGAACCCTCAGAAAGGAAAAAACATTATTGTGGAAAGAGAGGATGACTCTGACGAAGAAAAGCATAAAATGCCTAGTAACAACCAGATGACTCTCAGACATGATGAAGAATTTCCTATGAGAATTCCAGAAATGGAAACTGAAGATGTTCATCAGAAAGCTAACTCTGGAAATAACCTCTCTGAAAGACATGTTCCAGAAAGATCTCACACTGAGCAAGTGTCAGACATTCACCGCCCTTCTGAGGTGCAAAATGTCTCAAATACTGAAGAAGTATCAAGTCATAATCATAGTGATTCACATTCAGATCACTTGGATATTGACCCTACTAGCCCTAAACCCATGATGAGATGGATCAAGGATCATCCTGCAAAAGATGTAATTGGACCAATTAATCAAGGTGTTAGGACTAGGAGAGCAATAGCTGAAAATGCTAACTCTCTCTTTGGATGTTTTATCTCAAACATTGAACCTAAGACTATAGAAGAAGCATTAAGAGACCAAGACTGGATCTCAGCAATGCAAGAAGAGTTGGATCAATTTGAGAGAAACAAAGTCTGGAAACTAGTTCCATTTGAAGAAGGAATATCTGTAATTGGAACAAAGTGGGTTTTCTAAAACAAGATGAATGAATCTGGTGAAATAACCAGAAACAAAGCAAGGTTGGTTGCCAAGGGATTCACCCAGACTGAAGGTTTAGATTTTGATGAGTCATATGCACCAGTTGCCAGATTGGATGCAATAAGACTCTTTCTGCGACTCATAAAGACTTTAAAGTTTATCAGATGGATGTCAAGAGTGCATTCTTGAATGGTGAACTTGCTGAGGAAGTCTATGTTGAGCAACCACCTGGCTTTGAAGTTTCCTTAGAAAGTAGAATGGTCTATAAGCTACAGAAAGCTCTGTATGGACTGAAACAGGCTCCAAGAGCATGGTATGACACTTTGGCCAAATACCTTCTGGAAAGTGGTTTCAAGAAAGGTGAAATTGATAAAACTTTATTTACTTTAAATCAGGATGGGAAACTACTCTTAGTTCAAGTATATGTTGATGACATCATATTTGGATCTAAGGACAAGCAACTTTGTGATGACTTTGCAAATCTCATGAAAAGTAAGTTTGAGATGAGCATGATGGGAGAATTGAACTATTTCCTAGGATTGCAAGTCAAGCAACTCAATGATGGAATATTCATTAGTCAGACAAAGTATGCAAAAGACATGCTCACAAAGTTCAATCTTAAGCCTTCTGAAAAGAATGCTAAGATACCTATGAGCATAGGAACCAAGATGACCTATACTGAATCAGACAAGAGTGTTGAAGAACATAAGTATAGGAAATTGATAGGTTCACTACTTTACCTTACTGCAAGCAGACCTGATATTCAATATGCAGTTGGAGTGTGTGCTAGGTTTCAAACAAATCCAATGCAATCACACTACAAAATTGCTATGAAAATATTAAGGTATGTGAAAGGTACAGTAGATGTAGGTTTGTTGTATCCTAAAGAAAGTGGATTGAGTTTGGCTGGTTATTCAGATGCTGATTATGCTGGATCAATGCTTGATAGGAAAAGTACCTCAGGAACTTGTCAGTTTCTGGGAACTAGACTTATCTCATGGTTTAGCAAAAAGCAAAACTCAATTGCAACTTCTACCAGGAAATTTGAATATATTGCTGCTGGTTGTTGTGCAACACAAATTTTGTGGATTCAACAACAACTCAGAGATTATGGAATCAATGAAGAGAAAACTCCCATTTTCTGTGATAACACAAGTGCTATTGCAATCACACAGAACCCCAAGTTCCATGCCAGAACAAAGCACATTGATGTTAGACATCACTTCATCAAAGACCATGTTGAGAAAGGCAATATAGAGATATTCAAGATTGGCACAAAAGACCAACTTGCAGATATCTTCACCAAGCCCTTACACGAAAGCCGGTTCTTGACTTTAAGACATAGTCTTGGGTTAATGGAGATGCCTAAGGACTGAAAAATGTCCTGAATCTCTAACGTCTGAGTAAGTGAGGTAGAAAAGAAGTAGGCCTCTGAGAACATGTTCTCAGAAAGCCAAGTTGATAAGAAGTGTTGCAAAGATTTCTGAGCAGTAATACTCAGAAAGGCAAAATATTTCTGAAACGGGTATCCAGAAAGGCAAAGGTTGGTACACACTCAATAAGTAAATAAGACTAGAACTTACTTACTGAGAGTGGGTCAAATACATTCAAGCAACTGAAGCTTCTGACACTTGAATTCAGAAAGTTATTTAGTCATAAAGAGAAAAAACACACAAAGCCCAAAAAGTATGAGTTCTGGAAGTCAAACATGTCCAATGTCTTGTATTTTTGCCATTTTTTTGATAAACAATATAAAGATAAGGACTTGACACTCAGAATGATAAGTTCAAACGATTGAGTGCTCTTACTCTTTACTAAGTGACATAATGGATGTAACTTGTCAAAAATCCATCAAGTCGGCACAATACCATTTGTTGATTGATATCATTACAAGATATTCAATATAAGCCCTTGATGAATAAACGTTTGATCTCAACGGTTGAGATTAAAACAAAGCAAGTAATGTCTGTTGAGAAATGCAGACATGGCCCACTACGCATTTAATGGAGAACGTGTGTGATACCACGCCTATGCAGATACAAAGACACGCATTCATATTCAGTTGTATGTATGTTGTATCTATGTACATTTTGTCTGCTATATATATATATGACTTGGGCAAAAGACAAACACTTTTACCAATTCCGAAATTTCATACTTGCATCAAAACCGCAAAATCTCTCAAGATTTCTGCAAAACCCCTTCTGCAAACTCAACTTCTTGTATTTAGTCTTCTGGAAAGATAGACTAATCCCGATTAATCTTGCAAAACCCCTCTGAAAACACTCACTCAAGACTCTATATAAGAGATGGCACCCAAGAAGATGACCACCATGAACCCTAAGGCCGCATCATCTGCTCCTGCTGAAAAGCAAGGAGGAAAGGAACTTAAGGTGTTGAATAAACGCCTTCTGGCAAAGTTCACCCCATCTGACTGGAATCCAAGTCACAAGATGAATTGGGAGCTTTTCTAGTGAAGAAGTATGTACCAGCAGTCATACCTTCAAGACCAGATAGGAAACTGATATTGGGGATGCTGAAAAGTTCCCATATCTTCAAGTTTCATCTGCGCACAGATGGACTATCCACACTGGATGTGCTGGAGTTCTATAATAACTCCAAAATCTTCACAAATGTTGTGAATGATGAAGAAGAGAAATACATGCAGACTGAAGTTCAAGGACAAGAGATCGTCCTAAATTGCAAGACTTTCTGCAAGATATTCCGATTGAAAAATCGAGGAACAATTGAAGACATCAACATCAGGGATGCTTCCATGATTCAGAGTGTTAAAGAGCTATTTGAAGCAATCCAAATCAAAAATTCAAAAGGTTGCCCCACAAACTTTATTCTGAAGGCCATCAGAACTAGTCATCTCCAAAAACACTGGAGTACTCTAGCTCTCATTCTGGTCCGTTGCTTTGATGGCAACAAAGGTGGAGTAGACCAGATAAGCATGGAGAGATGGATGATGATGCATCTCCTGAACAAAAAGCATGAAGGGCAGGAAACCCACTTTAACTGGGAGTACGCCTTCAACAAATTCTTTGGGCATATTGAAGAATTTGAGCCCAAGATCATCAATGGCCTTGCTGAGACAAGGGCCAATATGCATTTTGGTCTCAAAATCTGTTATATTCTGGAAACAATGGGAATAACTCTCAGAGAGATGCAGGAAATCCCAGTGACCAACTCCCTTTTCAGACACGCCTTTGAAGAAAAGGAGAGTCTTGTTGTTGAGAAAGCTCAGAGAGAGGCAGAAGAGCTTGAAGCTGCCCAGCAAGATGAGGAGGTCTCTGAGCAAGCTCCAGCTCAACCTCCAGTTGCCAAGAGAAAGAGGACTCAAAACAAAAGAGCCTCTAAGTCCCAGAATGTTCAAGAGGCACAACCTTCTGGAGACAAGGTCTCAGAAGATGTTGGTCGCCCAGAAAGGCAACTCCAGAAAGCCCCAAGAATGCTGCTCCAGAAATCTCCAGAGATGATAGAAATATCAAGAAATCCATTTTATGTAGGAAATAATATAGGATAGGTTTTAATCTCGCCAAGAACTAAGAATTGTGGGTGAAGACACTCCCCGTTTATATTTACTAAATGCCTTACCCCCCCCCCCCCATAACCTCCTAATGATGTTTACTATATCCCTTCCATTGTGTTCTTTGTAGAAAGGCTCGCTACACAAAAAAATAGGATTTCACAGGTGTATTTCGCCAGTACGGAGTAAGTATTTAAGTCTAACAAGAGCAGATGGGTCTGCACCAACACTTGATAGTGAATCTGAGGATGATGAAGTACTTGCAAAAGTACTCAAAAGGTCCAAGTATGAGACCTATGAAGGAGCATCAAGCTCAGCCCCTCAGAAAGAAAGGAGCCCCTCTGCCCAGCAGGAAGAAGAAGGCCTGGGTGAGGAAGATAGAATGCTGGAAGATATTGACATTGCTTCCACATTCACTACACCAGCACAAAAGTTTGCTGAAGAAAACCCTATTCTTGAACAGGTTCCTCAACCTTCTGAGAGAGCTCAACTCTCAGAAAGGGATCAAACTGAGATGGAGACTCAGAATGATACTGCAGAGGAGACCAACAATGAGCACAGAGAGACTGTGGAATCACCACAAGTCCAAGAGACCAATGATCAGCCTGACCCTATTCAGGTAGCAAAAGTAGTTTGTATCTAACTTGTCAACATTAAAATGTTAACTTTTTACTCATAAGCTTCATTTGTTACAGGCCAATTTAGAGGCAATCTTTCAGGGGGAAGAAAACTTGTCCACCCCCTTGAATCAAGAAGAGGTTCCTCCAACCTCAGAACATCAAGAAGAGCCTGTCCCACAGGTAGTAAAGTTTTCTCTGAACAAGAAATAACTAACTAAAAATGCTCTTATCTTATGTTCTAATATTCTTAATGTCTCTTCTTAGGCTCCAACTGAGGAAGTAGTGGTGGTGGAACCAACACCCCAAAACCAAGAGATTCCAGAGGCTGAAAAGCTCTCTGAGGAAGTATTTACTGAGCCTTCTGCTGAGAAGGCTCAGTCAGAAGAACAATTGGATGGAGAAATAGTTGTGTTATCTCCTCCAAAGGAAACTGAAACTGCTGAACAAGCAGTATCTGCAGAAAAGGTGCCAGAAACCCCCAAGGTTTATAAGGAACATGCTACTGAGCTTCCTCACTTGGAAGTAAGTGAAGCCTTAGAAAGCATATTTCTATCTATCTTTCTCTGATAAACAAGTTTCTGAAACCATAATTGATTCTAATTCTCAGGTTCAAGCAGAAAGAAAGGATGCTGAGGATCAGACTTCTCCTCACACCAAAGTATCTGAGGTCTCTGAGACCAAACAAGCAGAAGTCCAAGCAGATGAGCCTAGTGTTTCTACACAGGTATGCTCAGAAAGCTTACTTTTGCACACAGATACTAACACAAGTGGTTTGAACAAAACTAACTTGATCCCTTTCTTTCAGGCTCAAAGTCTAGTGTCAGTTGATTTACTCAAGGCCTTCCAGAAGCACACTTTAAAGAAACATCTCAAGTGCTTCAGACAATGGCAGAAACTCAGAAAGGCTGACCTTTCTGAAGTAGCCAGAGTAATCGACGTCCCAGAGAAGAGAGCAATCGCCTTCAATCTGGAGGATCACATCCATGCATTGTTCCCAACAGAGTCCTACTCATTTGCCACTCTGATGCATGAAGACTTCATTCATGAAGTAGCACGAAGACTCATAGCAGATTTCCAAGCTGCAGATGCTCAAACCCAAGAGCAGATGGTGACCCATCCTGCCTTGCCCAGCAAGCTCACTACTTATCCAGCTGAGCAAGAAGAAGTTAATGGGAGGATGATTATATTCCCAAATGTGATCAACCTGGTTTCAGGAGATGAAGAGGAGATGGACGAGAAAGATTACCAAGAACCCTCTTCTGAGCATCCAAGTCAAGAAAACAAGAAAAAGGATGATGATGATGATGATGATGATGATGATGATGATCAGAATGATGATCCCCAACCTGGACAAGGCGGGATTCAGAAAGCTAGTAAAGGAAGTGGAGAAAAGGCTACTCCTCCAAATGCTCAGAGAGCCCCATCATCATCACCCCCAAAGTCTCATCAGAATACCCAACAGGCCGATCAACAAGACATAATTGAAGAAATTTCAGGAGTTCAGGATTGAACAACTCAGACAGAAGTTGGAAGAAGAAAAGAGAATCAACTTAGAGTGCCAAGCACAAGTTGATGAGAAGGAAGCCAAGATTCAAAAGCTCAGAGAAGCTAATGCTAAAGAATTGGCCCTTCTGGATGAGCAAAGAAGTTTGGAAAGACAGATCAGCATTACCGCAGCTGAAATTGATGCCATGCGTACTGTTGATGAAGAAGCACAAGATGCTGATGCTGCATCAGAAAGACCTTCTACATCTTCTCAGAAGGCCAGCACACTTGATGGAAAACAGGAGAAGATTGCCAATCTGCAAACAATCCAAGAAAAGAATTATGACAGTGATGCTGAAGAAAACAGAAACTTGATCACCCCAGAAGAAGATGAGAGACTTATCACTAAGGAAAAGTTAGCCCTTCTGGCTCCTCAACTATTTTCTGCTCCAGGTGCATCAAGAAGTGATGAGTACAGGTCTAGAACAAGTGTTTTCTTGGAACTAAGAGACAGACTTGTTGCCCAAGACACTCAAGTCCTACAGTCAGACCCAGAAGAGATGAAAGATTTGGCTGCCGCATTGCTAAACAGAGCAACCAGCATAGCCCTCTCTCAGAAAGATCTAGCTTTGATCAGGGAAGATGACTGCAACAATGCCAACCTAGCACTAACAGAAGCCATCCATGCTACTCAACAAGCAGATGCTATTCTAAGGCCTCTTGAAGAGCTCAACAGAAAAGAGCAAGAATTGGTTAGGCAAAACAAGGACTTGAAGAAAGAAATCCAAGAACTGGTCAGGGTGCACAACAACCTCCAGAAAAACTTTGAATCACTCTCTGAAGCTTATGCTATCATGAGTCAGTCATTCATGACTAAGGGGGAAGAAGAGATGCCTCAGAAAGGCAGAGGAAGAAAAATAAAACAATCAATTCCTCCCTCCTCAAGTAAACTAGTCATCAAGGACACTGGAGATGCCCCTACTGAAGAAGTTGTTCCAGATCAACCAGCCAGAAGGCTGAGAGGTATGGTTACTAGGGGAACCAAGTCCCTTAGGATCTCAGATGGGAACAACCAGAATAATCCTGAAGAAGGAGAAGACCAAGAAGAAGGAGAGGAAAGAGGTCAAGAAAGCTGCAAGCCTTACAACTGGAACCACAATGATAATGAGGATGAATCTGATGAGGATGAGCATCCAATCCACAAGAGAAGAAGGCAAGCAAGCACCTCACAACCTCCTCTGACAGCAAGGCCTTTGGCAGCCAGAACTCCTTCTGAAAATACCAAGTCAATACAAGGAACATCCACCAGCACAGCCCCAAGGCAGGAAGAAATGGTTAGAGGATCTCCTGACAGAAGGCCACCTAACAGAAAGGCAAGAAGGGATTCCCAGTTTGGCAGAGTAAACAGAGAAACTCATCAAGAAAGGCCAACTGATGCCCACATTGAGTATGTGAAGACTAGTAATGAAGAGTCTTCATATAGGTGCATTCTGAACAAGAGAGGGTATTGGATTCTGGAACTACAACATCTACTTGTCAATGATAAGTTTCCAACTCCCATCCTCAACCAGATCCTGAAATGGAGAGAAGGCAACCCAGAATTGCTAAAACCTGAGCACCTTCATGCCTGGCTAAAATTTGAAGTAGAAAAGAGGAATGAAGCCAGAAAGATGGATCTTTCTTTTGCCTGTCCTTACCCAAAGCCTGATGATGTACACAAGGTAAGAAAACTGGATGGTAGCTACAGCAGGCAGAACAAACTAGGTGTTCCAACCTATGAGTCATTCTATATGACATTGGATGAATACCTAGATGATATACACTATCTGGAAGAAATATACAAGTATTTCAACATATCTCAGCTGCATATAGACCACTCACGGTGCGGGAAAGTACTACAGGTCAAACACTTTCTGCGGAAGAATCACAAGCTCGCAAGAGTTACCATGAAATATGTGACTTATCCGAAAGACAGAGCTCTCGTCGGAAGGATTCTTTATGACTATGTCCAAGAATGCGAAAAGTGGATGATCATGTCAATCGATCCGAAGGTCTTTGAAGAACTTGAGGTATCTGAACCCAAGTTGCATTTCTGAAGACTTGAAGACTAGTAACATTAGAAAACTCTCTTGGAGCTTGGATTCTCCTTTGTTCTAATTTACTTAGTATGTTTTGTTACTTTTTGTAATCTTGCTGATTGTTTCTAAATTTCTCTATCTGTAAAAGTTGCATCTTATTCTCGTAAGCATTATCTCAAAAATCATACTCTCAGATACATTCTAATAGATGACAACTTATCAGCAAAGATCACTTCTTGTGATTTGGTTATGTTTACTTTCTGCACTTAATTCAACTAAAATTGAATATAATTTGAAATGATTAAGTGGTGGATTGTTTTCTCTTCCAGGATTACAAATTTGTAATATGACTTAAAAGATAGTCATAGATGACTGTTCAAAAAGGGGAAAATTTGTTAGGAATATCTGTTAGTATTTTGATCACTCATCACATGTTCTTATCTTAGCCAGAAAGGTGATTAAGTACTCTTGGTTCACTTGAACATTGTAAAAGAGGAAATCACTGAGTATGATCAGTCTAGTAAATCTTGTATTAGGATTATAGGTCTCTGAGTGTAGTTTTTATTTCCAGAAGAATATGAAGATCAATCCTAGCAATGGAGCTTTTCTGAAGATTAGAAGACTGAAGATTGCACAAGATTTATGAGGATATCAAGGTTTAGTCTAACTCAGAAAGACTATGTCCTTAATCCTTTCTTAAGTGTATTTACTTACTTTTGAAATATGATTCTGGACATATTACATCATGAGTATGGAGCATGCAAGTCATCAGAAAGGCTCATGTATCCGTTGAAGACTACAGGACGAGAAATAGTACAAGTGCATTAATTGCATCGGCAGAAAAGCCGTTGAAGCACAGTCCTCTCTGAGACATGAGACAAGGACTTCTGAGTACTCATTTCAAGATAAGTATGGACTGAATTTGAATTCTGTCTAACGGATATCATTCCAACAACTCTCAAATTCATCTATATATATCACACACCTTAGAATGCTCTATCTTGCAAACTTACCATCAAGCAAAGTATTCTCTCAAGCACTCTACTACCCTTTCTGAAAGCTTTCTGTTGCTTGAAGAATTGCTAGTAGTTCTAAGTTGTCCTGAACCTTAACAAGAGATTGTTATTCGTGAAAGAGTTGAACTATCAGATACACTTTCTGAAGCTCATTCTCCAGAACGGACATCAATTACTTGGGTCAAGAAGAGCGCATCGCCATCCACTGAACAAGTGTATTAAGTAGTCTTGTTCTATTAGGCTCTCTGAAAACATAACTGAAAAGTTATACGAGAAGCCTCTCTGACAAACCTTATAACCAACACCATCAAGGCGTGGAGTAGAGGAAGTACTTGATTTGGAAAATCAAGGAATAACTCCAATGTTATCTGAGTAGAGGAAGTACTTAGCTCTAGGAGCTGGGGAATAACTCAGGGGAAACATTTGGTTGGGAACCATTTGTTTAGGAATCTTAGAATAGGATTATTCACTACAAGAAAACCAGGAAAAAACGACGTTATGGGGCGACGGATTTTATCCGTCGCCCCATAACGACGGATCGGTAAACTGGGCGACGGAATCTATCCGTCGCCCAGTTTGGCGACGGATAATAGTTATCCGTCGCTAATAAGCGACGGATAACTTATCCGTCGCTAACATGGGCGACGGATAAATATTTATCCGTCGCCCAAGTTTGACTTTTATTAAAAAAAAAAAAGAAATTATTTTCTTTTGAAAACTGGGCGACGTATAGATTATCCGTCGCCTTATAGCGACGGATACCTATCCGTCGCCAAAAATGGCGACGTGTCCGTCGGCCCAGAGTTTCCTAATTTGGACGGACAGAGAGGCAGTCTGCCTCATTTCTTCATCTTCTTCCTTCTTCTTCCTCATTTTCTTCTTCTCCTCAATCCCGTTTTCCGGCCAATCATCCGTTATTCCGGCCAATCTTGGTGCCTAATCGAAGCTCGTGTGACAAGGAGTTTGGTTCTTCGATCAATTTCATATTTCTACCGATTAATCAAGGTATTTTTGCTAAAACCCTAGTTTTTAAAAATTTGGGGATTTTGTTTATTTTTGATTAATTTGAGCAATTATATGTATATATGATAAGTATGTAGTAGTTAGTTTAGTTAATTTGATCAATTATATGTAATTTGTTCAATTTGAATGATATGAATGTATGTAGTATGTTAAGTTTGGTATGTATGAATGTATGTAGTTAGTTTGATTTGTGTGTTAAGTATATATAGTTAGTTTAGTTAATTTGATATGTTTGTTAAGTATAGAAGTATGTAGTTTTGATTTGATAAATTTGTATGTTAAGTATGTAATTTGATATGAATATATGTAGTAATTCGATATGTATAGAGTAATTAGTTAATTTGATATGTATGTTAAGTATATAATATATGTACTAAGAGGTTGAAATGGTTATTATATATGTCCAATTTTGTAACACATCGAACACTTAATTAATAATTAATTTATAAGGAACATATAATAATTAACAATTAACCTCTACAATCTTCTTATCCAATTGGAATCGATCTAATAAATTAAATACGATCTAATCAATTGAACGTCTCAGTTAAAAATAAAGTAAACAATGAATTCGACCGTTCATGGATGTACGATCGTCTGAAAAATGAGTTTCTAGGAGTTTCGTAGAAGGGTTAAAGGTTTCATCTCGTTTGCCATGGGACATCCGGTTTGTGCAATTGGGGGTTGATAAAGTGTCCTTGACATTGGAAACTCATGAAACAAGCAATTTATGACGCCATCGCAAAGATTCGAGCACTTGCGACGTTATGGATTCATGCCGAGTATCATGTATGGATTCATCACGGTGAGGAAGCACCATGGCATACCTCCAGTGGAGGGAGAGGCGGGTTTGGGGCCTATTGAGTGCCTTTCGCTTGTCAAACATGTGCATGGTGTATTGGGAGGAGGATGTAGATCATTGGAATGCAAGTTACGTGGTAGGAGCGCCACAAGTGATGAGGAGGGGGTGCATGAGAATGAGGAGTTTCATCCGCTTTGTCTCTAGGCTTGTATAACTAGTAATCATTAGTTGATATATATATGAAACCAAACATTATGGTAAAATTGAAGCTGATGTAACTTATATTATGTAATGCCTTAACAATTGACTGAAGCTAATATAACTTATATTACGTAGCAATTGATTGAATTATTGTGAAATTGATTTATTACCGTAAATGAAAGACCTCGATCTAATGAATTCAAACGTGTCAGGTTATTATCTAATTATTCAATGAATACCGATCGTGGATGGATGTATTGTCGTACTCTCAATGGCAGAGTTCAATGGAGTTTTCTGAAAGGGGTTGAAGGTTTCATTGAATTTGCAATGTCAAATCCGTCTTGTGTAAAGGATGGGTTGATAAAGTGTCCTTGTTCAATGAAACGGCAGTAAAACAAGCAATACGTGACTCCTAAAGTGGTAGTCCAAGACTTGAGGAAAAATGGATTCCTTCTGCGATCGTATGGAATCATCATGGTGAGGAAGCGACCGCCCAATACATATGACCAATACGTATAACGTGGAAGGAAGAGAAAAAATGAACAAGTCGGGGAACAATCCCAATCTGAAGGCGATGCTATTCGAGCTCGAGTCGAACAAATGGTGTACGATGCTGCAGGGGCGGAGTTCAGGGACACAACCAACACTGAAACCGAGGTGGAGGTGGAGGAACCACCGAATCCGAGGATCAGTTGTTCTTTGACTTGTTAGAATCATCAAGGAAGCGGTTTACCCGGTGTAAGCTCACCGAGTTGTCTTTGTTATCTCGGCTAATGAGTTGTAAGGCTAATGGCCGAATCAAACGAGCTTCAATGAATGGGTTGACGTAATGTCGGACCTTTGTCTGAAGAAAACCTAGTTCCCACCAACTTTTACCAAGCGAAGAAAAGATGCGATTAGAATGCTGTGGTAACCATAGATCGTTGTCCTAAAATGTGCATGATATATTGGGAGGAGGATGCGGATCTAATAGAATGCAAGTTCGTGGTAAGGAACCCATAAGCGTTACAAGGAGGGGGCTGCAAAGAAACGACAAAAGAAAAATCTCTCACATAAGAAAATGTGGTACTTCCCTCTAGCACCTCGTTTGAAAAGATTGTATGCTTCAAGTGCTTCTGCGGATAAAATGCGGTGGCACAAGGAGCGAGTAATCTCGGATAATGCTGAAGGTGGTAGAATGGTATATTATGTGTATTATGAGTAATTATATGTGTTATTATAATCTGTTATGTATTATAACTCGTACTAACACATTTTTATTGTATTTATTACATTTTTTTTGCAGATGCATGACAGAGGCCGTCCACTATCGTCCCCCCACGCAGGCCGCATGATAGTGGTGGGTTGGGGACACCGTCGATGTGGAGGGCTCAAGATCGTGACAATAGGTCTCGGATTCTGAGACCCCAGGAGAGAGCAGCCGTGGCTCTACCGGTCGGCCGGACACATCTTTGGAGGACGACCACGACGATTGTCCCTACCTCGTGTTCGATCCAAACAATCCCAACGTCACGTGGACGGCTTGCGTGATTTTCCCTATTGGTCCTGCCAAGTAAGTATTATACATTCTTCTTAAATATGTAAAACATAACTGATAATGATAGTTGACAAGTATAAATTGTTGTACTAAAGTAATGCATATTCGTTTCTTGTATCTTATACATTGACAATGACTTATGGCCCTGGAGGTGCACAACAAACTAGGTGACATCTTCCTGAGCGTGAGAGAGCCACCCAAGGTGGTGGTGAGTGTTGGAGCCACATCTCGAGCGCATGAGGGCCGAGTACTTGATGAGTGAGGTAAGTTAAAATATGACATTCATTTGTTTGTAATTATAATCGTTTTAATATGAGTGGTATGTTAGCCAACGTATGTGAGTGGTATGTTAGCCACTTTATTTGGGTGATATGTTAGTCACCATTGTGTTAGTAAATTTTAGGATAATGTGAGTGGTATGTTAGCCAACGTATGTGAGTGGTATGTTAGCCACTTTATTTGGGTGATATGTTAGTCACCATTGTGTTAGTAAATTTTAGGACAATGTGAGTGGTATGTTAGCCACTGTATGTGAGTGGTATGTTAGCCACTTTATTTGGGTGATATGTTAGTCACCATTGTGTTAGTAAATTTTAGGACAATGTGAGTGGTATGTTAGCCACTGTATGTGAGTGGTATGTTAGCCACTATATGTGAGTGGTATGTTAGCCACTTTATTTGGGTGATATGTTAGTCACCATATCTGTTATGTTGTTAGGACATGTATTGACTTTGGATGTTGTATGAAATTGGGAATGTAGAAGGAGTACTTCATTCTGAAGAGTTGATCCACGATCCGCGCTGAGGTATGTGGATCCAAACTGAGGATATGGTCTGACGTGGAAGGCCATTCGGGATCGGGTGGCCAATCCTCCACGAGTTGATGCAACGGAGTGGGCCCTTTGGGATGCTTCATGGCGCCAATCGATGTCCGTGGACGTTGCTTGGACCAACAGGCAGAACCGGGCATCCCAGTCTGATACGGCAGGAAGGGCCGTTCACCACCTTGGGAGGCGATCTACTGTTACTGATTATTATCAATCGGTGCGTATATATGTGTTTTTGCAATCTAGCATTACGTGTATGTATGAAGTCTCTGCTGCTCTATTACTTGTAGATGATAAATTGTTGACTAGATCTGGTTTGATTCTGTGGCACCGGGGAGGTGACATCCAAGTATGCCATCTTAAAGAAGGCCAAGAAGGGCGGGTATGGACCGATCGCCGGCCTCGCCTATCATGTATGTTTATGTTGCTTAAAGTTCATATTTGTACACTATTACAAGTTACTTTTGAAAAACAGTAACTGATCATTATATCTGCTATTTACGATTTCAGGCTGAGGTTGATGCTCAGGTGGCGAGGCAGGAGGACGAGACGGGTGATGTGTTGTCAACTGAACAAGTTGACAACATCTTCCTAGAGGTCAACAAACCGGACAAGAAAGGACGAATATATGGACTCGGGAGCCTCGGTTTGCATCTGGCTAGTCCGGGCGGCTCCTCATCATCATCCCAATGATCAGACGTCCGGTTTACACAGACTGTGTCTCGAAATGGTGCAACAAGGTCCGGAACAAAGTTGCTCGGCTAACTTAAAAGATGGAGCAACAAAGGGACGAGATGGAGCGCCGCGACAGAGAACGAAGGGAGGAGAACGAGCGCCTTGATTCTGAATGGAGCAGCCATGTCCTGCCCGCCATCACCCACCCCACCCCGTCGATAGCTAGTTATGTATCTCAGATGTTCGATTTTTTCATATTTACACTTGTTTGGATAATTTCTCCATTCAATATTACTTTTTATTCATTGAAACATTTTCCGTATTATTGATTTATTATCGAACATTATATTGATTAAATAGGTGAACTACGAAAAATAGGGATTAATATGAAATAAATAGTGACGGAAGTAGTGACGGAATTCACAGTGACGGAATTAGTGACGGAATTCACAGTGACGGAATTAGTGACGGAATTTCAAATTCCGTCACTAGTCCAATTAAAATATTTAGCGACGGATAGGATCTATCCGTCGCTAAATATAGCGACGGATAGATTCTATCCGTCGCTAAATTTCGGAATTAAAAAAAAAATAATTGGTCAATCCGTCGTCCAATCCGTCGCGAATTGGACGACGGATTGTTATCCGTCGCCACAGCTCCAGGGGGGCGACGGATTTTCTATCCGTCGCCGATCCGCCGTGAGCCGGGCGATGAGTTGGCTCAGAAGCGACGGATCTATCCGTCGCCATGTGCCGATTTTTGTAGTGATTGTAATGTGAACTCAATTATCTGTTCTAGTGAATTCTAGGTCTCAGGAAGACCGAAGTGGATTAGTTGGAGGATTACGCCACCTCCAGATACCACTATACTTGCTGTGTCATTTACCTTTTTGTATTTACATTTCAGCAAAGCACACACACATACTTATTGTTTCTGCACTTACCTATCTTAAAGTCTTCCGCTACGAATTTAAGTATCGAAACCCCTGGTTCGAGAACTGTTTATCAACAAAAGTTTTAAAAGACTATTCACCCCTCTTTAGTCTTTTACTTTGCCGTTATCTGGACCAACATAAAGTCGTATTCGCTCTTACTGAAGAAGTGAGGGCTAATATTGCTACTCCTCTCTTTCATGTCTAATCGGGAAAGGAATACAATTCTATAATGCCAAGTGACCCCAATTTATTTGCGGAGATTCAGGTGATTCATTCTCCTCCTGCATATCTGCATGTTCAGCCCTCTGGTCATGCATGTATCTCTTAAAAAATGTATCTCACACAAGATTTATTAGCTATGGAGTATGCCAAGCTCGCATGAGCTTTTACTTGGATAATTTATTAATGTCCAATAAAATTCAATCCAATCTTTATTACCTAAATCACTTCAATTATACTAAATTATATTTTGGTGACGCATTGCAACATGATGATGTATTCAAATGTGGATCATATCCACCTTAATACGTACCCAAAACTTAGGAAACTGGATCAATCTAGGTCCTTTAGGTACAATTTTGGTTCTTATTTACAAACGGCAAGCAATGTGCAATAACATGTGGAATTTTTTTCTCCCATATTCATGGAATTTGCCAACATTGCATTTTAGCCCAGAGTGCACCAAATTTTGCAGTTTTGCTAGTTTGATGAGTTATGAACAAAAAAAAGCATTAATTGGCACATTTGCCGAAAATACACTTTCTATAGTTTTGGTGGATTCTGCAATGAAAAATGGTGGACTGATAAAATTCAATCTCAATTAAAAGCTAAAATTTACAGTGAGGTATGAAATTTATTAATTTATGTTAATTATCTATTAGGTATTAAAGGTTTTTTTGGGTGTCTGGGGGGACATGCTCCTTGATAGTTCAAATCTTAGCAAGCAAAGCTGAGAGTGAGCAGTGGGTGTGAAGGACGGAATACCCTCTTGCTCGAGTAACTCAACTACTAGAAAGTGATGTTTCCTTTTTTCCTTTTAGGCTCTTAGATAGAGGGGAGGGTTCAAATTGATAGAAAATCATGGCGGCAAATAGAGCTCGTTATAAGAGGAGGCCTTCAAGGGTAAACGATACAACTTCAAGGGACTAAAGTTGCAATTCTGGCTTTGGTGCAAAAAGTGCAATTATCAAAACATGGGACAAAAGTTGAAATTTTGGCTCATTGATGGCCAAAATGCAATATCTAAGAGTACACACTATGAACCAGGTCAGATACGATGGCTCAACAATCACGTTGATTGATGAAGCAGGTGACATACTATAATCTATGCAGGTGAAGGAAACTACAAAAACATAGTTCAAATATGTCTTATTCCAATGCCTAAAACATAAGTACTAGAACGAACCACTAAAGAATTGCTTAGTATTTCCAAATGACAAAAACAAAAGGAAGTAGCTGGTATTATTAGTATATTTTACCTATAAAGAAAGAGAGAAAAGGAAACATTGAAATGAAGTACAAGAAGGAACCTTATCCTTGTCGAAAGTGACAACTTTTTTAAATATCGAACCATTATTTATCAATTAATTATACTATAATATAAATTCAAACTCGATGAGATTCATAGCATCTTAGCCTAACCAATTAGCCCAGACTATATTGACAAGTGATAATTAATTTATACACTTGACGACTAAAAAGTTAACAATTATCACAAATTCTTGAAAAAATATTAACTATATTTAGATTACATATTTTAGTATGTCGTATTTTGTTAGGAAAATACTAATTTTCTTAGTTAAAATATGATATTGTTGACAAAATAATTTTTTAATGATATTTATGCTTTTTTTAAAAAAATTTCTATCGCAATATACAACTTCGAAAAAATACTCACACATAGTACTACTCTCTTCGTCCCACAAGACTTCATACACTTCCATTTTTTAGACGTTCTATAAAATGAATCTAACTTCCATATATTTTCACACAAATTGCACAGTCTATCACTTGAATTACACATTTTTATATTTTATTATTTCTTTTAAATTTTCATTTAACACTAAGCTATCAAATACGTCGTGGGATGGGGTAGTATATAGAAATACACTGACAGATGATAGGAAAATATGTAGTACTGGGGCCAATGTGTCTGATTAAGAAATTCCAGCTACATGGAGTATTAAAATTTTAAATCAGTCTCTCTTGTTTAGACTTTTACGAAAATGGGCAAGAGATGGAATTATTCTGGACATAGTGTTCCACAACCATAGCGAAGCAACGCGTCGTGCACCAATATTATTATGGCAAAAACCATTTTCATGACTAAACAAGGCATGTCACTTCAATTTTATATCTGCATAGTTATTTTATTATAAATAAATTCAGTTCTAAAGCTTTAATATAAAATGGAGTTTTAGTTGTTGGACGGGTCGGAGGCCATGCTAGATGAACCTAAACTTGAACTTTGACTTATTTAATCGGTTTTACTTTTGTTGTAGTGATTTCATTTACGAGTACTACTTGAACATTTTTGTAGAATTATAACGAACCTATAGTGTAATCTGTAAGCTTCATGAAATTGAAGTTCGTGTACACCCGTAAAACACACTGATGGAGTTAGTTTAATCGAATAAATTTGTGATATTGGCATGGACACATCGTGGACTATAAGATCAGCCAGCAATTCCGAAGATTTGAGGAATGGGTCAAATTAATATAGTGAGTTTTATGCTTTAAAATTTTATGGGACTTTGTCTACCTCACTCACGAGTCATATTTTCTTGGATGTGGTTTAGATGTGACGACCATATCTTACCAACCATAATTACCTAATTAGAATAATAAAATTTAATTAATTAATTAAATAAAGGAGTATACTACAAGAAAATCTATCTATAATCACGTCGCGTGAAAACCTTTGTCCACATATCTACTCATGAATTACAAATCCTTTTCATTGTTTGATACTGACTTTTTGGCAAACTAGTACTACATGCTTTAAAAGGGTTATGGGTCCCTAAGTCGTGAGTAATTATATCATCGAACTTACACCAAATTTGATGTGAAGTAATTTGGTTCTAAATCTAAGTTGAACTCATGAATATGAAAGTCGAATGATAGAGTATAATAAGTACAACAATATTGTAAGTTGTATAAGTTTTGTAACTATAATCTTACAAGTATTGTTAGTCACTTCTAAACCACTCCCCATATGGCTTCCATTTGCACTAAACTACATTACTAAATACTGCAAAGGATTATAGGTGTTACTTTCGGGTTATCGAGATAGTCAGAGGTGGAGTCAAGAGGGACATAGTGAGATGTTTACCCCCCTAAATTTGATTTTTTTTTATATGTAATATATTCATTATTACCAAATCTAAAGAAGCGCGGCATTCTATATGAAGGAGCTGATACCTGCTGTCGATTATGTGAGACCAAAGTTGACGAATACCCGATTCATCTTTTTTCCAAATGTGAATTTGCAAATTCAGTATGGACTAAAGTACAAGATTGGCTAGATTTCAGTTTGGTGGGTGCCGAAGATATGGAATCGTTGTCACGAAACTTTGTTAAAGGGATCCCATCAAAAGGAAAGGAAATATGGCTAATGATTTGGCATGGTGTTCTTTGGTATGTTTGGAAGGCCCGTAATGATCTGATCTTCAAAGGAGCTGCTACAACTCCAACGGAAGTGTTCGAATGTATCAAAAGAAACATGTGGTTTTGGTTAAGGAGCAGCAACAAATTGCGACCTCTTGCAGTGTTAGCAGATTGAGAACTTTGTCCAGCTGATGCAATATTATTTGAATAGGAGTTTATGAGTTGTAGTACAGTATTAGGTGCTTAAGTTAGAACAGGATCATGTCTTAGTGCTCTGGAAGACTGGGAATTGGAATGATGTATGGACTACTTTTCAAGCACAATTTGTGCTTTTAGTATCTAATTTTGCCCCGTCAGAGACAGCCACAGGAGAAAAAGAAGCATTTCATGATATATATTTTCCAAATTGAGAGTCAATCTAATTATCACCACCAAAACCAACCACACTTCTCAAGACCATTATACATTCCTCCATTTCCTATCATTTGTATTTTTTGAGAAATGTTCGGAGTGTTTAGTTTCATATTCAAAACTAAATTTGAATTGAGTTGGAATTGATGAATAGTAATTAAATTGAAGTTGAATTTTGTGTTTTGTGTTTGGTGTTAAATTGTACTCCCTCCATCCCAGAACAATTGTCACGTTTTGACTTTTTACAGTCAACATTTTTCAATTTCCTAAAGTTTCATTATATAATTTAATTGAACATTTTACATTAACGGTTTAAGATTAAATCGGAGTCAAAGTTGAAAAATATTGATTGCAAAAGGTCAAAATGTGACATTTGTTATGGGAAGGATGGAGTAATATTTATATGTTTTGTAGGGTATTTGAATAGGTTTTGTAAAAATGTGTAAGATGGGAATGTGTATTTGAATAGTAACTAAATTTGAGTTGAGTACACAAATCGAGAGCCAAACAAAAAAATTGGTCAAATTCAATTGGAGTTATGAATTCAATTGGAATATGGAACCAAACACTCTGGTTCTCTTTTCTGACAAGGAATATAACGACTAACCTTTTTAAATAGGCACGGTTACACATAAACTGTAATGATACTCAAAGCCCTCTATTTGCAAATTTCACTGAACTGCTATCTCATCACATACAAATCAAACACGCTTAACTTTGTATGGACGAACTCCCGAAAAATACATGTGCTCATTTTTATTATATTTAACGTTCTCAGTCAATTTAACCCCTATGAAACTCCGAGTTGTTATGGAAACATAGAAATTTAGTAATGTTCGAGAAGCAACTAACAACTCCGTTATGCCACTATTCACCTTTTTTATGTCTATCATACAACTAAAACTTATTTAATTCATTTTTATATTCACATAAAATTGAGTTAATATTCATTAGAAAAAACTTTGGTTAAAATCTACCAGATAACATGAGAAAAGCTCCATAATTGCAAGTGACATATCCATATAAATACAGAGCACACAGGAGTCAGTCCACACACAGAGAATAAAATAGAGAGAGAAAAAGTGAGAGAAAGATAGAGAAACACACACATACAATACAACTAGACTAGCTGGTCTTGAATTTAATTTGAGAGGTGTACAAATCTTTGCCAATAAAGGGGTTCCTTTGATTGGAAGAAAAAAGGTCTTGAGCTGTTACTGCTACTTTTTTTTTTTCTCCTTTCCTTTCCTCTTATTGGCAGAGAAAATTAGCTGTTTGTGACGAACAAGATCGGTCGGTTATCGACGGCGCCGGAGATTTCGGTATCCACAAATGTGGGCCTTTTCGGGATGCCGATTTGGGTCCCACTTTTCCCATGTGCTTCTCCTTATCTGATTTTCCGATCTCTTCTCCTTCCATTACTCCAAAGGCCAAATAGTTAATACCTTTTCTCCTTCAGGTTTGTTTATTTCTCTCGAGATCTGAGTTCCTTTTCTATTATTTCGCGTTGGTTTTCGATATGGGTCTTCTTGTTTTGTGTTCTTGTGTGGGAAAGGATGAATCTTGAGGCTTAAAGGTCTCGTCTTTGTTGCTAGCTAGATGGGTAACAGACTAACAACAATGCGTTTCTTTTTTGTGGGTTTTCTTAGTTTTGTGCAAGTGTGTGAAGAATATGAACTTTGCTGCTTGAAGTTTCTGTCTTTGTAGTTGTAGCTAGCTGGATGGGTAGTAACAAAGCGTTTTGTTAATTTTGTGTTATTGTAAGTTTCTGTCTTTGTAGTTGTAGCTAGTTGGATGGGTAGTAACAAAGCGTTTTGTTAGTTTTGTGTTATTGTAAGTTTCTGTCTTTGTAGTTGTAGCTAGCTGGATGGGTAGTAACAAAGTGTTTTGTTAGTTTTGTGTTATTGTGTGGGGGAATGATGAATCTGGAGGGTTAAAGGTTTCATCTTTGTTGCTAGATGGGGTATAAAAAGGCTTTCTTTTATAGGTTTGTGTTTCTTGTTTTCTGTTGGTAACTAATGTATGTGAAACGTGATTGAGCTAGAAGTGGATCTGATACTTACCCAGTCTGGCTGACTTTTTCTTTTTGCATCTCTATGCTTTTGTAACTTTGGGGAAATGGATTTATGCAGCTGGTTGATGTGCGTTTGAGTGTATATGCTGAGATGTCTTTCAAGAGGATTGTACTGCGTGAGTTGAAAGAGATGAAAGATGGGATTGGAAGCATTTCAAGGAGAGGAGTGGAGGGTAAGCACTGGCGAAGTCGTACCAAGTCGTATATAGCCCCTGATGAAGCTCCTGCTGAGCCAATTGAGCAAGGGCAGTGGGCTAATTTGCCGCCAGAGTTGCTTTTGGATATTATCCGTAGGGTTGAGGAGAGTGAAACGGCTTGGCCTGCTAGGACGGTGGTTGTTTTTTGTGCGGCCGTTTGTAGATCTTGGAGAGATATCACCAAGGAAATTGTTAAAACTCCGGAGGAATGTGGGAAACTCACCTTTCCAATTTCGCTGAAGCAAGTAATATTACTTCACCTTGTCCTTGTGTTATAGTTTCAGGTTGTTTTTGGATGAATATAGTTATTGATATATATCGTTTGGTTATTTTCACTAGCCCGGGCCGCGAGATGCTCCAATACAATGTTTCATCAAGAGGGATAGAGCTACCTCTACCTATCGCTTGTATTTTGGTCTTACCCCATGTAAGTAATTTCTGCTCAAAGGGCTATCTTTTTCTAGCCTTCAAAGTTTATGTGCGGCAAACATCTCCTGGGGTTGAGAAAATCTTTCTTTTTTCTTTTTCCTGAATGAGGGTTGAGAAAATCTTGGCAGTGTGTAATTCAATCAATCATATTTCATATTTGCAGCGCACATAAGTTTTGTTGAAGGTTTCTAATTGTAATACACGTCTGCTTTGCCTGAGTATGATGTAATTATAATTTTTCTCACCCAGATGATGATCACAAAAACATTAGCGATGAAATTCATTTCTGAAGAACAAGTGCTTCTTGTTAAGTCATTTGCGACGTGTTGATTGTTTAAGTTCTTATACGTGTTCAAAATTCGAACTTTTACTGATGAAACTGTTAGCAATTCATTTAATTGGTTTTATGAATCATTGGTGTAATTTTGTTGACTTTGGATTGATCGATTTGTAAAGTTTAGACTCTAGAGTTTCAATATGTGAAGTCACTACTGGTACTGCTCAATTTATAAAAAAAAAAAAACAACCACCCGTAATTGCAAGTTTCATAGACAATCTGAAAAAGATGAGGATTTCAGACCCGGTACCCAAGTTATAATTATTGCATGTCAATAGGCCAAATGAAGTAAGAACACAAACTAGGAGGAATGCTGTTGGGGACGAGAAAAGCAAAATTAAGTGGCTATACTTTTATTTTACAGGACCCATGACCAAGAGAGGTGGTCTGTACTTGATCTAAAAATCAGACATGATATACTCATTCACATGTTTTCTTGTAATTGTCATAATTTATTTGAATTTTATTGAGAACTCATCACATGGCACGCTGTTGACTGATTATTGTGCGTTTCCCTTCCAGACAACGTCAATGAGGTTGTTAAGTTATGCGGGGTACAAGTCACTTATATTTTTCTTCATGGAATTTTGTGCCATTATTTTGCTTATCATAATCATAATTGATTGATCCAAAAGGTATATTGTGAATTTGGGTGAAATTAAATAACCTGATAGCTGTTAGTTGATTTGCAATCTGGGGGTCCCAAAGAAAAATCCAAGTGACTAAGAGTTCCTATTTGGCGGCCATGCGAAAGACAGTTTTCATTGAACACTGGCCTTGGTATATGATTGTAGTGTCCCATGAAATAATAATGCTTAGATATGTAAATTGAATGCTGGGAATTACCCGCTATAAGACATGCCCCACTAATTCTTGTTCTGTAATGGCAGCTGAGGACGAGAATGATAAGTTATTACTGGCAGCCAAAAAGATCAGAAGGGCAACAAGCACAGACTTTGTGGTCTCTCTTGTTACAGATGACTTTTCCCGAGCCAGCAATACATATGTAGGGAAACTCAGGCAAGTGTCTCGACCCTCCTTAATACTATTTGTTTTTGCATTTTGTCTGACTTGGTCTGACCTGGCATTCGACGAAATTATCTGCTTTCTTCTTTTACTTTTCGTTCCTAACTGAATTGAATTTAAAATGCTTTGATCAGGTCTAATTTTCTAGGGACCAAGTTCACCATATACGACAGCCAGCCTCCAACTGATGCTGCTGTTCAACATATTAGTCGGCAGAGCCGAAGATTTAGTGCAAAACAAGTATCTCCAAAATTACCTGCATTCAATTACAGAGCTTCCACCATTTCTTACGAACTCAACGTTCTTCGTACCAGAGGCCCCAGAAGAATGCACTGTGTAATGCATTCAATTCCTGCTGTTTCCATTCAAGAGGGTGGCAGTGCCCCTACACCAATGTCATTTGCACCGTGTTCTGATGACAAGTCTTCTTCTTCCACACTGGCATCAAAAGGAAATGAGCCCAGCGTGAGTTTCAGCTCCCCAAACCTCTCGAGTTCAGTAGAACCTTCCAGAGACTCACTTGTTCTTAAAAACAAAGCTCCGAGATGGCATGAACAGTTGCAATGCTGGTGCCTAAATTTCAGAGGCCGAGTTACAGTAGCATCTGTAAAAAATTTCCAGCTTGTGGCTTCTGTTGATCCGTCACTAAACATACCTGCTGCAGAACAAGAAAAGGTGATCCTGCAGTTTGGCAAGATCGGAAAAGATATCTTCACCATGGATTATCACTATCCTCTTTCTGCGTTTCAAGCTTTCGCAATTTGCTTGAGCAGCTTCGACACTAAACCAGCCTGTGAATGAATCTCACTTTGATTTTGTGGTCATGATCATCTTTTGCGGTTCACTTCCTTGGCATCTGAACATCTGAAGTACGCTTATTTCCTTGAAGGTAGGTCAACTGTGCACCGGCATTATGTAGTCGAGAATCATAGCTGTGCAGCTAGTTTTTAAATCCTTATTAGCCAGCTCAAGTGAGAAGAAAAACATGTTCTGCAAGTGCCTTGTTTAATGTAATGTTGGATTATGTTGAGAGCTTTTCATTTTGGAGATGTGCATATTCAATGTGATGAGACCTGTTTTATCTTTAAGTTTCTGTCTGTTTTTCAGCATCATTTCTCTGAAACATATTCTCATCACTTGGTAAAGGCGAGAAAGATGAGAGTTTGTAATTGGTAGGTGAAGTGAAAGTGTGAAACCATTGTGGACTAAAGTTTGAGAGTAACTTGTGTTGGAGGGCGTACACAATTAGATGGGTACAATTAGAAAAATACTTGTAACACTTTGATGATGCTAACAAAAACAGCTTTGTCTATACAAAACAACTGCGTTGATTTTGAATGATTCGAGATGCAAACAAATGTAACTGTGAGTGTATTATGCATGAGAGAGGTCACCAGATATGAATAATGCAAGCCCCAAGCTAGAGCAGTGTAATAATGTTAGCAACAATCTGGATGCCACGGAATTTGTCACTATAGCTATTACATGAATTATGTGATGCAATTCCATTGCAAATCGCATATGCATCATGCAACGATACAGGGATCACATACATATCAAGCAATATTACAGGGATCGACAATCACTGTTGTTTACAAACAAGAAGTTTATGACAAACAGAAAAAAAAGAAAGGAAAAAAAAAAAAAAGGAAGAGGCCGGGGCAAACTTCAATAAGATCTTTGTTTGCCATAAACTCATGAGAGCAGGATCGTCCGGGTTAGGGTCATCTACTTCACCTCAACGTAGAATAGGTAATGAACTCCGTTGAAGTAAATTGAAATGGTTGATGTGGGATGGGATTCCTGTAAAAAAGACATTAATATCACATATAATTGTATTCACTTTTAAACGGAGCAAATGAAGCTTTTGTTTTCTTTTTTTGACTCACAGTCGAGGGCCATAAACTTTAATTTGGCGGATATGAGTGTCTCGTCCATTCAGATGATTAGATAAGATTGCAATTTGCAACATGAAAGTATTCACAAACGTTTCCCTGCCATACATCACCAAAGATTTTCTTTAGCTGCTTGTGATAAATTCACAAATAAGTATAAGCTTAAATTCCAATTCTTCACTTGCTAATGCCTAGAATAAGCTTTACAAGAATGAAGAATCCTTTAAGGAAGCAATCAGGAGTTCGGATGTTCCAGGAAAGTTCACAAACTATAACTCACATAAAAAAAAGGACGAAACTTGAGTAAGTATGAACATTACCTCAAAGTTTCTACTCAAATAATATCTCAAAGTTGGCGTATAGGGATTCAAAGCCCTTGATTGTTGTTCTGCTTTATTCGACACGAGGCTAACTAAAGTACGTTGTAATGCAACCGATCTCTACTCAACACTATACGAGTTAAGTATCTCACACTTAAGTGACTTTTAAACCAATTCTCCAACAAGAACTTCCATCACAAGATTCACAACTATTTGTTCAGAAAAGGTGTCATTAATGACAAAATTTTCGAGGTTTTTCAACCTCTCAACTATCTGCAATCTCTCTAAAAGAATTCTCAAGACTGGTTATATCACGATTAAAAGTTCCTACCAGCCTTATGTATGGAGAGAAATTGCCATAGGAAAAGTCATGCATGACGCATCACATTGCAAGGCAGGCTGTGTCTAATTTAACAAACTTCTAACATTAAATGCTAACGAATTTTTATGCATACCTTGGATCACTTCCAGACAAAGATATATATACCCAGCCAGTTGGCTTAACAAGCTCCACAGTCTTGATCTCCTATTGCAAGACCAAACTAAAAATAAACGAAAAACTAATACACAGTATCTAAACAAGTTATGGCGA
This sequence comes from Plantago major, assembly GCA_026545765.1. Taxonomy (NCBI): domain Eukaryota; kingdom Viridiplantae; phylum Streptophyta; class Magnoliopsida; order Lamiales; family Plantaginaceae; genus Plantago; species Plantago major. The sequence continues at coordinate 103,907,734 of CM048840.1, forward strand.
CAATAACATAAACCAAAATATCCAATAGCAGTTTCTACTGATGAAAGCGTCCTGATAAAATATGAATTCGATTAAAAAAATTTGCTAGGTACCATGTTTTGAAGGCATTCGATACTTTCAACTGGTGAAAGTCATTATTTTTTTTGCTTAATCCTCCAACTAAAACAAGAAAAATAGGTTGTCGAAACTGTGTATCTAAGTAAAAGCATATCTCCTATCCTAAAAAGAAGAGTGAACTTGTAATGATAATATATTTCACATAACAAGAAAAAGGAGAATTACCTTCAAATTGTGGAAACCATCACCAGCTTTAATCAATATCTTACTAGGCGTATAGCTCTCATCAATCTTGAAATCAACATACAAGACAACCAGTTGGAGCTTTACTTTCTTCTGGAACTGGATATTTACCAAGTGAGGCTGTGCACCATCTGATCTAATAAACAAACCACAAAGGAGGAGATCAATACATTATCATAAAGTACTTCTCAGAACTGTGAATCAAGCCATCAACATGATCAAGAACAAAGGAAGAGCCACGCATAACACGACAGAAAGAATACATTCTGCATGAGCCATGTGCTGAGTTGCACCAGATTACTGCTCACATCAAGGATAGCATCCAAGAAGACTTTCGGTAGCTGATTAGCTGCATATATGTAAGATACAATTGAAGAACTAGTTTCTTTTACACACGAATACCGTTCTAATATAACTATCTAGGTGACTTTGATTAGGATAATAGCATAGATGTCAACATTGGTTGGTTAGGTAGTTAAGAAAATTAGCATTTTAGCAGCTCATATCATCATTCGAACAGCACTTGTTTCTTTATAAATAAGTAGATAGATTCAAAGGCACTTGATTTCATCATCATCCAATATACACCTCCGCTCCAATTGTTACAGAAGCAAAATAACAGCTGCGCATATAATATTTCGAAATTCGAATAATTCAAAGTTCTCGAACTCTCAACTAACCGAAACATATACTTCGAGACCAAAACTTCAATCTATAAGTACGATTATCACATTATAAATCCATCACCATAAGTCCACAACTCATAATCGAAATATCTGAAATCAAACATAATTTACACAAATACGAAACACAATTGAGTACAAGAGAGCAAATGAGAGTACTAACTGCCAGTAGGTATCCAGATTATCGTCTCGAAGAGAAGCGACGCCGTTTCCTGGCTTGCAGGAGCTGACACTCCAAGCGGCTTTATTGGCCATCTCACGGAGGTCTTCGTCATCCACCACCAACTGCGGGCTGCCGCCTGTAAGCTTGCCTTCCGCCTCCCCATCTGACGGCGGAGATTCCGCCATTGGTGAAACTCCGGCGAATTGAAATTACAGTTGGCTACTAGGCTTGCGATTTTGGAGGAATTTTTGAAATGGAAGAGTGAAGAAGGGTGGGAAAGTGAGGGCTTTGCTAGCTGTGAGTGGAGTGACTTCAATTGGGCTCTTTTGTTGGGGTGCTACTTTTAATGGGCTATTTTGAAACTTTATCCACAAATATGTTTGGTTGAACTATCACTATTTAGCAAAACTCGCCGATAAGTTAGCTAGTAATTGATGAGCTGGTTGATTTTAATAGGGGTGTTTAGTAAATTTCTTAGTTGATTTGTTAAATATACTCCGCATAGCAGAGATCTTATATATTAGAGTTGGCACGTAGTTTTAGGTGCAAAGGTAAAAATATGGGGAAAATGTAGTTTTCGTGTGGGGCAAAGTATACTTTTAGTATTAAAAAAAAAAAAGTATACTTTTAGTATGAAGGTATGAATGTTTATTATTTGTTGAATGTGGGATAGCTTAATTTTTTAATAATGTATGAAATTTTGTTGGGCGGCTTTTATATAATACATTTAGCAAATCAGCTAATTAATTTACTAAACACCTCAATAAAAATCATTAAATCAATTTTCTTATCAACTAATTAATCAATTACCAACTAATTTTGCTAAATAAAGCCCATCAATCAGGCGTTCACGTAACAGAGTAAAAACTAACTCATTGATCTTACAAGTTGATAAGCTATTGTTAAAAATAGCATATACGTCACGGTACAAATTATGTTAGAACTTCCACCCATGACTTGTTTTGCATTTCAAGCTCTTTCGAAAATAAGTTTATCGATCTTATAAGCTAGTGCTAAACTGAGCCTATACGTCACGATATAAATCACCTAAGAGCTTGTACACACAACTTGTTTTGCACAAGCTTGTCCAGAATCTATAAGGTGAAAAAAATGATAAAAAACGGCTAGAAAAACATATTTGAAAAACCAAAAAAACGCTAGAAGCAGCCACACGCTCTAACCAACTGAGCTATTCCAGCTTGTCATAATATATTTGCATATACGTCATAATACATATCACCCAAGAGCCTCGACACGCGGCTTGTTTTGCATTCCAATCTACTTTTGACTCTATAAGGTAAAAAAGAGTGATAAAAACGTTAGACAAATAGATTGGAAAAATAAAAAAACGTAGAACCTTGTGGTTAACAGCCACACTCTCTAACCATATGAGTTATTCCAGCTTGTCATAATATTTTTTTCATATACGTCACGATACAAATCACCAAAGAGCTTTGATACACGGCTTCTTTTGCATTCCAAGCTTGTTTTGAATCGATAAGGTGAAGAAAGAGTGATAAACACGGCTTGAAAAATAGATTGGAAAAACCGAAAAACGCTAGAAGGAGGGTTCGAACCTCCGACCTTGTGGTTAACAGCCACACGCTCTAACCAACTGAGCTATTCCAGCTTGCTATGATTTTTTTCACTCTACCATTCTTATATCAATTTCTAAACAACAGATTTTCTTTCTAACTTATTATAAGAAGTCTCTAAATATAATTTATTTTCCTTGCAAAAGAGAATTGAATAGTTATTCTCTATTTTTGGAACTTTGTAGTTCGATCCGTTGATTAGGTTAAATATTTACCCGGCAGTCACACCCGATTCAACCATTCACATTATAAAAATATATACTTCATCCGTCTCAATCTCAACTTTCCACTTTTACTTTAGACACAGTTTGTTTGGAGAGGTCCGAAATACTATGCTTGGCTGTAAAAACTGAAATTTCACAAAATCCCTAGAAATGGAGGCCCGGTTGTTTTGTCCATCAAACACCATATTCAAATAACCCACTTGGATCGACTCATTCGGGTTTTGAAATTGAGTCTGCCAAGACATGGTGGCACGTTCAGGAAGATTATCAATTTTATACGGGACAGTTCACTAGAGAGAATACAGTTGTTGGTGTGTTATGGTCAATCAAAAGGGATAGCAGCCTTTGGTTCGGTCCGAAGAGTGGGAAATTGGTAGGCTTGGGATTCAAGTGATGCCGATATTGCGTACTACTCAATTTTTGTTTTGAGATGTTCGGTTTGTGAGACATTTTGTGGCGTGGACTAGGCCGGTTTGGCTAGACGAGGAGTCGGGGAAGGCTGGAAGGGGTTTCTGTACGCGTTGCAGGGGTTTTATGACAAACGAGGGGCGTTGGGGAATGTGAGGCGATTGAATGGGTACGATGACAGGAACTCGTTGATGAATCTTCTATGGTGGATTCATTCATGAGAGGAACTGTAGTTTCAAATTGCTAAGATTAGTTCTCCCTTAACCCATCACTTTAGTTCTAGAAATTCATTGGGAAAGAGTGCTAAGACAAGTGAAGACAGTTCAACAGAAATTCATTGGGAAAGAGTGCTAATAGACCCTTTCTATCTCTGTTTCTCTTCCATAGTGCCGCGATTATGAACGTCGATGCGTAAGAATCAGAATCAATCAGAATCCCATTTGCCATTCTGATTACCGTTGGTGATTTTCCGTGACATCTAACCGACGGTTAGACCAACCGTCCAAGTCCAGTACTACTACATGACGAACTTAAAATGACACACAAGATCCAACACAACTTTTGCAAGAATATATGACCTTTTATCAATATCTCATCCGGCTAATTCTAACCACATAAACAGCTATCATATTGAGCCCTTGTCTCCTAGCCTTCAAGGTACCAAAACAGCTAGCAAGTTGATCATTAGGTGCGCATCATATGTCAATCTGCAGCTTATCTTCAGGAACAAAATCATCAAAATCCTTCACACCACTTCCCAAACATGGCCCAAAATAAGAAAATTAGCTTTTCCCACTAGTGCACTCACCACAGATTCTTCAGATTCCGATGCAAAATGAAAGTGAATCCATGCTTAACATCTTCTTGCTCCAATTGCTAACACCGCTACATGCATCGTGATGACCTGAATACAAAGGCTTAATGGAGATTAGTGCTTGATTATCATGCGAAAGAAACATAACAGGCCTTTTGTTGAGAAGGCCGAGCCATAAAGGCGTCAAGCAATTTGTGCCCCCTTTAGCGCAGAATATATTATGATATGATAAGAATTTGAGCATTTGGAAGGATAGTTGAATTCGTGAGGGACCGACATCCATGATAACAGAATCGTTCACGTTGCTGCAGGTCCTTTTCGTATCATGGTTTCATTCATGACAGAAACTCAGCCTACAACAGTATTACACGAGCTTCCTTATTCTACTCACGCACAATGAAACACACTTGTTCGTTTTAATCAATGTAAGCATGTTAGCAATTCTTGGAAATGGTTAACAGAATCTCAGCAGTAAAAGACGTGATAAAGACCTGTCAGTCAACCATATAGGAGGTTTATGCTTAACTTGACAAGAAAATGATGCAACACATTATCCAGAATCTGAGGCACAATATCAACTTGAGCGATTCCTGGCAGCTATAGACTTTTCTGCTAGAAAGAAGGCCCATTTGATAGTTGGAATTGGAATAATTCAACTTGAAAATCAAGACACTTGAAACAATTTCTCAACCGTTGGATCAGAGATCCTTTGCGTTGATTGTACGATCCGTACACCTCAATTAGAACCATAAAGGAGCACAAAATCACAAATGTCTAGCGCTTCCAGACCAAGATTTGCATCTGATAAGATAATGCTTCCCTGCCAGAACTAAGGGGTAAATAGCATATAATGCAAATGATTCCTCATTTTCTTTCTTATACAAAATTACCGGTTCGATTCCCATCAATTAGGGCCAGCAACAAATACCATAAAATGAACAGTGTTCGTCGGTCAAGTACACGAGTCAAAAAACAATATGTACTTGGCAAGCACATTTTAGCAAACATGTAGACTGTAGTATTTGCATATACTTGTTATCAGATAATCAGTTTGCTCATTTGCCAATAATTTTGAAATATGAGAATTAGACATCTACTTGCAAACATTGATCTTCCGAGTTAGTTCTGGCTTGAAATGGCAGAAACAGATTCGTCAGGTTTAAAGTCTTCAAGTCTTCTTTATTGAAAATCCATCTACTTCCCTACATGACAAAACTATGCTTTGTAGTTATTCCCATTTAGAAAATAATAAAGGCTGTGCTGTTGTCATCAATCACTTGGATGGGAGTAGGGAGCATCTGTCAGCTCTATCCCTAATATCTGTGGAATCAGTTGCCCATGCTCTTACAGTCTCATCGGCAATTGCATATATTCTACGCTAACAAATGATTTAATCGACCTTCAAATGGAAAGATGCTAAAATAAATCTCTGATTAGTAATGGTACTTTTAAAAGACAGAGACCAATCTTTAGAACCCAGCAATGACTTGGTCTCACATGTATGTTCATCCAGCCCCCATATTTTTCAATGACCGGAACTTTGTTCAGAAGTGTTGATTTAAATCAATAATCTTGTTGAAACAACAAAAACAAGAATTAATTGTAGGGCCTTACAAGTTACAACCATTAAAAAGACAACTTCAGCACAGAACTTTGTACGGTTGTATGACTGTGTGTGTGCGTGTAAAGCAACTAAATACAAATTTCATTAGATGACAACAAGCATGAGAACAAACCCGAAAGAGAAGCATGGCAAGTGTTAAACATTTAATCCAGCAAAAAAAACATGCGTATTCGGGTATTCTAATCGTCTGTAATAACCATTAGCAGAAAAGCTGCCACAGAACTTCGCATGTATGAAAGCCATCAAGTTTCCATATTCAGGAAGTATGTAATTGACCATGCACAAAAAGATATCATATTCAGCATGACTACAAAAGGTAAGCCCTTAAAATATAGTGATACTTTACTTTAGTTCCTATATGCAAGTTCATGTGTGGTGTTTAACATGGAAGAGTCACCCCATATTCTGCCCTTTCAATTTTTTTTATTCCCCAACTGTCACAACCCCACAATTTTATTTTTTCTACTCCTATATATAGGATCAAGATTGAAAATATATCAATACCATAGCCATCGATCATATATCGGTCATATCAGTACGTCCGCTTCAAACATATCCACCACAAATTCCAGTTCATAGCATCTTCCCTTTAATATACTCGAAACATAACTTAGTAATGGCTTCACGGAGCTCCAGTTCCTCTTGGACAACGGCTCAAAACAAGAAATTTGAGAAGGCGCTAGCTGTCTATGACAAGGACACTCCAGACCGTTGGCAAAACATTGCCAAGGCTGTGGGTGGAAAATCAGCCGAGGAAGTCAAAAGGCACTACGAGGTCCTTATTGAGGACCTCAAGCACATCGAGAATGGTAATGTCCCATATCCAAACTACAAATCGAACACCAATGGCCGTTAAGCAAAGGTGAGACACAAAACTAGATTGCATTTTACCTTTCTACCTAATTTTCTAACACACACATTTACAAGCTGTATGTAGATAACAGCTTTAAATTGTACTTGGTTCAATTTACATAATCTTGGAAACAGCAATTCAGTCATTCTACCATACTACTCGAATCCTATGATCACAGACTTCGCAAGATGGACTTCCTACATGAAGAAAGTTTTAACTTAATTTATTTACTGATAACTAATTCAACTTTTCGATCCAAACCACCTATTATATGTACAGTAAAGAATAACTAGCCACATTTAAACTTCTTATCCTGTCCCAAGTTTCAGAAAAAGGCCACATGAGATCTGATCCCACCACCTTTTTGTGGATAAAATTCCAATGGTCCTATGCTTACTAGATTCTGGTCCAGATAGTTCCATGTGAAACACACGCCCAACTTGTTCTCAGATGTCCATCAATATACTCTTTTAAACACAAACTCAATATTTTAATCTATGTCTTTTAACTCATTTGGCACCTTTGTCATGGCATGAGCTTCAGTCCTGTTAACTTTTGTCAGCATTATTAAACTAGACCTTCAATTTCTTGGAGTACATGTTTCAACTTTAAATCAATGCCTTACTCATTTCTCTTTCTCCATGCATAATTTCTAAGGTGGTAACCACTCCAAAACTGAAACGATAAATAGATAAAAACTCTCTGTATCTCACTCTTTCATCCATTTCTTGCAGGTCAATGAAGTAACAAGAGGCAACTTCAGAATTCGACAAGAGCATTACGATAGGATCATAAAGTCCTAACTTCTCTACGCGATTTAGCTAAATCAATAGATGCACTAAGCTACATTTCCAGAGATTATCACCTCCTATTCCTGGTGGACACCGTAACTGTAACCTATAGCTCTGTAATTCTTCTCCGTTTTCGTCTGATTTAAACCGAGATATGCATTTTTATATTATTCAATATTTTATAGTAGTATATGATATCCACTCAATTCCAAGAAACTGAATGTTACATCTACATCTCATCAATCAATATTCAATCTCCTTACCAATTTTAACAAGTGTGTGCAACTACAGAAAAGACAAACTAAACCAGCTGAATAATTGAACTCATTGATTCAAACAAAACAATGCTATCAGACAAATAAGATATCTAAACAATCGCCAATAAAGTAACATTTGGGATGAACGGAGAAACAATAAACTTGAAGGTTTCAGAGATAACCTGGATAAGAATTAGGTCTGTACTCTGCACTTAATACAGCAGTGAGGTCATTAATCTGCATTTGTCCATAGCCAGATTAGCTTAATGAAGTTTCGCCTCAAATGTTTATCAGCATTACCGGAAATGGTAAAAGTGTGTTGAGTATAGCAATCAAATTGGGGGTGTTTCACAAAGTTCAACCTAATTACAAGGACTAAAAGTTCAATTATAGACATTGTTATTGTTCATGATTATACTGTACATAAAAATAAGACTTGAAAAAATCCATCCTTTTTGGGTTAATTATGGTTGATTTATGATTAGGGAAGAACAACTTGATGTGTTTAGTGGTGCATTGACCAGAGTAATTTTAATGTCAAATGCTTCTTATCCTTTCCGCTTGGCTAGTTATCATTTGAATCACTTCTATATTGAAAAGAGAAATCTAGAGGGTGTTTGTTATGCAATTAATTTTTACAAGACTAAATTTAAAAAGTTTCAAGTTATCTGGATTCATGTTAAATGGACTAGGCCACACTATTGAAAATCCGACACATGTCATAATTATACAATTAAAATTTATTTTATAAATAATTGTTATAATTTATATAATTTTAGAAATAGAAACCAGTTTCAAAGAACAGCTATCAAAATGTAACCGTGTGCCTAAAATTAATAATGTATGTGCACAAAGACACCCCTTGACCTCTGTCTGTCCACTAGATTGACCAAGAAATATCTTGCCTAACAACCCAAGGCCCAGTTTCATGGTATTGACTATTGAGTGTGACAAAATTCATTAAATATACTTATAAAATAGTGGAAAACTGGAAATATATACACATTCATATATTTGTAGTTTAAATAAAACTAAACAACAAATTAACCTCTCACAGATCAATCTTGAGGACTCCAATATATCACTTATGCAACCAGTTCCGGCACTATAGAAACTTCCTGATGTAACAAAGAAATTAAAAATAAAACTTCACAGAGCAAAAACAAAAGAACCTAAAAGAATCGGAACAATGACAGTTTGATGAATAATACCGTTCTTTCCTTCTGATCCTGCTACATGGGCATCCAGTTAGCATCTCTTAGAGCCTCATCAGCGGCACATAATGCATAGGCGATAAACCTTGCAATTGATCTATGATCCTGTGGAGATGAACATTATAGAATTTTTATTAATATCATGGCCCTAGATTCAGAAATAAGAAAACATCAATGACAGACCACACATGAGATTTATCAACACAAACATATAAGCAGTGGCACACCGCATGTACAACAATACATAATCATGCATTTCAATTTTCAATTTTTTGGATCTATATCTTGACAGAATAAAATATACTAGAAGATACAATGTGCGCCCCAGATCATATACAAATTTGGCTCAGGAAAACTACTTTGGCTGATTGTGAGTATCACAGTTGATAACAGCTAACATTGTAAAAATAATAACTCCTACTATGTCCTATCTACTTTAAAAAAATCTAATTTCAAGGATGTGAAGATTTTCTACTCGTGTATACTACTGAGTTCTCAGAAGGGTCCCTCACCACTCTGGTGTTTCTTGTAGATTCCTCCAAGACTCTTAGGATTTATGATCAAGATGATCGAGAACAAAGCACCATTTTCATATCAGTTAGGCTCATTAACTTCATGAAATTCTTGAAATGAAATGAAATGAATGGAACTGAATCGAATCGAACTCAAAATCAAACTGAACTGAAGAAATTATTGTGTAATAATAATAACAATTATATGATGGTATATATAATCAAAATTAAAAAAATATATTATTTTTGTCATCTTTCTCACATTCTTCCTACTCTTTTTTCTGTCATTTTACATTTTTATTTATTATTGTATAACAAACTTTAAAACCAACCGCGTGGAAGGTACTTTATACGATGCCTCAAATGGAAGACACATATCAAATATACGTGATTATTGCTACCTTCACTCTGCATAATTTTATGCGCATGTGTAAACTTGAAATGCCAGTTTTGCAACATGATATCAATGTCCAAGGTGGAGTGGATAATGATTTATTGAACCCGACAAGGAAAGAAACGATGAACAGGGTGCGCAAGGAGATGACATTGAGAATTTGGCGCTCTATTCCAGGCAATATAGAACCCGAGGAAGATAATATAGAGCCCGAGGAGGATAATATAGAGGAATAAATGCCATTTTTCAATATTTGTGATATATAATATTATTTTTATAAAGTTTGGTCCGGTTTTTTGTTTGGTTTAACTTGTTTTGGAGTTTTTGAACATGTAGATTTTTTGTTAGTTCAAATTGTAACTATACTCTTTATTTCATTGATCTACTAAAAGTCGTATTAAAAAGAAAGAAAGAAAAAAAGTTGAAAATAACTCAATTGGATAAATTTTCTTATTTTCCTCGTACAAAAGATCAGGTGTGTAAATAAATGATAAAATAATATTAATAATAATATTAATAATAATAATAATAATATTATTATTATTATTAACAACAACAACAACAACAACAATAATAATAATAATAATAATAATATGAATTTAATGAATCGAATCGAATCAAGACGAATCGAATCGAATGGAATCGAATCGAATCGAACTTAATCGAATGGGCCCATCGAATGAGTTTTCAGTTGAAAAGAACAGAGCCTTATTAATCTTTTCTCCCAATAAGAAAATCAGAAAAAAGTTCGTAAAACTGTTTATCCTCCGACTATGTTCCTTAACTTCAAATTCAATCTTTTACCCCACAGCAAAAGAAACAAAATAAATACAAGTAGAAAACTGCCAACCTTAGACTTAAGCCACAACTCTTCATTAAATTCACCTGGGTTAGCTCCACAGGGTACAATAGCCGCGACTTTGGATGGTAACTGATCAAAGGTATGCAACTGTGTCTCTCTATCAAAGCCATCCATCTTCAGATCTTCACTAGTTATTGCCCTAATTCCACATTCCCCTTCAAGTAAGCGCTTCCATGTGGCCTCCACACCACAACCCAGTGGGGTAACCATTCCTAATCCTATCATGATATAACCAAGAAATGAGTGTGTAGTGCTAAAACATGCAACAAGAAGCCCAGATTAAATTACATTCCTAATCCTATGATGATATAACCAAGAAATGAGTGTGTAATGCTAAAACATGCAACAAGAAGCCCAGATTAAATTACATTCCTAATCCTATGATGATATAACCAAGAAATGAGTGTGTAGTGCTAAAACATGCAACAAGAAGCCCAGATTTAATTACATTCCTAATCCTATGATGATATAACCAAGAAACGAGTGTGTAATGCTAAAACATGCAACAAGAAGCCCATATTTAATTATAATACTAAGCTCTTAACAATGACATCAAACATCCATGCATAAGAAAAATATAGGTCTTCCATAAACGGGTTAGATAATTAGACTGCCACATGGATTTCTGAAGACTGTATAAAGACACAGAGACAGACTCAAGACCATACAAATATTCAAAAGATGAATGTTTTCAGGTGTGTTAAGGTTGGTCAGCATGTGTCTCTCTGTTTCTTTTTTTTTTCTTCTTGTGGGTGGGGGGGGGGGGGGGAGCTGTCATCAGCGATTTAGACTGCCCTAATTTTTCATGTAACTGGAGATCAACAAGCAAAGATTGCATGGATTCTAGATTTTATAGCCATTACGGGGCAAACGCAGATAAAATAAATGCTTAACCATAGACACCATCTTGGGTAGTGCAATGCTTGAGAAGGTATACGTCCCCAGATCATGAAATATTGAAGACAACTATTTTATATAGATCATAAACATCACTACTACTTTCTATCTACACCAATCATTTCTCGTGCTTCTAGAGTATGATTTTCATACTTCTCATGTAAAAGACTCAAAGGGAGAATATCTAGCTGGTATTCCCCACCATAATTTCTTAACAATGATTTGTGAAACTTTTCTTCCTCATCATAGCATGGAGGTATTGATCACCAGGAAATTCGCTTCTATATACTTGAATGGTATCAAATATTTATACTCTACAGTGTTGGTGGAAATTAAATTTTAAACTTTGCATGACATACAAGGCTACGAGTGTCACCCCTGCAAGACAATTTGTTGGTGTACACTGAGAATCGCCTAATCACTCTTATTCAATATATAATCTAGATAGGGACTGGCAATAAATGATTACGATCTCAACTTTATACCTAATATCTTTAGTTGCCAGTACAAGGAAAATTGATTCTAGGACTACATAAGCAACATTATCTCACAATACTAAAAATAGTACGATACGCCATCACTCAACAAGCAAGTCAGAGTTTAAGAATCTACCAAAGTACTGGCGCAGCTTACATTTGATCCAACTCTCGAAACACATACAGCATATCAGTCATTTTCAAATCACTTTTTGCTTTTCCTCAAGTCATTTAAGAAATATATTAACGAGAAAGGAAAAGGAAAAGAAAATGAACTTTGCACTTCCACTGAGGCCAAAGCAGGGTGTATTCTTTAAATTGCAATTCATAATATTCTCAATTCTCATTTAACAACTCGAGAAAATTGGTATATATCATGGGGAACTGAAAAAGGTACATAAAGAACAAAAGTACCTGTGATGACCACCCTACGAGGAGGTAATATGGGTAGTGGCTCAAAGGGGCCCGAACAGAAGAATCGACTAAACTGGATGAACGATGTAACAAGTCTATTACTGTTACGCCTCGCCATTGCCATTTCTTCCAAAATCATTTAAAATGTTGCAAGATGTCAGCTCTTCTACATGAGACTAAGCAATCCCATAAATATAAAGTATGATGCACAATTGCACATATATAAAACAATATGATTAGCATAGTACCATATAATGCATGAAACCTAGATCCCCCCGCCCAAAAAAAAAATCCCCAAAATCATCTCTAGCCAGATTCCATTGTTACAGATGATATTTGCGGGAACATGAAACGGAATTAGAACATATGTACACTAACTACTTATAGTCATTGAATATAGAGAACGTATTATTAGGTAATTAAAAAAATTCTTTACAGAAATGAACTACTCACACCATGTAGCATAGCATGTAAAAGACCTAAGCGTCCTAGTGCAGCCTATAGTGATTCATTACATAGCATTCTTCTATTATTTCTTCATGATTGGAATGCCATACAACCAGCTGATACGATAATGGACATATATCATTTCTTGCCCACTGTGATCAACAAATCAAAATTATCTACTACTATTTGTTCTTCAACCTGGAATGTCATAGAGCTAGGGCCGGACCCAAGAAACAAATTAACCCTGGGCTAAGTAACGTGTCGACTATATACCTTTCCTGATTGTTTTTTCTTCATCCTTAAAATTAAAATAAATGTTCTAGTTACAAGGCAGTGCAAGAGCATGCAATTGTATGCTTCAAACTTTAATAATCAGATTGCTTCACATCAAAAATTTCACAAAAGCACTTTATCCATAGACCAAAATGGCAGGCATGATCAGATTACTTCACATCAAAATAGCAGCAAACAAGTGTATCAAATTAATTCAAAACGAAATAGTAGCAAGCAAGCAAGTGTATCTGATTATCAGTTTATCACATATTATCAGTTTATCAACATCTTAACACTTTTCAAACTCTCGGATTATTACATTTACATCGAAGTGGAACAGAAAAAACATATAGCACTGACAAGCATTTGGTGGCTCATACAACTCGAACAACAGTAGATAAAGAGAAGCTGAAACTATTCTTCAAGAGCTATACATTCCATATAATCAAAATATGAGATCATAGCAATACACAATAATAAAGCCTTGAATCAGTACATAAATGAATACACGTTAAAGAAAAGGTGAATCAAATGAAAAGGGGACTTGAACACAATGCGAGGCAAGTCCTACAAAATGAGTATAAAATGAATTAAATAGATATTAGCATATTACCTAGTCCGAAGAAGAAGAGCAGGAGCAGGCGAGCAGCGGAAGAAGAAGGAGATTAGAAGAAGACGAGCAGCGGATCAGTCAGCAGAATATTAATCGCGAGCGCCAGAGAAAACGCAGAGGATTAATCGCGAGCACGGTTGATGTATTTAACAACGGATAATTAAATCCGTCGTTAGTGTTTGTTGACTTTTTTATTTTTAAAAAATCAAAAATAGTATTTTAACGACGGATAATCTATCCGTCATTAAATTAGTATTTTTTATTTTTGAAAAATCAAAAGGTCAACAAACTCTGACGACGGATAAATTATCCGTCGTTAAATAACGACGGATAGAATCCGTCGTTATTCAACGACGGAAACAACGACGGCTTAGCGACGGATAGGGCAAAACGCTCTATCCGTCGCTAACGTTGACCGATTGGTCGCTAAATAGCGACGGATAAAATCCGTCCCCCCTTTCCGTCGCTAAATGGCAGAATTCTTGTAGTGAAGACAGATCGGAGAAGAAAATATTATGAGGAGAAGAAGAATTCGACGGAGAAGAAGAAGAGCAGATCGGAATTTACTTGATACGGAGACGAAGAACAGAGAATCAGATGGAGAAGAAGAGCAGACGAAGATTAGAACGAATCAACTCGTTGCGTACAGATCAGATTAAATCAATGGAGTCTGATTTCGTACAGAGCAATTGAAAGTAGAAATTGAGGAAGCAACTCGTTTGAAGAGCTGGTTAAGCCGGCCAAGGGCGGCACCGAAGAAGAGGATTCTCAGTGGAGTAGTCATTTGAGAGGGAGTGAAATTCTTATTCAGAATTAATGAGGTGGTGTTTGCAAATCCTTACTTGGCTCTGGCTGTATCCTTTATTTTAATATTGATTGGAAGTGGAATAAGGGGCTATTTGGTTTTGCCACAAGTTACTGTAACAACTTATTTGGTCAACGGATTTTCAGCTTAAAGGAACCAGATGTAATTGTTTGACTAACTTGTATCCATCTGTGAGAAGGGCATCTAACATGGGATGTATATGTAATTGATCCTTTTAATTTTGTGTGTGAAATTATTCAGTTGCGCTGCGAGACGTGGGACTCTTTTACTAATATTTTACTCCCTCCGTCCCAGAACAAATGTCACGTTTTGACTTTTTGCAGTCAACATTTTTCAACTTTAACTTCGATTTAATTTTAAACCGTTAATGTAAAATGTTAAATTAAATTATATAACGTGGAACCCAGTTTTTACATAAGTTCATTGCAAAAAACTGCTACAAGTTGATGAAACTACATGATCTGCAAATGTATTTGACGAAACCTATTTTTGCCAACATATATATATATATATATATATATATATATATATATATATATATATATATATATATATATATATATATATCTGATTGTTGCTCAACCTTACAGCATTTTACTTTTAATGGATTTGTCTCCAAGAAAAATTAACACGTCTAAACTGGAACAGCTAGCGCGAGTCATGAAGTATGCTTTAATTTTCTATGACAATGTTCTGCTATTTGACGACGTTTCGAAATACATTGTGTTACTGCAGCCCGGTAGTGATACATTGCGATTATCATGTTGAGGCCCACTGATTGGCTTTAGGGCAATGTTTATTGACAGGCTACGAGGAATCCTAATCCAATTATAATTCTAACACATGCCACCCCTACCCCTAGACTCGACTATGCTATTATTGTTCTGGGACAAAATTATCACATGTGCGGCTTTGGTGTATGAGGAGGTAGAGTCACAACATGCAATGGAACCGAGGTACAAAATTGTTGTGGCTCCAATGGATGATGATCACCCGGTTGACAATTTACCAGTACTAATATATTTCTCCCATACCGGTGCTTGGACCGAGTCAAGAATGAGATCACGTCACGGCATCATCTTTAGTATCGATGATATAAAGCCCCCTGTCGTGCTGAACCAGTTTCTACATTGGTATGTGATCCTTGGGGTGTAGCAATTATGGATACAAAACACATTGTTAATAAAGCTAAGATGATTGATGTTCAGTTGATTCCGCTGCCAAGGATCTCAATTGATGAATTTTCGTATTTCAACTATGGTTTTACGAGAACCTCGTGTGATGATTTATGGTTTGGTGCTATTGACAGTGGGAACATCGATTTGTGGAGGCTTCCGAGGGAAAAAACACTCCAACAACTCTACAAATTGAGTTGGAGGAATGGATCTTGATGGATTCTAATCCGGTAGCAACATTAACGTGTCCGGTTTTGAGCTTTATTCACGTGGATGACAATGCATTTTTCAAGATCGAAGCATTGATTCCTTGGAAGGGAGATATCATTGTTCTCCTTAGGCTTGTTAGGTACGATGTTGAGAGAACATTTTACTACCATCGGACGAGCAAGCACCTTGATTTCATTGGTTCCTATGAAATCCGTGATGATTCTATTGATAGGTTTGGTATTCGTCGTTGGTCACCAATGATGAAGCCGCTAACATTGTGTTCGTATGGGCCTTTGAAGCACAAACTGTCATCAATTTGGAGATGTCTAAATTGTAATTGCGAGGAATGCTCTGCACTTATACATTACAAAGTGGAAAACATAACATCTATGTTTGAAGATATTTATCATGTTTTTGTTAGCATTCCAGGCTTCACTCAACTTTTCAAATTTTATTCAAGGAAACGACCATATTGCACAGGATCCAAGATGCATACCACCCGCACAAGGTGTACTCATTGGTCATACTCTTTTTCTGGGTTTCTTTCTTACTAGTATTTATTTTTAATTTGTTACTATTGATTACGCACAAAATCTAATGAGAGACGGTCTCTAGATAAGACCTATGTTATCAATACAATCACCCATGTTATTAATCAAAACGTTTATGTTGTTAACAAAATAAGTCTTATTGTAATATGAAAAAACATGGAACATGGATTTATTTATTAATAACGATTTTTTTAACAATATAGGCCCATCTCTAGATAAATTATTTAGAGACCGTATCTCAGAAAAATTACTCTTTATTACGAGGGTACTAAGGTAATTGAGATAACGATCTTTAAATAACTTATCTGGATATGAACCTAAATTGTTAAGAAAATTTATTATATGTTTTTATCAATATTGACGCTACATTTTTTCATATTACAAAACACACACACATTTGTTAACAAAATAGACGTTTTGATTTATAACATAAAGTGATATACAAAGTTATATATATTGTACTACCAAACATTTGCATATACTAGTTCATTAATGTTTTCATGTTATAATTCACATGAATTGTTTAAACATGCATTTTATCTTTTTCAAGATAACGTTTCCAACTTGGACTTCAAATTAATGTTAAACCGCAAATATTTAAAATGTCCAGTTAAATCATATAATGAAACTTTAGTCCTTAAAGTTTCATTATATACTTTAATTGAACATTTTCCATTTACATATTAAGATTAATTCGTAGACAAATTTGAAGACGATTGACCCAAAAAAATCAAAATGTAACTTTCCAATAACACTTTCAAAACACTACATTTACCACTTGCTACCCTTTCTTGTAAACCAGGTTCCGATAAACCAGCCAAGTCGAGCCGAGATTCCATGACTAAAATCGGACACAATCCTAACCGATCATAGGCTCCATACAAGAATAACATGTAGTCTTTTAAAAAAAGACAAAATATTACTTAACATCCTAATATAATATGTACTGGACTAGAATAACGAGTATTAAGAAGTTTTACTGAGTCGAGCTAAAACAAGAATAGAACAGAGCTCGAGCTCGATTCGATTACCTTATCGAGCGAATCGGGCCAAATACTAGTTGAGATTCGACTCACATCAAATCACTAAGATATCACTTTTCCTGGCTGTACACTTTCAAACAGATTAGGTTAACCACTTGATTGCACATCTCATATCCAAGATGATATAAGTCACATAAAATTGTTGCATTATACCTCATGCAAGAGCAAAGATGACAAGTGCAATGGACAAAAACTAAAAGGGAGGGAAAATGATAGAAGCACCGAAACGTTTCAAAAATTACAAAAACTTGTGAAAGTCCAAGTTTTTGTGAGAGTCCTGCAATATTATATACTAATTGTGCGGCTTTGTGTGTAAATTGTTAATTTTTGTCTATTTGTAAATTGTCTATTGTTGTATACTAATTGTGCGGCTGAATCTTTTTGTTTAGAACTCTCAGGACTTTCCGGACTCTCAGGAGAGTTTCTCTTCAAAAATTCTGGTCTTGGCCCTCAAACAATTGAAGCAAAGAGCAGGGAAGAGTTGGTCCCACCGAAGCCGAAAGAGTTCGACATTGCTGCTTTAATTTTCATCTTCTTGGAAGCAGTTAATGGCATGAAACCACCATTTAAAATGGGATCTGGTTCAGTGAGATTGAGTGTTAATGGAGCGATCCCCTGTAACACAAACAAGAATAATGAATATATATATTCGCAGTTGACACAACTATAAGAAATAGAGCGAAATCTTACATGGTGTATGGCTAATGTAGTAAATATTGCTTCGACTGCTCCAGCTGCTCCAAGAAGATGCCCAACTGCACCCTGATAGAAAAATATAGGCTTAATATGGATTATTATCATCACAGAATTTTCATTCTAATCCTAATTCACATGTCTGGGATCCAAGTATCATCCAATCAGTCTGTGAGCGAAATCCAAAGGACATTTCAGGTGCTTATGAGAATGTGGTTCTGAATCTATATTTTCACTCGGTTTAAATTTAGAACTTCAAATCTTTTCTTCTTATTTGATAAAATTTTAACCGTCTTGTCTTCGTCATATAAATTAGTATTTTGTTACCTTTGTTGAGGAAAAAGCTAAGTCCCCTGATGCTGCATGACTGCTAAATAAAGACTGAATTGCTTTTGCTTCTATCGCATCACCTGTGCAGTAGAGATTGATGCCCAAAATGATAAACCAAAAAACATAAAATGATATTCGCCAAGTTCAGAAGATCATGCGTTTACCTATAGGAGTAGATGTAGCATGTGCATTGATGTAATCCACCTGGTTAGGGTTCAAACCCGACTGCCATTTAACAGCAAAAAAAAGACTTTTTTTAGTGAACAAACGGCATACCTGTAAGTCCATATAATTTCTGCTAGGTGCATTTATGTACATGTATATGTAGAAAAACTCACCACAGCACAACGCAGAATTGAACAATTAGAGAGCCAAGCATCTTGAGGGTCAATATAAGTAACGAGCAAGGGTTTATAAACATAAACAGTTCATGATTCCATTTACATGATAATTTTCAATGTTGGAGTGAACCAAATCTCCAAATAAAAGTAAAGCCCCCTTTCCTGTAAAGTGATTGGCATAATGACTATGCCCATAATGTTTCCGCAAACCTACTTTCATTAAATTGTATGTGAATGAGAGAAGTGCAAATTGTTTCAGTTACCTGTTTTAGAGCACGTGTCATGGCTAATATGGCTCCTCTTCCATCAGCTTGTGGTTGGGTAATATGATATGCATCACCTAGATAATAGTCAATTTCTCAGTTTAAGTGGAAGCTGTAAACTGATCAAAAGCGACGGAAATGCGATCATTGAAGACCTTACCTGACATTCCATAACCCCGAATTTCTGCATATATCTTAGCCCCTCGCTTTTTAGCGTGCTCCAATTCCTAAAGGAAAAAAAAAAAGAGGTGTTTCATAAAAAAGGATCCGAATAAGTAATGCACATCTGTTGGAACATTATTCTGTGGAATGTCTTAGTATACTTAATACACAATTCAATCACTGCTGACAAAACAGTTGTGATAGAATAGTTTTTCGAATGTACAAATTTTCTTAAACTGCACTGACCTCCAAAACTACGATGCCAGAACCTTCACCTATACTGCATTTGAGACATTTATCAGAAAAACACAAACGGAAAGCCACTTTGAATAGAGAAAACGGGTATTACTTACACAAATCCATCACGGCTGCAATCAAAAGGTCTTGAGGCTTTTCCAGGGGTAGCATTGTACTTGGTGGTCAATGCCCTGGACCTACATATATAAAACAGCATGTCATACAAGATTATAACTTTGAATTCTATTTTTGCACAATGCTTATCCTTGTATTTCACTCAAAGTTATTGTCTCTTTAGATGAGCAAACGTGTAATGATATTATATCCCTTTCGTTACTGCTTGTCCCAGTTTTAAACGGAACGTTTACAGGTTTGTCACCACATATGGATTAATGAAGATGAACAGTCTTCAAGTGAAAGAAATGTGGAATGGGTAAAAATGGTCAGGCAATGTCCTACAAAATTCCATGAATACTTCTAAGGGCTTCATCACACTTCACATCGAGGAAAGTAAAATGAGCCAATCCTGAGACAACTAGTATCTGAAACTGAAAATATGGTTTCAAACTTACATTTCCGAATTCAATTTGGAAAAGTAGTACATATAAGTCAAGAAAATCACATGAATTGTGCTCTAAGAAATCAAGTTCACAAGGACTTGGGAGGCTACTTGTCAACTCTTTTAAGTTTGAAGTACATGCCTCTTTGAATGACATAGGTTTTCAAAGTAGTTTTCAGAAGCAGGTGTCAGATTTTTCAGACTAACATAGAGAGTGATGTTGTAATGAATATAACATTCATTGACCATTACCGGCAGAATCCAGCTATAGACAAAGCATCAATGCTTGCCTCGGTGCCACCAGCAACCATGACATCAGCATCCCCAAACTGAATCATCCTTGTAGCATCTCCAATCGAATGTGCCCCGGTAGCACATGCCGTCACTGCAGCATGGTTTGGTCCCTAGATTCAAAATCATGACTAGAATATGCAAGTGCGTCTTACATAAAGCAAAATAAATTTCATGCTAAGAAATGGTTGAATGCAGATTTTTAGAGACACATTATGTATAAAATAGAAAATAAATAAGTAATTGCAGGTTTAGCAGTAATTGCTCCTCTCGAAATTGGAGTCGGACACGAGCAAACGGAAAGTAACATAATCAGAAGTAGCAAAGATTTTCATCCTTAAGGCCATAAAAGAGAACCGCGAAAAGTCAAAACATAATACTATATCCTTCTGAGGTTTTAGATGTTTGCACTTCACGATGATCAGAAAATATCAATGGCGTACCTGGAATCCATACTTAATACTCACATGGCCAGAGGCCATGTTAATTAGTATTCTTGGAATGAAAAATGGACTGACCCTGCGTACATGCTGCATTAAACAAACAAACCAGTTTCAAAGAACAGCTATCAAAATGTAACTGTGAGCCTAAAATTAATAATGTATGTGCACAAAGACACCCCTTGACCTCTGTCCACTAGATTGACCAAGAAATATCTTGCCTGACAACCCAAGGCCCAGTTTCATGATATTGACTATTGAGTGTGACAAAATTCATTAAATATACTTATAAAATAGTGGAAAACTGGAAATATATACACATTCATATATTTGTAGTTTGAATAAAACTAAACAACAAATTAACCTTCTCAAGGATCAATCTGGAGGACTCCAATATATCACTTATGCAACCAGTTCCGGCACCTATAGAAACTCCCTGATGTAACAAAGAAATTAAAAATAAAACTTCACAGAGCAAAAACAAAAGAACCTAAAAGAATCGGAACAATGACAGTTTGATAAATAATACCGTTCTTTCCTTCTGATCCTGCTCCATGGGCATCCAGTTAGCATCTCTTAGAGCCTCATCAGCGGCACATAATGCATAGGCGATAAACCTTGCAATTGATCTATGATCCTGTGGAGATGAACATTATAGAATTTTTATTAATATCATGGCCCTAGATTCAGAAATAAGAAAACATCAATGACAGACCACACATGAGATTTATCAACACAAACATATAAGCAGTGGCACACCGCATGTACAACAATACATAATCATGCATTTCAATTTTCAATTTTTTGGATCTATATCTTGACAGAATAAAATATACTAGAAGATACAATGTGCGCCCCAGATCATATACAAATTTGGCTCAGGAAAACTACTTTGGCTGATTGTGAGTATCACAGTTGATAACAGCTAAAATTGTAAAAATAATAACTCCTACTATGTCCTATCTACTTTAAAAAAATCTAATTTCAAGGATGTGAAGATTTTCTACTCATGTATACTACTGAGTTCTCAGAAGAGTCCCTCACCACTCTGGTGTTTCTTGTAGATTCCTCCAAGACTCTTAGGATTTATGATCAAGATGATCGAGAACAAAGCACCATTTTCCTATCAGTTATTAATCTTTTCTCCCAATAAGAAAATCAGAAAAAAGTTTGTAAAACTGTTTATCCTCCTACTATGTTCCTAACTTCAAATTCAATCTTTTACCCCACAGCAAAAGAAACAAAATAAATACAAGTAGAAAACTGCCAACCTTAGACTTAAGCCACAACTCTTCATTAAATTCACCTGGGTTAGCTCCACAGGGTACAATAGCCGCGACTTTGGATGGTAACTGATCAAAGGTATGCAACTGTGTCTCTCTATCAAAGCCATCCATCTTCAGATCTTCACTAGTTATTGCCCTAATTCCACATTCCCCTTCAAGTAAGCGCTTCCATGTGGCCTCCACACCACAACCCAGTGGGGTAACCATTCCTAATCCTATCATGATATAACCAAGAAATGAGTGTGTAGTGCTAAAACATTCAACAAGAAGCCCAGATTTAATTACATTCCTAATCCTATGATGATATAACCAAGAAATGAGTGTGTAATGCTAAAACATGCAACAAGAAGCCCATATTTAATTATAATACTAAGCTACTAACAATGACAGCAAACATCCATGCATAAGAAAAATATAGGTCTTCCATAAACGGGTAGGTAATTAGACTGCCACATGGATTTCTGAAGAATGTATAAAGACACAGAGACAGACTCAAGACCATACAAATATTCAAAAGATGAATGTTTTCAGGTGTGTTAAGGTTGGTCAGCATGCGTCTCTCTGTTTCATTTTTTTTTTTTTTTTTGTGGGTTGGGGGGGGGGGGGGGGAGCTGTCATCATCGATTTAGACTGACCTAATTTTTCATGTAACTGGAGATCAACAAGCAAAGAGTGCATGGATTCTCGATTTTATAGCCATTACGGGGCAAACGCAGATAAAATAAATGCTTAACCATAGACACCATCTTGGGTAGTGCAATGCTTGAGAAGGTATACGTCCCCAGATCATGAAATATTGAAGACAACTATTTTATATATATCATAAACATCACTACTACTTTCTATCTACACCAATCATTTCTCGTGCTTCTAGAGTATGATTTTCATACTTCTCATGTAAAAGACTCAAAGGGAGAATATCTAGCTGGTATTCCCCACCATAATTTCTTAGCAATGATTTGTGAAACTTTTCTTCCTCATCATAGCATGGAGGTATTGATCACCAGGAAATTCGCTTCTACATACTTGAATGGTATCAAATATTTATACTCTACAGTGTTGGAGGAAATTAAATTTTAAACTTTGCATGACCTACAAGGCTATGAGCGTCACCCCTGCAAGACAATTTGTTGGTGTACAAAGAGAATCGCCTAATTACTCTTATTCAATATATAATCTAGACGGGACTGGCAATAAATGATTACCATCTCAACTTTATACCTAATCATAATATTCTCAATTCTCATTTAACTCGAGAAAATTGGCATATATAATGGGGAACTGAAAAAGGTACATAAAGAACAAAAGTACCTGTGATGACCACCCTACGAGGAGGTAATATGGGTGGTGGCTCAAAGGGGCCCGAACAGAAGAATCGACTAAACTGGATGAACGATGTAACAAGTCTATTACTGTTACGCCTCGCCATTGCCATTTCTTCCAAAATCATTTAAAATGTTGCAAGATGTCAGCTCTTCTACATGAGACTAAGCAATCCCATAAATATAAAGTATGATGCACAATTGCACATATATAAAACAATATGATTAGCATATTACCATATAATGCATGAAACCTAGATCCCCCGCCCAAAAAAAAAAAAAAATCCCCAAAATCATCTCCAGCCAGATTCCATTGTTACGGATGATATTTGCGGGAACATGAAACAGAGTTAGAACATACGTACACTAACTACTGATAGTCATTGAATATAGAGAACGTATTATTAGGTAATTAAAAAAATTCTTTACAAAAATGAATTACTCACACCATGTAGCATAGCATGTAACTGCCTTCTTAAAAGACCTAAGCGTCCTAGTGCAGCCTATAGTGATTCATTACATAGCATTCTTCTATTATTTCTTCCAGCTGATACGATAATCGGCAGATATCATTTCTTGGTTTAGTTCTTGCCTACTGTGATTCAACAAATCAAAATTATCTAATACTATTTGTTCTTCAACCTGGAATGTCATAGAGCCAGGGCCGGACCCAGGAAACAAATTAACCCTGGGCTAAGTAACGTGTCGACTATGTACCTTTCCTGATTGTTTTTTCTTCATCCTTAAAATTAAAATAAATGTTCTAGTTACAAGGCAGTGCAAGAGCATGCAATTGTATGCTTCAAACTTTAATAATCAGATTGCTTCACATCAAAACTTTCACAAAAGCACTTTATCCATAGACCAAAATGGGATAAAATCCTTTTTTGGTACTCTAGTGTGATACATTTCCGATTTTGGTACTCTAGAGTGGTCGTGTCCAATTTAGGTACTAATTATCAATAACTACGTACAATTTATGTACTAATTGAATTTATTAGGTGCACCATCGCATTCACGTGCGGACGAATGTCAAACGCCGAAAGATAGACATAGAAAATTGACCGTTCGCAAGATATCGTGAACTTCGTCCCACTCACAAGCATCAGATTCTTCCTCGGCATATTCTTTTTTGTAGATTTTTTCATCAATTTTGTTTCAATCGACTTTCAATTGATCGAATTTACATGAAATTGGAGTTGAGTTAATTGTAACTTGGTACTGATTTATACACCCACCATCTAATTTACAATTAGTACCTTAATCGTAAATAGTTATTGATAAATAGTACCTAAATTGGACGCGTCCACTCTGGTGTACCAAAATTGGAAATATCTCACAGTGAAGTACCAAAAATGGATTTTACCCACCAAAATGGCAAGCATAATTAGATTACTTCACATCAAAATAGCAGCAAACAAGTGTATCAAATTAATTCAAAACAAAATAGCAGCAAGCAAGCAAGTGTATCTGATTATCAATTTATCACTATGTTTTAAAAGCCGGAACCGGAGGTTAAGCCGCTCACCCCCAAAAGAGGTCGGACCGGGGGCGGACCGGTTCACCCGGATAGAGCCAGTATGACGTCATACATGTATATATATTACGGATATTTAGAAAACCCACCCCTCGTATATAACCTCATCTCAAATTAGCACATGTTGTTTGAAGAATTACAAATGATTCCAGAAAATGAACTGATTTCGGAAACTAATTACATATAGTCCCAAAAGTCAAACGCCGGAAGCCATATCACGCCGGAGACACACGCCATTGCTGATGTGTACTGCATGTCATCATTTCTTTTCTTGTTTAATTAATTCATGTTGGGTATATATGTAATTAGTTTCATATACATATTTACCCGTTTATTGACTAGTATTCTTAATTTACTAAATGACCTCTATGTTTTACCATTCACCAAATTGACCAAAAAAATTAAAAACCAACACAAGCATATTTACTAAATTGACCTATACGTTTTATAATTCACCAAATTGAACCAAAAAAATAAAAAACCAATCCAAGAATAAATTTTTCTTTGCAAAATTGATCCATATAAAATTGCAACACAATCCTTTACGACATAAAAACTCCTAATCCAAAAAATGGAGGTGGTATCGATCCACTTACACAGTCTCTGTAAACAAAAGCATGTCTCCAAAATATGAAATTGGTCACCTTCCCAAAAAATTCCACCTTTAAATTAAAAATCAATTTTGTCACAACACCATGTATAATGAACACCAACCTCTCATCTCATGCTCCATTCGCCCAAAAAAACTGGCTTCTTGTGCTCCTAGAAATCCCCATTTTCCCCAATTTCTCAGCACCTCTAATTCCCCAATTTCCTTCTGCAATTTCCACCATGGAGCCGTCATCGTCAGGTGCGACGGTCGACGGCGTAGTTGACGAGATAATGAGGTTGCACCGCTCCCTTCCGGTGAGACCTGGAATCGAGGAAGTCAGCGCCAAAATCTAACCCAACGTGGATGAGAAGATCGACTCGAATCGATTGGCAAGCAGAGGAAGGGCAAAGAGGTGCCTGACGAGCTTTTTCGCCTTGCTCTCAAATGGATTGTTGGAGCTCCGGTTGGAGCTCTATAAAGCTCCAACAGGGGCTGTTTTAGGAGCTCCGATTGGGGCTATTGGGTCGGAAATGACGGAGATGATGGTGGTGGTGGTTGGCCGGTGAAGATTGTGGTGGTGGTTGGACGGAGAACATGGTGGTGGATGTTATTAGAGGGTTGAAGAAGAGGAGATGGAAGAAAGAAATTAATTTGAGACATAAGCAAAATAATGCCACATATTAAGACACCTAAGCAAATTGTGCCACATAATCGCCGGAGTCAACGCCGGAATTGCATTTTGGGCTTATATGTAATACTTCAAACAGTGGGTACTAATTTGTAAAAAGTCCTTGTTTATTTGAAGAGTCCAAAAAGTCCATCAATTTTCACGTAAAATTGCCTAGTTTTTGTCTTCTACCCTTTATCCTTCGCGGATCCTGCTCACGGGTTGATTTTCTGGAATCTGGGTCAGGATCGGGTTTTTTTGTGACCCGGGTTGAGTATAAAAGGCTAAGTTTCCTTTTTTTTACCCTTTTTCTTTCATTCCTGTTCCCTTTCAGATCTGATAGAGACGGTTTCTCTCATCTTTTAGCCGATGAACCCTAATTTTCTCGTTTTGCCTCACAATTGTCAGGTTTGCTTCTATATTGTTCGATTTGCAGTGTTTTGAAGTTGTTTTGATTAGTGTTTATCTGATTTTGAGTGTTTTTCATGTTGTTTTTGCTTTTTTTATTTGCTTACATGGCCGGATCGAGCTCGAACATCGATGTAGATGGATCTTCCAGTGGAAGCCATGGACTCTGTCGGTGAGTGCATACTATACAGAAGATCATTGATTAGTCTTCCAGTATTGAGATCTGAACCGATTCACATCACAATCCTAGTCGGAGCTCCGATTACGTTGAGGTTTGCTTTACCTTTAATTTCGAACAATTCATGAAGTTCTATACTTAAGACTTTATTGTTTATGGATTCGGCCTACGATCAATTATCTGGACTCCGAACAATTCGATGCGAAAATGTATTACGATACCACATGGATACTCATTTGATAACCTGACAATATATTGTGCTGTCGTACTGTACATGTTGCTTCCTCTTTCTAATTTGGTTTCCATGGGATGCTAAGCTGATGATTAGCCGCATTCTATTAGGTATAACTGATGTTTCATCATGTAAGCATAAATGCCATAGTTCGATGTTTCGAATGATCGATGTTACATAAATTGTTTATTTTTGTATAAATGGTCTATGTTTTAGTAAATTTAGTTGTTACATTATATTGTCTAATTTTTACATCATATTGTCTAGTTTATGCGAGGAGTCCTCTAGTTTTTACATTTTCACCTTCAACTATCAAATTTACTAACTGATCTCAACATATTTGTCTAGTTTTTAGAGGATATTGTCTAGTTTTTACGAAATATTATCTAGTTTTATCATCAAACATGAACATAATTGTCTAGTTTTTACACTATATTGTTTAGTTTATGAAATGAATTATCTAGATTTTACATGATATTAAATTTATTTTTTTCTTATACACTATATTGTTTAGTTTATGAAATGAATTATCTAGATTTTACATGATATTAAATTTATTTTTTTCTTATATCGAGTGGCAATAAGTTTATTCAAGATATTTACTAACTGATCTCAACATATTTGTCTAGTTTTTAGTATATATTGTCTAGTTTTATTATCAAACATGAACATAATTGTCTATATTGTCTAGTTTTTACATTATATTGTTTAGTTTATGAAAGAAATATTCTAGTTTTTACATGATATTAAATTTACATTATATTGTTTAGTTTTTACATTATATTGTCTAGTTTATGCGAGAAATTTTCTAGTTTATACATTATATCTAGGAATTCTCTAATTTTTACATTTTCACCTTCACCTTCAAATCAAATTTACTAACTGAACTCAACATATTTGTCTAGTTTTTACGAGATATTGTCTAGTTTTTAGTGTATATTGTCTAGTTTTATGATCAAACATGAACATAATTGTCTATATTGTCTAGTTTTTACACTATATTGTTTAGTTTAAGAGATGAATTCTCTAGTTTTTACATTATATTGTCTAGTTTATGAGAGGAATTTTCTAGTTTTTGTATAAATGTTCAATGTTTTTTTTTTTTTTTTTTTTTTTGTATAAATTGTGAAGCTTGATTGGACTTGGTAAACTTGAAACTTTTGACTGTGGTATTTTTCTGATGAAGTATGGAGCTGTTCCAAGGAACTCCTTTTCCTTGATATAAGAGACCTTATGCTGATGATGATTTTGAAGAGGGTGTATTTAATGATTTGAATAAGAATGCTCTGAAGAAACTAAAGCAATCGAAGAAAAATTAGTGTTTTGAACTGACGATGATATTGTCTAGTTTTGTAACTAAATTGTCTAGTTTTGTAAATGAATTGTCTAGTTTTATTACTTATCCAGAACTTTACTGTCTATATTGTCTAGTTTTTACATTATATTGTCTAGTTTTTACATTATACTACACGTTTTTAATGAATCCGGGTCAAAAGATCCGCGAAAATCCATAAAAAAACCAAGTCGAGAAAAAAGGTATAATTTTCTTAGTTTTAACATTAGAAGGGGACTTTCGGGACTTTTCTATATATAGGGGACTTTTACAAGA
This sequence comes from Plantago major, assembly GCA_026545765.1. Classification (NCBI taxonomy): domain Eukaryota; kingdom Viridiplantae; phylum Streptophyta; class Magnoliopsida; order Lamiales; family Plantaginaceae; genus Plantago; species Plantago major. The sequence goes on from CM048840.1 coordinate 103,936,500, forward strand.
CGACTCATTTGTAATTGGCCCAAACAATAAGGGGTGTTTATGAAATTCGCCCTGTATATATTATGTGTATAATTAAATATATACCCTAAATTATTCAAAACAAATTAACCCAAATCAACATTAACAAGATAGAAATATTAAAGGAATTCATTACATAACATAGTCCTAAAGATCAAGCTCACAAACAATAAGAGTTCTATGCATTATTAAATGTCTTATGCTTGCAAACCAAATAAAAGTGAGCTGCAGACGGGACAGTATGGGCTGCAGATTGTGAAGACTCCATTTCTGATTTAAAAAATGGAGTTTTTAATTATAACTGCATATTTCAGAAATTAATAATCCGTCACAAACAACTAATTGCAGACAACAAAATCATAGAGCAACAATATAATCAATCAACAAAACGCATAAGAAGGAAATGTACAACAAGAATAAAGAAGAATAATAAGCAAGAAAACAAACCCGTTGCAAGTCGAAGCAGGGCAGTCGAACTCGAAGTCTGTGAGTGATCGAAGAAGAAGCTTGCAAGTCGAAGATCGAAGAAGCAGACCAGTTGAAGTGAAGATCGAAGAAGCAGACTCAAAGAAGAAGCAGATCGAAGAAATCAACTCAGATGAAGAAATCGACTTGCTGAAGATTGAAGGAAATCGACTCAGATGAAGAAATCGACTTGCAGACCAGTTGATCGAAGAAGAAACAAGAAAAGAAGACGCATAGCGTCTGGTTGATCGAAGAAGACGGAATGAGCTGATTCAGTTCTTTTTCCCCAAAATACCTAGGGTTTTTCATATGTTAATTGCAAATTAAGCCTTGAATTTTTTAATTTTTTTTAATGCCCAAACCCACGAGAACCGGCGGGTCAGCGGTTCCCGGGTTAACGGTTTCCACCGGGTTTCGGGCGGTTTCACCGGTTTTTGAGCGGTTTTTTACCCCTAATTGGCCCGCCCACCACCGGTTTCCCGGCCAAACCGGTCCGACCGGCCGAATTTTAAAACACAGGTTTATCACATATTATCAGTTTATCAACATCTTAACACTTTTCAAACTCTCGGATTATTACATTTGCATCGAATTGGAACAGAAAAAACATATAAAGCGAAGCTGAATCTATTCTTCAAGAGCTATACATTCCATATAATCAAAATATGAAATCATAGCAATACACAATAATAAGGCCTTGAATCAGTACACAAATGAATACATGGTAAAGAAAAGGTGAATCAAATGAAAAGGGGACTTGAACACAATGCGAGGCAAGTCCGACAAAATGAGTATAAAACGAATTAAATAGATATTAGCATATTACCTAGTCCGAAGAAGAAGAGCATGGAGCAAGCGAGCAGCGGAAGAATAAGGAGATTAGAAGAAGACGAGCAGCGAAGCAGTCCGCATAATATTAATCGCGAGCGCCAGAGAAAACGCAGAGGATTAATCACGAGCACGACTGATGTATTTAACGACGGATAATTAAATCCGTCGTTAGTGTTTATTGACTTTTTATTTTTAAAAAATTAAAAATAGTATTTTAACGACGGATAGATTATCCATTGTTAAATATTTAATTAAATTTTAAAAAAATGAAACTAACGACGGATAAAAACATACAATTGCTCGAAATTAGCAAAATTTCCAAATTTAACAAAGTAAGGGTTTTAGACTAATACCTTCAATTACGGGAAAAATAGCCGAAGAAGGATGAAACTGAAGGGCCACCCGAGTTCCTTGTTGAACGAGCTTCGAAAAGAGTCCAAGATTGGCCGGAATGGTCGAGTGTTGATCGGAGTTGGGTTTGGGCGAAAATGAAGAAGGAGGAGAAGAGAAAAGAAGAGAATGATTTGGGGAAGAAGAAGGGCGATATGCCCGTTTTTTATTACAGTTAACGATGGATGGGCTATCCGTCGCTATCCGTCGTTAGTTTTATTTTTTTAAAATTTAATCAAATATTTAACGACGGATAATCTATCCGTCGTTAAATTAGTATTTTTGATTTTTTTAAAAATCAAAAGGTCAACAAACTCTGACGACGGATAAATTATCTGTCGTTAAATAAAGACGGGTTTAATTACCCGTCGTGCTATCCGTCGTTATTTAACAACGGAAACAACGACGGCTTAGCGACGGATAGGGCGAAACGCTCTATCCGTCGCTAAAGTTGGCCGATTGATCGCTAAATAGCGACGTCGCCCCTTTCCGCCGCTAAATGGCATAATTCTTGTAGTGAAGACAGATCGGAGAAGAAGATATTATGAGGAGAAGAAGAATTTGACGGAGAAGAAGAAGAGCAAATCGGAATTTACTTGATACGGAGACGAAGAACGGAGAATTAGAAGGAGAAGAAGAGCAGACAAAGAATAGAACGAATCAACTCGTTTCGTACATATCAGATATCAAATCAATGGAGTCTGATTTCGTACAGAGAAATTGAAAGTAGAAATTGAGGAAGCAACTCGTTTGAAGAGCTGGTTAAGCCGGCCAAGGGCAGCGCCGGAGAAGAGGATTCTCGGTGGAGTAGTCATTTGAGAGGGAGTGAAATTCTTATAGAGAATTAATGAGGTGGTGTTTACAAATTCTTACTTGGTTGTATCCTTTATTTTAATTTTGAATGGAAGTGGAATAAGGGGCTGTTTGGTTTTGCCACAAGTTACTGTAACAACTTATTTGGTCAACGGATTTTCAGCTTAAAGGACCCAGATGTAATTGTTTGACTAATGGGTACCCATCTGTGAGAAGAGCATCTAACAGGGGGGTGTATATGTAATTGATCCTTTTAGTTTTGTGTGTGAAATTATTCAGTTGCGCTGCGAGACGTGGGACTCTTTTACCAATATTTTACTCCCTCCGTCTCAGAACAAATGTCACGTTTTGACTTTTTGCAGTCAACATTTTTCAACTTTAACTTCGATTTAATTTTAAACCGTTAATGTAAAATGTTAAATTAAATTATATAACGTGGAACCCAGTTTTTACATAAGTTCATTGCAAAAAACTGCTACAAGTTGATGAAACTACATGATCCGCAAATGTGTCTGAGGAAACCTATTTTTGCCAACATACATACATACATATATATATACATATATATATATATATATATATATATATATATATATATATATATATATATATATATATATATATATATATATATATATATATATATATATATATATCGATTGCTCAAACTTAAAGATTTTACTTTTAATGGATTTGTCTCCAAGAAAATTAACACGTCTAACCGAACACTATGAGCGAGTCATGAAGTATGCTTTAATTTTCTATGATGTTACGCTCTTTCGACGACGTTTGAAATACATCAGGTTATCATGTGAGAGATACATTGCGATTATCATGTTGAGGCCCACTGATTGGCTTAAGGGCAAAGCTTATTGACAGGCTACGAGGAATCCTAATCCAATTATACTTCTAACACATGACATGCCATACCATACCATTACCAATTAATGTTAGTATTAGTAGTTGTATTATTATCCTACTAGGGCTAGGAGTATTATTAACATGTCCACTATAAATTCGTACAGAGAATGAACATGTCTACTATAAATTCGATGATGTCTAGAGATGAAGTATTGGGCAATGATGATTTATTAATGGACATACTAATTCGCATGCCAACAAAATCCATCTACAAGTTGAGGTTCGTTTCCAAGAGATGGAACAATCTCATAACCAGTACCTATTTTCTACAAACTCATCAAATTAGCTAGAATACAAGAACAACTTCCCATGCCGCTCGCTTTCATGATCTCCTTGGGTGCTATGTACATCCACGAAACACCAACATCTGTCGACGCTCAATTTCATGATCACCAACGCCTTACTCGATTTCATCAAGAGGTCTATCACTTTCACTCTTTCTCCAGTATTGATGATCTTGACATTCAGTTTCTTGATCTCTTGCTGCATTACCTTCCTCCATATGATGAAAAGTTCCATCACTTTCACTCTTTCACCAATGTTCACACTCATGTTTATAGAGTTATCAACCTTCAGACTCATGCATTCGTCCAACTACCACGCCCACCCCTACCCCTAGACTCGACCATGCTATTATTGTTCTGGGACAAAATTATCACTTGTGCGGCTTTGGTGTGTGAGGAGGTAGAGTCACAACATGCAATGGAACCGAGGTACAAAATTGTTGTGGCTCCAATGGATGATGATCACCCGTTTGACAATTTACCAGTACTAATATATTCCTCCCATACCGGTGCTCGGACCGAGTCAAGAATGAGATCACGTCATGGCATCATCTTTAGTATCGATGATATAAAGCCCCCTGTCGTGCTGAACCAGTTTCTACATTGGTATTGTGATCCTTGGGGTGTAGCAATTATGGATACAAAACACATTGTTAATAAAGCTAAGATGATTGATGTTCAGTTGATTCCGCTACCAAGGATGTCAATTGATGAATTTTCGTATTTCAACTATGGTTTTACAAGAACCTCGTGTGATGATTTATGGTTTGGTGCTATTGACAGTGGGAACATCGATTTGTGGAGGCTTCCGAGGGAAAAAATACTCCAACAACTCCATATTTTGTTTTGAATTAATTTGATACACTTGTTTGCTGCTATTTTGATGTGAAGTAATCTGATTATGCCTGCCATTTTGGTCTATGGATAAAGTGCTTTTGTGAAATTTTTGATGTGAAGCAATCTGATTATTAAAGTTTGAAGCATACAATTGCATGCTCTTGCACTGCCTTGTAACTAGAACATTTATTTTAATTTTAAGGATGAAGAAAAAACAATCAGGAAAGGTATATAGTCGACACGTTACTTAGCCCAGGGTTAATTTGTTTCTTGGGTCCGGCCCTAGCTCTATGACATTCCAGGTTGAAGAACAAATAGTAGTAGATAATTTTGATTTGTTGATCACAGTGAGCAAGAAATGATATATGTCCATTATCGTATCAGCTGGTTGTATGGCATTCCAATCATGAAGAAATAATAGAAGAATGCTATGTAATGAATCACTATAGGCTGCACTAGGACGCTTAGGTCTTTTACATGCTATGCTACATGGTGTGAGTAGTTCATTTCTGTAAAGAATTTTTTTAATTACCTAATAATACGTTCTCTATATTCAATGACTATAAGTAGTTAGTGTACATATGTTCTAATTCCGTTGCATGTTCCCGCAAATATCATCTGTAACAATGGAATCTGGCTAGAGATGATTTTGGGGATTTTTTTTTTTTTGGCGGGGGGATCTAGGTTTCATGCATTATATGGTACTATGCTAATCATATTGTTTTATATATGTGCAATTGTGCATCATACTTTATATTTATGTGATTGCTTAGTCTCATGTAGAAGAGCTGACATCTTGCAACATTTTAAATGATTTTGGAAGAAATGGCAATGGCGAGGCGTAACAGTAATAGACTTGTTACATCGTTCATCCAGTTTAGTCGATTCTTCTGCTCGGGCCCCTTTGAGCCACTACCCATAGTACCTCCTCGTAGGGTGGTCATCACAGGTACTTTTGTTCTTTATGTACCTTTTTCTGTTCCCCACGATATATACCAATTTTCTCGAGTTGTTAAATGAGAATTGAGAATATTATGAATTGCAATTTAAAGAATACACCCTGCTTTGGCCTCAGTGGAAGTGCAAAGTTCATTTTCTTTTCCTTTTCCTTTCTCGTTAATATATTTCTTAAATGACTTGAGGAAAAAGCAAAAAGTGATTTGAAAATGACTGATATGCTGTATGTGTTTCGAGAGTTGGATCAAATGTAAGCTGCGCCAGTACTTTGGTAGATTCTTAAACTCTGACTTGCTTGTCGAGTGATGGCGTATCGTACTATTTTTAGTATTGTGAGATAATGTTGCTTATGTAGTCCTAGAATCAATTTTCCTTGTACTGGCAACTAAAGATATTAGGTATAAAGTTGAGATCTTAATCATTTATTGCCAGTCCCTGTCTAGATTATATATTGAATAAGAGTGATTATGCAATTCTCATTGTACACCAACAAATTGTCTTGCAGGGGTGACACTCGTAGCTTTGTATGTCATGCAAAGTTTAAAATTTAATTTCCACCAACACTGTAGAGTATAAATATTTGATACCATTCAAGTATATAGAAGCAAATTTCCTGGTGATCAATACCTCCATGCTATGATGAGGAAGAAAAGTTTCACAAATCATTGCTAATAAATTATGTTGGGGAATACCAGCTAGATATTCTCCCTTTGAGTCTTTTACATGAGAAGTATGAAAATCATACTCTAGAAGCACGAGAAATGATTGGTGTAGATAGAAAGTAGTAGTGATGTTTATGATCTATATAAAATAGTTGTCTTCAATATTTCATGATCTGGGGACGTATACCTTCTCAAGCATTGCACTACCTAAGATGGTTTCTATGGTTAAGCATTTATTTTATCTGCGTTTGCCCCTTAATGGCTATAAAATCGAGAATACATGCAATCTTTGCTTGTTGATCTCCAGTTACATGAAAAATTAGGTCAGTCTGAATCGCTGATGACAGCTCCCCCAAAAAAAAAAAAAAGAAAAAAAAAAGGAAAAGAAACAGAGCTTTGAGTTCCCGTGGAGTTCGGACTCCAGGAGAGCTCAGAGCTACCATGGAGTTAGAACTCCATGGAAGCAGCCAGAGTTGGAAGCTCCAGATCTGGTTCATCATCCTGAGCTCTGGAACCTCATGGAGTTCCATGGAGTTCATCCATGGAAGAGTTTCCATTGAAGCTCAGTTCGAGCTTCCAGGGGTTCTGGTTCAGTCAATTTTTTTAATTACATTTTTTTAAAAAAGAAATGGGTAATTTGTGATTTTTTTTTATTAATGTAGGGTTATTTTGCAATTGTTGTTTGGTATATTTTGTTAATCTTAAAATATAAGGGGTGTTAAGTAATTTATCCTTATAACATATTTAATTATTATGCGATCTAATGCGACCTTATTATGCGACAGTCCGATGCTATATCGCATTAATAAAAAATGAATAGTTGAGATTCAATCTTGAGTTCATCCAACGGTTTAGATCGTAGTACGAATATTAGTACAGTGCGACTGTATTGGAGTTTGCCATCCACATGTTAAATTACAAATAATTTAACTCAATTTTTCATCCACTTAATAAATATACTTTTCTTTCTATCATACTTTTTATATTAATAACTTTAAACCAATCAAATAACATTAAAATCAATTAAATAACCTTAAAAATATTTAATACATCACTTCATCTTTACACACGTCACTTTTTTCTTACACACCTTACATTACAACACTATATACTCTATAATATTTTAACTTTATTCCAAACACCATTTTATATAACTCACCTTTAACTCAGTTACTATTTATTAACTAATTTTTTTAACAATATATAAAACATGCAACTATTGTTACAAGAGAGTTGAATGGAAACATTTACTAATACATTATCTGTATTTATAAATATGTAATATTTGTAATCATGAGAAGTTTTGGGATATTAAAACCTAAAATGTAAAGAAATGAGATAAGACAATGTTTGATTTGTCAATAATGAAAATTAACTTATAAGTTGGTCAACTATAAATCAACTTAAATAATTCAGATTTTATTCAACCGACATGGTTTAGATGAAATATTGGTATCTATCTAGTTCAAAGTTGTCTAATAATTCACAAAGTGTCGTTAAATTTGCAATTAAATTTAAATCTCAGATGTTCATTTTACTTATGTAATTTGAAATCTGGTGTCCATGTATTACTGTTTAAATAGAAAATGCAAGGTTCAAATGACATTAACGTAAGTTTCTCATTTTTATTTATTATTTATGAATGTTTTCTCTTTCTTCAATCACAATTTATTTTTTTATATAAAAATTATTAACACACACTACGTAAATTCAATACGTTATTGATCCTATATTAATAATTTCTTCATATACACGAAACTATGATCTTGCCTGACTCCTTGAGCAAGAAAATTGTAAAATGACGAAAACACCCTATCAATCTAACTACGTGTTCACTTACTATAGGTCCAAAATACACACCGTCCTCTAAACCGGTTTGTCTCATTTATTTCATTTATCTATATCCTCCATCTATGATTTATCCTCAAGCCGTTAAGTGTGTGGCGATTTTACAACTTTGATCCTTTCATACTGAGTCTTTTAATATCAATCCTTGTTGTACAACTTTTTCTTATTAGTGTGTTTTTTCACTCTTTATACCATTTCATAAAATACAGTATAACCATTAGGGCTGTTCAAAATATGGTCCGGGCCGGAAACTAGTCTGGGACCGGATCGGTAGAGGTCGGCCCGGATATATTCCGGATTGGTTTCTGGTTTAAAAAAATAGTTAAATTCCGGTTCCGATTAAAAACTGTATAAAACGGTCTAGGACCGGAAAGCCCGAAAAATACATTAATCTAATAATTTTAACTAATATGTCTACTACGATTCCATTTTCTTTAATTTTTTTAGGGCAAATTTCTTATGGTACCCCTTAAATTCAGTCTAATAACAAATTCAACCCTTCTATTCGAACAATAACAGTTACATCCAAAAATTGAACTGGACAATTTTCGATATTACAAATGGGTCCAAAAGTCAAACTTGATGATGACATGGAATTGCTTTTTGCTGATGTGTCGACCAAAGTTGGTAATAATAACGAAAATGCCATTGAATATTTTGATTTTTGAGTTTCTTTAATTTTGTTTCCCTATTTTCTTTTCTTTTCCCTTTTCTTTTCTCCTCCTTTATTTGGTGACACATGCTGTTGGATGTGTCTGTAATTTGCTATCACAAATCCAGGGACTTATTTGTCATTGATTTAAATCAATTTCCAACTGGACTTATTTGTAATTTAGCTTAGATTTTGTTTAGTCAATTTAGATAAATTTCAGTTAATTTCAGGTAATCAGTCAATTAATCTATTTTCCAACCGTTTCTCTGTATGCTGAAGAATGTACTAGGTCCCTTTATTGACTTCAAATAAATGCAACATGTCCCTGTATTGATTGAATGCAAATCACGAATACAAACCATAAACTACCAATGTACGAAGGTCAAAGGTCAATTATACATATTTCAAGAGTCAGATTCAATTCTTCCATTGTTTTCATGTCCATATCCATGCATTCATCTTTATAATTTACCTATAAATACAAACCATCAAGAAGCGACAAGCAAGAAACAACAAGTAACAATGGAAATTAAGGGCTATCAAAGAAAGATTCGCCCATCATCTCATGTGGGGATCAGGTAATTTGCTATACTCTTATTGTATGATGAGTCACATAATAAGAGTAACATATTTGAATGCATGAAAACATACATAATGACGAACATGGAAACTATTTGAACAACCCTACTCTTGCTAAAAAACTAGCAACTTCACGAAGAGAAATGAACACCAATGATCAGGCAGTTGGACCACGTATGAGGGCTTCCAACATTGCTTCAAGGCTCATTCACATTGAGTGTGGCCACTCTGACGAGCTTCGTCCGAGAGGTTCTCAGACTACCGACTTCCATGACTGTCTTGGATACTCAACTGGCCATGACATATTATGGTGAAAGGTGGCATAATGCATTTCTTCAAGAGGCTGCTAAGCATGTGGATGAGCTCATCAAATTAGGTTCATATATTTGATGTAATTGCTCTTTGTTCTCCCATAATTGGCTTTCAGTTCTTGTGTTTAATGGTTATTCTGTTAATGCATTTCTATTGATCTCTCCACCAACAATAACAACAAGAGACAACATTAACAATGGTTTTTCACCATTTAATCATCTTCATTTCATTGTAAACAGAAGCAAATTACATGGTAATTTGATCATAAGTTTTTACAATACACTCCACAAAAGAGATAATTGTGATCACTCGACAAAAATACATTAAATTGAAATTAAAATAACTAATTACTACTAGTACTTCATTATCATCCAAGCCACAAATATGGCTATTTAGTAAGGGTCCGGGCGGGAATTGGGGGATAAAATTTCCCTCCAATTCCCACAGACGATTTAGAGGGACATAATTCAGTTCAATCAATTACATAAAAGTTTATGAGGAAATTATTTTTAGTGCATGTATTTTTGGACTTTCATTAGCAAAAATTACCTGAAAATCAATTACAAATAGCTCCCTATATTTGTGGAAGCTAATTACAGATAGATCCATGTGTTATTTTTTTTTACTTTAATTAATGTAAGAAATTTTAATTTGTTTTAACTTTTCTTTTAAGGAGAGAGAAAATTAAATCCACATGGCAGGAGAGAGAAGTGTTTTTCAATTTTGGTCAACTACAGGGGGCCATTTGTTATTTTTCAAATAGAAGGGACAAATTTGTGAAGGGGGTCAATTTAAGGGGTACCAAATGTAATTTTCTCTTTTTTTTAACTTCTTAACAATTCAAGAGGAGGTGAATGTAACGCCCAAAGTTTCAAGTCAAGTCCAAACAGTTTAAAGGGGTCGAGAACTCTACATATATCAACAAGGTGCACCTTTATTTTCGGGAATCCATCCATAAGAACTTGCTTGCTCTGAAGCAATCTTAGGATGGGTGACCAATTGGAAGTCTCCCGATTCGCGCACGAGTGAGGACAAAGTGCGCGAGAAAGGACATATGTTGGTACATTAATGATATCACCCGAGATTGTCCACGAAGTAATCGTACTACCAAAGTGGTCGGCTCGGTCCATTAGTGGCCCGGGTCGTTACACACACGGTCTTATTTAAAGACAACCTATGTTATAAAGATAAATCATCCATATTATTAATCAGAACACCTATACTTTTAACGGGACCCTTTTATTTGTAATATAAAAAACACTAATGTTTATAAAATAGACGTTTCAATTCATCTTGAAACGTTCCAATTTCAACTTCTCATCTATTTAATGAAATATATTTCTCCTACTTTATTCACTATCTCTCATACTTTATTCAATCTTTTTCTTACTTTGGTATCATTTCTCATACTTTATTCATTTCTTTCTTAAAATTGTGTCCGGACCAACGGGTAATTGAATTCGGAACGGAGGGGGTATAATTTTATAATATTTGGTCAATATCATTCGAGGTAAAAAAACCGAAATGGTAATAAAAAAAACCTCAACAAGAAAGTCGATATTGGGACGGAGGGAGTATATTTTGATAAACATTTGGTCAATATCATTCGAGGTAATAAAAAATTGAAACGGTAATAAAAAACTCAACAAGAAAGTCGATATTGAGACAGCGGGATTATAATTTTATAAATATTTGGTCAATATCATTCGAGGTAAAAAAATTGAAATGGTAATTAAAAACTCAACAAGAAAGTCGATATTGGGATGTAATTTTTCTTTTAATGATGATGATGCCAACGTGTAAATTATTTGATAATATAAAACAAAATTGAATGACGTTATTGTATTTGTTAAATATACATTTTATTTATACTTAAAAAAATGTATTCAACCTCGGATCACTAGCATAAGCCCTTTAGAGACTCATTATTATTAATTATTCTTATTGTTGTTGTAAGTTGTAACTACTATTATTATTTTTTTATATATGTATCATGTCTTTTGTGGTTATTAGGGGTGTCCGCCGTTTTGGACTGGAACCAAACCTAAACCGGAATGGATCCGAACCGGAATCATGAAATTTTATGAACCGAAAACCAATTCGGTAAGTAACCGGTCTGGACCGGACCAAGCCGTTTGTTCCGGTCCAGGTCAGGTTTTGGACCGCATGGCCGTATTTGGGCTAATGTTCTCGTTTACTGTACATATTGATAACTATTAAAATCTAAATAAACTTTTTTGTGCTCTCATTTGATTACCATAATCCGATTAAAAGGAAGTTAGAGAGATGTATACTCATTTCCTTGATGATTAACAAAGTTGGTTGCTATATCATATTACAAACAATTAAATGAAAAGAAAGTAAGAAACATGCTAACTACTGCCCAGTTCATTGTTACAGGGTCAGGGAGTGTACTTGATTTTCTATCCAATTGATTTGTTAGTTATTCTCAAAAAAAATTGATTTGTTAGCTTAGACGGTGCTTTTTTTTTTAAAAAACTGATTTCTCATTAGCTACTTGCTCCACCTCGCAACAAAGTACGCATTTAATTTCTGTCAACTTTGTTTAACATTAATTTCCCTATAAATTAATTCTAATTCATACAACAAGAATAATTTAATTATTTTCATTTGAAAGTATGATAATTATACACATATAATATAATTTTTGAAATGAAAATGTTTTTCATTATAATTTAAGATTAATGTATAGTCAAACGAACATTAAAAAGATCAATAAAAATAAAATGTGAACCTTATTTAAAGATGGTTTAGAACTAAAGTTCAGAAAATCGGGTTAAAACACTTAAAATTTTTACGAAACTCAAGGTTTTAGTTTTATACTAAAATAATCACTACCTTAAGTTATCAAACATAGAGGAAGTAGGAAAATAATGAAAGAAAAAGAAAAACAAAGAAAGAGAGGAAGAAGGAGAGAAGCGTGAGTAATGAAATCTTGCGGAGTTGGAGTGTGTCTTGCATAAGGCATATAGCCGTACTGTATACAATTAAGTAGTAAAAAAAGGGCTGAAGTGCAATAATACAATTTACTTTTTTTAATTCCATCAAAGTAAACCCTCTAAACCCTACTCTCAAATCCAAAAGAAAAGAAAGAGAGGAAAAAACAATCAACAGGGTTTTACAAATTCCACAATTTCTTGAGTCTTCTTTAACCCTCTGTACCTCAATCCTGAATCCAAGAGCTCAACCATGGCAGCTTCTTCTTTCCGCTTCAATCCGTTCGGCTCTTCTTCTCCACCACCAGCTCCCGAGCCACCAGCAAATGAGCCTTCCGCCTCGGAGCCTCCTCAAACCGGTGTCGAATTTTCCAAGCGAGGATTCGACCCGGAATCATTGGAAAGGGGAGCCACTGCTCTCAGGAAAATCAATTCCTCCAAGTATAAGAATCAGGTTTGTTTCAGCAGATCATTTTTGATTTTTTTTTGTGGTTATTACTAACTGTTTGATAATTTGATTGTTTGAATGTGTGAAGGTTTTTGATGTAATGAGGAAGCAGGAGGAGGCGCGACAGACGGAGCTGGCAGCAGAGAAGGCTCATTTCGAGGCCTCTCTGTCTATGGGTGATATTGTAAGTTTTTCAGTTTTCTTTGATTTGAGAATTTTATCAGTTTTCGGCTAGGACTACGGGTGATATTGTAAGCATTTCAGTTTTGGGCAAGGATGATTTTGCTAGAGATGCATGCTATTAGGAGCATTTTGATTGTTGTTGTTGAATAGAAAACCGGTTAGCTTGTGGATTTCATGCGATTGTGTTCTCTTCTCCTAATTTATGTAGGAAGTTGGAGAAGTTGAATCATCATTTCCCACATCCTCCTGTTCATTGTTGTTGTTTGTAACATTTTAGGAAGTACATGGTCTTAGGTTACTTCTGGTGACTACTAAGTATCATCCATTTTATTTCATGGTTTTGGGGTAGCGATTATGAGAGATGCATACCATTAGGAACATTTTTATTGTCCTTGAATAAAAAAACTGTCTTGATAGCTTTCCCGTATCAGTGAAGTACCTGTGGATTTTGCGCTAGTTTGCTCCTTTAACTCCTAATTTAAATATTGAAATTGGAACGAGATGTTAATGATTGAATCAACCTTTCCAACGTCCCTTTGGTTATCGTCATTGTTAGAAGCGTTCAAGTCAGAGCCTGGTCCTTGCTTACTTCCAGTGACCATTAAATCAGAGCTAATAAGTACGTTGTTGACTGTTTTTCTTGTTTTTGTATTGTCATATTAGAAAGCAGTAGAAGCTAGCATCCCGCAGGGAGGTGATGAGGGCAGTGTTATGATTGCTGCACTTATTACATGTTTGACATTTACGTTTGTAAATTGCATAAAGTCAATTTATCTGGATATGTTGTTGTTGGTTTCATTATAGTAGCTATTTTTTTATGCATTTATTAATTTTTTTTTTTTTTGAAAGATTAACATAATGTTACTAAATGCCCTAGAGATCTGACTAGGTTAAGGTTAGCATTTTTTACATGTACTATCTACTTCGTTTGTTTTAACTTGTAAATTTTCTTCAATTTCTTCATTTGAATGTAGCATTGGACTTGGGTTAGAACTTGTCTGCATAGTTAACTGGCAGCATCTCTATCTAGATCACCCTAAAGTGCCTGTTTCTAGGTTTTGTAGCGCCCCAATTGCGCTCTCGCGCTCACAGAGCGGAGAGCGTGCTTTTATTTTTCATAAGGCGCGCACTAAGTTTTCATAATTCGCGGCCTGAAAGATGCAGCTATAATTCACGATCAGAAGGTTTTTTTTTTTGTATTGGAAGAATGGGGGAGAGATTTAGAATACCTTCATTCTTCGAAAAACACCATCTTCAACCATTCATTACCATTGTAGCTTGATTAATAGCTTCTGCAACTCGACAAGCTGCTGCATTACTCAGATCTTCGAAAGATTTTCTAAATCTTGCAAATTGCTACTCAAATGGAAGTGGTAGTGAATGTTGATGTCGGAGGAGAAAGAGATGAGTACGGTACTACAGTCTAGCTGCATTAATTCTGTAAATGAAAGAGAAGCTCCAATGGTAGTGAGAGAGAGATGGAGTGGAGATGAGATAAAGATAGAAATGAAGAGGGAGGCGGTGGTCTTTGGCTCCTTGCTAGTTAGGTTAGAAGACTTTTTCATTATAAGTAAATTTATAATATAATAAGATAATGAATTTAAAAATAATTGTACATTGCTACCCTTTTTGTAACTATACCTTTTTTTCTCTAAAAAAATCATACACATAAGTTCTAAAATAATGAAATTAAAATTCTATTAATTGTTAATGATATTGAAGTTAAAATCATTCTAATCTGATTGTTCATGAAAGGGGGTAAAAATTTTATATATGAAAGATATGTTTGTATATTAAATAACATAAGCTATATGACGCTCGCGCTTTCTGTATTTTTTAAATTTTGATGCTTTTGCGCTCGCGCTTTCGCTTTCGCTCACGCTCATGCTTTCGCTCACGCTCATGCTTTCGCTCCAGGTGATCTAGATCTCTATCTGCATGTAATGAAATATGGTGACAGATCACATCATTAACCTGCTTCTAGAAATGAATGGTTTAAATTTTGGTCTGTAATTTTGTATTTCATCTAATAAAGATTCTTGCATGTGCAGGAGAAACAAAGAAAGTGGTCAGAAGACCAGAGGAATCTATATCAGCAGCAGGCTCAAGCAAAGGCACAAATGATGAGATACGAGGATGAATTAGCTCGCAAACGGCTGCAGGTATGAGCAACAAGTGTATTCGTTCAGCATAATGTAGCGAACATGATTTTTACTTTTCAATTATATGATAGGTTTGTGTTGCTGTACATGGTCAAACCATTTAAGTTGATGTGAAAATGTGGAATGAGTTCAATATGTGTGGGTGGGACATTTACTTCTTTATTTTCTATTTGTATGCATCTGTTGATTACCTACAATAAATTTAGACAGATCACGAAGCTCAGAGAAAACACAATGTCGAATTAGTTAAAATGCAAGAGGAGTCATCCATAAGAAAAGAACAGGCAAGGCGAGCAACAGAAGAACAGATTCAAGCGCAACAAAGAGCGACCGAGAAAGAGAGAGCCAAAATAGAACAAGAAACAATTAAAGTGAAGTCTATGGCCGAGGCGGAAGCTCGAGCTCATACGAAAAAATTAACTGAAGACCATGATAAAAGGATGCTACTTGAGATTGTAAATGGTGAAAGAGAGAAGTGGCTCGCCGCAATAAATACAACTTTCAGTCACATTGAAGGTTTGTATCTGTCATGAAAGCTGGATTTTTTGTATTTTAAGTGCATATAGGTTTATAACTAGTGGCTCAAGTAAATAATAAGCGAGATTGAGAGAAAATCTTCTTTCCTCGAATCTACAGGTGGGTTTCGTATTCTATTGACTGACAGAAGCAGGCTGTTGATGACCGTTGGAGGAGCTACAGCATTAGCTGCTGGGGTTTATACCACCAGGTCGGGCCCTCTCTTTATAATTTGTTCAAGTACATACAGATTTGTTACTTGTTTGGCAAAGGTTATGTCTTAAAACTAACCAAACTTCATAAATATGTGCATGTGTAGTCTTCAGACATTGGTAAATGGTGTTATACTTCATGACCTTCTATATTTATGCAAAATCTCAGTTGAACAGGGAATATTTTCTTTGTTAGAATTAATATGTTTTTGTTGTCATGTAACCAGTTAAGAAACATTTCTCTTGTTAAATATCTGTATAATGGAATGGTTTATGAGTGACTCACCACCTTGTGCTCACAGGGAAGGAGCCAGAGTCACGTGGGGATATATCAATAGGATCCTTGGCCAGCCATCTCTGATTCGAGAATCGTCAATGGCCAAATACCCGTGGTCAGGCATTGGTTCTCATGCATCCAAGATGCTTAGCTATAGCACAGCAGCAGGGGCAGCAGCATCAGCCCAAAGTAGATCTACTCTTGGGGAAATTATTTTGCATCCTTCACTGCACAAGAGAATAGAGCACCTAGCTCGTGCAACAGCAAACACGAAGGTTCACCAGGCGCCATTTCGGAACATGCTGTTCTATGGACCTCCTGGTACTGGCAAAACTATGGTTGCAAGGGAAATCGCCAGAAAGTCGGTAAATATCTCTTTCTTTATTAGTATTAAACATCAAAGTGTTAAATTGCTTCCAATTGGAGATGCGAAATTGCTAAACAAATTATAATCCTGACAAAGCATATGGCTTGAGCAGTTCCTTCATATCAATACGAAATGCAATGCCTTTCTAACTCGATTTATAAAATGGGTTCTTTAACATAAGGATGTACATATCCTTCACTGTCCGCACTTGATGCTGTGGATCCTAATTTCTGGTGCTATGTTCAGTATGTTTATTTTTGGAAATGAGCACATGTACTATGCTTGAGCCGGCTCCATAATAGTTTTACTGCCAGTTGTTTGGTTTATTAAAGGAGCTGTGGATCTTCGCTTTCAGGGTTTGGATTATGCCATGATGACAGGAGGAGATGTTGCACCATTGGGTCCCCAAGCTGTTACCAAGATACATGAGATTTTTGATTGGTCGAAAAAATCGAGGAAAGGTTTACTCCTATTTATTGATGAGGCTGATGCTTTCCTATGCGAGTAAGTAACTTATTAAACAATGAAATGTTGCTTGAAATGAGTTTACATAATTGAACTACTCTGTGAAATCTTGAGACTAGCGTCGTAGTTTTTCATACTCTGGCTAGATCAATTTTATTTTCATGGTGTGTCCATACATTCCAATTTTACATTTGAGAAGTTCTTATTCTTTTGAGTTTGATGGGTAAGGGCCCATCAGCTACCTGGGTTACCTTTCAATCGATGGTTGCAGTTGCTTAAGCAAATTATTCTAAGCATATGCTAAATGAAACAGTGATTTTGTCGCTTCTCCGCTTCACTTTGTTTAACCAAATTATTTATACTGGTTCTGAATCACAAGCATCTCAAGTTTTTATGAGTATCTATCTTGATCACATCTAATTTTCGACCATAAAATGATCCATGCAGGCGTAACAGCACCTACATGAGTGAAGCCCAGCGTAGTGCGCTAAACGCGCTGCTTTATCGTACTGGAGACCAATCTAGGGATGTAGTTCTTGTTCTGGCCACAAACAGACCTGGTGATCTTGACAGTGCGGTGACAGACCGCATTGATGAAGTTATAGAATTCCCACTTCCAAGGGAAGAAGAGCGGTTCCAGCTGCTGAAGCTATACATGAACAAGTACCTCTCTGGGAAAGAGAGCAAAGAGGTTAAGTGGGGGAAATTGTTCAAGAAGCAAGTGCAGAGGATAACCGTGAAAGACCTTCCAGACGATGTCCTACGAGAAGCTGCAAAGAAGACAGAAGGCTTCTCTGGCCGTGAGATTGCGAAACTCATGGCTGGTGTCCAAGCAGCAGTATATGGACGACCCGACTGCATTCTTGATGCCGAGCTGTTCAGAGAGGTCGTTGACTACAAAGTTGCTGAGCATTACCAGCGGATAAAATTAGCAGGTGAAAGTGGCCAAGAAGCGTAGAGAATCTTGTTGCCATAACTTTTTACGATGGCCTATTCATCAACTCTAATTTGTAGTTCATTTGAGAAAAAAACTGATTCTGTAGGAGTACTAGTTAGTAATGATTTTGTCTAACAGTTGAAATACGTGTTTACGAGAATCTCTTACGTACTATTAAATTTGGCAATTCCATGTTTGCAAGAAAGTAACTACATTTGTACACGTAAACTTTGTGACAATTACTAGATCGGTATCATTCAAGTATGAGGCATTGTATTTGATCATTTGAACTTTAAAGAAACCTTATTGCTCAGAGACTCGGAAGTGATAATTGAGCATCTTTCGACATTAAATATTAAAAATATAATATAAAATTAAATATGTGATGTTTATAATTAAATAATTAAACTTTGTATTTTTCAAAATAGTGCCAAGCGTTTAGACTTTCTAGTGACGACCATCTCCGAGCTTTGAAGAAAAAAGACACCCTTATATGCATCAAACTACCGCTTGTATTTTTTCTTTTACAAAAGCCTATGCTCCTGCATATTTTCGAAATGGTGACCAAACATTTTTTTGGAAATATCTGGAGATTGAAATATTCCAATTAATTTGCACCATATACCAGTGAGTAATCACATTGTAAGCCCTACATCTACATACGATGTGTTAAATAACTAAAATTTAAGGACAAAAGCGTATTTCTCGAATGTATAGTCTGCAAAGGAAACTAGAAATTGAGGATCAAAGTGTTAATATTAACATGCGAAGAACACGAGCTTTAAACAATTTCTTAATATTACGAAATAGTCTATCGACTATTTTGGAGTTAGTATTAATTACCACATTGGCACATTCATAAGTGAATTAATTATGCTGAATTTGGGTGCAAAACTGCAAATTATCCCCAAAACTAAGTATACGGTGCATTTTAACCTCCTGAATTTGGGTGCAAAACTGCAAATTATCCCCAAAACTAAGTATACGGTGCATTTTAACCTCCCCATTAATCTAGTCACTGAGAAATTTACACCCACTTAAGTAATGGTCTCATTAATAAACAAATCACCAAGGCTAATGTGTATAGTTGAGCATACTGAGAGTTTAGTATATTTTATTTTTAAAATATGAATATTACAATAACACTACATCAATTCAACCAATTCAGAGGTCATGTACGTACTTGAGTCTAACTAACTGAATTAGGTCTTATTGACTGCGGGTTTAGTATTATGGTAATTGTATAACTTAAAATAACATCGAGCAATGAAAAATATAAATCTGGAATGTGGTAAAGTAGTCTCCACTTATTCTGGAAGGAAAACAAAATGAAAGTAGTCTCCATCCACCACAAACATTTTCTGCTACTGGATTTCCTTAATCACCTACATGGAAAAGGAGCAGAAGGAATTAGTAAAATATTGGTACTTTGAAACAAGGGCGAATTAACTATGATTCCCCTTAAATTTGGTTCAATTACAAATTCCCCCTAGATTGGTGAGAATTATAGATATCCCCCTGAACTCATTTTTGGGTTGACCAAACAAAAAAATAAAGAAAAATTAAATTAAATGGACTCAGTTGCAATTTAAAAGTTTCATTTTATTACATACTTGACTCTAATATTTTATAACTTACAAAAATAACCCCTCATATTCTTCCCCACCACCACCACCACACCACCACCAGAAGAGATCTGGAGCAGGAAGCTCCAGATCGGAGCTTACACGGCAGAAGCTTGGAGCTTCCGCCATCGGGAGCTTCCGCCATGGAAGCTCCAATCGGGAGTGATTTGTTCGGTGTTGGTGGTGGGGAATATGAGTCGTGGGGGGTGGTGATGTGGTGGATGTGGTGTTGGAAGTGATGGTGGGTGTTGGTGGCTGTAGTGGTGTTGGTGGTGGGTGGGGATTGGGGAAGAAGATGGATGGTGGGGAAGGGGGTTAAAATTTTAATAAGTAAAACTTTTGGGGGTCGTTTTATAAAAATTGAGAACTGTTGGGGCTTATTTTGAAATAAACTAAAACTAATATAATTATGGAATAAAAAAGAAAAGAAAAAATAAGAGAAAAAGTTAACTTTTGGACTGGTTGTAATTGTTGAATTTGACCTTTTGTAAAAATGGGTCTATCTGTAATTTAAACCAATCTGGAGGAATATGAAATGAGAGTCAATTTAAGAGGGTGGTATCTGTAAAATATTGGAAGAAGAAAATGAAAACACTAGTTAGCCAATAAAATAAAATAAGAAAAGTGCTTAGGCTCTGTTCTCTTCAACTGCAATTTTCTGAACTGAATTGAACTGAACTGAATTGTAGTATAAAATATAACTAAGCAGAACTGAACTAAACTAAATTGAATGAGTTTTCAGTTGAAGAGAACAGAGCCTTACTCTGACTCGCACTATCAATTCCTCCAATCGTTGTCGGTGATGACGACCTGCAGCTGCTGGTTAGAATAATCACGCTGTTCTTGTTCTATTCCAATTGCTGATATACTTGCCTGTTTCGAACAAATTGCCATCTGAATCCTATGTACGTAGCGATTGAATGTACTTACCAGTCACTGGGATCTCCACCAGATATCTGCACCTATCCAACACCAATTGCTCAAGTCTGGGGAAATGACTACTCTCTGATCTCCATTGCGTTAGATCTAAAAAACTAATCTTCAAGAGCCTCAACTTGTTGAATTGATCATCTTTTGTCTCCCATTCATCTCCCACAAAGGCTTTTTGTTCCAATTTGAGCACCTCAAGGTTGGGCAATTCCCCTATTATTGACATCTTCTCCCATCCCAATCTACTACCTATGATCAGTGGAAATGAACCTTCTAGAGGACTAAGATAAGGTGATCCTTTGTCTCCCTACCTTTTCATAATTTGTCAAGACCTATTGATTAGGAGATTGATAAATGAAATGGAAGAGGGGAAAATTGATCCCTTAAAAACTTGTCAGAGAGGAACTCCTATCCCAATTCTTTGCTTTGCAGATGATTGCATTCTCTTTGGTAAAGCTAACAAAAAAAAAAAAAAAAAAAAAAAGAACAGTTAAAATATTAAGAATAATACTCAAAGATTGTGCTTTAGTTGCACGACAATCAATTCGTTGTTCTCCTAGTACTCCCATACATTTGAAACAGGAAATAACCCGGAAACTCAATGTCACTCCCAATCAAAGAAGGGGTACCATTTGTAATTTTTTCAAATGGGAGGACATTTGTAATTTTCTGAAAGGATAAATATCTTCGTACCTTTCCTTTTAGGAAATAAAAAAGCTGACCTATTTAATGACATTGTGATTAAGGTTTCCAATAGAATCAATTTATGGTATAATAGGTTCTTATCATAACTATTCCTAGTTATGCTATGTCTACTACTCAGCTTCCAGTAATTTGCACAAGGAGAATTGATTCTCTTAATAAGCATTTCCTCTGGAATCCTTCAAGCAACTCTAAGAAGAATCACAAGGTAAGTTGGATTAAAGTGTGCACTAGCAAAAAGTCATGAGGGTTAGGAGTAAAGAACCTTAGTAATCTAAATACTGCCTACCAGTACAAACTATTATGGAAATTCATGAAACCTAACTCTTTGTGGGAAAAGTTTATAAAGAAAAATATTACCCTAATAGTACCCTTTGGGAAGCTTCTGCCAGTAATCATATTCATAGCTGGTTCTGACCCTTCTGGACTAATTTAATAAGAAATAAAAAAGAGGTGTTTAAGAATTTGGTAGGATGGAAAATTGGGAACGGAAGAAGAGTAGACTTTTGGAATGATATGGGGATCCCAAATAAAAGATTAAGGGACTATAGTAATAATACTCCTTCCTTACATATTCATGTTGCTAATTTTATTTCCAATAGATGTTGGATTTTGATAAGTTTTGTGATGTTTTACCTACTGAATTAGCTCTGGAAATTATGGGTATTCCTCTAACTGAAGTTAATATGGAGGAAAAGGCTATCTGGACTTTTAATGCTAATGGTAAGTTCTCCATAAAATCAGCTTATAATATTATTAATAACAAGACAAGAATGATAACCAACCAAATTGGCCCTGGCATATAATATGGCAAACTCAACTCCTACCTAGAATCAGGTTTCATATTTGGTTTGTTATACATAACAAGCTAAATACTGCCAGTAGATTATTTAATCGTCAGGGTAGATTAAAATGAAATGAACCTACTTGTGAAATATGTAACCAAGGGGAGGAAACCTCTGATCACTTAATGTTTAGTTGCAAGGCTTTTGATAAACTAAGATGGGATTCATCTTAAACAGATTTCGACCTCTTCTTTTTAAACCCCATTGGTCACTCACTATCTGCTTCCAGTTAAGCCCAGCAATCGAGTTTTCTGAATCTGCAGATTATGATTTAAAAAAAAAAAAAGACGAACCGAAAAATGTCAAGTATAAGATTCCATTAAATAGAATACTATACAGTTAGTTATACTCTACTCTACTCACCGGCGATTTTTGATTAATAGGCGATATAGATATTTGGAAAGAGCGAGATCTAATCTAGATGCAGCAAATCTATATATTCTTCCAATTAAACCCAGCAACCGCTTTTTCAGAATCTGCAGATTTTGCAAAAGAATAGCAAAGTCAACAAATGGAAGCTTGAAGACGAACCAAAAATGCACTACATCTTTAGGAATATATATCGATCGCCAAGAAAATGAGAACCTGAGATCTATTCAGAGTGAAACTAACAGAGACCGAGTGAATTATTATTATTATCTTGTAAGATTGGTTGGGTATGGGGAAGGAAGATGTAGATGGCAAATAATCTAGTATTGCCCTACTATCATTCAATTCATTATCTTCTCTTCAACTGCAATTTTTTGAACTGAACTGAACTGAATTGTAGTATAAAATATAACTAAACAGAACAGAACTGAATAAGTTTTTAGTTGAAAATAACATCAATAACCATTGATTGAGCATACTAGCTAAGTAGCCATGTATCAATCTTGAACGATAAATTAATTGAATGTGCAAAAAATCAAATGAATCTATTGTGTCCAAAACGATGACTTTTCAGCAACTTCAAAGTCATCACATGCCTAGGTTAAGCCGGCTGTCACCAAAAAAAAGTTCGGATCAAGGAATGCCTAACTGGTAGGTACTACACTTTTCGTGGCACATGATCATTATATGTTTTAGAAAATGTAGATTACCACTAGACTAGATTCTGTCTCAAACATTACTTTTTAATTTACAAGCCATGAAATTTAATGTATGTATACTTATTATTTCTAATTCATAACCGTCCGTGAGTAGTTTGGAAGTAATTTTATCTATAAAACACAAAAGAATTAGGATTGACTTCTTTTAGCATTTTAGTCCCTAGACTTTTTAATATAATTCACACACACACACACACAATCTGATGCACTAAAATGTTACGTGGAATGATGATCATCTTTCCAAAGATTGTTGTCCCGACGGATGGACTGTACTCTGTCTAAATGCTATCTGAGTAATGAGATTGACAGAGTATTTGTCACCTTGAAATACTTCGCCTTTTGAAAAGTGCTTCATGTGGTTAATCAAACTTATGCAATGTATGTATGATCACCCTGATATATATATAAGCACACAATGCATCAAAGAAATAACACAAACTCTCACAGTGTGGTTTCAGAAGATGGCTTAATTCTTCCAATAGTCCACTTTGTATGAACACAAAGTAAATCCACTTGCTTTTGAGTTGTTCTACAACTTTCATAGTTAACAACTCGTAATAAATATTCTAGATTTACAGGGTGTTTGTTATACCCCTTAATTTTCAAAATTAAGTTTTTTTAAGTCATTTGTCATGTTTAAAACCTAATCTTTTAACTGAATTTTACTTCACTTAACAATTATAATTCTCTTTCCATTCTACTCTTCTCTCCTTACTTTTTCAATCTTACTAACAATTTTAAACCATTCAAACAACCTTAAAACCAATGAAATAAATTTAAAAAAAACCAAAACATCATTTCATCCTTACACAAATCACTTATTTCTTACACAACATATAAACTCTATAATATTTTAATTCTATTCCAAACACCATTTTCGATAAATCATCTTTAACTCAGTTACAATTCATCAATTTTTTTTTTTTTACTTTAACTCACTTTTTAACTCTATACCAGACAGGCAGTTCTGAATGGTATACATTTAAAACTTACTATTCATCCGTTAAAATATTTTAGGGTATTTGTTTTGTATCTTCTACCGTAAAAAATTTAACTTTTCCCCACTAAACAATTATCATTCTATTTCTACCCTACTCTTACTTCCTCTTTACTTTTTCTATCAAACTAACAATCATAAATCAATTAAACAACATTTAAACCAATCGAATAACCTTAAAAATATCAAACACATCACTCCCTTCTTACACACATTATTTTATTCTTACACACCCTATAAGTTTTTAACTCTATTTCAAACATCACATTTTATAATACGTTTAACTCAATTATTATTCATCAACTAAATTTTTCCTTAACTCATTTTTTTAACTCTATACCAAACAGTCAGAATATCTTTTAACATCGAACTATAAGAGAAAGAAGGATATGATGGTTTTGCTTTCCACACAAAACGGGGAGAGTGATAAGTTGTAATGTATAACATTTTCATATGTATGATGTTTGATATCATGTTTTGATCTTTAGTACTTATGTTGGAGTATGAGATGATCTGTAGTTTTTGAATTCTTGTTTGACTTGTGTTTTATATCCAAGTTCGTTTCTTAGATGAAGGAGGAGAAATCTTTCTTGTTTTGTGGGGGAGTTTAGTATATGTAAATCTGCACTAACTTTAAGGTTTTAAGTTTTATGAAGAAAGACAGGGAGAGAATGCAAATGTAAGTCTTTTGACATTGATAATCCCGGTGTGCTGCAAACACATTAGATATACTAAAATTAAATTTTATTTTACACTAGAACCTTTTTGGCCACTTTGAATTTACACTACAACCTTTTTTTTTTTTCACTCGACACTAAAACGTTAGCCAACACTTTGAATCTACACAAAAGTTGAGTTTTTTTTTTTCCAATCAACACCAAAACCTTGATGATAAATTACACCTACTACCAAAACCTTTTCAGCTCATCAGAAATAAATTATATACAATATTGATGATAAAAAAAACAAAAGAAAATTTATGAAATAGATTGCTTATATAAGAAGAAACATGTAATTACATTATTTTGATGAGAACAAGTATAATCAGAAAAATTAATCATACATAATGTTGAAAGAGAGACATGACTGAGTGAGAGAGAAAGAAAATGAAGATATCATATCTGTATTTTGTTTGCCATACATTAGATGTAAATTTTATTTTTAAATCAAGTATATTGCAATGAGATCAAGGAGGTGACAAATATTTTCATTTAATGTCATCATCTCATCTATATTGCAAGAATTCAATGAACCACAACTATTTTTATGATTCCCTATTTGAAAGTGCAGATGTTGCAAGAATGATAATGACTGCTGACAATAATAGTTATCTTGATGTCGATTGGAAAATCTGCACTTTAGAGGACTTTATTGATAATGCCTTTTTTCACTAACTATATAACCTAGTTCCACGGATCTGAGTTTGTGTTTTCAGATAGGAATCGACTTATATTCAAGAAATCCATGGAGTCTTAGAAGACAAGATACAAGGGACTCTTGGAAGTCAATATCTTATGGACTCTTAGAAGATTGAATGATTTGGACTCTTGAAGATAAGGATGAGCAACAAGATCTGATTGTACCTAATCTTATGGACGTTTTTCTACACTATATATACAAGATCAGGGCCATTACAAAGTGTGTGCAAGTATAGAGCAATAGAGCAATCATATACATCATTCTCTCTTTACTTGTAACCGTTTTTACTAGTCTTTGAAGTATCTAGTTTAGGTGCTTTGGAATAGTTAGCTATTCCGACTAGCTTTTTGTAAATCCTCTTATTTTAGTGGATATTTGCCTTGGCCACAGTAGGTATATTTATATACCTGCTAGAAATCATCTTGTTTGCTGTTCACTTTTACATATTTCCGTTGTGCAAGTGATTGTTCCTGTCACTGTGACACCAACTGTTGTAGTAACATTGCTACTAACAGTGGTGTTTCAGTAAGAAGTGCAAAGTCCTAGGTCCTTACGTTCTTACAATTGGTATCAGAGCCAGGCACCTAATCTATAGGTGTGTTGGACTTTGGTACTTCTTGACATGGATTCGTGTCACTAGGTGTTGTGAAGAAAGGCATTAAGGGGGAGAATGAAAGTGCAGAATAGTGCAATGATGCGATAAGAATAATAGCTATAACAGTATTAGTTCAGAAAATCTGCACTTTAGAGGACTTTATTGATAATACCTTTTTTCACTAACTATATAACCTAGTTCCACGGATCTGAGTTTGTGTTTTCAGATAGGAATCGACTTATATTCAAGTTTCGCTTTTGGCCTTCCCTCGATTTCACTCCTATACAAGAAATTCCACTCTCCTTTGTTTCGCAAAGCCATGGAGTCTTAGAAGACAAGATACAAGGGACTCTTAGAAGTCAATATCTTATGGACTCTTAGAAGATTGAATGATTTGGACTCTTGAAGATAAGGATGAACAACAAGATCTGATTGGATCTGATCTTATGGACGTTTTTCTACACTATATATACAGGATCAGGGCCATCACAAAGTGTGTGCAAGTATAGAGCAATAGAGCAATCATATACATCATTCTCTCTTTACTTGTAACCGTTTTTTACTAGTCTTTGAAGTATCTAGTTTAGGTTCTTTGGAATAGTTAGCTATTCTGACTAGCTTTTTGTAAATCCTCTTATTTTAATGGATATTTGCCTTGGCCACAGTAGGTATATTTATATACCTGCTAGAAATCATCTTGTTTGCTGTTCACTTTTACATATTTCCGTTGTGTAAGTGATTGTTTCTGTCACTGTGACACCAACTGTTGTAGTAACATTGCTACTAACATTGTTACGTTCTAACACTATTATTATTCTTATAACAATTATGCAAAGTCGGCATATTTACATCAGAGTGGCTATTAAATATTTAACAATCAAGAACTACATCCTGCCACGTAAGAATTTGCAACTATGGCCACGTACAATTATGTCTCTCTTTCAATATTATGTACGATTAATTCTTCTGATTATACTTGTTCTCATCAAAATAATGTAATTACATGTTTCTTCTTATACAAGCAATCTATTTTATACTTTTTCTTTTGTTTTTTTTTATCATCAAGGTTGTACATAATTTATTTCTGGTGAACTGAAAAGGTTTTGGTAGTTGGTGTAATTTATTATCAAGGTTTTGGTGTTGATTGGAAAAAA
Source organism: Plantago major (assembly GCA_026545765.1). Taxonomy (NCBI): domain Eukaryota; kingdom Viridiplantae; phylum Streptophyta; class Magnoliopsida; order Lamiales; family Plantaginaceae; genus Plantago; species Plantago major. The sequence continues at coordinate 103,963,948 of CM048840.1, forward strand.
ACTTAACTTTTGTGTAGACTCAAAGTGTTGACTAACGTTTTAGTGTCGAGTGAGAAAAAAAAAAGTTGTGGTGTAACTTCAAGGTGACCAAAAAGATTTTAGTGTAAAATAAAATTTATTCTTTTAAAAACACTAACATATGGCCTAACGAAGTGGGACGGAGGAAGTAAAATTTTGCCAATTGAAAAATAACTTTGGAAAGAGGTGCATCAATTATGTCACAAATATAAAGTATGAACACGACCCTTACCCTTACCCTACCAAGTTGGAAAAAAAAAATCCAAGGAGCTGGTGGACGTGATAATTAATTGTCTAGAAAATTTGTTTCCTTCTTAATTTCTTCTTTGTTTTTTGTTGTACATTCAGACTTCACATGGAATATTAAAGAACGACGACCATATAAAGTAGTCGTCTACACTCTATACCACACACGAAATGAAGTACTAGTATACATTTTGCTGTCATAATTAAGGCTATACTATATCACACCAGTTTAGATGTGCCCCTCTTTTGATACATCCATATACAAAAGAAATATTGCTGATAATTAATCGTTGACGATATGGATGCAAGTGTGGGATTCCTACTGGAAAACTTGAATCACCTGGTTGTGTATCAAGCCAAGTTGATCAAAGGTGCCCAGGACGAGCTAGAGGAGCTGAATGACGAACTCGACAAGTTCAAGACCATCCTGGAGGAGGCATCCACCTCGTTCAAGAAGGATAAATTCTTCGAAAAGTGGGAGTGCCAGATAAGGGAGGCCGTCTACGATATAGAAGACATCATCGACACTTGTGTCACTCAGGCAACTGGCGGAAAAAAGACCAAGTGGTTCCTCAAATTATTCAACATTAAGGATACTATAAATCTCGCGGAAGCTGTCAAAAACATTAGGGAAAAGACGGTCAAACCTCTGATGGACCAGTTCGAGAAAGAACGTCATAAATTCTCCATTGCTGACGGATCCGATCATGCCCTCATCATAGCAAATCGAAGGCAAGAGGTTCGTATGAATCAACGCTTATGTAATTAGTTTTGCCTATTTCTGCATATAATTATACGTTCTTGATTGTTTGTCGCATATGCCAATTCAATATAGCTTCAATTAATTACTATCTTGGGGAAATTTGGCAAACCAAGGATGTGCAAAATATGATCACTTCGGGGTAAAAGACTCGATTTTCCTAAATAATAGAAAATCATACAATAGAAATAATTATCTGGATATGGGTCATTTTGCCTAGTCTCAAAGTTATATGGGCACTCCATTCCGGTCCAGACAAAAAAAAGGAAGCGGGAATTGGACCATCCAGTCCGGTCCACATTGGATATATTGTTCCCTGTTTTCCGGTTTAAAACATGAATTAACTGGTCATGACCTGAGCATACGTAAATTAAGGGCAAATTAATGGCTATGTTCTTTTCAACTGATTGAATTGAATTCTAATATAAAATATAATTAAGCAGAACTGATCTGAATGAAAGTGAACTGAACTGAAAGTTTTCTGTTGAAAATAACATAAGCTAACTAGGATTTCATTACTCTTATCCTTAATTGGACCCAAAATTCAATCAACCTCATCTTGATAATCTCTGCTAATCATTAAAATATTTAACTCGTTTTATAATCTTTAGTATAAGTAAAGTCTTGAAAAAAAAAAAACTATGCTTCGACATAACAATGGTAAATTGATCTGATTGGCCGTTCACATAAGCGATTATGTACCTGGGTCACTTAAGTGTTAATATTAAAACCAGTTTTATTTATTTATGTGTAAAACTTGTTTAGTCAAAAAAATTCTCAAAATTTATTACGTTGTGTTTATTAGTGAGAAACCTAAAAGACGGATTGATATTCTTAAATATATGAATAATATTTTAAACAATATCAGTAATGCATTATGAGTGTACATTTTATATCATTTTTTTATGTATATGTATACTACCAACCTTTAATGTTTTTGAATATAACTGTAATGTTTATCCGTCTGTTTTAATCTCTCCATAAGACCGTCTCTCGAGAGACTACTTTTTAATTAAATACTCGAAGGTTGGCAATTTTCGTCTATTGGAGTATTAATATAAATCAATTTTTATCTATTGGAGTATTAAGATAAATTTCCACTCAGATGGCCTCCCCAAAGAGGTTGAAATCGGCCATGAGTACAGGGAGTATTGGAGTATTAATATAAATGACTAGATTCCACACCTCTCTACAAGTTCGAGCTTTTAGATGAGATGGAATTCAATTCTATCATCGTCCGTTTCCTATGTTTTGGCCCACATCAGATTTTATTTTTGTATGTGGCATAACTAGTGTTGTATACTGAGTCGAGCCTCATTCCTCGAGTTCAGCTCGAGCTGAGTTCAAGCTCAAATTACAATAATTAAACTCGAGTTCGGCTCATTTAGCCGAGCATAGCTCGAACTCGTTACCGAAAAATAAATTAATAACTATATATTTAACCGAGTCTTATAAGATCTAGTCATACATTAACGAGTCCAACCCTACTCGGCTCGATAACAAAACGAGTCCTAATCGCATTTTGCATAACTTCTACCATTTGCAGAACAGGGGAGTATACAGTTACTTTTGCGTTCATATGTAGTTGGAGGTATAATTATGGTCGTTTATGTATAAGTTGCCATTTTTTCAGTTTATCTATGTTATGCGTCAATGACTTTCAGGTTATCCATGTTCTGTTAATGACTTGGTTTTCTTTTTATGTCATGTTATAATTTATAAGCAGAAGACACAACACATAATTGGCTTGAAAGAGGAGGCTGAGTCATTTGTCAATATGCTGATTAGAGAATCAGATAAGATGGAAATTTCGTCAATCATCGGTATGGCTGGCCTGGGCAAGACAACTTTTGCTTGGAAAATTTTTGAGGCCGAAACTATCAAATTTGAGTTTCCCATTCTAATATGGGTCAACATTTCTGAGAAACTCAACGTGAGGAAAGTGCTTCTTGATATTCTGTTGAAGTTCCCCAGAGAAAAACCAGACGCATCTGTCACAAATGATGAAATAATTAAAGCTGTCAAGCATCATCTAGAGAAAGAAAGATTCTTGATAGTGATGGACGACATCTGGACAATCAGCGTGTGGAAGGAACTCCAAGCTATTTTACCAACAAAAAACAATCGGGGTAGGGTCTTGATCACGACCCGTAACACAGATGTGGGGAATTATGCTTCTACGCAGGAGGCCTATAATCTGAGGTTCTTGAATGCAACAGAGAGTTGGGAGCTTCTCCGATACAAAGTATTTGGCAGGCTTGATCATGATGTGCCAAACGAACTGGAGGGTGTTGGTAAGGAGATCGTGTCCGATTGCAACGGACTTCCCCTTTCCATCGTAATCATTGGTGGTATTCTAGAGGAGAAAACATCCAGATCATGCAAGAACAATACACCGGCAATAAAAAATGAATGGGAAGAAGTTCGTGGGTGCGTGAAAAAGTATCTGGTTGAAGAAGGCACCAATGGATTGTTGAGAAGTGTTATATCTCTGAGCTATGTTGAACTCCCTTACGAGTTGAAAAACTGCTTTCTGTATTTAGGTGTGTTTCCTGAAGATTCTGACATCCCTGTTAAAAAATTGATTCGGTTATGGGTAGCAGAAGGATTGATACATGATACTAGAGGAAGAAGGATGGAGGAAGTTGCCCACAACTACTTGAAAGACCTTATCAGACGGAACCTAGTGATGGTTCGGAAAGCAAAGCTTGATGGCGAGGCTAAGATATGTCATATTCATGACTCAATACGTGAAATCTGTAAAAGAGAAGGCGAGAAACTGAACTTATTCCAAGAGATTAGCAAGTCCGAAGTACATCCAGAGGTAAAGAAAATTCGTCGCCTTTGTATCCACTCACATGCCCTTGACTTCTTCTCTGAAAAACCAAAGCTGCCAAAAGCTCGCTCGTTCTTGTGTTTCAATGAGTCTCCAATGACACTGGAGGCCGGAGATATTACATTGATCACTGATGCCTTTGGTTTGCTACGAGTATATGAAGCCGAATATATGAAGTTCAGAAAGTTTCCCCCAAAGCTAGTCCAACAACTAACTCACTTGAGATACCTCACTCTGGCAGTAGCTGATGCTACTTTCACATCCCTTCCTGAGATCGTTACCGATTTGTGGAACCTACAAAGTCTTATGGTGGATACTCCCTGGCACACACTTGAAATGAAAGGAGATATATGGAAAATGAGGCACTTGAGGCATTTCAAGACACGTGCATCCATTATCTTGAAAAAGAAGATCGGGGAAGATGGCAAGAAACTTCAAACTCTGAGTAGATTGTCGCCTGAGAGTTGCACTGCTGAAGTTTGTCAAAAGGCTAAAGCCCTTCTTACATTGGGAGTTCAAGGCGACTTGAGAACCCTTAGCAACTCAAAGTGCTTGAGTGAGTTGGAATCTCTCAATAAGTTGAAGCTAGAGCATGTAGTGAGTAATGGAGCTGCTGAAAATCCATTGATACGCCTACCCGATTCAAACAGATTCCCACCCAAGCTCAAAATTCTTGTTCTATGTGGTACTCGTTTGGATTGGGGGATGATGTCAATAATATCGGCGCTTGCTAAGCTTGAGGTGCTGAAACTGAAACAAAATGCATTTCACGGAAAGTCATGGGAAGCTACCGGCAGCGGTTTCACTCATCTTCTATGGTTGCACATTGAAAGGGCAGACCTGAGGCATTGGAAGGTCAGTAATGATCACTTCCCCATTCTTCGAATCCTTCAACTTAATAACTGCGAGAAGCTATCTGAAATTCCATGTACCCTTGGTAAAAGCCTTGAGTTGTTGTCAGTGGGACGTGTATCTAAGGATGCGGTTATCAGTGCCCAAAATATTGTGAAAGAACAAGCTGAGAAGCTAAAAAGGGTAGTCAAACTTGAAATTGCTGTCACGGACAGAAATCTATGTTGAGCTCGTGCAATCAGATCAGTTAAGATACATTCCATTTTGTTTTCAATCTCTTCTATCACACTCTTCAAGGTCTCAAACTCGTGTTTAATTAACAGATAATCGAGTTTTGTTGTAGTCAAGTTACTATATTAGCACTTATCTATAATGTTGTTTGATTCACACAGGCAAATTGCTGAAGCAGTCATTTCAGATCCTATTCAATCATGAATTTCCACTTTCCATTATCTTGTCTACAATGTTGTTGAATTAGAAAAAGTACTGCTGAGATCCGTTTTATCAGCAAGTGAACTTTCTACATTGATCATTGTACTCAGTGTTGTATTTGTACGTATTTCTTACACAACTAAATGTTGAATTTGTTTGTATTTGGTAAATGTTATTTGATGTTTTTTACCACTGTTGCTGAACTAATTTTGTACCTATGCTGATAAGGAGTGCTAATATTATGATCTTCAAGTGCATTATTGTTAATCAAATCAATCCAATTCAATCCAATAAACTCCAAACCAACCAACAAACAAACGTAAGAAAATAAACACAAGATAACCAAGATTTCTATTAACCAAGAACCAAAATGCAGTTTACAAGGAATCGACCAAACCTCCCGAGTTTCAAGTTACACGCTCCTCTGTTTTTCTATTCCTCACCGTGTTTATCTCAGAAATCTCAATGTGTTCTCATCACATTCTCATCTCATTCTATTGAACTAACTAGTTATGGAACCACCTATTTATACAAAGTAAATAGTACCAATTCACTTCTAACTAGGAATCAAATAACTAGTAGTTTCCTTTTCCAAGTTGGTTTCCAGTTGCCAATGGAATTCCTAATTCTGATTCCAAAAGGATTCCTCAACATCCAACTCCTAACACCTTCAGTATTAGATGTTTAAGCTAAACTCACAATTCTCCACCTAGCTTCAACATCTAAAAATCCTCAAGTATTCCTTAAGTTAGAATACACCCCTTCTATTCACCAGACTGATCAAACTAAGATACAACCTGAATTCATGCACAGGAACAGGCTTAGTAAAACCATCTGCTGGATTCTCCTCAGACTTGATCTTCTGAATCTTTATGCCTCCCTTATCCACTGAGCCTGCAATATACTTCAACAATCCCTTCACTGCTTCCCAATGAACTCTTCCTGGATTGTCCATGTACCTGCTTACTGAGATCATTGCATGAGCCAAATCCGGCCTGCAACTTACCATATCTGGATCTGCAGTTACTCTTGGTTCTCTATCTCTGATGAGTTGATAATCCACAACATCATCTGGATTATTGAGCTCTATCTCTGTCCTTCTTCTAATCACATGCCTCTCCACCTGATTATTTGATTCAGGCTCCACCTGATCATGTATGTCAGTATTTCCTTGAGATTCAGCATGCGGTGTTGTCAGATCACCATGGTCTGCGAAAACTGGTTATAACCACACCAGTGTCTGTCTGCTCTATATTCAGTGTTCCTGACACACCATCTTCGACAGGCTCCACCTGACTGAGTGTTCTCTCAACACTGTCAGTATTCCTCAATAATGGCATCACATCTTCATGGAAAGTCACATCCCTGCTGATGATGCATCTATTTACCCCTGGTTCTAAGCACCAGAGTTTATATCCCTTAACTCCCTTTGGATAACCAAGAAACAAGCACTTTACTGCTCTAGCCTCCAACTTATCTTGCTTGACATGAGCATAAGCTAAGCATCCAAATACTTTTAGATATGAGTAATCTGAATGAGTTCCTTTCCAAACCTCTTCAGGTGTCTTGAAACCAACAGCTGATGATGGGCATAGGTTAATAAGATGTGCTGCCGTAGTCACAACCTCTCCCCAAAAGCTTTTTGACAAACCTGATCCAAGAAGCATGCACCTCACTCTTTCTAGGATTGTTCTATTCATCCTTTCAACTACTCCATTCTGCTGTGGATTTCCAGGAACTGTTTTGTGTCTCAAGATGCCCTTCCCAACACAGAAGGTATTGAATTCATTAGACAAGAATTCCAGCCCATTATCAGTTCTAATCACCTTGAGCTTCTTGTTCGTTTGATTCTCCATCTCCACAAGCCATTCCTTGAATTTCATGAAAGTCTCATCCTTGGACTTCAATACAAACACCCACAATTTCCTTGACAGATCATCAATGATGGACATAAAATATCTACCTCCATTCCTAGTGGTGGTTCTCGCTGGTCCCCATAAATCTGCATGCACATACTCAAGTATGTCCTGTGTGGTGTGTTTTCCAACACCATAACTGTTCTTTAATTCTTGGACTTCCCTAACACACAGAGCTCACAAAGTTCCATCTTATGTATCTTGTCTCCACCTAAGAGTCCCTTCTTAGATAAATCCATAAGACCTTTCTCTCCAACATGTGCTAGTCTTCTATGCCATAGAACGGTGTTGTCAGAATACTGTCGGGTGTTCCCAGAACACTGTACACTGGAAGCTTCACCGGTTATAGTTTTTCCTTGTAAATAATACAATTCTCTCCTTTTCAGAGCCTGCATAACCACCTTATCACCCTTCTTAACCTGAAGGACACCATTATCACCTGAATACTTGTATCCCTTAGTATTCATAGTTCCTAAGGATATCAAATTCCTCTTCAAGTGTGGTACATATCTCACATTAAGCAAATCCCTTATCACTCCATCAAACATCTCAATTCTCACTGTTCCCATACCCTTTATTATGCATGGTCTATCATCACCAAGAACAACTGATCCACAGTTTCTATGCTCAAAAGTTGAAAACCATTCTTTAATAGGTGTCATATGAAACGAACAGCCTGAATCCATAACCCATTCAGTTGATTGACTAGTTTGAGTGACTGAAAGTACCTCGAATAAGAGCTTCCATGTATGATAAGCCTCTGATTTGTTTGTAATGTCTGTGCCATAATTAGTATTCGGTGTTGTCGCCACACCCTTGCCTTTCTGCGCCTTTAGACTCATACAATCCTTCTTCAAGTGTCCTTGCTTCTTGCAATAATAACACTTCCTTGTTTTAGGGCCATCCTTGGTATACTGAGCTTTCCTTTGATCTGGATATTGCTTCTTCTTTGGTGGAAACTTGTGATGTTGTTTCACCATAAGGCTTTCATCAATACTGAGTGTTGGTGGAACACCATCCTGGTCCAGCTCCCTTGATCTTAATGCAGATTTAATAGCCTCCATTGTCAATGCTTCTGTCCTCCCATACACCAAAGCATCCTTGAATGGAACAAGAGACCTAGGGAGTGAATTCAACAAGATAATTGCCTTGTCTTGGCTCCTCATCCTGTTCTTCTCATCAGTTTCCAGATTGTCATGGTGTGCAACCATCTTCTTGAACAAATCCAACTGACTCATGATTGATTTTCCTTCAACCATCTTGAATGCAAACAACCTCTGTTTTGCATAGATTTTATTTGCATCCGACTTGTCATTATACAATTCTTCTAGCTTCTCCCATATTTCCTTTGCCGATGAAAGATCACCGATTTCAATGAGAGCATTATCTCCCGGAGCTAATATCAAAGAACTGTAAGCCTTGAACTTGATTGCCTTTTTATCAGCATCAGACAAAGTTGTATCGAACTTCTCGACAAGGCGTCGACAACACCCTTTGCATTAATGAGCCATCATCCTTCTCTTCCACAGACCAAAGTATGTCTTTCCTTCCAACGGTTTGAGGTCGAACTTTGGAGATGCCATTGATGAATAGATACCAGTCGATTCTCTCTTCCCACAGACGGCGCCAATTGTTAATCAAATCAACCCAATAAACTCCAAACCAACCAACAAACAAACGTAAGAAAATAAACATAAGATAACCAAGATTTCTATTAACCAAGAACCAAAATGCAGTTTACAAGGAATCGACCAAACCTACTGAGTTTCAAGCTACACGCTCCTCTGTTTTTCTATTCCTCACCATGTTTATCTCAGAAATCTCAATATGTTCTCATCTCATTCTATTGAACTAACTAGTTATGGAACCACCTATTTATACAAAGTAAATAGTACCAATTCACTTCTAACTAGGAATCAAATAACTAGTAGTTTCCTTTTCCAAGTTGGTTTCCAGTTGCCAATGGAATTCCTAATTCTGTTTCCAAAAGGATTCCTCAACATCCAACTCCTAACACCTTCAGTATTAGATGTTTAAGCTAAACTCACAATTATATATATATAGGTTAAGTAACATGGTGTGGTGTGTTATACATTCAATAAGATCTTCATCTCTCAAACTGTTGTTCCATTGAGCTCGACCAGAATATGTTTCCGGCAAAGCAACTATAATTAATTACCGGACCTATTGAGCTTCTTTCGGATTCAAGTTATAATCCTATAGTTTAAGATTGTGTTGCTTGACCTGCAAGTTTGCAACAATATAATTCTGAGAAGTTTTGACAATAGCTGCATAGAGTTGTGCTTAGTTTTCTCTTTAAAAACTTCTAGTTACAAATGGATCTTATGATAATTGATTTAAACCAACCTATTCTGAAATTTTCACTATTCGCAATTGCTTTCTTAGATTCTAGCTATTGGAAACTTTCAAAGTGTTTTGCTGCCTGCATCCGTACACATGCTTCATACACTAGTAAATACAGTGGTGACTTTATGTACAGATAGTGATAATCAGTATGAAAATCCGAAACTCAGAGACGTTTTTGATGATGCGGAAAGCTTGGATTAAAGTGTACTCCACACAAACCTCTGTGCAGCAATGATACATGAAATTTCAAGCTACAATATCCAAATTTTAGCAGATGGTGATGGGGTGTTGTGGATTTGACAACCAATGAGTAGATTCTCGGTAAAATCTGCGTATGAAGCCTATATGCATCAGATTCTTTCCTGCCAGGCCCTGCTCGCAACTGGAAATGAATTTGGAAACAAAATCCTCGAATATTGCTCATGTCCTGTTTAACATCAGAGTTCTCCCTTCTTAATTGTCAGCAGCATTTGGAAAGAGAAAAAAAATTAAGTAAATAAGGCATATGTAAAAGGCAGGGAAATGCCTGAATTGGGCTGGATGAAACTAAATACCTTGATACAGGCAAAACTTTGGTTGCAAGGGAAATCGATCGCCAGAAAGTTGGTAAATAGAGCCACCTTCACAGTAGCTTCAGGTAACAACCTGTAACTACTATCCTTGCTCAGCCGTAGCCGACAATCTTTTGTACTTTGTATAGCTCCGAGCTCTATTGGAAATTTATGAAGAAAAGAATAAATCAAGGGACCAAAAGTTGTAATTTAACAGAAGTTAATTGCAAAGAATTTAAAACTATAGGGACCAAACAAGAAGGCGCGAAAGATTGTGAGACTCAATTGCACAAGGAAGAAGAAAAGAAGGACCAAATGATAAAGCGTAAAAATGAAACAAGTGGAATCGGCCAATCAGAACAAAACGTGTCCCATGCACGCGAACTCAATTCGCCAATTCACAGAGTTTGTCTTCCCCAAATTATCAGAAGAGAACAAAACACTCTGCAACATAGTACAAGCTATACAATTCGATCTCATCCCTTCATTTCAAGATCAACGGACGGATTTAGAGCAAGGACGAACACACGGCTTGAATTACTGAACGTTTACAGATCATTTATCTTGATCAATTAATTTTTCGGCATCTTTTTAGTTTGATCCAATCCGTTCTAGGTCAAGTTTGTTTCTGTATCTTGAGTAGTATAAATACTCAATAATATTGGCTAGGTTTCACTATGTATTTACTCTTCAACTCTGAGAATCAATAAAAACAATCTCCTTCTTGTGTGTTTGTTGTTTTTTAACAAGCTCCAAGGAAAAACAAAAGCCAACGACTCGTATACAAACAAAAATGTACTCATATATATTCTTCCAGTATGATATGATATGTACTACACTCACAGTTCGGTTTGCTGTCTGTTAATATCGATATCCGAAGAAAATGAAACAGAGAGATTGAAATTCAAGAGATGGTCAAATGCAAGAAGAGCAACAGATGATTAAGCTGCTCAATGAAGAAGAGATCATCAAGATGCAAATTAATTAATGTGTTAGAACTTTAGGACCGGGATTGGTACTTAGGACAAGTTTCAGACGATGTTGACTATGGTGTTGAGTCAACAACGTCTTCAACAGTGAAGACAACAGTGATGAACGAATGTAATAAAAGCAGGGTTTAAGCAGATAAAAATATTGAACACCACAGATAAATTCTAGCCAGTATATATAAAATATACTGACCGTGCCTTAGACTAAATTTCCACTATCAAGAAAAGTAGAATGTCAAAAACTAGGTTTAATCAATCACAAAACGAATGATTAAACTGCAAAGACTAGACCTAGAACAGACAAACAAAAACCTATTCTAGTTCGAAGACACTAAAGTAAATCTCAATCATTAGAGACTACTCACAAGTGAATTCGAGAACAATGTCTAGTAAACACAAGAAAAACTATCTCTCAATATGTAGTAAATTGATACTATAGAAACTTATTTTATTGCAAGCATTCTTCTTGTATATATAGGTGCAGCCAAGTCTAACAGAACAAGAAGAACGCCGATTTCTTCTTTCCTTCTTCTTGTTTCCAGCTTCTAACGTTTAGTTAGTTGTATCTGGTTGGCTGAAAAATCTTTCCAAAAAGATTATCTTTAGAGATTTTATCTCCTTTTGCTTTAATTGCCTTCATTGTCTCCAAGATCTTTAGAACTCTTTCCTTATTACATAAGATCTTTTCTTTCTCTTCAAGTCTCCATGATCTCTTGCCATATATGGATACAATCTTCTAGATTGCATTCCTTGTGTCCGAGATCTCTCAAAGTCCTTCCTTCAGTTGCATGGCTGCGTTTCCTTCTTTACATGGCAGCGTTCCAGATCTTTCTCAAAGCCCAAGTTAGCTAAGTTCAGTCCAATAAATCATGTTGTAGCCCATCTTGCTGTTTCCTACAAAATATCCATTCACAAACAACTACAATCGTTGATCCGGTTAATAAACGAAGAAAGGCAGGATTAATAATAACAAGTGCAAATAAATTGCACTTTAAATCTCCCCCTTAATACTTGCCTTTCTTCATAAAAACCTGAACTTTAGTTAGTAGGAAAAACAAGACAATATCAAGCAACTCATATAAGAGCTAGATTACATTCTAGAGTAAAGTCCAAAAGGCCAAGTCTTTTAATCTACAGAATAATCACTAGAAACAACTAAAAACGTTGAACTAGTTAAATGTGAATAAAGGCTAAATTAACATTAAACAAGTTCGAATATCAAGTGCAATAAATTGCACTTTCAATCTCCCCCTTAATTTTGCCTTTCTTCACAAAATCTGTTAAGTGATCAATACAGAACAAGACATATAAAATCTCCCCCTTAATAAATAACTCCCCCTTGATGAAAGGATAGAGAAAAACACTTACGAACGGAGACATAAATCCAGAACATACTCTCCCCCTTTTTGTGAGGAAAGGAGAGGAATCACTCTTCGATAAACTCTTTGTAATCTGTAGCAGAAGAGAGTCAGAGAGTATCCAATACTTCTATTTGTGCCAAAAACATCCTGTCGGACTCTTAAAGGCAATTGCAGGGAAAGAAGCAATGTTGAGGATCGATGCTGACTCAACATTGTTAACAACATTCCCGACAATAGCAGCAGAATCCGTTGCAGAAACAACAAGATAAAACCAAGGCAGTCAAAGCATAGATATCGAAAAAGGACGATATCTTTCTGGGTTTTGTCAAAGAGAGAGACAAGATATGGCCAAAGTGTGCTCAGGTGAAAAGGTTGCTTTTTGGGCTTGATACACTCCATCGATTAATACCTATTTGGATCCTTCCTGCAGATATATCAAAGCACAGAAAACTGTACACGACTGTTAAAGAGGGATTAGAGCATACATGAGAAACAAGTATCTGAAGTTACCAAAGAATACATTAAACAAGAATATCAATAATAGTAATTGAAATTCATCTTTGGAAAACACAAGGTATCCTTGTTTTGTTTGAAACAACCAAACAAACAAATAAGAACCCAAACCCCGATACAAACACTGCTTATACTCCCCCTCAAGCCTAAAAGTAAACAAAAGCACACACAGATAGGAAACAAGACAATATAAGTCTATGTCAGGAACTGAATGGTAAAGTGCAATCGATTAATGCTGACAGACAATGTTGAGTCAACACAGAACCAAACATTGCTGCAAATCTGCACTATCAATCACCCTCTTTTTGCCTTTGTTCACACAACCTGCAAATCAAGGATCAGTGGCACAAACTGATTATTAACTCTCCCTTAATGAGAGAAAACAATCATACTCGTTTGAAGTCATCATAGGCATCATAGAACAGAATCCTTTACAATCATACTTCTTTTGTTGACAATTCCTGCACTCAGTAGTTAGTGAATAAAGACAAAATAACTCATGTAGAATCGTAAGATAAGTGCAATAAACAAAGTTGTCTGCAATGTTGACACAACACTTAAGTCAACACTGCATTTTCCAATCTCCCCCTTTTTGTCTTTCTTCACAAAAACACACCTGAACAAACTCGTTAGAAACAAGTAAATATAACAGGCATGAAACTACAAAACTCCCCCTCAACCTTAGACGAGAGCAATATAACAAAAGAGAGTATGACAGCCTTTTTTTGTTCAGATTCTCATCTCTTCTCCCCCTTTTTTCACTACAAAAAACCTGGTCTGTAGCGACGGATAGATCCGTCGCTACAGACCAGCTATCCGTCGCCCCAGCTCTGGCGATGGATCGGGCGACGGATAGAAAATCCGTCGCCCCCTGGAGCTGTGGCGACGGATAATAATCCGTCGTCCAATTCGCGACGGATTGGACGACGGATTGACCAATTTATTTTTTTTTAGTTCCGAAATATAACGACGGATAGATTCTGTCCGTCGCTATATTTAGCGACGGATAGAATCTATCCGTCGCTATATTTAGCGACAGATAGATTCTATCCGTCGCTAAATATTTTAATTGGACTTGTGACGGAATTTGAAATTCCGTCACTAATTCCGTCACTGTGAATTCCGTCACTATTTATTTCATATTAATCCCTATTTTTCGTAGTTCACCTATTTAATCAATATAATGTTCGATAATAAATCAATAATACGGAAAATGTTTCAATGAATAAAAAAGTAATATTCGGAGCTGGAGAAATTATCCAAACAAGTGTAAATATGAAAAAAAATCCGAACATACAGATACATAACTAGCTATCGACGGGGTGGTGGGTGATGGCGAATCGGGACATGAATCGCTCCATTCAGAATCAAGGCGCTCGTTCTCCTCCCTTTGTTCTCTGGCGTGTCGGTCCATCGCGTCCCTTTGTTGCTCCATCTCTTGAGTTAGCCGAGCAACCTGTTCTCGGACCTGCGACTGCACCATTTTCGAGACCTAGTCCTGTGTGTAAATCGGACGTCTGGACTGCTGGGATGATGATGAGGAGCATTCCGGACTAGCCAGATGCAAACCGAGGCTCCTGAGTCCATATATTCGTCCTTTCTTGTCCGGTTTGTTGACCTCTAGGAAGATGTTGTCAACTTGTTCAATTGACAACACATCACCCGTCTCGTCCTCCCCCGCCGCCACCGAGCATCAACCTCAACAAAAATCGTAAATAGCAGATATCATGATCGATTCTTTTTTTTAAAAGTAACTTGTAATAGTGTACAAATATGAACTTTAAGCAACATAAACATATCAAGATAGACGAGGCCCGGCAATGGTCCATACCCGCCTTCCGCTGGCCTTCTTGAAGATGGCATACTTGGATGTCGCCTCCCCCCGTGCCACCTGAATCAAACCAGATCCAGTCAACAATTTATCATCTACAAGTAATAGAGCAGCAGAGACTTCATACATACACGTAATGCTAGATTGCAAAAACACATATATACGCACCGATTGATAATAATCAGTGACAATAGATCGCCTCCCAAGGTGGTGAACGACCCTTCCTACCGTATCAGACTGGGATGCCCGGTTCTGCCTGTTGGTCCAAGCAAAATCCTGGACATTAGTTCGGCGCCAGTAGGCATCCCAAAGGGCCCACTCCGCTGCATCAACCTGTGGAGGGATTGGGCCACCCCGATCTCGAATGGCCTTCCACGTACAGACCATATCCCTGTACAGTTTGGATCCCACAGTCTCGTAAACGCGCCAGATCTGTGGGATCAACCTGCTGGGAATGAAGTACTCCTTCTACATTCCTAATTTCATACAACATCCAAAGTCAATACATGTCCTAACAACATAACAGATATGGTGACTAACATATCACCCAAATAAAGTGGCTAACATACCACTCACATATAGTGGCTAACATACCACTCACATTGTCCTAAAATTTACTAACACAATGGTGACTAACATATCACCCAAATAAAGTGGCTAACATACCACTCACATATAGTGGCTAACATATCACTCACATTGTCCTAAAATTTACTAACACAATGGTGACTAACATATCACACAAATAAAGTGGCTAACATACCACTCATATTAAAACGATTATAATTACAAACAAATGAATGTCATATTTTAACTTACCCTCAGCTCATCGAAGTACTCGGCCCTCATGCGCTCCGAGATGTGGCTCCAACACTCACCACCCTGCCCCGGTGGCTCGCTCCTGCTCCGGAAGATGTCACCTAGTTTGTTGTGCACCTCCCGAGGCCATAAGCTGTTGTCAATGTATAAGATACAAGAAACGAATATATATTACTTTAGTACAACAATTTATACTTGTCAACTATCATTATCAGTTATGTTTTACATATTTAAGAAGAATGTATAATACTTACTTGGCAGGACCAATAGGGAAAATCACAGGCAAGCCGTCCCACGTGACGTTGGGATGGTTTGGATCGAACACGAGGTAGGGACAATCATCGTGGTCGTCCTCCAGCATGTGTCCGGGCTGACTGGTAGAGCCACGGCCGCTCTCTCGCCTCGGGGTCTCGTGAATCCGAGACCCTTGTCACGATCTTCGAGCCCTCCCTATTACCGACTGCCCCCGACTCCACCACTATCATGCGGCTTTGCATGGGGACGATAGTGGACTCCTGTCATGCATCGCAAAAAATGTAATAAATACAATAAAAATGTGTTAGTACGAGTTATAATACATAACATATTATAATAACACATATAATTACTCAAATGTTATGAACTACTAACTATTTATAATACACATAATATACCGTTATCGTCGTCCTCTAAGGCTACATATTGGTCCTCGTGCAGATCAAACAACTCATCATCTGCTTCTATGGGATCTTCTGCTTGTTTATCGACATCCTCTTGTTGGTACGAGTTGGTAATTGAGTCGTCTTTCTCAATGTACTCCACTTTCGAGCGAGCACGAATAGGTACCGCAGCTAACCATTCCCCCTTATCGCGTTTTCTGCTTGGATATTCAAGAAACACCACTTGTCGTGCTTGAGTCGCCAGAATAAATGGTTCATACTTGGTTCGGCACCTCTTCTTTTGGTTCACATCAACCATTTCATACCGCTCGTTCTTCCTCGTACCTCCTGGATTAGGATCATACCACTCAACGTCAAACAAGAAGGTTCGTTTAAATGGCAATCCAGAATATTCAATCCTCACAATTCGTTTTAGCTTGCCGTGGAAATCAAACAAAGTAGCGTCTCCATACTCTTCTGCACCATTAACACACACCCCGGAGTTGCTTGTCGACATGGCCGTGTTACATTCAGTCGTGTGGAACCTAAGGCCATTGACTATATAACTTGGGAATGTGTAGACCTTTTTGAATGGACCCTCTGCGAGAGCCTTTAAGTATATGCATGTGACGTTGTTAATAGGATTCCGGACATACTCTCGGAACCAATCTGGAAATTCTGTAGGAATTTTTGAGTCAAGTAGTTCCTCTAGTGTATCCTCTCACATCCGAGGATTTTCTTCCAAACAACGCTTTTGAAAAAAGCGCAAACATTGATTCGATGATAAGTCTATAATTGAAGTAGAGACTTGTAGCTATATTAAAATTTAAATAAATGGTTGCTCACCTCGCAAATAGTACCATATCTTGGTCAACCTCAAAGACAATTCGTGAGGACATAATATTGAGTCGCTTTCAACTCTTTATCCGTAAGATATTCTTTCTTAGTCGCACCAAGAGGTCTCCCCGATACCTCAAGATGATAGGGAAAACTCATCATCCGCTTGAACTACGAATGTGTCTGCGTTCGATCCGCCTTGCCTCTTCGTAGGGACGTGTTCATCAAAGTAATAAGAGCGAAGGTTGCGCTTTCCTCTCGAATGTAGGCATTGGCAATCGAACCTTCAGTTTACCTTTGTTGTTGACATACTTCTTCAATTTCCCAAGTACCTCTCGAATGGATACATCCATCGACATTGAACCGGACCAAAGAAGTCTCGCTTCATGAGGAAGGTGAACCGACAAGTGCTCCATAGAATCAAACCAGCTCGGTGGAAAGATACGCTCGAGCTTGCATAGAATCAATGGTATGTCCCTTTCAAGATTTTCCAACACTTTATCATGAACCACCCTTGTGTCTAAATTTTTGAAAAATAAGCTCAACTCGGTGATAGCAGTCCATACGTGTTTCGGCAGAAGCTCTCAAAATGCTACCGGGATAAGCCTCTCCATGAACACATGACAGTCGTGGCTCTTCATCCCATAAACCTTGTCTTCTTCAAATCCACACACCTCTCTAAATTTGAGGCGTAATTATCTGGGAAACTCAATGCCCTCACCCAATCAAACAAAATTGACCTAGAAGCGTTGTCAATTGTGTAGCACGCTTTCGGCCACTTACCATTCTCATCCTTCTTTGTCAACTCAGGCCTTTTACACCACGTCGACAACTCGGATCTAGACTTCGCATGGTCCTTTGTTTTTCCCTCAATGTTGCAAAGTGTATTGAATAAGTTCTTGAACACGTTCTTCTCAATGTGCATGAAATCTAAGTTGTGACGGATAAGAAGACTGCTCCAGTAAGGCAAGTCCCATAAAATGCTTCTCTTCCTCCAACCACTTTTTTTACCAATTTTCTCGTTATGCTTCATCCACCCAAGTTCAGTCACCTTCATAAGACCCAATCTATCAATCTCCGCAAGAATTTGTGCACCAGTAAGTCTTGTCGGGGCTTTTTTGTTGATGACTTTATTTTTCAAGAATTGATCCTTGTTCTTCTTGAACGGATGGTCACTTTCTAGCAACCTACGATGACAATCAAACCAACAAAATTTTCCACTACCCTTCAGTCTAAATGCATCTGTATCCTCCAAGCAATGTGGACATGCATATTTCCCTGCAGTTTTCCTTCCAGATAGCATGGAGTACGCAGGGAAGTCACTCACGGTCCAAAGAAGAGCTGCTCTCAAGGTGAAGTTCTTTTTTGTCGACACATCATATGTAGGGATACCATCCGTCCATAACTCGATCAGCTCCTTGATTCGGGGTTGCAAGAAAACATCCAACGTCAGTCCAGGATCTTTCGGCCCAGGCACCAATGCAGTCAGAAACATGAATGGCTCCTTCATGCACTCACCGGGGCGATTATGCGGTGTGAGCATAATCGCCAACAAGAGTATTTACGTTCACTACCGAACGGGTTAAAACCATCCGTACAAAGTCCCAAACGTAGATTTCTAGATTCGGCTGCAAACTCTGGATATGTCTTGTCAAACGATTTCCATGCGGGTGAGTCTGCTGGATGGTCCATTCTACCACCTTCTGCATTATCCGAGATTACTCGCTCCTTGCGCCACCGCATTTTATCCGCAGAAGCACTTGAAGCATACAATCTTTTCAAACGATGTGCTAGAGGGAAGTACCACATTTTCTTATGTGAGAGAATTTTCTTTTGTCGTTTCTTTGCAGCCCCCTCCTTGTAACGCTTTGTTCCTTACCACGTAACTTGCATTCTATTAGATCCGCATCCTCCTCCCAATATATCATGCACATTTTCGGACAATACCTATGGTTAGCACAACCCTAATCCCGCATCTTTTTCTTCGCTTGGTAAAAGTTGGTGGAACTTGGTTTCTTCAGACAAAGGTCCGACATTACGCCAACCCATTCATTGAAGCTCGTTTGATTCTTGGCCATTAGCTTTACAACTCATTAGCCGAGCTAACAAAGACAACTCGGTGAGCTTACACCCGGGTAAACGGCTTCCTTGATGATTCTAACAAGTCAAAGAACAACGATCCTCGGATTCGGTGGTTCCTCCACCTCCACCTCGGTTTGATGTTGGTTGTGTCCTCGAACTCCGCCCTACAAAGATCGTACACCATTTGTTCGACTCGAGCTCGAATAGCATCGCCTTCAGATGTACTTTGTTCCCCGACTTGTTCATTTTTTCTCTTCCTTCCACGCTGTCTGTATTGGTCATATGTATTGGACGGTGCTGCTTCCTCACCATGATGATTCCATACCTAATACGCAGGCAGGAATCCATTTTTCCTCAAGTGCTGGACTACCACTTTAGGAGTCACGTATTGCTTGTTTCTGCACTGTTTCATTGCACAAGGACACTTTATCAACCCATCCTTAACACAAGCCGGATTTGAGATTGCAAATGCAATGAAACCTTCAACCCCTTTCAGAAAACTCCATTGAACTCTGCCATTGAGAGTACGACAATACATCCATGAACGATCGGTATTCATTGAATAATTAGATAATAACCTGACACGTTTGAATTCATTAGATCGAGGTCTTTCAGTTACAGTAATAAATCAATTTCACAATAATCCAATCAATTACTACGTAATATAAGTTATATTAGCTTCAGTCAATTGTTAAGGCATTACATAATATAAGTTACATCAGCTTCAAAATTTTATAGAAACAATGCGTACTCATTTGTTGTGTCACTTTTATTAGCTTCAGTCAATTTTACAGGCAGCCTGAACCCCATACACCCCAGTATCCCAATGCGTACTCATTTGTTGTGTCACTTTTATAGAAACAACCTCAAGCAAGTAATCACAACGGATGAAGGCAGCCGGAACCCCAAGCACCCCAGTGTAAAAACATGCTATATCTAGCTATTCCATTTGTAAAAAAGCACTTTTATTTAATCAAGGAGAGGTTTTATTATCTCTTTAAAGCTTTCAACATAGACTTACCAAGGTGACTAGAACCCACAAAAACACATGTGGTACAGACAAACCTTTCATAAGGTGAGTGAATAGTTGAGAAAAAGGCCACAATCAAGCTCAAAAGATGGTATTTAAGTTCAAACAATAGGAACACCAACACAAACCAAGAAACTTTGAGCTTTGATTTCAAGGGCTTTTCAATAAGATATCATTACTATAAAAAAGACACACACAATTAGTTCCAGAAAGAGAGACATTTGTAAACAGTTAGGCACACAGGAAACACGGAAGAGACAACAAGCAACAGACATGCATTTTTTTTTATTATCATTTTTATGTTTTTTTAAAAAAAATTTTAATTATTTTTTTTGTTCAATGTTATCAGTGATGTTGAGATAACATTGACGCCAACAATGAAAAATCAAATAAAGTACAGGGCAGTAAACCACCTTAAACACAAGCCAAGATACCATATTATCGCTCAAATAGAAAAACCATCGACTTGTGGAATTTCTAACATTCATATCTCCAACCCAATCACAAAAACAAAAGCATGTACAATCATATCTGGATATATATCTCAAAACATGCTTTTTAGCCTTCGGATGAAGTGTGTTAGAGGGAAGAGTATCTAGCATACACAGAAACTACATGCATCAAATCAGGATAGCTAGATAAGAGAGATAAGAGACAACCAACCATGTGAGATCCAGAGAGATTATTATGTATCCCAGCAGATAGACCATGTCTCACCTTTTTGCACATGCAACTTGCCTATATGTTTCATATTCTGTGTGAGGCTTCAATGTTATGTCCAGTGTTGACTCAACATTAAGGACAACATCACGGTTCAGTACAACAATTTCTAGTTCCATTAGCTCATCCCTGTTCCAATCTTCTTTATCAAGATGTTCCACATCATTACCTGCATCATGAAGAGTAAGAACAAAAACATAGTCACATGTAGTAGATATACATGCACACATATCAATTGATTTGATATATGCACGATGTATGATCTTCCAAACATCCTTATTGGAAAAATCAGTAAAATCTATAACATAAAGACTACAAAACTAGGGATTTGCTTGATCCATCACAAAGTACCAAATCCAAAACACCAGTGAATTAGGTGTCTGGCTCTGATACCACTTGTTAGAACTTTAGGACCGGGATTGGTACTCAGGACAAGTTTCAGACGATGTTGACTATGGTGTTGAGTCAACAACGTCTTCAATAGTAAAGACAACAGTGAACAGTAACGAACAGAACAGAGCAGTTTGCAGCAGATAAAAATATTGAACACCACAGATAAATTCTAGCCAGTATATATAAAATATACTGACCGTGCCTTAGGCTAAATTTCCACTATCAAGAAAAGTAGAATTACAAAAACTAGGTTTAATCAATCACAAAACGAATGATTAAACTGCAAAGACTAGACCTAGAACATACAAACAAAAACCTATTCTAGTTCGAAGACACTAAAGTAAATCTCAATCATTAGAGACTACTCACAAGTGAATTCGAGAACAATGTCTAGTAAACACAAGAAAAATTATCTCTCAATATGTAGTAAATTGATACTATAGAGACTTATTTTATTGCAATCATTCTTCTTGTATATATAGGTGCAGCCAAGTCTAACAGAACAAGAAGAACGCCGATTTATTCTTTCCTTCTTTTCGTTTCCAGCTTCTAACGTTTAGTTAGTTGTATCTGGCTGGCTGGAAAATCTTTCCAAAAGATTATCTCTAGAGATTTTATCTCTTTTTGCTTTAATTGACTTCCTTGTCTCCAAGATCTTTAGAATTCTTTCCTTATTAGATAAGATCTTTTCTTTCTCTTCAAGTCTCCATGATCTCTTGCCATATATGGATAAAATCTTCTAGATTGCATTTCTTGTGTCCGAGATCTCTCAAAGTCCTTCCTTCAGTTGCATGGCTGCGTTTCCTTCTTTACATGGCAGCGTTCCGGATCTTTCTCAAAGCCCAAGTTAGCTAAGTTCAGTCCAATAAATCATGTTGTAGCCCATCTTGCTGTTTCCTACAAAATATCCATTCACAAACAACTACAATCGTTGAATCGGTTAATAAACGAAGAAATGCAAGATTAATAATAACAAGTGAAATTACTTTCATAATGTATTCTAATTAAGCATTGATGAATTAGTAGATAGTGGCTCAAGTTTTTATGAGTGAAGCCCAGCGTAGTGCTCTAACCGCGCTGCTTTATCGTACTGGAGACCAATCTAGGGATGTAGTTCTTGTTCTGGCCACAAACAGACCTGGTGATCTTGACAGTGCCGTAACAGACCGCATTGATGAAGTTATAGAATTCCCACTTCCATGGGAAGAAGAGCGGTTCCAGCTGCTGAAGGTGTACATGAACAAGTACCTCTCTGGGAAGGAGAGCAAAGAGGTTAAGTGGGGGCAATTGTTCAAGAAGCAAGTGCAATGGATAACCGTGACAGACCTTCCTGACGATGTCATACGAAAAGCTGCAAAGAAGATGGAAAGGCTTCTCTGGCCGTGAGATTGCGAAACTATGGCTGGTGTCCAAGCAGCAGTATATAGACGCACTGGCGAGGCCAGGCTGGGTCGAGGGGGTCACTCGACCCAGCTCGACTTTTTCGCGACCCTGAATTAGTAGTGGGAAGGAAAAATAAATAAAAGAATAATATAGTTAGTATACTTTACCTACTCACAAGTTAATCAAAATTTATTTTTAGCTGAGTGTATAGGTATATCAATACTTTCCTTTAGGTTATGGGTTCAACACCCATCTTACTCACGATAAATATATACTTTTCTTTGTATAATATACTAATATGACAATAATATTTTTGTTGTGAAAATCGCAAGTTAAATATGACCCATCTGAAATAAGCTTCTGGATTCGCCACTGTATAGACGACCTGACTGTGTTCTTGACGCCGAACTGTTCATGGAGGTCATGGATTACAAAGTGGCTGAGCATTACCAGCTGATAAAATTAGCAGGTGAAGGTGGTAAAGAAGCTTAGAGAATTTTACCATAATTTTTTACTATTGGCTATTCACCAACTCTAATTTGTAGTTCATTGGTGAAAACTACTGATTTTGTAGTTGTTAGTAATGATTTTGTCAACAGTTGAAAGTGTCTTTCTAGCTTACATGTGTGTTTTACACAAAATAAATATTTCCCGACTTTTTGTTGAGCCTGCATTCTCCACAAAAGGCCATGCTCCTGCACATTTGCAAAATGGTGCCAAAGCATTTTGTTAGATAAAAATACAAAAGTTAATACTTATCGTACTACTAATTATAAATAATTTCTTAAATTTACTAAATATAGCTAGTCTAGTACTTAGTATTATCACATGACCATAAGTGAATTAATCATTCTAAATTTAGTACTGTGCGATTTACAGCTACTTAATTCTCAATGCTTAAACCATGAATGAATTCATGGTTTCTAAAAACCTCAATGGTTAAATGGACTTGTCAATAATCATATTCAAACCACCACCAGGCATCAGCAAGGAGTGGTACTGTGAGTTTATTATGGTCTTTCAATGGTAACTATATAAAAGAACATACAGTTATACTAGTATAGCAATGTGGTAAATTTATAATGAAGAATTTGGTCAAGTAGTATCCACTTAATCTAGAAGAAGGAAACGATCAAAGCTGTCGATTCACTTCAATCACCTACATGGAAAAAGTGCAAAATGAATTGCAAATGCTCGGTTAGAAATTGATATTCTGATAAATACTAGAAAATGAAAACACTAGCTAGTTAGTCCATGAAATAAGAGCTTACTGTCATCTGTGTCCTCCTCCGGTTTTGACTCTGTGTACTCCCTCATGAATTCCTCTTTTGTCCATTCATCGTGGATGATTTCGAGCTGAATGTGGTTTTGATATTGAAGTTGTTCTTGTTCTATTTTAATTGCAGATATAAATGCCCCTCTCGAGCACTTCCTCACCCCAATCCTCTGCAGCGATTGAATGTAACCCAAGTCACTAGGAATCTCCACCAGATTTTTGCAGAAAGACAACACCAATTGCTCAAGTCTAGGGAAATGACCAGTGTCAGAGCTCCATTGCTGTAGATTTGTAAAATGAATCTTCAAGAACCTCAACTCCTTGAATTGATCATCGTTAGTCTCCCATTCCTCTCCCGTAAAGGCATCCTCTAGCAATTTGAGCACTTGGAGGTTGGGCAATTCTCCTATTATTGACATCTTTTCCCAAGGCAATTTACCCCTATTTAAACAGAGCTTCTTAATGGTCGGGGGAAAACTATCTTTTGACAATAATATTTCACCTCTAAATGAATAATCGTAATCTATTGTCAATGACTGGAGTTCATCAAGGCTACTGATAATAAGATCAGGAAATTTTATTTCATGACCTTTTTCAATAATGCATTTCAGTGTTCGAAGATGTGGTGACTTTCTCAATATCTCTTCATCATACTTGCTCTGAATCACAACACGTGAAATGGATCTTAGATTATTTGTTGTTTCTGATAAAATATTATTGCAATCATCTTCAAACTTTGCTGCATGTCTTACCAACAGGTGTCTCAACTTCCCCATTCTCAGAATCACTGAAGGTACACCAATTTTGCGCAAGACATCTCCTCTTACACAAAGAACTTCAAGGTTAACAAGACTATCGACCAGTCTTTCAGGGATTTGTTTACCATGAAAATCCAAGTACCTCAATTGAAATGGAAGATCAAATTTTGTGGTCTCAAAAGTCGTTTTTTGAAATAAATCCACACTCTTCAGGAGTGCCATTGTCCGAAAACCAGACGATTGCGTTGAATGACCTCTAAAGGACCGACAATGGAGGCCGAATGGTGTCCAATTGGTATTTGATGAAGATGGAAGGCACAAATGCTGATGTTTCTGGTAGGTAGACAATAAACTGCAGCAACAAGAATAACTAGCATTATGAATAACTTGTATTAACCAAAAACTCAAATTTAACTAACCATGATAATTAACAAGTTTCAGAGTGGCATTCAATGATTAGCTTACTTGGTAGAGTTCAAGAAGTTTTCTTCATCAGCTTTTTTTATGCAAATATCGTGCAATAGATCGTGAACTCTACATGTTTTCGTCCCACCAATAGATCTTCTTCTTGCAGTCATCACCAAGCTTCTATTGATTAGATTTGAAAGATACATTTCTGCAATTTCCTCTGGGCTCTTGTTTCCATCTTTATGGATAAATCCTTGGGAGATCCAAAACCTTGCTAGTTCTTTAGTTGAGATCTCAGCGTCTTCAGGAAACCTAGCAAAGTAAAGAAAGCATGGTTTCACATTATGAGGCAGATGTTCATAACTAAGCTCCATTATCTTTCTATAGTCGCTTTTGTCATCTAATAGGATCTTGTCCAATCCTTGTTCCACTCTTTCCCATTCACTTTCTTCTTTCTCCAAGTTAGCAAGAACTCCGGCTATGCTAACTACAGCTAACGGCACACCCGAGCATCTTGCTGCGATTCTTTTTCCAATTCCAACCAAGTGTGAAGAAGGACATGGATCTTTAGAGAATACCTTTTTCTCAAGTAGATTCCAACATTGATCTTCTGAAAGAATTGGAATTTTGCAAAGAATACTACCACTCGGACAAACATACTCATTACGAGTGGTTATGATTATTCTACTTCCCATGCCATCATCGGGAAAGTATATCTTCAATTTGTCCAACACGTCAGAATGCCAAACATCATCTAGAACAATAAGGTATTTCCTTCCAAACAAAGTTTTGTGGATTCGGACACCCAATTCTCCAACATCATTTTTTGAGATATTACTCTCATCATCCGTGCCTATCAGACACATGAGGATTTTGATCAACAAGTTTCTCTCACTATAGTTTTGTGAAACGACACACCATGCACGTCGATCAAAACCGCTCGAATGACAATTGTACAAATGACTGGCTGTAGTTGTTTTCCCTAGACCAGACATCCCGTAAATTGAAATTACTTGTCGGGAAGTATTCGACATTCCAGTAAGAACATCCAAAATCTCTTGTGTAATGTCATGATTGAAGTCCATAAATTCATTGTCATCTATGGTTGCAGTATTTCCCCAAGTAGCAAACGATACTTTTCCCTCGTAAGCTTTGATGACCTTAGCCCCTGAGATCTGTTGAAGTCCATTACAAGCAAGCTTAATATGCTGGATGATGGATTGGAGTCTGAGCTTTAGATACCAAATATGTATATTTCTTGGAACAAGAGAGTAAATGAGATACTCGGCTACATACGCAAGGTCTCTGATTTGTATTAGACCTTCTTTCTCTTCATTGTCTCGCAGAACTTTGATAAAGCTTTGGGATAGTGTTAACTCATCAAGGAGTGTTTTCATCTGCTCCTTTACATGATCATCAGGATTAAAGCTACCAAATAGGTCATTCATGATAATACTCTGAAGATCTATAGTGAGAGAGTCAACAATGAAGAATGAATCAATAACGTTAGACCTCACAATTACAGACACATGAAGCCCTGAGAAGTTGGTGCAATGATCATTAATCTTTGCATCCAAGATCTTAGCCATTTCAAGTAGAGCATTTGTTTCTGAATGGAACATGCTAACCTTCATTGGTTGAAATGGGAAAAGACACGATAAAAGGAAGCCGCCGACTTCGTTGGCCAACATTTCAAACTCTGTCAAGAGATTGCTGAGTTGCTCGTTAAGCTCAGCATGAGTACTCTGTTGGAATGGTATATCCCCGAGTATAGCTAGATGAAAAGAAAGTTCCTCCTCAAGGAGAGAAAACTGCTCTGCCTCTGCCGAGTCGGTGTTTACCTCACAACACAACATTTGGAGAAGGAAATTCACGAAACCTGCAAGAATTTCATTTTTCTTGATGTCTTCATTGCCATTATCAGGCAATTGTTTGGTGTTTGGGAATGTAAAGAATCTCTGCACTAGTGGAATGAAAGTCTTCACGAGCATGTCCGACATCTCTCTTCTACTTTTTGTAACTTTATCAACATAGCGTGGATATGTTGGCAAGATTTGTTTTATGATGTCGTACAATTTAACAATGCATCGAAGATCCATGATTGCAAGATTTTCCGAATCTGAGGAGAACTGCAGTGCATAATTAACAACAACATAGTAGGTGTGATGATCCAAGAAAACCAATGGCTCATCATTTGTTGCTGTTGTCTCATAATCTGTTTGATCTGTAATTGTCAGCTCCTCTATAGATTCTTCAGATCCTTCAGCTTTAAAATATTCTTCCATGTAACTTAACACATCTCTTAACACAAATTTATCTTCTTCATACTCATCTGTTTCATCAAGTAAAGATTCAAAATTAAATTCTCCTTATTTCCATTAATAACTTTGTAGCTTTATTTATTTGAGTTTTGTTATAAACTTATTACTAGGCTAAAAAAGAAAAAGAAAAGTTTATACCCCACTCACTAATCTTTATTATTTTTCTTTTCTACTTTATTATCAATTTATTCACTCTATTTACTCAGTTACAACTTAATCAATATAATACTACAATAAAAATCAATACTTCCTCCATCTCCGGAATAGTTTCCACTTTGATTTTTTACAGTTAAACTTTTACAACTTTGACTACGAATTAATCTTAAATCGCAAATGTAAAATGTTCAATTAAATTATGTAATAAAAATTTAGTCCATAAACTTTCAATATACAAAAAATTGAACATTTTACATTTGTGGTTTAAAAGTAATTTGTAATTAAAGTTGAAAAAGTTGATTGTAAAAAGTCAAAGAGAAACTATTCCAGAGACGAAGGAAGTAGTTTATTTGTTTTCTTATTAACTTCATAGGAAATTATTAATGGGCAGGAGATCAGATATATAGGGCCATTAATTACGGAGGAACTGAAAGCGGCTTGAGTGGATGCACATTACCTGTTGTTGTCTTGTCTCCTGTTTGATCTAATATAGTCAACTTATTTTTAAATCCTCTGGCTTTGAAATATTCTTCTATACATCTTGATATGGTCATCAAGTCATCATGTATCGCTGCACGTAAACATATAAATATCACATTAACTTGAGAATACTCACGTGAAGTTGTTATAATAAAGAGTTGGACTTGACTTGTTAGTTCTAATCCACTTTTGGGCTTTGGCCTTCCCATTAGAATTTTAATTTTGTTATTTATAGTCGTTAGCTAGTTGGGGTTTAATTATTATCTTATTTATCAGAAAATTATAGACTTATGTTGTCTTCTTGGTTATTAATCATGTATCTTGAATTTTTACTCTGTGATAGTGGATTCAATCATTTTATTATGGATTTTTACGTGTCAGAATCCATGTTCATGTTGAGTTTTAACTCTGTCTTGTGAATTTTTACATGTTAGAATTCCTGTTCATCTTTATATTGTTTCTGCACTCTATCAGTTGATATTCAGAGACAAGAATTGCATGGATCGTCACTAGCTAAAAAAAAAAAAAAAAAAAAAAGTAAAGGAACTACCATGGTCATGTTGAGTGAAGAAACCCAATCACTTATATCCTAACCATGGTCGACGCGTATGGCCATAAAGTTCGATAATCACTCCGGTAAACTATGGACCAGCTTGTGAATCGATGGTCAGGGCTCCCCAATCCCGTTTTACAGGCTGTCCACCATCATTGGCCTCAAGCCCATGGTGCATTCCCATCTCAGTCTGTTACGAACTAACACTGACAAGAAACGTAGGCGTGATCCTACGTGGAATTAAAGAAGACATGATCCTCACGTTTCTTGGTTATCTAGTTATTTATGTTAATTAGGATTAATTATAGTTTAGATTATGTGTTTAGGAGTTAAGCTACTTAGATATGAAGCATTTAACAGTATGGTAACTCTTACTAGCTAAGTAATGATACTACTAGCATATGTTTAATGGGCTAGAGCCCATAGTCTTCTGTATAATACCTCAAGACCCTTTCATTATTATATATTGAAGTTATAAGTTTATAGTAGAACAAAATGTTCTTTGGCACATGCTTTGAGTAGGTAGTCCGATTACCTAAGTGTACCATGGTTAATCTTATAGATTAGGCATCTCTTAGGTTTCAGTAATTATCATGGATAGGTAGTCATTGTATTCTTGTGTACTGGCTCATCTACTCCGTCTGGAGATATATAATTTAACAAACTGGCTAATCTCTCTCTCTCTCTCTCTCTCTCTGGTTGAATTCGATTCCGATCTGTGTATTGTTGATCGATCGAGCAGTTACTGTTTATGACAACCATGCCGGCTTCATCGTCATCGCCTCCTCTCACGATGTTTCTACTTTTTCTTCTTTAGAATCTCTATAGATCAATCGAGAAAATTCAAATCGTAAGTTTTATTCTCTTAAGTATCGTGGATAGGTAGTCATTGTATTCTTGTGTACTAGCTGATCTACTCCGTATGGAGATATAAAATTTAACAAACTGGCTAATCTCTCTCTCTCTGGTTGAATTCGATTCCGATCTGTGTATTGTTGATCGATCGAGCAGTTACTGTTTATGACAACCCTGCCGACTTCACGTCATCGCCTCCTCTCACGATGTTTCTCCTTTTTCTTCTTCGGAATCTCTATAGATCGATCGAGAAAATTCAAATCGTAAGTTTTATTCTCTCGATTAACGTTTTAGGACTAAATTTTGTTCTATTTTAGTGTTTTCAAGTTGATTCGAGTGTTCGTTTGTGTTGTACGCGTTGTTTTTTCGTTTGGTTTTGGTGATTCGAGTTGATGTTTGTGTATTTTCTCTATTTTCAGTTAGTTGTTTCTTTGTTTTTGCTGTGTTTGTTGGTAGATCTTCATTGTAGTGTTCGATTTTGTTTACGTATGTTTAGTTGTAAATAGATGATGCTGTAATTTCATTAGTTAGACCTACTGTAGTATTGTTTTTTAATTCCCTATGTTTTTGTGTGAATTGTGCATGTTTATATATATATATGTAAATAGTTGATGTTTGATTATATAAACAGATTATGTTCCAGATCTCTGATTTCTAGTGCTTATTGGCTAATTTTGCATATATTCATACTGGTATAAGGGTATTGCGTATGTTTAACGGTAAATTGGTTATGTTTTATGTTGAAATTCTTATTGTTTAGGTTTTTTTTTTATGTAAATTGTGCATATTTAGCTGTTAATTACTAATGTTTGTAGTTTCATTCCTTTCCTGTATAGAGTTTTTATAGTTTTGTAAAACTGGATGTATGTATGAATAGTCTATGTTTATACTACAATTGTTGATGTTTAAGAGTAAATAGATGATGTTTTAATAGTCTTTTTGTTTCATCTTTTGAAATTCTTATTTGTTTAGGTTTTATTTTAAAGATTATGTATTTTATGAAATTGCTATGTTTTCAGTGTGAATTATATATATTTATACTGTTATTGTTGATATTGAATGTTAAAATGTTATTGTTGATATTGAATGTTAAATAGGTGATCTTTGTTGGTGCTTTTTATTTCTGGATGTTTTAGATTTTCTTACCACTAATGTGGTAATTGCATATGTTTATATTGCAATTGTTGATTTTATAAGTCAAATGGTTTATGTTTTTATTGCATATACTACCTTTTCGTACGATGATCGTCGAATAAAGAAAATGATTGATGATTAAGATGGAGACGTGGATGGAGGAGTCAACAAACAAGTAAGGTTTTTTGGTCTCTTTTTTTTTCCTGTTTGTTTGCAAAGATGATTGTAGTTTGGATATAGTGATTTTAAATTTTTTGTATACATTTATTATTGATGAAATTGATTTTTATGTTTATTTACAAATATTGTGTTTTTTTGGGATAAATATGTTGTCATCAATAATTTTATACTAAACATAGACAAATGTATACCAAACATAGGCAATTTGATCCAAAGTATCAATATGATTGGATAGACCGATGAAATATTATAAGGAAAAAATGTGGGTCGACCCGGTTCGGCCGGGTCAACCCGCGAAAAAAATCATGTTACATAGTTTTTGTATAAATTGTCTATGTTTGCCTATTATGTATGACTCAATATACTGTGACTCTCAGGAGACGGACTCTTTTTTATAGTGTCATCCCAATTATTTACTAAGAATTAAAAAAATATATTATTTTGTAAATGAATACCTAAAAACACATTTTTCTAGAACCGTGATGGAGTATGCAGTTTTAAGATTAAAAAGAAGTAAGGGACTTACGGTTTGTAAGCTCCCGTCTCAATTCTTCTACTCCCACACCCAGATGTCGGATATCGACGTGAATTAATGGTTTTCCAATTTGAATATGAAGAGCTGAGAAACATGCCTCTCTCGTGCAGTATGTCACCTGAATCCTCTGCAGAGTTGAAATGTTGCCAAAATCACTTGGAATCTCCACCAGTCCCCCGCAATAACGCAGCACCAAGCACTCAAGTGCCGGTAAATGTTCACTGCAAGAGATCCACACCCTTAACTCGTCACAGTGATCAACCTTCAAGAACTTGAGCTTTTGGAATTCACCATCTCTCGTCTCCCATAAAGGTCCCACAAAGGCCCCATGACCAAATTTGAGAAGCTCAAGGTTGGGCAGTCTCGCTATTATTGACATCATTTCCCAAGGTAAACGACTCTCCCTCAAAGAGAGTTTTTTAATGGTTGAAGGAATGTTAATCTTTGACGATAATATTTTTGCATTCAGACCTCTTTTGAAAGACATTTTCAGGGACTCAAGTTCAGCCAGGAAACTAAGATCCGGAAACATTGTGTCATCTGTAAAGAAGCATTTGAGCTTATGAAGATGTGGGAAGCATCTCAAAATATCTTCATCCTTCTTTCCATTAATGCAAACACCTGACAGAGTCCTTAGCTCTGTTGTCTCGGTCATATTTCTGCAATCTTCTTCAAACTCTGCTTCTCCTATGGTTATCACTAGGTGTCTCAACGTCACCATTCTTAGGCACACTGAAGGTACATAAACATTGTTGTAGCTCCTTACATGTATAAATTCAAGGTTCACAATACTGGCCACCATTTTACTCGACAAGTCATCAACACCCAAGTACCTCAATTGAGCTGGAAAAGCTGAGTCAGGGATACTATCATCTTCCAGCGACAGATGCACAACCTTTAGCAGTGCCATTGTCTGAAAACAGGATGACATATTTGTTATAAGGTCTCTAGATGATCGACAATGGAGTCCAAATGGTCTCCAAACGTTCCTTGATGTGGATGGAAGGCACAAACGCTGACATCTCTCATACATAGAAAAATCACTTCTGCAAAGAGAATCACATCAATCAGCAACTTGTTCTTCAAATCAATAAATCAATTATTATTCACATGAAAGTTTGAGATTGTTTGATAGAAGCATATTAGTGCCACGTACTTGCTAAACTTTAAGAAGTTCTCTTCATTAGCTTTCCATACACAAAATTTATGCAATAGACTCTGGATTCTACACGTTCTTATACTACCATCGAGTCTCCTCTTTGTAATCAGCACCAACTTTCTGTTTATGAGATCTAACAGATACATTTCCGCAGTGTCTTCTATGCTCTTATTTCCTTCTTTATGTATGAAACCTTCCGCGATCCACATCCATGTTATCTCTTCTAGTAAGATTTCAGAATCTTTGTCAAATGCAGCAAAATACAGAAAACATGGCTTTAAGTTACAAGGCAAGTGTTTGTAACTAACTTCTAATATCTTCATGTACTCGCTCTGATCTTTCAAAATCCTTTCTTTGATGTCATCGTTGAAGTCTAGCAAGTGATTCTCATCAATGGTTGCAATATTTTCGGTTGATGGAAATGATTCTCTCTCATAGGAAGCTTTCATGAGCTTACTGTCTGAGATCTGTTGAAGTCCTATGAGAGCAAGCTTGATCATGTGGATGATAGATGGGAGTCTGAGATTTAGATACCAAACATGAACATTTCCCACAACAAGAGAGTTAATGAGATACTCGGCTTCGTATGTCAGGTCTCTAATATGAATGAGACCTTCTTTATCTTCTTGGTCTTGCATAACTTTGATAAAGCTCTGCGACAGTATCAGCTCGCCACGGAGTGTTTCCATCTGTTCCATTACCGCATCATCATGATTAAAGTTGAGTCTGTGATTGTTTAGATTCTCAATATCTTCAATGAGAGAATGAACAATGAAAAACGAATCGACGACATTGGACCTTGAAATTGCAGACATTGGAAGCTCTGAGAATTTGAAACAGTGTTCTTTGATCTTAGCATTCAAGTGTTCAACCTTTTCTAACCAACCAATTGTTCTTCCATGAAACGTGTTGGCCTCCATCTGATGAATGGGAAAAACACCATCATACACCAAACTACCTGCCTCATTCGCCAGCATCTCAAACTCAGCCAATAGATTGGTGACTTGTCCCACAAGCAGATCATGATGAGTGCACTGAAATGGTATGTCCCCAAGTAGTGCAAGAAGGAAAGAAAGTTCCTTGCGCGAGAGGGCCCATTGTTGCTCATTACCCTCACTAATATTTGATTCATGAAACAGTACTTGGAGAAGGAAATTGATGAAACCAGCAAGGATTTCATTTGGATAGAGGTGTTTGTGACTTTGAGGCAACTGGTGTAGCTTTGGGACAGTAAAGAATCTGGGCACCACCTCTGGAAAGAAAGAGTTTACAAGCATTTCAGACAACTCTACCTGCTTGGTCTCAATTTCATCATCATCATCATCATCATCATCATCATCTCCTCCTCCTCCTCTTTCTTCTTTTAGAATTGTTGCCTTATGAACACATGAAGCAATTTCATCAAGAGCCATGATGGCATCGCTGAAGTCGCAATTCTCCAAAGTTGAGATGAAGTTAAAAATATAACTTAGCACACACATAAGAGTGTTCCTATTCCAGGGAAGGTGATGACAAATGTCTACAATATAATCTTTTCCATAGAAATGACATTCCGGCTTCTCATCAGAATTTTCCAAATACCAGAAGAGATTTTTCATCGAGGGAGGACCCATTAATGTTTTCTTCGGTGCTGCTTGATTGCTGTAAAAAAAATAGTTTCGGTAAAATAATAGACATATATAATTAAGAGATCATTACATTAGGTCTAATTTTGTACTCTCAAATAATTCCTTCTGGTTCTCATCAGCTGAAGATTCATCTCAATAGATGGATTGGCTATAAAATGTCTGATCGGCCTAATTCGTTGTGAATCCCATCACGGATCTGTTCCTATTTAACGACGTATTATGGATCCTTCTCTAATCCGTCGACAAATAGGGACGGATATTTCATGTTGTCTTTGATCAATCGCTATGTTATAAAACAAAATAAAAACATAAATAGACTTTAATTTTGGAGGCTGATTAGGGTGTCGGTTGTCAAATTTTACGACAAATTTGCCATCTACGTCACAAAAATTGCGACGATGGATGATCTAATCCATCGCTAATTAGTTTAACTTTTTAAAAATATTTTTGTGCGTGCGTACATACGTTAATTATTCATATATATATATATACTAGTATTTACGTAACACACTACGTGTGTTAAGGGTTTTTTTTTTTATATAAACCATGAATCTGTGATTGAAAAAATTTCAATAGAGAAATTTTCTATAAATAATAAATAAAAGGGACAAATTTATGCCAATGGAATTCGAACAATGCACCTTCTACGTAAACAATGATACATGTACGTACCCGATTCAAATTGAACTCGCATGATCAACGGATGAGATCTAAATTGAATTACAAACTTAGTGAAACTTTGTGAATTATTATACTACTTTGAATTTGAATATATGAGTAAGTCTTCTAAGAGACGGTCTCTAAATAATTTATCTAAGAACGGACTTATATTGTCAAGAAATATCATCGATGTTTATTAATCAAAACACCTATGTTCTAAACATTGGTGTTTTTTCATATATTAAAACAAAACTTATTTTGTTTACAACATAGCCCTTTTGATTAATAACATGGGTGGTTTTATTAATAACATAGATCTTCTCGAGATAAGTTATTTTTGTGTGTGTGTGTATATATATATATATATATAATTTTTGCAATTAAAAGATAAATTTTAATAAAGGGGGAAAGGTAAAAAAATAACGCACTAGCGTGTTTAGCGGATTCTAGTAATAAATGAGCATGAAATCCATATATAAATAAAATATTAGTATTTTATATATATATATATATATATATATATATATATATATATATATATATATATATATATAAAAGTGAACAACTATTTGAACTGTGCAATTGGATACTTAATGTTGATGCGGCCTTCTCTGAGGATGGGACACGTGTGGGGCTAGGTTTCGGAGTGTGGATGCACGATGGATTGTTCGCTCGATGAAAGGAAGTTTTGGATCATCCTGTAACTCCACAAAGTGCTGAGGCTTATGCTATCCGAGCGGCGGTTCATTGGGCGGTCTTACAGGGTTATGATCGAGTCATTTTGTTCACAGATTGTCTTTCTTTAGTTAAATATTTTAATACTCTAGACTTTGATTTTTCAGTTGTTAGACCTATTTTGGCAGACATTAGGGTGTTAGTTAGCTCGTTTGATTTTTTTTAGGCTAGAGTACGTGAAGCGGATTGAGAATGGTCTGGCTCACAAATTAGCTCGTCGTGCGGTTAGGTAGTTTCATTTCTTTGATTCTTGTACGGTTCGTTCTTTATCTGGTGATATGAATCTTTCTAGTTTAATGCTAAAAAAAATAGGATACTTAATGTAAGTTAAAATTGGACCGATTTGTAATATATATGTAAATCAAACTTTAATTACAAAATACCAATATGTCTTATTCATTTTAATTTTAAGCCATAACGCAACTCCAACAAAATCAATTAATTACTAAAAAAAACTCAATTTCACTTCTCTAATTAAATTTCAAATCCTAAATCAACCACAACAGTATCAATTAATCATTAAAAAACTCAATTTATCTTCTTCAATTAAATTCAAAGCCCTGATTCAACCTAACAAAATCAATTCATTTTCTTTAATTAAATAAACAGATCAATTCTCACTAACCCAAACCCCAATTCAACTCGAAAAATTACAATTTATTATCAGAAACAACAATAGTACTTACCTACGTATACATTTTCTATTATTTATAACTAAATGCCACAATAACATGCACGCGTAGAGTGTTTTTACGTTCTAGTTATAATAAACCAAAAAGGTCTACCTGATACATGCACCATTAGATTTTTTATCTAACGGTCAATATCAAATCGCCAAAGTCAGTAAGGAGGTCTCTATCACCATTTTGCCTTAAAAGTATAAATAATCAACCGAACCGAGTACATGAACATTTGCACTAAGCACTCGAGTACCGAGAGAGTTTAATGTTTCATCACGTGCAGGAACCCTCCCCAAATTTTATTACAACTAGAAACCCTCTGCGTTACAACACTATATTAACACATGACACGTTGAGTTATATTATTATATTAACACAGGACTCTCTGAGTTACAACACTCTATTAACGCATGCCGGGTCTTTTTTCGTAATACTTAGTGCAAAGGATTTTTTATTATAATTTTCCCCCGATCTATCTCCTTATGAATATTAATTTAAATTTAAAAAATACAAATACTATTCGAAATATCCAAATTTACCTTCTAAATCTTTTCTAAAGAAATATAATAATATTTGTGTTAGCATTACTTATATATTAATGAGTTCATCACATGCAGGAACCCTCTTCAAATTTTATATATTAACACATGCCTTGTTGAGTTACATCATTATATTAACACAGGGTTTTTTTAGAAATACTTAGTGTTAAAGGGTTTTTTGTCAGAATTTTTCCTTTATTAATTTTAGTATTTTTATATTTAATGGAATAAATGTGTTAATTTTTTATTGACTGTCTGTTGTCAGGCACGGCGAACCCTGACCGTAGAAAAGCCCAAATAAATTTTATGTTTAGTTTAAATGACATCCATCCATCTTATTAGTTCAATTTCAATTTAGTGCGTACATGCGTAACCATTAAAGTATAATTTTCAGATTTGAATCTCGTTCACGTAATTGATATAATAGTATGATACATATAATTAATAACTTTTCTATTATATAAACGAAAAGAAAAAGAATATCGTCAAACATTAAAAATAGTCGTAAGTAGACAGTCACTCTCAACAATTATAAGCAAACTCAACAATCATAAAGTAGGGTAATGCACAAATGTATTCGAAATATGCTGGGATGTACATTATGTTCTTGAAATTTCACAAATGTAACTTATGTTGTTTAATAGTATGCACACTTGCTCCAATAATAGTGTGTATTACACTCTCCACGTGTGCAAGAGAATTTGCTTTTTTTTTTTTTTTTAGATACAATGTTATAATTACAATATTTAACCTTGTCAAATTTCATCAACATATCACTACATTCTCTATACAGATAAATTAATCACCCATTTCGGGGATCGAACCCGTGACCTCTTGGGTATGGGATGTCTAAGTTTGTCACTTGGCTACAAACGCTTCGACAGTGAATTTGCTTTTAAGCATACAAATATTAAAAATTCACAATTTTTTTTCTTGAAGAGCAACAAAATTAATTTTATTATTAATACAAAAAAATATAATAAAATGAACAAAAAAAGAAATATATGAAAATTAAAAGAAATATAAACATATATAAGGTTTACTAAATTGAAAATTCATTATATAAATAAAAAAGTATAAAAAATTATTTTTGTGATATTATCAAAAGCTACAAAAATTTATTAAAATTATTGAAGGCAGAAGTTCTGAAAAGTGAAAATATAGTGTATAATCCTTTTAGAAAATTATATTAATACATTTATACTTATTCCAAAAACTAAAATTACAAAGAAAAACATATTATATTCTTCATTTTGTTATTCATATTTAATTTGTAACTTAAATAATTTTTTCTAATAATAATAATAATAAGTAGTTTATAACCAAAAACTTGGCGCGTGGAGTGTTGTTAATATGCACGCGCATTATACCTAAATTTTCGTTCTTAACTTCAAAGTCCCACAGTTTCCATCTTCTTATCTAATCCAATACCATCATAATATCTCTAGCTCTATTTCTTTCCCATTCTCTTGATCTCTCACTCCAATTCGAGATCAGATTTGCAATGATATTTTTGCTTGTTTCTCTCCTTTACTGGATATCAAAGGAACCATCACAAATTCGAGATCTTATTACATGATATCTTCTACTATGGATGGAGCTGCAATAAAATTGCGTTAATGCTCAAGTAACTAGATGGGGTAATTCGGGATAATCTCCGCCGGATCTGGCATGGGGCTGGTGGAATTTAGAATTCTTCGGCGGATCTGGATTGCAAGAAGAAATGAGGAGAGAGCGGTGGAAAAATAATGAATGGCGTTACGGAAGTTATGTCGACATCTGTAAAGGAAGTGAATGAAGGATACGAAGAATTCCGATCTGGTGTTGTTGATTCTTGTGAGTTCATGGAATAAAACTATACTTTTTTCCTCTTGGTTTATATGATTAAGCGTGGAGATTACTACTACAATTTGATTGTTAAGGATAGTCAACAATCGATCTAATTTGGGGCCATAAGTATAAGTTATGAATTTTATTGTTCCTCTTTGTTTGTGATTTGGATATTTCAATGAGAGATTATCAGACTATATTTGGGGTGGTCCTTTCATTATGCAATCGGCATTGAGCATCATCTTTACGTCTCAACACTTTATGTTGTATTGTTAAGTACATTCTTTTACTGTGTTAGGAGGCTCACAAAAGCTAATGTCCATAGTATGTTAATTACAAATTTGGCCGTTGTGAGTGAATCAACTGCAAAAGCTCATCAAGCAAGCGATCTTCCATTTGGAAGAACTCTTATCCTAGATAAGAATAACTGCACTAGGCGGGTGTGGGATTCTTCTCAGTTTTATCTTGATTGCGCCTTAAATTGCTTGCCACTTTCCTTGTAAAAGGGTGTAGGGGGTGACAATTATAGATAAGTACCTTTGGAATTGACGGTGTGGCTTGGTGTCAATTGGATTTGATGTTTGCTGTGGATATTGGCAGTTGCTGCTTGAGACTCATTTTGGACAAGGCACATTTTGAAGAAGATGGATCCATGATCCTGAAAGAGTTCGCATTACTGAACATCAAAGTTTTAGGTAGAAAGGAAAGTGCAGTGGAAGGTGTAGTCTCTGTAAGAGAGATTTGGATATGTTGCTGAAACAAGAAGTGAGATGTGGTTTTGGAATGTAAAATGGTGCGGATTTTGTAGGCTGTTGTGGTGGTGATGTACTTTTTTATGTTTCTTCGAGCATTCATTGTGCTCTTGTAAACATTGTTTATTTTAATATAATTTTTTTGCTGGTTCAAAAAAAAATTATACTCCCTCCGTCCCATAGAAGTTGTACACTTTTGCCATTTTGAACGTTCCGGTAGAGTCGTCCAATTTCATTTTTTTACCATTTTAGAAATAATTATATAATTTTATATCCTCCACTACTCCTAAAAAAGTAAAAAAGTATCTTAAACAATCAAATCAACTACAAATAAAGTTATAAAGTAAACCCCAGATGTATTATATAGCGTTATAATATTACTCTCCTTAAAACATGTGCATGAACAATAAGTAGATAACTTCTCCGGGACAGAGGGAGTATATATGCATGGAACTGTGGTTCCATCTCACCCAGCAGTAGATAAGAATTGTAGAGTTTACGCTTTGGTAGACGTTCTGTTAAGTTTGACTAACGGAGTATTAAAATTGGACAAATACACAACTTAAGGTACTAAAATTGGACGGTCACAAATTAAGGGTACCAAAACGATAACTATCACAACTTAAGGTATCATAAATGCATTTTTCCCATTTTCCTCATCCTAATTAGTTTGTACATTTTACATTCAACAAAAATTTAATCAAATAATTTAATTGAACATTTTACATTTACGGTTTAAAATTAAATCGTAGTTAAAGTTGAAAAATGTTAAATGCAAAATGTCAAAATGGAAATTTGATCTGGAACGGAAGGATTAGTTATCTAAAAAAATAAAAAAAATTGTCAAAACTCAAAATCGACCCCCATAACACGTGTAGTTAACGCAAGTTCTAGTTTTATATAATTCTTAATTAATAAATGTTTTTAAAACTAGCATAATATTTGTTATAAAAAAAATCAATTTATTATTTTTATAATATTAAATATTTAAGAGCTTTTATGCAAAACAGAATGAAAACACTTGCACAAATGGAGATTGTATTCATGCGATTACTATTTTTAAATAACATGAGGTATATTCATGCAATTTCAAGAACGTGAGATACAAACGT
This sequence comes from Plantago major, assembly GCA_026545765.1. Classification (NCBI taxonomy): domain Eukaryota; kingdom Viridiplantae; phylum Streptophyta; class Magnoliopsida; order Lamiales; family Plantaginaceae; genus Plantago; species Plantago major. Next base: position 104,004,273 of record CM048840.1, read on the forward strand.
GCATATTTTGAAAAACATATAGTACATTTGTGCATTTTACCCAAGTAAGAGCCTCGTAATTATAAGGCAAACTTAACAAACAATTAATTAATGTAGGGATGATTACATATCCTACCCCTTAAACAGACCCCTTTGCAGATTCAACTCCAGATTGACTTAAATTACAGATAAACCCAATTATTACAAATGCCAAATTTAAGAATTACATACAGCCCCAAAAGTAACTTTTTCTTCTTTTTTTTTCTTTTTTTTTATAATTCAATAATTCGTTCATTTATTTTTATTATACAAAATGAGTCATTAAGTTTTAAATTCTTACAAACAAACCCCCAAAAGTTTAGTTATTAATACTTAAATCCTTCTTCTCCACCACAACTTACCACCACTAACACCGGTCCACCACCATCAATCCACCACCAAAACCACCGAAAATAGACAAATCCACTTCATTTTCCTCCTCAAACCCATCTCCTCTATCTTCTTCTAAGCTCCATAGGAGCTGTAAAAGGAGCTGCTATGGAGCTGTAAAAAGAGCTGCTATTACAGCTCTACACAAACACACACACACACTTGAGAAAGGATGGTGTTCAAGTTCGGTACAAAGTGATTTTACCAAAGCTTGAAAGTTTACTTGGTTATTTGGTCCTTTTTTTATTACAGATAATTACAAAACCCACCACTCCAAGATGTGCACTTTGCAGATTGATACTCGATGTTTGAACAATCGCAACATTTTTAAAATAATTACATATAAACATAAAAAGTCTAAGATTCCCTATTTTTATTTTATCATACCATTATCTTTATTTTCCTTTTCAATTTTATCATTTCTTTTTAATCATTCCATTTAATTATTTCTTTACTTAACGTTTAAAACCCCCAATTTCTCCTCCTTCTCAAACTTCTCACCTTTTCTTCCACCACCATCTCCTCCCTAGAATCTTCACCACGATCACGAACCTCCAACAAGAACAACCACCATAGAATCTTCACCACCAATCCACCACCATGGACCTCCATTAAAGCTCCATGGATACTCGAAACTCCATGGATGCTCAAGTCGAGCTTCCAATTGGAAGCTCTTCTCGTACATCCCTTTTTTTTTAAATATTTATTTGTTAAAAGTGGAAGCTCCGTTCGGGCTTCCATGGAACCTCAAAACGGAGCTGAAGCTCTAGATCTGGAGCTCCCAGCTCCTTTAGAGCATCCAATAGAAGCTCTGTTCGGAGCTTTGGAAGCTGTGGTCGGAGGTGCCACGGTCATTTTTTTTATGTTTCCTTTACTAAATAATTAAATGTTGGAGTTTGCTGAATTTTTGAATAATTAGAGAGTTGATTTTAAATATGTATTTGGATAATAATATGAGCAAAAATTTAGAATTGGGTATATTTTGTTAAGTTTAAAACATAAGGGACACTAGTGTAATAAAACTTACAATTGTAATTTCATATTTCCATATTAAATTTTCTTTAACTATTTATTTTACACAAAGTATTGAAAAAGACGTGTATTAGTGAGAAATCTGATAGACGAATTGATATTCTTAAGTATATTTGTATTGTTTTAAATAATATTAGTAATATTTTATGAGTGAATATTTTATATCATTTTTTATGTAATGTATGTCACTGATAAAACTTGTAATGTTTTCGGCTATAACTGTAATGGTTGTCCGTTTTTTTGGTCTTTCTATAACATCATTTCTGCAGAGACAGAGACTTACTCTTTATTTAATTTCTTTCTCTGAAGAATGAAATTTCAATGTTTGACAATGATTTTGGGTGTGAATGGAATTGTTAAAACAGCTGGCATTATTAATCTATAATTAGAACATAATTCAGGATTCTAATGTAATTGCACCTTTTTATCATTACTAATCTAGCCTTTTCAGTTACCAATGAAAAGAAACGTATTTTCTTAAGATTAGCAGCCTGACATACTGTTCTCCATTTTCTTAAGATCAACAACTAAAATTTCTTCAAAACCTCATGTTTCCTCTATGCGTAGAAAATTAAGGTTGCTAGATACTGGCGGTTATGTTCTTACATCTTTCACTTTTTTTTGTAAATTCAGCTTGATTGAATTGATTCTTGATCAGTTTTCCCTAAAACAGTACAAAACATATGCTCCCTCCGTCTTAAACTAAACTTTCCATTTTCTGTTTTGATCCGTCCCGAACTCAGCTTCATATCTTTTAAATGAAAAATTTATCTCCTACTTTATTCACTATTTCTCTTACTTTAATCACTCTTTCTTACTTTATTTATTCTTTTTTCTAATTTATTCATTATCTCTCCTATTTAATTCTTTATCTTAAAATTTATACCCGAACCCGAAAAGTTGAGTCCGGAACGAAGGGAGTATTTATTAATTTATCAGCACCACCAGAAGTCTCTTGGGTTGATCTATAGAGCTCTCACTATAAGGTTTTTGCAAGTGTTTTCTTGATTTGGATTAAATTAAACTTGTAAAAAGAGTAATTGACAATTCTAAGCGGTGATTTTGGTTTTCAGAAAATACAAAAACATATGGAGAAGTTGAATATGGTTAACTGGAATCTAATATTGTGATCAGGTAATTATTATATATTTCTCCCGTCCCGAACTCAACTTGTCGTTGGTCTGAGCACAAGTTTTAAGATGAAGTAAATAAAGTGGGAGAGAGATCGGAATATATGGACAAGTAGAAAGAATTGATTACGCGCTATCACTTTAGGAAGAACAAGGCCATATCCTATCTTCACCCCTCGTCTGCTACAGTAGCAGAAGTTTCACACCTCCTAGTCCGGCCGCCTCATGTGGCCGGATTTCTTCACCTCTTTCTCCCCTCTTCCTGGGTCCCTCTCGTCTTTTTCCCCTCGATTTTCAGGCCCGATTAGCTTCTTTCGCGCTGAAGAAGAAGGGCCACCGCGGTGAGCTGAGGGAGATATTGAGCTCGCCGCGGTCCGGAAAGACAGAATTTAGTTCGATCTTTCTAGACCGCGGTGAGAATACCTTCCCCTGAGCCTCACCGCGGCAAGCCCTACCAAGTATGAAAGTTGGAGATCCTTTTTTCTTCACCTTTCAAACTCGGACACAAAGGCGACAAAGCGCCCAGCGCAAATGGAGCAGAAGATGCGCAAAGCTCAGACGGATGATTGGCAGCAGCGTTTTGGAGGAGGATCTTCATCCGAACCCCACGGTCTGCCCTCTTTCAATTGATCATGCCGACCGAGGCATACTACGGGCGATAACTCTACAAATTTGTCATTTTATTTATTCTTTATGCTAGGGTTTAGCTATTGAATAAGTTTGGGGAGGGAAGTTGTATGCTTATGATTAAATGCCTCGATATGTTTTACTTACGCTGCTTGTATATATTGTATCTATGTGTTCTTTGTTTTTTCTTTTTTAGTTTGGTGGTGTTGAGTGGTATGTTAGCCGCTCCTATGATTATGTGGGGTGGTATGTTAGCCACTTTTGCTTAGTCTTGTGTGAGTCGTCTTTTGGCCTACTTTTTTAGTCTATTTCAAATTTTTTGTGTATCGAGTCTGAGTTCTTCTGACAAGTCAGTTATATATTGCTTTAGATAAGCCTTTTACTGATGTGATCTTTTGGCCTTTAACTAGTATTAAGGAATTTTCAAAAATCACTATAGTCCGTTTCACCTGTAAATAGAAAGTCTTCCTATTCTAGCAGTCAAAAAGTCGGCGAGAAGCCTATTTGAGCCGATGAAAAATATTGTACCGGCAAATGTGTGATTCTAGTAGGATGAGCAACGAAAATCCTTGCGCCACTTCATATACACGTGCACTCTTATTAAAACGAGTATGACGAACGACATTTTGACTTGTTGTCTTGATTCTCGAACTTGTTCAAGGAACAGGTGTGGGGAGAAGGGTACTTGTTACTTCATACTCAGGCTCACTCCTTTCTATATTTGAGCTTTTGGTCAATTTTGAAAACCCGCTTTGTATTGGTTGCTGCCGTTCAAAAACAAAAAAAGAAAAAAGCAGCTATTTTTATTCCTTGTATTGATTTCGACCCATTTTCACCAAAAAGTCCTTTCTGATTCATTTGAATTGAGTGCAAAAGCATGTAATATTAGTGGAAACTTTGTGACGTTTGTTGTCACCTTCCTAAGTTAAGTCTTGAGCGAATACCCTTATTTACTGGACACTTCCAGAAGAGAGACTTGAGTTGCACTTATATTATCCTTCTGTGAGGGACTACTAGGGTAAGTCGAAGTTCTATTTACTTGTGAACCGGAAGATTGTGATCTTTGCTAAGCTACTTGCCAACGCTAAGGGGATACAAGTTTACATCAGTTTTAGGACTCTTGCAATAGTAGTTCCGGTAGCTTGTTGATTGAACTCTTCTGTGTTGTGTCGTGTATTTGTGTTTTTTCTTTTCTGGGACGTTTTAGAGTCTTGTTTGCTCGAGGACGAGCAAAGGTTCGGTTTTGGGAGTTTGATGAGTCGATATTTTAACGACTAATTTAGTCTTTTTTAGACGTAATTTGTTACGTCTTCTAGCCTTTTTGTTAGTATTTTAGTTCATTTTCACATTTGGGTGTTTTGTGTATTTTTGTAGTTTTGATGTGTTTTTTTAGGTAAAGGCAAGAAGATGGAGGACCATTGTGCAATTTGAAGCTCTTCCAAAGCTTCTAGAAGTACATAAGGCCAAGTAGTGGGCCATTACTCCAAAGTGGTGACTTGGAGATTGATAAAAGGGAGTGAAAATAGGAAGTGGGAAAATTCATGGTTTCCCCGGATGGGTACCTCACCGCGGTGAGCTCCCTCGACACGGAGGCTCACCGCAGTCGAAGAGGGTGAGACCGCGGCGAGCAGGTACATCAGGAGACCCTCGCCGCGGTGAGCAATGCTATGACTAATTCAAGCCATGATTTCTGGCAATTTTTCCCATTATTTCGAATTTCTACTTCCTTGGTCTTATAAATAGACCACTTGTATCAGTAGTTTTTCATAACTTCATAACTCTTAGCAATATTCTCTTTCAATTCAAGCACTGTAAACAATCTAGAGATTCAATCTCTCTTTCAATAGAAGTTTATTTCCTTTCAGACGATCTCATGTTCTAGACGTATCCAGGTATTAATCATATAGAATTGGGTGGATTCCTTATTAATTTTGTACGTGACAGGTTGTTACCTCTTATTACAGAACACATGTTGTATCAGTGTGAACTTTTTATGTTATCATTAATTAGACTATATCCGAATGAATGCATAGCTAGTGACAGGCTTTTTGTAGTTCATACGTACTTATACCCTTATTTGGTTGAACTAGCAATAGCAGGGCGATGATTTGCGACTAGGTAACCTTAATTGGTCCTCTCATATAAGTACACTCCATGAAAGGATTTACTTTCTTCTTTGTTAGTAGAATTGCATGATCTAGGTATTACCTTCTATTGTAATTGTTAAGATTTTACACTAGGGTAGAAGTATCACCAATCTATCACTATTTGTTTACAACCTACACAAGCGAGTCTATTCTATTTGAACTAGCTTGATCAATTCCTCGAGAGAACGATCATGTGGTTAAGAGCATTGTCTACAACAATCGCTTTTTCTACTTGATTAATATAAGCTTCAATTTCTGAGCGCATCATAAGTAATTATTGGTAATAAATATATTAAAATATTTTCATTTTATTTTTTAAACAAACCGGCACTTTTTTAAAATATTGGTAATAAATAAATTAAATTATTGGCAATTTTTTATGACATCTAACCGGCAGTTAGCCTAACTGTCCATGCCTACCGCGAATCCTCCAATTTCAACAAGTGGTTGCTCGGCTGCTCTTTCTGGATTTCGTGGGATGGGGGTGGGTTGATCCTACTCGGACCTAATCGATCGACCAATCTCCTTAAGTGGCTCCACAACGATAGCTCCAGGTGATCGGAGTTGTTTCTCTTTTATTGAGTTCATTTCTTAAATCTTCTCTTTGGGCAGAAGCTCTTTCTTGGACTAAAATGGAGTTCCAGTCCATTATAAGCATCCCTCCGGTCCATGAGCTCCTACTTTCTCTTCAATTGAGGAATGATAGTAAAAAAAGTAGTTTGTAAAAGGTATTATATAGGTAAGTTGTAAATGGATGATAAAGTAAGGAATAGATTGAATAAAATGATGATAAAGTAGATTGAGAAATAATAAAGAATTAGTTAGTGGGGTAAAAAAAAATCATTTATGGTTAGAAAGTTTCTAATGGAATAAAAAAAATTAGGAAGTTACTAACGGAACAGAGTGAGTATCTTATAAATTTATCTACAAAACTCATAAAAATAATTTGTAAATATATTTAAATTCCCAGTGAAAAAAGATAAATTCATCTAAAACTTTTCAACTTTATGATTCACATGTTTTCATAAAGACGGCTAACAACAATATTATCTTCTATCTCTAATGGTGTACTAAAATGCAACTATATTCATATTTTTATCTAAGTTGTTATTTTTTTATTTGATATGGATCAACATAAATTTGATGCTTCAATTTTTTTTACAATAGCTCCATCAGATGGGGTTGGATTGGGTTGGATTGGTTGTATAATATTACCCGGACATATTTAACTAGGATACGGGAGAAATAATTAGGAAGAATAACCTTGAGCACATGTTCGTTCTCCACCATCACGTAAATTAGCTGAGTAATTGTTATCATTGATGAAATGTGGCTAAAGTACCTTGCGAAGGTAAGTTGATGATGTATAATTGTATGTGAGCTTTAACTATAATTTAAATTTTATAGAGACTAGAACGTGCGCGTGTTATTGTAGTATATAGTTACAAAAGTACTATCGCTTTTCTGATAATAAATTGTCTTTTTTCGAGTTGAATTAGACTTTGGTTTAGAGCGAATTGATCTGCTTAAATTTAAGTAAAGAAGATGGAGAAGATTTATTCGTTATCGTTGTTATTTTTTTTTTTTTTTTTTTTGTGATGAACTGATTTTGTTATGGTTGAATTAGGGATTTGAATTTTATTGGAAAAGAGATATTGAGATTTTTAATGATAAATTGATTCGGTTGAGGTTGATGTAGGACTTGGAATTTAATTAATTGATGAATAAAAATTGAGTTTTTTTCATTAGGGGTTAGAATTAGAATGAATAGAACATATTGGTATTTTGTAATTAAAGTTTAATTTACATATATATTAGAAATAAGTTAGTTAAATTACATAATTAATTGTACAACTTCAATATTTGTCCACTTATATATAAAAATATTGTAATTATTCACTATTAAAAATAAAATATGGCAGCAAATATATACCACTTCCTCAGTCCCGACACAAACTTTGACTATAAATTTATCTTAAACCGCAAATATAAAAATCATAATGGTTAGGGCACATTTTTTATTTCATTTTAGAAACATGATATAAACCCTTGTCGTCCATTTCCTTTTTCTAAAATATACCCCCTCTGCCCCTGTCCCTCTCGAAGCTGTTCAATTTTGACTTTTTTACATTTGTAGTAAAAAAAAAAAAAAAAAATTGAACGGACGGATGAAGCACATATATAACCTTCTTTTTCCCGTTAACTTCCCGCCCCACCCAAGCCCTTCCTCCCTTTGCCCCTGGATCTCAGCAACGGAATTATATCGTTGAGTTCAATTAATTGGTAGTGAAATGTTTCAAATAATAATAATAATAATGAAGAAGAACATCAATTAAGTACAGTAGAGTACTGACGGACCTTTATATATACTGAGGACGTATAGATCGGGATTCGAACTGAACAACTTTTAATTCCTTCGTCGCTTGATCTGCTTCCAAGTTCCAATCAATCGCCTTTTTCTGAATCTGCGGATTTTGAAAACAAAAACAGCAAAGTCAACAACTGGAAGATCAATGAACCAAAAACGTATGTGATTCAGTAAGACTATCTTTTTGTAGTATACTATACTCACCGGCGGTTTAAATTGCTATCTTTTTGTTAAGTAAAGTATCAATCATAAGATGAGAACATGGAGATCGTCGAGAGTGAAATAGAATATTTGTGGATCTTTGGAGATAAATGCAACAAGTATCAGTTAGGAGTAATAAAGAGGAACACCAACACAGCTGATTAATACTAATAGTCTGCATTGACCAAACGAAGCATATAGTATAGCATTAATGAGTATGTAAGGGGGTAGGTAGTTGCTGGCACTAACGCCAATGGTCACAAAGTCAATCGAAAACAGATTTAGTCCACTTATGATTTTGTTTGTTTATGTATGCTTGATGTATATGCCCCGGCTAGGAAGCACCAATACGAATACGCATGCGAATATGCATACGTAAAATGCTAAAATTCAAAATATTAGAATACGAATACGTCAAAAATACGTTTGGTTATTTATATTTCTATATATTTTATGTTGTGAAATGGATAATTATATGTCAAGACTAGTTCTATTAAATCATATCTTTTAAACTTTGCATGTTTACTGACAAATAAAAGAAGTCTTGTTGAAAAGGACTCTTCCAGTATATTCAGTTGTATCAGAAAAGATAACAGATAAGTATAACTAAGATAAAAATACGTATTCCACAATTATTTTAAAGTATGCATATTAAATACGTACGCAGGTAGAATACGCAAGGCCAAAAAAGTATGCATGCTAAAATAGAGGATTAATTACTCAAAGCCACAACTTCCATGTCAATTTTTCTCCAAAAACACCTCTAATTTAAGCCTTACTCATCATCAGTGCATTACACATGGGGCTCTGAAAAATACATGGCACTGGAAAATTAGGCCATCTCCATCTCCATGCAAACACTGATGCAACCCTGTTTCAGACAGTCGTTTCAGACACTGTCTGAAACAGGGTTGCAAAACCAAAATTATGGGTTGCACCCCAAAATTTGGGGCGCAGCCCATCGCATTTTATCTTTTTTTTTTAAATTTTTTTTTCTTTTCTCTTTTCGTTTTGTGTTTGAAGATTGTTTTTTTCCTTTTTCGTTTCTACTTCTTTCCCACTTTTGTCTCTTTATTGTTTTTTATTTTTTTTTCTTTTTATTTGTTTTATAATATTCTTCTAAGTATTGTAATTTTTATTTTAAGTAATATAATTTTTTTTCAATTTCATGTATTATTGAAATATTTTCATATGATAATAATATTTATAGCAATACAAACACACTTATATAGAAAACATTACTTGTAATATTTAAATTTAAAATCACACTTGTAAAAATTAAAAAAATTACAGATACTAAAAAACGTAAAACGGACTTGAAAAATGTATAATTTTCATGTAGTAGCTTAATTATTGTAATTTTCGATTTCAATCATTGTACTTTTCAATTTCAAGTATTGTCATTTTTATTTTCAAGTAATGTATTTAAAAAAAATTAATGTAATTTTGTTATAATTAATTAACGATATTTAAAATAAATTCGATCAAGAATAAAGTTTAAAAGAAAATGAAATGAAAAATTAAGTTTGAAAGAAATGTGAAAATAAAATAAATTTGGGACTCACTGTTGGAGTAGAGAATTGCATAGAGTTGCAAAGTGAGTTGCAGTGAGTGGAATGCTGACGTGGCAGAAATTTTGGGACTGAGAGAGTTGCAACTGCTGGAGATGGCCTTAGTACGATTTATGTTCGAAAATTAGTTGATTGAACAACCATTTATACGAACTAAAGCCGTAAAATGTGCAACTTAACATTAAGGTTGAAATGTCAAGGAGACATGTCTTTGAGCAAATTTTATATGACGTCCACCCTTTGCTTTGACATGTTTTATAGTTGATCACGTAGTGGGTTGCGTAATCTACGTGATTGTTGAGGGGTAAGACCTCAAACACTAACTAAACTATTACAAGTAACTTAGTCTCAGATCCGCCTCCTACTTGGAGTCCGAAGCAGTACCTGTCCGAGCTAGAGTACCTGAAAGGACTAAGTGTGGGGGGGGGGGGGGGGTTAGAAAGGGTTACCCGAATTGCAGGTGTCAATCCGGTAAGAGACTTTACTCAAGAGAGAGTTGGAAGCTCTCAATGTAATATTTATGAGGAAGGTTATGATATAGTGAGCTTAGTAGTTATTACTTACCTCAAATTTTGGACCTTGAGCTATATTTATAGAGACCATAGGCTTACTGCTAGAATTGTAAAAACTCGCAAGTTTCAATTGTATAATACTTCCGATTTGCCGAAGCATGTACGTTTACTTCAATATACAAAAGTGTATATGTTTGATATACTCCTGCGAGTGGCACAGGCTGGGCACAGTGCTTGCTTGTTTATGTACTAGATTAGGAGCCGATGGCGCATGTAATACCCCTATGACACTACCATATGTGCCACTGTATGTGCCATTGGTGTGTCAATGGTAAGGAGATTATGGCCTGAGAATTCCCAGTTGTTCATAAGGTTTCTCTTACTAACTTCGGACCTAATAAGATACATAAATGAACTCTCGGACAAACAACAACTCTCCGACTGTTCCGTTTCTTGTCCCTTAGGATGTCCGGGAATGATAGTCAGAACCAATCTAAGGCTCAGAATTATGATGATGCTGTGGAGCAGTAGTCATCGTCCGCCACTCTCAGCAATACCATCTCGGACCATGGGGAGTTTGTGATGGCCCAAAATCAGGTGATCCCTGGAAAATGTGGTCATCTGATCAGTGGATCCGGATGTTGGTCCGAAGGACGTGGTCAACGTCCCTTCTTCAGGTGATTCAGATGCTGGGGATGTTCGAAATTCTAGATCTAGATTGATGATGATGCAGACGAAATTCTGGTGGAATAGGGAGGTGACACGGAGCAAGATCTAGATGATCTTGAGATGTTCGAGGCTGGGGATGAGGAGAGGGTGGACGCGGACTCAGTCCCGTGCACCAACGATGTCGATAAGGAGGAGGATGGTGGTGATGAGGAGGAGGAAGAGGACGATGAGGCGGAAGGCATCCCGTCCTGTCCGCAAAAGGAAGAGGTCCGGGCGGTCTAGGAGCCAGCTCAACCTCAAATCTGTTATCCCTGAGGCACCGAAGGTGGGAGAGCGTGGGGTAAACGCCTAGCGAACTAAGTTTCTGCGTCCACATACTTCCGTCGCTATTGCGGATCCAAATGGAGAGCTGAATGAGGATGGGGCCCTCCCAACTTGCCCTTCTAAGGTGAAGGAGTCTCAGATTCCTGAGCTGAGACGGAAGTGGGCGATTCCCGACTCCGTGGAGATCCTAGTCCCTTCTCCGGACCAAGCCTTCTACAATTCGCCAGAAGGCTACATCGCGGTCCACGAGATCTCTTTCCAGTGCGGATGGAGGCTCCCTATTTCTCCGTGCATCAAGGGGATCCTTGACCACCTCGGGATCAGCCCAATGCAGGTTATCCCAAAGTCATTGGGTAACCTCATCTGCTTTGCTGCTTCGAGAATTTCCGTCAATTATTCAACATTTCTTTCAGTCCGGGCAATGCCCTCATGTACACTTTTGTTAATAGCCCGAACTTCAATTTTATTTATGACTCCCTCTCCTCCCTCGGATGTAAATGGTGGGAGAGGTTTATCTTTGTTAGATTAGGTTTAGAAGTAGGTAAGCCCGAGAGGGTAAGAGAACAGTGGGGTTTTCTCCTGAAATTTTTAAGGTCAGACATCACGGATTACCGTCCGTTGTCTGACAATTGTCCAAAGTGGGTGAGGCGGCTCCACAAGGATTCGAAGCCTACGCCACGGAAGTTTCCATTCCACGGATTTACTTGCCAACCTCTGCCATATTTGGCGGGTCTGAATGGACCTGTTGAATGTGGCGGAAATGAAGATTTCCGTAATACTTCTTTCTTCTTGTCTTTGCTTGCTTTTACTTGCGCATTTCCGAGTTTTGTATATATTCCTTGTAGATTGCTCTTCGTCGTTTATATTTCCGAGTTTTGTTAATAGCCCGAACTTCAATTTTATTTATGACTCCCTCTCCTCCCTCGGATGTAAATGGTGGGAGAGGTTTATCTTTGTTAGATTAGGTTTAGAAGTAGGTAAGCCCGAGAGGGTAAGAGAACAGTGGGGTTTTCTCCTGAAATTTTTAAGGTCGGACATCACGGATTACCGTCCGTTGTCTGACAATTGTCCAAAGTGGGTGAGGCGGCTCCACAAGGATTCGAAGCCTACGCCACGGAAGTTTCCATTCCACGGATTTACTTGCCAACCTCTGCCATATTTGGCGGGTCTGAATGGACCTGTTGAATGTGGCGGAAATGAAGATTTCCGTAATACTTCTTTCTTCTTGTCTTTGCTTGCTTTTACTTGCGCATTTCCGAGTTTTGTATATATTCCTTGTAGATTGCTCTTCGTCGTTTATATTTAACACATGCTTATTTTGTTCTACAGGTCACTGGTGGAGATACATTATGTCGACTCTCCAGGACAGAAAGAGACTGCAAAGGGAGCAGCAGGCCCTGGAAATCGCTATGGGGACACGGACCAAAGCTGTTAACACGCCGCCCACACTCGACATGGCGGACCCAAAGAAAGCTGGTGCAGATCCACAAACCCAGAGTGCCCCGAATAAGGGCAAGTCCGTTGAGGTATCCTCCCCAAAGAGAGCTTTGTGGTCGACTTCCGTTCCTGTGCAGGACAAGCTCCTGAGGGACGCAATGACATCTACTCCTAAGCGGCCTGCTCCCAATCCAACACGTGCCTCAACATCCAAGAGGCAGAAGACTACTGCTGTTCCACCCCTGTCGGATCATGCTGCATTGGAGGCAGAACAAGAGAGGTGTAGGAGCCTCCCAGAACTTGAAAGGGTTGGAGAACTATCCGTGTTGTACGAGCGGGTAATTCTTTGTCCATAGTAGTTTCCTTGGTTTATGTGTTTTTTTTTTTAAGTTTATAACTTTCCTTTTCTCGGAACTCTCATAGCTCGGATGCATGGTCCAAGCTTTCTATCATGCAGCTGGTGATCGGGCCACCATTTGAGGAGGACTTACACATGGCCCAGACTGCTCAGGCTGATGCGGAAGAGAGGATAAGAGTGCTCGAGGAGAGGGTACATAAGGGTACTGTCCTCTTGACTAAACTCAATCGCTTCCTGGACTCTTGCAAGGCGGAACTGGCCGACGAGAGACAAAACTCAGCTCAATATCTGCAACAACTTCTGAACTTCAAGGACGCTCTTCTTAAGGATCTTAAGTTCTGAAGGATTCAGGCCGTCAAGGACTTTCTGGCTTCCGCGGCATTTAAATACCTTTCCGCGGACAAAATCGACATCTATCGCCTTGAAGGGTTCACTTCTGCCATCGCACAATTGCGAGGCAAGAGCCTTGTCCCTGCTGACTACAATTGGAAGAATGAAGGACTGAAGTGGATGCCAAGGGAGTGCCTTTCACGCGGATTGTTGTGATAGATGCAGATCTTGCCATGGATGAGTTTGCTGAGTTGGTGACTGAGGAAGGTGATATTGAAATTAAACACGGCGGACCCTTCCTCCCAAACATCATCATGAGAGCTTTCCAAACTTTCCGTCTAAGGCCTTTCAAGGACCACATCGACTATCTGAAAAAATGGTGTTGGTTGCCCGCGAAGGTACTCGGGTTCAGTCCGGATTTCAGTATGTATGAGACCATGAAGGCAGCATGTGAACTTATAGATGAAGAAGAGGCCAAGGCTGAGAATGCTGCCGCAAGCAGAAATGCTAACACGGGAACCTCAGCAACCACTCCTGCCAACCCTCTCGCTGTTATCCCTCACGGGACTAATGAATCCGGTCCCAGCAATCACCAGTCATGGCAACAGTGAAGATCCGAGGTATACCCTGAGTACTTGTAACCAAAGAATTATGATATTCTTTCGATGGCACGGAATGTTTCCTAGTACATTGATTTAATTTTGTTGTTGTTTGTAACATGAATGTCCGCACAATTTGTCGTTTTTTCCCTTACGGTAATTCAGCTTTCCTTATTATCTTTGCTTGATAATTTTTGCATGAATTATCGAACTGTTGGTATCTCGGAATCGTAACTGATATCCGTAGGATTAGCATCCGTAGGAGTAAGTTAATTATCCGAAGTAGCTCGCACAATTTGGTAATGACAAATCATGAACTGAATGCAACTCGGATGAAAGAACAAATTTGAAGTAGCATCACTTGCTTCCCTTAATAAGTGTAAATCAATGATGATTGATTACAACTGTTAGGATCTCAGTATGGTGAATAGAATTAATCCGTCACTGCAAGTTATCAATATATGGTGAATGTTTAACTTGTGAGTACACGGACTTAGTGGCTGAATCATCGACTAAATGTCGTCCGCAAGAGGTTAGCTCGGACAATTTAGGACAATTCCCAATGAGACCACTTGTGGGCTCAGTGTGATTGGAAATGGACGGGCCCAAATAGTCTGACACTGTATAGCCCACTCAGATGGCCCAAGCCCAATGTTAACGCCGCCCTCATAACGTGGTGGACGCTGATTGGTCGGAGACCCTTATAAAAAACCACGATCAAAGTACAGAGAACGTGCACAACTGATCTTAGATTCTTCTGTCTCTTCTTCTTCTAAGATTCTTGGATATTTCTCTGACTAATCTGCCTTTCTAGACTCCCGTCCACTCTCAAATGGGTGAAAACCCTAGAGTTCGAGAGTGGCGTGGTTCTGAAAAGATGGGTTGCTCGATATCTTTCAATTCGAAAACAAATCTCAGATCATTAGTCTTCACCCTCTTCCTCTCTGTCGTTTTGACTTTCCTGTCTTTCAAGACACCCATCCTTTCCTAGTTTGGTGTAAACCCTAAATGCAGGAAAGGTGTGGGTCTTGAAGGTTAGGCTGCTCAAAAGAAATCATCAAGGCAAAGCCCTCTCGGTTGTTCTGCCTTTAATGGCTCAAATCTCTCTCAAACAGGCGAAAAAACCTTTAGGTTTTGAGAGTGTTTGAGTCCTTAAAGATGGATCTGTTGAGAAATAAACTCAAAATCCTTTTGGCCATTCTCCCTTTAGTGACTTAAATCTTTGTTTAAATAGGTGGGAAACCCTTGAACTTTGAATGGGTTTTAGTCTCTAAAGATAGACCGGTTGAAAAGCAACTCAGAATCTTCTTGGCCCATCCGCCTTTAGTGGCTCAAATCTCTCTTAAGTCGGTGAAAAATCGTTTGAGTTTAAGAGGGTTTGGGTCTCTAAAGATGGGTTGGTTGAGACTTGGCCGCTCAACATCTAAGGAACACTGGAGAATTGGTGTCCGTACACACTATGCATGGGATCCGTACAAAGACTACGTAATATGGTAATTTTGTAGTAAAATTTGCCATACTGAGTCAATTTGTATTATGCAGGTAAATTGGGCCCTTGGCGTCCTCAAAAGTGAAGATCTTGGTGAAAACTCCCTGATAAAGGAATGATCTCGACGGAAGATGACGTATCTCCAGAGATTTTGTTACACATTGTTATATTGTAACTGTAAATCTGGATAAAGATCCGAGACTGTAGGTGTAAAAATTGTTTTGTACATGAATAAAGTTATACACTTGCTTCTTTGTCTTGTGAATGCTAAATTTCATATCTACGAATTGAAAGATAGAAGTTGTATTGGTTTGACGGAAATTCAATTACAACTGAAAGGCTGCATGGCCAATGGCAAAAGAGCAGCAAGAGACGTAACTGATGGAGTTCCGTGTAATAAAACGGCCTCATAGACAAAATGCTGGAACAATTGACGGAAAAGATTCCGTGGCACAAACCCTAGGCATAGAACTTTTGAAGGTTCTTTGCGTTCCAAGGGCGTTTTAGTGCACGTCTGTGATCGTCCTCTAGCTCATAACTTCCATTCACTCTAGCACCAATGATCTTGTAGGGTCCTTCCCAATTAGGTTTTAGTTTCCCAACATTGCTCAGGATGTCTGCTCTACGGAGCACTAGATCTCCGACTTGCAAATCCTAGTCTTGGACATTCTTGTTGTATGCATGTGCAACAATTGCTTGATATATGTGGATATTAGCCAGTGCCTCGGACCTTTTCTGATCCAGCATGTCAAGATCATAGCTCCAAGCTTCTTGATTGTTTGAATCATTGTACTCTTGTATCCACATTGTTTCCACAGCAAACTCCGCTGGTATGACTGCTTCCGAGCCATAAACCAGGGCAAAGGGAGTCTCTCTTATTGCAATCCGAGATGTGGTACGATGAGCCCAAAGGACACCATCCAAGTCGTCCGCCCAACTATCTTGAGAGGTTCTCAAACGCTTCTTAATGATCTTAACAATTGTCTTGTTAGTGGACTCTGCTTGTCCGTTAGCCTGGGGGTACCCGACTGAGGTGAACTGTTGTTCGATCTTAAAGGAGGATAACCATTCCTTAAGTCTGCTCCCGGAGAACTGAGCACCATTATCTAAGACTAGGACTCTTGGTAATCCGAAGCGACAGATAATGTTCTTCCAGATGAAGGTCCGCACCCGGCTTTTTGTGATTGTGGCTACAGCTTCTGCTTCTACCCATTTGGTGAAGTATTCCACAGTAACAATCAGAAACTTCATTTGTTGTGTGCCCCTGGGGAAGGACCCAACAATGTCGATGCCCCATTGATCGAACGGACACGCAATGATTGACGAAATCATTGGATGTGTCGGACGATGCAGGACGTTGGCGTAATACTGGTAATCAGGGCATTTTCTTGCAAAGTTTGTTGCATCCTTGTCTATGGTTGGCCGGTAATACCCTTGACGGATAGTTTTTGGGCCAAATTCCGCCCCCCCCCCCCCCCCCCCCGAGTGACTTCCACAACTCCCACTATGTATCTCTTCCAACACAGTTCGTGCTTCCTGCGGATCAAGGCATCTCATATGAGTGCCAGTAAAAGATTTCTTGTATAGATCCTCTCCAAAGTACCTATTTGCTCGACACTCCACACTCCTTGATTCTTTTGGATCAGATGGTAAAGATCCGTCTTTCAAATGATTGTAAATATCAGTCATCCAATTTCTTCCTGATCCAATAGCCATGACGGATGGACTTGAACTCACAAGGGATGCATCTTTAATTGTGAGCAAAATCACTCTCCTGGTGTCTAGGGCTGCTGTTGCAAATGCATATTTGGCCAAAGTGTCCGCTCTCTCATTCCATTCTCTATCAAACTTCTTCAGAGTGAACTCTTCAAAGAGGCTCACTTCTTTCTTAAGTAGTTCGAGATACTTGATTATTGAGGGACCTTTTGTGGCAAAAGCCCCAGAAAATTACGCTTCGGCCAATTGTGAGTCCGTGTAAGCTTTAAGCTTTCGGACTTGCAATGACCTGGCGATCCGCAACCCTACCAACAAAGCTTCATACTCAGCCTCGTTGTTTGTCACCTTGAAATCCAATTAGATGGCATAATCTAGTTGTGCTCCATCCGGGATTTTGAGAAAAATCCCAATGCCTCCCATCCATCCAGTGGACGATCCGTTAACCTCCAATGTCCAAACATTGGATGGCTCTTCCACGGACTTAGAATCATCTTGAGGCTGGCCAACCTCCAACACTTTCTCTGGTTCTGCTTTGTTTTCCTTCTCGGAACTTGGGATTGATGATCCGTGGGAGATATTATCAAGGAGAAACATGTGATTTACTCGAGATTCTTCTGAAGTTAGCATCCGAGAATGGTTGATAAACTGAGCATCTTCGAAGTTATCCAATCCTGTCTTTGACGGAGCTGTCTTGCCTTTGACTGCCTTGACTATCAAACACTTAAATGTTTGCTTGTCCGAGGTCTTTTCAGAATCCGTTTCAGGATAATCTGCCAAAAAAATCCGCAATGACTTGAGCTTTCTTTGCTGTTGGAGCCTGATAACTGATATCGTACTCACTCAGTTCAATTGCCCACTTTGAGAGCCTTCCGAATTGATCCGGCTTCCCAAGGACCTGTTTCAAGGGTTCCGAGGTTAGTACAATGATCTTGTGAGGCTTAAAGTACAGTTTCAACCGTCTTGCAGTGTAAATCAAGGCGTATGCGATCTTTTCAATCTTTACATATCTTGTTTCTGCCCCTGCAAGGGCTTTACTAAGATAGTAGATTGGCATGTGATCGTTAGCCTGAATCCGTACTATGACGGAACTCATTGCCTCTTCCGTGACAGCCAGATAGAAGTAGAGTGGTTCTCCTTCCACGGGTTTGGAGAGTAATGGAGGGGAATGGAGGTACTTTTTCAAGTTTTCGAAAGCCTCTGAACATTCCGCCATCCATTCAAACTTCTCTCCCTTCCGTAGGATTTTGAAGAATGGAAGATTCTTTTCTGCAGACCGGGATATGAAACGACTCAAGGACATGAGACGTCCGATGAGTTGTTGTACCTCGTTGATGTTCTTTAGTTGTGGTAGGTCTAGGATGGCCTTGATTTTCTCTGGATTTGCGCTTATTCCCCTTTTCGTGACCATGTACCCCAGGAACTTTCCGCCTTTGACCCCAAAAGTGCACTACCGGGGTTGAGTTTCATCCCGTATTTCCGCAGGTGCAAAGCAGCTGTTCAAATGCTCTATGTGTTGCTCCTCAGTTTTGCTCTTGATAAGCATGTCATCAACATATAATTTCATTGTTTTGCCAATTTCTTCTTTAAACATTTGATTTACCAGACGTTGGTAAGTGGCTCCAACATTCTTTATTCCGAAGGGCATCACTTTGAAGCAATACACCCCTCATGTGACGAAGAAAGTTGTTTTCTTAATGTCCTCTTTGGCCATCCGAATCTGGTAAAAGCCTTGATATGCATCCATAAAGCTTAACAGTGCGCATCCGGAAGTGGAGTCAACTAGCTGGTCTATCCGTGGTAAAGGATACGGATCTTTCGGACAAAACTTGTTTAGCCTTGTGAAATCATTGCACATCCTCCATTTTCCCGGTGACTTCTCAACTAGGACAACATTGCAGACCCAATCAGAGTAACAAACTTCTTCAATGTGTCCGGCTTTCATGAGCCTGTCCACTTCTGCGGCTATAATGGCATCTTCAATCGAACCGAAATCTCTTCTCTTTTGGCAGATGTACTTGATAGAGGGGTCTACATTCAGTCGGTGGACCGCGACCCTCGGATCTATCCCTTTCTGATCATCCGTGCTCCAAGCAAAAACATCTCTGTTATCTCGGAGACAAGCTATCAACTTCATCTCAACCTCTGCACTCATCTCAGTTCCAATTCTAGTCTTCTTCTCTGGACTAGCTCAACACCTTTGAGAGTCTCATGAGGTTCGATCCATGCTGCCTTAGGAAATTTGTCCTTCTGACTCCCTATTCCAATGACAGGATTTTCTTTCCTGGGAGGTAGGACAAGTTGCGGATCAGATGTTACTGAGACGGACAGGGTTGGGGTGGATGCTCTTCTAGTTGACATGATGTAACATTCCCATGCTTCTCGGAT
The DNA here is from genome assembly GCA_026545765.1 of Plantago major. Taxonomy (NCBI): domain Eukaryota; kingdom Viridiplantae; phylum Streptophyta; class Magnoliopsida; order Lamiales; family Plantaginaceae; genus Plantago; species Plantago major. The sequence goes on from CM048840.1 coordinate 104,023,576, forward strand.
GTTTCCTATCTCTTCCCCTACTCCGTATAGAGTTGGGAACTTCATTCTGTTATGCAATATGGAGGATATTACACGGAACTGATTAAGCCCTGGCCTTCCGAATATGGCATTATAATCAAAAGTGCGATTAACTACCACAAAGCGGACCAACTGGGTAATCCTGGCTGGAAAAGTACCCAAAGATACGTGCAACATGATGCTGCCCAAAGGTCGGACAACACCTCCTCCAAATACAGATATGGAGCTGTTAACTCTCTCATATTGGACTCTTCCTAAATTCATTTGATCAACAATACTTTTGGCAATAATGTTGGAGGAACTTCATGTATCGACTAGGATTTTGTTCACCCTATAGGTGGCAATTGTCAGAGAGACCACAAGCGGAACATCTGGATCATCCACATCTCCGCCTCCTGACGTAGGAGGGGGAACCTCACTATCATCAAAGGAGATAGTATTTGTCCCTCGGAGGGCTGGTGCGGCATAAGCCCTGTCATTGTTCCTTAGATCCTGAGCAGTCCTTTCCCTTGCATTCCGACTATCACCTCCTGTCGGACCTCCTGCAATCGTATTTATTACACCACTATACGGACGATTCTCCATCTCAATATCATCCTCACACTCGTATTGGTTACGATGAGGTGGATGACCTGTGGGGGGAGGTGGCAGTGATAACGGACGAGGTTGTGGTTTCGCTGCTCTATCTTCTCTTCTCTGTTCCGTCCTATTATGCCTTAAAGGTTCATCCGTCTGGACGCTTTCCTTCAACTTTCCTTCCCTGACCAAATGCTCAATTTCTGTTTTCAAATGGATGCAATCATCCGTTTCATGACCATCACTCTTATGAAATTTGCAAAAGCCCTTGGCTTTGTTGTTCTTCCTGCTTTTGTTAGATGGCTTCGGCCATTGGACATCCAACTTTTTCTCAATAATGGTGTAGTCTGCAAACCTTCTTGGCGGACTTCTTTCCCTATGAAATCCTTTATCCTTGTATTCTTTATTTGGATCGAACTTCCGTTGCTCCTGTTTGACTGGGTCTTTTCCTTTCTTGGATCTGACCCTCACTGGCATGGTCCGTCAATAATCTTCCCCATACAATACATCCTCACAAATCTCCTTCAAATGCCTCTCACTTCTTATCACCTGGCTGGAGATTACTATTGTAAGTATTAGAATACAAGTGATGGACCCGATCCTTAATACTGTGTGGCTCAACTCGGGGTAACTCCGCATTGAAGCGATCAAGGAAAGCACTGAGATCCTCATTCTCTCTTTGCACGATATCCGCCAGATGTTCCATGGTTCGTTTCTTACTTTTTGACTTTCCAAATCTTAACAGAAACTTAGAAGTGAGATCAGCATAAGATTTTATAGATTTGTTGGGCAATGCATTATACCAATCCATAGCAGTTCCAAAAAGAGTAGACGAGAAAGTAATAGCCTTAGTATCATCAGTCATACCTTTGGAATCCATTTTGCTATTGTACCTTGTAAGATGGCCTTGCGGACAAGAATCACCATAGTAGTACTCCAAGTTTGGAATCACCATGTCCAGGCTTTTGTTCCTTTCCTTTTCCTTCATGATCTCATCACACAAAAGGTTTGGAGTGCTTGCATGGATTTGCTCATGATCCTTCACCAATCGTCCGAGACTAAGAATCTGAGCCTCCAATGCCTTCTGTTGTGCATAGATTTCTTCCACGTTCATCATCTCTCCAGTCCGCGGATGTATCGCTATGTCCGCTAGGAGTTCATCCACATTACTCACCGGAACAGTCTCTGCTACGTGATCTCTGGCTTTGGGAGGAACTTGTGGCGGAGCTCTGGGCTGCCTGTTCACGTCCGCTTGTTGAGCTACCTGCGGACTTGGCTCACGTTGGACCTGTGAGGCGGAAGCTCTTCTGTCAAGCAAGTTCCGCAGGTCCTCCTGAGGCTGGTTCCCTAACCTCTGTTGGATCGGACGTTGCTCATTCCGAGAGAGAGCAGGGTCAGCTTGGGCCGGAGCTGCTACTTGCGGAGATGCTTGCTGTGGCGGAACGTTGCTGGAACCGAGACAACCTTGGATGACTGTAAGAAGTCTCCCAAACTGGGTCTCACTCAAGCCAAAATCACTTGTGCGGACTTCACGTCCGTCAGACATGGTAAAATGTTGACCCGGAGGAGACCCTTGGTTTCCTGGCGGAGGAACTTGGGCACCTCCTCTTTCTGGAGCTTCTAGCATAGTGTTGTCAGAACCATTGCGTATCCTTCTGTGCGGAACATCCCTTTCTTCATCCGAGGATGGGCTTGCTGTGCGGCCATCCCTCGGATAACCATCCCTGCCTCCTGGGCCTCTAGTAGTCTGACGTCCCCTGGTGGGTGGATGTCCGCGTGGGCGAGGAGGTGGAGCAGTTTCGACTCCAGTAGCACTTGACCGTGCTGTCCTTCTCATTCTTGCCATCAACTCAACCTTAGAACACGGAACCTTTAGTAACGATTCCCACAGACAGCGCAAAATGTTGAGGGGTGCGACCTCAAACACTAACTAAACTATTACAAGTAACTTAGTCTAAGATCCGCCTCCTACTTGGAGTCCGAAGCAGTACATGTCCGAGCTAGAGTACCTGAAAGGACTAAGTGGGGGGGGGGGGGGGGGGGGGGGGGTTAGAAAGGGTTACCCGGATTGCAGGTGTCAACCCGGTAATAGACTTTACTCAAGAGAGAGTTGGAAGCTCTCAATGTAATAGTTATGAGGAAGGTTATGATATAGTGAGCTTAGTAGTTATTACTTACCTCAAAGTTTGGACCTTGAGCTATATTTATAGAGACCATAGGTTATGAGGTGACTCATAAGATGGTGCCAAGTGTAAGGTGTGGGTTCAAGGATAGCAACATTCCTTTGGCCCATGGCCCAACAGTATGTTATAGTCTAATACCGTGTATTGGACCTGGGAGGATAAATCGGTCCTTTCCCTACTGAGAGTACTGTTCCGCCTGTTGGGTCCGTGTAAGTCCTTAGGATAGATCTGTCTGCTTGCTTGATCTAACCTCAGGTAACTCTGGATGTCCGAGCCGAGAGTCTCACGGAAGTATCTTAGTGGTTCCAGTATACGTTTGGTCTTACTGTAAAGGTGGCGTCCGAGAGTCTATCTCGTCTGGTCCGTTGGGCATCTTTGTACTCACTCAGTCAGGTTTAGAAGTCCATTTCCCAGCTAGCTCGGACTAGCTGTGAGGGTGTAGTGACTTTAGCGTACTGGTTGACTCACTAGGACGGACCATGTGAGGTCGGACCAGTACTGAATTGGCTATTAAACCGTGATGCGCTCTAGGACACGCTCTATGGCGCCCTTAACGGATTGGACATATATCCGTATCAACATTGATAATGTAATACGTGAGCGTAAATCAATTGTCGGTGTGAATAAAACTTGGTTCGAAGTAGTGAGATACAAATTGGAAGTATGCACATTATGTGAATATTCTAGAAGAAGTTCTTTGCACTTCTTCCATATTATTACTCCAATATTACCAATTAATGATTTAATTTTCGGAATTAAGATGAGTTAAATTTGTAACTCATGGTTTTGCACCTCTAATGAGGTTTTATGGTGGCTTTAGAGCATGGATTAAATTGAAACCTTTGAGGTAGCTTTTCTTGGCTATAAAAGGTGGTTTCTCCACCACTTTTGAGGACACAACAACAACACAATCTTCTCCACTCCCTCTTATTTTTTGGCATCATCATTCCCTTCTCATTTCATTATATAGAGATTTGCATAGTAATCATACAATTGAGCATCAAGAAAGTTATATGATGAGCTCAAATTATACTCTAAAAAGTAATTAGAGAATAAGCTGTAGTTGTAGACTAAAGCCTAACTTGTGATCGATCTCTAGGGAATTAATCAAGCTATGTAGCAGTGAGAGTAAGCAGATACTTGCGAGTAACAAACTGATTGATGGTTTAGTTGTACTTCTAACTAGTTTAATTAAAGCTAAGATAACGATTAACAATGAGAGAAAGATGAATACAATAGCAAGATCCAATTATGCTAATTCAAACTAGGGATAACACTCATATTTGTCACACGGTCGTTGTACAGCAAATCAATAAATTCGATTCAACCAATTGTTCTTAGAAGATATTATACTAGAGAAATTGTGAGTCGTCAATTCACGATCCTTAAACATGAACAATTTAGAGAATTTAATACGGACTTATCGAATTGAAGGTTTTTACGAAGATTTTATACGAGACTAACCTATATGAGTGCTTTGATAAACCCTAGAACGAATATGCATAATCTCCACATACTACTGTATTCAAACGTGTTTAGCTACTCATAATTGATAATTACATGCAAAGATTCATGGTAATAATCATATGAGACATGGATGAGAAGCTCGCATGCAATAACATAAAATTCAATCAATAAGATAAAGAAGGAATTGTAAAGAACAAAGCAATTGAGAAATCAATACCAATAATCTTGATTTGATGAACAAAATCAATGAATAACCAAGCTCCAAAGATGTCTCAATGTCAATGTATGGCTCTTGGAGCTTTTCTCAAAACTAGGTTAAAAGAAGTATGAAAGAAAAGGAATCAAAATCTAATCTAATAAAGAAAATAAAATAAATTCTGCGTCGCTCGCCACGGCGGAAGAAATAGCTCGCCGCGGCGAGCCTTCTTAATCGCAATATATATCCTTCTCGTAAAATCTCACCGCGGTGGACCAATTCCTTCGCCGCAGCGAGTCTTCTTCCATCTCAAAAGATGATCACTCGTAAAATCTCGCCGCGGCGAGCCATGCTGGAAGATTCAAGGCCAAGCCCGTAAAATCTCGCCGCGGCGAGCTATGCTAAACGACCTGTTCTCATATGGCTCAAAAGGTATAGATTCCTACAAAACACAAACAAAACTCCAAAACGTAAAAACGAACTAAAAAGACTACAAAACTAAAGACAAAGACTCACAAAGACCGCTAAAAAAGACCAAATGAGACGTTAGAATATTGTCTCATCAAAATCCCCAAACCGAACCTTTGCTCATCCCCGAGCAAACAAACACATTAAAGACAACTAGACTTAGACTACGACATATAATAACACACAGACGAGTCAATCTTCCAAATGACCGAACTGTACCATTGTAAGTGTTATATTCACAAGATACAAAAGGTTTGCACTCAACTGGCGTTGACAGAAATAGTACACAAAAAAAATCATGCAAGGGAGTTTTTTAAATAAATAACACTTAAGTCTAACTCTCCAATCCCTCGCAAGGAAATCCTACACTATTCTCTCTCACACTCTGGAAGTGTCCAGTGGGTTAAACACTTAAGAACAATAAGAGGAAAGGAAGGTGACTCTCGTCACAGAGGTGCCTTAAATACCTCAAGCAATGTACTCAATTAGTTAAGTCAGAAGGGACTTTTTTCCTTGCATATAGCAGCTTGCCAAGACATACAACCAACTTCCATGAACCAAATATTTGCATCAAATGAATTAAATTCTAATCAATTTGGCCACTATGGACTCTTTTAGTCTCACTATTTTGGTAGTGTCTATTTTACCGAAGTCCGCACTTTTGTGCGTGTTAGTTTGATGTACGTGCCATCAACCCTCACGGACATATGGCTTTTTAGGACCACGCCGGTATATAGGTAGTATTTGAAACACGCCCAACACGACTACGGTGATGACAAGCACCATAGATACACTCCGAGACAATTCAACTAAACAGGGGGAAATCATATTACAAAATTTGAACGATAACATCATAATGCAGCAGATTTCTTCTCCCCAAACCGGTTCTTCACAATGCACTGTCTTTCGACAAAATGAAACATGAAGAGCATGCCGTTCGTCATACTTAACTTAACTGAGTACACATGAGAATGAAAAGGCGCAAACAAGAGGGTTTGCACTTCCCGAAAAGATCACACAAGCGCCGGTACAATATTTTTTCATCGGCTTAAAGTTTCTCACCGGCTTTTTGGACTAAAGAGTTAAACAAACTTGCGATTTACAGGAAAAACAAACTTACGAGATCTTAAGTTCACTACTCTATCTAAGCTGAGAATCGTGCAAAACGTAAGTAACAAGCAGATTTAACAATCACAATAGAAGTTTTCGTCGCTTGGAAGAATGACTCACGAAAGACTCTAGAGAAGGAAAGAAAAATCACTAAAATAGCAGAAAGTAGGGGACGAAAGACTCTAGAGACTCAGAAAATAGAGAAAAACGCAGATAAGACACTCGAGAGCACATTCCCCCTCCCCAAACCTGAACTCAAGCATGTCCTCAAGCGCAGAGTAAAAAAGAAAAAGAATGGGGTCAATAGTGACTTGCCTGTGATGTTCAGTTTAGAGTCATGTACTGGACTCGGAGAGTTCGACCACTTCTTCCGGTCGCTCAATGTACCCGTGGAAGTATGGTTTAACCCGCTGCCCATTGACCTTGAAGGTGGAGCTGTCAGCGGGATTCAAGAGTTCGACAGCACCATGCGGTGCCACTTGAATTATCGTGTACGGTCCATCCCAACGCGAACGCAACTTTCCTGGAAATAGTTTAAGACGAGAGTTGAAAACCAAAACTTTCATACTTGGGTGCAAGTCCTTGCGGATTATCCCTTTGTCATGATACTCCTTTGTCTTCTGCTTGTAAATCTTTGCATTCTCAAAGGCAAGGTGGCAGAGTTCTTCCAGCTCAGAGATTTGAAGCAATCGTTCCTCCCCAGCTGCCTGCATATCAAGATTTAGCTCCTTGGTGGCCCATGCCGCTTTGTACTCCAACTCCACGGGAAGATGACAAGCTTTGCCATAAACTAACCGGTACGGGGTTGTACCAATAACAGTCTTGTAACAGGTTCTGTAGGCCCACAGTGCATCATCTAGCTTGTTGACCAATCCTTACGATTTGGTTTTACGACCCTTGAGAGAATGCTCTTGATTTGCCTATTGCTGACTTCCACTTGAACAGAAGTTTGTGGGTGGTATGCAGTCGCGACACGGTGTTGCACTCCATACTTCACAAGCAGGTTCGCGAAGGAACGGTTAATAAAATGAGATCCGTCGTCACTAAGGATTGCTCTAGGTGTACCAAACCTGCTGAAAATATTCTTGGACAAGAAAGAGAGCACAACTTTGGAATCGTTAGTTCTGGTGGCCATAGCCTCCACTCAGTCACATAGTCCACTGCAACAAGAATATATTCATTACCATTACTTTTGGGAAAGGGTCCCATAAAGTTAATACCCCACACATCAAAGGGTTCTACCACAAAATTGTTGGTCAAAGGCATCTCATTACGCTTTCTAATGTTACCACTACGCTGGCATGCATCACAACTAGCACAAAACTTATGAGCATCTTTAAACAGAGAGGGCCAAAAGAAACCTGATTGAAGAACCTTTAGGGCGGTTTTCTTCCCCCTGTAGTGCCCTCCACACTGCATGGTATGACAAAAGGTGAGAACACTGCCTACTTCACTCTCTGGAATGCAGTGCCGTAGGATGCCATCAGCTCCCTCCTTGAAAAGGTGGGGGTCATCCCAAAAGTAGCCATTGGTCTGCAAGAAAGTTCCTTCTTTCCTGCGAAGACATGTTAGCGGGGAAAACACCTGCAACAAGAAAATTCACAATATCTGCAAACCAAGGCTCTAAGCTAACAGAGAATAGATGCTCATCAGGTAGGTCATCGAGGATAGGTGGAGAAGGGGAGATTGTGTTAGGATCAAGCCTAGATAAATGGTTAGCAACAAGATTATCTTTACCACACTTATCAACTATTTCGCAATCGAACTCCTGTAACATCAAAACCCACCGAATGAGGCGTGGCTTAGAATCACTCTTCGCCATGAGGTGGCGGATCGCAGCATGATCCGTGTGGATGATCACCTTGAACCCTTTCAGATACGAGCGGAATTTATCCAATGCGAAAAGAACCGCTAGGAATTCTTTCTCAGTTGTGGTGTAGTTAACCTGCGCAGGGTTAAGTGTCTTGCTGGCATAGTAAATTACATGAAAGTGTCCATTTATCCTTTGTCCTAAAACAGCACCTAAAGCGAAATCAGAAGCATCGCACATAATCTCAAAGGGTAAGGACTAGTCAAGGGCAACAACAATAGGAGCGAAAACGAGCTGCTCTTTCAAGATGTTAAAGGCATGCATGCATTCATCATTGAAAACAAAAGGCACATCTTTCATAAGCAAGTTGCTGAAACACTTAGCAATCTTCGAAAAATCCTTAATGAATCACCTATGAAAACCAACATGCCCAAGAAAAGATTGCAGCTCTTTTACAGAAGTGGGAGGGGGGAAGTTTAACAATAACATCGAGCTTTGCTCTATCAACTTCTATCCCACGTTTTGAGACTACATGCCCTAAGACAATTCCTTCTCTAACCATAAAGTGACTTTTTTCCCACCTAAGAGTTAAATTACACTCAATGCAGTGTTTAAGCACTTTATCAAGTTTATGCAAGCAATCAGCAAAAGAATCTCCAAAAAGAGAGAAGTCATCCATGAAGAACTCTATAAAATCCTGCACCATGTCAGAAAATATAGAAAGCATGCATCTTTGAAAAGTAGCAGGAGCAGTGCAGAGTCCGAAAGGCATTCTGCGATAGGCAAAATTCCCATAGGGACAAGTAAATGTCGTCTTCTCCTGATCCTCCTGAGCAATGGGTATTTGGTAGAAACCTGAAAGACCATCCAAAAAACAATAGAACTCTCGCCCAGCAAGGCGGTTAAGCATCTCATCAATGAATGGCAGAGGGAAGTGATCTTTCTTAGTGGCTGCGTTTAGTTTCCTATAGTCAATGCACACACGCCACCTAGTGGTTTTTCTTACCGGGACCTCTACGCCCTTCTCGTTTGTTTCGACAGTAACCCCCGACTTCTTAGGAACTACATGCACAGGACTCACCCATCTACTATCAGCTATGGGGTAAATTATGTCGTGCTCAAGCATCTTAAGGATCTCAGTTTTCACTACGTCTTGCATGACAGGGTTAAGCCTACGCTAGGGTTGCCTAACTGGTTTAGCATCATCTTCTAAACTTATCCTGTGTGTGCAACAGGTTGCGCTAATGCCCTTAATATCTCCAATTCCCCATCCTATGGCCGCAAAATTCTCCTTAAGAAGCTCAACAGGTTGGTTCTCTTCTTCCTTTTGCAATTTCGAAGAGATTATCACAGGTTTGGACCGATTTTCACCAAGGAAAGCATACTTAAGGTGGGATGGGAGTTCCTTAAGGTCAGGCCTAGGGGGTTCGATTTCCCCAGTATTGCTACTGAGGGAGTCGAATTCACCTAATGGTTCACTAGGGGGATCAAGTTCACCTGCCGGTTCAGTTTCAACTAAATCTAAAGTATAGATTAGCTCAGGACTTTCCTCACTCAAATTTCCTTATCAGGGTCTAGTGTCAAAGCCGGATCTAACTTATCGCTAGCAATATCATCAAGTAGAGCAGTATATACACAGTCATCAATGGTGCAATGAAATTCTTTGGCAATCTCATGTTCTGTTTCACAATTTGTAACAGAATAGGCATTAGAGTTACCTATAGGACGGACTGCGTCCTTGCTGATTCGATTTCCTCCGATGTCCATCGCTATCTTCCCTTCTGCAACATCGACTTGAAGTTTGACAGTTTTCATAAACGGCCTTCCCAGCAAAATCACATGGTTCCTGCTGCTGGTTGCTGCATTGCTGGGAGGTAGATCTACAAAATCTGCTGGTACCAAGTATGTGTCAACCTTGACCAAAGCATCCCGTATAATACCAAGTGGTCACTGGAGACTACAATCATCCATCTGCAAAGTCATATTCACAGGTTCCAACTTCCCCAAACCGAGCTCCTGATACAGGTCATGGGCAATAAGATTAATGCTCGCTACCAAGTCAAGCATAACTTTTGCTATCTTCCCATTCTCTATTTGTATATCAATCATGAAACTCCCTGGGTCTTGTTGTTTCACTGGTAATCCGATCACAAAATTTGCTGTTTCTGGAAGAATGAGCTTTTCAGTAGACGAAAGCTTCTTCTTATTAGCATTTAGGTCCTTGAAGAACTTAGCATAGGAGGGGACATTATAGATAAGCTCCAGCAATGGCATGTTCATGTTAACTTTCGAAAGCATTGCCAGGATAGATTTGAACTTACTATCGTCTTTTGGCTTCTTAACTCTCCCAGGGTATGGTAATGGCTTGGAAGCTGGCGGTCCTGGGGGGCAGAAGGGGTTATTAGATTTATGTAGGACCTCAGTGCTGCTTCTTGGGTCCTCAATAATCTCCTCAGCTTCCTCCTCAGTAATGTAAATAGCTGGTGTAGGTGGAGTTTCCGGTTTAGCCATCATATCTGGCTTCTCAACGACCTTACCACTACGCAGTACTATAGTTGCTTGAATCTCCTCTTCCAATTCATCTTCATCCCCAAATTCTAGACCTGCTACGAAGGTAGCCAACCTATCTGCTAAGTCCTCTATTCTGCGCATCATCCCTTCAATCTGTTGTCCGGTTCTCTCTTGCCCTTCCATAACAACTTGCATAAACTTTTCATCATGGGCAATTAAAGCCATCAACGTGCTTTCGCTAAATGAGTTCCTCTCCGGTAAAATATGTGCACTATCCACCATTTCCCTAGCAGAGGTTGTGTAGTAGCTGGAAAAGGACTCCATACCTGGATCTCAACAACAGTAACTCAACAAATGCTTAGTTTATGTTAGTCCAAGTAAAATGAAATCACGACAATTAACCACCGGCTCTCAGCGCTACAATAGGAATTAATTCCCCGGCAGCGGCGCCAAATTTGATGAGCTCAAATTATACTCTAAAAAGCAATTAGAGAATAAGCTGTAGTTGTAGACTAAAGCCTAACTCGTGATAGATCTCTAGGGAATTAATCAGGCTATGTAGCAGTGAGAGTAAGCAGATACTTGCGAGTAACAAACTGATTGATGGTTTAGTTGTACTTCTAACTAGTTTAATTAAAGCTAAGATAACGATTAACAATGAGAGAAAGATGAATACAGTAGCAAGATCCAATTATGCTAATTCGAACTAGGGATAACACTCATATTTGTCACACGGTCATTGTACAGCAAATCAATCAATTCGATTCAACCAATTGTTCTTAGAAGATATTATACTGGAGAAATCGTGAGTCGTCAATTCACGATCCTTAAACATGAACAATTTAGAGAATTTAATACGGACTTATCGAATTGAAGGTTTTTACGAAGATTTTATACGAGACTAACCCATATGAGTGCTTTGATAAACCCTAGAACGAATATGCATAATCTTCACATACTACTGTATTTAAAGGTGTTTAGCTACTCATAATTGATAATTGCATGCAAAGATTCATGGTAATAATCATATGAGACATGGATGAAAAGCTCGCATGCAATAACATACAATTCAATCAATAAGAAAAAGAATGAATTGTAAAGAACAAAGCAATTGAGAAATCAATACCAATAATCTTGATTTGATGAACAAAATCAATGAATAACCAAGCTCCAAAGATGTCTCAATGTCAATGTATGGCTCTTGGAGCTTTTCTCAAAACTAGGTTAAAAGAAGTATGAAAGAAAAGGAATCAAAATCTAATCTAATAAAGAAAATAAAATAAATTCCGCGTCGCTCGCCGCCGCGGCGATCCTTCTTAATCGCAATATATATCCTTCTCGTAAAATCTCACCGCGGCGGACCAATTCCTTCGCCGCAGCGAGTCTTCTTTAATCTCAAAAGATAATCACTCATAAAATCTCACCGCGGCGAGCCATGCTGGAAGATTCAAGGCCAAGCCCGTAAAATCTCGCCGCGGCGAGCTATGCAAAACGACCTGTTCTCATATGGCTCAAAAGGCATAGATTCCTACAAAACACAAACAAAACTCCAAAGCGTAAAAACGAACTAAAAAGACTACAAAACTAAAGACAAAGACTCATAAAGACCGCTAAAAAAGACCAAATGAGATGTTAGAATATTGTCTCATCATTATAGCACTTGAAACTTCGAAGGAACTAATTTTGTTGCTTCCAAAATTAGTTGTGATTGTACTTTGTACCTTGGAAGCACGTTGCTCAAGTAGGCCCGAAGCATAGAAAGGCGGGCAAATTGTGATTACAGAGAAGTAGTTATACCGCTGTCTCGTCCATCATTCAATCTGAATTCTCTAGTACTTGTTCAACGTCTTATTTCCATTAAAATACTGATGTAAATCATGTTATTAATATTATTTCTTACTCTTGTTGAGATTTATAGATATGATTTATATTATACGTTAATCATATTGTTATTATTTGTTGGCTTGTCATGCGGAGGAAAATCAACCGGGATCCAACAATTTCATCGAATGAAAAGTCAGGTGACATCATGATGCGGCTAGCCAGTCTCTGGAAGAATTGGGTTGGTCAGAACAGTGGAAATGACAAAGGAAGCTAAGGTAAGGGACAGGTAGGGAATTTCATAAATATTGTAAGTATGATATTATTTTTGAAAGGTAAATAGTTATTTATTAATTATCAAGAGGTACGATACGAGTACGATTACAATTTTCCAAATTCAAAATAGGTACTAGCCAGGAAGGACAAATGTCCCAAATAAAATGGAAACTAGTACGGTTCACAAAATTATTTCCAAAGGTTTGTCGGCTGGCTTTGGCGAGATGTCAGCAGATTGATTTATTTCTCGATACACAAATTGCACATGAACTTCTCCTATGATATCCATAAGCCTAAGGCTATCCTCTAGGAGGGTTTGCAGTTGTGGTGTGGCTACTTCCTTCTTGTTAAGAGAGTGTAAAAGCACCTGCGAGTCAGATTGTATGATAATCTTTGTATGCTCAAGGGGGATACAAGACAAGAGACCCATTTTTAGAGCTGTAAATTCAGCCATAATGTGGTTTGCCCGTCCTATGAAGGTGGTTGTTGCTCTAAGAAAGTTTCCTTGGTGATTTCTAAGAATACTTCCTGTTCCCGCCAACCCTTTCAATGGTAAGACTGATCCATCTATGTTCATAGTGACATATCCTAGGGGTGGAGGTACCCATTTACAAGTGATGGTTTTAGTGGGTTTAGGTTGAGGTAAAGGGTTAGAGATTGTAGTATCCTTTATTAGGGATGTGAGAGTTTTGTGAAAGGTAAAGAAGTTGAAATCTTGGTGTCTGAAGATTTTGTTGTTTCTAGTTTACCAGCAAAGCCATCAAAAATTTAAGATCAAGAGTTGTTGAGGCGAATTGTGAGACAAGGAGGTTAGAATCTGAGGGAAGGTATCAATTTTGTTCTGGAGATCATGGTAGATCAGATTCTTACTTAAGGATAGAGTGGGACAATCAAAGAAAATGTGGGTTATGGTTTCTGGCGCAGTTTGACATAGTGAACAGAGGGGTGATGGTATGATTTCTATATCAAACAATTTTTCTGTTGTTGGTAGCCTGTCGTATATAATGTAATCCAAGTGAAAAACCTTATCTTTGGGAGGGTGTTGAGAATCCAAATGGACTTCCAAGGCCAGTTCACTTGTTGTGGCATATCTTGGTTGATGAGAAGGTGATAAGCTGACTTTGCTGAGAAGATGCCTTTCTGAGATGGTAGCCAAATATATTTATCTGGTTGTGGTGTCTGATGTATAGGGATAGCCATTATCTCCATAACAAGTTCTTAGGGTAGAAATGTCTTCAAAGTTGTTATATCCCAGTTGTGATCTTGAATGAGATCAGCAACCCATAGATGTGGGTTCCGAGGTTGTGTGACATAGTCTTTTACAACCTTATGAGGAAGCAATTTTTCCTACCAGAAAAGAGTGTATGTACTTGAGTCGATTTGTTTTCCCAGGCCTTGCAGGAAAAGGTGTTTACTTCTTAAGATATTTTTCCAGAACCAACTGTGACTTGGTTTGGAAGTAGCTTCTAGGAAGTTGGAATTGGAAAAATACTTACTCTTATAAACCTTTGCCCATAGAGAATCAGGTTTTGTCAACAGATTCCAACAATGTTTTAAAAGATATGCTTGGTTTAGAGTATGTAGATTTTGAATTCCAAGTCCTCCCAGATTTTTTGGAAGACAGATTTGGGACCATTTTATTCTTCCCTTCTTTTTTCCATTCTTGGCAAAGTTCCACAGGAAATGCCGATTTATTTCTTCAATCTTGTCCAAGCAAGTTGTAGGAACTTTTACTATAGACATACATTAAGAAGGAATAGCATTGGTGACCACCTGTATTAGAGTTAGCCTTCATGCATAAGAAAGAAATTTTGTGTACAAAGTATTAATGTTGTTCATAGTTCTCTGTATGATTTGTTCAAAGAGGTCTCTTTTTTTTCTACTCATTAGAAATGGGAGACCAAGGTATTTGTATGTTCTCTTATTTGGTATAACTCCCAAGAGATCTGTGATCTCTTGTTTTATATGACATGGTGTATTTGGGGAGAAGAGTATTCTACTTTTGTCCCAACACACATGTTGTCCCGAGGCTTCGGCATATTGTTGTAGAGTTTTAGCAATAACTCTAGCATTTTTCATGGTTGCTTTTCCAAACAACATACAATCATCTGCAAAACAAAGCAAAGGAATAGCTGGTCCAGATCTGGACGATTTAAGTGGACTGAAAATTTTATCCTGATGTTTTAGAAGAAGCAAATGAACTAAAAGATCCTGGCAAATAATAAAAATGTAAGGGGAAATGGGATCACCTTGCCTGATGCCTCTTGTAGGTGTCCAAGGGGGTGAGAGAAGTTAATTCACCTTTACTTGGAAGGAAACCGTATTTATACAGGTTTGGATGAGATGGATAAAGTGTTGGGGAAAGTTAAATTTTTTCAGAACGTATTCTATAAAGGACCATTCCAACCTGTCATAAGCTTTGGCAATGTCCAATTTTAGAGCCAAAAAATGTTGTCTTGTGAGCCTCCTTTTTTTGTTCATAGTATGTAGCAATTCATGAGCTATCATCACATTATCAGAGATTTGCCTATTTGGGACAAAAGCATTCTAGAAAGGGGAGATAATGTGATTTAAGATAGGTCTCATTCTGTGGACTAGAATTTTTGCTATAATTTTGTAGCTGACATTATAAAGGCTGATTGGTCTGAACTCAGCTAGTGTGTTGGAGTTGGATTTTTTTTGGGATAAGGGTGATGATGGTTTTATTGAGTGCAGGGTCTAAGGTGGCTGTTTGAAAGAAATTTTGGATAATATGTATGAGCTGAGGCTTTACCAAATCCCAGTGAGTAATATAGAACTTACTACTAAGTCCATCTAACCCAGGGGCTTTGTCAATTCCTATTGATTTTAGGGCATAGAGAATTTCCATCTCAGACAAAAGGTTGAGTAGGGCGGAATGGTGTAGGTGAGTAAGTTATGGTAAAGATAATCCGTCAAAAGGTGCAGTGTTTGTTGGTTGTGCCTGAGATTGATTTCTGAATAAATGGTAAAAATTCTTCATCATCTGTTCATGGTCGAAAGTCCAATTATCCTCATCATCCTTTAAACCTGATGAGTTCAAATTATACTCTAAATAACTTAAGAGAATAAGCTGTAGTTGTAGACTATGCCTAACTTGGTATCGTTCTCTGGGAATCAATTAAGCTACCACAATGAATGAGAGTAAACTGTTTAATTTGTTTGTGAGTAACAGATTAAGTTTGGTGTTTGTGGGTGTTTGTACTTCTGGAACACAGATTAATACGAAAGCAGATAGATTGTTTTGATCAATGAGAGAAAGTGAACACGGTAGTAATGATCCGGTTATACTAATTCAATCTAAGGTAATCGTTCATATTGTCACACGGTCGGTGTACAAAAAGCAATCAATCCAATTCAACCAAGTTGTCATTTGAAGATTTCAAACTAGAGTAATCGTCAGGTTTGTTAGACCAACTATCCTTAACCTAAACAAGTTAGAAGATTTTAAACTAGCATATTGGATTGAAGGTTTTACGAGAATATCAAACTAGACGAACCTTTATGAACGAATATAAACCCTAGATTTGAATCTGCATAACCATCACATAACTACCGCATTCAAGAGTGGTTTAGCTACTCATAATTGAAGCAAAGACGATTGCATCTTATTTCATAATTCGGTTTAAGAACGAAGCAGAATGGAAGGCAGTTATGAAGAACGGACCATACTCAATCTTCGGAAAGACAATAATACTATTACAGTGGGTGCAGAATTTCTCGCTCGAAGAGGATTTACTTCGATCCATTCCGGTATGGGTAAAGTTCCCTAAACTACCATTGCATCTATGGGGGGAGAGCAGTATTGCGAAGATTGCAAGTACGGTTGGTAAGCCAATGGTCACAGATGAATGCACTGCAAAGAAACTCAGGGTCTTGTATGCTAGGGTGATGATTGAGGTTGATGTACCAAAGGAGTTAAGGAAGATGATCATTATCAAAGATAATAAAGGTAAACGTATTGAGCAGAAGGTGGAGTATGAGTGGCAAACACCGTTCTGTGTTAAGTGCCAACAGGTTGGTCATCAATGTGCTAATGAGGTGAGGCGGCGACCTACACCACCTAGAACTCAGGGACAGCAGAATTTGGATCAGGGTCAGCGTTGGGTGGCTCGATGTGATGGTCGACCGGCATAAAGAAATGGGTCATAGACACGATTCTGCAGCGGCGAAGCATGTGAAGGTGCCGCCAGTGTGCCTTCCGGACAGGATGTAACACGAATGATGAGACATATTGTACTGCAGGGTGATGATAGCCATGGGGTTGGAGATGGTGGTGGTTTAGGTGGCACGAGTCAGACTCGACCTGCGGCTGGAAGTAGGAGTCGAACTCCTCCAGGGACTCGGCAAGAGCGTAATCGGGATATATCTTTACATAATGGTTTTACAGCTTTGGACCCTTTGATTGGTTCTGAAGCTGAGCACAACCAACCATCATGATTGTCTGGAATATAAGGGGGCTCAACAAAGCAGCAAAGTTTCGTGAGATTGGCTCCCGTCTCTCTGATCTAAAAGTAACAATTGCTGCTCTACTAGAAACAATGGTAAAGAAAGATAGGATGGATCGGGTTCGTAGACGTTTGGGATGTAATTGGAGTTATCTAGATAACTATGATGATCACCATAATGGTAGGATATGGATTCTGTGGGATGATCAGAAGGTTGATGTGAGATTGATGGATGCATCGGATCAGTTTATACACTGTGGTTACAACCTGGAGGGCAGATTCTTACAGTGGATCACCTTTATCTATGCGCATAATAATCTAGAGCAACGGCGTTCGCTATGGCATGACCTGGAACAGAAGTCGGCACAGATTAGAGAACCATGGATGGTTATTGGAGATTTCAACAATGTCTTAAATTATGACGATCAGATCGGAGGCCAAAGAGTAGTGGAGGCGGAGTTCCGGGATCTTGCAGCTATGATGGATGTGGCGCGACTAACTGAAGTAGACACGATTGGGGACCACTTTACATGGTCGAATAGACATGTATACTCTCGTATTGATCGTGCCATTTGTAATCCGGAGTGGTTCCAAAGTTTTGATTCTATGGTCCTTAAGGTATTGGAACCGGGGGTATTTGACCATACATCGTTATATTTACAAATGGAGGTAGTTAATAGACCACGGCACCATCAATTTCGGTTTATTAATAGCCTGGCTAGTCATGATCGGTTTATTGAGACAGTTCGAATGATATGGCAAGCTGGTGAGACGGGGCAACCAATGTACACGGTATGGAAACGCCTTCTTGCACTCCAACCACACTTGAAAGCATTGGGTAAGCAGTATATGGGCGCACGGGTTCAGCTGGATAAAGCACGCAGTGATCTCTTGACTGCGCAAGATGCGCTTATACAGGACCGTTTTGACACTAGCCGCATTGAGCGGGTAAAGATTGCTATGGCTGAGGTTATTAAGTGGAATGATATCGATGAATCTCTTATGGCTCAAAAATCCAAGATTCACTGGTTACGTGTCGGGGATGGCAACAACGCCTTATTCCACGCCACAGTCAAGGATAAAAATCGCCGCATAGGAATCCCGAAATTGATTACGGCAGATGGAGAAATAGTAACCGAGCATAGGGCAATGGAGGAGGAGGTTCTCAAATTCTACACTGCCCTTGTGGGAACCAAAGCAAATCGGTTGGAGGGAATTGACATAGAAGCGCTAAGGAGTGGTAAGCAGCTAAATCGCCAAGCTAGGCTTAGCCTTATTCGAACGGTGACTGAGAAGGAAGTGTGGGAAGCACTCCAAGGGATCGGCGATACGAAAGCCCCTGGTTTGGATGGGTTTAATGCCCGTTTCTTTAAAGCGGCATGGCCGGAGATAAAAACAGAGGTTCTTGTTGCTATCTTTGATTTTTTTGATAACGGGAGACTTTATAGAGCTGCCAACTGTACCTTGGTTACCCTTATACCTAAATCTAATGGAGGTTGCACTTTGAAGGAGATGAGACCTATCTCGTGTTGCACTACCCTGTATAAGATCATCTCCAAGATACTCACGAATAGGTTAAGCAAGGTTATTAATGATGTAGTAGATGAGAGCCAATTTGCATTCTTACCTGGTAAGGTCATCCATGACAATATTCTCCTCGCAAGTGAGTTAGTACGTGGTTATGACAGAAAGAACATCTCTCCACAATGTATGATTCAAATGGAGTTACAGAAAGCATATGATACAGTGGAATGGAGTGCACTGGAAGCTATTATGGAGGAGCTGGGATTCCCGATTCTTTTTACGGATTGGGTTATGAGATGTGTAAGATCTGTGTCCTATCGTTACTCTATTAATGGAGTACCATCACAGCTTCTCAAGGCAGAGAGGGGATTGCGTCAAGGGGACCCTATTTCCCCTCTACTCTTTGTGCTCATGATGGAGTATTTGCATCGAGTTCTACTACAAGTAAAGCTTGCACCAGATTTCAATTTTCATCCGAAGTGTGAACGATTGGATATTGTTAACTTTTGCTTTGCCGATGACCTCCTTCTCTTTGTTAGAGGTGACCTTCAATCGATCTCCATCCTTATGCACCAGTTTAAGAAATTCTCGAATGCCACGGGGCCAACTGTTAACCAAAGCAAGTGCCGCGTATTCTGTGGGGGTGTTAGCCGACATATTCTTCGGCAGATCCTTGATGCCACCGGGTTTGAGGAGGGAACGCTGCCGGTCAAGTATCTTGGAGTGCCACTTGCTACACGAAAGCTCACTATTCGATTATGCCAACCGCTCCTTGATCGTATCACTGCTCGGATAAAGCACTGGAGTTCGAAACTTTTGAGCTATGCTGGCAAGATGCAACTCATTCGTAGTGTCTTGCAGGCAATGTCTAACTACTGGATGCAAGTGTTCCCTATGCCGAAGCGGGTAATTCGACACATTGAATCGTTATGTCACTCTTTCCTATGGAGTGGTACTGCAGAGATTACTCAGCGAGCACCCATTGCATGGGATAAAGTCTGCGATACCAAGAATGCTGGAGGAATTAACCTTACCTCCTTGATTGAATGGAATGCATTCACCGTTACCAAGCTATTATGGAATATATGTCGCAAAGCCGATAAATTATGGGTAAAATGGGTCCCCAGCTACTATATTAAAGATAGGGATGTGATGAATGTGGAATTACCTCTTGATACCTCATGGATGCTCAAGGCTATTATGAAGAGCCGAAATATGGTCAGGACGTCGGCAGCATGGACTCGCATGTGGCACACTGGACAGTTCGATATGCGGACCCTATATGATGAGATATGTGGTGTCAAAATCGATGTACAATGGAAAAAATGGTGGTTTGATAATAGAGCTCAACCCCGGGCTATCTTTTGTACTTGGATGGGGCTTAATAAACGTCTAGCTACAAAAGATAGGGTCCGAAAATGGAATAATACCATCTCACCGCATTATGTCTTCTGCCCTGCGGATGAGTCGCATCAACATTTGTTCTTTCTCTGCCCGTACTCGCATCAAATTTGCAGGCAGGTTATGGATTGGTTAGGGATTCAGCGTATGCCGCGTAGGTGGGAAGAGGAAATAGACTGGCTGTGTCTACAACTAAGGAGTAACGGATGGCGCAAGAAGATACTTAGGTGTGCATTTACAGAATCGGTCTACGCTATCTAGATGGAGAGGAATCAAGTCATATTTCAGCAAAAACCTATAAACTCGAGACTTGATGAGATGATAGTTAATGAAGTTATTAATAGATGTTGGCAGGATAGGAAACTACGTGAGCATTGTGCTAGACTTATGCTGAACTAGATTCTAGTGGTTATTTTGCTTATTTTGATTACCTGGATCTACGGATCGGTTGTGTACTTAACTGTTGGAATGGAATAAAAGTATTTTCGGATCCAATAATCATAATAGGAGTACTAATTAAAATTTTCAATACATATCAACAACATATACCAATTCATTATTAGTCCTGTAAACGAAAAAAACTGAAGGGAAAAAATAATAATTAAACTGAAACTAAGAATGTCCAGTCCACCTAGTCACGTTAATTTGGAGTAAGAAAACGTAAAAGAACATCCAATTGTCGCACCTAACACAAGCGTACCTCACATGTACGCTGTAAAAAAAGGCTAAGTGGGTTCCATGCACATGTTTTAATAACTCGGGGGGGTTTCGTGCACATTTTTCTTAAGGATTTAACGATGGACATATGTCAGCTCCGGGAAGGATTTATGTAGCTTTAGCGATTGACATATGTCGTCTCAGTGAGTTTAGTCTTCTCTCACCTTAAGTTACTTATTCTTTATTTAATTTTATTTAATGACAATGTTTCCTAATTTATGCTAGATATATTATTATAAATGTAGGGATATGAATGTATTTTTAAATTTGCCTAGAATGATTTGTGACCACTCACTTTTTAAATTTGTATTAGGATTTAAAATAAAAAAGTGTATTGTCTTTTAATCAATTTTTCCCCCAAGATTGTACTAGATTCTAATTTACCCTTTTCTTAACTCGAGGGCTAATTTATAAACTCAGAAGGATTTCGTGCATATTTTTAATAACTCAAGGGGATTTGGTACTAATTCATTAAATTAAGTGGTTTCAGTGTACATTTACAATAAATTAAGGGTATTATGCATTAATTAACCCATGTTTGAATAGTACTATAAGGGTTAAACTGTAACGACCCGAAAATTCGAGTGATGTTTTACCACGTCCTAGCACGAATTAGTTAAAGGGTACGATCTAGCCTTCTCCAAATTCTCAAACCGAACCATCCAAATTTCCTATGTACACTAATTGTTCTCATTAATCTCATTTAAACCATAAACATTTAAACACATTTTTATTTCTATGAGTTACAAGAAGTAAGTGAAAGGTGGTGAATTCATATTTATTCTTATTGATTTCACTCGTTTGTGTCTAGCTACAATTACCAGCACTCCAATTCACTCCTGCCATTTCCCATTTCTTTGTCCATTACAATTTTCTTCTCACACCCCTTTGTCTCCAAGATCTATCACGCTTTGTTCTCCCCAACAAACAAGAATAGAAACCAAGAAATAACGAAGTTAGTAAGGAAGGAAGGAGTAAGGGCTAGGCTAGGACGGAAAACAAGTTCGTGGTTCGTAGGTGAAGGATTTTGCTACAAGCTAGTTAAAAGATTTGACCAAGGCAAGTTTCTTTAGTTTCATATAGCCTAGGATCGCATAGTCGAATGGTTTATAGCATGTTTATATATGTATATATATATATGCCTATGTATGATCTCTAACAAGTCATGTTCATATCAAGTGTATATTTCATGTCGTATTCATGCTTATGTTCTCTAGCATGTCAAATTTATAGAATCTTTTCCAAATTTAAGTGCAAGTTTATATAGTTCATATAGTTTAGGGATTTCATTATCGTATGAATTAGGTTTATATACATGATGTTCTAGAAAGCCATGTCCATAGCAAATTTCTGTTATCTTATAGGCTAGAATTGAATTCTTATGTCCCTGGACGTGTCTAATTGATAGCAAAATATATGCCATGATTTTAGCACTTTTACATGCATGAAATATGGTTTTATGATGTTGTGTTATAACCAGTTTCTCATAAGCTATGTTGTTTCGAGCTAGTTATAATTGGGTCCATGTTTTACTAACGCACCAAAAATTGTATTAGTTAGTAGCATAGTTAATTAAGCCAAATCTTGTTGTTTTGGTGTGATGCCATGGTTATGTGTCACTGGACTCTTTCGTGAAATGATGTACATGTTACATATCGTGGTCTGTTTAATCTCTTGTCGATGCAGTTTTGTAAATTTGATCATCACTTTAATAAAATGTAAGTTATAGGATTGAAGTTAAAGATCATGTAATAATTAACGGGCTCGTAGGGATACCTTAGCACCACGTGCCCAAGTCAACTATTCAAGTTATTCATGTTATTCACGACTGGAAGGGGTACTAGTACTCCGACCGGTAATTCATGTCCAGGCCCTGAGCACGGCATTGTCCAGGCCCCCTATTTTGAAGGGCCCCCATTTTAAATTTGAGATTATGTATATATCCATTTCCATACAATAATTAAGCATTAGAATCCATGTCTCCAAATGGTTAAGTCTAATTCTACTCTACAAAAGGTCTTGGGTTCAATTCATGAAGGTGTAAATATTTTTTTTTTATTTATCTTGAATATTTTTTCTTTCATTATATTATTTTTAGGGCCCCAATTAAAATTTCGCACAGGGCCACCTAAATTCCCGGGCCGGCCCTGTTCATGTCATGCCAGTATGGCCACCATAGGCGACGGTAGAACCTACGATGCCAAGTGAGCTCGCGAATAAAATACAAGAATCATGTCAAGTCAAGTAATGTTCAAAAGGTTGAATCAAATCAAGTTATATTAGGGGGGTCAAGTCGTAGGTTAAGTTGCATTGCATTAAGCCAAAACTAAAAGATGTAAAAGACGCAAAGATAGAACCCCTAGGTCATGGCACGTGCATGAAACTCGCTTAATCGGTGGTTTGACTAACCCCTTATTCATAAACACTTTTAGGTGATGAACAGGAACTACCTGGAGCGGGGACTGACGTTCCGGATTAGTGATCATGGCCTACATCAGTTTATCGTCACCATTGCTCACTTTTACATAAATCATGCATCATATTACCACTTAAGAACTTTTATTCCTAAGCGCGGTTTGCACAAGACATTTGCAAGTTTATGCTTCCGCATTTTTACGCTTTATGTTCACGGATTTCATGACATGGACGGTTGGCGCTTTTTGCATCCCTTCACGTTTTAAGTTCAATTAAAGTTGTAATCGTCGTTTTTACAAGTTCACGAGTTAGCGCGAATTATATTTTTCATAGTTCGTAAATTAAAATTATGGGCGCTACATAAACGGTCTGATGAAGATTAAATGATTGAATTCAACTTAAAATTTGTATTTATTATTCGACGACTAATAGGCAACTTGGTAATAAATGTATCAATTATGACACAAATAAGTATGAACCCACTACCAACTACCAAGTTGACAAAACGTAGGAGCTAGCTCCAGTTAAGTTATGGTTGGTCTATAAAATTCATTGACTTCCTCCCTATTATTTTCTTAATTTGTTTCTGCTTGTATAAGTATTAATTATTGAAGGAAGAGCATAAAAATTAGTCGTCTATACTAATATTACCCACCATGGCACTTGACCCATCCATTCATCCATATACAAATAAATATTGCTAATCATCCATTCATCGTTGATGATCAGTTGTTGATATGGATGGAAGTGTGGGATTCCTACTGGAAAACTTGAAACAGCTGGTTGTGTATCAAGCCAAGTTAATCAAAAGTCAAGCCAAGTTGATCAAAGGTGCCCAGCACGAGCTAGAGGAGTTGAATGACGAACTCGACAAGTTCAAGGCTATCCTGAAGGTAGCATCAACCTCGTTCAAGAAGGATATATTCTTCGAAATGTGGGAGTGTAAGATAAGGGAGGCCGTCTACGATATAGAAGACATCATTGACACTTGCATCACTCAGGCAACTGCTGGAGAGCAGGATAAGTGGTTCCGGAAAGTTTTCAATATCAACCATTCGCTAAATCTTGCAGAGGCGGTCAAAAAAATCAGGGAAAAGACGGTCAAACCCCTGATGGACCAGTTTGAAAAAGAACGACCTCAATTCTCAGTTGCTGATCCCGGAACAGATCAAGCCCTCGTCGTTGAAAACCGAAGGCAAGAGGTATGTAGTAATTATCGTGGGTTTGCAAATGATTTTATTGCTGCATTTTTTTTTTCCCTCTTCTACTAAAAGTTGTTTATAATCAAAAATCATTATAAGTTTTAGTGTTTGCAAAAATTAATTTAATTAATTGTTTTTAATTGAAAAAAAAATTACGTACTACTTGCTTAAAGCAGTTAGAATCAGCTATTGGAATTGGATTGCTTCTCTATTTCTGACGGTTACCTGCTTTTTTTTTTAGCAAAAGTTGTAATATAAAACAATAAAAAACTGTTTTTACTATTTAAAATTCACAAAAACACATTTTTAAAGCATTTGCAAACACAAGCTTAATGTTGCCTGTTTCTGATTAATAATATTACTAAGGGCTGCTCATATGATTCGTATCCGTGGATCCGATCCGTTTATCCGCATTTACGGATCGATCCGGTCCGTTGGCTAACGGATCGGATAATGGATACAATTTTCTCCTATCCATTACGAACGGATAAAACAGATAAATCCGCCGAATATTCGATATCCGGTAATTTTTTTTTAATATATATGTATGTATGTATGTGTGTGTGTGTGTGTGTGTATATGTATATACAAAATTTGTCCTAAAATAGAGTTAGTATGAAGTTGAAGTATGAACTATTTTGGAAACTTAGAGTTGGCAAAGTGGAATTGCTAGGAGTTTTATTTACTTCCCATCTATTTGCATTTAATTTGGACGTTTGATTGATGTGTAATGTATTATGGTTTATGGATATTTGAATCGCGTAGTTTGGTTTCCGAACTTTTGATGTGTATTTCAAATATTTGAAGTTCTCAACCTATGTTGTTTGGTGAATTGGTTCTATGCTCTGATTTATATCGTTTTATTCGTCATTTTATTGTCCAGTTGATGTTGAAAAATAGTTTTTTTTTAAAATTAAATTTCATGAAAAACGAATATCCGACGAATTTATCCGTTATCCGATCCGCTCTGAATGGATCGAATAACGGATATATGATCCGATCCGTCAATTGCGCACCCCTATTACTATATGTTTGTGAATTCTTGATTATAATGTCCCCTATCTATTCAAAATAGAATATTGATTCATTTGCTAGCTGTGTAATATAATATTGGTATCTGAAATTGTCCACTTTGCATTTTCAAAATTTTATAATTGTGAATGCATAAATTCGGGTAAGGGGTAGCAAGGATTTTCAATTTTTTTTTCTTTGAAATAGACCATTTTTATTTTTTGAACTAATTTCTGAATTTAATTATAAATTTAAAGGTTTTTACAAAATCCACCCCTCCACTATGTCTCATAACAGATTGGTATCCACTATCTGAAGATTTACAAACAGTTTTAAAAAATGACCTGAGCTCTGAAACTAATTATATAAACCCAAAAGTTAATGTCGGAGTACAACTCATGCCGGAGACACGCACACTTACTGATTTGTCATTGCCATTTCATTAATTACTGACAAAAAATAAACCAAAATAAAAATAACATATCTTCTATGTTTTCTTAATTTACTAAATTCACCTCTATGTTTTATCTTCGGATAATTACATACGTACCCTGCAATACCCAAAAACAGATTCGTCCCGGATTCGAAGCAGTTACATATTCCCCTTGACCAACTCTCACATTCATCACTTTCTCTTCTGATGGAATTTTTTAAGTTAACTTAATAAAGAAAAGGTAAAAAATAATTAAAAAAAGATAAAATAAAACTTTAAACAAACAAACCCACTCCTCTTCCTTCTATTCTTTTCTCCCTCCTTCTCCTCTTTCTTCTCTTCTTCTTCAAAAATAACATCGATCGACGCTATTTACACAGCTCGGCCAAAGCTTAATTATAACTTCATTGAAGCTTTTAATTAAGCTCCCACTGGAGCTGCAAAATAGAGCTTAAAACTAAACTCTGATGGGGTTGTTTATGCAGCTCTAAAATGCTTCCCCTAGAGTATTGTTTACGTATTTGTTTACATCTCCGATCTCGATTGGTGTTTTTACTTGGTATAAAGTTGGACTCGTTTTAAATTTTCAGAAAACTCATAGGCGGTTAGTGGAGAATTAGATATTCTCCAAGGACTTGGATTGAAATTCATTAAACCCTAGCAAAATTAAAGAAAAGAAAATAAATAGAAAGAATTAAAAAAAAGTATAAAATCAAAATAATGAGTGGCATTTTGATGAACATCTCCAACTTTTTTATCAACTTCAACAAAAAGCAAATCCATGTCACCATACCTTTTAACATTTAGATCCATCTATAATTATAAAAAGGGGGCAAGTAACAAATCAGTTCAAAATGGCCCTTATTTTTACAAACTCAGTTAAGCAAAAAAAAAAACAGCAACCATTTCAGTACAACATATTAATGATATTACTATTATACCCTCGATTTTCCACCAGAAGAATGTCACGTGAATGGCTATGCCCTGAAATTAACGGCTTTTTTATGCTCCAGTATGAAACTGGAACATTTACTTGGCAGTAGGTACTAGACAAATTTACACTTCCAAAGCCAATACGAATTGTTTGATCTGCCATACAAATTTTTGCCAACTCATACAAAATAATTGCAAATAGATCCCTGCACCTAAAAAGAGCTACAACAAGCTATTTGTACTTTTCGGTCCGACTTTGAATGGCATCATTAATTACTTCAATTCTGTACTGTTTTTAATTATTTCAACCATGATTAATTACTTCAACAAGCTTAAGCTATTTGTACGGTTTTCTATTAAACCATGATTAAACCAAAGTCCGTCCCTTTTGTTAAAATTTTAACACTAATGAGGCTAGTCCATGACTTTGTACCTCAACCAAAGGGTCCCCACACGTTTGAAATAAAGTTTCATTAAAACGTGTATAATCTATTATGGTAGTAGATGACACTTAAGAAAGAATTACTAAAATTCATTGAAAGGTGAAAGAGTTATTGAAGCTCAAAGTGTGTTGGTTGATACATTGAATATGGAATGCCAAGAGTTAGAATGGGAAGAGTCCCACATGGCTAAAATTGAGGAAGAATGAGCTAGTTATTAGTCAAAGGATTGTGTTATGGGATTGGGCCCTTAGGGCACCCATGATTTTGGAAGGGGGAGGAGCTAGATGCTCCTACACTCGCACCCACCTGGCGGAGCCAGGAGCCGGGCCCGGGTCCCGGGTCGTGGGCTGTGGGTTTGCGGGTTCGCGGTCTTGAGTTGATTATTATCTTTTTGGGCCAGAAACATATTGTGTTTGGTTAAGCCCAATAAAATAATCGGTTAAGTCTGAAACAAGCTCATCGGTCGAGTCCGGTTGGTCTGAGCAAACAGTTGTGTCCGTTCGGTTTGAATTTGAGCGAACTAGTCTGACCATTCGCCAAAGGATGTAAAGGATACATCTATTCAGACTGCAACTCTTCAATATTATAAATAGCCCCCCTAGAATCGATTTCAACACACAACAATCCATTCTTCTTCCTACTCTCTCTAAAGCCAGAAAAACCTTTATTGTATTAGTTCGCAGAGTCAAAGTTCGAGTGCTAGAACTCTGATTCACATACTGCTGTTCTATCTTGGGAGACTATTTGTCAAGTAAACCATCAGCACCAGAGCGGGGCAAATACAGTCTTAAGGAATGAGGCCCAGCCTTTGCTCAGCAGTCTAATCCTATTCCTTACCTACTTCGTTTCTGTCCTCATACACTACCGCCACTCACAACACTTAAGACTGTATTTTTGCCAGTGTATCGAAGATGTCTGCCAACGGAGTTGCTGCTGACGTTCCTGTCCCCCGAATCAATGTTGCTCCTGCCAACCACGGGGAGAAACCAGAGAAGTTCCTGGGGACGAACTTCAAGCAGTGGAAAAAGAAGATGAAGTTCTACTTGACAACCATTGGGTTCGCAAGTTACCTTACTGCTGAAACTCCTGCTCCACCCACTCTGCAGGTGATTGATCAGGCCGCCATGTCTCCAGAGGAGAAGAAGGCCGCTGAAGAAGACAACAAGCGGAAACAACTATCCTATGATGCTTGGATCCATGCAGATTTCATGTGTAAGAACTACATTCAATCGCCTTCAGATGTTCTCTACATCGCTTTCACTCTGCCAAGACCACAAAGGAGTCAGAGCAATCGGACAGAAGTACTGCATAGGATGCGGTCTGAAGAAGTTCATCAGGGGGAAATTTTTGAACTTGAATGAATGACTAAGTCCACATGAGTCGGGTTACGAGTATCAAATGATTCTCCATGATTTGGAACAGGAGGGCATGAAGCCTAATGAGTCATTCATGGTCGCTTCACTGATTGAGAAACTGCCGTCAACATGGAACGAGTTCATGAGTTATCTCAAATTGAAGACCAAGGAAATGGGGCTTGAGGAGTTGATCATCAAGCTTCAGATTCAGGAAGACAACCGCAGGGCTTTAGGCAAAGGGAAGCAGCAAGTTGAAGCAAAGGATCACCTTGTCGATTCCAAGGAAAAGTCCAAGGGGAACTCCAGCAAGAAACGCAAGACGCGTGATGGGGACGTGAAGTCTCAAGGGAATTCCGGGAAACCAGGACCTTCCAGGAGGATCAAGGGAAACTGCTTCAATTGCGGAAAGCCAGGGCATATGAAGGCGGACTGTTACCAACTCAAGAAGGAGAAGGCCAATGTTGCAGAAACAAAAGATGACCCTATGGTGGAGGATTTGGTTAATTCCTTTGCTGTTGTGGTCTTGGTGGCAAACCTGGTTGAGAATCCGAAACAGTGGTGGATTGATACGGGTGCAACTCGGCACATTTGTTCTGACAGGGGTGCTTTCTCCACCTACTCCGAAGGAAGGATAAGAAGTCATTCATGGGAATGACGCTACATCCGAGGTGAAGGGAGTTGCAAGGTGGTTCGAAGATGACTTAGGAAGGAGCTCATCTCGAACGTGATGCACGTTCCGGATATTCGCAAGAATTTGGTGTCTGGACCTCTACTTGTTAGGGCAGGTTTTAAGTTAACTTTCGAGTCCAGTCAGTTTGTAATGATAAAAAATGGTCAGTTTGTAGGAAAGGGCTACATGTGTGATGGGCTCTTTAAAATGTCTGTTGTACGCTCATTTGCAAGCAATGAAAATAATGATTCTACTTACTTGTCTGAGTCTTCTAATTTATGGCACCATAGATTAGGACATACAAACTACAATGCGATTCGAAAGTTAATTAAAACGAATCATTTGCCGTCCTTTGAAATCAACCCTCAAAGTAAATGCGAGGTTTGTGTGGAAGCAAAACTAACAAGGGCACCATTTCATACAGTGAACAGAACCACGTCTCCTCTAGAATTAATTCACAGTGATTTGTGTGACTTAAAATTTGTGCAAACTAGATGAGGGAAAAAGTACTTTGTTACTTTTATCGATGACTACACTAGGTATTGTTATGTTTATTTGCTAAGGAGTAATGACGAAACCTTAGAAGCATTTAAACATTACAAAACTGAAGTTGAGAATCAACTTAGTACTCGAATTAAAGTAATTCGAAGTGATAGAGGTGGAGAATATGCAGGACCACTTGAAGAATATTGCTCACTGTTTGGCATTATTCATCAAACCACTGCTCCATATTCTCCTCAATCTAATGGTGTTGCTGAACGCAAAAATCGCACTCTAAAGGAGATGATGAATGCACTATTACTAGATTCTAGATTACCCCAGAACTTGTGGGGGGAGGCTATTCTCACGGCCACTACCATTCTTAACAGAATACCACGTAAAAATAGTGATATTACTCCATATGAACTGTGGAAAGGTAACAAGCCCTCTTACAAACACTTGGAAGTGTGGGGCTGCTTGGCTAAGGTGGTAATACCCAAACCAAAGCAAGTAAAGATTAGACCGAAGACTGTAGATTGCATATTTATAGGATATGCAAACAACAGTAGCGCTTATCGCTTCCTAGTGCATAAGTCACGTCTGGGACATCCATGAGGGCACCGCTATCAATCAAGGAATGCAAAATTCTTTGAAGAAGTTTTTCCTAGAAAGGAAAAGAAAGAGATAGTCTCTCGTAAACGAGACTATGACACGGCAATAGGGTCAAATGCGGTGGTCCCTGTGGGGGACCCTATGGTGGTCCCTGTGGGGGGCTCTGTGGGGGTCCCTGACCCAAGAGGCCCTAATGCTAATTCAAGGTACCTTCGTAAAATGTTCGAGCGTAACATATAGGATCACCTCCTCTAGAGAATGCTACAGAGACAGAAGATTTACCACCAGAGAATTCCGCAGAAGCCGAAGTCACACATCAAGAGAACGTGGAGGTTCCTGATGTCGAACCAAGGAGGAGTAAGCGGGCTAGGACTCAGAAAGACTTTGATCCTGAATTTCTCACATACCTTGTGGAAAATGAGCCTAGGACTATCCAAGAGGCGATGTCCACTCCTGAAGCCCCCTTTTGGAAAGAGGCCATTGAAAGTGAAATGGACTCCATCCTGCAAAATCATACTTGGGAAGTGATTGACCTTCCTCCGGGAAATAAGCCATTGGGTTGCAAGTGGATACTCAAATGCAAGTATAAAGCAGATGGAACCATTGATAAATACAAGGCTCGTCTAGTAGTCAAAGGCTATAGACAAAAGGAGGGACTTGACTACTTTGACACATACTCGCCTGTGTCTAGAATAACTTCCATTAGAGTATTCATAGCCATAGCTGCACTGCGTGGTTTTGAGATACACCAAATGGATGTTAAAACTGCTTTCCTTAATGGAGATTTGGACGAGGAAATTTATATGGAACAACCTGAAGGGTATGTGGTTCCAGGACAAGAGAAGAAGGTCTGTCGTCTTGTCAAGTCATTGTACGGACTCAAGCAAGCTCCTAAACAATGGCACGAAAAGTTTGACAACACGTTGCGATCAACGGAATTTTCTATAAATGAGTGTGATAAGTGTGTCTATGTGAAAGGGAACGCTGAATCCTTTGTCATGACATGCTTATATGTAGATTTAATCTTAGGGATAAAAATCTCTAAAACACCCGAGGGTTTGGTGCTTTCACAATCTCATTACATTGAAGAGATGTTAAAGAGATATGAGGTCTTTGACCGTCAATGTGCAAAGACTCCAATGTACGAATCTTTGTGTTTGGACAAACACTTAGGTGATCCTGTAAACCAAACGCAATATGCTCGGATAATTGGCAGTTTGATGTACGTGATGTACTGCACTCGTCCTGATATTGCTCATGCAGTCAACAAGTTGGCTAGGTTTATGCGTAATCCGGGAAATGCTCACTGGAAAGCTCTACTTCATCTATTGGGATACTTGAAGACCACAGTAGATTATGGATTACACTATGGAAGATATCCGGCAGTATTAGAAGGATACAGTGATGCAAACTGGATATCTGATAGTACAAACACCAAGTCCACTAGTGGTTACGTATTTACCATTGGTGGCGGTGTTGTTTCATGGAAGTCCTCTAAACAAACGTGCATTGCCCGATCCACAATGGAATCGGAATTTATAGCTTTGGACAAAGCTGGAGAAGAAGCAAAATGGCTTCGAGAATTTTTAGAGGATATCCCTTGTTGGAATAAGCCTGTGCCTTCTGTGACAGTATGTCAGCATTAGGAAGGGCAACAAACAATATGTATAATGGTAAGTTTAGACACATACGTCGAAGACATAAAACCATTAGGCAGTTGGTCTCTACGGGGGTTATCACTATTGATTACGTGAAATCAAAGGATAACATTGCGGATCCGCTAACCAAAGCGCTACCGAGGGATCAAGTACACTGCTTGTCTAGGGGAATGGGCTTAAGACCCACAAAATAAGGAAATTTACGGTGGCAACCCAATCATACTGACTGGAGATCCCAAGAATTTGATTCAATGGGACAACTAAACTGTAAAGGACCAGTAAGCGCCTCGTGAAGTTTTGTACTTCGAGGTAAGAGCACTTAGGAGTTACTAACTCCACTTGCGCCATTCCCGTGAAAGACATTTTAAGTGCTCCTGCAGACCGAGCGGAGGATGAGTCACTAAACTATTAATGATCTCTGAAGAAGATTCTTAATCTCTTTAGCTTACGAGCAGAGCATTGGCAGGAATGCTCTTAGAACGAGATCACCTATTTGGGTGTGAAGTATGGGAGGCCGCTTCAAACGAGAACACCTATGAATCCGAGCAGTCCAAGGCCTTTAACGGACTGAGAAAAGGAACGAGGCAATAAGGAAAATTATTGTGTTGATATCATTGTCTTGGTTTACACAAAATGCCGACTGGTTCAAGGCATCACGTCCACCGGGTGGCAAGTAAATCTGATGGTATTCTACTAGGGACGATTCAATGTCACTGACAATCGATCCCGATGCAATATGATTTTCCGCAGGAAATTCTAGGCTGGAGCACCACGTTGTGCTGTGAGCATCAATTCTCTTTCATGTGGGGATTGTTAGAATTTTAGCACTAATGAGGCTAGTCCATGACTTTGTACCCCAACCAAAGGGGCCCCACAATTTTTTAATAAAGTTTCATTAAAACGTGTATAATCTACTATGGTAGTAGATGACACTTGAGAAAGAATTACTAAAATTCATTGAAAGGTGAAAGAGTTATTGAAGCTCAAAGTGTGTTGATGCATCAATATGGAATGCCAAGAGTTAGAATGGGAAGAGTCTCGCATGGCTAAAATTGAGGAAGAAGGAGCTAGTTATTAGTCAAAGGATCAGGATGGGATCTTAGGGCACCCATGATTTTGGAAGGGGAGGAGATCGAAACGAAAATTCCAAATGTAAGTGTCTGTCAATTTTTATTTCGCAGGACCTTCGCGAAAGGATACATCTATTCAGACTGCAACTCTTCAATATTATAAATAGCCTCCCCCCCCCCCCCTAGAATCGATTTCAACACACATCAATCCATTCTTCTTCCTTCTCTTAAACTACTATCTCTAAAGCGAGAAAAACCTTTATTGTATTAGTTCGCAGAGTCAAAGTTCGAGTGCTAGAACTCTGATTCACATACTGCTGTTCTATCTTGGGAGACTATTTGTCAAGTAAACCGTCAGCACCAGAAAGGTGGCAACATAGCCTTAAGGAATAAGGCCCAGCCTTTGCTCAGCAGTCTAATCCTATTCCTTACCTACTCCGTTTCTGTCCTCATACACTACCGCCACTCACAACACCTTTTTCCCACGATTCAACGAGTTTTCGAAATTTTTGTTGGTATGAATTTTTTATATGTACCTTAATCAATTTGTCATAAGAAAGATTAAGTATTTTGTAATTAAGAGATATAGTATAATTACATAAGCTCTTGGCTGAAGAAACATAATGGGCAACATTTTACGTACATTAAAATTTTGACCAACAAAATAAATCAAAAGGAAATCAAAGACCAACAATAACTAATTTTTTTTTTTTTGGAACCGAAAATACTTTATTCCATTCCAACAGTTAAGTACACAACCGATCCGTGGATCCAGGTAAGCAAACATAAGCAAAATAACCAACCTATTCTAATTCAGCATAAGTAAAGCACAATACTTGGGCAGTTTTCTGTCCTGCCAACATCTATTGATAACATGATTGACAATCGATTCCTCAAGTCTAACATTAATGGGTTTCTGCTTGAAGATCACTTGGTTTCTTTCAATCCAAATTGCATAAACAGTCTCCGTAAAGGCACATCGGAGAATCTTCTTACGCCATCCAGTTCCCCGTAGCTGCAAGAAAAACCAGTCGACCTCCTCCTCCCAGGGTCGTGGGGCACGATGTATGCCGATCCATGCCAACACTCGACCCCAAATCTGTTGTGAGTACGGGCAGTCGAAGAAGAGGTGACGCATTGACTTGTCATCCGGGCAGAATGCGCAGGTTGGAGTGATACCCGGGTTCCATCGTAGCACCCTATCCTTCGTAGCAAGTCGTGCATGTAGTCCCATCCAGGTGCAGAATTGAGCCCGGGGTTGCGGCTTGTTATCAAACCACCACTTTTTCCAATGCACATCGACTTTTGTGCCACGAAGTTCCTCATATAATGCTCTAGTGCCGAACCTCCCCTTTATCCGCATATTCATCCAAGCTGCCGAATGGTGTACCAGATTTCTGCTCTTCATAATGGCCTTTAAAATCCATGAGGCATCTGTTGGGAGTTCCATATCCATCACCTCCCGCTCTTTGATATAATAGCTATGCACCAACTTGACCCATAATTTATCTGCTTTACTGCATAGGTTCCAAAGTAGCTTTGTGACAGTACAGGCATTCCACTCAATCAGCGATGTGAGGTTCAGGCCTCCAGCATTCTTCGTATCACATATCTTGTCCCATGCAATAGGAGCTCGATTGGTGGCTTCCGCTGTACCACTCCATAAGAAGGATCGGCAGAGAGCTTCAACATGTCTGATCACCTGTTTTGGCATAGGAAAAACCTGCATCCAGTAATTAGTCATAGCCTACAGAACACTCCGAATCAGTTGCATCTTACCCGCATAACTTAATAATTTCGAACTCCAGTGCTTTATCCGAGCGGTGATCTTGTCGATAAGGGGTTGGCATAACTTGACCGTCAATTTTCGGGTAGTAAGCGGGACCCCAAGATATTTTACCGGTAGTTTCCTTCCACAAAACCCATGACCCCGATAATCTGCTCAAAAGTGTTACGGTTCACTCCTCCACAGAATATACGACACTTATGCGGGTTTACTACAAGCCCCGTGGCTCTCGAGAATTTATTAAATTGGCTCATAAGGATCGACACCGAGTGGGGGTCTTCTCTAACAAACAAAAGCAGATCATCCGCAAAGCAAAGGTTCACAATATCCAGCCGTTCACACTTCGGGTGGAAGTTAAAATCTTGGACATTCTTTACTTGTAGCAAAACCCTATGGAGGTATTCCATCATGATTACGAATAGGAGTGGGGAGATAGGATCACCTTGCCGCAAACCTCTTTCCGCCTTGAGGAGCCGTGAGGGAGTTCCATTAACGGCAATCTGTACGAGACCGAGCACACACACCGCATGACCCAATTCGTGAATTGCACCGGGAAACCAAGTTCATCCATGATTCGCTCCAGAGCACTCCATTCAACAGTATCATATGCTTTCTGTAAGTCCATTTGAATCATACATCGCGGGGAGACATTATTCCTGTCATAGCCTCTAACCAACTCACTGGCCAGTAGGATGTTATCATGGATCACCTTACCCGGAAGGAAAGCAGATTGGCTCTCATCAATGACCGAGTTGATGACCTTACTCAACCTGTTCGTAAGAATCTTAGAGATGATTTTGTACAGAGTAGTACAACACGATATAGGTCGCATTTCCTTCATAGTGCAGGCGCCGGCCGTCTTCCGATAAGGGTGACTAGGGTACAGTTCACGGCTTTGTATAACCTCCCATTCTCGAAGAAATCGTATACAGCTGCAAGGATATCTATTTTAATCACCGACCAGGTAACTTTGAAGAATCGGGCATTGAAACCATCGATACCGGGTGCCTTCGTATCACCAATACCTTGCAGCGCCTCCCAGACCTCCTTCTCGGTCACCTTCTGAATAAGCCCGAGTCTTTCCTGTCGATTAAGTTGTTTTCCCTGCCGTAGAGCCTCAATATCGATTCCATCAAGCCGAGTCGGCTTTGTACCTACAAGATCCGTAGAATCAGGACCTCTTTCTCCATATCACCTTGATCTGCTGTAATCACTCCATGGTGTAAGTAATTTCTTTAGGCCAACTTGTCGATTCTTATCCTTGACGACTACATGGAAGAAAGCATTATTTCCATCCCCCACACGCAACCAGTGAACCTTTGCCTTTTGAGCCATAAGAGCTTCCTCAATCTCATTCCATCTTATCACCTCAGCCAGAGCTTGTTTGACTCGATCAATTCGCCCCACATCAAACCGGTCAAGTAGGAGTGTCTTGAAAGAAGATTTAGCTCTGTGCGGGCACTGTCCAAGTGCACCCGCGCCCCCACATGTTGCCTCCCCAACGATCTCATACACGGTTGAAGGCCAAGCAGTCGCCTCCACACCTTATACATCGGCTGTCCTATATCACCCAGACTCCAATTCTCACGTACGGTACCAAGGAACTGATCATGGGTAGCCACACTGTTTACGAATCCGAATTGGTGACTTCTCGGTCTGTTGACCACCTCCATCTGCAGATATAACGGGGTGTGATCAGATACTCCAGGTTCCAGGACACGAAGAATCATAGCATCAAAAGTTTGGAACCACGCAGAGTTGCAGATGGCGCGATCAATACGTGAATAAATATGCCTATTCGACCACGTGAAGCGGTCTCCAATCATGTCCTTCTCGGTTAATCCTGTAGTATCCATCATATTTGCCAGATCCCGAAACTCCGCCGCCGCTACAGGTTGACCTCCTACCCTGTCATCATAGTGAAGGACATTATTAAAATCACATATTACCATCCACGGACCTGCTATATGTGTCGCCAACTGCTCAATGTCGCACCAAAGTCTACGGCGCTGCTCAAGTGTGTTATGTGCATACACAAACGTAACCCACTGTGTAAGTCGGCCATCCAAAGAATGGATACCACAGTGAATATACTGATCCGAAGCGGTCATCAATCGAATATCACTCTTGTTATCTTCCCACAGAATCCAGATACGACCATTCTCATGTGCATTATAATTATCAAGGTAGCACCATTTGCACCCCAAACGCTGGCGAACTCGTTCCATCTTTTCTTTCTTTACCCTTGTTTCCAAAAGAGCAGCAATAGATACATTAAGATCAGAGAGACAGGAGCCAATCTCACGAAACTTTACTACTTTGTTCAGCCCCCTGATGTTCCAGACAATCATGATGACTGGTTTTGCTCAACCCCGGAACCAATCAAAGGGTCCAGGGCCCCAAAACCATTACGCAAAACAATGTCATGACTACTCAGCTGAGAATCCACTGCCCGTGGGTGATCCGGACCATTCTGACTTGCACCCGGGCGAGTCACCATGTTGCCACCGCTGGCCCCACCAGAGCGCCTCTTCCCGTGGCCGTCTTTGAACTCGATGTTCTCCTTGGCGTGGACCGGGAATCTCAGTGGGTTCCGCGTCATGCCCAACCCGTTGCTGCTGCCTAGGGCCGTGTTGTACTCTCTCCGGCAAAGCATCCCGATGCGTTACCCAATAGGCCTCACCGTATTTGTTGTTCCCGATTCGAGGCGAGGGCTCACGACCGTCTCACCCACACATTGATGACCTATCTGCTGGCATCTTGCACAGAACGGAGTTTGCCATTCATACTCAATTAGTTGCTCAATGCGCTTATCTTTATTGTCCTTGATGATCACTGATTTTCTTAATTCCTTCGTGACATCCACCGCTATCATTACCCTGGCGTAAGTAACTCTGAGTTTCTTAGCAGTACATTCTTCCGTAACCATTGGCTTTCCCACAGTACTGGCTATCTTAGCGATGCTCTTCTCCCCCCAAAGATGTAGAGGCAGGTTGGGAAACTTCACCCACACAGGCATGGTGCGGAGTAGATCCTCCATAAGCGAGAAGTTTTGAACCCAACGTAGCAGAATGATCGTCTTTCCAAACATAGAGTATGGTCCGTTCTTCATGACAGCTTTCCATTCATCCTCATCCTGGAACCGAATTATGAAATATCCCTCTTTGTTATAGTATAGTTCCGGTAGCTTAACAAAATTCCAGTATTTGATCATAAATTGTTTCACAGCATTCATGGTTAGGTCCGTTCCCATCACAAAGAATATCAAAGAATTTTCCCAGAATTTCAGTTCGGACTCAACATCTTCATCCTCAATCACCACCTCAAACTCATCATCCACAACCGCCGGAGGAACGTATTTCAGTTTCTTACCATGGTCCGGCAATCGATTTCCTCGGATAATATCAACCCAAAGGGGTTTATCAATGGGGTTCACTGTCGATTTGTCCATATTCTGTGCTTTGTTCAAAATTTTCGGGTCCAGTGTGTTATCCAAATTCAGTTTGAGAATCCTCACATCGGAATTCCTCTCATCGATACCCAAGGTTTTCTCTGCCTCAATATCGGAATCCGGATTCGCTGTGTTTGTGCTAGCTGGGACAATCGGATTGATAGCCGTCGATCGATCCGATTCAGTCCTCGTCGGAATCGGGAAACCCACGGTGGTCAGGTTTAAATCGACCCTTGATTGCTCCATCGTCATCTTTGCCGTACTGGTCGATGCCTCCGTGAGGTCGATCGGATCTGCTGCGCCTGCCGGAGCCCCCTGTTTCTTCGGTCGACCACTGGGGTGCGGTGGTTCCGACGGATTTTTCCTCGGAGCCATCGTGAATATAGAGAGAGGATTTTTGCTGTTTCTATCTCTCCCTCGTCTTCCCTGTTAACAGGCTGTGGGCTTTGCTCTCAGATTGATAAAATTTCTGCTGTCGTGCGTAGGAGAGAAGCCGGTAGTCAGATCAGACAGGCGATATTGAGAGGAGCAGTCGCAGGCAAGTCGAAGTCGATTTGGTCGGTAGACAAGATCAAGGCTCTATCTTCTTGCCTTTCTTGCGTCGCTGCAGCAGCCGGGGGAGGACTGGTCAACTGGAGGCTGGAGGCGGAGCGGAAGAAAGAAGAAGAAGGCGTGCGTTCTCTCTCTCTCTCTTCTTTCTCTCTCTTTTCTTTCTTTTCTAAATTTTAATAACAAAGGTAGGGGTGTAAATGAAACGAACATTCGTGAAAATTTCACGAAAAATTTCAGCTGATTTAACCGGTCAGTTTAAATAATACGTTCATTAATAAACGAATTTAACACAATATATATAATTTATCGTTTTTAGTCATGAATCGTTTTAACAAATTATATCTATAGTAATTTTATATTATTTTATATATGGAGTATAATATTTCCTAACCTAATCTATCATTTCCATTTTTCACATAAGTTATAATACTTGCACCGTCCCAAATTCATTTACCCGCCCGCATACGATTTTTAAGATAAAAGTGAATAAAAGTATGAATAAAGTTGAATAAGCTAGGAGATAGTGAATAAAGTATGAGAGATTTACTAAAGTAGAGAAGGATTTTCCATTAAAGGAATGGAAAGTTCAAATTGGAAGGCCCCAAATGGAATGCGAAGTTAAGAGGTATTTTCTAACATAACCTATACAAAACCTATAATTGTTACATGAATCGTTTAACACGTGAAACCTTAACGAACTGAACATGAACAAATGTTGAGATGTTCGACGAACATGAACACGAACATGATATATATTAACGAACAAACGTTCGTTAAGGTCAATGTTTGGTTCGTTCGGTTCGAATAACACCCCTAAACAAAGGAATTGTTAAATAATATAGGAGTCTGCACTATCAGTGTCAACATTTTGACTTAACAAATGCGCTAGTTTATTTCCGTCTTCCCTAATAAATCAGATCTGGTAGATCTAGCTAGCTACCCAGCATTATTTCATCTTCTTAAACCAAAGCAAGAACGGAGGATGGAGGGCAGAGTCGTAGATTGCTCTGACCTCAATCAGATCTGGTAGATCATGCTCGTTGGAATGCGGCTCCTTATTCATTTTTCCAATTAGATTTGGCCGGCGGAGTGTGGTGCTGACCTATTTCTTAGCGAGATTGCGAAAGCTCTGGCCTCCATTAATGACAGCCATGGAGCTAGGTTGAAGAGGGAAAGAAAAAAGCTATCTAAAAAGAACAAATCGTTAACAAATCTGACAAATACCTCCGGCAAGGTGCAGAAGCCAGATCTAGAAATTTCCGGCAACGATTTCGAGTTGAATGAAATGAAATCACCGGAGAAGGAGTGAGTTTTGGATCCGTACTTGTGCTCTACGAAAGCGCCGAGATGCTCGAGCAGATGGAAGGAGATTATTCGGTTGAACAAGTTGTACCAGAACTCCTAAAGTTATGGTCATGTTTACTTCTATTTCTTCCCTCTTCCTTGTAAATACAGACAAAGGAAGAAACGTACTGTAACCAATTAAATGTAGTTGAGTGGCAACCTGAGACATCCCGTACCCAAGAGGTCATGGTTTCGATCCCAAAAATGGATGATTAATTTCTCTTTATAGAGAATGATTATACTATGCATTGTAATTGTAATATTGTATCTGAATAGTACGAGCAGGGGCCTATTTGAAAGATAAAAACTAGTGTTGTGGCCTAAACATGATTTTTTAAAGCTGAGCGTAGTGGAAGCCAATGTCATTTTTTCCTTCGTACCTACCGCAATTAAATGTACTGATTACGTACTGGAAATCGACGGACCCTTTTAATTACTAGATTATGTCATTTGTCCAATTTTGAATGGTGTACTACAATGCGTTGGGGTGAATACCAGCCTACCTCCTCCCCCTTTATTTTTTTTAGTATTTATGGCATTAGAACGAGAAATGAAAAGTATTGTGATACTCGACTCGAGCTCGAGCTCAAACGAGCCGAGTCAACTCGCTCGTTAACAAAACGAGTAAAACGGGCTCGAGCTCGAGTAACATGTAACGAGCTCGGCTCAACTCGAAAAATTACGAGCTTTAATGCCTTATCGAGCTTTAACGAGCTTTATCTATAAAAATATTAAAAATATGTATAAAAAATATAAATTTATTTAAAAAAATACTCTTAACGAGCTCGGCTCAATAACGAAACGAGCATGAAGTCAGGCTCGGCTCGGCTCGAAATAGCTTATCGAACCGAGCCGAGTCGAGCCTTACCGAGCCGAGCCGAGCCCTCGGTAAGGCTCGACTCGCATAACAGCACTAGCTGCCTACATCCTCCCGGGGGCAAAAATAAGTTGCTCATTTGGTGTATTCATGATGGTGGTCCGGTTCAACTATGGATCTGATTCAGATTCGTATATGGTTCAATTTCAAAACAAAAAAATGATCCAATTTGTTTTTTAGTCAAAATTAATCAATTTATGAATCAATTCAAATCGGATCTGAATCCTAAAATTGATAGGGCTATGTTTGATTAATCTCAATAAATAGCAAATAAATATTGCTAGCAGCTAAGAAAACTATTTCCAGCTACAAAATACATTACATTCTTTGAACTCTTTATGTTCACTGTAACTATTACTAGATCCTAATTGACTTGTTTTCTTTCTTATAATAATTATAATGAGCAGAAGACACAACACATAGTTGGCTTGAAAGATGAGGCTAATTTTTTTGTGAGCATGTTGAATGAAGAATCAGATAAATTGGAAATTTCTTCAATCATGGGTATGGCCGGCCTGGGAAAGACAACATTTGCCTGGAAAATATTTGAGGACGAAACTATCAGACATGAGTTTCCCGTTCTAATATGGGTCAACATTTCCCAGAAACTCAACATGAGGAAAGTGCTTCTTGATATTCTCATGAAGTTCACCAGCGACAAACCAGACGGATCTGTTCCAAATGATGAATTAATTATGACTGTCAAGCGACATCTAGAGGGGAAAAAATTCTTGATAGTGATGGACGACATCTGGACAATCAGCATATGGAAGGAACTCCAAGCTATATTGCCAACAGAGAACAATCGGGGCAGGGTGTTGATTACGACCCGTAACACTGATGTGGGCAAGAATGCTTCCACGCAAAAGGCCTATAACCTGAGGTTCTTGAATGCAATGGAGAGTTGGGAGCTTCTCCGATACAAAGTATTTGGCAGGCTTCAGGATGTGCCAAATGAACTGGAGGGTGTGGGTAAGGATATTGTATCCGATTGCAACGGACTTCCCCTTTCCATCGTAATCATTGGAGGTGTACTGGAGGAGAAAACATCAAGAGCGGATAAGAACAATACACTAGCAATAAAGAATGAATGGGAAGAAGTCCGTGGGTGTGTAAAAAAGTATCTGGTTGAAGAAGGCACCAGTAATTTGTTGGAACGTATTATCTCACTCAGCTATGTTGAACTCCCTTACGAAATGAAAAATTGCTTTTTGTATTTAGGTGTGTTTCCTGAAGATGCCGACATACATGTCAAAAAATTGATTCGGTTATGGGTAGCTGAAGGATTAATACAGGAAATCGGAGGAAAAAGGATGGAGGAAGTTGCCCACAATTACTTGAAGGACCTGATCAGACGAAACCTAGTGATGGTTAAGAAAGCAAAGCTTGATGGAGAGGCTAGGATATGTCACATTCATGACTCAATACGTGAAATATGTAAGAGAGAAGGCGGGAAAGTGAACTTATTCCAAGAGATTAGCAAGTCCGAAGTATATCCAGAGGTAAACAAAATACGTCGCCTCTGTATCCATTCCCATGCCCTTGACTTCTTCTCCGAAAAACCAAGGCTCCCAAAAGCCCGCTCATTTTTGTGTTACAATGAGTCTCCACTGACCCTGGAAACCGGAGATATTACATCCATCACTGATGCTTTTGGTTTGCTACGAGTATATGAAGCCAAAGATATGAAGTTTAAAAAATTCCCCCCAAAGCTAGTGCAACACCAAATTCACTTGAGATATCTCAATCTGGCAATAGATGATGCTAAATTCAATGTTCTTCCCAAGGTTGTTACCAATCTGTGGAACTTGCGGACTCTTATGGTTGATACTCCCTCGCGCACACTTGAAATCGAAGGAGATATAGGGAAGATGAGGCACCTGAGGCATTTCAAGACACAGGCATCCATTATCTTGAGAAAGAAGTTCGGGGAAGATGGTAAGAAACTTCAAACTATGAGTAGATTGTTGCCTGAGAGTTGCACTGATGAAGTTTGTCAAAAGGCAAAAAGCCTACTTACATTGGGAATTCAAGGCGACTTGAGAACCCTTAGCGACTCCAAGCACTTGAGAGAGTTGGAATCTCTCAATAAGCTGAAGCTAGTACATGTAGTGCCTAAAGGAGCAGCTGAAAATCCATTAATTCACCTACCCGATTCAAACAGTTTCCCTCCAAGGCTCAAAATTCTTGTTCTATGTGGTACTCGTTTGGACTGGGGGATGATGTCCATAATCTCTGAGCTTGGTAGACTTGAGGTTCTTAAACTTAAACAAAATGCATTTCGCGGAAACTCATGGGAAGCTACCGGTAGCGGTTTTGTTCATCTTCTATGGTTGCACATTGAAAGGGCAGACCTGAGGCATTGGACGGCCAGCAATGATCATTTCCCCAATCTCAGAATCCTTCACCTTAATAACTGTGACAAGCTATCTGAAATTCCATGTACCCTTGGTAAAAGCCTTGAGTTGTTGTCATTGGGACGTGTATCTCCAGATGCGGTTATCAATGCCAAAAATATTGTGAAAGAACAAGCTGAGAAGCTCAAAAGGGTAATCAGGCTTGAAATTGCTGCCACGGACAAAACTCTATCTTGAGCTCTTGATAGCAGGTCAGTTAAGATTTATTCTTCTCTGTTTTCCATCACATTTTTCCATGTCTTAATTAAATGTTGTGTTTATAATTAAACTTGTCTGCTAACATCAGGCAAACTTCAGTTCCATTCTGTTTTCCATGTTGAGTATTAGATAATGTCATTTTTAATCACGCAGGTAAATAATTGATGCGCAGTGAATTCATTACTAGCTGCGACAGAAGATCCTATGTAATCAGGATTTTTCGCTTTCCATTCTCTCGTCTACAATTATTGTTGTTGAATTAATAAACTGCTGAGATCTGTTCCATCAGCAAGTGAACTTTCTATGTTTGATCACTGTACTAATATTGTACGTGTGTGTATTTCATACTTTGTATGTACAATTGATATTAAGTTTGGCTGTATTTTGTTTCTTTACCTACCGTCGTTGACTCAATTTTATATCCATGTGTTGATATATGCTACGATACAAATGTATGCAATGTATACATTACGCACCTTACAAAAATAGATTTACAGGAAGTCAGGAACACATATGATTAAGAAAACGAAAATCCATAGCTTGTGCAGTTTCCTCTTCGTAGCTTGCTTGCTGTTATTCATCCAAACCATAAACACTTCCTTACTCAAACCAACTTCATCACAAAAAAGATTCTGCTCTGTAGAAGGTACTACATGCTTAAACCTTCATCTGCAGATCACCCTATTCATAACAAATTAACAATCTTCTCCAACAGTCGAATGCCTAATGCCATGCTCCTTCAAGGATCTGTTCTCAGCAGTCAACCTTACAATATGAGAAAGTCAGGCTTGGTTAACCATATGTTTAGAGGAAGAGTTGTCAGTTCTACTGGCCCTAGCGACGGGTTAATTACGTGTGACATTAGATGGTTGAGTTTCTCGTCAAGCCCTTTAATAATTTCTTCTTGCCTGCGCATCTTCTCGTCTTGTCTTAGAATTAATTCTTCCTGCTTAGACAACCTTTCTTCTTGTTTGGACTTTGGACAGCTT
This sequence comes from Plantago major, assembly GCA_026545765.1. Classification (NCBI taxonomy): domain Eukaryota; kingdom Viridiplantae; phylum Streptophyta; class Magnoliopsida; order Lamiales; family Plantaginaceae; genus Plantago; species Plantago major. The sequence goes on from CM048840.1 coordinate 104,068,016, forward strand.
CACATCTTGTTCACTTATTAATTCTTGTTGTTGGCCTACTTAATTTTGCAATGAGTTGAAGTCCTGTGAGTGACATGATGTTGCAAATTTGTATTTGAAACAGTAGTTGGAGTTGGTCCCAATCCCATCGCACGAACCAGACTCTTCTTTTCAGCACCTATAGCCACAGAGAGTATTTCCAGCTCCTCCATATAAGAAGGCTCACTTGCCAGTTCAGCTATTGTTTGCTTCACCTTGTCCTACAACATAACACATATAGAAGGACCCGATGGAATTCAGAACACGGGAAACAATGTACCAATGGGCAATGAACCTACAACTACAAGTGCTAATGCAGGATGTACGCGACCAAATTCAGTAGCTTTCCATTGTAAGATTGGAAAAGGACCTGAATTGGAGTAATTGGAGAAACATATCAGAAGCTCTCTAGAATAATCAACACGTAACTTAATTAAGGTGAACATCATGCGAAATTCATACAACAAAGCTGGCCTGCTTATTGATGTCTTCTATAGAATCTACTTTGCGTTTTGTTTTCATAATCACAGTCTTCCATTACACTAACCCAACTCTGCAGGTGGTCTTTCTATTCCTTCTCAGTGGTACCTGGCTTCTCCTAAGATACCAGATGTCTATAAGTTAGGCCATGAATCAGAATGTTAACAGGCTGCATAGGCTCAATCAAAATAGCAAGTACTAACAAGCTACAGATTAAAGGAAATTCACCTCAAACACGACTTAATTCTAAATTTTGTAAACTGGCAGTTTTATATATAGCAGAAACTCAAACGAAAATTTTTTATTAATCCATATGAGGTTACTTACATGATAACAACGATGTAAAATAAACTTGGAAACTATTCGGCGTATTTTTGGAAATAAGATATAAACATATATATAGAATGAATCAAACTAAAAGGAGTTTGATACTTCACGTTTCCACTTCTTTTCATGCATAGCCACATAACACATGGACAAAAAATCTACAGGATCTCCTTACATTCCTATGCTTTACAGATTTTGTTTTAAGAATACTTAACGTTTTAAAATGCACCATCTAGTTATCAAATTTGACAAAGTCCGACTTCATCAGTGACCCTTGCCTAACGAAATTCACATGAAACGCCTGCACTGTACAGTGGCATCATTTTTTGGCCGCACATTGCCTCATTACCACACATTCCGTTATGCATACTGAGCACATAATCAGATTTTAATAGAAACCAAAGGAATGATTCCACTCAGAGTAACAAAACTGCCAGATACACTCCCACATAACTTGTTACCAGATTAGAAGTCGAAACGCATAAAAGGCACGAATGATACCAAAGTTTGGGGGTATTGGCGTACGCAGCGCATCATTTGAGGGTTTTGGCTGACTTGGTCCTGCTTTTCAAAAAATCTGGCGCGAATGGAAATTTTCGCCATTTTTTACTTGGTCCAAACTGACTTTGACTCGTTGACTTGCTTGACAAGTTAGCAGTCAAAGTTAAAAAATGGCTAAAAGTCTCAGGACTAAGTCTGTCAAAACCCTCAAACGGTGCGCTGGTGCGCTGCGTACGCCAATACCCCCAAACTTTGAGACCAATCGTGCCTTTTTGCCAGTCGAAACTAATAACCTTCCCAAAGATCAGATAACACAATTTATGGCCTTGCCAAGGAAAATGTAATAGTCCAGAAAGACCTACAAAAAGAAACCTTCACAATGGAGGACTTCAGTTGTACCTGGGAAAGTCATATGCATCTTGTAAGGAGATACAGAGCATGAGCATCGTAGTTTTTAACTTTTTATATAGCTTAGCATCATTCTCTTCCTCAACTCCAACTTAGCATCAAAGTTGCTCCGATTCCTTCTCATCATCAGGAATTTGTACTCTGGATGTGGTTGTAGATGTAGTTGGTTTCCTCTTAATGAATTAAAGGTCGAGGCATATCTCAAAAGCCCTTTTTTACTACGATCTCATAGCTGCCATATCAATAGCGCACTATGGTGAACCAAATTGTGAAGATGTATGATAAGCCCAATATGGAGACCCAGTGTGGCAGGCCCAAGAGAGTCCAACATAAACCATACTGGGGTAATGACTACGTTTTCAAGTGAGACCATAAGTGAATCAGTCTTCCAGCAGTTACACGAGCATATGTGAAGATTGGGTGTTTCTATTCTAATTTTAGTATGTTCTTGTTAGTTTGAGTCAGGTCTTCCTAATACTCCCTCCATTTCAGAAAAAGTGTTATATTTTACTATCATGCCAACTGTTTTCAGATTGATTATTAATTTCTTAAACGATATTAATAAATAAATTATTAAAATTATATGATGAAAATTTAGTAATTAAAATTTTATTATATGATTTTATTAAATTATTTACTATTATCGTTTATGAGTAATTTGTGGACACTTTCTCTTAAATGGAGGGAGTATTTAGCAAGAGTAGTAGCACTTTCTATTGTTAGTGGGTTAGTGGAGTCGTATTTTGTCTAGTATTTATATGTGGTTTCCCTTTCATGAAAGAATATCAGAAAATTGCCCAAACATTTGTCTATTTCCTTCTATCTGAATTCTGGAGTGACGTTCCTACTCGAATTGGAACAACAATTCTTGATATCGCCTATCAATGTATGCAGCAGATGAATCAAAGAAGAGAAGAAGAAGAGAATCTGCTGCAAGCAGAAGAACAGAGAAGAAGTTGTTAAATGAATTAGCGCTTCTTACTAATTTGTCCTATACATCGCGCATTATAGCTTGTACCGTTAGTTAGGGAATTCGGCTGTACTTTACGCTTCTATACTTGTACTTAACTGTTAGATAGTTGTTGAGTTGTTCTATATAAACAGATCAGAGCTCTCTTTGTAAACTACTTTTCCATTGATCCTTTCTTTGATCTTGAATAAAATTCGGTTATGTTTATGGAAAATTACATGGTATCAGTTTAGCCAGTACTACGATTACTGCGTTTGATCTTCAATTTTCTGCAACTGAAGTTGTTTTTTCTGTTTCCGCTTGAACGATTGTTCGTTTTGTTTCTCTGATTGAGAATTTGAAGTTTCGATTTCATTATCATGGCTGATAATGGTGTTTCTGGTACGCAAGCAACTAGAGTTCAGCTAAATCCATTATAGATTGGTCTTGATCTGCCAACATCGTCGTACTATCTTCAATCGTCTGATCAACCTGGAATTGCGATTGTGCTAGATCAATTGAATGAGGTGAATTATCCTTCTTGGAGTAAGCAGATTTTATTGGCTTTGGATGTCAAGAACAAAATTGGTTTCGTTGATGGTACGATTACTCAACCGTCTCTTGTTGAAACGCCTATTTTGTATGCTACTTGGAAACGTGCTAATGCATTGGTTTTAGTTTGGTTGTCTAATTCTTGTTCACCTGCTATTCGATCTAGTATTCTTAGTTTCACTTCAGCTCGTGATTTGTGGGTTGAATTGTATACTCGTTACACTCGCAGTGATGGACCAAGAGTGTTTCATCTTGAGAAGTCTTTGAGCTCAATTCGTCAGGGAAATAATACAATTTATGTGTATTATGTTGCTTTTAAAACACTTTGGGATGAATTTGTTTCTCATCGTCCAGTTAGTAAGTGTACTTGTGGAGGAAGTACTGAGTTGATTGCTACTCAGTTGAATGATGGTGTAATCAAGTTTCTTGTTGGCTTGAATGATTCATATGCTAGCTAGTATTTGAAGTTAGATATTGATGCAGATTACTATTCCACTCTTGTGAAGATTTATTCCATTTTGAAACAAGAAGAAGGTCAGAGGAGTTTGAATGCTTATGAAAATGTGGGAAGTCAAGATGTTATGGCTATGATGAGTCAACAGCAGCAGTCTGATGTGAATCAAGATTCTTATGCTTGTTTAGCTGAGAATGGTTATTTTAGAGCTCTGAACAAAGATAAAACTAAGCCTAAGTGTTCTAATTGTGGTGCAATTGGCCATACTATGAAGTCTTGTTATAAGTTGATTGGTTACCCACCTGGTTGGCAAGGTGCTAGAGTTACTAAGAGGTTTAAGCAACAAGGCTCAACAAGCAATAGTGGTGCAGGACATCATGCACATGCAGCTATGATGGAGAATAGTGTGATTACTCAGTCTAATGTGAGTTCTCAGTCTAGTTTTCTTAATTTCATTAGCATAGCATGGATGTCCTGGAAGGACTTCTTTTCTGTATTTGTATGATTCAGAAATGCCACAAAGACCCATGATTGTATCGCTTAATGAAAGGTTCCCTAAATCCGAGCAAAACTGCATTGCATATCTGAGAACAATACAATAGGTTTGATGATTCACAAAAGTCAGTGGTTCATCATCACCATCATCATTTGTTATTATTGCTGTCTTTGTAGTCTCATCCTCGGTTTGATCTATTATTGACAACTTTACAGATCCTTCTGCTAGAAAATATTCTTCCATGGAGCCGCATCTTTACCTGTTCCATCAGAGAGAGAGTTAGGTTAGAGTGAAGGAGGACATTACCTGATATACATAGGGACATTCAAGGAAGTCAAAACGGCTAGAGGAGATGCACATCACCTGTTCTTTCTCGTCCTTTATTTGATCTAATAGTGGTAACATCTTTATTAATCCTTCAGAGCCTCCAACTTTAAAATATTCTTCCATACAACTCCACAAATCTGTCGAGTCATCAGGCGTCTCTGTTACATCAGGTACATATATAGATTATTATCATCAAAATCACCATTAATAGTATAGCTAGTGAGTCTCCCACATGACGTTCTACTGGAAATATATAGAAAGACACACAAACATCATGATTATTACCACGATAACATGAAAGGTTTGCTTAAGAACATTATTGTTTTTCGTAAACAACAAACACATTTATTATCATCGGTATTTTTGCACAAGAACATCAATGTTTTTCTTAACAAAATCTGATGGTTGCTATTGTTGTTGATGTTGTTTTTACTTGAGTTTGCTACCAAGTGATTGGACAATTTTGCACATAAAGTTCTAATTAAGGATATGTTGGGTTTTTTTTTTTTTTTTTTTCGTGCATTCTTGTCTCTACTTATGTTTGTGATCAAAGATTCAAAATCTCAGATATCCATCTGTTTCGAAAGAAATTTACAGTGTACTAGCCGAACCAGATGGATATGAAGATGAACAATAAGAAAGTGCATCAAAAGTAACCTTATGTCCTTACCAAACCTAATTCCTACTTTGGTAACAATGAGAGTTTATTTTTCATAAATTGTTGACAGATTAATAAGAAGTTAATTTTGGTAAGCTGGAGTTTCATATTTATAACACAGTCAGCATTTTATTATTGTTGGAACTTTACTCCAAATGCAGACATATGGAGTGAATTGAGGCAGGGGTTGAGAAGGTGAAGAAAAGGCATTTGAAGAAAGAACAGCGTTGGAAGAGTCGACAATAAAATATCTCTCCTTAAAGACTTAATTGCCTCGCTACGGTGCACACGGTGTTATGGTTGAAGTTGCACTACTACCGAACCTTATTTTGGATATAGATGGGGCCATACTGATACAAGTTGTTGGAGGTGTTCACTATACAAGTGATCCTTTCCTTTTTTATGGACGTACATTGATACAAGATATGTAGCAGAGACCAGTGGGAGAAAAAATAGTTTTGATACGCTTAACAATTAGATGGTTTGGAATCCATCAAATAAAATGTTAACGGTAGGTATGTCATTATGGTTTGTCTAAAAGACCTAAAAAGTAAAACAAACTGAAAACCCACTTTAAATGAGGCCAACTTGCGGTTTGTGAATAGAGACCGACTCCAAGGTTTTACTTGGTGCAAAATTAATGTTGCATGATAGAAATATAAACACTTAAAACTGAATTCATAAGAAAAGGAAAACAATAACTTAAATTCATAATATAAGGAGGACAGACTTACGGTTAGTAAAATCGAGCACCAATTCGTCTGTTTTCCATCTATCATGTTCCACATCGACCTGAATCTGTGTTCCAATTTGAATTCGAAGAGCTGAGAAACATGCGTCTTTCGTGCAGTCAGTCACCTGAATCCTCTGCAGAGTTGGGATGTTGCCAAAATCAATTGGAATCTCCAGCAGTTTATTGAAGTACCGCAACACCAAGCACTCGAGTACAGGAAATGTTCACTGCAAGAGATCCACAGCCTTAAATTAAAACAGGTATTAATCTTCAAGCACTTGAGCTTTTGGAATTCACCATCCCTTGTCTCCCATACTTCTCCCAAAAAGGCTTTTTGTTTCAATTTCAGAACCTCAAGGTTGGGAAGTCTCCCTAATATTGACATCATCTACTCTTCCATAAAGACAGTTTTTTAATGGTTGAGGGAATCTTAATCTCTGACAATAATATTTTCACATTCAGACCATAGTAGAACGACATTTTCAGCGAGGAAACTGAGATCAGGAAATCTTGTTCATCTTCAAAGATGCATTTGAGTTTATGGAGATGTGGGGATAATCTCAAAATATCCTCATCCTTCTTTCCATTACTGCAAACATGTGAGAGAGTCCTTAGATCTGTTGTCTCTGTCATATTACTGCAATCGTCCTCAAACATTGTCTCGTGATCTCCAGGTGTCTCAACTTCACCATTCTTAGAACCACTGAAGGTACATAAAATTTGCCTTTGCATATCATAAATTCAAGGTTCATAAGATTACAAGCATTTTCAACAACTTTACCTGCTTGGTCTTAATTTTATAAGAACACTGCCTCCATGCCATCTTTATCTCCGCATCCTTCCTCTCAGAATCATCAGGATCATCATCGTCGTGTCAGTAGTATCTTCTCCTCCTCCTACTCCTTGTGTTCTCTTTATTTTTTTAAGAGCCTTGATGGCATCAGTGAAGTCACAGTTGTCCAAATTTGAGATGAAGTGAAAAATATAATGTAGCACACACATACTGGTGCCCCTATTCCAGGGAAGGTGAGGATAAATATCTACAATATCAGTGCTACTTCTCGGCTTCTCAGCCGACCATAATAGATATTTCGTCGAGGGAGGACCCATCAATGCTTCCTCAGTTCGGTAGAATGGCATTTTTAGTCCCAAATTTTACCCAAATGGCTTGTGCAATAACCTGTTTGGTGGTCCTGTGATCTCCGTCCTAAAGTTTTTAAATTTTGACATCCGTGGTCTTTTCTTGACAAGTCGACGCGAATTTGTCGAATTTACACATCGTCACCTGCGATTAAAAAATAAATCAAAACTAAAAATCAAAAAATACAAAATTAAAAGAAAATGTTAAAAAACAAAAAAAAAACAATAAAAATTATGTCAATAACTCCATATCAGCACAGAGAAGAAATCAAAGGCCTCTAGCTTCAACAACCTGACACAGAAGAAGATGAAGAAGATCTGACTCATCACCGATCGATCGATCGATCTGTAAATCCCCCAATCTTTCCGAAATCATGTCTCTTAACATGAAAACCCTATCACAGGCATTTCGCAAAGGCATCGAAAAAACCGTCCAAAACACCGTACACGAGGTCACTGGCTTACCCAAGCCCTTACAGGACTACGAACTTCTCGATCAGATCGGTTCCGCCGGTCACGGACTCGCCTGGAAGCTGTACACCGCCAAGTCACGACAGCTGCCGGCAGTGTGCCCAACCGTCTGTGTTTGGGTGCTTGATAAGAAGCTAGGCAGCGGGCTGGGCTGTCGAAGACGACTGAGGATGTGTTTTTTGGATGTCGTTCGGGCCGATGCGGCGAGGCTTGTTAGACTATGGTTACGGAGCCGTTGTTTGCGTCTGCGGCGAATGCGTTGGGGAATCTGGATAATGTTGCTAAGGTGCCTAAGGAGCTCAAGGGAATGGTAATTGTTTTAGTATTGAAGCTGTTACTGCTTTTGGTTTTAATAAGTTTAGTTGTTGTTAAGATTAGTTTGATTCGACTCAATACTCGAGAGTGATTTCTATAGAAATGTGATGAAATTAATTAGTAGTATACACTGAGAAATTCAGTTGGCAATTACATGCATTTTTTTCTAAAGGAAATGGTAGTTAGTATTTTTATTGACCTAATTTTTATTGTTTTTTTTTAACATTTTCTTTTAATTTTGTATTTTTTTGATTTTTAGTTTTGATTTATTTTTAATCGCAGTGATACTACGATGCAGAGGCCAAAATCTAATAAATTCGTTGACTTAATGGCGTCAAAGAAAATGACCACTTGACGCCAAAATTTAAAAACTTTAGGACGCCATTCTCACCAAACGGGTTATTGCACACGCCATTTGGGGTAAACTTTGGGACTAAAAATGCCATTCTCATTAAAAATTATTTTTTAAATAAAGTACAAATCGCCGATGTGTAGTCGTTAAATTTACGACGACAATTTCCTCTGTCTCCAATTTGAGGTTCCCATCTCCAATGATAATCCGTACCTAATTTGTCATTGGATTTAGCGACGGACATTTGGTCCGTCTCCGACTAGCACTTTAACGACGGGTGTCGAATTCATCGGCCAAGATATTTAGCGACTGATTTTCGGTGTTCAGCGATGCATTTTTCCTTTGCTATTTGGCGAGATTTTTGTAGTATTTGATGCCCCAGTTTTAGTGCGCTACTGGTTGTTTCCAATATTCACCTGGAGGGTTTTATCTTGCAGTTTTTATAGATACTTGTTGTTTACTAACTTGTATCTGGTGCAGGTTTGTTCTTTATATGCTGGAGATTTTTAGCCCTTTGGCTCGCAATACTGTGAAAATATGGGTTACCGGAGGTATGCTTGGAGTGTGATTACGAACCTAGTCCAGAGTTTCTTGTAGTGGGCAACCTCTTGAGATCAGGGGCGGAGTCAGGATTTGAAAGTGGGGTGGTTAAGTATTATATCACGGGCACTATATGTAATTTAGTTAGGTCAGGTTAGGACGGGCAGGATCCGGTCGGATCAATATTTTTTACACTAAATTCATCATATATGAATATCCAAGTAAAATGAAAGAAAAGAAGGAACCACATCATGATAAAGGCAAACCAAAAATGAATAAACGATCCACTTTTATGAAAATCGTACTCTACATCTTTTCATCTTCTCAAAATCATCAGTGATTGGATTAATGTCAAAACCCTCGATGATTCATTTTCCAATATGCATTATCAAATTGCTAGACAAGAATACATCCTCCACTGAACTCCGTAGTCTTATCTTTGCAATTTTTATGATTGAAAATGCACAGTTAGAACTTGCTCTAAAAGTATAAAAACTGTCAGTATGACCCTCTTAAATTAGTTAAATAGTTAAATATCTCTTTTATCACAAAGTCTTGGAAGAGACTTGAGAAACGGATTGATATTTTTAAGTATATGTATAATGTTTTAAATAATATTAGTAAGGTTTAATTGTTTTATGAGTATACATATTATATTATTTATGTATATGTGTATCACCAATGTTTTTAGTAAAACCTCTAATGTTTTTGGATATAACTGTAATGTTTGTCCATCTCTGTTTCTCATAAGATTGATCTCAGAAGACTTATGTTAAATTTTTTATCAAATTTTATAAATTTTCCCAACTTATTTAAGAAGTCGACTAACTAAATGTACTAACTAAATTTTTTTAGGGGTGGAGGAACATATAATTTTCTAAAATATGCATATAGTAACAAAGAAAATAAAAATTTTGGGGGTGGCGACCACCCCCTGTCTCCGCCCATGCTCGAGATGTTTTGATATCTGCATCATTTGGTAGACTGGCTCCTATGGATCAAGAACCTAGTTTAGAGTCCATGGCGAGTTTAGGCCTCTTGATAGGTGACTCATTTGGATGTTATTTAGATCACAAACCTAGACATCATTTTTTTATTGTCTTTGTCATTTGAGTTTGTACACATGCATCGGGTATTCCCCTCTTATGTTGCACCTTACATTGGGCTTCAATTCAATATACTTTAAAGTCAGTGTTAATGTTAAACGCATGATGCATTTTAGTAAACGCATGACACTTTTTAAAAAATTACAAAAATAGTTAAAGTTCAATAATTTACAAAAAGGATCCAATAGTTTTCAAAGTTGTAAAAATGTCCTAAAACTATCCTACAATATGAAGTCACAATTTAAAACTTTCAAAAACACATTCTAAACACAACTTCAAACATGAACGGAGATCATGGAACTATGATGGTCATTGGGTAAATTTTATTTACAACAAAAAAAATATTCTTTCATAAAAATTGGCTAGAATCCGGTAAAATTGTTGCAGGATTCCGGCAAATAAACGCAGGCCACAAAGTTGTGGTGTTTAAACATCCTCGGACATGTTCAAATAGATAATGTTAGGCACTTTCCTTCACAACCCGCTGCAAAATAATTAACTAAATTAAACAGTATACTTACCTCTCTTGTTTGCCATATGTGATACGCAATATGGTGCTCAAATGAAGTCAATAAGTCCCTCATCTTCGGCCCCCGTCATCATCCACCATATCCATCTGCTCATCACCATAGGAACCACCCTCATCGGGACCCTGCATGTATCGACTAGTCGGGCGTACACTATTATCACGTGAGACTGACACGGTAGTATCACCATGGCTACGTACGCTCGCATTTAACTGTGCATGTCTCCCCTGCTCCTCAAATCTAGCCTCAGATGATGTCATTGTCGGAACTCACTCCTCTACCAAGCGGGACACTTGGAGTTGGCATAAATGCACTGTCATATATGTCGGGATTGCTCCTTCTTGTGTACCCCAGTTGGCCCTAACCTAGAGTTAGCAGATGCATTTTGCTCCCCCATTGACTAATTTCTTCTACGACTGGACCCTGTTACGTCCTTACCATCCAAACAAGAGACCTTATTTTCCTTCCTCGACATCTACAAAATAAAGTACAAATTATCAAAATACAATACAAAATTTCAAGGCATATAATCTATCGACCTATAAATAATGAAGTCACCAATTATCTAATAACTAACTAGTAAACAAACACTACAAGTATAAAATTAATTTTGTAATTCAAAGTTATCAAGTAAATAGGTCGTAAACAATATCAAGACACAATTGATAATTTAGAACAAAGAAAATGGAATTAATAGGTCAGATGCAGTCTACAAATTAACCACACGGCATCGGCAGGCGGGCGACTAATCTGTTACGGCCTGCAAGTTGCAGGCCGCTGCAGCTCTCCTCCTGCCTGCTCTGGCAGGTGGAATGCGGGAGGAGCAGCCACTCCTTCTTGCATCTTGTCGAATTACATAATTAAATGATGGATCTAACAAAAATGGTATGTAAATTTGCAAAAGAAGAAGTAGAAACTAACCTTAATCCTTTGGAATTGTTTAATCTTCAACGGGGGTGAAGAATGAAGGTGTTGTGTAATTTAGTTTATATTGTTGAGGTTTTTTTTTTTTTTGTAATTTGCAAGTCTTTTGGGACTTGATTGTAAATTTATTAAACTTTGGACTATTTTTATAGTTTTTCAAAAAGTGTCATGCGTTTAACAAGGGTCTTTTTTTTATTCCATCCCTATTTTTTTGACGTTGGTCATGTTCGTCGCCAATAAATTGCCATCGTCTCCTTTGACTGTCGCAGCGACGGACACGTATCCGTCCGCAACATTTAGCGACTAGTTGTTTTAGCGATGGATGACTTATCCATCGTTAATTCACCCACCGAGTTGTTTAGCGGTCGATTGTAGTTGTTGCAGGTGTTTTTGGCGACGGATTGTTTGTCGAGATTTTTGTAGTGATTATTCATAAAACCTCTTATAAATTTGTCCATATACAATTTCAAATTCTCAACCGATAAGCTTCATATATGCATACTCCCTCCGTTCCACGCCAATTCACCATTTTACTTTGTGAAACGCAAAATAAGTAGGGTAATATTGCAGCATTATATAATACATGTGGGTTTTCTAACTTTATGAGTAGTTGGTTTGATTGTTTATGTTACTTTTTGCCTTTATTTAAAATAGTGGAGAATATAAAATTGTATAAATTTTCTTAAAATGACAAAAATGTGAAAGTGGACAACTTTGACAGGCAAAAGTGGACAACTGGGCGTGGTACGGACGAGTATATGTTATTTGATCACATGTCAAGCAGTCGATATCAGAAGATTCAGAATAAACACATGCACATCTGATCCTGCAAAAATCACAAACTAGGAGGCTTGGAGCCCCTAATCATAGTTGTAGAAGTCAGAATAACAATAACAAACTAAATGTTGATTAAACACAAACAGTATCAGATTAATGAATTGTACATAAACTAAATGCTGATTAAATACAATCATATAAAAAATGCTAAACTAGACTCTGCACAAATTCATCCAGATATATAATAAACAACATGAAATTTCAGTCGCGAAATATAATTCAACCAAGTATATATAAACGGCAAACTAACTAAAATCTACAGGAAATCGAATTAATTGGCAGGGCATGAAGGATGATCGAGAAACAAATACCTTATAACGCGTTTGCAAGCTAAACTGAATCCAAGTTCGAGGAAGCGAGATCCTTCATATCAAAGACCGAACTCGCGGTGCATTGTACACTTCTGATTTTGGCTGATTTCAGCATCAAAGCAAGCTCAACAAATTAATCGAAGCGATTCTCCTTTTCATCGCCAGAGGAAACCAACCAGAAATGAAAAGGAGGAGAATCCGAAGGAGAGGTAGGATAGGATCGCAGAGAAGAAAAAAGAGAGGAAAAGAGAGGAAGATGGGGTTGATCTGAAGCTTTGTATATTATGAAATTGTTTCGTCACTATGTGCCTGGGCTAAATTGTGTTCTGTGAAGGACTTCACTAGTACCCTTTTATGTACTGCATACAAAGACTTAAAAATGGATTATGATGAAGATTAACTAGTGTGCTGACTTTTTGAAGTTTAACTAACCGACCTAGTAAACTATGTATTACTAGTGACCAAGTAAGTGTGAAAAAAAAAAAAAAAAGAGAAGTGAATCAAGAACTAAACAAGAGTGAAGGAACAAAAGATTGAAAGAGTCTGCTCTCGTGATTAGTATAGCTATGTAAAAATAGCTTGAATATGTTTGAGTTGTGTCAAAAATATTGCACCATTTATGAGTAATACTACCTCCGTTCCAAATAAAACTTTACATTTTATTATTCTGCGGTCAATTATCATCAACTTTGACCACAAATCACTCTTAAAATATAATAATAAATAATTTTAATAAAATCATATAATTAAAATTTAATAATAATTAAAGTGGAATACAGTTGACCATTTAAAGTCAAAATTGAAAGTTTTTTTTATGGAAGAGGGAGTAATTAATAAAAGCCGTTAATGTTCCTGGGCACCTTAATGCATAAAACATACAACAGTCTCCACCACAAATGTTGTTTTCCGCCACTGGATTCACTTTAATCAACTAAAAAGTACAAGAAGGAATTGCAAATGATAGGTTAAAAACTGAGATTTCGAAAAATACTGGATAACAGAAAAGCTAGTATATCTCCACCACAGTCGATGTTTTCTGCCACTGGATTCAGTTTAATCACCTGCATGGAAAAGGAGTTTTGCAGAGGCTCGTTAAAAATCGATATTCTGAAAAATGCTAGAAAATGAAAACACTAGTCCATAAAATTTAAGTGCCAAGAAAACCACTTACTCTCGTCTGTGTCATCCTCCGCCATTGACACACTATACTCCCTCATCAATTTCTGTTTTATCCATTGGTCGTGGAAGATGTCGACCTGAAGCTTATGTTCATGTTTCAGTTGTTCTTGTTCTATTTCAATTGCTGATATGCATGCCCGTTTCGAGCAGTCCCTCACTTCAATCCTCTGCATCGACAGAATGTAGCCCAAGTCACTAGGAATCTCCACCAGATCGTAGCACCTAGACAACACCAAGCATTCAAGACTAGGGAAATGACTACTCTCGGAGCTCCATTGCTTTAGATTTCTACATTGAATCTTCAAGATCCTCAACTCCTTGAATTGATCATCTTTAGTCTCCCATTCCTCTCCCACAAAGGCATCTCCTTCCAATTTGAGCACCTCAAGGTTGCGCAATTCCCCTATGATTGACATCTTCTCCCATCCAAATTCACTTCCCCCTAAACAGAGTTTTCTAAGCCTCGGGGGAAACTTAATCTCAACATGAGATATGCTATCCCAGAATTCCATTCTCAGTGACTCCAGTTCAGCAAGGCCACTAAGATCAGGAAATTTTATTTCACCTCCAATAATGCATTTGAGTGTTCGGAGATGTGGTGACTTTCTCAATATCTCCTCATCCTCCTTCTTTTTGATCACGACACGTGAAAGAGATCTCAGATTTGTTGTTTCTAAGATATTACCATTGCAATCCTCTTCAAACTCTGCTGCATATCTTACCAATAGGTGTCTCAACTTCGCCCTTCTCAGAATCACCGAAGGTAGAACAACTACTCCGGCAAAAACACTTCTTACATGAAGAACTTCGAGGTTAACAAGATTATCCAGCATGCCTCTTGGAATTTCTTCACTGCTGATACCCAAGTAACTCAGTTGACATGGAAGATCGACTCTTGGGAGCTCACTGTCAGAATAATCCTCCTCTTTTTCCAACAAATCCACGACCTTCAAAAGTGCCATTGTCCGAAAGTTGGACAATTGATCAATATGACCTCTAAAGGATCGACGATGGAAGCTGAAAGGTCTGCAGTTGCTATTTGATGAAGATGGTAGACACAAATGTTGATGTCTATCATACATAGAGATTAAACTGCACCAAAAGATCATAAATAAAATTATGAATACTAGTACTTAACAGCAACATCTAATTATATTTTCAACCTGAACTTGAATATAGAGGAAATATTAAATAGAATAATCCAACAAGATTAAGAGAGCAAAATAAATATTCAGCTTTTAGCTTACTTGTGAGAGTTCAAGAAGTTTTCTTCATAAGCTTTTCTTATGCATATTTCATGCAATAGATCGTGAAGTTTACATGTTTTTGGCCCACCAACAGATCTACTTTTTTTCGTCGTCACCAAGCTCCTGTTGATTAGATCTAACAGATACATTTCTGCAACTTCCTCTTGGCTCTTGTTTCCATCTTTTGGTATAAAGCCATTGGCGATCCAAAGTTTTGCTACTTCTTTAGTTGAGATCTCAGCATCTTCAGGAAATATAGCAAAATACAGAAAGCATGGTTTTATATTATGAGGCAGGTGTTCATAACTGAGCTCCATTATCTTTCTGTAGTCGCTCATATCATCCAATAGAAGCTTGTCCAATCCTTCTTCTACTCTTTCCCATTCACCTTCTTCCCTTTCCAAATTTAGAAGAATTCCTGCTATGCTAACCACAGCTAATGGTACACCCGAGCATTTTGCTGCAATTCGCTTTCCATGGCTAACCAAATGCAAAGGGCATGCATCTTTGGGGAATAGCTTTTTCTCCAGAAGATTCCAACATTGATCTTTTGAAAGAATTGATAGTTCATAGAGTGTACTACCAATCGGAGAAACATCCTTATTCCGAGTGGTTATCATTATCCTACTTCCATTTCCATTATCTGGAAAGTATCTAATCAATTTGTCTAACACATCAGAATGCCAAACATCATCAAGAAGAATGAGGTATCTCATTCCAAACAACGCTTTGTGGATTTTTTCATCTAATTTTGTATCTTCTTTTTGTGAGATACCATCTTTTTGTGAGATATTACTCTCATTTCCCGTGCTTGGCACACACATCAGGATTTCAATCAACAAGTTTCTCATACTATGACTCTGTGAAACAACACAGCATGCACACCGATCGAAATAGCTCGAGCAAGAATTGTACAACTTAATGGCTGTAGTTGTTTTCCCAATTCCAGCCATCCCATGAATTGAAATAACTTGTCGGGAAGTAGTCGATATTCGAGTTAGATCCATCAAAATCCTTGGTATGATGTCATAATTGAAGTCCACAAATTGATTCCCATCTACAGTTGCAGTATTTGGCGTAGTTTTAAATGACACCTTTCGATCAGAAGCTTTGATGGCCTTAGTCTTTGATTTCAGTTGAATTCCAATACGAGCAAGCTTTATCTTTTGGATGATAGATGGGAGTCTGATATTAACATACCAAACATGAATATTTCCTACAACAAGAGAGTTGATGAGATACTCGGCTTGGTATGTCAGGTCTCTGACTTGGATTAGACCTTCTTTCTCTTCATTGCTCTCATAGGCATGCAAAACTTTGATAAAGCTCTGGAACAGTGTTAACTCACCATAAAGTGTTTTCATCTGCTCCTTTATGGAATCAACAAGACTAAAGCTACCAAGTTGGTCATTCGTGATAATAATTTGAAGATCTTCAACGAGAGAGTCAACAATGAAGAATGAATCGACGACCTTAGACCCCACAGTTACATGCGCATGAAGCTCTGAGAAGCTGCTACAGTGCTCTTTAATCTTATCGTTCAAGAGCTTAGACATTTCAAGTAGAGCATTTGTTTCTGCATGAAACCTGTCGACCTTCATTGGCTGAATTGGGAAAACACATGAGAAAAGGAAGCCACCTGCTTCATTTGCCAACATTTCGAACTCCACCAAGAGATTGTGTACTTGCTCGTCATAATCAGGATGAGTACTGGGCTGGAGTAGTATATCACCAAGTACAGCAAGAAAAAAAGAAAGTTCCTTCTGAATTAGAGCGTACTGCTCCACCTCAGCCGAGTCAGTATTTACCTGACAAAACAATATATGGAGAAGGAAACTCATGAAACATGCAAGAATTTCATTTTTCTTGAGTTTTTTGTCGTCATTGTCTGGCAATGCGTCTATCTTTGGGACCTCAAAGAATCTCTGCACCTGTGGGATGAAGGATTTCACAAGCCTGTCTGAGAACTCTCGTCGACTCCTCTTAATTTCATCAACATAGCATGGATGTCCTGGAAGGACTTCTTTTCTGTTTCTGTATGATTCAGAAATGCAATGAAGACCCATGATCATATCTATTAACTTAAGATTCTCTAAATCCGAGCAGAACTGCATTGCGTAACTGAGAACAATAAAATAGGCTTGCTGATTCCAAAATATAAGTGGTTCATCATCACCATCATCAATTGTTGTTGTTGTCCCGTCCTCTGTTTGATCTATTACTGTCAGCATCTTTGCCGATTCTTCAGATCGTTCAGCTTGAAAATATTCTTCCATGTAACTTGACACTTCTCTTAACAAAAATACATCTGCATCTTCAACTGATCCATCAAGTAAAGACAAAAGAATCAAGTAAAATGAAAGAGCTATTTAGGGATATTTAGCTAGGAAGAAAGTGAAAGCGGCTCATGTAGATGCACATTACCTGTTGCGGTCTTTTCCTCTGTTATAGATCCTTCATAGCTTCCATGATCTGCATCTTCATCAGCTCGATCGTGTAAAGACGGAATTTAATAAAATGAGGGAGCCAGTTAGGACGTTTAGGAAGGAAGTGAAAGCGGCTTGAGGAAATGCATACCTGTTGTTTTCTCGTCCTTTACTTTATCTAATATCGGCAAAGTCTTTGTAAATCCTTCAGAGCCTCCTGCTTTAAAATATTCTTCCATACAACTCAACAGATTTGTCAAGTCATCAGGCATCTCTGTTACATCGAGTAAAAAAACAGATTATCATGATCATTATCATTATATCATACTGAGTCTCCTGGGAGACTGTCTACTAGAAATATAAAGAAAGACACACAAACATCATGATTGTCACCGTGAACATAAGAGGTTTACTTAAGAATATTAGTATTTTTTTTAAACAACAAAGTACATTTTACTAACAACATCCATATTTTACTTTACATAAGAACATCAGTGTTTTTCATACCATGATGAAGGAAAAACATTGAAACTAACAGATTATGTTACTGAAGAAAGGTGCTCTCTCTCAATGCCAGCTCACAAGGAATATTCAATGATGAAATGATTAAGCAACAGATTGGTTTGGCATTTAGATTCCTCAACCGTACATTTTGTTGGAGTGATGACTTCGTCATGCGCACATTAGCATTTTAGGTGTAGGTTAAATCTGTACTTAGTTTTCTTCTATGTATAGTTGTTTCTTTTTCATTCATTCTTGTACTGTGAATTATTTGGGAGGAGGTCTATATAAAATACCTAAAAGATGAAAAAAACTGAAAACCCACTTTAAATAACGCGAACTTACGGTTTGTAAATTCTTCGTCAATATGGACCTGAATTTGTTTTCCAATTTGAAGAGCTGAGAAACAAGCCTCTTTCGTGCAGTCGGTCAGCTGAATCCTCTGCAGAGTTGGAATGTTGCCAAAATCACTTGGAATCTCCACCAGACTCGAGCAATCATGCAGCACCAAGCACTCGAGTACCGGGAAATGTTCACTACAAGAGATCCACAGCCTTAACTCGTCACAGGAATCAACCTTCAAGCACTTGAGCTTTTGGAATTCACCATCTCTCGTCTCCCATAGAGTTCCACCAAATGCATACCAATACAATTTGAGAATCTCAAGGTTGGGAAGTCTCCCTAATATTGACATCATCTCCCAAGGTAAACCACTCCCTTTTAGAGACAGCTTCTTAATGGTCGAAGGAAACGTAATCGGAGGTGATAATATTTCAGCAGTGAGAAAATAACTTAAGCACAAGTTTAGCGACTCAAGTTCAGCCAGGAAACTAAGATCGGGTAACATTGTGTCATCTGTAAAGAAGCATTTGAGTTTATGGAGATGTGGGGAGCATCTTAATATATCCTCATCCTTCTTTCCATTAATGCAAACACATGAGAGAGTCCTCAGATTATTTGTCTCTGTCATATTACTACTGCAATCCTCTTCAAACTCTGCTTGCCCTTCTACAACAAGGTGTCTCAACTTCACCATTCTTAGAACCACCGAAGGTATATAAACTTCTTCTCTTTCTTCTCCCAATATATTGAATTTATCTATCATCCTTACGTAAATAAACTCAAGGTTCACAAGATTGGCCACCATTTTATTTGATAACTTACCAACAGCACCCAAGTACCTCAATTGAGATGGAAAAACTAATGCTGCTTGGTATCGAGAGGAACCGTAATTAACTTCTGGAGATAGATCCACAGCCTTCAGGAGTGCCATAGCCTGAAAACACAGTGACTTCTGTTGTTTTCCAAGGTTTATATATAACCGACAATGGAGCCCAAAAGATCTCCAACAAATATATGAGTTTGTAGATGGAACACACAAACGCTGACATCTCTCATAGATAGAGAAGTCGCTGCAAAAAAAAAAAAAAAAAAAAAAATCACCCCAATCAGCAAGTTATACTCAATATGGGTTACTCAGTCACAAGTGAATCATAGTTATTAACTTATTATTCGCATGAGACTGAAAGGAACTGTTTTGATAAACGAATATAAGATATCGCGTGTGAAATGGATATTTAGTAAACTTACTTGGTAAACTTGATGAAGTTTTCTTCATTAGCTTTCCTTACACAAAATTTATGCAATAGACTCTGGATTCTGCACTTTTTTATCATACCATCCAATCCCCTTTCTGTAATCAGCACCAAGTTTCTGTTTATGAGATCGAACAGATAGATTTCTGCAGTTTCTTCTATGCTCTTATTTCCTTCTTTCTGTATAAAACCTTCTGTGATCCACATCCATGTTAACTTTTCTTGTGAGATTTCAGAATCTTCGGGAAATGCAGCAAAATAAAGAAAGCATGGCTTTAAGTTACGAGGCAGGTGTATGTAACTATGTTCGAATATCTTCATGTAATCGCTTTGATCCTTCAAAACCCTTTCTGTGATGTCATGATTGAAGTCCAGAAAGTAATTGTGATGCATGGTTCCAGTAGTTGGACATGATACTTTTACAACACAGTCTTTGATGCCCTTAGTCTTCGAGATCCGTTGATGTAATATTAGAGCAAACTTAATCTTGTGGATGATAGATGGTAGTCTGAGATTTAGATACCAAAGATGAATATTTCCCACAACAAGAGAGCTAACAAGATACTCGGCTTCGTATGCCAGGTCTCTGATTTGAATGAGACCTTCTTTCTCTTCATTGTCTTGCGTAACTTTGATAAAGCTTTTTGAAAGTGTTAACTCACCATGGAGTGTTTTCATCTGTTCCATTATGGCATCACCATGATTAAAGTTGAGTCTGTGATTCATTAGATTCTCTATATCTTGAATTAGGGAATGAACGATGAAAAATGAATCAACGACTCTAGATCTTGATATTGCATACATGGGAAGCTCTGTGAATTTGGAGCAGTGTTCACTCATCTTAGCATTTAAGAGCTCAAACTTTTCTGACCAAGCAATCGTTTCAGCACGAAACTTGTTGGCCTCCATGTGATGAGTGGAAAAAATACCATCATACACCAAGCTACCTGCCTCATTCGCCAACATCTCAAACTCTGCCAATAGATTGGAGACTAGTTCCACAAATTGATCATCATGAGTGCATTGAAATGGTAAATCTCCGAGTACTGCAAGAAGGAAAGAGAGTTCCTTGCGCACGAGGACCCATCGTTGCACCTCATCCTCACTAATATTTGTTTGATGAAACAACACTTGGAGAATGTAATTGATGAAACCAGCAAGTATTTCATTTGGATAGAGGTGTTTGTCATTTTGAGGCAACTGGTGAATCTTTGGAACTGTAAAGAATCTCCGCACCACCTCTGGAAAGAAAGAGTTTACAAGCATTTCCGACAACTCTACCTGCTTGGTCTTAATTTCATAAGAACACTGCCTCCACGCCATCTTCATCTCCGCATCCTTCTCCTCATAATCATCAGCATCATCATCATCATCATCATCATCATTGTCACTACTATCTCCTCCTCCTCCTCCTTGTTTTCTCTTTATTGCATCATGAACACATTGAGCAATTTCATCAAGAGCCGTGATGGCATCAGTGAAGTCACAGTTGTCCAAATTTGAGATGAAGTGAAAAATATAATGTAGCACACACATACTGGTGCCCCTATTCCATGGAAGGTGAAGATAAATATCTACGATATCAATGTTACTTTTCGGCTTCGCACAAGATTTTTCCAGATACCATAACAGATATTTCATCGAGGGAGAACCCATTAATGCTTCCTTCGGCGCTGCTTGAATGATGTTTACTGTAAATGTGAGGTTTTGAGGTGTTTCGAAAGATTCCAGAAGCACAGGGACCTGTTTGTAATATCAAGAAGTGAGTCTGTTGGTTGTTATCAAAAGCCGGTGAAGAAACGTGTTTCTAACGCGTTAATAATAATGCGCTTTTATCCCGGTCGTCAGATTAGTTTCTGGTTGTTACAATCGGACAGTTCCTGCTCTCTTGGCAGTTATTTCTTCTTCTTCGAGTTATAAAACAGAGGCAGAAGATAGTTTCATCATCATCGTCTCAAATTCATCATATTCCAGTGAGAACAGTTATTGTAGCTGTTGTTGTGAGTATTGTAGAGTGAATTCAGAGCTGTAATTCTTTACAATTTCTCTGTAACAAGCTGTGTAGTTGGAAGAGACAAAAAGTAATAAAATCGTTGATTCTCCGTGAATGTAGATTGAAGCGATTCAATCGAACCACGTAAAATTCTCTGTGTTGTTTATTGTTTAATTGTGTTTGTTATCGTTGAAATAGTTGATTGTTTGTGGCATAATTGGATCGAATTCCTAACAAGTGGCGCCGTCTGTGGGAATCGGAGGTGTGTTCGATTATTGATTGCCGATTTGTGATCAGCTATGGGTTCAACGAGGTTTGATATCGACAAGTTTACTGGCTTCAACGATTTTGCTTTATGGAAGATCAAGATGGAAGCTATCTTGATTCAACAAGGTGTTGAGATGGCATTGTTGCCTCGCAATGAAATTTCGGCGACGGTTACAGATCATGAGCTGAAGATTCTCTCAGGCAAGGCTCGCAGCACAATCATTCTAAGTTTAGGAGATGAACCACTGCGAGAGGTTGCTAAAGAGAAAACCACTGAAGATGTATGGAAGAAATTAGAATCGTTGTATCAAACACGATCTCTAGCAGGGAGGTTGTTTATGAAATCTCAGATGTACTCATACAGAATGAATCCAGATCGAAACATACTTGAGCAACTTGCTACTTTCAACAAAACTCTCGATGATTTGGATAGAATTGAAGACTCAAAGTTGCCTGATGAAGATAAAAGCAATAATTAATTCTGCTCAACTCTCTTCCTAAATCTTATGAGAGTATCAGAGATGCTATTGCATTCACAGGCCAAAAGAAAGTCACATTAGAAGAGGTTCGGTGTTTGATCAGGCAAAAGGAGCAGCAAAAGGAGTCAGCTAATTAGAATGGAGAAGTATCTGGTGAAGGTCTCATGGTCAGAAACAACAATTAGCCAAGGTCTCAATAGCAATTTCAGAAAAACAAATTCAACAAAGATATGAGGAATAAAGCACTTGTTGGTGCTGGTACTGCAAATAGAGAAACAAGAGTGTGCCATCACTACAAGAAACAAGGTCACCTTAAGAAGAATTGTTTCTTACTTAAGAGACAAAACGAAAACAAAGATAGAGGTGGCCCTTCTCATGAGTTTGCAGAAAATATTGAATATGAAGGTGAAGTTCTAAATATCACTGATGAACAAGCTAGTGATGACTGGATTTTGGATTCTGGATGCTCCTTCCATGTGTGTCCTTACAAGGAATGGTTTACAAGGCTAAATGTTAGCTATGGAGGCACAGTGATGCTGGGAAATGACATGATATGCAACATACAAGGAGTTGGTGATATCAAGCTCAAAATGAGTAATGATTCAGTGAAGCTACTCACAAATGTAAGGTACATACTTGAACTCAGAAGAAATTTAATCTCTCTTGGTACTTTAGAAAGTAAAGGCTATAAGTTTAGCTCTGAAAATGGTATGCTCACTGTGTTTAATAATAATGCATCGGCTATCATGAATGGTGTTAGAAGGAACAAGCTCTATTATATGAAATGTAGAGTGATTGCTGGTGATGTATCTGTTACTAATGTAAATGATACAGAGTTATGGCATAAAAGAATGGCTCATGTTAGTGAGAAAGGCCTGATTGAATTGCACAAGAAGCAGGTTTTTTATACCAGTAAAATTGAGAAGCTCAAAACCTATGAGCAATGCATTATGGGTAAATCTAAGAGAAACCCCTTCCCAACTGGTATTCATACAAGTGAAGCTCCCCTATATTCACTACAAAAAATCTGGGCTGTAGCGACGGATAGATCCGTCGGTACAGCCCAGCTATCCGTCGCCCCAGCTCTGGCGACGGATCGGGCGACGGATAAAAAATCCGTCGCCCCTGAGCTAATGACGGATAAAAATCCGTCGTCAATTCATGACGGATTGACCTTTTTTAAAAAAAAAAAAATGATTATGGGCGACGGATAGATCTATCCGCCCCATTCCCAAAAAATAAAATAAATTTGCAATTTTTATATTAAGTATACGGATTAATTCCGGCAGTGGTGGTGCGGTGGTGGCAGTGGTGGTGCGGTGGGTGTGGTGCAGGTGGTGGTGGGAGGTGGTGGTGGTGGAAGGGTGGTGGTGGTGGTGGAGGAGATGGTGGTGGTGGCAAGGTGGTGGTGGTGGAGGAGATGGTGGTGGTGGCAGGGTGGTGGTGCGGTGGTGGTGGGAGTAGAGAGGTGGTGGTGGTGGAGATGGTGGTGGAGGAGGATGGTGGAGGAGATGGTGGTGGTGGAGGATGGTGGTGGTGGCAGGGTGGTGGTGGTGGGAGGAGAGAGGTGGTGGTGGTGGTGGTGAGATGGTGGTGGAGGAAAGGAGGTGGTGGAGGAGATGGTGGTGGTGGAGGATGGTGGTGGTGGGAGGAGAAAGGTGGTGGTGGTGGGAGGAGAAAGGTGGTGGAGGAGATGGTGGTGGTGGGAGGAGATGGTGGTGGTGGAGGATGGTGGTGGTGGGAGGAGAAAGGTGGTGGTGGGAGGAGGAGGAGAGGAGAAGTAGTGGAGAAAAGGAGGTGGTGGAGGAGATATATTATATTTTTTAGGGTTTTTAGCGACGGATAGATCTAGATCTATCCGTCGCTAATTTTTTTTTTTTTCCGGCCTTGTAGCGACGGATAAATCTATCCGTCGCTAAAATTTTTTTTTTTTTTTTTTTAATTTTGGTCAACGCTCTGTAGCGACGGATAATTTTATCCGTCGCTACAGAGCGACGGATAACCTTTATCCGTCGCCAAACGGGGCGACGGATAGAATCCGTCGCCCCAAGTAGCGATCCGTCGCTACAGGGGCGACGGATTTTATCCGTCGCCCCTTTCCGTCCCGTTACGGATGGATTCTTGTAGTGATTATATCCATTCAGATCTATGGGGACCTGCTAAAGTTCAAATAAATGGAGGAGGTAGGTACTTCATGTCTCCGATAGATGATTACACCAGGAGAGTATATATGGGTGTATGTGTTAAAGAATAAGAGTGATGCTTTCCAAAGTTTAAAGAATGGTGTGCAGAAGTTGAAAATGAGAAAAGCCTAAAAGTGAAGGTGTTAAGAACTGACAATGGTCTAGAATTTTTATCAGGTGAATTCAACAAATTTTGTATTGAGAAAGGTATAAAGAGGCATAGAACAATACATGGTACTCCACAACAAAATGGTCTTGTTGAGAGAATGAACAGAACTCTTTTAGAAATAACAAGATGCATTATGTTTCAGGCAGGTGTTCCTAAATCATTCTGGGGAGAAGCTGTAACTATTGTGTGTTACTTAGTAAATTAAGCACCCTCATCTGCCATACATATGAAAACACCAGATGAAATGTGGTATGGAAGTGTTAAATACTACTCTCACTTAAGGGTATTTGGTTGTTTAGCGTATGTGCATGTCAGACAGGACAAACTTGAGCCCAGGGCACTTAAATGTATATTTGTTGGATATCCTAAGGGAGTGAAGGGCTATAAACTCTGGTGCATTGAGAAAAACTCTCAGAAGGTCATTATTAGCAGGGATGTTATGTTTGAAGAATCTGTATTCCCATATAAAAATGAAGATCCTCACCTAACAACTGATATGCATAATTTTAAAGATTCTGAGATTGAGGCGGAGCTCATGAGAGTTAATGATCATGCAAGAGAGAATCATGAAGTTGTTAGTGATTCTCATACTCAACAGGATCTAAGTGATATTGATCAACCTAACAATTCACTTGAAAATGAAGCATCTCACAGCTCACCTATCAGGAATAATTCAGTTCAAAGATCCTCTATCATGAATGATGTGTCTCTCTATCCAACTACCACAACTAGTACTTCTGTACCTGAACAACAGGCACCTGAAATTACTCAACCAACTGCAGAGAGGAGAAATTACACTAGAAGGAAGGTGGCACCTGTTGTGACAGATGAAATTAGGAATTTCCGACTGACAAGAGACAGAGAGAAAAGGCAATACAAGGCAACTAATATGTATGGTTTCAGTAACCTAGTTGCATTTTCACTAAGTACTTGCCAAGATATTGAGTATCAGGAGCCATAGGATTTTAAAGAAACAAGTACTTGTGCTCACAAGCAAGAGTGGATGGTTGCTATGCAGGAGGAGTTGCTATCTCTTGAGAAGAACAAGACATGGGAATTGGTTCCCAAACCAGTGAACAAGAGGATAGTGAGCTGTAAATGGATTTACAAGAGAAAGATTGAAGTTACTACTACAGAACAAGTGAGATATAAAGCTAGACTTGTTGCTAGAGGTTTTACACAGAAGGAGGGAGTGGACTACAATGATATCTTCTCTCCAGTTGTCAAGCA
Organism: Plantago major; assembly: GCA_026545765.1. NCBI lineage: Eukaryota > Viridiplantae > Streptophyta > Magnoliopsida > Lamiales > Plantaginaceae > Plantago > Plantago major. The sequence continues at coordinate 104,093,711 of CM048840.1, forward strand.
TACTTCAATAAGGATTCTACTGAGCATTGTAACTCAAATTAATCTGGAACTGCAACAACTTGATGTGAAAACAGCTTTCTTGCATGGTGATCTTGAAGAAACCATCTACATGTCTGAGCCTGAAGGTTTCATTTTGCCAGAAAATAAATATAAAGTTTGTTTGCTGAAGAAATCTCTGTATGGGCTTAAACAAAGCCCCAGACAATGGAACAAAATATTTAGTGAATACATGGAGGAAATTGGCTTCACTATTTGACAGCTGTGTGTATCTAAAGAAAGAAGATTCACATGTCATCACATATTTACTTCTGTATGTAGATGATATGTTAATAGCTAGCAGCAGCATTGAAGAATTGACTCAGGTGAAGAAGCAACTGAGTAATAGATTTGAGATGAAAGATCTTGGTAATGCTAGAAGGATGCTTGGTATGGATATCTACAAAGATAGGAAATCTGGTATTCTGAAGTTAAATCAAGGAGATTACTTGAAGAAAGTATTGCATAAGTTCTATATGCATGAATGCAAGTCAAGTAGCATTCCTTTAGCTCAGCATTTCAGGCTTTCACTTGACCACAGTCCTGAAACACCTGAGCAGGTGGAGCATATGAGCAAGATTCCTTATGCTAATGCTATTGGTAGCATTATGTATGCTATGGTGTGCAGCAGACCAGATGTTGCATATGCTATAAGTGTTACTAACAGATATATGTTCAATCCTGGAGAACATCATTAGGATGCTGTAAAATGTATACTGAGGTATCTGAAAGGGACTATTGATGTTGGTATAAAGTTTTGCAGAGATGACAAGTGGTTTAAAGATCCTATTCTGGGTTATGTTGATGCAGATTATGCTGCAAACTTGGATAATAGAAGAGCTCAATCTGGGTATATGTTTTCTCTGTATGGTTCAGCCATAAGTTGGAAATCAAATTTGCAGAGTGTTGTTGCTCTATCAACAACTAAATCTGAGTATATGGCTATTACCGAAGCAGTGAAAGAAGGCTTATGGTTGAAAGGAATCATCAATGAATTTGGATTACAAACAAGGAGCTGTTACCATTTTAAGTGACAGTCAAAGTGCTATCTATCTATCAAAACGTGAAATGTTTCATGAGAGATCCAAGCACATTGATGTGAGGTTACATTTTGTCAGAGATATCATGGAGAAAGGTGAAGTTAAGGTATCAAAAGTCTCAACTCTGGGAAATGCAGCTGATATGCTCACTAAGGCTTTGATTCCTTCCAAGTTCTTGCATTGTTTGAGCTTGGTTGAAGTTTCTCAGGATTGAGGGTTGCCGATTATGTCTTTGGTGCTCTTTATCATCATAAGATGGTAGTGAATAAGAGAAAGTGAGATGTATTGTGTTACTTATGTTATCTTCTCAACAAGGTGGAGATTGTGAGGTTTTGAGGTATTTTCGAAAGATTCCAGAAGCACAGGGACCTGTTTGTAATATCAAGAAGTGAGTCTGTTGGTTGTTATCAAAAGCTGGTGAAGAAACGTGTTTCTAACGCGTTAATAATAATGCGCTTTTATCCCGGTCGTCAGATTAGTTTCTGGTTGCTGCAATCGGACGGTTCCTGCTCTCTTGACAGTTATTTCTTCTTCTTCGAGTTATAAAACAGAGGCAGAAGATAGTTTCGTCATCATGTCTCAAATTCATCATATTCCATAGTTTTGTTTCTCTATGAGTGAGAACAATTATTGTAGCTGTTGTTGTGAGTATTGTAGAGTGAATTCGGAGCTGTAATTCTTTACAATTTCTCTTTAACAAGCTGTGTAGTTAGAATAGACAAAAAGTAATAAAATCATTGATTCTCCGTGGATGTAGATTGAAGCGATTCAATCGAACCACATAAAATTCTCTGTGTTGTTTATTGTTCGATTGTATTTATTATCGTTGAAATAGTTGATTGTTTGTGGCATAATTGGATCGAATTCCTAACGGTAAAAATAGTTTTGTGTCAACAAATTGAAAAAGACATAAGAAGTACGCTGTCAAAGGAGCTGGTACTTGTTATAGATCGACCTGTACAATTAACAGTAGGTATTCGCAAATAATCACTCAAGATCCTATCTTTTGTTGATTATCTTCATCAAAAATTGGAGTAGAGCACTTCTAGTGGGAGAGTGGAAATGAGATTTAATTATACACTGAACCTGGTATCTCGAAAACGAAGTTATGTTTTCTGTTGAGATAGATTATTATCCTATCTGTATCTCTTCTTTAGAAACAAATACACTATGGAGATTGGAGAGGTGGAGTGCAATACTTTACACCGCAAAAAAAAAAAAAAAAAATAGTTTGAGCTTAATCGAACAACAGCCATGAACGAATTAGCGAGAATCGAATTGAGCTATGATATCCCTATGAGCACAAGCTAAGACGGATTGCAAGGTTTCGAGTTGTACCTGACGCTGAACAAATTGTACTTTGTATAGCTCAATTCGTCCTAATCTGGTTCCGAGCTTAGCAAGCGACTTTCTTTGAATTGAATCTACAGATTTCCAGAGTTCAAAAAAAAAAAAAAAAAAAAAAAAAGAGGTTAGAGTCAACGACTCGAACAAACAAAAATGTAGTTATATATATATATTCTTCCAGTATGATATGATATGATATGATATGTACTACACTCACCGATCGGTTTGCTGTCTGTTAATATATATCGATATCCGAAGAAAATGAATCAAGAGGTCGTCAAATGCAGGAAGAGCAATAGATGGTTAAGCTGCATGGAAGAAGAGATCAAGATGCAAATTTTTAATGCATTCTAACTAATCATTCATGAATTACTAGTTGTAGATGAGTGGCTCAAGCTCTAAACACTACTTTAACTAATTAATTAAAAAGACGACCAAACCAATTTCTTTGTAGCTCTTGGTCAACATGGGAGAGATCTAGGAATGCATCAATTTGGTTTTATTTTGTACGTATATGTGAGTAAACCGGGAAGTTTTGGGGTGAATATGAAATAAGTGAAGACTTGAAGGACGGAGATGTAAATTAGATATAAGTTGTTGCTACTGGCTGACAACTTACTCAAGCGCGTTTTTTACTGTGACCGTTGGATTATAACGGTTTATGCTTGATCGGACCGTTCATGAGCCATCTGGTCTTCTTCTTCCTTGTTAGTATATATATAAAGCTATGATTTTTTGTATTTTTCTCTCTAACGATACAATAGTTAGCACAAGTAATCAGATAGACAGTTACAAATACAGATAGATAGAGTGAAATTCTTCATAGTTTGGTAGAATACGAAGCTTGATCTATTATGAATAGTTGCAATCGATCTCAGTTGATGTTATAGTGGAATATTTTATTTTTCTTACATGGATGGAAGATTCATCAATCTGGACCACGTAAATCTTCGTCTTTTTTTTTATTGTGTGATTGTTTGAGTGTTGATCTTTCTGATCATCAATACTCAATAATTTAGATTGATTAGAAATCGATTGATTGAATTGTAGAGATAAAAGTATGGTTGGATTTTTAACTTATACATCATATGTCCATGCTGCATCCAGAATTAATCTGGTTGGTAAATTAGTAAGTTTTTAACTTTGTACCGCCGCCAGGTTCAAATGTTTCGTCGCCGAAGTTTGAAACATCTTCTGTGTGTTTAATTTTGAACTCGAGTTGAATTTTTTCAACTTGAGTTTAGCTTTACCGAATATGTATGATTGTTTCTCCACTCTGCATTATGCTACTTCAGTTGAGTTACTATTGATAAACTCAAAAATCAAAATTTTAAAACTCAAATATCATATTAAACCCTATCAATATCAAAATTTAATGCCACACATAAAAGTTCAATTAATGTCCTACATTACTATTTATCAACTCTAAAAGTTGAGTTTGTAATTTAATAGGGGTAAAGTTGTAGAAGTACAACTTTGTAAATAAATATTGATTGAAGCCAATTCAAACAAAATTTAATGATTCTAGTACAAACCCGCACTTGATGCTCCATAATTACCCTAAAGGCTATTTTGTAGTCAAACTTACCAAAAAAAGAGTAATTTAAATTTAAAGTATCAATTATTGCATTAATATACCTTACATTCAATTGACTATCTCAATTAAATGAAAAAAAAAATTGTAGAATTTATATAGATTTTATCAATTTTGTTATTTTGCATGTATTGAACATTGTTTAATGAAAATTTTATGATCACACTTATAAAGAATGTAAATGTCTAATTGTATTGATATATGTCTGTTTTTATATCAACATATGTCAGCTACGGAAAATGTCTATGTAGTTTTAGCATTTAACGATGGACATATGTCAACTCAGGGAAGGATATATGTAGCTTTAGCGATTGACATATGTCGGCTCTGTGAGTTTAGTCTTCTCTCACCTTAAGTTACTTATTCTTTATTTAATTCTATTTAATGATAATGTTTTCAAATTTAGGCTAGATTATTATAAATGTAAGGATATGAATTTCTTTTTAAATTTATCAAAAATGATTTGTGACCACTTATTTTTAAAAATTATATTAAGATCTAAAATAAAAAAAATGTATTGTCTCTTAATCAATTTTTCCCCAAGATTGTGCTAGGTTCTAATTTAATAGTACCAAACACCATGCTTAATTTTGTGTTTACATATATTGTAAATGTCCTACTGCATACTCGAACCACATTAAAAAAATGGAAGTCCGATAAACCACATCTTCAAAACAAAAGGTCGATAAAATTATACTACTAGACTGGCAAATTTATGATCTAGTATCCACCACCTCTCGAAAAGAAAATTGCTTGAACATTCGTTATGATACAAATTTACACATTACCATAATGCTCTAAACACATCTAAGATACGAAACTCCACAACTAAAAAACAGAAAGAACAAAAGAAAGAAAAAGGGGTGATTCCACTTCCACCTACGGCGTTGGATTCATAGATGTTAGGGCATAAACCGACACTAATCATATAATGTGAAAGACACGGTTTAATATTAGAGGGTGTCGTAGTGGTTACACCCTACACATGCTTGCTATAACTATTATTACATATCAGAGATGTTGTTTCCTCTTCCTAGATTGCTTGCTGTTATTCATCCAAACCCTAAACACTTCCCTTTTCAAACCAACTTCACCACAAAACCTCTTCACCTCTTCCTCATCCTCCTTTCTCATACCCCACCCCAATTTCACCGCGAATTCCTCCATACGCTCCTTCTGCTCCTGACTGAACTTCGTCCTGAACCTCTTATCACCGCTCTTGGCCACTTTCCGATACTCACTAGACGACTCCGAGGCCACTCCACTCATCGGTCGATCAGTGCTTATACGTTCGCCTCCGGTATCCACTTCCTCCCGATGGAAATTCCGGTGGCAGCTACAACATGCGCATTTCAGCGGTTCGGCACCACGTGGCATGAATTCTCCGCATCCGTCGACGATATGACCTCCGATTTTAGCAGCATGATTCTTCCGACATTCTTTGTATTTCATTTTCACTTGTGACGGTGATGGCGGGGGTTTTGAAATTGATGGGCCGGGAGTTTTTGGGCTGGGGGTTTGGGCCGGATGTTTCTCGTGATGGGTTGGGCTAAAAATGTAAATTCCGCGGCGGGTGGAAACCATTGCGGGTTTTTTGTCAGGGGTGATGGGAAGTATGGGAGCAAGGGGTAATTTGAGTAGAGATTGTGTGTTGATGATTTTTGGTGGGTTGGAGTTGTTCAGGAATTTTGGTACCCTATTGATATGGTGTCTTTCTTGATCATTTTGCTCCATATATGAGGAGAATCTTGCTAATTGATGAAGAAGTTAATGACTAATCTCTCCTTGATCCCTTTTCCTAATCTTGATGATAATTATCTTGTTCTTGAGAGGTTGTTCATGTGTCGAAGTTATGGCGTGCTTAATGAGAGATATAGATAGAGGAGAATTTGTGTGTGAATAGTGAGTGATTCATGATTGATCCACAATCAAACGACTTAATTAATATCACTAGCACTAATCAATTCATTAATTATTTAATCATAGAATTTTTGTCGAATACGAAGCGAGTCTCACATGCAAGTTCTCATTAGTTAAGTAATTGAGTAATTGAAAGTATACACAATCTTTCATGTACCCAAAATTATTTTCAAGATAAAAGTTTATCAAATCATTATTTTATGGTGTATGCGTTAGAAAATAGTCCACATATTTAAACATGTAAGTACGGAACATATGTATGTCACATTTCAATTGAAATTAAATTCTAACACTTGCCAGACGTGCATGTTCGGAATGGGATTAGACGAAATGATGCATTTCAATTTGTACATAATTAAGAGTGAGTTTGTTTAAACAATAATCTTCCCATACTGTTTGCATGCGAAATGTCATATCAGTTCAGACTCAACCCTTGAAAATTATACGTAAGCCCCTATATTCAGATTAGCAGTTGCTCACTCGAGCTTGTGAATTCAATTGTTAGCTTAGAGACTCTCCTAGTAATATCTTACTATTTTCAATTGTTAGCTCTGATACCTACTATATATATAGTAGGTATCAGAGCAAGGAATTTCAAGTTGTTTTAAGTTACCGGCTTTTTAAATCTACGCCTAACCTTGTACTTCTCTGTCTCGAATAACTTTATATTTACATTAAGGTTGGCGTGTAGTTTTAGATGAAAAAATTAAAGTAATGAACTAATGATAAATAAATTAAAAATGTGGGAAAGTTATACATTTAATGATAAAATGTTTAATTTGTATTAACTTTGAAATTGTTTATTATTTATTGTGTATGAGATACTGTGGGTCACTTTTTTTAATTAATGTATGAAATTGTGTGATGTCTAAAAAAAATGCATGAAGTTATATGTGATGGGAGGAATACTCAACATTCATATTTGTTAGGTACATTTTACACAAAATACAGTAATATTTTCCAAAAGAAGATATGTGGGGCTCTGGTCAAAAGCGTACAATATCATATCAACGTGACGTGTAGTCCAAGTCATAACCGCGCGGACCCTTTCTCAATCGATTAGTAGTCCGATCCATCCATTTTCTAAAATATAAGGTTCTATCGGTGGCATTTTATAAAAGACCGGAAACTGAAGAATCACCGTCACCATGCCAAATGAGATAGCTACAACAGTGTAGTTTAGCTCTGATTCTGAGATAATGGACGACATGCATGTTTAATTTAATTAGATTAAATCAGCATATACTTAAGATTGGTGCACGCACAATAACAATTTGATTAAAGGGGAGACATTTAGCATCTCAGTGTATTTGTGCTTCCCAATTTTCAGTAACTTAGGGAATTGGTACCAGTGGGCTGTCATGTAATAACCAGATATTAAATCATTGGTGTATTATTTTATTCAAATGGGATATCATCAATTGTGAGTGGAGCTCTTTATAATTAGTAGATGAATAATGATTTGACACTAGATTATGTAAACATATAATCATAAATTTTCATTGGAAAATTCTTAACGACTGCATCAAAATTTTGATTATTGTATTAAAAAAGGAGCCGGGCTGCCGGTTCGAAACGGTTAACCAGAATTTATCAAGTAAAAAAAAATTGTTGAGAAATAACTGTGATTATATATATTTAACGGATAGTACATAAGAGTATATATACAATACAAGTATGAGAAGGCTTTATAGTTTATCTATAAAAGTACATTTAATACATAATACTTCATTTAGTTATAATAAGTCTAATTAGATACAAACTCTTGTGAAATTGTACATCTCCTCCTTTATCTATAATTGTCAATTCGGGAAATGGCACTGACTTTTAAGTAATGAAGTTTTTTTTAAAAAAAAAAAAATGTTTACAATTGTTATGAATGTACAGTTTGACATGTTTGGGACTTTGCAAGTTCTGGTCGCTTCGGTGAATCACTTAAGCTCTGATACATTTTCGGTGCCCTTCCATGGCATCGGGTGACCAAGTATGTGGTTCTATTTGTGCAGATTTTGTTTTGAAATTTTGGTACTTGAATTTCTATGAACTAATGTATTACTATAAGATTTTTTTCCATAGAAACTCTATTACGATGTTGTACCGGTTTAATCGGTGACATATTAAATTTTTATTTTATAGCATGTCCGATTCAATTCTGGTCCGGTTTTTATATACCGGTTTACTCCATGAAAATGATCAGCTAATATTCCTTGGTGACTGGTGGACCCAAGTTCACATCTCTAATTATTTGATTAAAGGATGACAAGATTAAAGGCAGATGAATAAAGTAGGATAAGTAGTAGATAGTTATGTTCTCTTTTGTCATGCATCATGATTAGTGAAACGAGTAGCAGCTACATTACCAAAAAAAAGAAAAACGAGTAGCAGCTAAATCAAAAGCGTGGTCAAACCCAAACCAATCTCTATTCCTTGTTATTTTATTCCCTAGAAAGATGAGTGTTAGTGTGATATAATTAACTGGCTCTAAATCTCAACAACAAAACGAGATGTGTCTATTCTTAATCTCAAACAATACGCAACGGGATGGAAATATGAAACTATTTTAAATACCTAGTACTTTATAAATATCTACTTTTTTTCAAAATATTGATAAGAATTCATTTTGCTTAAAAAGTGTAAGATAATTTTAAAGGGAACTAAAATGTCTAAAAATGTTCCAAAACTGATCTATTTTTTAAGGAGTCCTAAACATATTCCGAAATAGCTTAAATAATACATACGCATACATATTCTATACTATGCATACTGTTAGACAAGTTGTAATTTAGGAATTTGTCATAAAGATATGAGAAGAATGAAACATGGGCTTTCTACCGTCAGTCAAAGTGTCGTCCTGACTAACGTCAGTCACCTATTTTGATCCATTAGATTAAAATTTTAACGGTGGAGATCGAATAATCTGTTACCTTTTGCACTAAGTGTTGTCATGGGGTGTCGCACAAGGTGTTGCGCTACATGTTACTCTAACCGCCTACGTCGCTTTAAATTATTTAAATATATTTTTTTAAAAATATATTTTTGATATATTAAAAAATTACATCTATTAAAAAATTAAACTTAAAATTTTGAAATCAAAATTAAATCAAAACCAATAATCAAAATTAAATTACCTATCTTCTTCCCCACCACCAACACCAACACCATCCATCACAACAACTCGCCGGAAGCCGCCACAGAAGCTCCCACGGAAGCTCCGGCAGTGATTTTGGTGGTGGTGTGCGGTGTTGGTGGTGGGGAAGAAGATGGTGGGTGGTGGTGGGAATTGAGGAAGAAGATGGGTGGTGGGGAAGGGAGAGTTAGAATTTTAATAATTAAAATTTTTGGAATAAGTTAATAGTTTTAAAAAAAATTTTAAAAAAAACGGTTGAAGCTCTGGAAGCGATGGTTGAGGCGGCGCGAAGCAGTTTAGGACGATCTGAATGTGAACACGTCGGATGTCGATACATTGGATGATAGTCGAGCGACGCATGGTAAAAAAACTGATGAAACTTTGGTGAAGGGCAAACAAAAAGAAGAGAAAAGTGGATTCCGATGCCTACGGGAATTTTGAGATACCAAGATAACCATTAAAACAACATATCCAACATTATAGGTTCAATCATCAATGTTCAAACGGGGATTTTGAGATTGGCGTTGTCCATCTCGACGGTATCCTGCACGTCCTGCTATCCCGGTGTGTTTTGCCACTGGACAGAATTGACATGCTCATGCAACAGACATATCATCCCGGTCAATCCCAGGCGCAATTGCGCCCATGATCCTGGAATCCCTGAAGGGTTATTAAAGTTGGAGTAAATTGGTCATTTACCCAGTCATTTACCCCAATTTAAACGTTGTAATAAATACCAAATGTCTTGAAGATATACTTTTTTTTAGTTTCTAGCTTGATGCGTGTTAATTGAGTTGTTTCGGTTGGGCACGATGCAATCTGGATTAACAACAATGTTAGAGATATTAAGGTAGTACGACACCCTATACAACATTATTGGTTCAAACATCAACGTTCATCTGATCGACATACAACAAGCATAGGAAAAATGCCTTCTTGTGATTTCAGATTTCAACTGATCAGTTTGGCACTTCACATGAATTCACAATGACACATCTTCAATAACAACAGGCTTTGCATTCAAATCTCATTCATTATCAGCAAGAAAGCATTGCATTCAAATCAGATATGCTTCTAGTTCAATCACATTTACAAGGGACTACAAAGAAAAATGACAGTTGGCAACATTAGGATACGTTTTCATTTTTTGAAAGAATCCCAACGCATCCAAAAGTCTCAGTATTTCAACATCCAGCAATCTCTTTACATTCTGTAATGGCTTAAAAGCAAATTTGGACAAAAAAACACCAGTAAAAGAAACTGAAATAAATGTCCTATCACCTTGGAGATAAGGAGTGCTTGATCTTAGTTCAAGTCTCTCGTTTGCCTAGCTTCCGTAACAAAGGTAATGAGCTTACCAACAATATAGTATATGCTAGTATATAAATATATATCAGTGAAAACAGATAGCAAGGCACTAACTTGCGTTAATGACATCTGAAATGCTGCAACTCTTTGCACCAGGTACTTCTGGAGAACTCTTTTGCATATTGCACAAATTTTAATCTAAAAAGAGCAGCGGACCATGGCTTCCGGGTCGTCACTGGTTCCAGATATATGCCCTACGTAAAAGATACAAGGAAATAAATCAAATTCATGTGATACAGATAAGAGATCCATTGATTTAAGTTGCATAAAAATGAAATGCTAACATCAAAAAATCCAAGTGCAACAAGACTCCCAAAAGTTGCACGGCTTGGCCCTAAATCTCATTGAACTCAAATGGACAATGACCTAAGCTCTTTTGATAATTTAGCAAAACGAATGCAAAAGAGGCATTGGTCCTTTCAACCACCTCGAATCCACCAAATGGATTCAAAATCAATGCAGGTACACGTGAAGGATATCAGCATCGTTAAATCGTATAAGTCTTTGCTCTAACATACCATATATAATCATGAAAAAACAAGATTTTTTAAAATAAAATACACTGGAGTGAAATAGTACATGCTAATCACAAGAATTTTTTTTATGAATGTGAGAAACATCTTTCATAACCACGGGAAACCTGCAGTAAGATAATATCATTCAACGTCGGTGGAATACTCAGAACTCAGATGAGTTCGGAGAGATGTTTACAGAATACTTCATGGGAAAGTATGTCCTGAAAATAATTATTTCACTTGGGCAGCAGTTACGAGCAATCTCTTTTCAGATAGGACCCATTCATTTTACAGAAAGGGGGGGGGAGGCAAAACCAGTGCAACAAGTTAGCTAGAGTTGAATCTGTATAGATTTAGGTAAGAAATGACTATCGAATATGATAATAGGTTTTACCAAACAATTGCACAGCAGAATGCAGCCAAGCAAGACAAACTACACTCATCACTAGTGGCAATGCAGAATAGGACAATCTGTGGAAGCAGGGGATCTTAATACCCATTGTTAACCAAATTAATTGAGAGAACGACATGAAAGAGCACACAAAAAGAAAAACTAAGGGAATACTGAATCGGTAAACATTTACATTATCCTCACTCCAGAACCTCATCAAATTTTCAGTATAATCAAATCAAATGGACATCAATAGAAAGTTTTGGCATCCCAGTTCAACAGAAATGAGTCCCACAACATTAAGATCAATCAATGAAAACCCACAATTTCGCAAGTCACCAGTTAATAATTACCGACACTTACACAATCAAGTCATAATTCCATGGAGTCCACACCATGCACAAATGTTGAATTGTTGGAATACTTCTAGTAGAAACTAATATGTCACATAAAATCTCTTGAACTGGTAATACTAGTTTCAACAGACCAGAAAACATATTCTTAGCAAGTTCAACTGTCCCTAACTGCAGATATTGAAGCACATCTAAGAAAGAAAGAAAAAAATAGGTGCTATACGACACATTTCACCTGCTATATTTATGTGAATCCCACTGTGAAAACATATGAAAGGACTGTTAACCCCCAGAACAGTTGGAATTTTATTTGTATCATTTTTCATAATAATACTCCAACACATAGCTACTTCCAGACAGGAGTTTTTTCCCCATAGTGATTCATCTTCTATATCATTCTTTTGCCAATCTTTTTGCACATAACAACTGTATGTATCTCTTCTTATCTTATGTTTACATTTTTGTGGAGTTGAACCTCCAACCTCTATCTTCTTTCTGGCTCAAATTTAAGTATTTGAACTAAAATCTTTTTTTTCCATATGAGTTCAAGCTGCATTTTATCTTTTACAATGACACAACAATCAAATCAGTAAAGCATGGTGAATTTTACTAGTCAAACATAAATGTACCATGCAGTTAAATTGATGATGATTAACCTTGATTAAAGGTCATCGCCAAAATTCCTTCGTGTCAGTGACATTAGTCCATAGATCAAAACAAAGCTTCAACACACGTACCGAAGCACATTCTCATTCTATGAGTTTGCACGCCCACCAAGTGGTCCAAGACACAGCGAGTTTCTTGGTGCCGTGGATCAATACATCACACAGAACATATGAACAATGTCAAAAGGTACCCCATGATCTTGGCAGAATCTTTGATCTCAATCCGAATAAAGCATAATAGATTCTATCTGGGAAATGAAATCAAAGAATAACTCTCCTAACTGTTCTCTTCTAAGCATTTTAAGACAAAGTATTTCATCAAGCACATGACCAGCGTAACTGGACAGAAATAATCTGATTAACTTAACTTGTATCCAGAAGCACCAACTTGCAACAGATGGAAAATTCCAAAAATCCATTGTTCCATAGAAAGGTACTTGGTACAGATTTACAAACTAAAAAAATAAAATTTGTAAATCAAAATGGTTCAAGGTGCATGTTTGCCATTCAAAAGACACGTGAACACAAGCTTATCAATTTTGTCCATATATATGTAATCACCACAACATAGGGGTAGTGAACTAATCCTCCGCTACTAAATCAGTAATACCATTATGCCTACCACACTATCCTGTTAACATCAGGTGAACAATTAATCAATCTCACCAAACCTAAGTTGTACTATAAAATATGACGACAGGAAAATTGGAGTTTATAAAACTTCGTTATGCTGCAGAGTCCTGGCCGAATCTGAACTCCTAGGGTTGCCAACTCAATTACAACTAATCAAGGTATCATAGAGTGCATAGGAATTGAAACTATGGCACTAGGCTGGAGTTTAAAGAGGGGTAAAGGACCATCGGATATTTCATTAAGTTTTCTAGTTCCAAACTGCTAAAATGTGAGAGTGGATTAAAAGTTACTTCTTGATTAACTAGATACTAGAAAACTCCAAGGAAATATGTATTGGATGGCAAGAAACAGGTTCTCTATAAGTTGTCAAGCGGGCACTAATAGATATGCTTACTACATGCAGAAGAAGATAAGAGATGTGCCTAGGGTCTTATAATAATGTCGTGTTACCGACAGGGGCGTCTAGTTGTTGTGGGGGTGGGGGTGGGGGGGGATCAATTAGAATACAAACTTAAAGAGATATATACATCATCAGTATTACATAAATATATGGATGAAAGAACTACAGTACTGCACCAACAGAAAAACTCAGGCTACAGAAACAAAGAGGTCTAAAGTAGAGAGTAGAATTTCAGAATTTTGTAGAGGGGGACAAATTTTATAAGGGGCAAGTAGTTCATATTACATACTACAAAAGGAAAAGGTTTTAAAAAAAGTGAGGGGCTAAATTGGCTTTGCCCTGGCTACACCCAGAACAGAAAAAACGCTTAAGCCCTGTACCGCACTGTTTCAGGAATATGTTACAATGTTGCGAGGAAAGTTAATGATCATAAAGCTTCTCATAAGGTAAGAAACATAAATATCTTATGTTTCAATATCTATTGAATGACAATAAGCCTTCTAGAGCGACACTAAAGAACCAAATTCCCAGATAATTGCAATGCCATGCAAAGGAGGAACAACTGGATCCTAATGTCGTCATTTGTTACTTAAGTGCAATATACTAACCTACAAATCCAGCCTACAGTAAAGAACATGCAACCCAGATCACAACTCATAGTAATATCCATACAAACTGTAAATCACACAATGTATTCTTCTCTACAGAAATGTTTGGAGCAATTCAGAAGAAGAGTGTAATTCAACAATATCCAACATGATTCAAATAGATTACACTCGGCAAATAATTATTCAAGGCATAAAATTAAACACATTCTAGGATAGGTACAATCACTTCAGGCAAAGGCATGAGAGTGCACACATTCTAACTACAGCTAAAAGGAAGGAAACAGCTACCCGAGGTTCACTATGCCATTATTAACTGGCTCCACAAACTGCAGCTGATGTTGCTGCTGCTGCTGCCCATCCTGCGGTGCTTCAATCTGCTGCATTGGTTGCACAAGATTTCCATCCAGAGCAATTCCAGTTCCCGCAGTAGGCCCTTCTTTCCCCTCAACAAACCGCCACATGTACCACGACCCAACCGACCTGTATGGCCTCCACTTCTCACACAGCTGTTCCATCTGAGAAGGCCGAGGCAAATCATCCAAACCATACAGCATCCTCACACCTTTCCTGACACCTAAGTCGCTCACAGGCAAAACATCCGGTCTGTGTAGCGAGAATATCATGAACATATGAACCGACCACGAGCCTATCCCCTTCACCATAGACAACATAGTGAACAAGGACCTATCGTCCATTCTCACAATAGTTTCGTCCGATAGAATCCCCGACTTATACTTATTCGCCAGGTCGTACAAGTACGTCGCCTTCCTACCAGAAACCCCAATCTGCTTAAGCTGCTGAGACGAAAGGGCGAGAACATTATCGGGCCGAACAGAATCCTCACCACCACAAAGCGCGATAAACCGCGTGTAGATGGAAGTGCCAGCTTTATAAGCCAGCTGCTGGTACAGAATACTCTTCGTGAGTGCGAGAAACGGTCCCTGGTGATCCTGAAAGTGAGGCGAAGGATTCGAATCGATGAGAGGGATAAGCAAAGGATCCACCAATCGGAGATGACGAACAGCCAATTCAATCTCTCCCTCAGCTGTCAAAGGCTTGATAACTTTCGGTAGAGCTTTCGACGTCTGTGAGGCGCTTCTCCGTCGCTTCGTCGAGACTGTCGATAAGGCTACAGAAGATGAAGAAGTAGTTCCAGATTCGTCGGTTACAGAGGCTTTATCGTCGTTGGTGGAGAGTTTGCGGATTTTCTGAGGTCGGATTGGGATTTTGGAAGGTGCTTCGCCGGAAGGAGCGGCGATTGGAGGGTCAGTGGATGGAATTAGGGCATTTGTGTCGTCGATCGGAGATTGAGATTGGGAATTGGTGGTGACAGTGGGTTGGGGATCGGTAGGTTCCGGTAAGGCTTCGATCTGAGTGTTGATCTGCTCGTCCATGGCGGCGGAGGAGAGTGGCGTATGGCGGCGGAGATGAGTGATACTGTTGATAGGGTTAGGGAAATGCGGTGGAGATGGAGAGGAGTTTATGGTAAAATTGCACTGAGGAAAAAAAAAAGTAATAAGAGAAAATTTATTTATTATGATCGCAGAAATAAATATGGAAAAAAGAAGATGAAAATGAAAATTCCTCATTTATATTGTGGCTGTCTTGTAATTATCATTTTCCTTCTCTTTAGGAAATTAAAATAAAATTAAATAAAATATTTTCCTCTCATCCTTTTTCAATTTTTGGTAATTACAAACTCTGTATTTTAAAACCTTCCTAAGGAGACTTTTTTTTTTCGAACTTTGATCGTAAATTACTCACGAATTACACGCAAAAAGTATAAAACAAATTTATATTAGTAAAATATACTTAATTTATTTTTCATAATATAATTTTATTATATTTGTTTGTCGTGTAGTTTGAGCGTAATTTATGGTTAAAGTTCGAAAAAAAAGTCTCCTTTAGAAGCTTTTAAAAGACCGGAGGAAGTATTATTCTTCCATCATTTTCTTTACTGGCAATTGGAATCGTTTTCTGATTTCTCCACGATCGTGCATTTACTTTTCTAGAATTTTTTCTTTCTCTTTAGGAAACTAAAAATGTGATTGTTCTTTTGTTTTTGGAGCAAATATAAACAATCCCAATAAAGAAATTGAGTGCATTTACAAAACAAAATGGGTTCACATATTACTCAACATTATACACATGACAATATGACATATATGGTAACCATACTACATGTTTAAAGTACTTCGAATCCAAACTATTATAAATTATAATGCAGTCTTAGTAAATACGGACTGGTTGTTTGGTATAAAACTTTAACATGACTTTAACGGATGAATAATAACTCCATTTTATGTGAATAAATTAGTTACTTAAAAGTTTTTTTTTGTTGTATGAGAACAAGAGAACTCATCAATAGTTTAATACTACCAGTTTAATCATTGGTGACATATCTTACAATACCTAATTTTGTCAATTAATCATGTTCAGAGCGGTTATAAGTGCTCCTGAGCTCTAGTCTAGCAGTTGGTGTGGGATTTTATTTAGAGATGTTTTGCATGATTTAAACTTCTCTAATTCACAAGGTTAGATGTCACTATATGCGCCTCTTGTTCTATAATTTCACATTTTAACATCATGTAATGTTATAGGCTAAGTTAGAGTCTTACTAGCAAAACGAGCACAATGACATAAACGTGTGTGTCTACACACACTTATACTATATAACAAGTTTTCAAGTCAAATTACAGTTAAATGTAAGTTCCATTTAAATCATGTTAACACTAAGAGATTGCCTAGAGACAGAATCATACATTATGACATGCATGGATACTTGTTCAGTTTGTGTTTAGGGTGCTCCTTACTCAATTTAATCAATTTTCTTTGTAACAGTGAGTGATGTTATGAAGCTATCGACCTTACTAAAGTTTTCCAATTTACATTTCTATCATGTAGTCATGTTTCATTCGTCATAACTATGCGCCAATGTTCCATTTTTTGGACATCTGCTAGTATATACTTATACATTTTATGATTTCGTATGACCTATAATTTTATTACAAACCTAAATGTTTCATTATAGTTCACGTTCTATGTTTATGTAAGTTCGGATTCGCAGTACATGCAATTTGTTTCTTTACCATAAGTACTAAATATGTCTATTTAAAAAAAGGCGCACATCTTTATTAAGTATTGTTTTGTTTTTGTTTTTTTGCTCTTTTATTTCATGTCGTGTTACATATTAGGGTGCCTACTGCCTACTTGTAAATTAGTATTGTGTGACTCGGGAGGAAACCCGCGTTCTATCAGTCCACTTGGAGCACATTGCAATTCCAATTGTAAGTGCTGCTTGAACCCAAAAGCCCAAGGCCTTTTGAATGGGCCGGACTAACTTCAGCCTTTCCAAATGGGCTAGGAAGACAAGTTCAGTAATAAGATTTAGGACTCCACGTCAAAATCTAAGCCCAATACCAATTTTATCCATTAATCACAAAATAAGTAGGGTTCATCACAGACCGGTACCACTCTCCAAATTTTAATTCAAATAGAGAAACCATATGAGTTGCATCACTATATATTAACACAGGACTTGATGAGTTACAACATTATATTAACACAGGACTCTCTGAGTCATAACATTGTATTAACTCATGTCGGGTCTCTTTTGTAATACTTAGTGTCAAAGGGTTTTTGGCTAAAATTTTCCCCATAAGTACAGTGAAACTAAACCAATTCAAAAAAATACCCGCTACACAGTTTGGTTGTATATAAAGTGAACATAAGTACATCCTAACTGTATTTATAGGTTGAAGACATACGGTTTTGGATGTATATATAAGGTAAAGATATACAGTAGAAGTGCAATAAAAGTTGATAAGCCTTTTTCTAATAAGATTGTCCAACTAGATGTCAACTTGTCACTCTCCAATTTTATTACTTCTTATATGTAAAATTATATCCTTAGATCATATTACTCGTGCTATTGTGACACCTAGTTACAAACATTATTTGATGTTTTAAATTTAACATTTACTCTTCTAACTCTATCTACAATAAATAAAGTGCACAATATATTTTAAGATCTAAAGTGAGTGATCCGAACGCCTGGGGGCGTGGAAGGTTTTGACCATTTTGTTGCGGGATGAACTTTGTGCGGGCGCAAAGTAATTGAACATTTTCCATTTTTTTATTCTTCTCAAAGGAGTCATGGAATTCTGAATTGGCTAGTTGAAAATAACCCCAGGTCTCGATGAATACAATAGGATTTATGGAAACAATGGTAAGCAGAAAATTTGCGTTTGAAAAGTTCTCAAAAGGAGAACTAGGATAACTCCCATTCTCCCGCTATTTGCTAGGAAGAAAATAATGGAGGTAGTGAAAAAATGGAGAAAATGTCTCCTCTTAATTACGGCGAATTCGTAGGTTCAATTCCTATTGGATGTACGTGAATGGGACCCTCTTTATGTTGATCCTTACAGGCCTCCTGAGCCCTCCTCCCATCGTTGATACTTTTCACCTTGTGCCCAACACTTTTCTTTAGATCTTTCCTGTGTGTCTACCATTTCACCACCATGGCATCTTGGGTCGTCCGAACTCCGAAGTATTAAAACAAAAATAAAATTTCATTCCTAATTCATCAAGCAACCATCTTGAACTTCCAATAACAAAAGTACTACACATCAAATAAATAGTTTTGTGAGTTCTTTTTTATATATGAGACCCGAGTTGTTGCGGGAAGATAATATTGTCACTCCATCCACATTGTTAGATGGATTAATATAAGTGGATTAGTTCCACACATCTTTATAAGTTCGAGCTTTTAGATGAGATTGAATTTTATCACGGTATCAAAGCCTCTGGCTCACGCCCAACCTGGGTTCGTATCTCCACGGAGACAATTTTTGCCCCCATATTAAATTTCCACTCGAATGGACTCTCCAAAGAGGTTGAAACCGATCATGAGTGCGGGGAGTATTGAAGTATTAACATAAATGACTTGATTACACATCTCTCTACAAGTTCGAGCTTGTAGGTGAAATGGAATTTTTTCATGTATAAGAACCTTAAGGTTCAGGAATCGAATTTCGCCGTCGATATATCTACCTGCAATAATTATCCACTCGTTAGACCTTCCCAAATAGGTTGAAATGAGCTCATGAATGAGCCCGGCGGAGTTGAGCACAACCACACACGCACACCCGCCGTCAATAAATTTGTCACGTAAGGTTTTCAATTGGACGCCAACATTTCCAAATTCCAACACTTAGATTATGGCATCTTGATTCTTGAGTATTGGTGAAGTAATGAATAATTTGACTTACACAAAATGAATATAAAAAACTGAAAAGGAAAAAAGAAATAAGAACATACTTAAAAACTAAAGTATGTCAATTCTTCCGTGTTGGAAGAAAACGAACATTCGGTTGATAGTTTGGTAATATGTACGACCCACGTAAATTTATAAATTCACTCATTTTCAATTGTACCATAATATTAAACTTTATTATCACAAAAGAAAACTACACACGTAGAAAATAATTCAAAAGTTACCTTGACACTAAAGTTACACCATTTATTAATAAAATTACAAATTTATTACATTTTTCATGTATTATAATTTATTTAATCTTTTTATTTAAAAATCAGAATCAAAAACTAATGTATTAATTTATTTGGAACGAAGTAATTAATTACTGTAGAAGTAGTGTGGAGTAAGTAAGACAACACGGCAGAAAGTGTGTAAGGACAGTGATCTTCTATCTGTTGCATGTAAAGGAACGAAAAGAAAGAAAAGGATTGATTGATTGTTGAATTTGCTTTAATTTGTACTCCCACACCACAAGCTATATCGATAAATTCACCATTCTTCTATGTAGGAGACAGTTTGGAGGTTTGCACTGCTTTTTCTTCTCGTCTTTTCACTCGTATATGTGTTGTATTGTGTTGTTGTTATCTTCATCATATGATACATACTTTATTCTGATTCATCTCTTTGATGTTAATTTACTGGATTCTGATTCATCTTCTTGTTGTTTTAATTTACCAGAGTTAAATAAAGGGACTAAATAAAATATAAACATAGTAAATAAAGCAAGAGGATGACTTTCATTTTCACACATCTAATTATTACACTCCAATTTAGATATATATTCCCTTAAACATAATTGATGGAAGTGTTAATTTTGATTGCACCAATTGTTACAAATTTTAGTACTTTATTAATCAAAATTGACGAACCCATTAATTTTGACATCACTAATAAGAATTAGAATGAAACCAACCAATTTCATGTCAAATCGAAGCATGAACTACACGTGAATCGAGTAAAGTAACAATTGATTATTTTTGTTAAAATTAATTTAATATGTATTTAAAGTTCTATAAATTATAAATAAAATGAAAATAGATAAGGGAAACATAATTATATACCTCATAAATAAAAAAGTAATCTACTAGAAAAATCCTTCTAGCTGTTTCAAAAAATATATATAAGAAATTGAAAAGAACCATGTTGTTAAGATAATAAGGGGCAGACGTCACACAAACTGGACAATAATATGAAAAATGTAAGTGTTTAATTAAGGCATCATTTTTCATTTTCTTAAATAAGAAGCTAAACTGAAAACTTCATGTGTTTTGAAATTAACATTAGAGTAGATTCGAGATGGGAATTGGTGAGAGTGGTTCAATAATTCAAGTTGTGTGCTTGTTTCTTTTGAGGGATGTTTGTCCTTTTTGGAACTTCAAATACTTCACCTCCAATGTTTTATTAAGTTTCCACTACTTAATAAACATTAAATTGCTAACACATTTACCAAGTATAGTTTAGTGTACTGTCTCGACTTAATCATTAGACAACTGCATGCATGCATGCATTTGCATGTGTGAGTACTGTCGTGAGTCCGTTCAAGGCCACGTTGCATGTTAATAATGGTAATCATTGGGACTTTTTCTAGGTTAGTGTTAAAGAAAAAGAGAAGATCTAATTAAAGTTAGCTAGTGGTCCATATTATGACTGTTGACTTGCTATCAATTTGAAAGGGTGGTCCATATTATGACTGTTCTCCTCCCGAAACTAACACCGCTTTTGTATAAGACGGCCGGCATCACCTCACGACTCGCCGATGGCGCGCTATAGGCCGCACGGTGCGCCATGAGGTACCCGCGTCATGTGGCTTGGTGGCAACACCCCTGCCACCTATATAGTGCAGTGTGTGTTTTATTTTATTTTTTTTAATTTCGTTTTTGTCCAGTTTTCAAACGATTATAACTTGAAATATAAAAAAGCAAAAAATAAATAAAAATCACCAACGACTTTATTTTTTCGAGATTTATAAATAGACACCACTCTTGACTATGTTTGAATCATTTCATCTCAAACTCCTCCTTCTCCTTTTTATTCCGATTTGAACTTAATAAATTGTAAAACGAGTTCTAAAAATGCAATTTTATTAATTTCAACTTCTAAACACTCTTATAATATAGTTAACATATAAGAAAATAAAATAAAATACAAATTAATTCCATGACGGCGTCAGCGTCACCATCTGAAATCAGTAACGGATTAAAATCATTATTAGATGACGCATCATGGAGGTGTCACCAATGCTGGTGGTCTAGCTCACTTCTTTATTTCATATCTATATATTCTAAAATTATAACGTAAGCCTTAACGCATTAAAGCTCGAGCTCAACTCGCTCGATAAAGTAAATGAGCTGAGCTTGAGTCTTGTTTTGTGCTAGTTTATCTAACGAGCCTAACTGTCCCGGTTCGATAAAGTTCGTTAAAGCTCATCATTTTATTTTATTTATATTTTTTATACGTACTTATTTTCAGTATTTTCAATGGATAAGGCCCGTTAAGACTCATTATTTTTTCGAATTCGAGCTGAGCTCGAGACCATTTTCTACTCGTTTTTGTTAACAAGTCGTGCTCGGACTCGGCTCGTTTGACCTCGAGCTCGAGCCGAGTGTCACAATACTCTGCTCGGCTCGGCTCGGCTCGTTTTAACATCACCACATTGTATAACACCCTAGTCCCTCCCTGGCTTGAGTGGCGTCGCCAGGTACTTCGTCCTCCTAAATTAAAAAATAATAATATATTTTATAAGTAATATTTTCTACCCCCGGCCGCGTGTTGCTAATCTGGTCTCATATTACTGTTGTGGTGTCTCGTTCATTTAGTCCCATTTTATAAATATCAAAAAAAGTAAACCCACTATCCTTCATACTTTTTATCCAGTCTTTATCATTTATCTCTTACATCCCATGCTTTATCAGTTCCTCATCATTAGTCTATCCAACAACAAACAATAAACTATTTACTTTCTTAATTACCTTACCGAAAAGAAATGGGTTTAGATTAGCGGGACGGATGGAGTATAGATTTAGGTTCTGCCCCCACTAACCACTGCAATAAGTTCACATATATAATTTTGCCCTTGAAATTGAAATTTTGGCTCCGCTCCCGTATAGTTTTCAGGAAAAAAATAAAATAATAATCACTGGTATGAGATTGATATTGTTAGACGGTGTATATTTAGTCTCTGTTTACTTTTTAGCGACTTTCAAATTTGCAATCAATTTAAAATTATGGGAAAATTACAAAAACCACCCCTTAAATATGCTCCATTTTCGCATTCATCCCTAAATTGACGACTATTACAGATTAGTCCAAAATTAACAAGTACCTAATTTGAGAATTACATCCAAACCCAAAAGTCAACTTCTTTTCCTATTCTATCTTTTCTTATAATTTCATAATTAAATTAGTTTTAGTTCATTGCAAAATAAGCCTCAACAATTTTAATTTTTTATAAATAAATCCCCAATACTTTTACTTATTAAAAGTCATACCCTTCTTGTTCCACCTTCTTCCCCACCACAACACACTACAAGAATTTCCGGTTTTAGAGACGAAATTTAGCGATGGATTTTATCCGTCGCTAAATAGCGACGAATCGCTACTTTTAGCGACGGATTAGAGACGGATTGAGCAATTTGCTCAATGGATTGAGCAAATTGCTCAATCCGTCTCTAATCCGTCGCTAATCCGTCTCTAAATAGAGATGGATTAACTATCCGTCGCTAATTAGCGACGGATAAATTTATCCGTCTCTAATTAAGTTGACCCAAAAATTTAAAAAAAAAAAAAAAGAAAATTTAGCGACGGATAGATCTATCCGTCGCTATAACCCTAGTAGATCCAGATCTTCCTCCCTCTTCCACCATCACCTTCCTCCCTCTTCCTCCACCACCACCATCTCCCTTCCTCCACCACCACCCGCCTTCCGCTCCTCCACCACCACCCGCCTTCCGCTCCTCCACCACCAGCCTTCCTCTCCTCCACCACCACCCGCCTTCCACCTCCACCACCGCCCGCCTTCCACCTCCACCACCACTGTTCGTCCTCCACCACCACCCGTCCTCCACCACCACCCGCACACCTCTCCTCCACCACCACTACCCGTCAAGCACCACCACCACCCGCCGTCCACCACCACCACCACCGTCCACTCCTTCCTCCGACCAGATCCGACGTCCAAGATGCAACAAGATCAAGATCTAGTTTTTTTTTAATTTTTTCTTATTAATTTTGTAATTTCTTCTTTGTATTAATTATTAAATGTTGTATATTGTATTATTTAATAATGAATATTGAATATTGTATGAAATTTTCGATTTATTGTACTGTCGGTTTATCCGTATTGTATATTTGTATATAATTGTCGGTTTATCCGTATTGAATATTCGTATAAAATTATCGGTTTATCCGTATTGAACAAAATTGTCGGTTTATCCGTATTGAATATTCGTATAAAATTATTGGTTTATCCGTATTGAACAAAATTGTCTGTTTATCCGTATTGACTATTCGTATAAAATTGTCGGTTTATCCGTATTGAACAAAATTGTCGGTTTATCCGTATTGAATATTTGTATAAAATTTTCGTTTTCGATATAAAACTTCAGATTTAAAAAAAAATTAATTTTTAACGACGGATAGTTATCCGTCGCTAAATCCTAAGTGCACGGCTTAGTCAACGGAATTAATCGTCGCGAATTAGAGACGGATTGTTTATCCTTCTCTAAAAGCTTTGCGATGCCCGTTTTAGAGACAGGCGTCCTATCCGTAGCGACGGATAAATCCGTCGCTAAAAGCCTTTTTTTTTTTTTTTTGTAGTGACACCACTCCAATCACTTTCTTCCCCACCACCTCCAACCACCTTCTTCCCCACCACACCACCACCTTGAACCCAACCCAAATCTCCTCCTTTTGCACAACTCCGGTGAGCTGCAAATTTCAGCTCACCGGAACTGAAAATTGCAGCTTCCCTTGTTGGTTAATTGTAGTAAAATAAAACTTGTAAACTGTAATTATTTTCCATTTAATTTTTAGTTGGACAACTCAAAAAATAGGTTTTAACTTGGATGCAATTGTTACCAATCCAAAGTTGATTATGTAATTAGGCTCAATTTAAGGGGTACATTATATAATTCGCCCTAAAATTATTTTAGTTTATGCAGACCTTAACATATGATGGTTGAATTTCAAAATAGTTTTAAATTAAATTGTTTTACATATACTTTTGAGCCAAGTATAGGTAACTCCAATGTGCACATGCGTTTGTGTACTAATGTGTTGGGTATTGTTGTTTCTCGAGAGAAATAATTGTTCGGTTTTGGTTTGTAAAATTAGGATAGTTGAGGAGTGTAAGCAGATGAATATTATAGATGAAAATTATACATATTGTTAAAAATGTTAGTAACTATAATGTGGTATAGTGCTTTCAAATAGCGTGATCACATCAATCTATGTATGGACGTTTATCAAACAAACTCAACAATCTACATAGTATTAAAGTTTATCAAACAAACTTATGGTGTGTTTTCTCAACTGAAAACTCATTTAGTTCAGTTCAGTTTAGTATTATTCAGTTCAATTCAGTTATGCTTAGTTATATTTTATACTATAATTCAGTTCAGTTCAGTAAACTTCAGTTAAAGGGAACAGAGCCTTATACTTCATCTGTCCCATGTCAGCTGTCAACTTTACACTAAATTCGCAGTCAACAAAAATAAACTTTATTTATGAATAAATTTCAAACGGTAATAGTAAAATTTTCAATTAAAATATATAATGAAAATTTATACCTAATTATCACAGAGTGACTAAGGCTATGTTCTCTTCAACTGCAATTTTCTGAACTTAACCGAACTGAACCAAACTGAATGGAACTGAACTGAACTGAACTGAATTGAATTGTAGTATAAAATATAACTAAGCAGAACTGAACTGAATGAAACTGAACTGAACTGAATGAGTTTTAAGTTGAAGAAAACAGAGACTAATCCCTTCTAATTCATATAATTGAAATTTGAAATGTCTGATCACCAGTTAGTCATTAAGGTTAAAACTTTGAAGTTTTTTGTTCATATATATGATAACTAAATAAAATAATCAAACAAAGTAAACAAACAAACTAAGCTTTGAGTTTATAAAAATTCTTTAATTATCTCCGGTTACAATTACAAGAAGATGAGTATAAATCTATAGAGCATCTTTTGGAAACCGGTGTAGCATAGCTTGTATTTGCATGTACCCGTTATTACTCCAATCTCAAGACGATCTGATTCTCTCTCTATCACGGCTTTCTCTCCCGATTTTAATCCATATTAAAAATATTAATACCCGTCTCAAATAATTTCATACATTTAATATTTTTACTGATCTCATAAAATATTATTATTTTTAAACATAAGTAAGCGACCGACATCCAACAAATAATGGACAACGGTACCCTTTCGTACAAATGCCACTTTTTTCTTCTTCTAATTTTTTAACTAAAACTATGAATGAATCATAATGCACGAAGTTTTTCGAGATGAAGTACTGAATTATTCTCTTGTTCTTGTTTAAAGAAAATACTAGTATAATTTAATCTTACATGAATGAATAATATTCCACATAGAGGTTTGAATTTAATTGTTGAATGATCTAAGGCCAGTTGGTAACTTTTCAACTTTTGTTGTTACGCTTAACTTGTTCATTAGTCGACACTGACAAAATTTTGATTGTTTATTTACGTTGCTTGTTTTGGCTTTGTTGTTTTCTTAAAAGAAATAAAAATGTGGCGCAGTATTGTGAGAGTCGTGATTGAGCAGCTCTTTTCTGGGTTACTAAAATTACCAATCTTTGATTTGGGTCAAAGATTTTTCCTAGCCTAGAGGAATATTTGGATCATCATTGCTTCTTTTCACTACTTTCTTCTTCCTACACACCTTGGATTTCTTTATTCAATAACAACAATTCAAAATTTTCCTTCGAGTATCTTCCTTTTGTCAATCTAGACTATGGCCTAAATATATGTGCATTTTGTATACTTTAAACACTTGGCGAGACTTACTCATAGAATAGTTAGAGAATAGGTGATCTTTTCGACAAGATCAAACTTATTACACGAATATCCAATTTGATAATGGAATTTTAGACCCAAACAACACTTTTCTTATCTAATTTTCATAGCATTTACTTAAAAATATCAAATAAGCCAGGTTGCACAACAATACGTAGAAGTATAAAGTGCAAATCAATAACACCCTAATGCCTAGAAACTATTTTCTTGGACAATCTGACACTGCCATGTAAATGCCTAACCCACTAC
Organism: Plantago major; assembly: GCA_026545765.1. Taxonomy (NCBI): domain Eukaryota; kingdom Viridiplantae; phylum Streptophyta; class Magnoliopsida; order Lamiales; family Plantaginaceae; genus Plantago; species Plantago major. Next base: position 104,120,322 of record CM048840.1, read on the forward strand.
AAATGAACCATGGCACATTTACGATTCTTTTTATGACGAGGCTATTATGAAGTCACTGCATACCTTACAAGGCAGCCCTCGCCCTTTTTCACAAAACTCTTTAAATCCACTTGCGCAGATCGTCGGTAACACATACATTTATGTTATGCTTATTTTTTGTTTATGGATGCTTGCATATATAATTAATGATGCATGATGTAATGCACTAGTAACCTGATATTCAAATACACATCAATTAGAACCCTCAAGTTGTTTTTAAACATACTTTGGCGGAGGGTGTTTGCTGATTTTAACAAACTCGTGGTGCTTGCTCGTGGTGATGGTGATGCTTGTAATGGTGACTATGATGCCTATTACGTATAGTAATATCGTTTATTGATACGTTAAGATCATGTGTTGATATTGTAACTGTATATTAAACCCACAATATTTAAAGATAAAGATGTGACATTTGCAGTTTAGCGTTTGATCTAGATCTCGCCTATTTGGTAGATTCACAAAAGTTTCTAGGCACTAGCATGAATTAATTATTGGTTAGATGAATTGCGAAATTAGAAACAAGGTACGGGCATAATTGAAGGAGAGCATGCAAACTGGGAATGGAAGTGGTATGATTGTGGACAAGACCAAATACTGCAAAAAGAAAGAATTTAGCTAGCTAGATCGAATCGAACGGGATTGTTTTCACGTTCACGTGATTTCAGGGGTACGGCTACAGATTGCATGATGATGGATCATCAGACCCTGCTGAAAACTAATGCTTGTTTCTTCTTTTCATCAAACAAACAAAGATATACTAGTAGATTTAATTTTAATTTTTTATATTACTTAATTATACTACGTGTGTCAAGCTCTTCTAACAAATGGTACTAGTAAGGAGTAACTATGATCATTGGTCCTTTCTATGTTTGAATTTGAATAATTCAACTTGCTTTCTAACTGGTGAATGCATTTAGAATAAGATTAAGTGGTGTTACTTGTACTATTATAATTATTAAGCTTATTGAATTGGTTCGAAGAAACAGCTTGCAATTTTGACTTGACTAGCCTATAATATATATCATCGAATGTTATACAAGTGGCTAGGTGAAACTGTGAAAGTGTTGAAATCATAGTTCTATGGTTGTAAAGCTTATAGTAACTGAAGTACTATATCGCTAACTTATAAGAAGATGCAGAATGAAAAATATTGAAAGAAAAGAAAAATGATAGGACTGCATTGAAATAAAAGAACAAAGAAAGGACTACAAATTGTGATTTACATTTATCACATCGTAAAGAACTCAAGAGTATTGGGACTGAAAAAGAATGCATGATAAACATCAAAGATCAAATTAAGGAAGAATATGTTAAAAAAGATGACCAATAGGAATATAACATGTAGCACGAATTTGGTCAAAAGACCAAGACATCGCTCTAAGACGAGCTGCATTGCAGCTCGTCACTGTGAGCTGACGCGCTGCTGGCGCGTCAGCTGGCTCACCCGTCACATAGTGACGGGTGAGTTCAAATTGGCAGCAGCCTATGCCATGTGGCAGTCCTTTTATATTTTTTTTTGAAAATTCCGTTTAAATTTCAAACGGTTATAACTTTCAAAATAAAAATGCAAAAAATAAATAAAAATCACCAACGGCTTTATTTTTTCGAGATCTATAAAATGTGATCAGTCTTGACTATATTTGAATCATCTCATCTCCAACTCCTCTTTCCTCTTAATTAAACTTAAAACACTCTCTTCACTCCAAAACACCAACCATCTCCACTTCAATTTTCCGGCGACATGGACGGAAACTTGTTTACTCCGGAAACTCTGAGGTGGATGCAAGAAAACACACCCGAAGCCTACGAAGCGTGCATGAAAAATCTTAACAAAAACACCTCTCCACAACCCCAACCGAGCTTTGTTCGCCCTTTGTTCGAAAGCTCGTACGAAGACCCCTACACTCAAAATTACCATTCTCCAATCTCACAAACACCAATGTTTTCGCAAGCACCGGAAGTTGTTCCTGAAACGCAGCCTGAAATTCAACCGATCCGGAGGCGTGGGAAAGGAAAGCGAACGGAAGGAGGGACGACCAATAAAGGCGAAGGACGTGGTTCACCCTACAACACGAATGAAGACTTGGTTCTCATCTCTTGTTACATGGCCGTTAGCGCAAATCCGATCATTGGCACGAATCAGAGGTATGCAACTTTGTTCAAGAAAGTCGAAGAGAAGTTCGAGGACGTGCGGAGAGATGGGAGGATGTCCGGTTTGGAAAAAAAGCGGAGTCATGATTCACTTCGTCTCAGATTTAAGCGGATGAGAGATGACATTAATTGGTGGGTGATTTGTGTGGATCGTGCTACTAGGGTTGTCGGCGATCGGAGTGGCTACAATGAAGCGATAATGTAATCAAATTTCAGAATTCTCTGAGAGAAGTCCGGTTGTAACGCCGATTCAACCTATTCAAGCGTGGGATGCCGAAAGCAAACCAGTGGGAAACGAGGATGAACTTGGAGGAAACATACAAGAAGGCCGCAACAACTCCGAGGGTTGAGGTTCTAGTTGATGATGACCAACCAATGGAATCAGCAGGTGCTAGTAGTGGGAGCAAGCGCCCCAGTGAGGACAGTGTCAGTGTCACGCCTAGCAAGCGTCCTATGGGTCGTGACAAGGCAAAGAAGATGGCTAGAGGTGGTAGTTCCGGCAACTCCTCAATGGATGCAATGAGCGAGGGATGGGTTAACTTTAATGAAAGTTATCCCCAATACCTTGAGTTGGAAAGACAGAAGCTGGAGTTTGCCCGGCAAAAGGAAGAACGTAGGATGAAGGAGAAGAAGATGGACATGTGGATGACACTTATGGGGAACTATGCTAACTTGACCGCAACACATAAGGGAGTTTGTGATGCACTGCAGAAGGAATTGTTTCCGTCCGAGTAATGGCTGAAGTTGAGAGCTTGTTTTAGTTTGCTTGTTTCGGTTTGCTTGTTTTAGTTTGCTTGTTTCGGTTTGCTTGTTTCAGTATTTAAACATTCTTAGATGTTTTTGTGAATTTGAATTATTTGAATTACGGAAAGTAAGTCTTGTGATTTATCCTTACTTTGTCAGGCATCTTATCTTTGCTTTGTCAGAAATCTTATCTTTGCTTTGTCAGAAATGAGTCATACATCTCAGACATCTTATCTTCAATTAATGAGAAATCAAATTCATTGTGACTCAGCTATGACTAATAAATGAGTCACACATCTCAGACAAACTGTCTATATAATGCAACCATAGAACACATTTTCAGACACAACAAACTACTTGCATTCATCCCTTCTTCCATTTTCTTAACTAAACAGAAAACACTCTATCTACTTCAATTTTCCAAAGATAATCATGTCCAATTCATCATCTGATGATGAAAGCTTGCTTGGTTCTTCTTCATCCAATCCTTTCGCACAAATCCAAACCATGATAATGCAAAATGTACCAGATATGATCCAACAATTCCAGTAACATCAACAACCGGACGAGCCACGACGGCCTAAGAAGAAGCGTGCTTACATTGACAGAAGTCGAGAAGAGCGTGGCAAACAATTGGAGGAAGACTACTTCGGGGTTATCCCACCATATGCAGATAAATTTCGACGGAGATTCAGAATGGAGAGGTCGTTGTTCGAACGGGTGATTGCTGGTGTAGTGCGTCAAGATGATTACTTTGTGTGCAAGCCAGATGGTCTTGGCCGAACGGGGTTAACCACACTACAAAAATGTACCGCAGCCATTCGTATGCTAGCTTATGGGGCTTCTGCTGACTCGGTTGACGAGTATGGCCGACTTGGTGAAAGCACGGCCCTCAAGTGTCTTTCGCGTTTTTGTGATGCTGTGGTGACTGAGTTTGGTCCAACATATATGCGGAGGGCCAATGAGGTCGATGCTCGAAGGATTCTGGCAATCAACGCTGCAAGAGGATTTGTGGGCATGCTTGGGAGTATCGATTGTATGCACTGGACATGGAAGAAGCATCCCCAAGGTACGGTCAATTTCAAGGCAGAAGCAAAAAGCCTACCCTTGTTTTAGAAGCAGTAGCATCTCAAGATACTAGGATATGACATTCATTCTTCGGGATTTTCGGAAAATACAATGACTTGTCGATCGTGCAACGTTCACCGGTGTTCGAAGATCTCCTGAACGGCACGGCACCTTAGATTAACTTTGAGGTCAATGGCCATCAGTACAACATGCCTTACTACCTAACCGATGGCATCTACCCAGCTTGGGCTACATTTGTTCCTGCCATCCCGAATCCGTGCGCATAAAGAAGCCAAATTCTCGGCGTCGGAGTCTTCTAGGAAAGATGTGGAACGTGCTTTCGGAGTCTTGCAAGCACGATTTGCAATTGTACGAAATCCCGCCATTGCACACAACAGGGAGACACTCAAAAAGATTATGGATTGCTGCATCACACTCCACAAATACCTAAATTATGACAAGGAAATCGAAGAGTTCGAACAAGATACCCGTGAGAATGTACCCCATGTGATTGACGGAGTTCGTATCCGGCGAGCACAATCAACAATAAACTCTATCCCGGAATACATGAACTTTTCACGGCAAATGCACGATGGGTGCGCATGAAGAACTCCAAAGGATTTGATGGAACATATTTGGAGAATCGTTGGAGCTTGAGCTTGACCAATCGTGTAGTGTATGTTTGTTTGTTTAATGCATTCGTGTGTTGTGTGTTTGTTGCATTTCCATTTAGTTTTTAAATTCTCAGCGGTTTGTTGTAATATATTCTTGCCCAATAAATTATAAAACGAGTTTAAAAAATGCAATTTTACTAATTTCAACTTCTAAACACTCTTACAATATGTTAAATATGTAAAAAAAAAAAAAAAAAAATTCGAAATTCCGTGGCGAATTGTGCGTCACGTCGCACAAAATCTAAATCACGGATGCAAATACGGGCCGGTGTGGCGTCACCCAATGCGGGTAGTCTAAGAGAGGTAATTATGAGAAGCACGAGCTTATTTCGTCTAGTTCAGCAAGGAAGAAACGAACAAAATGACCGTTTTGTACCAAATTGAACGATTAGTGGTGTTTCTCCCTGGGATTGAAAAATCAACTGACGGATGATCTATCATGGAGCACAAGTTGATAGGCTTCTCTGCTTCGACAACATAGTACCTAACCCTTGTAATGCTCTATTCAATTTGTAAATTTCATAGTGTTAGCAATCTAATTTATGAACTATAAATATGAGCCTTAGTTAGGGATCATGCAATTTTTTCAGAACACGTTTCATCTAATGAAATTTTTTTCCGATATGCTTCATTGTGTTTATGAATTTTAACACACCTTAATAAATTTTACAATATAATCTGGCTAACTTTTAGCTAAGAATAATTTTACTGGTGTAGATGATCACTTGGTTCACATTCTTTTTTATGTTTTTAAATGAAATACATTCGGTACTAGACTATTAAACCTATTATTCACGATTTCTGAACAATGTAATTTTGGACATTAATAATTTGATTTTGGGGAAAATGAAGGTTAGAAAAGGGGAAAGTAGTCGAGAAGACAGAGATACGGAAGGAGACAGAAACAACATCTCGTGATCGGTGAAGAACAGATCTATAGAGAACGACTGTTCCCCCATGTCACGTGGGTTCTTTTGACTCACCCAAGACCATCTCTTCCTTTCCTAACCAATTCCTATATAGTACTCCTATTTTACCACCATACATTTATTTAAGCGACATTATTAAGTTTTGTGAGATACGATATTTAGATATATAATGTCATACCATGAAATAAAAAACTTCTATAACCTAAAGAGTAAATAGCCAATATGTATGTATGCACGTGTATGTATATGCAAGTAAACATGATGAAGCTAAGGCTCTCTCTCTATATAAACACACACAATTATACCTTAAACCACCAACTCGTACCTGCATTATTCTTATTCCCTACACAAGACCATTACACCACATTTCACGCTACACAACACAATCTCTGTCTTTTCTCAGCCTACCTATTTCCATCCAATCTTTCCACTGTTACTTCCCCTTTGCTTATGCAACCAAATCTAACTCTTTGTCCTAAAAAGAACAACTCCATTGTCTTACTTCCCTATCACCAACTCTCACTTTCAAACACTTCATTATTACACTTGAACAACATTATACAATTAAGTATTAACCCTCTTCTTTCACTTATAAAAGATTAGTTATTAGTAGTACTACCCACAAAAAAATTCAAGAAAATGATGCATAGGTGTAGCATGGATGCATGCACTTGTGGGTTGTACCATACTCAAACCAACTCCTTCTCTATGCTCTTCTCATCCATGTCTAGTAATGCTTATAGGACTTATGATGAGGGGGAGATGTACACCCCTTCTTCGGGCTCGGTTGATTGTACGTTGTCCCTTGGGACTCCTTCGACTCGTCGCAGTACTAGCGAAAACGAGAAGAAGCGCGGGTCGGGTTTCGGGTGGAACATTTTGCCGTCCAAGCATACGCCGCCACCGTCCATTGCTAAGAACCACCGGAGTGGTAACGGTGGCGGTGGTGATCCTCTCCTGGCTCGCCGGTGTACTAGCTGTGACACTACTTCCACTCCACTTTGGAGAAACGGTCCTAGAGGCCCTAAGGTAAATAAAATGTTCATATATTGTCACTCTTTTGTTGAAAACTAATTATTGGGTTTTTTTTATGGCTGAATGTTACATTTTATGCAAGTGTTTTAAGTTTTTAAAATTGATTTCTTAAATATATATATCAAGGTTTTAATTGATTAGATCACAAGCATAAATTTACTCTTGAATTGAACTGATAAATTTCTTAATTTTGAGTGCTAAGCTACTGTTGGTTCACATTACGTTATAGTTAAAAACCGTTAAATACGAGATTAATAGTATGTAATTTTGAAATGACCTTAAATAATATCATAACCTACATCTTTGTAGCATAAATACCAAAAATATTTTAGTTTTTGAAGAATCCGAAACATATCGATTGTGATTTTACTCTATGGGTACATTTAATTAAAATTTGAAATTTAACTTTAGCGCATACCAAAAAGTATCAAGTCTCATTTCCTTAATTCATTAATTTGGTCCGATATTCTAAATGTTACTATAACTTGGTGCAGTCCCTATGCAATGCTTGTGGCATCCGTTTCAAGAAGGAAGAGAGAAGAGCCACTGCGGCAGCCGCCACACTTACCGGCGGCTCCACCCATGGAAATGTCGAAGGCAGTTGGATCGCACCGCAAAAGATGCCGTGTTACTCATCGGCTTACGGGAACGAGTTCCGGTTCATAGAGGATGAAGATCAGTACCGTGACTCGGTCATGTCTTGGCGTTTCAATGTCACGGATAGGGCAAGCCTCGTTCATCACTAGATTAATATTAATAATAATTTAGATAATTAAATTTAGACTATCGATGTTAGCTTTCGAGCTCGACGGGAAAAAAACAAAAAAACAAAAGAAGAAAATATATGAAAATTATTATACTACTATGACTGTAATCTTAGTGTTGTTCGAGGAAGTATTTAACTTTAGCTATGTCATCTTATGAAAAAAGATAATTAATGTTCTTAGTGTTTAGTACCTCTCTAATCTCGGTTTAATATATGAATCGGTCAAGGAAATGAGTTAATTTATTCCCTTTTGAGTTGATTTTGTTTGCTGGTTTTGTCATCAGATTCAGTTTTGGTATATATAATGTATGCATACTTTAATCTTTAGTAAAATTTATTTGTTACATAATTAAGACATGAATGTCAGTTATATAGATACGACTAAATGACAATGCATAATTTTAGTTTTAACGTTTGAAAATGTTTATCCAGACGACTTAGTAATCACCTTTTGAATGAAATGAACAATTCCACACCATATTGTGAAAATATCAGTGAAGGATGTAACGAACCTCTTTTAGTTTATTAATTTAAGTTGTGGTTGCTAAAGAAAAAAAGAAAGACTAAAAGACTATCGTTTATGAGTACTTATTCCAATTAACACAGCTAACTCTTACTTATTCCAAGGGTAGACGTAATGTTGTTTTGGGGAGTGTGTGGGAAGAGACGGGATTTGGAGTAGTTTAGGAGGGCCCAATTTTGCATCAATTTTCACTAGATTATGTTATTCTATATTGGAGTATTTGTTTTGTTTCATCTTGATGTGGGCAAAATGGGCTTTTGATTTCAGTGAGGCCCAATTTCTCGAACCCAATATTCCATACTCTAGAGTCCAAAATCAAAGTGAATTCTAGTTCTAGTGATGTTACTACAAAACTCGAACATTAATGGAGACTCGACTAGTTCGATAAGGTTTTCGAGTCAAGCTAGAGTATCATAAGGAACTTGTTTTTCTTAGCGATTCGAGCATGACACAACTTGATAATGCTCGATTAGCCTCTATAGTCTAGGTTCAATATTCTTTTTGTATTCAACATTCATATAGTGTAATTTTTAGGCAAGGAGCTAGACTAAATCTCGAACAAAATAAGCCAAACTCGAGCTAATTGTGACTTGAGCTATAAAATTTAGCTCACTTGATTAATGCATCGAGAGCTAAGCTCAGAAATGAGATGCTTGATAAATGGATACAACTCGGCTTGTCAAGCTTGAGAAATGAGATATACAACACTCGACTTATTGAACGATGAACAAAAGCATCAGAAGGCAGAACCATAAGTTCCATGACATCTCACACATTTGCATTGCATTACCAGCTTTAAGTGTCTATTTGGCATGCAATTAAAGATAAGAAAACCTTGTTAAAAGGGCCTAATTAAAATTTTAACTCCAAGTTTTAACTCTATACCTAACACTCCATTATTATGGATGAACAGGACTGTATTATAGTAGCAGTGTAGTACTACACGTCTACGCTACAACTGCAGTAATTAGTAGGGGTGTACGCGGGCGGGTGCGGGCGATTTTTTACCAAATATTCAACCGACCCACCTATAGCGGGTGGACAAAATATTGAACCATGACGGGTGAACAATTTATCAAACCACGGCGGGTGGATTGACATTTAAGCGGGTGAATGGCGGGCGGGTTCAACGTATAAAATAAAATGCTATAATATGTTCAAACAAGATAAATATAAGTTCCAATACGAAATAAAACACTCCATAAGCAAGTACAATCACAATACATATATATAAGTTCTCTGTTGTGTGAAATTGGAATGAGGTCATATACTCATATTAATTCTTATTTTTTATATTTACTATATAACTATATAATAAAAAAAATATATATATATATAATTTACATGGGCGGGTGGGTCGGGTGGGTGGCGGGTGACTTCACCCGCACCCGCTACCCACCCGCCCGAAGCGGGTGATTAAATTTTCGACCTACGGCGGATATTTTTAAAACTTTCAACTGGCAGGTGCGGTTTGCGGCGGGCGGGTTTTTTTAATGTACAGCCCTAGTAATTAGTGTACATGAATGTTAAATGTAGAACACTTTTTACTAAACGCAGAACAAATTTTTACATATTACATATAATACCACTATTATTATAATTTACAAAATGGTTCAATAATTTGCAAAAAATTACAATTTTACCTAAAAAACATCAAACAAGTTTATTCGAATTAATTTTATCATCCGAATGAATAAATCGAAAAAACTTAAAAAGAAAACACGAAGAACACGAAGATCCACGAAGAATCGTCGCCGGTGACTGGAGCATCTCCGATTTGGAGTTTGCCGGAGCAAACTTGACCAGATCGGAGATGCTCCGATCTGGAGAAGCTCCGATCGGAGCATCCATGCTCCGATCTGGAGCTTGGCTGCTCCAGATCGGAGCAGCCATCCTCCGATCTGGTCAACCTCAAGGCTAACGGAAGTCATTCGGTCGACTTTGAGATCGGAACACGCTCATGGTCACTGACGGAGGTGACGGTAGTCGACTTCAAAGCTGACCCGAACATGGTTCTGGTCAGCTTCAAAGCTGACAAGAACCATGTTCTCGTCTGTTTCAAATCCGACGAAACGACTCGTGTGGTTGGTTTTTATCATTTTTAACCGTTTTTGCGTTTCTTTTTGTTATTTTTTGGATTGTTTGATTTTTTTTAATCAATTTAAATATACTAATATAATTGAGTAATAATTAACAACTACAACTAGGGCTGAGCATCAGTGGACCGAACCCGAATTTTAATTCGACCGACCGGCCGGATTGAACGGACCGTTCTTTTCATTGCCTCAGTCTATGTTTTGCCAAAATTCGGGTTTCGGGTTGAAAATTTCGGTCCAACCCGGAACGGCCCGGACAAAGTGAAAAGAATATAATACTCCCTATGTCCCCATTTCATTTCCTCACTTTCATTTTGGTCTGTCCCAAATTCAATTACTCATTTCTTTAATGGAAAATATCTCTTACTTTATTAACTATTTGTACTACTTTATTCAATCTATTTCCTACTTTATTACAATCTCTCATATTTTATTCAATTTTTTCCTAATACTTGTGTTCGACCCCGCGGATAATTGAAATCGGGACGGATGGAGTATCTTTTAAATTCCAATTTACCCAAGTGAGTGTGCTAGACTGCTAGTATAGTAGTTCCTGAAATTTGAAATGAAAAATCATGTGCGTGTGCTAGTGATTAGGTACTAGGTAGTGTTGATTGGGTGTAATCAATTTAATGGTGTTGTTTAACTTCATGCAGATTAATTGTTTGTTTCTGAGTTTTGTTGTGTAATACTGTAAAATTAGGCCAGCTTTTTTTATTAACACTCAACCGGGTCAAAACGGGTCCAGCCCGGCCCGGACCGGATTTTACCGGGTCGGTCCGGGCTAGACCCGTTCCAATACGGTCCGGGTCTCGGGTCTATAAAGTGTGACCCTTTATCTACCAGTCCATTTTCGGGTCGGGTCAGTCCGGGTCGGGTCTGGCCCGGTGCTCAGCCCTAACTACAACTATTAAATTAAAATAATAAAAACATTTTTATATTTGTCATTATCGATATAATATGGATAATGATTGTACGATATTGATTTTTGTTGTGTTATGATACCGTAGTATATATATTTATATATTTTCGAAAATGTAATAATTTGAGATTTTTTTTAGAAAATGAGACTAATTCAATATTTTTTTCAGTTGAATGGCCTTTTGCAATATATAAAAAAGTGTTCTGCATTTAGTAAAATGTGTTCTGCGTCTAATAAAATGTGTTCTGCATCTAACGTGATCCTTAGTGTAATTCAGCAAAATAAGATATCAATATCAAAAGCTTCAGGCAATATTTTTTAGTACATAAATAGTCTCCAAAAATGTACTGAACTGTGAATTTCTAGCCTAACAAAATCTAGCAAAATGAAAGTTTGAATTCGATCCCTCCTCAGCCTATGATCCTTCATAAAACATTTCTGAAAATGGGTTCAATATGATGCTCTACTCCTTTCAGTGAGACTTGACATACTCCTGAACAATGTGGAGACCTTCACTTTCCTCTCCAAAATCCTGCATCAAAATCAAACATCAATATCTGATACACATCAACAGTTCAATTGATTTAAATGTCAAAATGAGCCCATGGTGTACTACCTTCACGACAACGCATGAAGCTCCAACCACCTTTCTGGCATTTCCTTCTGAATCAATCTTGCACAGCTGTTCAAGAAACAATCAACACTAAAATCAATGACCATATTGATGTGCCCTAAGCCAAATGTAAGACAAATGGCTCAAGATGATTTCTCCGTCATAACCATTGTCTACAGGAACTCCTTTAAACATATAGGAAAACAAGTTATCAAAGTTAAGACATGCCTCCATTGTAAAAATACAAAATACGACTATATTAAACTTCAAACTTCAAAGTAAGTTATATCATATCCAACAGAGCATATTCCATCACTTAGAACAATTTCTCACGTGGAGAGAGCATGAAAACGTAATCTCCCTCCTATTGATTAAAATGAACCAAAGCAGAATACACTTACACCAGCCCATTCACCGAGAGTCTTGGCACTTGGAACAGTGATCAAGTTGACGTTGTGGTCAGCACATAGAGCCTTCACCAACTTAATATAATCTGGTTGGTTGCAGTCCTCAGCCAACACACAGAGCTGAGCAGCATGCTTCTCAATCACCTTTGCACCCTGATGAAGGCCTCGAATCAGTCCTCCATGAGCAAGTGATTTTCTGAGGACCAGCTGCAATGCAGTCATTGGATCCATTGGCTCACCAAGAACCGGTGCAGGGACCTCTGCAACAACAGGAGCAGCTTCTTCACTGCATAAAAGAGAAGTTGGCAAAGTTAGTGAAGTGAATGTTTTGGCAATCATTTGAATACATGCTTTTTTTTAGGCATACATGAACTCCAGAAACACATTATTTCAAATTAGAGCACTCCAATAAATAATTGATAAAAGTTATAGCAGAACGTTATGTGCAGAAAACAAACCATTCAAGTAGTATATTGAAAATAACTAGCAAAAGTATTGACAAATTGTGCATGATTGCACCCATTCATCAAATACTGCCAGGTGAAAACACAATAATCTCCACTACACTGTTAGCTAAAGAGAAAGCAACTCGCAGGCAACCTTAAAATAGCGAGCATTCCAAAAATTTACTAATTCTTTCATTCCAAATAAACAAATCTGAACTCATCAATAAACAAAATGAGGAACAAATACCTCAGTACATGAGCAGAACAAACTACACTAAAATGATTCAAACATCATAACCATACCCAATTCTGCTACAACAAGCAAATAAACACAAAACTATCAATTAACATCAGAAGAAACAACCCAAACTATATGAAAGAGCATCCAATAAAAGGTTAATTCTATTCAATAGAATGAAAGACATGATTTTTCCACCAAATGCATATAGTCAAATAAGACTGATTAACATACCCAGACATGTTCTCTTCCTTTGTTGATAGCTGATTAGATTTAGAATAAACCTGTTCATTCCATGAAATCAATTTGTCAGGCCAAGAAAAGTAAAAAAGACAAAAAATTTATGAACAACAATCCACAAGATCAATAAAAATAAATCACTTGAAAGGAAATCATGAAGAAACCTACTTGCACAAAATGTTACGATGCAGAAGCAGCCGAGTGAAGAAGCCACAGAATAAGGGTTTCGAGTTTGACGATGGACCTTATATTCTAGGGCCGTAAATGGGCTTGGGATTTCCAGGTCAAATTAGGCCCAATTTCAACAGCCCATTAGCCCAATCCCGAAAGTCCAAAACTACTACATTGACTTGATTACTGAACAAACTCACCACAAAAATACAGAAGCATAAACCTCAGCTAAAACCTCGCCGGAAAAGCCACCATCACCGCCGTTCAGAATTCGAGAAGGTGAGTCGTTCTCTTCAACGATTCTGCAGCTCCTCTTTGTTTTTGTGGTTGAAAAGAAGCTTATTTCAGCTCAAAAGGAAACAATTCGAAGTGTTTGTAGCTCCATTAACTGAACATCTGAGCTAGCATTAGTATGTTTGTTTTGGATACTAATTGAGATAAAACTGTATGTCTGTGTATATGCCTTGTTACTAAGCAGTGTTAATTTTATTGTATCCGAATGTCGAAGGGATGTTAATTTGTTGTTGCACAGTGAACTGGTAAGGTTATGTCAGGTTATGTTTAGAGACTCTAGTTGGAGGTTTTAGAAATAGGAAGGAGATGTTTATCGATTAATCATGAGTCGTTTTCATTTTGGTTAGGTTACTAAGTGTATATGTACTTGGTCTGTATGTTTAATTTCCGTTAAGTATGTATGCACGGTGAGAATTTGATGGTGATGAATGCTGTTCAGGGACCTAGTTTGCTGGAGACTCTGGTAATCAAAACACAGTTCATGCAGAAAATTTGAAGTGAGTTAGTTAAGCATGGGCACTGTGGCTGAAACATTGTCGAACTCTGTGGATTTCAAGTTTGCGGAGATTTTAAAGGAAGTGAAGATTGATTATTCACCTGAGAATACTAAAATTATCGATGATGCTGTGTCATCAGTTAGGGAAGCCATTGGTAGAATGCAAGACGGTGTCCAGGTACTTCATTACAACCTCATAATTGCTTTGCGTTCTATTGTATTTTTCCTCACAAAGAGGGAAAACAAAACCATGGTTTTGTTCTATCATAATGGCAGGTGACAGCTGATGTTGCACCGGGATTTGTGCGGGATATTGGTGCGGATAAAGTTGAATTTAAATTCGTGAAGCCTAAGGCTATCGAAGTTGGTGGTAGCTATTCTTTCCAATGTGTTGCTAAACCGGATGTGAATGTGGATCTTTTTCTGAGGTTACCTAAGGTACCTATAATTCATTTAATCCCTTAGCTCTAGTTGTTTGAAGAATGCCAGGATCGAACTGATAGTCGTATGTGTAAAGAAATCTGTTTGTGCAATTAGCCTGTTTGAGACCTGGTGGTGCCTAAACAGTGATGAAAAAGCATCTTGCTTGTGAACTTTTCAGTTCATTCCCTCTCGTATCTTGTAAGAGACATTGATGTTGAAACTGGAAAGAGACATTGATGTTGAAACTGGATACCGGAGTTAATCATAGATCCATCTTGGGTCATATTTACACCAATATACACTCCGTGCGTTTTTTAGTGTGTTAAATACTGTGGAAATTACATAGATTTTGCATTTGCTATCTTTTTATAAGTGTATTTATTATGATTCATCAATATCGATCAACATAGTAAGTGAGTAACAGATATTTATTTTTATTTTGGTCTTATCTTGCCATGTTCTGACGGCTAGGAATAGAACATCTGTTGATACTGGATAGTTAGTAGTAGAAATGATACGTTTGGTTTGAACTCCTGACACTACAATAAGATGGTTGGAGATATGTAAACTTGACATACTATTGAATTTCTTAACATGGCTTGGCAGGAGTGCTTCCACGAAAAAGACTACCTAAATTACCGTTACCATGCAAAAAGGTTCCTGTATCTCTGCTTAATCAGAAAGCACTTAAAGCTTTCTTCTTCGATCCAAGACGTGAAATGGTCCACAATCCATAATGAGGCACGGAAACCTATTTTAGTGGTTTACCCAGGTTTAGTTCGTTCAGTTTAAATGTCCAATGTCTTTTACTGCTACTCAGTGATGTTACCATGTCACTAATACCCACATTTTCTGAACTTTTCAGCTGCAAGGTTATCTGATAATTCTGTATTTTCACTGAAAATTATTCCAACTGCTCCGTCTCTGTTTCCCATATCGAAACTAAATGTTGAGAAGAAGAATGTCCGCACCCTTGATCAAGGTATCAAGTGCCAGCTTATTCCTGTGCTTTTTCTGTTTTCTTTTCCTTTTCCTGAGTTGTAAGTTCAGTTTGCAACTAAGAATCATAAGTACATACTAACTTCAGTATATTGGTGTTGTACAAGCTACCCCGAAATATAACAGCAGCATTTTGGAGGACATGTTCATGGAGGATAATGCGGATTTCATCAAGAATAGTTTCACGGGATGGAAGGAATTGGGAGAGGCTATACTACTGTTGAAAGTATTATAACTTCATGATCTTCTTTATAATATATATTTTTTTATTTGTTTCCTAGTAGCTCTCCTTCCAGTTCACATGGAATTATTTTTGTGCGATGGTATAGGTTTGGTCTCGAAAGAATTATCTGTTCGCTCATGACTCTTTGACTGGATTCCTGATCGCTGTTATAGTGGCATACCTTGCTTCTGCCTCTGGTAAAAATCGGATTAAGAGATCAATGGATGTGGTTCAGATCCTGCGCATTACATTGGAATTCATTGGTATGTATGATCCCTTGAGGTCTCCTTCTAAATGAGTCGTATATAATTATTACTATCATATAGGGTTACTGATTTGGCTTCCGTGTGTTGAATGGTATCAATTACTGGAACCCATGTTATTTCAAGAACATGGATATAGACATAGTATATCGATTTCGCACCTAATCCAATTTCGTAATTATTTTGTTCTCAGATGGGATTGATGGATGGTGTTGGTTGGCTTTAGTATTGAGATGGTTGAGAATCTTGTCAAAACATGCTTGCTCTTATCTTATAACTTGAATTAACTGACATTGTTGGTTTTAGTTTCACAATTGTCATGAGTCATGACCTGGGGCATCTTTTATCAACCAGTCTTAGATTCACTGTGTTAAAGTATAAAAGAACTTCATATAGGGTGTTTCTAGGTGGATGAGGAACTGCTAAGTGCTAATCCCGTACCCTTTTTATTTTTGTTTTCTTAAAACTGAGGAATGCAGTAGTAGAAAATCCTGAATAATCACCTCATTAAACTAGATCACGATTCTTACTTGAATTTTGGACTTGAAATTTCTTAGTTTGAGAAGCTGTGCATGCAAAATGTGAATTATAGTTGCGGTTTAAATGAAAACATCCTAATGTCTGTCATTTGTGCGTGATGAATTCAACTTTTGTCATTGTATGGTTTGTGTGTATCTGAATATCTATCATAGTATGGTATTGAAGATTGGAGGAAGTAGTTATTCATCTTAAAGTATTAATTCGACGCACAAGATGCATAGATTTTAAAATTGTGTGTGTCTAGGTACCAAGTACATGCTCTTTTCTGGCAAATTATCTGCCAGCGACAGCTACTCTTAAAATTCGTGATTCATGGTTCTATACTTCTATTATCAGAATCACCCTTGTATCCTGCTTATTTTGCATGGTTAGTCTCCTCTGGTTTACATCCTATGTGGGTAATGGCTATCAAGATGTTAACTAGAAACTGCTACTATGTCAGCTGAAGATACCTTTTTGTAAGATTGGAAGTAGTGTGTGTAAGCAACTATTTTGATTGTTTTTCTGTAAAAAGCGACCACGGAATGCTTAAATCAACATGCAGTTGCCTTTTCGTCAGAACACATTTAGGACCTCGTGAAAATTTTCATGACTGACGAAGTCACCAAATTCAAATCTATCTATCAGACATCTGAATTAACTGGTTATTTTTCTTGATGAGAGCTAGGCCATGTTGACACGTCAAAAGCACATCCAGTTCTAACGATCGTAAAATGTTGTTCTCGAGATGCTTCTTGATTATTACTATTTATTAACTTACCCTTTTATATCTTTTGCAGCCACTTCAAAAGCCTGGGAGAATGGACTTTCCTTTCAAGCTTTGCCGGGAAGAAATATTTCCAATAAGGTACTTTCTTCTCCTGTTGTGATTAAGCACATATTATATTCTCATTTTTTTTTTTTTGGGAAATTAAAGTCCATATAAAGCAAAAATAGTACAAGTGACAAGTGAGGTATACCTCACGAGTACAAATCTCAAACAATATCAAAGTCGAAGACCAGAAAAGTCCATGAACAACAACACCTAGCACCTAAGTACGTAACTCTAACCTAAAGTTATGACTACTATACAAAGACAAGGACAATATCTAAACACTTATATATTCCGGCTATATTTCCAGTTATCAACTGTGATTCCAAATCTACGGAATTAATATGTAAACAATTCCACCATGACTCCAGAAAACTGTGATCATACTCCTTGAATTGATACAGAGCAGAAAATCATCCTCTTGCTAGGTGATGTTTGCCTTGATAGCTTCATATGGACCAGGAGGGAGGAGAGAACAAGAGCAAGGATATAAATCTACCAAACATCCCACAAAACTCTATGAATCCTGTTCCGGAGAAAAGACCTGCACATGGAAAACAAGCAAAACCCCAAGCATAATACAAATACAATTGGAAAAAGAATCCAATGACACCAGGGAATGAACAACCTGTAAATTGAGTAACCAGCATCAAACACCCCGAGTAAACCAGAGACTTACTTTTGCCCTTTTTCTATCATATCTTATTCATCTCAGTATTTAGCTACCTTTATCTGTAGTGACTTTATGGATATCATTATTTTGGATTAATAGGAAGTCGAGATAATTCGAACTTCCAGCCATTTGGGAATTATCTGTGCATAGTTCTAATTGATATGCATTATTTGCCATGCAATGGGTTTTTGTCTCTTCGATACACTAGACTATTTTCCCACGGACCACTTGTGTAAAGATTAGTGTTTGCCGGGTTGATAGCCATGATTTGCCTTCTAGATGGAAATTTATTTCATCATAATTTGGTGGTTTCTTATTAACGTTCATAAGAAACTATATATCTCGTCATTTATGTCCAATTTGGGAAGTGCAGGATAGGAAGGCCAAGTTGGGGTGTTTTCCGGTAGTTATTTGTGATACCTTTGCTGACTACAATTTGGCGTTTCGAATGTCACGGAGTGGTCTCGAAGAGGTATGCTCCCTTGTTATGTTTTCTGTGGGGATGGTTGTGTCTCTACTCAACGTGGGAAAACCCTAATTCTTCTGACACACTATTCATAATCTTTGTTTAGCTCCGGGATGAGGCTTCTCTGGCGCATACTTGCATGGATAAATGTAGAGATGGAGGTTTCGATGAGTTGTTTATCACAAAAGTTGATTATCCTGCCAAATATGATTATTGCATAAAGTAAGTTTGTAGTTATGTGAGCATGTATGGCATGTAGTAGCTATATTATAGCATAATTACATCAATTGCAGACCCTATTTTCTGTATGTTGCAGAAGCCAATGCAATCTGCTTGTTGAAAATAAAAAAAACGTGATATTCTATATTGTTTTGTAGCCACTGGAATCTGGATAGACTGCATACTATATTGTTAAATGCATGTTTATAGTCTTGAAATGACTGAAAAAAAGGTAAAAGGTTTTATCTTGTAGAGTAATAGGTTGGCATGGTCCAAAGGAAAGTCGATGTGTTTGGTAAAACATAAAATTATTAATGCATCTACATGTGCCATTCCTGAATTAGCCTCAATTGGTTGATGATCAGCTCATTCCCACATTTATTCTTAGGCTGAACTTAAAGGACAACCATGATTTCCATTCTTCCGGATTTTGCTTGGATGATGAATGTTGGAGGACATACGAGCAGAAGGTGCTAGGTATCATTGATCAATCCATGAAAGGAAGAACTAATGTCATACGAGCAGTTTGGAGAAACATTGCCCCTGAATACAATTTTGAAGATGTAAGTTATCGAGTAATACTCTGGCATGCATAGTTGAAGTATAATCCCTTTTGACAGAGAAGAGAACTTCAAATCGTTGTAATTGTTTCCAAATTTTAGGGCTTATCTTTGCTTGATGGAGAACCTTTATTTATTGGGATAAAAATGGGCTCGATAGAGGAGGCTTATAAGCAGGCCATCATGGGTCCAAGTCCTGAAGACAAAGATAAGGTGGTCTAGTTTTGTATCGGTCGTTTTATGTATTCATCTGTAGCAATAAATGTGCTTCTCACTGCTTTAATATTTCATAGGCACTAGAATTTCGTCAGTTCTGGGGAGACAAGTCAACTCTGAGGTGGTTCAAGGATGGTAAAATTGCAGAAGTTGCATGTAAGTAATTCTAACAGTATATTTCTAGCTCCATGGCTGGCTTAGATCTGAATGTCTCACACATACATTATCTAACTTAATAGTGTGGGAGCATGAGGAATGGGAAAAGCATCTTATTATAAAGGAAATCACCGAGCATGTTTTAACAAGGCATTTGTCACTCCCTAAACAAAATATCACCTCGATTGTGAATCAACTTGATTTTGCACTTCTCCAGGGCAATACAGGTTTGGTTTACTTGCTTCTAATTCAGTGATATGTTCAAAAGCTATGGCAATATGAGAACATCTTATATGGATTTATCTTGTCCAGATCCTATATCCTTTTCGCGAAATTTGTTAAAAGCATATGAAGACCTGTCAAAGAAATTACGGGATTTAAATGACATACCCCTGAAGATATCCAGTGTGCAACCTCTGGACCCAGGTTTGTTTGTGCTGAAGTAGCTCATCTTTGCGTACACTCATATATATGTCTCTGCTTGATATTCTATTTGTTTCCATTTCTCAACCTTATCCTTCATTATTATGGAGAACTCAATTGAACTTTGATGACTATTAGTATAAGTTTATTTTAGTATCTAATTCCAAGTTGATTGAGGGTAATAAACAAATTCAATTCGACGAGGGGTACCTCTAATTTTTTGTTATAGCTTTAGTTATAGGTGACTGCTACTCAGCATCAACTCACAAACCAGCTTACGTATACAATCTGGTGTAACGATAGCTGGTTGTTTTAAATCTCTTGACCACATCAGGGCTTGCAAAATAATTTATTTGGAATGTTATGATGATAAATAACGGACCGTAAGTGCTCACATAACATTTTATTTGCAGAATTATTCTGCTCCACTTAATCATAAACTGCTACTCTGAGGCATTCCATTCAACCAAAATGGACTTCAAGTGTGTGCATGCTATTTGCATTCTTGCTATACCCTCGCTCTAGCCTGCATAAGAATCTAAGTGGGACATAAATATGTGCACCGGCATCATGTTCTCAACAATTTAATAAGTGGCTAGTTAGCTGTAATGTTTAACCATTATGCTATACTGCTCTTAATTCACCAAGTATGAGTTTACACTTCACACACCATTTCATTTTGTATGGTTGTATGGTAATTGTTTTTTTCCTAAAATATAATGCAGCTTTTAGGTTGACATCTGTCTTCCCTCCCTCACCCCATCCAATTGCACATGAAGAAGGTGTAAAAATTAAACCCGCAAAACTCACTGCCACCTGCATACAGCCGCTTGAAGTTATGATTCAGGCAAGATCAGTTACCATGTGTTTTTGTTTCTTATAGGGTGTGTTTGTGGGGGCCTCTATAGAAGCAACTTATACTTGGGTTTTAAATTGAAGTGTCTTAAAGGTACTATTCATTAAAGCAGGAGGTTTGCAAATCTCCAGATATTTGATCTGGAGTTGAAAACCAACCAGGGAAGTGCTTCCCTGGTTCTGGTTCTTATGAATTATTTTAAGCAAAACAAAGCACATCAATATTCACACTTTAAAAAGGTGTTGCAGTGTCTAGAAGCCAATATGAAGTTTAAGTAAGCCCGTATAAGCATTCCTTACCATTCTTCTGATAGTTACTGCCCTTTCTTATGTCCTTGTAGCTTGAAGGTTCTGGAAACTGGCCAATGGATGAGCTTGCAATGGAGAAAACTAAATCTGCATTTCTCCTTAAGATTGCTGAGAGGTTGGTTTTGATTTAATATTTGTCAGTGGCAAAGTGCTTAGTTATTCATCTGACAATCCTTTTTTGCAGTCTTCACAGCAAATTTAGGGTTTCGTCTACAGCTACAGAGGATGATGTTGATGTCTTCTTGTCTGGATATGCATTCCGTCTTAAGATATTGCATGAGAGAGGTTTGGGTTTGGTAAAAAAAGAAGGTAATGAGTAGTATAGTAATTATATTTCCTAGATCATCTTATCTTACAGAAACTCTCAGCAACCCGACTGTCAAATTTTACTTTATCGATGTTTGTCATTAATTTTGTGCAGGTGTTGTTGAAACAAAGCGTGTGTTATCTTCAGACATAAAGCTCTTTCTTCGTGGTCAACACGCTAGCATGACTAATGGTTTACGAGGACGTTATCCGGTGTATGGCCCAGTAGTTCGGTGAGAACTTATATTCTTTCTTAGCAAACAATCAATCAAAAAAGTACCAGTAGACAAATACCTGAGAAGCTGTTCTGATTATTATATCTTTTCCCTTTTCATTCCCAAGGCTTGCAAAACGCTGGGTGTCTGCTCATCTACTTTCAAGCTTATTAACAGAGGAGACCATCGAGCTGTTGGTTGCACACTTATTTTTGAAGCCTTTGCCATTTAGACCCCCATGCTCCAGGATAACTGGCTTCCTAAGGTTGATTTCTTTCTTGTACTCCACATTGCATAATTACTAAAACATGGAAGTTTGAGAAATTATAACTTCTGTCCGCAGCCAGTTAAAAAAAGTGGATTTATGAAGTATGGTGTTCAGATACCCAATCTGTACTTGGTTTTTGCAAGAATTCAATTATAACAGTCTCGCCTATATTTTGGTTATCTTGTCATTTTCTACATTTAACACTTGTTTTTTGTCCACAGATTTTTAAGATTATTGTCAGAGTATGATTGGAGCTTTTCTCCTTTAGTGGTTGACATAAATGGTGATTTGAAGCCTAGTGATAACAAAGAAATAAATGTATGTGCTACAACTCAAATATAGTTTTGTTCTGCTATCCTTTTTTTACGTGAGATTTTGATACCTCTATATATGTATTGATGATCAAAATCCCTGAGCATATCCCATTTCTTTTGTAGGATAATTTCATGTCCAATAGGAAAGAATATGAAGGGAATATGCAGAATGTTACCCCCGCTATGTTTATTGCCACTGTTTACGACAAGTCATCTGAAGCTTGGACCAGCATGTCCCCAACTGCATCTGTGAGTAGCTTTTGTAAAGTTGGTGCTCTATTTAGTCATGATCTCTGACTTGGAAGTTGAAAATTGTTATTGCGTACTTACACCTGCCAAGAAAGTATTACATGTACGTCCTTTAGTGTGAATGCACTTTTTGCAACTGTCGGAGGGAAATGCGATACCTGCACCCACACTCACCTGGGGTATATGTGCAAGTAACTGTAGTTTAAATGTGGATATGACAATTTTCTGTTTAGTCACTCCCCTGCAAAAAAAATTGAGTTCAGGATTCTCTAAAACCTTAAGAGGGAGAGATCTTTTTCTTGTTTAATGTGCTTGAAAATTTGGTTTTCATTCTGAGAGTGACGAGTATGTAATACATCAGGAGCTGAGGAGATTGATGGCATATGCAACCAGCAGTGCTAATCTTTTGACTAAAACTGTTGTGCAGAACCAGACCGAATCTTATGCATGGGAGGTGAGTGATGTGCCTTAATATTCCCTACCTATGATTTTGGTTTATTCTATTGCTTCTGTTAACAATTGTCCTTCGTTCACGTTTCAGTGTCTATTCCGGACACCTTTGAACAGCTATAATGCAGTCATTCTACTCCACAGAGATAAGCTACCTTATCCACGCCGTCTTCTGTTCCCATCCGAAGTCAAACAAGGTTTGCCCTTTTCTCTCGTTATATTTGTTTGGGGGTTGAGAATCTATGTCAAACAAGGTTACCTTTATAGGAAAATGGCTGTCCATGTATGCATTATCACCAAACATGCTACAAGATATTATATTTATTTCTATGATTTTCTGGATATTTAAGATTATTACCCCTTTGCAGGGAGAAATGTGGTGCGGGGGAATGGTAGTAAGACTTTCCAGCCTTTTATCACGCTTGGAGATATGAAAGGGAGCTCGGAGGAACTGAAGAATAAGCTGTTGGTTGACTTTGATCCACTGAGATATTTTGTTAAAGAAATTCAGGCAAGCAACTGCATTGATACTGGCATATCATTATCTAATATTGATAATGAGGATATGTTTTCATACGAAGTAGTATCGACACTCTTCAATCAAAATTTCAAATAGAGCATAAGGCGTGAAGATAATAAAAGATGATCTTCGCTGTCCAAGTACAAGTTCTTGTTGTATATCTAGATATTTTTTTATTTTTAACAAACCCTGGCACACCCCATATGTTTTTTCAATAATAATTTATTTCTGTATTATAAATTATTTTTCTTATTTCCAAGAAAGTTGCATTTTACAGCTCGAGCAAGTCTTGTAAAAGACTTCGATTTTACTAAATAACAGGAAAATCACATCACATTGACATTAGTATATTATGGGAGTGAGATATACACTTGGGGTGGGAGGGATAGGATTTTCCTTTATACTAGAATTTTGTTGACATTTAAAAGAATTTGGCCTACAGCTCTAGTTAATGAAAGCGCCTTCAAATACCCCCCCCCCCCCGCACAAGATATTTTTGTTCATAATGATCTTCTTTTTCGTTTATTTCCAATGGAAATACTGAAATAGAGCTAATCACTTGTTTTACTGAAAAAAAATTCCTTTTTTAACTTTTATTTTCCTATGCTGCATAAGCAAGCATCTATTCAGAGTTTTTTTTTGACTTTTTCACCCCCATTATATGTGCAGAGAGAGTTTCCTGACATGTTGAATGTGTGGTATGATTCATTGGGAGGTGATGCAATTGGTCTTACTTGCGGAACTAAATTTTCAAAGGTATTACTGCTTGTCACCCTTCCTTGACTCCTCTAAATCTCTAATATGTGGCAACTCCATTCATGACAATCTTCACTGTAATTGCAGAAGCGAGGAAGAGATGAAGTTGGTGAGGCCGTTGATCTAGCTGACACACTGAAAGCTGTGGGTCAGCTCGGGAAAGGATTAGTGAGAAGCATACATTTACTGAAAGCCCCAAAGCTAAGCAATTGAAATTTACACCACACTACACATTGCCCAAAACTTCGGTCACTACTAATTTATTATTGTCAAATGCGGCCTGAGTTGGTACACTCAAGAGCGAAAGTGACTTGTTATCATCATACTTGTGTGTTATATGCTGGATGAAATTTTGTAGTTTAGGCAGGTAGCTTGTTATTAGGATATGCTTTTAAACAAATTAGATTACGCTTTGCTATCGGAAGGTGAGGGCTAAGATGATCCTGTTCCTAACGCAAGGACCGGTGATTGTATGTGTATTTTTCAGGCTTTCAGCTATTGTCATGTTATTTATGGCAGTTGCTGTGTAAGATTATTCAGATCTTATTAGACTTGGTGAATATGTTTTAGCTTGGTTTGGATGTTTACTTTTAACCTAATGGGATGATTTGAGCATAAAACACTCAGAAGACAATAATCATTGTAAAACTACTGTCGTACCACTATAAAAGTACAGTAAGTTTTATGTGAACTGAATTATTTCTGAACTATACATTTAAAAGAGTTTTAAAATTACTAGGAAATGTGCTTTTGTAATGAAGTTACCCAAATGGACAAAAGGTATCGATCTTTCAGCCTACTAAGATGAAATGAAGATGTGATTCGAAACTTTTCATACATTGCCCTTTACAATTGTCCATAAAATACCGAAATGTGTGAAACTTCAAACATACTGTAGTATAACTTTTTTGAGAATTCTAAACCTGTTTTAAGATTTTAATCCTGATATTACTCTGCCTAATGACCAGTCTAAAAATGCATTCTCGACCATATGGACTTCTCTCTCTTGAATTTGGTTATGATGTTGGTCTAGGTTAACTGTTTATCGAGCCGAATACCCCCACAAAATGATAAAATTCTTGAAAAGAAAATAAGTCAGGTTGTCATTAAAAATAAAGAAAAAAAAGTAAAATATTAACATACAATTATTATAATCAATAACATAACAGTCTAAATTTAGACACAAATTATTCATGGCCGAGTGGTATATTAACTTTCTGATGTTATTCATGGCCGAGTGGTATATTAACTTTCTGATGGGAGTCATGACTATGGATCGATCCCTGTGTGTTAGTTTTTCAATTAAATTTTGGAATAATTAAATAACATTAATAATAATTATTATTATTATTATTTCGTGAATAAAAAAATAATAATAATTTCGTGAAATAAAAAAAAATAATAATTTTATGTTATTTTAATTTTGAGGGCAAATTTGGTATTTTGCTTAATATTTGTAATTTTTTATTTTTAAATATTCATAAGGCGAAAGTCGATTGTATTGTCGCCAAAATGTGATCGCCTTGTTGCCAAAGGCGATTTGATATGGACCATTAGATCAAAGATCTAATGACGTATATTCAATTGTCTGTTGTCAGGCAGGGCGAAGCCTGCCTGAACCGTAGAAGAGACCACGTAAGTTGGTCATAAGTTTGATCTTGTTTGGTTAAAAACACCTAAAAACATCTATTTTAACCCGATTTTAATGATTTTAGATTTTGTAAAAATGATTAACATTCAATACCAAAAACTTGGAATGAAGAAATATCCACAAAGACCAATTAACAAGAAGCAATTAATATTTGCCACTAGTACTACTACTTATACCCTCTTATAACTTTTGGCTAGATCCAGTACTAGTGTGCAATTCGTTCCTCACATGAATCTCACTGCTAGAAATATCACCATCATAACATCTAAATTCTGAAGCATCCAACTTGTAAAAGATGTGATGCTTCTCAACGAACAGCGGGAAGTTGATCGTACTATGGTTTTTCGTGTGTGTGATTCAGACAGCAGTGGATGATGTTCGGCTAAGGAATAGTGAAAAATTCTCCAAAGCTTTCACTTTATTCCATTTTTGAGAAGATGGATTCATGGTATACATATTGACGAACCGTCCCAGAGGTCCCATGACAACTAGGTATAGGTCGTTTTCACAAGAAACCAAGTACGACGTCTGCTTACGGAGAAGAATGTCAAATGTTCCATCAATAGTCCCAGTATACTCCATCCTGATTGCAGGCCCTTCCCACCAAAAGGTAGCCAAACTTCCATCCTGACCTAAATAATAGAACTTGCCGTCATGAAACACCGGAGAGCAAGTAGAGGAGATCAGGAACGTCTCATCAAAGTTGAGGAACTCACCATAGATCCATTTCCTATCAACTGACCTCAAATACACTACACGCAGTGTACTCCACCTAGATATCATTACAATGATGACCCAATTGGGAGATGTTGGTGAAGCAGAAAAAGATCCAATCAACAAAATTACCCACTCGAAGATCTGGAAGGCTGATCTTGGTTCTACTAAAAGGTTCAAAGAAAAATATGGTGCTTCTACCTTTAGTAACAAGAAGCCATCCATCATTGGAGTAGCGAATTTTGCAGTCTGACAATTCCGGGTTGTGACTGTAATATGTCGTGTTACAGTTAGGATCAATAAGTGAGGTGCATGCACCATTTTCATTAAAGGACAGTAACCAAGGGCACTCCATGTATGCGGAATCAGGTTTCCAACAAATAGGGCGTGCTATTTCTCTCAACTTTCTACATACTAGACGAAAGTTCGTAATACATGTTGAGAAGAACAGAACTTGTACCAGAATGCACTGGCATAGTAATTTCCTTGTCCTTATCCGCTGGAACTTGCTCACAAATGGCATCTTTCTGCACATCTTCATCGTCGAATCTGGAAATATGAATACGGCAGAAATTGAGTGATCATTAATTAGAAACCAAACTAAGATTGAGATATATGGAACTTTGAAGTATACAAACAAATTCTACAGCACTATCAACTCACTAACAAACAAATGATATACACTGTACTAGAAGATTATATACTGTCCATGTTGGGATTCAAAATTCGGCTTCAAACAGTCACTAAATTAGCTCAAAATCAAAACAGATTAATATCAACAAACATATTAGCAAGGCATACCTCAACAATTTGATCCCTGGATTACTCATATTCAAGAACAAAATAGGATATCGCGAATGAAGCTGTTCTTTCTTAATGATTGAAATGCGTTTATTAGCAAGGCAGAACACATAGAGGTTTTCATGGTCTCCATCCTCAGTAAACCATATACAATTTCCAACGAGTCCAGAATCTGGATTGTGGGGATACGTAGCCGAGTAACTCTTCCCACCCAAGAAGACCACTATTCCTTCCAACTGGTCAGTCACTCTGACCATCTTTTGCTGATAAGCATAAATCTCATACACCTCCCATTCAAATTGTGCTCTGCGTTCCATCAGAAACAACTGATTCCCGTCTTCACCATAATGCACAACGAATCTTCTCTGGTACAGACGGGATCGATTAGGTGATAATAATTCTATAGGCTTGAATAGATCCACACAATGTCCAGTTACCGTGACGCCCCACATATTTACGATATTGTCGTCTGATTTGAACAAAACAACGTCAATAAACACGTCCCTCCGTTCAGGTGAAAAGAGCTCGTACTCCCACTCTTTGATCTCTTGAGAAAACCGAAAACAAGATGAAGAGTCCTTGTGAAAAGAAAAACACTTCATATATGCAACAACCATGTCTCATCCGCTCTAGACGTGAACGGGTAGTTATACAGCTAAGAAGACACTTCTTCAACTTCGGGTTCTTCTGGAAGATTCGGAAGCTTTACCTTCATCATCACAACAACAGCATGTTACTTAACAATTTCCAGAAAAAGAAAAAAAAAAAATCTAATTAACAGCCATCAGAGAATATTAAACGAAACAAATTACCTTGAGTTTGGATTGCTTCTTCCAAAGGAAAAGTACATGGTTGTTGTTTGATTTAGTGTCGAGGAAGAGAAGCCACTGGTCGTCTTTGTTGGAAGAAGTATAAGCGAGGCATTGGTGGCCGGGTTTATCGACCTTTAAGTTGAACGTTTTCTTCTTCTTCCGCATGTTTCTCCTCGATTTGATCATACGCAGTAGGTTCGTCGGCATTGCAAGCTTCATCGGCGACATGACGGCTTAATTCGGATTTTTTCTTCCCTGGCTAGCTGCAGGCAGTAAAACTGCTCTCAAGATTACGTGCTTACAATTCTTAACAAAGATCTGCCTGTCGATCACTAGTATGATATATATATAGCTCTTATTAAATACTATACCTAGTTATGGTTTTAACTACTTAACTACCGGTCTGTTTTGTTTTAACATTAATTTTACCTCTCTCTTTTCAGTTCTATTTTAAAGTATATACTGTTAAATTAAAAAGTTGAATATTATTTAAATTAAAAAACATAAAGAAAGAATAAAAATTGATAGTGTGTTCGAAAAGTTGTAAATAGTAGTATGATTGTATTATGTGAAGTATTAGTTAACTAGAGTAGAATTAATACTTGACAAAAATGGAACGTGAATCTTTCTGTGGGATATAAAAAATGGTAAAACAAAATAAACTTTGATGCCGAGTATATAGATTTCTTATTCTTATACTACAATGAAAATCTGTATGTATAAGTGAAATTTTTTCCCCTTTTCTATTGTATTTCAAAATTCAGCACTCCATAATTAAATGTGAGGTACACAGTAGCACTGAGTGCACATTTGCATATGGTACTCAGGTCCGTACCGAAATGGTTTCTAGTCTACTTTTGTGGTGAAAAAAATAATGTACTATGTATTACTTTAAGATAAAATAATTATAATAAGTCCTCCATTTAATTTTTAAAATTGAAAGTAGGATAAATTAATGTTACTGAATTTACTTTTAAATATATTTAATATAAAGTTGAAATAGTGATTGATAAAAAGGAAATGAGAAGTTTGGTTGGAACGTTAAAAATGGCAAAATATAAATCTATTCTCAGGATAGATAAAGTGATAACTTTTACTTTGATTTTGACTATGTAATAAGACAAGCACTTCTTCGGTTCTTCCTTCGCTTCAGGTAGTTAATTCAGATGTCGTGTTACCGAGGACCTAAACTACGCCGCCTGGGGGCTTTACCAGGATTATATGATAAAAGTCCTAAAGTTGTAATTATAGAAAATCGCGTTCTAGAAAAAAAAAATTAAATATCGTATTCGTCAAGAATAAAAGCAAAAAATGCATTTTCTTCTGGTCTTATAGAAAGACAATTACTTAAATATGCCAAGGGTTCAACAGGTCATGTTTTACTACAATTACTTAAATGCATTTGGATAACATCCATTTTCCATTTTCGATTGGGTACGGCTTCGACTATTCTCGTCGTCCGCCAATTGGTTAACCATAGACATATTTTAGTGAATACGATTTCTCGCCTAAGTACATATATTTCCTAGCAGGAAAAGAAAATCACTTCATCTGCGGACTCCGATTCACTTAATAGCTAAATTTATGTGGCAAGTCTTTTGTATTGACGGTCTGAAGGAAACCTGCCAGATACATAGGCGTGGCTGCTAAAGTGCTTCCTGAAGGAGCTTCTCCGTTAGACTTTTAGGAAGTCCCATTATGCAATCGCTTCCTCCTACCTGAAAAACATGAGCCAAGTCGAGTTGAGGAGAGTGTCAAGGATTGTGATCTTGCATGAAGATATCGAGCAAATGTATTGTGAAATGTATCTTCTGATGTCGTATCCACATAAAGATTCAAACGAAGGTACAATATAGAGTACCTGATTTTTAACTAATGGCAGAGTTAGGGGGTGTTCAAGCATCAAAGCCCCAGCAACGTTCAGTATTAGCCCCTCTTCAATCTGATTGGAATTCAATTCCTTTAAATGATGTGTACATAACTTAAGAACTCGAGTACTCGGTAGTTTGTTAAAAGCATTTACCAGGCTATCAATGATTTTGTCTGGTATGTCTTGATAATAAACCTGCAGCAGAGAAAATTCCTAAGTTAGCTTTTCATAGTTAACAGCATGACAGGGGACTGTTAGGTGGGGACTTTTCCAATTTTCTCTTGTTGATGAAAATGCCAAAGTCAATGCTGTAATTTAATAATATTGCTCCGGTATGGTACCTCAGCACTTTCCCAACCTCCCTTTCGGCTACCAGTTACAAGGTTAGTTACAAGTACGGATCCCACAACCTCAGCAAAACCGCCAGAATAGTCTGTAGAGTTATTCTCAGGACAGGATGATATCAATTAGCAAGTATGTAGTGCTGAGAAGAAATTTGATGAGCAAACCTTTGATAAACTGGCGTGCTTCTTCCTTACTTGATGGCTTTTCCCTAATCTCTCCTTTACACACCACAACCTGCATACAAATTAGACAAGTCGAATTCAGCTTCAAATAGTACATTACTGACGAAAAGAAATATCATCGGGTGGAACAACAACAATAATATTGTTACTTGCCCTGTAGACAAAGTAACAAGACAGAATTTCTGAATGCTAGTGAGAAGCATGGAACAGAATTACGTATGCAACAACTCTTAGGACTCAAAAACAGTACTCAGTTGCTGGAAAAGGCAGGCTTTGGAAAGGTCTACCATCTGATATGCGAATGTATATTGCAAGAGGATATCCAGAAATTTAATTCTTGAATATGATCTGCATGTATATACTGCAGAGTGGAACAACCAAAGTTGTCTTGGGAGCTAAAACTTCCAAGTGAATGTGCAAAAAACTGCCTATTTGAAAGTCGTTAGTTTCTTATACTTCGAATGTTTACTAATTTTTTTTAAATATTTGCCATTTATTCGACAAAAAATTGGAGAAATTGAGCAGAATTAGCTCAAGTTTAAGTGCCAGTTGTTGAACCTATTTGGGGTGTTTCTTTTATGTGTTAGTATAAAGTAGTAAGACAGTTAAAGTTTACAATCTTATAATACATACAACAAGGAGTAACAAGTGAATATATAAGCTTACTGAGTCTGCAGTAATTAGCAGTGTGGGCTGCTGCAATTCCTTCAATTTGTCACTACTCTTCAACTTTAACATAATAGCATCAGCCTTAGAAATAACAATAGAAAACCATCAGTAATAGGCTTAAGACACGAAACAAACATATACCATGACATTATCCAAAGTTAGTCCAGATTGTATCCATAATCAAGATCAAGCAAAAAGAAAACGAGAGAGAATTTTAAAAGAGCTCATTCATGATAGTCTAGTTGCTTCATGTTCATACTTTCTCACAGCATATCTCTGCTATCAACAAACAAGCTAGTGACATGCAAATAAAACCTATCAATACAACTATACTGGTTCACATATAAATTCCAATCTTTGTGAAATTCAGATTCTCGGATTGCAATTTTACTTGTCCTTCTGACAGAGGAAACTTTCAGCATACTGAATTTATGACATGGATAAAAGTACGGTTATTCAAGAGTTTCAAAGTGAGGGTAGCTCCTGTGTTGCTTGTTTTATATTATAAGTAATCATTAAGCATGTAGTTTTTAGTTTCTACCTACTATGCTCATTTTGATCTTAAAATGAAATCATCTAGATGAATCTAATAATTCCCAAAATCTAATACTTCAGACCTCCAAGATTTATGATTGCTTTGAAAATACCAGACACAAACATGCCTAGTTCAAGGACTTTTAAACGAAGGCTTTTCTATCATAAAAAACAAGGATAGATGATTAGGGGCCATGGCCTATGAGAAATCAGTTAAGGCATTATGTTTTATAGTTTAAGGCAAAATTTCCCTGAGCCATGATGCATACAGCACAATTATGCAAATCGCATATTCTAGTTAATCTGAGATTGCCACAAATGTATGAAATAGAAATTGTAAATTGTAATGAGATTCAATATGCCTGCTTAATTCAAAATAAACAGATATCAGACAAAAATATAATACCTTTGCTTCCGCTAAGGCCACCACAAGATCTTCTGGTTTATCCATCCGGATACTCCTTTCATCTATATCTGCAGTCTTCAAGATAAGAAACTCTAAAGTTTAGACATACGGTCCATATATTAATTATACTGATACAGTTACTGACTTCCACAACTTGTGTATGCAATTATCTCATGTCATCAATCATCATTCATATGAGATTGTTTGGGATATTTCTTTGCAATGCTATCTCCACGTTCCAATTTTATCAAAACTTAGGCCTCAAGCAGATTACCTTTAGATTGGCCAAATGCACAAAAACAGGTAAATATTTTAAACAGAGGAATATCCGGCATTAGGAAGGACAAAACCCATTTACAAGTTTTTAATTTCACAAAATTTACATTGCTATCACTAAAATATTATACCGAGAAGTAAAAGCGGAGACGACTCTTCCCCAATATAGCCTTAAAGGCACCAATCTGAGAAAAGAGAAAAAAACTCTATCCCAAGAGCAGGTGTTTGACAGTGACACTACTTGTTTACCACAATAGTCAATACCACAGGAGAATATGCATTGATGGTGTAACGTCAGAGCAATTGTTACAATCAAACTATCAAAGAGTCCAGACTAAGGAATTTAATCGTACAACAAACAAATTACCATGAAAACAACGAGATTAATGAGCAAAGAAGCAAGCACACATGAATTTATCACAAAAAGAAAAAACAACAATTTGTTTACTTTCAACAACTAGCATGAAGAATTCATACATAGGAGAAACGCATGTTCTGTATTTCCCCATTCTCCAAATTATTCACCAGTACTGACTCTTTCGCACACATTAATCACATTCACGATAGTATAATGGGATCGCACTTCCTTATCAGTTATCACACCTCCAAAACCCAAGATAACTCTCATTATGGCTCAAGACGTAGATGAAATCAACAAGAAATTCAAAACCATCTTAAGCACTTATAAAGCTTTCTCTTTATAAAGTTTGCATTTTTATTCCTGACACATTTTGAAATGTTTCCAAAATCTACCGATAAGACTCGTTTTTTCAAGAATAAAAAACATATTAATATATTATTGCCAAGTTGAAATTTTGATCAATAGCTCTCATCCCATTTACAAATCAAATACGAAACTCATCATAGCATATAACAACCCGTAATTGCACAATTCGAGTTAACAAATCCACAATATATAAGCAGATTATTCTATCAATATAGCTTCCTTTCTGTTTCCTAGTTGGATTATGTAGCTAGTTTATATGTCTATTTGACTATTTATAACAACCAGTAATCGCACAAATCAAGTTAACAAATCCAAAAAAGTAAGCAAGCAAGCAAGCAGGTTATTAAGAGTGAACAAACCACAATGGTGAAGTCATAGCCCATCTCAGCTAGAATATCTCGACGCGCCATAGAAGCCGAACCCAATATTATCTACACTCGAACAATAATTCATCTCAGGCAGCATATAAAGTAATAACTGAATCGTGAATAAAGATATCAAAAACCTAAACAAGCAATAGCATAGCATATGAGTGTTGAAAGTGAGTGCGTGATAGAAAAATGACCTCAAAGTTCTTGTTGCTGCCATCGGATTCCATTTCACGGTGACCTTGGGAAAAAGATGAACGGACTACACTAGAACAAAACTGAAAAAGCGCTCTCAATTTCTTGTTTTCTATGCCTTGGTTCTTTCCATGTAAGTGGGAGGAGAAGGAACTGTATTGATTAACCTTTTCGAATAAATTTCCTTTTACTCCTTCAGCTTAAAAGAAAATTCAGTTTCACGATATTAAAAAAAAAAAAAAATCAGTTTCATTACCAATACATTTTACGCAGACCATTTGAGCCGAATCAGTTCTTTATAAATGATTAAGAAATTGATTTTGTGACTTTTGAAGTAATACAAAATTGTTTATATTGTTTAGTAGGATAACTGATGCAATTTCTCTAAAATAAGCAGATAATCGTCATAAGACAGCCTGCAATGCAGGCCGTCGTGCAAGGGCGACGTGCCCATGGCGCGTCACCCGGGCTGCATCGCAGCCCGGACGACGCGCCATCGTCGTCCTTACCCCGCGTCATGCCATGACGCGGGGCGGTAGTTTGGCAGCTGCTGCCATTTGCCATTTCCCTTTTTTTAATTTTTTTTCCGTCCAACTTTAAAACGGCTATGACTTTCAAAATAAAAATGTAAAAAATAAATAAAAATCACCAACGGCTTTATTTTTTTGAGATATATAAATAGAGACTAGTATTGACTATGTTTGGATCATCCCATCTCCAACTCATATTTCTCTCTTAATTAAACTTAAAACACTCTCTTCACTTTAAAACACCATCTCCACTTCAATTTTCTGGCGATAATCATGTCCAACCCACTACCAATGCACGATACTTCTTCAGAGACCAATTCATCATCTGATGAAAGTTTGGTTGGTTCTTCTTCATCCAATCCTTTCATACAAATTCAAAGCATGATAATACAAAACGTACCAAATATGATCCAACACTTCCAGCAACAGCAGGACGAGCCACAACGCCCTAAAAAGAAGCGTGCTTACATTAACAGAAGTCGAGTAGAGCGTGGCAAACAATTGGGGGAGACTACTTCGGGGTATGCAGATAAATTTCGACGGAGATTCAGAATGGAGAGGCCATTGTTCGAACGGGTGATTGCATGTGTGGTGCATCAAGATGATTACTTTGTGTGCAAGCTAGATGCTCTTGGCCGACCAGGGTTAACCACACTACAAAAATGTACCGCAGCCATTCGCATGCTAGCTTATGGGGCTTATGCTGACTCGGTTGATGAGTATTGCCGGCTTGGTGAAAGCACGGCTCTCAAGTGTCTTTCGCATTTTTGTGACGCCGTGGTTGCTGAGTTTGGTCCAACGTACATGTGGATGGCCAATGAAGCCGATGTACGAAGGATTTTGGCAATCAATGGTGCAAGAGGATTTGTGGGCATGCTTGGGAGTATCGACTGTATGCACTGGACATGGAAGAACTGTCCCAAGGCGTGGCACGGTCAGTTCCAAGGTAGAAGCAAAAAACCTACCCTTGTTTTAGAAGCAGTAGCATCCCAAGATACTTCACTACAAGAATTCTGGTATTATGCAACGGATTGGGTCGCCAACCTTAGCGCTTATTAGCGACGGATAATGTTATCCGTCGCTATATGGGCGACGGATTTTATTAATCCGTCGCCCATACTTTGATTTTCTTTCAAAAAAAAAAAAAATTAAATATTAACGACGGATAAATTATCCGTCGTTAATATTTATATTTAAAATTAAAAAAAATAAAAAAAGGCGACGGATAATTTATCCGTCGCTATATGGGCGGCGGATTTTATTAATCCGTCGTCCATACTTTGACTTTTAAAAAAATAATAATAATAAATATTAACGACGGATAAATTATCCGTCGTTAATATTTATATTCAAAATTAAAAAATAAAAAAAGGCGACGGATAATTTATCCGTCGCTACGCCGTCGCTTTCGTAGTGACGGATCGGCCTTTGGGCCGACGGATACGTTTCCGTCGGCCCAGAAGGGTTTTAGCGGACTGAAGCAGAAGCCATCTCGCTCTTCTTCCTTTCTCCTCCGTTTTTCTACCTTTCTCCTCCGTCAAATCCGGCCAATTGTTGACGATTCTTCTCAAATCTTGGTGTCAATTCGAAGATCGTTGGACGAGGAGCTCGTTTCTTCCATCAATTTCAAATTTCATCCGCTATTTTCTTCGGAATCAACGGTATTTTGGCTAAACCCTTACTTTTGGAAATTTGGGATTTTTTTGATTTTTGACTACTTATTCTCAATTGTATGTTTATATGAAGTATGTAGTAGCTTGTTTAGTTAATTTGATCAATTATATGTAATTTGATATGTATATGTAATTTGATTAATTTGATTTGTATATGTAATTTGATAGTTAGTTTAGTTAATTTGATATGAATGTATGTAGTAATTCAATATGTATGTATGTTAATTTGATAAGTATGTATGTAGTGAAGTATGTATGTATGTTAATTAATTATGTATGTAGTTAGTTTAGTTAATTTGATATGTATGTTAAGTATGTATGTAGTAATTCGATATGTATGTGTAATTTGATATGTATGTTAAGTATGTATGTAGTTAGTTTAGTTAATTTGATATGTATGTATGTAGTAGTTTTGGTTGATTTGATAAATTTGTATATGTACTAAATTACGAGGATGTAGTTAATTAGTGTTTTGAGCGACGGATAATTTGTTGATTATATTAACGTGTAATTTATAATTTATAACTTGTAGTAGTAAAACACTTAATAAATTTTGTAACATATCGAACACTTAATAATTAATTTATAAGGAACGTATAATAATTAACAATTAATCTCTACAATCTTCTTATCCGAATTGGAATCGATCTAATATATTAAATACGATCTAATCAATTGGAACGTGTCAGGTTAAAAAAGTATACAATGAATTCCGACCGTTCATGGATGTACGATCGTATGACGGTAAATGGCAGAGTTTCTAGGCATTTTGTAGAAGGGGTTAAAGGTTTCATCTCGTTTGCCATGGGACGTCTGGCTTGTGCAACTGGGGTTGATAAAGTATCCTTGCACATTGGAAACCTGCAGAAACAAGCAATTTATGACTCCTACAACAGTATTTGAGCACTTGCGACGTTATGGATTCATGCATGAGTATCATGTATGGATTCATCATGGTGAGGAAGCACCGTCCATGGCATACCTCTAATGGAGGGAGATGCGGGGTTTGGGGCCGCCTATTGAGTACGTTTTTGGTTGTCAAAACATGTGCATGGTGTATTGGGAGGAGGATGTAGATATGTTGGAATGCAAGTTCTGTGGTAGGGAGCGTCACAAGTGATGAGGAGGGGGCTGCAAGAGAATAATGAGTTTTATCCGTTTTGTCTCTAAGCTTGTATAACTAGTAATCATTAGTTGATATATGAAACCAAATATTATGGTAAAATTAAACCAAACATTTTGTTTGATGTTGAGTGGTATGATCCTAATCCAGGAGGTACAAGGAAGAACGAGCAGTATGAAATGGTTGATGTGAACCAAAAGAAGAGGTACCGAACCAAGTATGAACTATTTATTCTGGCGACTCAAGCACGACAAGTGGTGTTTCTTGAATATCTAAGCAGGAAACGCGATAAGGCAGAATGGTTAGCTGCGGTACCTATTCGTGCTTGCTCGAAAGTGGAGTACATTGAGAAAGACGACTCAATTACCAACTCGTACCAACAAGAGGATGTCGATAAACAAGCAGAAAATCCCATAGAAGCATATGATGAGTTGTTTGATCTGCACGAGGACCAATATGTTGACTTAGAGGATGGCGATAACGGTATATTATGTGTATTATAACTAGTTAGTAGTTGATAACACTTGAGTAATTATATGTGTTCTTATAATTTGTTCTGTATTATAACTCGTACTAACACATTTTATTGTATTTATTACATGTTTTTGCAGATGCCGCGACAGAGGAAGTCCACCTATCGTCCCCCCCCCCCCAACACACGCAGCTAGCCGCATGATAGTGCTGGATCGAGGACAGGGTCAGAGGAAGGACGGGAGGGCTCGTAGTCGTGCCAGGTCTCGGATTTCTGAGACCCCCCATCGTGTGATAGCGGAGGGCTCTACCATTCAGCCCGGACACATACTAGAGGGCGACCATGACGATTGTCCCTACCTCGTGTTTGATCCACTGAATCCCAACGTCACGTGGGACGGTTGCCTGTGATTTTTCCTGTTGGTCCTGCCAAGTAAGTATTATACATTCTTCTTAAATATATGAAACATAACTTATGATAGTTGACAAGTATAAATTGTTGTACTAAAGTAATATATATTTGTTTCTTGTATCTTATACATTGACAACAGTTTATGGCCTCGGGAGGTCCACAACAAACTAGGTGACATCTTCCAGAGTAGGAGAGAGCCACCGGGGCAGGGTGGTGAGTGTTGGTCTCACATCTCGGACCGCATGAGGGCCGAGTACTTTGATGAGCTGAGGGTAAGTTAAAATATGACATTCATTTATTTGTTATTATAATCGTTTTAATATGAGTGGTATGTTAGCCACTGTATGTGAGTGGTATGTTATCCACTTTATTTGGGTGATATGTTAGTCACCATTGTGTTAGTAAAATTTAGGACAATGTGAGTGGTATGTTAGCCACTATATGTGAGTGGTATGTTAGCCACTTTGTTTGGGTGATATGTTAGTCACCATATCTGTTATGTTGTTGTATCTTATTAAATTGATATAACATGGTGACGTTATATATGTATTGACTTTGGATGTTGTATGAAATTGGGAATGTAGAAGGAGTACTTCATTCCCAGCAGATTGATCCCACACAGATCTGGCGTGTTTACGAGACTGTGGGATCTAAACTGTACAGGGATATGGTCTGTACTTGGAAGGCCATTCGGGATCGGAATGGCCCAATGCCTCCACAGGTTGATGCAGCGGAGTGGGCCCTTTGGGATGCCTACTGGCGCCGAACTGATGTCCAGGACAATGCCTACATCAACAGACAGAACCGGGCGTCTCAGTCTGATGCGGCAGGAAGGGCCGTTCACCACCTTGGGAGGCGATCTACTCTCACTGATTATTACCAATCGGTAAGTATATATATGTTTTTTTTTCAATCTAGCATTACGTGTATGTATTGTGTCTCTGCTCTATTACTTGTGAGATGATAAATTGTTGACTATATATGTTGTTCAGATGTCACGGGGGGAGGTGACATCCAAGTATGACATCTTCAAGAAGGCCAAGGCGGGTATGGAATGGACTAGGGCCTCGCCTCTATCATGAGTATGTTTATGTTGCTTAAAGTTCATATTTGTACACTATTACAAGTTATTTTTGAAAAACAGTAACTGATCATGATATCTGCTATTTACGATTTCAGGCTGAGGTTGATGCTCAGGTAGCGAGGCAGGAGGAAGAGACGGGTGATGTGCTGTCAACTGAACAAGTTGACAACATCTTCCTAGAGGTCAACAAACCGGACAACAAAGGACAAATATATGAACTCGGGAGTCTCGGTTTGAGCTTGGCTAGTACGGGGTGCTCCTCATCATCATCCCAGCAGTCTAGACGTCCGGTTTACACACAGAACCAAGTCTCGGAAATGGTGCGATCAGTCCGAACAGTTGCGGCTCTAACTTCAAGAGATGGAGCGGTGACAGAGAACAGCGCCTTGATTCTGAGATGGAGAGTTCATGTCCCGGTTGACCAAAGAACCACCCGTCTGGTAGCTAGTTATGTATATGTACTATGTACGTTCGAATTTATTATATTTACACTTGTTCGGATAATTTAGACTTATTCGGATATTACATTTTTATTTATCATTTATTGAAACATTTTCCGTATTATTGATTTATTATCGAACATTATATTGATTAAATAGGTGAACTACGAAAAACAGGGATTAATATGAAAAAAAACAAAATTTAAAAAAAAAAATTAGTGACGGAATTCAGATTTCGCCACTAATTCCAATAATATATTGGGCGACGAATCGCTTCTATCCGTCGCCCAATTTAATGACGGATAGATTCTATCCGTCGTTACATGGGGCGACAGATAGATTCTATCCGTCGTTACATTGAGCGATGGATCCGTCGCCAATAATCGATTTAAAAAAAAAAAAGTCAAAAATGATAATCCGTCGTCCAATCCGTCGCGAATTGGACGACGGATTATTTATCCGCCCACAGCTCGGTGGGGCGGAATTCTATCCGTCGCCCGTAGTGGGCGACGGATTCTTGTCTATGTGACGGATAGATAGTGCTTGGATATGGCATTTATTCTTTGGGATTTCCAGAATATATAATGACTTCTCAATCATGCAGCGTTCACCGGTGTTCGACGATCTCCTTAACAACACGGCACCTCAGGTGAACTTTGAGACCAATGGCCATCAATACGACATGCCTTACTACCTAACCGATGGCATCTACCCAGGTTGGGCTACATTTGTCAATGTCATCCCGAATCTGGTAACGCACAAAGAAGTCAAGTTCTCAACACTTCAGGAGTCTTGCCGGAAAGATGTGGAACGTGCTTTCGGAGTTATGCAAGCATGATTTGCAATTATACGGAATCCGGCCCTTGCACACAACAGAGCCACACTCAAAAGATTATGGATTGCTGCATCACACTCCACAAAATGATAGTTGAGGATAGGGCTGCAACCGAGTCGAGCTTTTTTCGAGCTATTCGAGCTCGGCTCGAAAAAAGCTCGGTTCGTTCGAGCTCGAGCTCGAGCTTTAATTATAGCTCGCAAAAGTTTCGAGCTCGAATATTGGAGTATTCGGCTCGAAAGCTCGACGAGCTATTTGAACAATATTTATTAAATTCGAGGTTTTCGAATAGTATTGAATTTCGAGCTTTTTAGTCGAGCTTTGTCAGTTTTCGAGCTCGCGAGCCGAGCTAAATTCGAGTTTTCGAGTTTTAAAGGTTTGATTACATGACCAAATAAAACTCGCGAGCCGAGCTCGAATAACAAAATTTACTCTCGAGCTCGAGCTCAATATATGCAGCTCGATCGAGCTCGAGCTTATATCAAATTTTGCTTAACGAGCCGAGCTTTACAAAAGCTCGGCTCGACTCGGCTCGTTTGCAGTCCTAGTTGAGGATGAGCGCCACACATACACCTAAACTATGACAGAGAAATCGTAGAGTTCGAACAAGATACCCGTGAGCATGTACCCGATGTGATTGACAGACTTCGTATCTGACGGGCGCAATCTACAATAAATTCTATCCCGGAATACATGAACAATTCACGGCGAATGCATAGTTTGTGCAAGCATGACGAACTCACTGCAGACATGATGGAACATATTTGGAGGCTGCATTGACTGTGGAGCTTGCCCAATCTTGTTGTGTGTGTTTGTTATTACTTTGATGCATTTGTGTGTTGTGTGTTTGTTGCATTTTCATTTGGTTTGATTTAAATTCCCT
This sequence comes from Plantago major, assembly GCA_026545765.1. Classification (NCBI taxonomy): domain Eukaryota; kingdom Viridiplantae; phylum Streptophyta; class Magnoliopsida; order Lamiales; family Plantaginaceae; genus Plantago; species Plantago major. Next base: position 104,161,389 of record CM048840.1, read on the forward strand.
GCAGTTTGTTGTAATATATTTGTGGTTTCAATAAAGTTTCAATTAATAAATTGTAAAACGAGTCTAAAAATGCAATTTCATTAATTTCAACTTCTAAACACTCTTATAATATGGTAAATAAGTAAAAAAAATTAAAAAAATTATGACGGCACGATGACGCGTCACTAATGCAACAGAATCCCGTCACGGATCCTGTCATCGCGCCGTCACCAATGCAGGTGATCTAAACTAAAAGAAAACTAGGCAGGTAGTGGGTTTTATTTTGATTAAAATCAACTAAAATTAATGTTTTCAAACATTATTACTCCTGATTTTACAAAATTTAACCCGCTTTTTAGCAATACTACTGATTTTTGCTAGTAATCTACTTTAATCACCTTTAAAAAAACGATAAAAAATAAGTATTTAAAAACATTTGCAAGCATACAATTAACCTTTTGAATCGCCGGGTTTATACCAATAACAACTCACATGTGATTTAAGGTATCACTGCAACATCATTTTGGATGTTAACTCTCTATATTGATTGGCTATGCTTGCAAACCTAATGATAAAGTGACTGAAAGATTGATGAGTTCAAACTGACAAGGTAGTCGAGTTTCGAGACCATATAATAGACGTGCGGTATAGGTTAGATGGGTTAAGAGATTTCGTATTTTAAAACATACGGATTGTTTGGGAGTTTAATTTCACTTAAATCAAATAATAATTGAATTTTTAAACTCGTTCCATCTGATAATAATCTGCAACATCTGCATATATGAACTGGGATGAAAGATCATGTAAACTCAAATTTTCAACATTCTGAGGAAAAAAAGGACATAGATCAGGCATACAATCTCACAGGATTTCTTGTCAAAATGTCATAGCTTCGAGGGCGTAAAGTACAGTGCATTACATTAGCAAATATCAACTACAGACCAATGGAAATTATACGAGTCGAGATCTAGGCAGAGGCTAGTCGAGCATGTATATTCTGGAGGCAATATCTTGAACCAACCAATCAAAACCTTCAAGTAGCCCTTCTCCAGTAAATGCACTACATCCCATGATTTTCCAATGTCGACTTTTATCCATTGCTTCCAGATTGAGCACCTGCATGAGCAACGGCGAACCCCAGGTGAATTAGAATCTAGTAAAACATTTGGAAGGATTTGATACGGCAACGAAAAGGATGGTGATCGTTGATGGTCTCCTTAAAAGTAAAAAGGAAGAGTAAAAGAAACGAGAAGGAAAAGAAACACTTGGACATGCATGTAAAGAGAAATTGAAGTATCTGAAAAAGATATACTAAATGCATGCAGAAAGATCCAAGATCCTATGAATCGATTCGGAAATATGATTTTATAGATACAACTGACTTAGGAACACGGGATATTTCTATTTACTCTTCTTTAATGTCAAAATATTAATCTCAAAGTAATGCGAGTAACAATGTGGTGTGAATTGCTACATTACAAGTTGCACACACGACAACTGCAGGTCAGCAATAAGTGCATGGGATGCCTACCAGGGCTCTCAAATAAGCACAGTATCTTAATAGCTAAGCACGTTAGGAAGTTCAATGAAATGGCAAAACAGTCTGAGAAAATAATAAGAATCTGACACTACTTCAGTTCCTATGTTGTCAAGGCAGTAGTAACAACTTCTACTGTTCAGAATTTTTCCGTGCTCTCTTTTATAAATGCATTTTATTTTCCATATTGTACATCGGGATGAGAATATTTAGTAGTGAAAAATATTCAAGAATCTGCCATCAAGTAAAATAGGCTTTAATCAGCTTCTATATTGTGTGTAAAGATCATTCAGAAACTTGCCAGAGAAAAATTCCTTTTCACTATTACACAGAGCAAAAATGTACAGTTGCAAACTAGACCAAGTAATGAACAAAATGACACATTGCAAAATCCTCACCTTAGCTATCTCATTAGGCGAAAGTGAACCTTGTATATCTTGTTTGTTAGCAAAAATTAGCAATGATGATCCTGAAAGCCTCTGCAATGGAATTAAAACAAATGTCATGGCAAGAAATAAACCAAACAAATATAGTTACTGTTTTTCTTCACTGTCAATACTTAAAAACCGGTTTTTAATAACAGTAGTGCATTCAATCGAACTGGACTACACCAGCTGTTTACTTAGCCAAATATTTGGTTTCCATTTACTAAGTCCGGAAATGCACCAATGTCTCTGTCCGATTTGCAGTTCTGATGGAAATTTTGCTAATTCAGACCAGTAAGATGAAGGGCAAAAAAAAATTATTTCAGCAATTTTCAAATAGGAACTAGCAATAAATCGCATAGAATAAGGGAGCAGTCAACTGCAGCCATTAAGCAGGCTCATGTATTTCATCCTAACCGAAAAACATATGCATCATTTAGATTTCCTTGAGAGGAGAAATTACATAGAAATCCCGATTAATTTGAAATTGAACTCCAGTACTGAGGACGGACATGTGGGTCTAGGAAAAGGGTACCAAATATTTGCGATGTCCAATACCGAAACAGAAATCCCAGATTAAATTCAAATAAGATGGACAAAATAGAAGTTGAGAATTGAATTTGAAGCTAGTAAACATACAGTGGACTCTAATTAAGAAGCGACCTTCAACTGAATAAAGCTTCAATCCATAACAAGGATTTCCCAGAAAGAAACACCTTGAGAGTATATTGACACAAAATGCAATCATACATGATTTCTAGTAATGAGTCTAATGACGAAATCCTATTTCAATAACAGTGATATATTTGTTCAATAACATATCACAAAAAACTAAGAAAAACTTTATATTGTCAAAAGAGCACAACATAAGTTTGTTGATTATGACTATTTAATCATTATCAAACAATCAACTAAAGCATCAAAACGATAACAAATGACAAACTAGGCTGTTTTGAATATTAAATAATCAACAAAACCAATACGCAGAACGTAGAGGAAGTAGTACCTCTTCTTTGAGCAAATTCTCCAACTCGTATCTGCAATCGTCAAGCCGCCTGAGATCGGAACTATCAACCACCCAAACCAACCCATCAGTTTGCTCAAAGTAGTTCCTCCAATAGGACCTTATCGTCCTCTGTCCTCCCACATCCCATATATTCAAATTATACCTACCAAAAATCCAGATTCATCCATAACGATACAAATTCAACAACAATGGTGTAAACAAAATTGAAACCTCCTACTAAAAGTAGCATTTTGATAACAGTAAATAGAAAGAAGTGAACAAAGAGGATTGGCTTACTAACTTTTGGTAAGCGATGGTTTTAATGTTAAAACCAAGAGTAGGGCTTATTATACTTGTATCTTCACCATTGATCTTCATCACTATCGTCGTCTTTCCCGAATTATCAAGACCCCTTTTAGCAAATAACATAAGGAAAGGAAAACAAAACAAATGTATTATATATTATTAGTTGGGAACAGAAGAAAATAATGGAAAAGAAAAATAAAGGATAGGTTAAGAGAAGAGGCTTACACCATTAGAATACGCATTTCTTTCTCTTTGCGCTTGATTTTCCTGATGATACTGAGAAGACCCATTTTGAACCAGCAAATGGAGAAGAGATTCTTTCAGTTTGATGAATTTTGTTCCGATGAGCTAAAATGACCAGCGAAGGAAGAAGATCTTGGGGGATTAATATTGAGAGCGAGTTCCTAAACCAAATGTGGAGCAAGCCGGATTTAGACGATTTATTTTATGGCCAAGATGAACAGCAAATAGTTGCCATCACTATCCTCTATCAGAAGCAAAAATATCGATATAGAAAGCAGCAACAGTGATGGGAAAATCGAATTAATTTGAAATAGAAGCAACAAACAGAGGAGTTTAGTAGGATATATTAAGCTGGATTAATCCATACAGTGATACACAATAAGATTTAATCTGTACAGTCTATTAAATTTTGAGCTGTTTATATGTCGGGTTCATATATAATTAGTATTACAAATCTTGACTTTAGAGCATGTATTCTTCATTAGAGGTTTATATGAATTTTAACATCTACTAAACATGTTCTAATATGGGTTTATATAATATTAATACAGATTTATATATCTACTTACTAAGATTGGAGTCATGCTACTAAACGTCTAAGTGATTCATTTTCCCAAATAAACATCATCGAATTACTCTGTCTTGTTCGCGAATTAACAACATCTAAGTCTACTTGGAGCTCGAATGTTCGTCAATGCGCCAACTAGACCAAAAGTGCTCTCATCTATACTAATAAGAAAAGAAAACACCCTTTTTACTCACAAACGTCAGTTACTAAGCAGTTTTAGCACTATACTTCCGTTTTTGTCCTCTGTCAAAAACTGATTTAATTCACAAAATGAGGTAAATATTAAGTGATTTTGGGGTTAAAAATGGCAATCCATGTGAGTTTGGAGACCAAACAAACTTGGACTGTTGGATTGTTAAACGTGGCAATCAAATGGACAGCCCAATCAAAATCATCGTCTTCTCAAAACTGAAGCCTGCGGTTTTTTTTACAAGAAACCCCATCACCTGAAATTCTCTTCTATCAATAATTATAATACTATGGGGACTAGATATTTTCAATTGTCCCAGATGGAAAGAAGACGCTCATTATTAATAGGTAATGCAATGTGTCTCCCTAATTTCACTTATCTGTTATATATACATATGTAGTTTTGTTAAATTGCTATTAATATTTTACCTTAAAACACTAATATATGCACATAAATAGTTGATAATACAAAATATCAATCCACTAACAAACATAAAATTTCATTCATAAAACTATTATTGATATTGTTTAATATATTATGCTTATATTAAGAATGAATCTGTCTCTTAGCTCCATCATTAATGCCAATATGAAAGAATTTATTTTAAGTATATATTTAAATACGTGTTAAATGGTACATCCAACATTAATTTAAGTATTCAATGTTTATTCAACTTGAGCACACGTCTTCATTTATTTTTCTACATGCATAACCACAAATAGAAGGTAAATTCAACCATTTGAAAAAAACCAACGGACTAATGTATAATTTCCTTTATATTTAGGGGCCTTTTGTGATTTGGGGGCTATAAGGCAAAGGCCTTGGCTGCCTACCCACTTCAGCCGGCCCTGATTATAAAAGTATACGGGACGGAGAGAAATCAACTGAGAAAGTGTATGCAATGTTTTGTTTTTGTAACTGCAGATATGCGTCGCAAATAATGGGTTATAGGAGTATCAACTATGCTTCTTCTTCACTTGCCTAGTTGCCTCTGCTGTGAGTAATGTTACTCCGGCTTTTACTTTCCGTCTTTGCCGTCATTTTCAGGTTCGGTCGCCATATGGCTAGGCTTCTTTTATCTTTTACAGCGTTTTAACTTTTAACATCATTTTCAGATTTGTCTCCACATATAGTTGGGCGTCTTTTATCTTATAGTGACATTTTTACATCATTTTCAAGTTCTCTCGCCATACTAGGCTTAATTTCTTTTAGTGACATCTTAAGCATCATTTTATGCCTGCAATTGTCCTTTTCCCTACACATTTGGACGAATTTTTCTTACACTGCATCCGTTTTAGTAAAATTGTAATTTGGTTCATTATCTGGCTACGATGGAAAACGTAGCATTATCAAGCACTAGCAGCCGCTTCAAGATTGTAGGAACCGTTGTCTCAATATTAGGATCCTTTATGGTGGCATTTTACAAAGGTCCAGGCGCCAAGTCTCTTCATGTTCTCCTGCATCAATCTATGAACTCATCTCAATCGAATTGGATTACCGGAAAGAAGCCTGTTTCTTGAAGTAGAATACTTACTGGTTCACTTAGAAGTTGTCACACTCTCCTCTAAATAACATAGTTCCCAGGGTGTTAATTGAAGCTTAAAGTACCCGAACTGATAAGATTTTTTTTTTTACATTAATGTAGACACATATTATGAAAGTGTACCCAACAGAACTGACAATAGTCTTTTTCTACGCGTCGATTGTGAGCCTACTATCTTCTATTGTTGGATTCTTCGTTGAGCTTGACTACTTCAAATGGAGAATAAGGCCAGACATTGCTTTAGCCTCTATATGATTTTGTGTAAGTACGTACCGGAGAGAGTGATTCTTTCACATAGTTTCATCTTCTGTTTAAGCTTACGATTATCGTTACTAGTTGTCAAATGAACTCTAGCCTAATTCTTGACCTTCTACATTGCAGTATCATTGGAGCAACAGTTATAGTCATTGGGTTCTAAAGCCGATAATGTGAGGCAAAGTGAAAGAGGATTCGAGAGATCTTGATGAAATCACTGACCTGGAGACATCTGCATTGGAGAAGTATCCGTTGTTACACAGTTACAGTACACAAGTCAGGCAAAGTTCATAGAATTGGATGTAAAATTAGTAATGTCACTACAACAAAACAGGCTTTTTACAACGGTTTATATCCGTCAGTTAATCAATGGAAACCGTCATAAATCACTTCGGCGACAGTTATTATCCATCAGACAACCGTCGCTAAAAGAGGCGTCGTTTTTATGTTTCTGCATAAAATTACCATCGCTAAAGGCTTTTTGGGACGCTTGACAACCATCGCAAAAAGTAATAGATTAAAAAAAAATAAAAAAGCTACGAATCTAACCCTAAACCCTAACAAAATTTGATTTAGGGTTAGATTTGCAGAATCGCCAGGGTTTATAAATTTGATTTAGACCCTGATGTTTTTCAAATTAGCATAAACGGCCAGGGTTTACAAATATTCTCATATTAATCCTCCAAATTAATAATAGCACAAAAATGGCCCATATAATTACATATTTCTACATAAAAATTAGAAAATAAAGAACAATTAATATAAATCATCATAAAATCACATAAATACACCATAAAATTACAGATCTCATAGAAAATTCAAAAAACTAAAAAAGAATTATAAAAAAAATTATAATGCCATCAAAATACCCCATAAGCTTGCTGAATTCTAATAAAATTTCAACATTACAAGAAATATTGCCTTCAGAATTTAAACACACCAACATGATGAGAACAATATATTTAATAATCCATCTGTTTTCATCCAACTCAACAATGTTAAAAGAGAGATATATACTCGTGTCGAGGCTAACATTTAAGCGACATGAAGGCAGATCATACCTGTCATATTCATCACAAAAAATCAGTTTTTTATCAATCAACATAAACATATAGGAGTATGTCATTTTTAATCTTTCATTTGTGAAAGAAAACATAGAAAAATCATAGTAATAAACATGATCAGGCAGTTTTACAACAATAATTAAAGCTAAGATTGTTACTGGATCAGACAACAATGTGTTGTTACGAGACATCATGTTTTGTGATTACACAAGTTCAGTAACTATGATCGTGATTACGATTCTATAAATTCCAGAGATTATACAAGTCCAAAAATCAGACATCATGTTTTTGTGATCACAAATATGACTTGCCTGCCATTAGCAAAGTACTTGTGACGTCTGAAGCTATAAAATCATGTTCATGCTAAAAGCGATACAAGCACTTCCCTTATTGTTGACATAAACGCAGAAGTGCTTCAAACATTTTAGCATATGCTTTATTTCGGAATTTCGGAAATTTAAATACACAATTTTTCTAAAGGAAGAAAAGAAAATAGGATGCATACATAATAACATGAGATGTACATATTTTCTGAAAACTTGATGAGCCAGGATTAGTGAGCCATCTCTTAGCCACTCTGTATATGGTTATCAAGAAATCAATACATCAGTATATTAACAACTTCAAGTTCATACTTAGATCAGAACAGCAAGATCAAAAGATAAGACTCGAGAGCAATCTACCTCATAGACAAAGGCTTAACCAAGGACCAATTATAATTAACAGCAATAGCAGAATGATCTTCATTGATAGATTAGCTTTATCAAGTGCCTCTTGCACTACCTGCAACCACAAAGCATTTAGAGAGTACATGATCAGTTGGAGAAGTGGAAAAAGATAATGGTCATGGCATGTACTAGCACTATAAGGATATTACGAACTCAGAAAGAATCACAAGAATAAGGAAATTATATAATAAAACCAAGAAGCTGCACCTATTTTCAACTGCAAAAACAGTTCGATTTGAGAATGAGTTTAAATTGAAACTGATCAAACTGTAAAATTGCACTCATATTTATCAGTTATGTTCAATAATTCGTCTTAGAAGAAAAACTAACAAGTTCGAAGTAGTTAATACTACTTAGTGCATCCAATGAAATTATTAACAAGATAACCCATAAATGCATGAGTCTCTCACTTAGAGACAGACTAATAACAGTACATATACAAAAGACTACGTGCCAGCAACAAGCAGTATCCTTAGAAACAACACAGGTAGCTCAGCTAGTTGACATCAGAGAATGGGGGAACTATACAAAACAAGTTTGTTACATGCACATCACTAATTATTAGAAAGAGAAAAGCCAGCAGTTGATGAAATGCGAGAGGCGGAAGTGAAGAGATAGTGACGAGCAGAGTAAAACAAACCTGCACAAAACTTTGGATAGCGACAGGCGAAGCATCACCAATACAGATCGAACACATGGCATCAATAGTGTCCTGCTGACCAAATACTAAAATCTCAGTTGATTATACTGATATACAATAAAGTTATTCATCACAAGTACCGTATAAAATGTTTTTGTACATATTGCACCATGAGCTGAAAAAGAAAGAAAAGAAAAGTATCATAATAAAAGTTCAGAGAATCTGTTGAGGTGTGCGTATTCAATTTTTATTTAGCCTATCCTCTCAATGAAAAGAATCAATTCACTTGTCCAGCCAAAGGCCTACAGTTAGTAAGAGAAAAAAGACATATTTTCCAACACTACGTAATAGAGCTTAAGGTGAGGTATCTCAAACTCATCTCACATGAAATCAACATAACTACTGATTGTTACTTTTTCAAATATATACATGCTATAAAATAATGCTGCTAATATTTATTTTCAGTTCCATCCTTTATCCAACAACTTCACTATCAAGGCAACACGTGAGGACCACGATCTAAAATCAAGACCAGTTCAAGACTCCAACACCTCTAAATAGATAGAAACAAAAATATCTCACCTGCAAATCTAATCTCGACATCGTATTACTCACTTCCTCAAGAACTGAAAACCTGTTACAGAACATGAAAATATTCAGATTTTGAATGCAAGTTTGTTCTGTTAAATTGCCACATTTTTTCTTGATTTGGAAATAAATGTTATGCGGAACTTCTCGGAATGTACCCTACATTGATAAATCCTAGCTAAAGCAGCAATTACACGGATAATATAAGTTCAAATGTACTACTATCTTAGAATAAGTTTAAATCCTACTTCAACAGAACAAGCAACATTATATTTACTAGCTCACCATGAGTAATTACTCCCTCCATTCAGCCTTGACACCTGCTAGAGATATAGAACAATTTCCCTTATTCAAATGTGGTCCTGAAACAACAGAATTCACTAATAAACATATGATCCTCTGAAAAGGCCCGATCCATCATATCTGAATCCCATATCTGCAAGTAATAACTTCACTATTATTACTCAACTTCTAAGAGTATCATGCATTAACCTGAGATATAAAATCCATGAAAAACTACATATGCGCTATCACGGAAGTTGAAGTGACTGATCCAACTGAATTGTTGCAGAGTCCTCCAAGAATGGAACGGCCAGCTGATATTATTCCACCCATGATGAAATAGTAAGTTATTAAAACAACGATAAATAACTTATGATTGCTAGATAGGTTCATATTTTACAAGTGCATTCGGAACAATAAACACTCAACGTAGAATATTTTCATGAAAAAATTTAAGGTTGCTAGCATGAATTTTTTTAAGTTTGCTAGTATTAATTACCTAAACTCTTTCCGTAAACTTAACAATAGGATGCTTCAATGAATAATAACTAAAGTGCTACTTACCACAGTAAATTAATACAATCCGACTAGGAGAAATGTGACAAATCGCAATTTCACAAAATATCAAAGTACTAATTTCTAGCAAGAAATCCTTCATGGGCAAATCCTAAACCAGAAACAGGTAATCTATCATACCAAAGCATCAGTATAACATTATGCTCAATATAACTTGTTATTCACGAACCACAATTCTAAATTATCAAACAAATATTTACTGAAATAAAAAATGAACATATATATCATAAACAAAGTTTCATCAAATCCTATATATCAACGAATCCGAACCCTAAGATGATAAAAAAATCACCCAATCAAATCGGTAAACGCACAAACATCTTACCATCTCGTAAACTCAATTCCAGCTATTAACCAAACAAACAAACTTAGTGATACAAAATTACTCACCAAAGCTATCAGATCTTCAATTAATCGAACTCGCAAAAGTCGATCGGTAGAAGTGGTGAAGGATGGATCGATCGGTAGAAGTGGTGAAGGATGGATCGATCGGTAGGTGAACTGGTGAAGGATGGATCGATAGGTAGCTGGTGCAGGAGGAGATCGATCGGTGGCAGGTGGCTGGTGGTCACCGGAGAGATCGATCGGTGGCTATAGCAATGGTATTTTCCCCAATTCGTAACTTGGTCCATTTCACTCCAAAAACAAAACACCACTATCTAATTAAGCCAAATGTTTATAATCTGTAAATGTAAAACTGAGACACAGACAACGAATTGGATGGCTCGATTGGAACGAACTGATGGTAGTACTAACAGGTAGCGTGTTCGATCTGTGAGCGAGCTATTTTTACAAGACTATTTGCGACGGATGATAACCGTCACTAAAAGCAAATAACCGTCGGCGCTTAGTATATTTGCGACGGTTAATATCCATCGTAATTTTAATGCGTCGCTAAAGGCCTTATTTGTTGTAGTGCATGTACGAAATCCGATCGATCCGATCTGTTAGCTAACGAATTGGATAACGCATACAACTTTTTCATATTCGTAAGGAGCGGATCGGATCGGATATGACATTTTTCACATGCTCTCATGCCCTTGTATCTATATATGTAATTATGTATGGTACGTTGCTAGTTGCATAGTTTGGTAACTTAGACTCACATAGTTAACTTTTATTGTGTATTTTAAATATTCGAACCTCTGACATGTTCGTTGTTATTGTTTATATATTTTTTATAAGTGACTAATTATGCAAAACATTTTCTTTTATAAATTTAGCGAATTAATCCAGATTTGCACGGGTTGATCCGCAATACAATCCATCCATACTTGATCGGATAATGGATAAACTTTTTCTTTATCAGTTTATACGGATATCCGTTCAACGGATAGAATCGGATATGTTGTACAGCCCTGAGGAGAACCATATTTGCTCGAACGATTTCAACAATATCAATCGATCTAACTACATCATCAACAATCCATTAATGTTACAATGCGTGAATGTTAATATCTAACATTTTGATTATTCATTCCCATCTTTCTTTATCTTCTATCGATATAATTCTAACAACATCAAAGGTCAATCAATCTGGAAAGCACGAAATGTCATATTTCAGAGCACAGATTTTCAGATCCTCATGTAAATATCTATCGAAAAAGCGGAGAATAATAAGTGTGAGTGAAATTGTTAGGCGGTAATTTATGGATAAACATGTATAATATTAAGTTGTAAATATTTTAATTTCATACGATTTTAAATTTCAAAAATAAATTCTATGTGTTTGGTATTAAAATCAAGTTGAGATGATTGAACTTGAATTCAGTTTGGCCGAAACACGTATTTGACATTAAACCACTCATTTTGTTTAGTCTTAGTGTTCACAAAATTGAGTTGACTTCACGGATATCTACCCAACCAATTAAAATGTAATGCCACTAAATGGAGTTTGAGCTTAATACCAAACAAAATTTATGTAACACATTTGGATTATAATTATAACATTTGTCCTTAACTTCAAGTACATGTATGGTTCCAGTTTGCTTTTGATACGTTGACGTGCTGAGAAAATGATAAATTTAGTAAGTAGCGTATTTTAATAATATCCGTAAAAATTAATTTATAATTTTAATTAATTTATTTGTATATGATTAAATATTAAATTTTACATGTACGTAACAACATAAGAAAATATGTGGTAAAATAAGACATAAATTTTAAACACAAGTATATGGGTAAACCAACTTTACACAAATTGTGTAATTCAGATAAATTAAACTATACAATTTTTTAGATTAACACGAAACATGTACGCACCTAATATTATACACACACTTAAGGTGAAATTTCATATATTATCTCTCTCTCTCCCCCACCCCCATATATATTGTGGCAAGAAATATTTAAATTGAGATATTTCTCCAAGTGGTTAGTGTTCCATTCCATAATCAAGTGATTACATGTTCGAATATCACTAACTGCCTCACTTTATTTTTAATAAAAAGGGCTCACACAACTGCGGGCTGGGCAAAGAGACCCAGGTGGAGATCCTGGCGGGCGGACTTAAATTTCTGACTGGGTCGGTGAATGAGCTGAGTTGGGCCAAAAATACCGAGTCGGGTCATGGGAGCCCTCTTATAATGGACCGTCCCATCCTAAAAGTAATTTATTTTCTAAATTCATTATTTGATGGGCATTTCAGTCTTTTTACATTTAATGGAAATAATAAAATTTGAAAATTAAACTATCCTTGAGCGATGCCTGTTCTGAGCACTACCAAAAAACAGCCTTTTAGCGATAGATAATAAGGTCGTCTCTATTTTGGCCGTCTCTAGCCATTTAGCGACGGATAAGTCCGTTGACCAAGGCATTGTAAATTAGCGACATATAGTTTATCCGTCGCTAATTAGGCGATTTCTTATTTTTATTTTTAATCTGCAGATTTGTAGACGGACAATTTTATATAATATTCCATCGCGATAAACCAACAATGATACAATAAATCGACAATTTTATACGAATATACAATAAATCGACAATTTTATACAATATTCAATATGGATATACAATATTCAATACAAATATACAATAAATCGACAATTTTATATAATATTCAATAATACAATATACAATATTCAATAATACAAAGAAGAAATTATACAAAATTAATAAGAAATCGGATGAATTTCAACGAATCTTGGTAGATCTTGACGAATCGGACGAGATCTTGGACGGTGTGAGGTGGTGGAGTGGAGGCAGTGGAAAAAGGGAGGTGGTGGAATTAAAGGGTGGTGGGAGGAAGCAGTGGTGGAGTACGGTGGTGTGGTGGTGGTGGTGTGAGGGAGGTAGTGGTGGAGTACAGTGGTGGTGGTGGTGTGAGGGCGTGGTAGGGTGGTGGTGGTGGAGTGATGCGCTCAGAAATTACTCCTTAATTTAATCAAGTAGAAAAAGCGATTGTTGTAGACAATGCTCTTAACCACATGATCGTTTTCGCGAGGAATTGATTAAGCTAGTTCAAATAGAATAGACTCGTTTTGCATTCGCTGTAATCAAATAGTTGGAGTTGGTGATACTTATACCCTGGCATAAAATCAAACAATTGCAAGACAAGGTAATGCCTAGATCATGCAATTCTACAGACAAACGAAGACAGTAAATCCTTTCAAGTAGTGCGCTATTACGAGGGGACCAATTAAGGTGACACAAGTCGTAATTCACAACACCCTGCTATTGCTAATTCAACCAAATACGGACTATAAGTACGTATGAACTACAAAAAGCCTGTCACTTGCTATGCATTCATCTGGATATAGCCTAATTAATGATAACGATAGAAGCAAGTTCACACCGATACACTTACGTTCAGTAAAGAGGAGGTAAAAATCTGTCACGTACAAAATATAAAGGAATCCACCGAATTTTGCACGATTAATACCTTGATACGTCTAGGCTACGAGATTGGCTGAAAGGAAATAATGTTTTGATTGAAAGAGAGATTGAATCTCTAGATTGTTTACAATGTTTGAATTGAGAGAAAATACAACTAGAAGGTATGAAGATATGAAAAATACACTGATACAAGTGTCCTATTTATAGGACCAAGGAAGTAGAAATCTGAAATCATGGGAAAAAACTGCCAAAAATCGTGTGTTGAATTGGTCCTGTCAGTGCTCACCACGGTGAGCTTCTATTGGTGTTCCAGCTCACCGCGGTCTCTACTTCTACGAAGCAATTCGCATTCTGTTCTCCATTTCTGGACCGCGGTGAGCCTCCTACGCGGGAGCTCACCGCGGTGAGGTGCATATCTGGCAACCTCTCCATTTTTCCCACTTCTTCCTATTTTCACTCCCTTTTCTCAACCTCCATGTCACCACCTTGGAGTAATGACCCACTACTTGGCCTTGTGTGCTTCTAGAAGCTTTGGAAGAGCTTAAATTTGCACATTGGTCCTCCATCTTCTTGCCTCTACCTAAAAACACCTAAAAAGGTACAAAAAAACTCAAAATACCCAAACGTGAAAATGAACTGAAAAGGCTAGAAAACATAACAAAAGACGGCTAAAAAAGGCTAAACGAGTCGTTAAAATATCGACTCATCATGGAGTACGATGGTGGTGGTGGAAAGGGTGGTAGTTGGAAGGGTGGTGGTGGTGGAAGGGTGGTGGGAGGAACGATAGAAATAATTGTGAGTGATGGGAGGAAGAGGGATGAGTATATTAATTAGGGTTTCTGCGGAACTTAGCGACGGATAGGTTTATCCGTCGCTATTTAGCATATCCGTCGATAAATTTAGCGACGGATAAATCTATCCGTTGCTAAAACCTTTTTTTCCTTATTTTTTGGTCAAAGAAATAAGCGACGGATACCCTGACGGATAAACTATCCGTCGCTATATAGCAACGAATCGCTAAGGATTAGCGACGGATTGAGAAAATCTCTCAATCCGTCGCTAATCCTAATTAGCGACGGATAATATATGTCGCTAAAATCCGTTACTATTTGGCATTTTTCTTGTAGTGGAGGCAGGACGAAAGCCTGCCTAACGGTAGAAAAACTTGACTTACGTTACGTTAAAGGATTACATACAAGTCAACATGATAAAATTTATCCGACTTATTCTCATCCACTATCAGGGGCGTAGCCAGGATGTTTTCCTGGCCCGTGCTTGAGCTCGACATTGAGTAATCAACATAATAATAATTTACTCTTACATCGCACAATACTTTATACATTTGTCATTTTTAACCATATTACAAAACTCGATACATTAACAAAAAAAAAAAAAAGTTACCCCAAATAACAAACAATATAATCAATATCAATTCTACAACAAATTGTACAATTTGCAACTAAAAGTACAATTTTATTACATTTTTACCTAAAACTACGCGTCAACTCTAATATATGAAGTTTTTCAGGACGGATGGAGTATTATATAAAGAGTAAGTCTCCTGAGAGACGGTCTCTAGATAATTTAGAGACAGACCTATATTATCAAGAAAATCATCGATGTTATTAATCAAAACACATATGTTCGAGGTGTATTTTCATATGACAACAAGACTTGTTTCGTTCACAACATAGACATTTTGATTAATAATATAAATGGCTTTATTGATAATATAGGTTGTCTTTAGGTAAATTATTTAGAGACCGTATCTCATGAGACTTTGTGTTATATAAAAATTCATAATAAATAAATATTCACAAAGTCTCGTGACAGTCCGTCTATATTTAATTTAAATATAGATGGATTTATGTTGCTAATAAAAACAATAATTTCACATGAAAAATTATAATATCGTATTCCCTACTCCTTGCAAGGTTGATTATTTTTATGAAATTTGACCACAAATTATTATTAATTTAATTAGATTGAAAATGTATAAAACAAAGTTGTGTTTTGAAAATTTACTTATTTATTTATATAATATAAATTTTTTATATGTTTTTTTTTATAATGTAGGAGTAATTTGTGGTCAAAGATAGTCAAAAGAAATTATCATAGAAAGTTATTATTAGAACAGATGTAGTACTAAATTTTGCCCGACTACTTGAAAGTAATGGTTTGTCCACCGTGCTGCATGATGTAATGACTGAAGATGTATTAAATGTTGTACCATAATCGTACCATGTGTGTATATATTGCACTGTACAACACATCCAACCATCAGGAGGCACTACAACATGCTGTTGGGTTTTTCGGAAAAATAACCTCTAAGGTAACGCAGCGGAAAGTTAAAATTTTCACCAACAATGAATAATTGATAAACTATACAGATACTTATAATTGCGATAACATAAATCGAAAGATTACTTGGTATGACGAGAGATTAAGCTTCCTCGATCCTGATGCATTGAACAACGAAACCCTGTAGATCCGGTTGTTTGTATAAGCGGTCAACCTTAGTTGATCCACAACAATTGAGCACCAAAAGCACTTGAGCACAATCTCGCGTATTGTTGGATTCTTCTTCGAATAATTGCTATGATATTCTTTGAAGAGAAATTCTACATAAACTATTTATAAGAATTATTGGAATTCTTGAGATTAATTGAATTCTCTTGTGAATTATCTACTGTGAATTCATCTAATGAATTTTGGTGTGTTTGATTATGAAGGGGGTGAGTCTATTTATAAGGTTTCAATAATCATTCAAAAGGAAAATTACCAAAACAAAGAACCAAAGAGAAAGGAATGAATTAGCCACCAAGAAAAAAAAAGATTTAGAAGCACTGGGTGTGTGTCTAACACGCGCCCAATTCTTTTTCCGTGTGCACGCAC
The DNA here is from genome assembly GCA_026545765.1 of Plantago major. Lineage (NCBI taxonomy): Eukaryota > Viridiplantae > Streptophyta > Magnoliopsida > Lamiales > Plantaginaceae > Plantago > Plantago major. The sequence goes on from CM048840.1 coordinate 104,178,048, forward strand.
CATTCCTTTTTTGTCTGGCGCGTGTGTTACACATTCCAGTGGTCCATGATGGGCACATGCAAGCCTCCACTCCAATTAATTCCGTCCAAGTGTACTACCTTATAAATATCTAATTGAGTCCAAATAAATCCAATTTAACTCAATTAAATATTTTCTATCAAATAGAAAATTCTCCATAAAATATATTTAATCCAATCGTATATTTAATTCAATTATTAATCCAATAAAAATTTAATTAATTTCTATCAAATAGAATATCCTCCATAATATAAATTAAATATCCACAATCCAATTAGACATTTAATTAAATTAGATGTTCAATCCAATTAACATCTAATTAATTACAAAAAACGATTGATGCAACAATTACTATATTGTGTGAGCCTTATGTATAGCAAATACTAATCAAATTAAGGTCCGGACGAACTCCAAGACGATTCACTGGACAATCTTGATACATAAGGACGTTTGTGAGGACTTTATTTTTATTTCATTTTCTATATATGAATGCTCGCCGATTAAATGAAACTTCTCATCTTTTGAACTGTTCCTGACTGGGGTTAAATCATACAAACTCCTGAAATGTAGAGCTAATGATGATACGGTCCCTTCATTCACGAATACTCGATTAAGTCTAGAACTTGATATTGTGTATGTTCCAATAACTTAATCACTATCTCTCAATCGTATTAGTTGATCCTTGACATACTCGAACACTATTTCGAATACATGTCCAATGCATTGGCCAGTGACTAACGATCAACTAAATATGAGAAGTTGAGTATTCTCTCAAATTCTATTATGAGGAATGGATTATATCTTGGGTCAACTACGACTTCCATATGCTCCATGATGTAACCAGCGCACGCCGTGTCTACTCCCTCAGGAGTGAAAGCGTTGTCATGACTAAAGTACATCACTTCACACATGAAGTCGTATTGACCTCAAGTCAAAGGACTATTACATCACCCTACATGCCGATACTTCCATAGACACATAAATAGAATACACCAAATGGTTTCTCGGTAGGGTATACCAACACTCTCTAAAGTGTCAATGTGTCCATCATGAATAACCGAGTTATTCGTAATTGTGAGAACCACTACATCCATTTAAGGATATGATGCAGACCACATGTCAATCTTCAATATCCCAAGGATATTATGCATCATCGATATCCAATTCTCGGTGATCATTGATTGGGGCGATTTAAGAGCTTATGCTATATCACTCAAAATCTCACATTCTTAGTGACAACATTAAACTCATGGGAACACGTGTATAAATGAATGCAGACAAACATACAATAAATATTTAAACACTGTAATGCCAATATATGTATATGTCCATATATACATTGTAATTACATATAACAATTATATGTAAATATTAAATGTGTATATTTGTCCCCAATATGATTGTCTCTAGGACATATATACCTTCACATGCACAACAGAGTAAATTGAAAGTAATCCTTCGTAAACAAATAATCACGGATAAACATATATTATTTTCATTGTGCACGGGAATACTACAAGAAATTTAATCTAATACGACTCATAAATTTTATGACTCTTTTAAAGAGCCGTAAAAATGAACTAAAAAAGGCTTAAAATTAACGCAAAGAGCGTAAATAAATACGACTACTAATTTGAATCGTAATTTTAAAATTACAACTCTTAATTTGTAATTCAACTGAAAATACGACACACCCCTTTGCGACCCCTTTGTAATTTGCATATCTTATTACGAGTTTTAAGTTTTAAAATACGACTCGTATTTGCGTAATATGACTCTTTTTAATGGTTGAATTAAATCAAATCTTTTGTAGTGTATGGAGAATATTTCCAAGATAATATACAATTTCATCATGGTGAGAATTTATGTTATATTTACAAAAAAAAAAAAAACAAAATTTAACTGCATAGGCTCTGTTTAGCACGATATTTTCAGATCCAGTAGCTTCTTTGACCATTGACTAATAAAAAACTCATTACGCGAACGTGCAACTTCTTAAATCAGCTAGCTGGTTGAGAAGCTAACCAAGCTAGCTTTTTAAAAAAGAAAAACTACTTATCTTTTTAATTATTCCACAAATATCTCTGACTTAAAGATAAATAAAATAGAAAATCAATCGTTGTTATATTTGTCTCTTTTAAATTCATCCGCCACTCTTTGAAATGCACGTATGTTTACTATACATCCATTACTGGTTTTTTTTTTACTTATTAAGCTAGAACGCTCACGGATTTTTTTTCAACTTCTGATAATTTTTAACGACATTATTAAAGTGGCGGTGAAAAGTACGTTATGTATATATTTGAATAATTAGACAAAACTGTGGTGTATTATTATCTAAAAAATATAGACAAATAATACGATGAGAAAGTTTAAAATAAAACAAAAATAAAAGCGATTGCCTTGTATGTCATTTTACAAAATACCAGCTAGCTTATCAGCTAATTTGCTAAACAATTATATTAAAATCGGTTAGCTTATCAGCTACCTAATCAGCTTCCAACTAGTTAACCAGCTACCCGCTAGCTCTTCAGCTAGTTTTGCTAAACAAAGCTTATTGCATAATAAACTTATTACGTGAACCCCTAGTTGGTATCTGATAAGCTAGCTGACATGATAAGTTTGTTCAGGAATCTTATAAAAAAAAGCTAACAAATGAGTTTTTACATACCATTTATATCAAATTAACTATCAACTAATTGATTTACTGAACACTTTTACAAAATCAACTAGCTTATCACTTCCTCAATCCACTACCAATTAAATAATCAACTACCATATATCTTATCAACTAGTTGTGGTAAACATAACAATAATAATACAGTACAGATTCTAAAGTGGATGTACTAAATAAAAACGAACTAAAATGGAAGATGGCAAATAGCAAGATACATAAAAGTAGCTAAAGAAGAATGGGGCGCCGTTAAACGCAACACAATTTTCGTTAAACACAACACAAAATATTTTTAAATTGACCAAAATGCCCCTAACACAAAAAAATCTTATAAACTTAACGAAAAATTGAAAACGCACGTTTACGCAAACACAAAAACATTAACATGTACGATCGAACACAAAATAACAACACTAAACATAAATCGGAAAATATTTCGTTTAACAAATACAAAAACATTAACATGCACGATCGAACACAAAATAACAACACTAAACATAAATCGGAAAATTAAAAAAAAAATCAGAAAATATTTCGTTTATACAATTCTTTTTAAAAAAAATGTAGAAGTAATTAAATTAAGAAAGAAACGAAGAAAAAAATGAAGAAGTGGCCGGTTTTAAAACCGGTCATTTATTGAAACAAGGTTAAACCAGTGCATATTAATGCATTAATGGAAGCATGAAAGTTCCAAGACCTGAAAGGTGGTTGAAAACGGAGTTGATCGGTCGAAATGGAAGTGGATTCGGAGTTCGGAAGAATATTTTAGGGCTGTTTAAGTGAAAGCGTGCGAAATTCGAACTACGATGGAGTAGCCTTGACATTTTGGCCATAACTTTCTCATATGAACTCCGATTGACCTGATCTTGGTGTTCACGCGTAGATAAGACTAAGAGCTACAACTTTCAAGAAGGAACCATGTCCAAAGTCTGACTTTTAGTCACTCAAAACAAAAAACACGCAGATGAAGAAATGGCCGGTTTTAAAACTTCCCCCTCCTTTTATTGAGATAGTCGTCCCATCTTCTAACAGATCCCCTAGTTGTCATTATGTAGTTGGAGATGTGGTTAGTCGTTGGAGAACGAATTCTCCATCATCTCTGTAAGAACCCGTACTTTTTATTTTAATTTAATTTTATGATTTTATTCTATTTCTATAATGGGTCGGACGTGGTAATATTTTTAGTTCAATTTATTAGGCCCAAGTTTTGTACAATCCCTAATCACTTTAATTTATCATTTGACTGCAGTTTGTTTTCCTCTTCTTCCCTGACTACCTATCCCACACCGTAGATGATATCACAATGCTATCATCACCTTCAACCGTCCATCGCAGCCACCAGTAAGTGTGCATCACCTTCTCACCATAACTATGCCATATCTTTTGTGCCTAAGTAGTACTGGCGTCTCTCACGCCATAGCCAAACAGGCAAACATATACAAAGCCCGTTTCGCAATCAAAATCATACCAAACGACTTCCAATCTTGACCCAGTACATATCGTTGAGATCCTTGCAAGCCGTAGATCTTGTTTATACAAGCCTCGATCCGTAAAAGTCTCCGGTTCTTTTCCTCGATTGCGTAGTCTTTCTTGGTAAGCTTTCAACCTTTCGTTCTCTTTATCCACTTATCAAAACTTTACCGCGATTTCTGTAACATGTTCTCTATCTTGCAACGAACCCGCAGAAACTTGTTTCAAGAGAATCGGTGAAAGATGAAGCCGTTATGACTCACCGAAGTTCCCTGCCTTTGCCAAACTACTTTAGTACGTGCCTGCAGCCTGTTCCTCAGCCACCTTACGTTTTGTTATTGAAGTTTATGTAAATTGTAGCCTGGTCCTTGTCCTTTAACCATTGATTTAGTTCCAGCCCTCTTATTTAATTATTTTATGATTCAGCCCCCAAAAGTATAAGTATATATATATATATCAATTTATGTATTTTGGGTTCCTACATTGTAGATGTGTTTTGGGAGAGTTCAAGGTGAACTTAGTGGAGCTTTTGCAGTTTAGCTAGGTTAAACTTGATTTCGAGTCATCATTGAGGTAAGGGGAACTCTGGACACTTTTGCTTCTATTTTATTGTTATCGTATATATATGTATGTTTTATGATTGACAAACTACTTATGGTTATTATATCAAGGAATGAGACTTGGTATAATAATCTATTTGAAAAGGATCAAGTATATGTACCCATAAATGTTTTATCGTGATTGTGATTTGTGAAAATTATTTCGTTCAAAAGCATTGATTGAAAATATGTTTTATACTCATCGATATGTCTATGAATTGTTTGGGCCCTTTCGAGGGAATGTCGTGCTTTTGGAGATCTCCCATTGTATTGTTGTCCCTTTGGTAGGGCATTGTTATTGTTATTGTTATGTAAAAGCCGACCTGTGTGCCACCACGGTTCGTGTGGCCGTAGTGTATTGTCTGATTGAGCTAAAAGTAAATTGAAATTGTTTTGATAATGTTTATGCAAATGATTTTGACTATATTATATATTGGCGAGTGTATATATATGTATGGTTTTACTACTGTACTTGATCGGATAAAAGTGCCAGGAGCTCACCCTTACACATTTTTTTTCAGTTGAGTAAGTGACTGCGGTTTTGAGGAGGTTGCTGGCGGAGTCGAGTCGGTTTAGAACAGTTAGTTGTGTCAGTGAGAGTTTTGTATTTCCGAGGATTGTATATATTCGAGTTTCTAGAATTGTATTTGTGTTTTAGACGCTCTGTATTACCTTTAAAACTGTCTTATAAATAAAATTGAGGCTTCGTCTTGGCGTGAGCCCATCTCACGATAGACGGCCGTCGCGCCAAATTGTTTTGGTTTTGGGGCGTGACAATCTCTAAGTTCCCGTAACCGATTCCTTATTTTCGGATATATATAGTTGGAGATGTGGGATGTTGTTGGAGAACGAATCATCCATCACGAATCTCTTCTTTGTCGGGATGTAGTTGGAGATGTGGGATGGCGTTGGAGAACGGATACTCCCTCATCTCTAAGTTCCCGTGACTTGGTCCACTCCTTTCATGTTCGCATCTCCTAGAGTTAACAGTTGATCCAACTCCTCAATCAATTGGACTTGGGCCGACTACTTAATTGGACGGCTCGTTAGTCACCTTATAGGTTACATGAAATACCTTGTTGATATAGATTTGGCCTTAGATGAAGGTATCTTAGGCGAGCCGATCTGACTTGATGGATTGATCCCGATTATTTTGTGGGGATGTTCTCAAGGAGAATTGGGCCGGTTTGGCTCATTAATTGAATTGAGACAACCCATCACATAGATATGGTCTAAGTCGGTTAGGGGCAAGTTGATTTAGCGAATTATTGTTTCGAGTAAGAACTTATTAATTGGGCTTGAGCCTCTATCAAATAATTAGGCCTTGTCTGGACGTGTCCAAGCGATTGGGCCGGGAGCGTATTTTTGCCATTACAACTATGAAAATTTAATTTTAATCTTTTATTAAACTTTTCTATTATAGTTTAAGCATATTTAATTTGTTATCAAAGTTGAAAATAATTGATCGGTCAAAATCAAAATGGAAAGATTTATTCGGATGAGGGAGGGATTAATAGAAACGACGTAAAGGGAAACAATCAGGTCTATTATGCAAAACTCAAACTCGTTTCAATCAAATGTAAATAATATAATTAAATGTTTGGTAAACTAAATAGTGTACAAAAATTTGTATATTCCATTAACCCACAGGCTCATGATAAGCTCTTGACAGAGCAGTTTAGTTAGTTTATTAGAGCACTATAAGCTTTGCATATAGTTGCCACACTATAAATTTAGGTAGTTGCTCACTCTTCTTCTATATCAACATCTTTTCTCTGATACTACCATCTGCAATTCTAATTTTGATCCTACAATGTCGAGCCCTCCGGTCCCCGCGCCGCCTGCGGCACCTCCACTTGTTGATGATGCTGCTCCCGTGGTTGTTGATGTTGCAGTGGTTCCGGCTGCTTTGGCTTCCGGTCCGTTTAGTCCGTATGGCATTCTGCATGAAAGTGACATTTACTTGGAGGAGAAGTATGGTGCTATGGTAATGGCGAAGAAACAGAAGAAGCCGAAGAAGAAAAATCATGTTTGAGCTAGTGAGATGATGATGTTTGAGCTAGTAACATTGATGATGTTAGATGATCAGCTGAGTTTGTGTTTTGATGTTTGATGAGTAATAGCTAGCGATTAGTAGTTTCCGTTCATTAGCGATGTTAATTGGTTGTGCTCTAGATCACCTGGAGAGAGAGCGCGAGCTAGGACGAAAGTGAAAGCGTGAGCGCAAGAGCGCTAAAATTTTAAAAATTTAGAAATCGCAAGCACCTTAAAGCGCATGTCATTAATTAAATAAAAATATTTTTATTTATAGAATTATTAATATTTTTCATGAATAATTAACTTAGGATCCATCATATTTCGACATCATTGTCAATTTTATAAAATATAAATTTATGAATAATGCAAAATACTAAAATATAGTTTATTTGATTAAGTAAGAATTTCATGATCATATAAATAATTAGGTATTTCATCACCAAACGTGAGATTTGCTAGTAACAATAAGTGTAGTTAATGTCAAAGCACCGTAATGTCACGGGATGAAACTTTGATTCATAAGAATTACTCAACCCGTGCGTCACCACTAGACTAGTTCGCCTCGATCCTAGCTAATAAGCCTTTCAATCGAACTACTAAGTGAGTAGGAAGAGTAGTATTGAGAGCTAGAAAGTTTGTAAGAATGTGTGAATGCTTGTATTGCTTAATGATCCAAAATGTAATGGCCAAGGGCCTATATATACACAACCACCTCTTAAGGGAAGGTGGAGAGATCCTTCTAGGTCCTTCTGTGATCTAGAACCTTCTACCAAGTTCTTTTATCTACAAGCTTCTATGTCTTCTTCTCTACAATATACAAGAACATTCTAGAGAGTATTGAAACCCCATGGATTTGGGTCTTCAAAATATTGGGTCTGGGCCGCAAGAGTGTTGGACCATGACATTCTCCCCCACCTAAGTCGTTGTCATCCTCGGCTCGACCTTAGCTCGATACTCGTTGATCATATGTGCAAATTGCCACAGATGATCTTCATGCTCTCGGCATCGGGTAGTCCCGCTCCTTCAAATTTCTCGGTGGGAGATGATTTCTTCCACATCCTTGTCAAAGGATGTGACAACGGCTGTGGGTTGTTGACTCGACTGTCCCCTCTCCGGATTCTCCTTCTCTTCATGATAAGGTTTGAGTTAACTTACATGGAAGATCGGATGAATCTTAAGTTTTCGCGATAACTCTAAGCGATATGAAACATTCCCCACTCGCTTTTCAATCGGAAAAGGCCCTTCGTACCTCTGAATTAGTCCTTTATGTACGGACCACAATGATTTGAACTGTTGGGGAAGCAACTTCACCATTACTCGGTCGCCTTCTTTGAATTCAACCGCGCGCCTCTTGAGATCTGCCCACTTCTTCATTTTCTTGGCAGCCTTGTCCAAAGAAACCCGTGCGAGATCGGCCTCTTCTTGTAAGGATTTGGCAAAAGTGTAGGCCGAGGGGCTATGTCCCGAGTAACCCGTTGCTAAGTTATGGGGAGTCATAGGTTGTCTTCAAGTTGCTAACCTGAAAGGACTCCGCCCCGTAGAATCACTCCTTTGTAAGTTGTATGAGAACTGAGCGGTATCCAAAAGCTTCGTCCAATCCCTATGATTAGCGCTCACGTAGTGGCGAAGATACAGCTCTAGCAATGCATTGATCTGCTATGTCTGCCCATCGGTTTGTGGGTGAAAACTGGTTTGTGTGAGTAGTAGGAAGATGGAGGTTTTGCGTGCGGCGGAGTTGGGAGAAGGAGGGGTGTTTACGACGACTCTGATACTCTGCTTTTGCCAATTGGCTCAGTGAGTCCTGTCCTTTACATTTGTGATTAGATTGATCTGTGAGCAATTTATGTGATGATTGTAATTTCTTTCATTCTTTTGGAGTTAAGTTACTCTTGAAAAATCTACTTCTTCTCAGATTCTCCTAGTTTTAAAGCTTTAATTTCCATGAATGTTGACAGACTTGGGCAAAGGCAAGAATACTCTAATTGTTGCCCATAAGATTATTGGAATATCAAGACAGTGGAGTTTTGTAAAATGAGTGTTACTTGCTGGTGCATATTATATGTAGTATTGAGTGTTAGTATTGGACTTTAGCTTGGAGTTTTAATGCCAGAGAACTTGTCAAGCTACAACCTGAGGAAAACAAATATAGTCTGCACTATTGGTCCTTCTACCAGCTCCCGAGACATGATCTGGAATCTGGAATGAATGTAGCATGTTTGAATATATCATCGCATCGGAAAACCATAGACCTGGTCAAAGAGTCCAATGCTCAATTTCAGGAGAAGGTCATAGCCATAATGCTAGAGACCAAGGTATATATATCTTCATGGCTTCACTGTTCCACAACTCAATTCCATTTGCAGCTTACACCACATGCTACCTATGCATCGGCATTTATTTGACTGCTGTTTTTTCTGAGTATTCATTTCACCACGTACATCTTGGTTCATTTAATTGCATATGTGAACAAGTGAAACTGCATTCTGTGGAGCTGCAGTAGCTGATGTCCAAAACCAATTTTTTCTTGATCTGCTGCTAGTAGTGTTTTGGAGGATATTAAGAATAAGCCTCTCTGGTTTTGAAGAGGTTAGTTTTAATTTGTTAGGAGAGTAAGGCATGTATTAACCCATAATCTTGCCAAGAATGTACTGGCAGATAACGATGGCCAGGATAGAAATTCATTGGTCGTGTCACCCGCAAAAAGGATAAATATGTTTAGGTTTAGCTTTTGCTTTTTGTTAATTCATGCTTGTTTTGTTTCTCAGTGAATTGTGTTTTACCTGCTTGATGAAATGCCTGACTGGAAGGGACTTGATTGATCCTATCCTTTACCTATTAATCATCCCACGGAAATTGTTCCGATGTAATGTGACCATATAGTACCAACAAATAAAATAAACTATGAAGTTAATTGTTAACTGTCAACTGTCACAGGCTCCAAGTTGAGGAAAAATCATGAACAAATCACCACAATAGCATGTTCTTGAAAATAAAGAAAAAGAGATTTCCATTCCTTAGCGTAATGCTCTTTCTTGTTGGTTTTTTATTAGTCCTCTTACTTTTTGTCTTCTCAACGGGAGCTTCTGACAACAAATCTTTACTTCTTTCTACTTCTCTTGAGTTATCATCTCTGGGCTCTCAATTATTCAAACTTTCTTGCCCAATATGACCTGGTTGTTTGGAATTATCATAGCAGGTCTATTGACTATAGCATATGCTTGTCCTGGTCACATGTGTAACATACTATACAGTTAAGTATTCGTTCTCTAGTATGTATCATGATAATTGATAGATGTAAAATTGCAAACACCCATCAAGCATGAGCTCTTGAGAAAGAAAATGTATTGTGTCATGTTATAGCTGAAATTGACACAATTTATCACCTTAAGCCCCTTGGATGAATTTTGATAAATCAAGCTTGAATTGAGAAATCTCTTATGGCCTTGTTTTTACCCGGTCTCGGTGTTGGGTTCACCACGAACGACCTTAAATCTTGTAAGTTGCAATTATGGATGGTCCTAAGCCAAAATTAGAATTGTTATTAAAGTCGGTATGTTAAAGAACTGTTTCTGTTTGCTAAGATTAAGTTTAGAGTTTCTTCAAGGAGCTCATAGATCCTACATAGTTATTTGGGAGAGTACCTGCCTGACAATCTTAGTAACATGAGAGTGTGCCTGTGTGATGTTGAACTAGTTCGGTTCCTCCAACTAAATCTTCTCGTTTGCTATTTTGACTTATTTAGTCTGTGCTTAATTGTATAGATTTGGATATAACATGAGAGTCGTCTCTGCTTTTACTTTTCGGTAGAATTCTTAGTGATGGCAATGTAAATTTGTGAAATTAAAAACTTGTAAATGAGTTTGGTCCTTCCTAATGTCGGATATCCCTCTGTTTATAATATTTGCCTGTTTTAGTGCATTTGACCAATCTGAAGGTAATCTGCTTGAGGCCTAAATTTTGATAAAATTGGAGCGTGGAGAGAGAGAGAGCATTGCAAAGAAATATCCCAAACATTCTCATATGAATGAGGATTGATGACATGAGATAATCATATACACTGATTAATATATGGACCGTATGTCTAACCTTTGGTGTTTTCTTGTATTGAAGATGAAAGGAGTATCGGGATGGATGATAAACCAGAAGATCTTGTGGTGGCCTTAGCGTAAGCAAAGGTAATATTAATATTTTTGCCTGATATCTGTTTATTTTGAATTTTAAGCAGGCATATTGAATTCCATTACAATTTACAATTTCTATTTCATACATTTGTGGTTGTGGCAATCTCAGATTAACTAGAATATGGGGTTTGCATAATTGTGCTGTATGCATCATGGCTCAGGGAGCTTTTGCCTTGAACTATAAAACATAATGCCTTAATCATCTACGGTTGTGCTATAGGAAGAATGGTTATCCACCTGATAATGAATTCACATGGAAGCAGCAAAAGCATAACAACTCAAGTTGGGCGAATGTGACTGGAACTCAAGATGCAAATGAAGATGAGTATGAAATTGTACCTACTGCAGCTCAGATGCAACAGATCCTAAAAATTCTCAACAAGAAGCCACAAATTAATGCCACGAGTCCATGAAATACACCAACCAATGAGGATTTTGAATTTACAGGTATATTCTATAATGTCTTTATTGAATTCTTGACTCAGGTGCATCTGACCATGCGGTGTTTTCTTCCTCTCCATGTACACATAATGTTGAAGTTGTTAACTCAGTTGTTCAGTTACCTAACACAAAGCACATATAATTGCAACTCATATTGGTGAGATATATTACCCAGTCCTCATGTTCTACTTACAAGAGTCTTATGTGTTCCACAATTCGCAATTAATCTGATCTCTTAGTAAGTTAGCAAGTGATTATAATGATATTCAGTTGCTATTTGCTAAGGATTCTTGTGTTTTGCAGATTCACTGATCCTTGATCCCGATTGGAAGAGCCAAGACTAAATGGGGGTTATACTACTTGGATCGAAAATCTCCCCTTCTTGCATTAATCAGTGTGCACGGCTTAACAAGGACTTGTGGCACTTTAGGCTAGGCCATCTTCCAAATGATAAGCTCAAGTTGATTGAGCAATTTTCTCCATTAGTGGAGACAACAGATTTTACTAATTGTGATGATGGTAATCGATCCAAGCATAAGTGTACTCCTTTTCCGATTAATGGAACCATTTCTAATTTAGATACTAAAGGGAAAAGTGAATCAACAAACAAGTGAATGCATGCGTACGTTTGTACAAGCAGCTTCAAAGCTCGACTTCTTGCTCTTGTTTTCGTAAACGTAGTAGACATATACCCTTTGCATTTATGTATTATTTATAATCTTAACTAAACAAGAAAATGGCTATGTTCCGAAACAATTCTAAACGAATGATGAGATTCGCAAGGCATGGTGACTGAACTAAACGAGTGAGTTTAAGCTGGGTTTTCAGCTATGTTGTTCAATGATTTATTGAGGTACTTGCGTAGTTCGCACAGGAAGACTGGAGAATTGAGAAGAAGCATATGTGGTAAGCTCTTTCAAACTGTTAAAGATCACAATACTTAACAATATCGACGAAGAAGAAGCCTTGGGGACAATTTATCTCCCTATTTTGCTCGTCAAGTAAATGTTGGTCGTATCCAATAATCAATACTAGTCGCTAGACATCTCACATTGATTCGTGTGAGTTCTATTTGTGGTAGCGCATAAAGGAGACTGCCTCTCCACTGGGTAAAATTGGTAAATGATAATGCAAAAGTAAAATTAATAATGAAAAAGTAATTTTTCTTTTATAGATTTAATATATGTCACAAAAAGTGTCATAAGTGTCACAAATAACTAAAATTGTTCTGGCAATATGATTTATGCTCTGGAATTATCATTTTAGGTACCCCAGAATGAGACCTTACGTACTCTAAAATGATACTGTTCAATTTAGGTACTAAACATCAACACCCCTTTCAATTTAGGTACTCCAGTCAATTTTCAGGCAAAGTTGACCAATTTAATACGATTTTGACCAAAAAAAAAATTTAGTGACACGTGTCACCTTGTTATTCATCCTGGATTCACAAAGTGCCCGTTTGGTTCTGAATTGATTTTGGATTATTCCGTAGGATAAATCAAAGTGGAATTACTGATGTACCTCTATGCTTTCCCACTTATTGTATAAAATCGAGTTTGATTTTCAATTTGATTTAGCGAAAATTACATGTGAACATAATTTTAGGGGAGCAAATTTTTACCACCTTCTCATTTTTAATCGGAAAATTCTGAAATTTTGATCATATGAATTTCGTATACAAAATTATCCGAAAATCTTTGAAATTATTGCATACATAGTTACATTGCCATTGTTGATAACTTTGGCATCGATTTTGAGTTTATATGACTTGACCATTAAAATTTAGTTTATAGATATTGTTTATAATCTGTGTAATAATTATCTTAACGAAATACATGTTTCCTTATTAGATCGATATTTCATATGAGTGAAATTTATAATCCCATATTTTTCATCTCATGCGTAGAATAATTATTTTTTGCGATTGAAATCGACATCGCATATGTTTATCATCCCATCTAAACATAAATTTTCCTACATTTTAAACATAAAAATGTAAAGCATGTAAAACGCCAAAGTCAATGACGGAGCCAGGATTTTAGGACAAGTAGGGCACAAATAAAAACTCAAACTTTTAATTATATAAATGTTATTTTTATAATATATAAAGTAACAAAAAAATTCACATATATGTAATTAACGATGCATATTTTGTATTCAAAACACATATATACTCCGCCTATATTATGTCAAAATTTGCACATATTTAATATGCTAGAATATTTTTTCAAAAAATGATGAAGAAAAAACGTTCTTGAACCGACAACTCTAAATTATCATCGTTATTCTTGTAAGCAATGCTAACCAATTTTTTTAATTATTAGTATTGTTTTGTTTAATCATTCTTATAAAAAAGTTGGTTATACTATTAAACAAACAAAATTAATTTTGATGAAAATACATAAGATACGCCAACAAACAAAAGTATAAAAGGTCTAATGAGTAAAAGAGTAGAAAAGAGAAATAAATATTACAGGGGTACAAAATGAAAAGAAAGGGTGCAAAACTAAGAAACCATTGGGAAAAAAAAAGGAAGGTGGAAACCAGAAAACGGAAAAAATGAAAAGAAAGAGTGCAAAACTAGGAAAATATAAAAGAAGAAATGGAAGGTGGAAATTAGGAAGGAGAAAAAAGTGCATTGATGTGAATAGATTGGTGTTCTTGAATTGGGATGACATATTTAGTAATTGATGGAAAGTTTGTATAAAATTAGACGTTTCACGAGAAAGAAGATAATCCAAAAGTAAATACCTCCTCATAGAAGGTATTTGAAATTGGATTATTCATGTACAAATTTGAGGGCTTGAGACGGGCTGGAGAAATTGGATTATTCCAAATAATCCATTTTTTCGGTCCGACAAAAAGGCAACCAAACTGGATTATTGAGGGTATTCGGACAAAAACCCCCAAAAATCCCCTCAAACCAAATGGGCACAAAGTCTTGGGAAAGACGTATATAAGTGAGATACCTGAGAGACGGATTGATGATATTAATTATATGTATAATGTTTTAAACAATATCAATAATATTTGTTAGTGGACATTTTATATCATTTTTATGTATATGTATATCACCGATGTTCTTAATAAAACCTCTAATGTTTTTTTGATATAACTGTAATGTTTGTCCGTCTTTTTTAGTCTCTCTATAAGACATTCTCTCATAAGATCTAGTCTTCTGGATTTTTTTTCTTTTGAAAATAATGCAAATTTGATTTTAAAAATTGTAAATTAAATAAATATTCTAAAAAATAATAAATATTATAAACATAATTAAAATAATATTAAAATGATTTATTATAAAAATTGTTCAAAATTATAAAAAATATAAACATTACAAAAATGTATTAAAACAAATAAAAATATAAACAAATAATAAAAAATTGTTCAAAATATTAAAATTCTAAAAATGCATCCATATTCTCCCAAAATTATTTTGGTGGGATGGTCACTACAAGAAAAATCAGGTTTAGGGACGGATTTATCCGTCCCTAAACCCTTGCCGATTCGTCCCTAATCCGTTAGGGACGGATAGGGACGCCCGTCCTTAAAACGGGCGTCTCTAACCGTTTAGGGACGGATATATATTTTATCCGTCCCTAATGGTCAAACAACATTAGAGACGGATAATATCCGTCTCTAATGGTGGACATTGTGGGACGGATAAATCCCTAATCCGTCTCTAAGGTTAGGGACGGATAAATCCGTCCCTAATCAACGGGATGGTTTAGGGACGGATTTATCCGTCCCTAAACTGTTTTTTTTAATTTTTTTTTATTTTTATGTTTTTTACATTTCACCTGTTTTACAATGTAGTCGTAGATAATATACCCGAAAGTGATAAAATTGCATTAATTAAAATAGAGATTCGATAAAATATCCGAACAAAAGACTAAATATCCGAATAAAATGAATAGTGTGAACAGTATGTATCTAGAACAACGTAAGTACATGAGCATCTAAGAACCGGGAGGAGGCGGTGGTTGTTGGTTCGCAGCGAACATCTGTTGTGTCATCTCATCCATCCGACGAGTGATATATGAGCTTGCTGCTCTAGAAGTTGATCGATCGTTCGCTTGAGAGGATTCATCAGCTCATTCACCTGCGCTTGAGTGTAGAAATTTTCATGTGATGAGGATGCCTGCTGCGACACGGAGAAGCTACCACCGGGTGTCAATGAAGGGCCCAAACTGCCGAGCCCATACACTCGACAATTAGCGTCCATCGGATTAACTTGGAAGAATATTTGGTCCTGCTCTCGAATTGTGAGTTCATGACCATCGATCATCCTCTCCTCCATAATCCGCTCCACCTCAGTCTACAATAGTGTAGTGCATACGAAATGAGATACAGTTTTAGGAAGATACGCTCGAGCCATAATATACACAAATATAAATGTGAACCTTAACAAAGAAACATACCCCAATTTGCTCGGCTAGGATCACCACATGCCATTCTTCATTTTGCCTTCTTGAAGTGGTGAAGAGTGAGGGCTCCCGGCATGGAGTCAAGAACATGCAAACAAGTAGAAAGTTGTTAGAAATGAAAGCAAAAACCATAAGTACAAATCATATTGCAAGTCGGAAATAACATATATACTAACCGACATCCGCGTGATAACAAATTTCCCACGACCCATAATGATGCCTGGAGGTGCCTGTACCATCTCGCGCCTCAGTCAACCGGTTCGCTCTGTTCTTCTCCGCCATGTCCATGACCAAAGGATCTCTCCAGTACTCCTGCCAACGTGCCCACTCATCATCCCCCATCCACTGCGGCTTTACCCCAGAGGCTTTCATGTTGCAAACCATCCTCTTATAACACTCTGACCCAACAGTCTCGAAAACAGGCCACAGTTGGGGAATGAGGGCATTGGGAATGAAGTAGTACTTCTACAACATTTCCATAAGTAGCAAGCCCAAATAGATTAATGAAAGCTGGAATTTAAAGTAAACACAAGTACAGTGGCTAACATACCACGAAATCAGCACAACAAGTTCAGTAATGGTGACTAACATATCACCCAAGTACAGTGGCTAACATACCACGAAATCAGCACAACAAGTTCAGTAATGGTGACTAACATATCACCCAAGTACAGTGGCTAACATACCACTCAAATTGTCCTAAAATTTACTAACACAATGGTGACTAACATATCACCCAAGTACAGTGGCTAACATACCACGAAATCAGCACAACAAGTTCAGTAATGGTGACTAACATATCACCCAAGTACAGTGGCTAACATACCACTCAAATTGTCCTAAAATTTACTAACACAATGGTGACTAACATATCACCTAAGTACAGTGGCTAACATACCACGAAATCAGCACAACAAGTTCAGTAATGGTGACTAACATATCACCCAAGTACAGTGGCTAACATACCACTCAAATTGTCCTAAAATTTACTAACACAATGGTGACTAACATATCACCCAAGTCTGATGGCTAACATACCACGAAATCAGCACAACAAGTCAAAGAACATGGATAAAGCTTTGTAACATTTAAGCTTACCCGCATCTCATCAAAATAATGATGCTTCATCCTCTCCGGGAGCGTAGACCACTTCTCCCCTCCTTCACCCGGCTTCTCCCTTCGAAGTCTTATAATCTTACCAAGATTTTCGGAGGCTTCAACCCATTCCACAAAACTAGATTGAATTCTGCCATTAACAGTGCGACGGTACATCCATGAACGATCGGGATTCATAATTCAACAATTAACCTGCGTCTCAATTTATTAGATTTATAACATTTATACCATTACGTATTTAGTTTCATTACAATTACAATTACATTTTTAATTATGATACGGTAACAATTGGTAATGAATTACATGCATTTTACGATTACAATTCAATTTTCTAGTAGTTAAACTTCCATATATCTATTAACATTACAAATTGTAGATGAAAATATTATTGATTGTTTTTATGTTAATACTCCAAAATTATATTAAAATCACCAAATTGTCTCCAAACACACAATTAAATCTTCATAATCCTAGTACGTATACGAAAATAGCTAAGTAAATACCCTACACAATTACAATAATAGTAACATCATACTAGCAATCCAATTTCACAATAAATATATCAATTTCACACCTCAAAACTAACCCAATACGTAATATAAGCTAAATTATCTACTACATACTTCCTATAACAATCCAATTGATCAAACTAGTCGAAATTCATAAAATTCCCAAATTTTAAAAAGTAAGGGTTTTAGCCAAAATACCTTCAATTTCGAAAAAAATAGCGGATGAAAGTTGAAATTGATGCACAATCCGACCTCCTTGTCCGACGAGCTTCGAAACGAGACCAAGATTGACCGGAATCGTCGAGATTTGGCCGGAAAATGTTTGGGACGAATTTGGAGAAGAAAGGAAGAAAGAAGAAGGAATGAGGAAATGAGGGATCTTCCCCGTATTCTGTAATGTGTAATTGTTTTTAGGGACGGATAGATATCCGTCCCTAAGACCGTCTCTAAGTTTGAGACGGATAGATATCCGTCCCTAAAAATGTTTTTTTTTTTTTTTTCTGGTCAACAGATTTAGGGACGGATAAAAAATCCGTCTCTAATTAAGGACGGATTAGGGACGGTTTATATAATCTGTCCCTAATCAAGGACGGATTAGGGACGGTTTATATAATCCGTCCCTAAGTAAGGACGGATTAGGGACGGATAGGCCTATCCGTCCCTAATCCGTCCCTAAAAATGCCGATTCGTCCCTAAATTAGGGACGGATTATATCCGTCCCTAATTTTCGTCCCTAAAACAGAACTTTCTTGTAGTGGGTAGGGTTCTTACAAGATGTCAATTGGAGGAAATAAATTGTTCTGATTGCGTCAACATTATTTCAATGTCCTTTGTATGTTTTTGTATCATAAGCGTGTTTTTAAAATTTTTCACTCTTTTAATTATTTTCAATTTTTAAAAATATTTTAAAAGTATTTACATAAATTTTTATTTTTTTATTTTTTTTAATGTTTTAAAAAATTTATCAATTTTTTTTGTCAAAATCGGATTAAAGTGGTCAACTTTGACTGAAAATTGACCGGGGTACCTGAATTGAAAGGGGTATTTATGTTTAGTACCTAAATTGAACAGTACCATTCTAGAGTACTTAAAATCCTCTCCACTCAACTTTTTATTTTTGATTTTCATCGAAATCCTACGTGTGGTCTTTTAATCGGATTGGAATGCCACATGTGTTAAACCCAATACTACATCATTCTAAAGACTACGGAGTACTTACTAATATAAAATTTTGGGATATGGAATTTAGAAAAATCGAACGCACTTGATACCAATAGTTGTGACCGTCCGATTTTAATAAATTAAGTTGACGTTTTGTTAAAATATGGTATTGTTGTCACACATGTCGACTTAATTAAGTGACACGTGTCACTTTGCTATTTTGCAATTTTATAAATTTAATTGGTAAAATTGTAAATAAAATAATTTTAGTTAAATTTTATTGAACAACATTGTTTTCGTAAGTAACACCATTTTAAGAAAAGAAGTTATCAAAACCACTAAACAATTTTTATTTTTTTAAAATTGAATGTTGATAAAGCTTGGAAACTCCATGTATAGCTTTCATGGTGGATCTTCAATTAATACTCCACCATGCGACTTCCAAGGCGGAAGGAAGAGCTTCCACCGTCCAAGATGACAGATCTGGGAGCTCCGTCCATGGCTGCCATGGAAGCAAACTGCCATGAAAATTTCACTTATATGGCAGCCATGAAGAAATCTTACATGGCCATGGCGGCTTGATTTTTTAAACAAAAAATGTCAAGCTAAAAATCATGGAGAAGATAAAAGAGATAAAAGAGAGAACTTGGATTCCATACAATAGTCATGAGCTCTTTATATATTAAGTATTGAGCTTCTTCTTTTTGGTTGTACAGTATCGATTCCTTCTTCAATTTTCTCTGTAAACACTTTTCTTCTATCAAAGATAATCACTATTCTCATGGATTCTTGAATTGTAATATGGTATCAAGAGCAATTCGATCCTAATCTTTCTTCTTTTTCGAAATTAATCTGTATTGATTTCGACTCTCTACTACTCGATCTCCTTCTTCGATCTGAGTTTTCTGCAACTTTTCTCCCAAATTCGATCCTAATCTTTCTTCTTTTTCGAAATCAATCTGTATTGATTTCGACTCTCTACTACTCGATCTCCTTCTTCGATCTGAGTTTCTGCAACTTTTCTCCCAATTCCTTCGTTTTTCTTCTCCAATAACCGTCAATGACTGGAACAACTGCAGTTGGGTCTTCTACACCAGCTCCTTCATCGAGTTCTACTGGCAGAACTTGGAGTAATCTTGTCTCCACACCAACTGAAGATTCCAATTCTGCTTACTTCATTCATCCTGGTGATTCAACTTCCATTCGCGTTGTTGCTGAGACATTCACAGGTGATAACTTTACTGCTTGGGAAACTTCTGTTTTTATGGGATTCATGGTTAAAAATAAAGTTGGTTTTATCGATGGTACGATCAAGAAACCTCCTGCTACTGAGCAAATTTTGACTACTGCTTATAATCGTGTTAATGCTTTACTCACTTCTTGGATTCTTCACTCGATTCATCCTACTATTCATCAAACTTTGTTTATCTTCAAGAATTGTGGGATGAGATTCGCTTACGTTATGTGAAAAGTGTTGGTCTGCGAGTTTTCTCGTTAGAAAGAAGTTTAAGCCACATGAAGCAACATAATCGGTCTATCACTGTTTACTATAATGAATTTAAGAATTTGTGGGATGAGTACTGCAATTACAGAGGTGTTCCTACATGCACATGTGGAAAATGTGAGTGCCTAGTGGTTTCTAATTCTGATCTGCATGAAAGAGATTGTTCTACAAAGTTTTTAGTTGGGCTCAATGATAGCTATGCTGCAATTAGGAGTCAAATCTTGATGATCACACCCTTTCGTTCACTCACTAAGATCTTCTCTATTCTGTCACAAGAGGAAAGATAGAGGTTTACAGTCTTTCTCACCTCCACCTCATGACCCTTTAGCTATGGCTACCAATACTCCAAATTTTAGACCACCAAACACTCAATCAACCTATTATAATCAGTTCTTTCAGGACAGGAGAAGATCCACTCTCAAGTGTAAGTTCTGTGGTTTTACTAGTCACACCATAGATAAGTGCTTTCAGTTGATTGGTTACCCTCCAAACTGGAAAGGTCCTAAAGGACAGAGAAAAGCCACTAATGCTTCTGCACCTGCTGTCTCAAGCTCTAATCAAGTCTCTACTCACATGGTTTCTTCACAACCTACTGCTACTACTCATGAGACTACACAAACTGTCCATACCACTGTTGAAGCATCTCTTGACTATTTCAACCCTGACATGTACCAGAAGTAAATTGACTTTGTGAAAAACCAACATGTACAGCAGCAACCTCACAATGCCAATGCTGCACTTTCTATATCCCCAAACATTGATCCCACTTCAGGTGCCTGTATTTCTTCTCTAGCCTCAGTTGATTTAAATGTTGCTAAGCATGTTTGGATTCTAGATACTGGTGCCTCAGATCACATGATCTGTAGCTTATCTTTATTCACTTTCCCTCCCCATCCTGTGCATATCAATATTCACTGGCCTACTGGTACCACCACTCCTTCTACTCATAAGGGACATGTTACTCTCTATAATGTTTTAACTCTGCACAATCACTACAAGAAATCCGGCATTTAGCGACGGACTATAGCGACGGAATCTATCCATCGCTATTTAGCGACGAATCGCTAATTATAGCGACGGATTGAGCGAATTCGCTCAATCCGTCTCTAATCCGTCGCTATATTAGCGACGGATGTTTTTCCGTCGCTATTTGGCGACGGATGAAAAATTCCGTCGTTATTTAGGGACGGATATTAAATCCGTCCCTAAATAAGTTGACCGGATTTAAAAAAACAAAAAAAAAGTTAAAATTGTAAATAGCGACGCTATCCGTCGCTAAAATCAATATGTATCAGGCTTCGTCTCGAGCAGAATCATTTCTGCGTTTTTTTCTTCTCTTCCTTCTTCAATCGCCAATTCCAAATTCCGGCCAAATCTCAATTGCTCGCCAATTTGAGTCTTCTCTCGTGGGACAAGGAGCTTGTGTGGTCAACAAATTTCACCTATTTTCAGCTAAATCGAAGGTATGAACCGCTAAAACCCTAACTTTGCCAAATTTGGGGATTTTGTTAATTTCGACTAATTTGAGCAATTGCATGTTTATTGTAAGTATGTAGTAGTTAATTAAGCTTATATTACGTAGTGTGTTAACTTTGAGATGTTCAATTGATATATTGATTGTGAATTTGGATTTTTAGTATAATGTTAAGATGTTTGGAAGTATGTAGGGTTGTTAATTTGATATTTTCGTATATGTAGTAGGATTAGAATGATTTAGTTGAGTGTTTTGGAACCCTTACTTGTTGTCAAAATTGGGAATTTTGTTAATTTCGACTAATTAGATGAATTGTATGTTTATGGGAGCTATAGTATACTAGCTAGTTAACTTTGTGCAATTGATATATTGATTGTGAATTTGTATTGTTAATTAGTATAATGTTAGGATGTTTAATTTGTAAGTACGTAGTAATTTTGATTCGATAAATTCGTATATATACACTAGATTATGAAGATTTAATTAAGTGTTTTGAGACTAGTTGGTGATTATATTAACGTAAAATGCATGTTATAAATCTAATAATTGTAGACGTGTCAGGCTAATCATATAATTATGAATCCCGATCGATCATGGATGTACCGTCGCATAGTGAATGGCAGAATTCAATCTAGTTTTGTGGAAGGGGTTGAATCCTTCATCACTTTTGCGCTTACACAAACTACTTGTTTGAGTGGGGGGAAGATGAAGTGCCCTTGCAATGCGAACAAATGTTACAATGAATGCTTTATTTGTTCTTTTAAACATTGTGTTAATGTGTGTGGTATGTTAGCCACTATATCCGTGAGTGGTATGCTAGCCACTGAGCTTGTTTTGATATGTTAGTCACCATTTATGAACTTGTTGTGTCGTTTGAGTGGTATGTTAGCCACTGAACTTGGGTGATATGTTAGTCACCATTGTGTTAGTCAATTTTAGGACAATTTGAGTGGTATGTTAGCCACTGAGCTTGTTTTGATGTGTTAGTCACCATTTATGAACTTGTTGTGTTGTTTGAGTGGTATGTTAGCCACTGAACTTGGGTGATATGTTAGTCACCATTGTGTTAGTCAATTTTAGGACAATTTGAGTGGTATGTTAGCCACTAAGCTTGTTTTGATGTGTTAGTCACCATTTATGAACTTGTTATGTCGTTTGAGTGGTATGTTAGCCACTGAACTTGGGTGATATGTTAGTCACCATTGTGTTAGTCAATTTTAGGACAATTTGAGTGGTATGTTAGCCACTGAATTGAATTGTTGTAGGACTACTACATTTCAGTTTCATTTGAGTGTTATATTTAAATTGTTATCTTTCTTTATACTTGTGTAATTTTTACTTTGAATGGAATTGTTGTAGAAGGACTATTTCATTCCCAATGCGCTGGTGTCCCAGATTCCGAGACTTTAGGGTCCGACATCTCTGAGAAAATGGTCTACAAAATGAAGGAGACACGGCACCAACTTGTGGGGGATGACGAGTGGGCACTGTGGTTGACGTACTGGAATGATCCCTTCGTCCAGGATCAAGCGTACAAGAACAGACAAAACCGTTTGTCTGAGCCGCATGATGGTACGGGCACTGCCAGACATCACTATGGGTCGCGAGCTGTTGTTACAGATCACATGATGGAGGTTAGTAAATATGTTGTTTATGACTTGGAATATGATACATAACAGTTTTTAGCTTTCATTTCAATCAACTAACTACTTGTTTGCACATATGTTTGTTTAGGCCAATAGAGGACAGCCGAAGAGTGCTCTGTACCACTTCAAGAAGGCTAAGCTGAAGAATGGCATCTGGACTAACGTGAGGGCCGAGCGTATTACGGTACGTTTCTTTCTTAAGGTTAACATGTGTATTTGAGTATTTTAAAGTGAATCCTAAAATTGCATCTCATTTCGTATGCAACCAACAATTGCAGAGTGAGGTCGAGAGGAGGATGGACGAGAGGATGATCGACGGTCATGAGCTGTCAATTGAAGAGCAAGAACAGATCTTCTTTGAGGTCAACCCAATGGACAGCAAGGGTCGAATGTATGGATTGGGAAGTTTGGGCCCTTCCATGAGTTCTGGTAGCTTCTCAGTGTCCCAGGGATCAAGATCGCAATCTAACCTCTACACGCAGCAGCAGGTTAACGAGATGATGACTCCTCTCCAACAGGAAATAGCTGCGACCAAGGCAGCTTACGAGCAAGTGCTTGAGGAACAGGCTCGTATGGCCCAGCGGATGGACGCTTTGACCCAGATGTTCAGTAGCTCTTCCCAGTCTCACCCACCGCCTCCTCCCGATTATCCTCCCGATTATTCTTAGTTACATCAGACTTGTTATGGATAATTTGACACTATTTCACATTCTAATTCTTGTTTCGGATTATTTGTAGATAATTTATATTGTTTCGGATATATTAATGCAATTTAATTGTTTCGGGTATATTATCTATGACTATATTATGTTTTAAAAGCAAATGACAAAGTTAAAAAACAGAAATATAAAAAAAAAATTTAAAATAGTGAATTTAGCGACGGAAAAAATCCGTCGCTAAATTCACGAACTAAGGTGAATTAGCCCGTTGACATTTAGCGATGGATTTTTTCCGTCGCTAAATGTCAACCGAACTAAGCCGGCTTAGGGGTGGGATTTAGCGACGGAACACATCCGTCGCTAAATGTCGTCGCTAATTAGCAACGGATACGAAATCCGTCGCCAATGCGGACGGACTGGTCAACGGATTAATCCGTCGCCAGTTCGTCGTTATTTAGCGACGGAAATTTATCCGTTGCTAAAAAAATTGTGACGGCTATTTTGGAGACGGAGGGTTATCCGTCGCTAAGGATTTAGCGACGGATCGGCCCAGTTTTAGCGACGGATAATTCCGTCGCTAAAACACATTTTTTTTTGTAGTGAATGCTCTTTATGTTCCATTGTTTAAATTCAATTTCATATCTTTGTCACACCTAACCCGACATGAAAATGTTTGTGTTTATCTCACTGATGATTTGATGATCTTACAGGACAAACTATCCAAGAAGATAATTGGTTTGGCAGATATTAACAATGGACTTTATCATCTGAAGACTGATATGACCTCATATGACCATGTTATGCCTCTTTTAACACAATTTGCTCCTTGTACTGCTTTTGCAAATGCTTGTATTTCCCCTTCTGTTTGGCACATGTGATTAGGTCACCTACCTGCTGATAGATTAGCAAGAATAATCAATCTTCCTACTCATTCTTATAATCTTTCACCTTGTGACATTTGCCAGTTTGCTAAACAGAAACGTTTGTCTATTCCAGATTTTGTTTCTTCTACTAAACATGTTTTTGATCTAGTTCACATGGACATCTCGGGTCCTTTTAATCAATCTTCTTACAATGGTTTTAAGTATTTCCTTACCATAGTAGATGATTTCTCCCGTACTACTTGGGTTTATCTTATGCAATACAAGTCTGAAACTCGAATGCACATTATTCACTTCTATAATTATGTTCTCACTCGTGTTTAGTACCAAAATTAAATCTATTCGTTCTGACAATGGTGCTGAGTTTTTATTTACTGATTTCTATCATAAACATGGCATATTACACCAACGTTCTTGTGTTGCTACTCCTCAACAAAATGGGAGAATAGAACACAAGCATCAACATATACTACAGGTTGCACGTGCTGTTCTCTTTCAAGCTCATTTACCTGCTATTTTTTGGAGTGATGCAGTCCAAACTGCTGTATACATCATCAATCGTGTACCCTCTATTATTCTTCATAACAAATCCCCTTATGAGATTCTTTATTCCCGTCAACCTGATTATTCTTTTCTCCGCACTTTTGGCTGTCTGTGTTACATTTCAACTCTCTCTTCGAATCGTGACAAGTTTGCTTCAAGAGCTCGAAAATGCATTTTTGTTCGTTACCCTTTAGGATACAAGGGTTATAAAGTTTATGATCTTACTACTCACCAATGTATCATTTCCAGAGATATTAAATTTTTTGAAACACATTTTCCTTTTCAATCTCACACTTCTACTACTACTGATAATATTTCTGATACTTTGCTTTCTATGCCTTCTTTTCCTAATGATTTTGTTTGTCCTGACCATTTTGCTCCTCAACATTCTTCTCCACCACCTTCTACTCATGTATCTTCATCACATATCAACAATCACTCTGATATTTCCTCTCTCACACCTGATTCTGCTACCTCTTCCCCTGATACTACTCATATTCTTCCCACTCCACCTGCTTCTCTTGTTGTTCCTCCTGTAATACACCCTACTCGCAGATCCACTAGAGATAAATCTCAACCAGCACATTTACTGGTGTATGAATGCTCTTTACCTCCTTCTCTACAACATCCTCCACATCAGGCTCACAATGCTTCTTCATCAGGTGTTCTCTATCTTATTTCTAATTTTTTATCTAGCAGTCATTTGTCTCATGAATATGCCTGTTTTACTGCTGCACTTACCTTACTTAAAGAGCCTCGTAATTTTAAAGAAGCTTCCAAGTTTCCTGAATGGAACTTAGCTATGCAACAGGAAATCTCTGCACTTGAACATAACAATACTTGGGTCTTATGTGATTTACCTCCTGATAAGCATGTGATTGGTTGTAAATGGGTCTATAAGACCAAAATCAAGCCTGATGGCTCTTTGAACAGGTATAAGGCATGTTTAGTTGCTAAAGGTTATAATCAGGAAGAATGTTTTGATTACTTCAATACTTTTTCTCCTGTAATCAAGCTCACTACTGTCAAATTATTATTAGCCATTGCTATAGCTAAGAACTCGTTTATTCATCAACTTGACATTAACAATGCTTTCCTTCATGGTGATCTTGATGAAGAGGTTTATATGTCTCCTCCTCCAGGTTATCCATCTACTACTCAGGTCTACAGGTTGATCAAGAGTCTCTATGGACTCAAGCAAGCTTCCAGACAATGGTTTCTTAAACTTACAGATTCCTTGATTTCTATTGGTTTTATTCAGTCTCTTGCAGATTCTTCTCTCTTTACTAGACAAACTGCTTCCTCTTTTATTTGTTTATTGGTTTATGTAGATGATATAATCATCTCTGGTACCAATTTATTAGATATTTCCTCTGTCAAAACTTTTTTGCATGATAAATTCACTATTAAGGATATTGGCTCTTTGAAATACATGTTAGGTATAGAGATTGCTAGATCTTCCACAGGTCTTTTTCTTTGTCAGATAAAGTATGTTATAGATATACTTGAAGATGTTGGTTTTCTTGCTTCTAAACCTGTTGATACTCCTATGGATAGTAGAGTAAAATTTTCTGCTACAGATGGTATTTCTTTACAGGATCCTAAGGTTTATAGAAGGCTTATAGGCAGATTGTTGTACTTAACTGTTACTAGACCTGACATTTCTTATAGCTATGTTTTAAAAGCCGGATCGGGCCGGCCGGTTGGACCGGGAAACCGGTGTAGAACGGCCGGATCATTCATATAAAGCCGGAATCCAAAAAACCGTCCAAGCCGGCCAAAAACCGGATCGGGCCGGTGAACCGGGAACCGGCCAACCGCCTGCCTGGACGGTTTTGGACCAAAAAAAAAAAAAAAAAATTTAGGGACTTGATTGCAATAGAAACTAGAAAGGAAAGAAAACCTAACAATTAGCCAGCCGTCTTCTACTCTTCTTTCTTTTCTTCTCTTTCGCTTTCTTTTCTTCTTCTCTTCCGCTTTCTTTTCTTCTTTTCTTCTTTTTTTCAGGGTGATATTGAATGGAAAGTCTCCTATATGCTTTCTTGATTTCTGAATCTGAAGCACCGTGTTCTAATCCAAGTATATTGAACGGCTCAAAAATCTCGACCTGTGAAATTAACAATATTTTAAATTTTCACAGATTGATGAGAAGTATTTGAGCATTCCATTCATTGTATGGACAGTAGTCAAAAAAAGAAAAATGTAGAATTCAAGATAAGCAGCTTATTAGTCAGTGCCTAATGGAGCAAGCCAGATTGTAGAAAGTACCTCGGTGTTGACACTCTTGATGTATAATGCGAGGAATGCAACAACTACCCATAGTGACACAACTGTCAGGTTGCTATAAGTTGAGAAGTTTGAGATCTGAAAATTGGAACACAATAGGAAGATGACATAACCATTTATCCACCTGATGACGAACGAAATAACGCCGACACATCCAAGAAACTGAAGGATAATTAAGAAAACATAAACGTCTGAAAATAGATTTCCGGTACTTCCCAGAACGAAAGCAAACTGAACACCTGCAATTTCCAACATTCGTAGTCTTCTTTGAAAATGTGAGGTACAGATTGATAGAAAACCTAACAATTAGCCAACCATAAGAATTTCTATGCTTGGAGTTTGAACTTTTGTATTGTTGATGACATCTATGATGTTGGAACTCTCTTTAGTCTTTGTTTTGTGATTGTAATGTGTATGATTTGATGGTATTTTTATGTTGCTTTGAAATTGGAGCTCTTATGCTAATGTCAATTCTATTATGTTTTTGTAATATTTATGTTTTTTTATGAAAATATTGTGTGCGTATACATATATAATGTTATAAATATTATATATGACGTCATACCGGCTCAAACGGCTTAAAACGGTCCAACCGATCCGATCCTGGTCCGACCTTTTTTAGGGGGCGACCGACTTAACTGTCCGGGTCGGCTTTTAAAACATAGTCTTATAGTGTTCAAACTCTTAGTCAATTTCTCTCTAAACCTACTCCTGTTCATTTATCTGCTGCCTACAGAGTTCTGAGGTATCTTAAAGGTACTATAGGTAATGGTTTGTTTTATTCTGTGAACAATGATTTTCATCTCAAAGGTTATGCTGATTCTGACTGGGCTGGGTGTATTGACACCAGGAAAAGTGTTTCTGGTTATTGTTTTTACTTAGGTGATTCCTTAATTAGCTGGAAAAGCAAGAAACAACAGGTTGTCAGCCGCTCTAGTACTGAGGCTTAGTATAGAGCAGTTGCTACTGCTGTTTGTGAGGCCCAATGGCTCATTTATCTTATTCAGGATTTACATGTTACTCATGATTTTCCTGTTTTGTTGTCCACATATCATTTGGCTCACAATCCTATGCAGCATCAAAGAACTAAACACATTGAGCTGGACTGTCACTTGATCAGAGAGAAGATAACATCTGGCCTCATTCATTTCATTCACATCAGTAATGTCCATCAAGTCGCTGATATATACACCAAAGCTTTACCTACAACTTCATTTCATCATCTCATTTCCAAGATGAACTTGTTTAATCTACATGTTCCTCGGGTGAAGCTAAAAATCATGGAGAAGATCAAAGAGATAAAAGAGAGAGCTTGGATTCCATACAGTAGTCATGAGCTCTTTATATACTAAGTATTGAGCTTCTTCTTTTTGGTTGTACAGTATCGATTCCTTCTTCAATTTTCTCTGTAAACACTTTTCTTCTATCAAAGATAATCACTATTCTCATGGATTCTTGAATTGTAATAAAAAATTATTATGTTTTATTAAATTTTGAATTGTTAAGTTTGAAAATTTTCTTACAATTGGGTCTATTTGTAATCAAAATATATTGTATTTTACAAAATAGCACGCGTCGCTTAATTAAACCTCCACATGTCACTGGGCATTTAAATTGGACAAGAGTGCATTCAAATTTATTAAATTGGACTGTCACAACTAAATGTACAAAAAGTGAGAGCATCACTACAGTGTGTTTTTTATTATGTTTTTACTTGTATTGTTTTTGCCTGCTTTTGTTAAAGTTGATTAAAGTTGATTTTAAACAAATGTCAGTATTTTTTTATATATTATATAAAAAAACAACTTAAAATTGTAAAAGCATAAGTTTTATTGTTTGTAAAATTAATTTAATTAGTTGAATTGAAAAAAATTTACTACTTACTTAAAGCAGCTAGAAGTAGCTATTGAATTGTTTCTCTGCTTCCAACAGTTTTTTTTTTTTTTCTGAGAAGTTGCCGTAAAAGTTGTACTACTGTAGGTATAAACTGCACTAAAACTAATTGTATAAACTAATAGAATCATTTTACTCAAAAAAAAAAAAAAAAAAAGTATAAACTACTAAAAAACTAATTTTGTCACAAAAAATAATTGTTTTAATCATTTGCAAACACTGAGGTACAAAAGGAACACTGTAACGACAATTCAAATCAATCGGCAATTTGGAGTACAGAGCAATTAGGTTTCTGATTTTACTTCCCAATCTTTCTTGAATCTTTCCGTTTTACGTTATTTGGCTGTTTGCTCCTTGTCATTGTCTATTGCATGATTTTGCCTGAACATTGTTTTCACCTGTCTCAGGGAAATCTTTGTTCTCATATCAACTTCTAGTTTTACCACTGAAGCTGTCAATATCAACTGAGGTAATCTGCTTTCCTTCTTCTTAGTATTTCTATTTTATATGCGTCTTGTCTTGTGTTGTTGGAAGCAATACTCAGAAGCAGTTGTAATGTTTGGGTTCATTTTCATTGCTTACCAGGTGTTTGGTAAAATGCCTCAGTCAACTTTATAAACGGGAATCTGACGATTTTGTTTACAGTGATTCAGTTATGCATTAGGTTTTGCTGTTAATGTCATTATTCCCCTGAAAAAATGCAATCTTTTGATCATTAGGGATTGACTCTATTAGCTATCAACTTTTTCTGATATGGGTTTCTCTAGTGAACTTCCAATTTTTTTAGGTGGGTCGAGTATAAATGGTTACTACATGTTAGAAACTCCTGAGTCCTGACTAGTAAGAGTATGTTGCGTTTTTTATGAAGTTGTTAAGGATGGATTTAGGCTGTCAGTATGACTTGATTGTTTGGTTTTATCATAGGTCTACAGAATATGCTCGTCATGGTCACATGTGTAAGATATTATCCTGTTAAGCATTCGTTTTCAAGTATGCATCGTGATAATTGATAGATGTCATGTTGGAGCTGAAATTGACGCATTTTATCTCCTTAAGCTCTTTGGATGAATTGATAAATCAAGCTTGAAGGAATCCCTTCCGGCCTTGTTTTTACCCAGCCCCGGTGTTAGGTTCACCGAGTATGACCTCAAAATTATAAATTCCAAATTACTGATGGTCCTAAGCCAAAATTAGTATTGTATAAAATGTTGTATGCTTGGATTTAGAGTTTCTTCAAGGAGCTCATAAATCCTAGATAGTTATGTGAGACAGATAGTGTACCTGCCTGACGATCTTAGTAAGAGTGTCCCTGCGGTGATGTTGAACTCATTCTTCATCTAAATCTTCTCCTTTGCTATTTTGAATTAGTTAGTCTGCATAATGAGCCGGAAAGCCAAAGGAAAAGGTTGGAGTGCACGGTTGTTTAAGGCTGGGATGGCTGAGTTTGTATATAGTATTCGGTCTTGTTGCAATTTACAAATTTTCCAGAATAGGCTGATAGATATAGGGGAATTAAAGGAACAGGTTATTGTGTTTGGTTCGAAGGAGCTCTTTGTATCCTGTGGGTCTGTGGGGTTAGTCTTGTATTGGCTATGTTTTTTGTGTTGGTGATAGGCATGGTCTGGACTTTCATACTGACTTGTTTTTGGAGTACTAAAATTTTTGTAGTTCCAGATTTTTTTTTATTTAGTCTGTATGTTTAATTGTGTAAATTTGCGATATTGCTGACATATCATAAAAGCTTTTTCTGCATCCCCCCTACGCCCAAGCCAAAATATACCTCTGCACCTTGAAGCCTCTTGCAGTTTGTTTGGGATCTTGATTGATTATAATATTAGGTTAGAAGATGCTCTGCGGTCTGTAGTTTAATGTTTTAATTTCATGAAGACGTGCATTATTTATTAGGTTACCGTGTTATGTTATTCTGTGAGCTTGAAATGAGAGGAATTGTTGAGAGGGCAAGGTGTGGAATACAGGGCGTTGGAGAGGATGTGTTGTTGATCCAAATCACATCAATAAGAAAATTGAAACCTGCCATTCATCTGCTTCTTGTTTCTTGATAAGTTTTTGGAGTGTCCTAAACCACAAGCATTTTGCAGATGGAAGTTTTATAATATACGCTGCTTTTGACTGTAATCAACATATTCTGTTTGCTACAACTACTTGTTTAGCTGGACCATGTGAAATGAATGTAATCGATGTATCCTGCTTAATCCGCCCGCCTGAGGTGCTTCATTTAGATAAAGTAGATGGTTCCGGAATCATTAGACATCTGCATGTGCTTTTAGAAACAAGAATTGTAACCTGACTGCCACATCACTGGTACATTCCTGTCTTAATTAGTACTGTAAACGGACTTTTCCCTTTTTCTTCAGTCTCTTGACTTCCTGATTTCAGGTGACCGGAATTCTTTGAAATGGAAGCCAAGTTCTTTCGGTTTTTGAAGATAGTAGGAGTTGGTTTCAAAGCAAGAGCAGAATCAGAAGGCCGTCTTCTGTACCTTAAGCTTGGTTACAGCCATGAAGTTGAAATGGCTGTTCCTCCAGCTGTGCGTGTGTTTTGCTTCAAAAACAACGTTGTGTGCTGCACTGGCCTCGATAAGTATAGAGTCCATCAATTTGCTGCTGCTGTTCGCAGTTTGAAGCCTCCTGAGCCTTACAAAGGCAAAGGAATAATGTACACTGACGAAGTTATAAAGAGAAAGGAAGGAAAGAGGTCGAAATAGAGGAACATCCATCTCTGTTGTTGACATTATTCCCAGCATTCTTGTATTCTATTTCCAAACTACTTTTGTCCTATAATTGGCAACCTGTACTCCAACTTAGATTTCCATTTACTATTTTAGACAAAACAACAGATTTGCTTAGATTCATTTCTCTTGGGATGAGAGTGATACTATGCAGAGTTCCATAAAATATTTGAACTGGTTGAATTGCATGATTCTATGGAAAATATTGGAACGGTTTGGTTTTTAGCCCATCGAAATGAAATAAACATAGAATTTAGTAATTGTATTAAACACCTTATATTTATACTTCACAAGTCTGCCATATTTTTTAAACAAATCTTTTCTAATATCACTCTATATTTCCAAGCTGAGTCGAGCCTTTTTGAAGGTTCAGCTTATTTAGGTTCGAGTTTCACTCTTTTGATAGGTGTTCAAGCGAACTCGAGCCTAACTATGTGCTCGTTTTGTTATCGAGTCGAGTTGGGCTTGACTTGTTCTTGACAAAGCTCGTCTAGCCTCCTTAATATGCTTGCATACATATGTATTTCTCGTTAATGAGCTCGAGCTCCGCTCGAATTCGACTAAAGCTCGAATAAAATGAGCCGAGCTCGGTCCTATTTACCGTGACTCGAGCTTGGAAAAAGCTCGTTTTTTTATAGAGAAAATTTTTCTTTACACTTGAACCTTTAGATCCACTTTGAGTTTGCACTATAAAACCTTTTTTTTAACACTTTGCACCAAAACCTTTCAAAAAAAATTTCCCTAACACAAAGGTTGGACGGTGTTAAGTGTCCGTTAGTGAAAGTTTTCAAATTGCACCAAAACCTTAACAAAAACTTGCACTCGCTACTGAAACCTTTTCTTATAATGTCAGTCCATACTTATTGTTCAGTTTGCATGATACTTTAAATGGATTTTTTTCCCGGTCACGAGTGTCATTGACTCATTGTGGGTGTAATTGTATTTTTGTCAAAGGGGGTTTGCCGTTTGAGGTAAAGTATGAGTCATACATGTGTTTTTTTTTTTTTTTCTATTTGTGCATGTAACTTTTTTCCGTTTGGTACATGCATGTAATTAAACATGTATAGTAAGATACTAAAATCGTCTAGTTTTAGTAAGATCACCTAGTTCTCCACGCATCCCTTGATCATGTTCATCATAAATAAAACAGTCAAAGGTGTAGTTAGCAAGTTCAAATTAATCATATATTTACAAAGTTAATCAATAAATGAATTATATATTTAGTCTACAATCGTCCTACTGAGGAAATGAATCATATATTTAGTATACATTTATCCAACTCTTATATGGTATAGATACTTCACTCTTAATCTGGATTCGTTGTCTCTATCAACTAACTTGGGTTCTTTATTTCAGAAACTACCCTTTCAATAGCTGAAAATTAAATTTCAGACACATTTTCCAGCATTTTGTTATTAAAAAGTAAAAACGTATTTTTGACAAAAAGTAGAGCCTATAAAACAAGTTGGTGCTTCAAAGTTCAAAACACAATATAATAACCAATTAAAATTATCATGTGACAAGTGAGTCTCTTAATTTTTGTGCTCCATATATCTCATCAAGAGTCACTATCATAACATTTTCAAAACTACTACTGCATAGAAAAAATGTCTCTCTTAAATATAGTTATCAACAACTTTTACATAGATAAAGTAAATTATTAAATAATCCAGAAAATTATTATCATCAACCTATCATATTTGTTAACTATTAGTAGTACATAATATATATTTGATAGAGTAGCATGAACTTATCCAAACATTCCCTACCTGATAAAAGTCAGGCTCAAGAGCCTAGCTATACCTTTGACTGGTCTATTTATGATGACCATGATCAAGGTATGCATGGAGGAAGAAAGACTAGGTAATTTTACTAAAACTAGGCGATTTTAGTTTCTTTGATACACACTCAATTACATGCATGTATCAAACGGAAAACAATAAGTATGAACTAACAATGACATCATTTACCTCAAACAATAAGTATGAACTAACAAATAAAAAAAAACAAATAACGCATCATTTACCTTAAACGGCAAATCCCCTTTAATAAGAAAAAATGCAATTACATTCACAATGAGTCAATGACACTCGTTACCGTGAAAATAACCATTTAAAGTATCTTACAAACTGAACAATAAGTATGAATTGACATTATAAGAAAAGCTTTTTTAAGTCTGAAGTTTTTGTAAGAATTTGGTCGATTTGAAAATTGACACTTAACACCGTCCAACCTTTGTATTATGGGGAATTTTTTTAAAAATACTTTGATGCAAATTGTAAAAAAAAAAAATTTTAGTGCAAATTCAAAATGGGCTTAACCTAAATTTCTCTCATTATAATCAGTTTTGATATAACCATATCTCGCCTCCCTCTCTCGGTCTCTCCTTGTGAGATTCGATTGAGTTGAGCTCTTTCTGTTTCGTTTTGAAGCCTTAAGGTAAAGTAGAACGATATGCTGTGGTTTATTCGTCCAATTATCATTCATGTCTGTTGATTTATTGCTTCTTATCTTATATGTCTCGTTATCATATTCAATCGTATTCATTGGAAGAGATTAATTGAAGGTAAACCTGCGATTTGCATTTCATGTGTGTGAAAACTTTTAATCTTGGAGATTCAGTGTTTTTAGCTTACAGGCAAGTATAAATAGTAATCTAACTCTGATTTCGATTTGTGTGCTTTAGTTAATTAGA
This sequence comes from Plantago major, assembly GCA_026545765.1. Classification (NCBI taxonomy): domain Eukaryota; kingdom Viridiplantae; phylum Streptophyta; class Magnoliopsida; order Lamiales; family Plantaginaceae; genus Plantago; species Plantago major. Next base: position 104,213,014 of record CM048840.1, read on the forward strand.
AGAGATTAATAGTCGTGTCTATGATTCTGCTGTATTTTCCTTTATTCGCAAGGTGATTGTGTTTTGGATTGCTTTATTACTTCATTACTTGACAACATAGCTAGATTATCTTCTATAGCTTAATTTCCGTTTCCTAGTCCTGTTCGTATTCTATATAAGTTTCTTTTGCTTTCTATTTCTTGTATATGTCATCAGTACAATATAGTTTTCTTTCAATCTCTATATTGTAACAAGCACCCTCTTGACGAGTATACAAGTTTCATTCCCGTGCTTCGTATCAGACCTTCCTTTTTTTGTGTCAATTATACTGATCAACCACTTGAATTTATCTTGAGTTTTCCTTCAACTCAAAATCAAGTTGTGATTTCAGTATGCTGGGTCATAGGATCAGCCACGGGAAGTGTTCTCATTCTCAATCTGATTACTCTGGAAGTGATGGGAAAAAGAGAAGGAAATCTGGAAACAATAAAGACCAATTCCGTATTGAGTCTGATGATAAAGTTGCCAGAAAACGCAAAGCTTGCAGTACCAGATCTTCTGACAAGCTTTCCATCCTCTGTGATGATGATTATGCTGCTTATGATTACAAGAATCGAAAAATCATCCCTGAACAACGCGAAGCTTATTTCCCTGAAGATATAGTTGTAGAGATTATTGGAAGACTGCCTGTCAAATCCATCTTAAGGTTCAGGTGTGTTTCTAAGCATTGGAATTCAATCATCTCCAGCAAACGATTTGTCAAAGTCCACCTTGAAAACTCAACTAGGAATCCAAAATTCTCTCACCACAACCTCATCTCTATAAGCATCTGGAAAAAGTGTTGGTCTAGGCCCGGAGATGCTATCCGCAAGCAACTTTCTTTGCAGTCCCTTCTGTATGATCAAAACACATATGCAGCTGACATATACTTTCCGACTGTTGATCCGAGTGAGAACGAGTATTTCCGTCTTATCGGTAGTTGTAATGGGCTCTGTTGCATGATTGCAGATAAAGTTCATAATGTTGTGTTGTTAAACCCATCTACCACACTATATAAGACTAAATTGACATATATCTATTGTATCCCGGAAAACTTCTACTTCAAACCTGATAGCTACGGGTTTGGCATGTCTGATGATGGTGATTACAAGCTTGTGTGCGTCGGATATCTGCATCATTTAATTTCAAGAGAACAGGAACCTGCTGGGGCTTGGGTAATCTATACTTTAAAGACCAATTCTTGGAGAATGGTCCGGAACAGGAAATATTTTCGATCCCAAACGTCTGGACATGGATTGTTTATGAATGGGAAGATTCATTGGCTCGTGCATGATGGTCGTAGTATTGTTTCTTTTGATTTGGGGACTGAGACAGAGGGCTTGGTTTATCCACCTAATAATGTATGTTGTGCAATATCGTCATTGGGAGAGCTTGGAGGAAGTCTATGTCTGATTGTGGACTCTGAAATTAGCAAAGACGTATGGGTACTCAAGGAGTATGGGATAAATAACTCCTGGGTAAAGGTGTTCGACTTTCCTAATGCCAGCTATCCTTGGAAAATATCCATCAGAATTAGGCCCTTGTGCATCTCAGTGGAAGGTGAGTTTTTGTTTGTCTATGGATCAAAGTTCATCATCTACAACCCCAAAAACCAGTCTTTTAGGTCTGCGTGTTTAACCAACTATCCACCTGAAGATGAAATTTGGGACTACGATCATCAATTGACTGTCTATGTCGAAAGTTTAGTGTCACCTTTTGCAGATGCTGAACTTGATGAATGACAGAAGTCGGAAGAATTTATTTTCAAGTGTATACTGTTGAACACGAGTTGGTCCCTGGTCTCTCAACTAGTATGGTCTGGACTCTAGAGTCATCGTTCGGAGAACCGCAAGCTGGCTCGTAACCAGCTTAGGAAATGGTCCTGACTCCTGACTGCAGTTTCACTCTAATTGTTATTATTTCCTGTTATGATATAGACCCTCAGCAGATCTTCTGTGTTTAGGATTTGTAATCGCATGATCTGTGGGTTTTAGACACTGTAGCAAGCTAGAATAATTTAATTGTCATTTTGTTGTCGTATATATAAGTCTATCTCCATGTATTGTTCTAGTGACACTAGTCATGTTCTTGGCTGAAGAGCAAATTAACTGTACCATTTTTGTCAAGTATAGCATCACGTATTCACTTTCCTCAAGAATCCAACTCATTGTTCTGTGCCTCTACTACACTGCTTGAACTAACAATCCGTTCTCCTGAAAATGAACCTGCAATATCTTGGTACTTTGCTTTGAAAAGACTTCAATTACTATTTGCTGGGTGAGAGAGACTCAGAGACTCATTGCAGCGCATGGTCCGGACTCCGGAGCTACAGATAACAATAGAGACACCAGTAAGTAAAGTCGAAGGTAAGGTTTTCAAGAGTTGAGCCCGATTTAGATCCTGTATTTCTGAACAAAACTGATCAGATACATTGTAGTATCGTAAAAGTATACAACAGATGTATGTGTCTGATCAATATATGTCATGGAACATCTAAATGATATTCTACATAGTCCTTGTGGTTCTTTCTGGAATTGCTTCGACGACTGCATATAACTTTGAATCCACTCGCTGTCATATCTTAATGCCTTGATAAAATCTCGAGCAATTGTTTTCAGTAGTTTCTCCAATTTATTGGTATTGTATTTCTGATAAGAGTGCAAATCCAGCCATCTGCACACCAGAATGTCCAAGTATCTTGTTAACCACAACAAAAAATAAGTTATTCATAGCAATGTCGAACATCAACTTACTTCAAGAAATGAATGTAGAGCAACCGCAGTGTACAAATTTGCAATTAGAGATCTCAAGAATCTATCAAGCCGGCCAGTCCAAACCTTCTTTCAGTCCATGGATCCCCAACAACTTGAGTCTGACACACTACAAAAAAAACTACTGTTTTAGCGACGGATTTATCCGTCGCTAAAACAGTAGCGATCCGTCGCTAAGTCCTTAGCGGCGGATTTAGCGACGGATAAAAAAGCCGTCGTCCCACGGGAAGTGGGACGACGGATAGGTTATCCGTCGCTAAATCGCGACGGATTTAGCGACGGATAAAAAGCAGATTTTTTTAAAAAAAAATAAAAATCTGCTATTTTAGCGACGGATAGTTTATCCATCGCTAAAAAAACACATTTTTTTTATAATCTGCTTTTTTCAGCGACGGATATTTTATCCGTCGCTAAAAAAAGCAGATTTTTAAATTTTTTTTTAATAATTTGCAGCTTGTTTTCATATTTCACCTGTTTCACAAAATATACTGTCCGATAGTAAATCTAGAATAATAAAATTGTTTTAATTAAACAGAAATCATTATACAAAAGTTAACAAACCATCCGTAATGAAAATCAATATCCGTACATAATCTAAAGTAAGAAATAAAAAAAATACAAGTCAAAATCTAACTACCGGACGGGGTGGTCACGTCGAACTCGGACATGAAAGTGCATCAGAATCAAGGCGCTGCTTTCCTCCTTAATGCTCCATCTCGCTCCATTTCTCGTGGAGCCGTAAACATGTTCTGAAACCTGTGATTGCACGAACTCCGAGACCCGCTCCTGTGTGAAAACCTGATGTCTAGATTGCTGAGATGCTGAGTAGGTAGGAGTAGTCATCACAGGGCCGAAACTCCCAATCCATATACTCGGCCTTTGTTTTCCATTGGGTTGACGGCTAAGAAGATGTTGTTTTGTTGTTCAACTGTCAGCTCCTCAAGAGATTAGGATCATACCAGTCAACATCAAACAAAAAGGTTCTTTTCAAGGGCAAACCGGGATATTCTAGGCGCACTATTCATTTCAGCTTCCCGTGGAAATCATACAAATCACATGGTCCTAAATCTTGCCCCCTGACACACACCCCAGAATTGCTTGTAGCCATAGCCGTGTTAGAGTTAATCGTATGGAACCGAAGGCATTGACTATGTAAGACGGGAATGTGTAGACCTTTTTGAATGGTCCCTCTGCTAGAGCACTCAAGTAAGGGCATGTGACGTTGTTGACAGGATCTCGGACATACTCCTTGAACCAATCTGGAAATTCTGATTCCATCTTTGAGTCAAGGAGTTCTTTAAGCGTATCCTCTGCCATCTGAGGATTCTTCTCCAGACAACGCTCTTTGAAAACGCTGTGGACATTGACATGATTATAATTCTACATACTAGCTAGGAGGATTTTAGTTAAAAGTTCAATTTTAGTTGCTTTTAATAAGGTACTCACCCAGCAAATATCACCATATACTTCTCAACCTCAGCACAATTCGTGAGGACATAATATTGGCGCCTTTCACTCCTTATCCGTCGATATTCTTTCATCATTCCAAAGGTCTCCCTGAGACCCTAAAAACAGATAGGGAAACATCATCATCCTCTTGAATTTCGAATGTGTCTGCGTTTCGAGATGGCCTAGATGCCTTTGTCAGGGCGTGGTCCTCAAAGTAATAGGAGCAGAAGGTTGCAGTTTCCTCTCGAATGTATGCATTGGCAATCGATCCTTCAGGTCTACCTTTGTTCTTGACATATTTCTTCAATTTTCCCAAGTACATGTAATATATATTCAGGTAAAACGGTGTTAGAAATGAAAATCTATCCGTCATTTTAAGTACATGATTGCAATTATTTCACACCTCTCGAATGGATACATCCATCGATACTGAACCGGTCTAGCAAGTCTTGCTTCATGTGGAAGGTGAATCGGCAAGTGCTCCATAGAATCAAAGAAGCTCGGTGGAAAGATACGCTCAAGCTTGCATAGAATCAATGGTATGCTGCTTTCAAGATTTGCTAACACTTGATCGTGAACCACCCTTGTGCATAAATTCTTGAAAAATAAGCTCAGCTCGGTGATAGCGATCCAAACAAGTTTAGGTAGCAGTTCTCGAAATGCAACCGGGATAAGCCTCTCCATGAATACATGACAGTCGTGGCTTTTCATCCCAAACATCTTTGTCTTCTTCAAATTCACACACCGCTCCAATTTCGAGGCGTAATTGTCGGGGAACTTCAATGCCTTCACCCAATCAAACAGTATTGACCTAGATTCATTGTCAATTGTGTAGCATGCCTTGGGCCACTTACCTTCACCATTCCTCTTTATCAACTTCGACCTTTTACACCATGTATCCAACTCGGCTCTAGATTTGACATTATCCTTTGTTTTTCCGGGAATGTTGCAAATTGTGTTGAAGCAGTTCTCGAACACGTTCTTCTCAATGTGCATGAAATTTAGGTTGTGACGTATAAGAAGACTGCTCCAATAAGGCAAGTCCTAGAAGATGCTTCTCTTCTTCCATCCACATTTGTTGCTAATTTTCTTGTTATGCTTCTCCCACCCAAGTTCAGTCATTTTCATAAGACCCAACCTATCAATCTCCGCAAGAATTTGTGCACCAGTAAGTCGTCTCGGGGCTCCTTTCTTTTCTACTTTGTTTTTCAAGAATTGATCCCTGTTTTTCCTGAACGGGTGATTACTTGGTAGAAACCTACGATGACAATCAAACCAAGATTCCTTACTGCTATCCTTCAGTCTAAATGCATCAGTGTCCTCCAAACAATGTGGACATGTATGTTTCCCGGCAATTTTCCTTCCAGATAGCATGGAGTACGCAGGAAAGTCACTCACGGTCCAAAGTAGCACTGCTCTCAAGGTAAGTTCTTCTTGGTTGAGACATCATATGCAGGGATACCCTTCTCCCACAGCTCAATCAGCTCCTTGATTAGGGGTTGCAAGAAGACATCCAACGTCATTCCTGGATCTTTTGGCCCAGGAACCAACACAGTAAAAAACATGAATGGTTCCTTCATGCACTCACCGGGGGGCAGGTTGTATGGAGTAAGCATCACTGGCCAACAAGAGTACGCCCGTTCACTTCCAAAAGGATTAAAACCATCCGTACAGAGCCCCAATCGTACATTTCTAGACTCGGCTGCAAACTCTGGATATGTCTTGTCAAACTCTTTCCATGCCGGTGAGTCTGATGGATAATCCATTCTACCCTCTGCATCTTCCGGGATTACTCGTTCCTTGTGCCACCGCATTTTATCGGCACAAGCACTTGAAGCGTACAACCTCTTCAAACGAGGTGCTAGAGGGAAGTACCACATTTTCTTATGTGGGAGATTTTTCTTCTGACGTTTCTTTGAAGCCCCCTCCTTGTAATGCTTGTAACGGTCCTTACCACAGAACTTGCACTTCAATAGATCTACATCCCCCGATAGATCATGCATATCCAGGACAATATCGATGGTTACCATAGGCAACCCCAACCCCCGCATCTTTTTCTTCGCTTGGTAAAAGTTGGTGGGAACTAGGTTTTCTTCAGGACAAAGATCCGGCATTACTTGTACCCATTCATTGAAGCTCGCTTCAGATTGCTGGCCATTAGCCTTACAAATCATTAGCCGAGCTAACAAAGACAACTCGCTGAGCCTACACCCCAGATAAATCGGCTTCTTTACTGATTCCAGCAAGTCAAAGAACACCTGATCCGCAGGATTCGGAGGCTCCTCCACATCCCCCTCGGTTCTAGTGGTACTAGTGTCCATAAATTACGCCTCAAAGATTAAACACCATTTCTTCGACCCGGTCATGAAAAGCATGCGATTTAGATGTAGTTTGACCCCCCAAGTTGCTCATTTTTTCTCTTCCTTCCACGCGGCCTAAATTGCTCATATGTCATGGACGGTGTTGCTTCCTCACCATGGTGATTCCATACCTCATACTCAGGCAGGAATCCATTACGTTTCAAGTGATCGATTATCAGAGGAGTCAAATATTGCTTGTTTCTGCATTTTTTCAATTTGCAAGGGCACTTTATCAAACCCCCCTTTACACAAGCCGGATGTGTCATCGCAAATGCGATGAAGGCTTCAACCCCTTCCACAAAACTAGATTGAAGTATGCCATTAACAGTACGACAGTACATCCATGAACGATCGGGATTCATTGGATGATTATATAACCTGACACATCTGGATTTATTAGATCGTATTGAATTTCAACTCAATTCCAATTCCTGGCTATAATTGCATTGTTAATTATAATACGTTCCAAATTTCATGAATTATATGCATTTTACATTTAAAGTTTTTTTCATGCAATTTTCTTATATTCCCATTACAATTACCAATTTATAAATTAAAAGCATTTCAATTATACGAATTATAAATTATAATTTATGAATTACGAATTACCAATTTTTTCTACGAAATATCAATTTATATTCCCATCGAATTATACGAATTACCAATTACCAATTTTTTTAATACAAATTATAAATTAACAATTACTCAACCAAATCCAATACATACTTACAAACATTAAACTAAATCAAAATAAATACCATAAATAACATACATACTTACATACATACCATACATACTTACATACTTCATACTTACAAACATTATACTAACTAATCAATTTCACAATAAATCAATCAATTCATTAACCCAATACTTAATATGAGCTATACTAGCTAGTATATGAGTTTAAAAACATAAAATTGATCGAAAATAACAAAAATCACAAATTTAGAAAAGTAGGGTTTTAGACTATTACCTTCAAATTGCAGGAAAAATAGTGGAAAAATGATGAAATTGAACGGCCACCCAAGTTCCTTGTTGAAAGAGCTTTGAAAAGAGCCCAAGATTTGCCGGAATGGTGGACGTTTGGTCGGAGAACCAAATCGCAAAAATCTCGCCAGAAAGGAAGAAGAAGAAGAAACAGAGAAGAAATGGGGGAGAAGTAGCTTTCTGCCCGTTTATCTGTGAGAATCAGCTATCCGTCGCTAGGCAGTGACATGAGGAATATGAATACATGAACTTAGTATGTTTTATGGGTAAAATCTAAAAAGTATACTTTATGTTGTACCATGTACAGAATGGATACTAAATATTGACACCGTTCAATTTAGATTTTAATTTGTCGCAGTGTATAAAAAGTCTTAAATATAATTTACAGATTTTAAGTTATGCAGAGTGTAAAATGTGCTAAATATTGACCACCGTCCAATTTGTGACCACTTATTCCTCTATTGCCCTGTAGTGACTTGATTCATGGGTTCCAAGTTTCTCAGGCAAACCAACCTTCTTCTTCGGTTCAGGGAGAAAGCAGCACAATGACGACACTAACCTCTGGTTATGGACATTCTTGAGTTGGCAGGAAGTTGGAGAGCAAAACTCAATTGCAAAATTTGTCAGCTCTCCTTGTTTTGCAGATGAAGTCATTTTATCTAAGTGTGTTTAGGATTTCCTGTCAAGGTTTGGGACTTTTGTCCACCTTGATTGTCTAGCTTGCTTGTTCCGGATAGAATAAACTCTACGTCTCGCTGAATTGTGGCAAGTAATTAATGAGTCGAAAATCTATTTCTCAAGTGCTAGTCTATTGCCTTTAAAAGAAATCCTATTACGAATAAACAGTGATAAAAGAAATAAAGACATGGAAAAAGAAAAATGTTTATTTAATTGGGATGGAAGAATTACCAAATATAGCCATAATTTGCAGACAGTTTATTTCCAAAACTGCAGGAAATATAAAAAAACCAGCCCATTGTTTGCACTTTGCACTTGCAGTAGCTAACTGTACTGTAGTTGCCAAGTGGAGAAATATAAAAGACAAACACATAAGAAAATTAATCTTACAAGAAAACACACACAATCCGTGACTCAAATTTGACCATTAGTACAACAGAATTTCTCTAAATTCAGCTGAAATCAAATTGTCATCATCTTGTTCACCAGAAAAGAAATTGTGTTCATCAGAAAGCTCGATCGATTTTACAGTAACCAGATGACATTAGGTCTGATCAACGCCAATCCGGTGGTCCACGCTAAGAAGGCGAGACTCGCTCGCACCGAAGAAGAAGATCACGATTCCGTCGATCCTCTCGATATTTTCGATATCCTTTTTTGCTTAATTTTACTCTTTTGTTTTCCATTTTGATCGGATAAATTGTGATCCTTGACTGGTGAAATGTAGCACAGTATGTTAGGGATATAAGGGATCCGGAGCATCCGTATTCGTTGGAGCAGCTCAGCGTGCTTTCTGAAGAGTCAATCACTGTTGACGAGAAGCTCCGCCGTATTCTGTCAGTATCTTCGTCATTCTTCGATTTTTCTCGAGTTTCGTTTTCTGAGTATGTTTCAGTGTATTATCGAGTTTGGGAATGATTAACTTGCTTATCCAATTTAATGCTAATTACTGCCTGTTCCAGTTTTGATTGAATGAGTGTGTTCTGGACTAGAGCTGTTTTTGTTTTTACTTAATTTTGTTGGATATTGGGCTTTTTGGATTTAAGGATCAGTGATAATTGGCAGGTTAAGAATTTTTTGCTGGTTAATGAGGAAGCTATTTTATGTTAATTGCAGGATAACGTTTACACCGACTATACAGCATTGTACCATGGCGACGGTGATTGGTTTGTGCTTGAGAGAGAAATTGAAGGATCATTTTCCTCCACATTTCAAGGTCATTTTTCCAACCATAAATTTACTGAATTGTACTTGATTGAATTTGTTTATGTGTTTACTATTCGAAAATCATTATATTTGCGTATGTGCATCTTATCACGAAAAGCTAATGTGTTTACCTAGTCGGAAGGCAATTACAGTTGCCCAGGTGCATCTCAACATGGAAGGTTGGTTCATAATATGTTTGAGTTTCGAAATACTGTCATCTGTTTTACTGGTTTCTGTATTGACTCAATTCACCTGTTTAATCTTTTTGTGGTATAATTCTTGTTATAAATAGACGATAAAGGGACGTTTTGTTACACAATATGCCCTGGTTTTTATTTTACTTTTGTGGGTGAAAAACATGCAGCAGTATTGGGGAATAGTTAATGGAGCAAATTTCTATTCTTAGGATCTCTTCGAGAGTTCAACCTCACATCATTTATTTTTTTTTCTGTTAGTCCTACACCTTAGGAAAGCTTGATGGCTGGTGGTTTTACTCTCTTTTGATTTGTTAATGCTAAAACTGATCCTGCGGTGTTATAATGTTGCACCTGTTTAGTAAGACATCAGCACAAGCAGCATGCCAGAGTTTCCAAATAAGTTCCTCTTCCTCAAAATTTGCATAAAGAAAAGAACTGTTGGCGTATTACAACCTGTGTTTTTTGCATCTTTGGCAAAACTTGTATTATCAGTCTGCAGGGTTTAAGAAGAGATTTTTTGGGTTGTTTGAGCAAGTATGTTCTTTTAGTTATGAATTTGTCTTGCCATTTCCGTATTGAGTCCACTTGTTAGTAGGCTCTACAATTTGAATTTAGCGAGCTCTAATCTAATTCTAAATAATTTTCTTGGTGGACTACTAAAATTCTGCAGGTAGATATTAAAGTGGCTCCAGGATCCCATGCAGATGAAGAATCAGGTGAAGATTACAATTTACTTGGCCATTTTGTTCTAATAGAAACTACATAACTTTACTAATTCATCATTATAGACTGGACAGATTTTTCATCTAAAATGAATGTTATCCGTTGGATCTGTAACCATTTCTTAAACTTGCTATGAGGTCGAACCATTGAAACAGAAGGAAACTTTAGTGGGGAAAGAGCCAAAAAGGAAATCTTGTTCTTAAGAACTTTATAACGTCTTAGGATTATGCTGATTAATGTTCATTTTACTAGAACGACAAATCATTATGCTACCCCAACTTCCTTTTGTGACTGAAAGCGTATTGGCTCAATTCTTTTCCCTTTCAGTAAACAAGCAGTTAAATGATAAAGAGAGAGTTGCTGCAGCTTTAGAGAACCCGAATCTACGTCAGCTTGTAGAAGAGTGCCTCTATTCCAGTGAACTCTGATCAGCATTACCCAGGTTGCTCAATAAATTGTACAGAACCCCTCTTTTTCAATGTGCCACCCTACTTGGTGTAGTGTTTTATCTTGTAATTTTGCCATTTTATTTGTTTTGCTAACAGTTGACGGAGAAAAATGAACAATCTGACATATAATGTAATGGGTTTGTTAACTGCTTTTGAGAACTAGCTTCCATTTACAGCAACTTAGATTTATGTACTGCAAAACCTTTGTAATAGCCTCACTTATGTGACAGCTTCACTGATAAATTACAGGCTTTATTAGAATCTGTAGTAAATATACATCTCCGGAAAATATTAGCATCCTGAGTGATAAACATCAGGTTTAGAACGTCTCAAAGGAGATACTGTTATCTCAATCAACAAATACATGTGGGTAAAATTAACACATTTACTAGATGATTCAGGCTTTCTGGACTCAGCTTGCAGGTGAAACAACGTTGAGTTCTGCAGTTACCTCTGGTTTAGCCAACCCCTTAGCCTCATGACAGAATCCGTTGTCCAATTCCCAGAACTTGGCAGTTTTAATGTCATCTTGTGCCATCAATCTTGAGAACTCTTCATGATCATATTCCAGTGTAGTTTTTCCTCCAAACTCACGTGGAAGATTTTCGGTGTCAAATAATGTCTTCATTAGTTCTAAACTGTCTTTGTTATTTGCGTAAACGAACTTTATCTTCTGGAATGTTCTCTGATCCACAAAGTATTTAACAACCTGCAGAAATGAATTTCTGATCAAAATTTGAATAGCATGTGTTCTTGTGATGTAACACAAGCTTCTGGAGTTCCTGGTGCAACTACATACTTCATGCAGGATTACCATTAAATAGAAAAATGACTAAATTCTAGAGAACCTACGCAGGACTATGGGCGGAAATGCCTTAAAGCGAATGTACCAAAAATGATACTTAAACATTATTAGATCAAAATTCCCAGTAAAGGTGGGAAAGAAACATCAAATGCACAGAAGAGGAGCAGGAAAATAAAAGAAGCAACTATAAAGTGAAAACCTGCAGAGTCACAGGGCAAGTAGAAATATAAGGGATCCAAGGCACAACCAAAATGCTAGTAAGTTATCTGATGAATAAAAGAGGTAGGTCTTAAAGGCATACCTTCCAAAACGCCTGAAAAATTCGTGGAGGGCTGTACAGAACAATTAATCCCAGTCTCTCAGGATAGTGATTCTGCAAAATGTAGGTGATATCTCTGGCAGTTGAGATGGGAACGTTAGTCTTCATTGACCATCCATTGAAGTCTATCAGCCATGACATTTGCCCTTGCCCCTCAGGAAGATTCAAAATCGCATTCTCCAAGAGGTAGACAAGATGACGAATATTGCCCTCTGCAGAAGTTGAATTCTACACCAGGATATAAAAAACCGTAAGATATAAGAGTCAAGAAAATACAGAAAAGCCACGCCCATTTTTAAGAGAGGTAGCTAAATGAGGTTACTTGTATCCAAATTGTAAAGACAAACCTGTTTTCCAGGTCTCATAATAAGGACAGTTCTTCCATCTCTATCAAAGAAATTAGCTTTGGAGACTTTGCCAGTCTCACCTTCATGAGCTACCTCATGCTGATACAGTAAGAAACCCACAATTTTTACTTGATCAAACGTATAAGAAATTGCGCAGACAGAACTTAGTCGAAGATAACCTCAAAATTGAAAACTATCCTTTTACTCTATTGACCCACACATCTAGTAAGGCCACTGAGTTTGTTCATCAATTATTGACTATCACATTGCTACGTAGGATTGGATAAGCGGACTAATGCTGGAAGAGACTAAAAGTGGCAATGTCAAACTTTGGACCAACAGAGGCAAAGGTTTAAACATGAACTGATGCATCACTCCATCGACAATGAAGTGCTTCACTGTGAATGTGATTTCGTTTAGATCACATAAGTACATAACAGTATTACTCATATAGACACTTGATGAGAAACATTTGGGCTAAACGGAAAAAAAAAAAGTGAAGTGTAGGGAGTTGGAGGCACGGATTTCTTTATACATCAATAAAGTGGAAACTTACCCATCGTATTTCTTCTGGCTTGTAGGTCGACCTCCAGTTAAGTGTCTCCACCAACATCTTGTGAGCTTTATCAACATTCCAGTCCCTAGCTTCTAAGTACCTCCTTAGACATGCATCAGTGCAAAATTTTGAGCTTCGTGCAGACAATGTTCCAAGAGCATCTCTAAGTTGTGTAATCTGTTTACATCAACACCAGTTTCTTGTTGAACTTCCATAGAGAGGAAATATTTCACAGTTTAGTTCTACTTAAGGCACTTAAGCATGCTATTCCCCTCTATGACTAGTATGCCCTGGTAGAAAATCATTATACTGCATACATAGTATCCATGTAACAGGACGAACCAGATATCAGAATACTAGAACATGAGCACCAAAAAAAAGTTAAATAAATTATCAATTGCACAATGCAGGTAAGTTTTGAACTAGGCATTTGTCGGGTACCTTTGTATCTCGATCAGCAACATTGATTTCCTGAGGAATTTGAGGCTTTCTCCTGAACATGACAACTTCAGCAAAGAAAAGATATTTCAATGTTAGATGAAACTCTGCATCACATTCATTGACAAAGATGTGGAAGAGATAGGGCAAAAAAGATCATCTAACGCACGAACAAGAAGACAGATAAATCAGTCTGAAGCCTAGTGCATCAAAACAACAATAACCAGAGGGCTAATAAAATTCTCTTCGTGAGGAGTCGATAAGTTTGTCTAGTCACATTACCATTGCATCTAGCATAATAAACCGTGCAGAGTATTCACTCCATCGGACATCTTACTACGTCACACAAAAGATGGGAAAGTACCAATCTCATAACATAAGAAAGCATAATCTCTATTGTCTACTGTTACCAACATCCAATTTTGTTGTGCTCAACTCAGTGTTTCGGAACCATACGCGAACCAATAACAAATTCAATACTTTTCAATACCCCGACTATTTCAAAAATGTTTACGTCTGTCCAAAGAAGCTCTACTCTGAGCATTGTAATCATTCAACAAGCTCACATTCGATATGTTATGTAAATCAGTAAATCACCAGCTCATATACAAAAAATACATACATGAATATTCAAAATCAATAATAGAAAACGAAATATCCTAACAGGAGCCCAAATTAAATCTCCTTCTTGAATCAACATTTGATCTACGAAAATAGTAAGATTTGCCGGTCCTTTATAACAAATCAATAACACGACCAGTATCAAGCTTCTACACCCAGATCACTAAAATCAATTACCTACACAAACACATCCAATCTGAAACAGAAAACACTGAAAAATGCAATCTTTCGATGAAAAATCAAGACCCAATACAGCAAAACTCATACATCAGAGTGATCGTGATGAAATCACATAATCAATGACATAAAGTACGAACCTTGATGGATTCAGCTCGTGAACAGAAGTGTCGGCTAACGATGATTTTGCGATCCTATCAGATGAAGAAATTGAATGAATGATGAGTCAGTGTGTCTTATGTGTGTGAATGAAAGAATGGAATGAATGTGAAGATTATTACCGAAGTCTCATTCAAATGGCCAACACTTGATTTATTAACATGAATAAATAAACCACCAACTAAGCCGGCTACTTATTTTGACACTTGAGTTTATGTACATTTGTCCTAATAAGTAATTTCTCGACATAAATTCATCAATTCATCTCAATGTATACGAGGTGATTGATATAATCGACTTGAAAATCTACTCTATGTATGTTTCGTACAACTTGATTAGTAATCAGGTGATTTCACCTTATTCGTTCAAAATAAAGGGATTTGACTATATTTATTAAGATTAAGTATGTTCATGGATGCTAATAAGATAATTGATTTCATAAAACTACTCTACATCAGCTACCATTCGACTTATCAACTACTTTAGTTGCAGTAAAAATAGAATATATGAGGTCCGAAACAATAACTTCCCCAATCCACATGTAATTTAGAATCTGAGGTCTATGTGTTGGTTTCCTTTTAACACCCAAAATTCATTTGTTGGTTCACTCAGATATACGACTTCTTATAACTCAAATGTAGGCTATGTTTAAAAAATTAACTTATAAAATTAGCTTATCTGCTAGCTGGTAGCTTATCAGATACGTGAATAAGGCAATAACCATATGGTATAACGTCATTTTTTTTATTTCCATTGTAATGGAGAAAATGAATGGGTATATTTTGCTTAAAATTTAAGGCATTTCCCAGAAAATGACCATTACCTAACGCGTACGTTTATTAAAGCGCCACAATAAACTGTACTTTTCACTCTAGAATAAATTATTTAAAGTCAAACCACAAAAAAGATACAGTATCTCTGATTTAGTATGATTGGCTGAATTATTTGTGTTTTATAACAAAGTAATTAAATAAATGGCTCGTTCGTTACATGCATTTTTATAATATTTGTTCTTTTGACGTGCTATAACGTGTAAATTGCAGTGATAATTTAGTTACTGAAGTACGTACATAATGATTTGATCTCACTCCACACGTATAAACAGTATAAGCTCATGAAATAATGAAACATGAAATGTAGGGTAATGTTCGTGGTAGTTTGGAAGACGATTATAATCAACGAAATCTGGTTAAAACCAATTAAAAATATCTATTTTAATTTGGTTTTATTGATTTTAATTGCTAGCCTGATTTTCCGGTAATCGAAGTTCAGTGTGTTGGATCGGATTCGTAAAGCGTGGATTGCTGGGCCAGCTATATCTCCCTTCAAATTCGTCCCCAATTTTCTTTGGTAATGTTCGTGGTAGTTTGAATGGGTATATTATGTAAAGTACAATTGTCTAAAGCTCACCAGATTCATTCAGTTCCACGTGGAATTTTGTGGAATTAGTTACATTTTAGTCAGTATATATTTCAATGTTATTTTTGGCATGTTGATTGCATATATAATTTTTATTAAATCTCATATAACTTTATCTAAAAAAATTCAAAAAATATATGGAACATATATATTTGAATTCGTCGTGACAAGACGAATCCAAAGACACAAATCTTGAATACTATTATTAATTAAATAAATTATTTTATCTATTAAAATAAAATATAAATTTATTAAATAAGATAAAATGAAATACTGAAATTTTAAAAATAGAGTATTTATTAAATTAATTCATTCCTACGTGGAATTAGTTGCATTTTCAACCGGTATATACATATTTCACAGTTTATTTTTGGTATGTTGGTTGCATATATAGTTTTTATTAAATATCATATAACTTTATCTACAAAAATTCGAAAAATATATTGAACTTATATTTGAATTTTCCGTGACAAGACGAATCCATAGACACTAATCTTGAATGCTATTATTCATTAAATAAATTATATTAATATTAAAATAAAATATAAATTTATTAAATAAAATAAAATAATTAAATTTAAAAAATAGAGCATTTATTAAATTAATTCAATCATATGTGGAATTTTGTTGGATTAGATGCATTTTCAACCAGTATATATTTCACTGTTTATTTTTTGTATGTTAGCTGCATATATAGTTTTTATTAAGTCTCATATAAATTTATCTACAAAAATTCGAAATATGTTTATGTTTATAATAATAGATATTTATATTTTCAATTAATATATAATAGATATTTATATTTTCAATTATACATTTTGATTTTACGGTTGAGCAGATTCCAGGTAGGGGGAGAGAATTTTGTTGCATAAATTTTTGCTAGGTTAAACATGAGGAACTAGTGCTAATGTTTTAGCACTTAGATTATCCGTTGGTGTTCCTTGTATAATATAATATAATATAATATAATATAATATAATATAATATAATATAATATAATATAATATAATATAATATATAAAGTTGATTAACTAATTAAACCCACCAGATTCATTCAAATTCCATCCATCCTACGTGAAATTTTAATTTTACGGTTAAGCATAATCGGCATAGGGGAACGTAGTAGTGTTGTTGCTGAGATCATGTGAGCAATGTTATTGCTTGGTGGTAAAATTTTATGTCTTATGGTTGCTGAAAATGCGGAAGGCCATGAATAGTGTTTTAAATAGATGATTATTATTACTATTATTATTATTATTAATTAAATAAATCATTTCATTCACTAAAATAAAATATTAATCTCATATAACTTTATCTACAAAAATTCAAAAAATATTTTTAACATATATTTGAATTCTTCGTGACAAGACGAATCTTTAGACACCAATCTTGAATACTATTATTAATTAAATAAATTGTTTTATTTATTAAAATAAAATATACATTTATTGAATAAGATAAAATGAAATAATTAAATTTTAAAAATTAAAAACAACTCATTAAAACACATTATAAATAATTAACGTAGCATCAAGCATTCAAAAAGATACTCATTTTAAATAGTTTAGCATCAAACATTCTGGACAAACTAAAATATAGTACGATTATTTAGATTAGCCTCATATATATATCCATACGACAATACCATTTGCGCACTTTCGGTTATTCTGGCACTTTCGTATATTTTTCTACTATATTCTAAAGCACACATGATCCACATGTGCACAAATGATACTTGGAGCGCTTTCTAATTACTTGGACATTTTCTAATACAAAATTAAAGTAAAAAAAATTCATTTTAAGTTGTATTAACTCTCTACGTTTTTTTTAAATTTTTGAATTTAGGTTTCGACTTTTCTATAAATACTTATGTATGAAAAATAATGAATAGTCGTAGGAGATAGTGAATAAAGTAGAAGAAGTGAGAAGGTAAAGAATAAAGTAATAAATTAATTTTCAATTTTAGGCATGTGAAGATGAGATATATCCATATATTATAAAGACCAGTTTTTATTATCAATTCTAGCTATGGTACTTTGGCCTCAAATCAATGTGATAAATTCTTTCATTTTTTTAGATTAAAAAATTACAAAACAATTATAATCAGGGTAAATTTATTTTTGATGCCAAGTTAATGCGTATTTGTTTCTGTTACCTTTACAATTTTAATATAATTTTGGTTACATAATTCTGTCAATGATATTCAACCTTTGCAACTATTTATAAATGTGATCAATCAAATCTTCTAAATCCCATAATTCCATCAAAATCGCCACCCACACACTAATTTTCTTAATGTGCATAAATCCAGATTGGAGGACCTTTGGATCTATGCTTGACATAGTTTCTTCAACTAATCTTCTAAGAATGTTCTATGAATCGTGTACTAGACGTGCTATTTTCAATTCCATAAGATAGAAGAGACACACGTGAGCTAATTGGTGGTGTGTTGATCCTACATGTCTATCAACAACATTTTACATGTGAAGACTTTCAATTTTCTTTTCTTTATGTATATGATTCGATCGGTAGGATGAGGTATAAGGTTTCTCTTCTCTACGATCTCTTGCTGGAAGGACTGGTTCTATCCAACCCGAATTCCAACCTCGTTCGAAATAATGATGTTCAGGTCCGGTCTGGTATATATATATTTGTATCAGGTAGCATAGCGGAAATACAGGTATACATACTGATGAAGTAATTGGCAAGATTAAGATATTGTATAAATAAGGTATTGTAGAAAAATCAAAACTTACTGTAGCAATGAAGAAAATAACCAGAAAAACCATAAAGTTTTCCAAAACAATTAGATAATGATAATGCCTCACAATTTGCAGAACAAGGTGCTATCATTTCACAATTTATCTTAGACGACAAATTTTGCAGAATTTATGAAAATCATCAAAAACCACAACAATATTATGAGGAAATCTTAGTCCAGACAAATTCTCTCCATATTCAAAACAAAGTTCCAAAAAACCATCCAGATACCTCATCAGCCATTGGTTATCGAAAAAATTTCATCAACAAAGTTATTAGTTTAGCTGATTGGGGAAACCCTTATACTCTGAGAGAGATAAGACCCCATCTTATTTGTAATTATTTTGATTACATACAAGTTTGGACAAAATTCCTCTACAAACAAAATGCAGTCAACTCCATGTCATATTTCTTTTTAATGGGAAAAACTCTACCACCTCCAGAAGAACTTCCTAACTGGTTTCTTGCATGGTGGCATGATTTTGGACCATTACCAGAAATGTTCCCCCACAAAGTTCAAAAATCATTTGAGTATTTTTCGGATAGGTACAAAAAACAAAGTTGTTCTCACAAATACCCCCTGATGATCAAATTCTACAAAGAATTCAATTTAACCTGGATTTTGAGAATCCTACAAAATGTTTGGTATGATGAAAATACCAATTTATATTGGTTAACAAAAGAAGCAGAAGTTAAATGGTGGAACAAAATGGACACCAGTCCATTGAACGGACAAAGATATCGAAATGGTTTAAACTTCATCCAAAGTTTAGCAAACAAATTGTCTCCCCAGAAAAGGTTCAACAAAATGAAGAATTCCTGATGATGAAAAATACCATTCAAACAAGATTAGCACAAGCAAGCTCATTGGATGAGATGAAAGCAATTCTACAAACTGCAAGTGAAGATGAAGGATCAAGTTCCTCGGTCAATTTTGAACAAGACAATGAGGATGATTGTTATGGGATTTTTACTCCCATACAAAGAGGTAAAAACAAAAGGAAATGACAAGATAAATTCCCGACAAACTGCTCAAAAAAGGATAAAGTGAAAGACAATTTCCCAACAGACTGTTCAATCAAAGAAAAAGGATAAAGTAAGATTCCCGACAGACTGTTCAATCAGAGAAAAATCAGCACAAAGTAACAAAATTCGGATGTGAATTGAATATTTTCAAGTCCGCACAGGAACCTGACATTCCTTTAAATAGGCTTCAATCAGAAGGAAGAAGCAGGAAGAAAAAAACACTGAGAAGAAAAGAAATCCCAGAGCAAAAAATGTATTCAGATAGTTTTTTCTTTGTATTGTATTCCTCCAGATTCTTTTATGTATTTGTAAAAATTTCACCCAAAAATATTAGCTTAGCAATTTTCAGATTCATGTAATCCAATCAAATTTCAAGTTTAAGAGTCAGAGTTAAATTCAGAGTTATCTCAGGTATAATTCTGGTTATTTTCTTCATTGCTACAGTAAGTTTTGATTTTTCTACAGTACCTTATTTTCACAATATCTTAATCTTGCCAATTACTTCATCAGTATGTATACCTGTATTTCCGCTATGCTACCTGATACAAATGGTATCAGAGCCATTAATCTTACTGGCTTGATTTCGTAAAAGCTAATTCAGACATCGTCTTACACACCTATCCAAGGAATTATAAGTGTGTCTACCAGAATCAAAACTTACTACAAAATCAAGTATGTATATATATATATATATATATATATATATATATATATATATATATATATATATATATATATATATATATATATATATATATATATATATATATATATATATATATATAATTTTACCTTCTGCATAGATAGCTCCATTATCATTCAATGCATATTTTGTCGGAGGTACACTCATTGGACGTGCACACTTATTATCGGGATATCTGATACTAAAGTTGGACGGGACTAGGATGCCGGACTTCCAATGTACCACTACAATGCGCATGGGTGCAGTGCTATTTGTCCGGTCTTTGGATGTTGAAATTAGGTAACCGTTTTTAATTATGTTGTTGCTTTTGTCCATTCATCTTACTTTATTAAGTCTAACAACATGTTGCTTTCATATGCAAATCAAGTATTGTTTTCTTATGCAAATCAAGTACTATTTTCTCATGCAAATTGACTGTTATTTTCTTACGCGAAATAAGAAATTACGAAAATAATTATAATTGAATAGCAATAAATGAACTATAAAGTTTCAAAGATAATTTACGTGATGCATGCATAACTCCATTATCATCGAATAGATGTCGTTAGAGGTACACTCATCGACATCCACATTTATAATCCATAAATCCAATACTGAAGTTTGACGGTATAAGAAAATACCAACCAACTGTTTGGTAAGGAGAAGAGATGTAGAATTTAAAGAGGGGATGTGAGAGTGAAGAGAGGAGAGAACAAAAGAGGCGGCACTATAGCAGGTAGCAGCTAGGTTAGAATTTAAAGTTAAATGGGAAATGACATCATGGTTAAAAATGAAGTAGACAAGTCACTTGACTTTTTATAGTAACAGTACTAATCCCAAGAATATGATTAGTACAGGTAGTTATATTAGGTTATGTAAAAACAGAAAAACAGAGCATGTTGAACAAGGACTTATTGAACTATATCAGGCGAAAATAGGCAATTTTACAAGATACGAATTAGCAAGAAACAATAAGAACACATAAAAGAAACCCCCCAAAACTAAGTTACGAAAGGAAAACGTGGATTCGGTACTTACCGAAAGTCGAACGAAAGCAAGCAAGAAAACGATCGAAACGAACCGAAAGTCCATAGCCTTTGCAACTGACTCTACGCAGTGTCTTCACTTCTTCAAGAATTTCTCCTGATGTGGACACAAAAGGACCATTTGGATGTGCTCATCGAATATCTTGGATTTCAACTTACCAAATCAAATACTACTAACAACTAATCATTTCAGAATACATTATTAGCTTCCACTTGTCACGTAAGCAATACGATCCAGGTAAGATACCATAACGGAGCCGTGTAGATAAGTACCCACAAAATTAGTTTAGATATTTCTTCGCCTGCTGTTGTACGAGGAGGCGACTTGACCGAAACAGGTTCGCCTTCGTATCGACATATTATAAGCCAAGAAGCTGTCAAAAGTTTGTATTAGAAATAAATCATAATTAATAATAGCATTGAACAAACTAGTAGTATAAATTTAATAAAATGAATAACTTCGGCATACATCACTCTATTCGTGTTGAATATATACAAAGATGGAGGCACAATGATCGGACTTCGGCACCTATAATCTGCAAATCTGATGCTAAAGTTTGAGGGCACTCGGATGGTGGAATTCCAATGTACAACTAGAAGACGCAAGGTCGCAGTGTTGTTAGTTGGATCTTCAATTGTAGCGGTTAACTGGCCATTGTTACAACATCTCTCTATCCGGAGAAGATGTGGTGCTAAGGAAGGGGGGGGGGGGGGGTAAATCTACCAATACTGGTTATTTCTCACAAGTATGAGGTAGACCGCCCCTTGGTAGTTCCCCACAGGTGCCCCTCGCTAATGCCCTGGCCCAAGAAGCCTGTCGGATAACCTCATTCCCCTGCTAGGTCCAACTCAGTCGCCATTGACTAGAGTTGGCCGGTGTTCTCTTATAGAGCTGTATATTTTCAATTTTAATATGGACCTATAATATATTTGTTAATTAGAAATTAAAGACGTTATTATAATTGTTACTCGGTAAGTAAGTGAATGGAGATTAGGAAAAGAAAAATCTTACGTCAGTTTTCCATGTGAGCGTTCGAAGGATGTTCCATGTAATAAGAATATCCCATGTTTGATATTCTGTTATAAAAAAGAAATACGATAAAATGTACTATTCTTAATTTTAAGAAAGAAATGCCATACATCAGTATCAAATGCATGACATTCTTAGTTTGTATGTACTTGTAAGCGGAACATGTGATGCATACTGCACTAGTCAAAATCATAATGTAGATACAAATGCCAATAACTGCCTCCATTTGGTAAATGAATGGTCGACATGGTATATTTGGAAAACACGAAATGGTGTCTTGTTTAGAGTAGATTCTGGTACTTGGTGTATGCTCTGTAAGTTTGGTACTTGGTTTATGCTCTGTAAGGCCAGACTGTTTATTGATGATGTACTATATATATTGGAGACTAGGTGTCATAACAATAATTTTTAGTAATCTATGCCTACCCTGGATCAATTTTGTTGTTATTTTTGTCTATTCATCTTACTTTATTAAGTCTAACAACATGTTGCTTTCATATGCAAATCAAGTATTGTTTTCTCATGCAAATCAAGTACTGTTTTCTCATGCAAAATGAGTGCTATTTTCTTATACAAATTGACTGCTATTTTCTTATACAAAATAAGTAATTATGAAAAGAATAATAATTAAATAGAAATGAATTAACTATGATTCCAGGAGATACTTTACCTGGTGCATGCATAACTCCATCATCACCGAATAGATATCGTTAGAGGTGCATTCATCGACATCCACATTTATAATTCAGAAATCCAATACTGAAGTTTGACGGTATAAGGAAATACCAACCAACTGTAGTCAATGGCGACCGAGTTTGACCTGGCAGGGGAATGAGGTCATCCTATAGGCCTTTGGAGCTAGGACACTAGTTAGGGGGTCTGTAGGGAATTGCCCCGGGCGGTCTACCTCATACCTGTGAGATGTCACCAGTATTCATTGTTTTACCCCCTCAACACCATATTTCTTCCGGACAGAGAGTTGTTTTAAGAATGGTCACTTAACTAGTACAAGTTAAAATATGGGGGGGGGGGGGGTAGTTCTACCAATACTGGTGAAGATGTACCTGAAAATTGTGTATTATGTATTTGAATATGTACCTGAAAATTGAATTTGTTAATTAGAATAATGTTATTAAGGTAAGTAAGTGATCAGTAGGGAGAGAGAAGAAAAAAAAATTACATCCGTCTTCCAGGTTAGCGTACCAATGGTGTTCCATATAATATAAACATCTACGGTCTGATATCCTGCTGCACTCGTGAACATGATAATGTACATAACAACAACAACAACAACAGTAGGAATTATTTTGGACATCTGCTAATTGTATATATAATCCTGACAAACACTTTATTCTAGTACTACAACTAGCTAGTTTGTTTCCCTTAATTATTGTATGTTGTGATATGGGACGTATTGGATTTTTTTCTTCATATGAGTGTTGGTGGCCAGATTCTCACGTCGATCTCAGGTGTTATATATGGGAAGTCAAACAGAACATTTAAGAGTGTTGAATGGATCGACAGAGAATTAAGGTGATCACAACAATATTAAACAATTTGTTACGCAAAAGAGTTTTAGTTCATTTTTAGTTCAATTTAAAACTTATTCGGCCATCTTATTCATTCAATTTCAATTTTATATGTGTCATTGTTTGAATATAATCTCAAATGTTCGAATTGAGTGTTTGACAGGTGGAGCAGCAATTTAGTAGTATTTCGATTTTACTAAGTGGAAACTTGATATGGCAAAAATGAAATGGTTTTAGAGGATTTTACTGGTAAAGATAATGCACTAATATTTCATCATTGGTCCCCTAACTAGAAAACAGACAATTGATTAAATTGAGTTGGTCAAATCGATGATGATATTGTTTCTTTATGCGGTTCTTGAACAACCTTCAAGAGAGCAAACATCATCTTCTGTTTGATAACTACTATCCATCCGTTAATTAGTTTGTGTAGTGTCGTTTGGGATTTTCCTTTTTTTAATTTCGCTTTTCTTATGTCATTTGGTGGTGTGGCGATTTTGGTGTGTTGGCAGTCAAACAAGTTGTGTCAATTTGTTGAGTAAGTGTGTCAAATCGTCCAAATAAGCACATCAAGTGCTACATCATCAATTCTAGTCCTTAAATTGATGAAAGTGCACTTAATTCGCCAAGTCGAAACATTTTTAAACTATAAATCACAATGAATACAGAGTGATAATTCCGTGTCACAATACAATATGTTACATTCTATGGGATACTACTGTAACACGATATACATTTCACGAGGGTCATTTTATATGAATTAAAACTACACAGAGTGATAATTCCGTGTCCAAAACTACACACTTGCGGGTTGGATGTCCGGGAATTTTGCTCAGACACCGATCAAGATCCGTTCAGAAGATATGTGAAATGCGAAAAGTACAAGGTATTATTGATGTTGTCTTCTACTAATTGTTTCGACTGATTTCCAGTGTTATGTTATGTACTCTGGTATGACGGAATTAGGTTTTAACATTGCAATGCTTGTTCAAATCAGATGGAAGGAGGCTGTGATTACTGGGATTGGATTGATGAAGAGCTACCGGAAAGGTTCCGAAGTATCATGGTCAATTTGAGGACTGAAAATCGACGACTTCAAGATGAGTTGAGTGAGAAGAACGCCAATACCACTGGAGCTAATACTCAGGTAACAGCTCTCACTGGAGCTGATACCACCGTTTCTAAAGGATCATAGAAGAAGAAGGACAAAATCATGTATTTACATGATTTTGTACACAGAAGAGAAGAAGAGAAGAACAGAAGAAAAGAAAGAAATGGAGAAAGACGCAGAAGCGTCACTTCCTGTTTTACGTTTTATTAAATAAGTTGAAACACGACTTACACCTTGTGCTTTAATTGTTGTACTGAACGGTTATACTGTTAGTTAGTTTCTTCAGCTACTTAAACAGAGCTATTGAGCTCAATTAGAGTTCATCTGCTGATTTCATTCATTTTTCTCTGTAAATTCAAAACATAGATTGAGCTATTCTTGCTCATCTATGTCAGTTATATTCAAACTATTGTTTTCTTGATATGGTATCAGTTTGATTTCATCAAAACGTCAGTTTTGATCTTTCGATCTTGAAGAATTTTTCCGCATT
Source organism: Plantago major (assembly GCA_026545765.1). Lineage (NCBI taxonomy): Eukaryota > Viridiplantae > Streptophyta > Magnoliopsida > Lamiales > Plantaginaceae > Plantago > Plantago major. Next base: position 104,238,370 of record CM048840.1, read on the forward strand.
CTCTGATTGTTTTTACAGGTCGATTGATTCAGACGATCTTCTCTCTCCGAGTTGAATAACTTCTTTCTCTGACGAGTTAACTGTTTCGAAGAAAGTCTTTCAATGGCATCATCTGTTCAGCCTTGGGAGGTACAATCTCATCCATTTTATCTTCATCCATCAGATCATCCCGGTCTGCAGGTTGTTTTTGAAATGTTTAGTGGTGATAACTATGTTTCTTGGAGTCATTCTGTGCGTATGGCGTTAAGTGTTAAAAACAAATCGAAGTTCATTAATGGTTTACTTGAGATACCTGATTGTGTAAAAGAACCATTACTGTATGCTGCATATGAAAGAGCTAATGATTTAGTAATGGGTTGGATTATGAATTCGATTGATAAATCGCACAAGAAGAGTTTACTCTATTGCAAGACTGCACAGGAGATTTGGAATGAGATGAAGATGAGATATGCTAGGTCTGATGGTCCTAGAGTTTTTCAGTTGAGAAAATCTTTGAGTTCTATGCGCAAAGGAAACTTATCTGTCACATATTATTATAATCATTTCAAGTCTGTATGGGAAGAATATGTGAGTTATAGACCAGTTTTAAAGTGTTCCTGTTCTGCTAATATTGCTGAATGTAATTGTGGAGCTAAATTGGTGATGCAATTGCATGAGTCTGATGCTGTATTGGATTTTTTAGTTGGATTTGATGAGAGTTATGCTCATATAAGAAGTCAACTGTAACTTAATGCACCATTGCCACCACTGTCAAAAGTTTATTCATTACTACTGCAAGAAGAATCTCAGAGGAGTTTGTTTTCTACTCCATCCTTGAATGATGTTATGGCTATGTCTGTACAAGCTGGATCATCAAATCAGCAAGCTCACTATAACACTCAGAGGTTTCAACCTGTTTACAAAGATAAGAAGAAGATGAAGTGTACTAAGTGTGGTTTTAATAATCACACAGCTGATAAATGTTTTCAGATTATTGGTTATCCTCCAGGATGGAAGGGACCAAAGACTGTTAGGAGAGCAGTTCCTAGTACTAATGCTGCTATCAGTGATTATCCAAATATTCAGGAGCAAAATGTTCAAACTGGAAATGCTCATCCAATGTTTAGTGCAGATTTATTCAATCAGTTCTTGGAGTATGCTAAACGCTTATCTGCACAATCATCGAGCCTCGATCATCACAGTCTCCTCATACTGCTAATGCAATCAAGGCTTCTATAGATGCTACAAGAAGTTCACATTTTGCTTAAATGCAAATTCGGTAAAATGCTCATTTATGGATTATAGATTCGGGGCAAGTGATCATATGATCATGATCCCAATATTTTTTACAAACCTCCAACCCCAAAGATCATTAATCATAAATTTACCTAACAATCATTTTACTTCTGCTACTTTAGTTGGTGATGTCAGGCTAACCACTAGTATTATTCTGCATAATGTTTTATATATACCTGATTTCACATACAATTTGTTATCTATCTCACACTTGGCTAAGCATTCTTGTTGCAGAGTAATTTTTGATGATGATGAATGTGTGTTACAGGACAAACAAACTTCCAGTGTGATCACTACTGTTAAAGAGAAAGGAGGATTATATCAGCTCAATTTCACAGAGTTTTTACCTCATGTCAATTCCATTTCTGATTCTTGTGTCATAGAAAATAAATCCTGTATTGATGTAAAGCAATCTGCTAATTCTTCTATTGTAAACAATTCCTTGTTATGGCATTCTAGACTTGGTCATGTTTCTCACAAATGTATTTCACAAATTTCTGTACTGAAGGATTACTGTAAAGAAATAAAACCTTGTGATGTCTGTCATTTTGCAAAACAGAAGAAATTACAGTTTCCTGTCAGTATTTCTAATACAAATTGTATTTTTTACATGATTCATTGTGATGTTTGGGGTCCTTTTGCTATCCCTTCATATCAAGGACATAAATTTTTTCTAACCATAGTAGATGATTTTAGCAGATGCACATGGATTTATCTTCTCAAACACAAATCAGAAGTACAACATTTCATTACACACTTTTATAATATGATTTCCACTCAGTTTCAGAAGAAGTTGAAATGCTTAAGATCAGATAATGGCACTGAATTTTTAATGCATGATTTTTATCACAATACAGGTGTTATACATCAAACTTCTTGTGTAGAAACACCACAGCAGAATGGATTAGTGGAAAGAAAACACCAGCATATTCTTCAGATAGCAAGAGCTCTCATGTTTCAAATTTAATGTTCCACTAGATTTACGGAGTGATTGTATTTCTACTGTTTATATTATAAGCAGTTACTACTCCTATATTGAATAATAAGTCTCCTTTTACATGTTATACAATCGATCCGACTATTCAAATTTCAGGAGTTTTGGGTGTTTAGCATATGCTAGTACATTGACAGCTCACAGATTGAAACTTGATTCAAGAGCAGCTAAATGCATTTTCATTGGATATCCATTGGGCATTAAAGGTTACAAACTGTATGATTTATCTAGTAAGAAGGTTTTGATTTCTAGAAATGTAATTTTTTATGAAAATACATTTCCTTATCATGTTTCTAAACCTGTTCTTACTCAAAGATATAGTCTCAACATGATCCTTATGTTTATGATGTTAACAATCCTATTTCTACATCACCGTTATTCATGACATACATGATACTCCTGCATTCTACTAACAATATTGTTGAGAATTTTGCGTAAGATTATCTTGAGCAATGTACATGAAGAACAATCAATCATGGATGATGCAGGACAAATTGTAGAGCCTGAAGCTTTACAGTCTGAAGTAATTCAAACTGAAAATCACAGACCAGTCAGAACTAGAGTTGCACCAGCTTATTTAAAAGTCTATGATGTGCACTTACCACCTTCATTAAATCACAGACATAATGCCAATATAGTTGTGACTGATTATGAAACTCAATCTTTTCAGGGAGTTTCCTATCCTATTTCTGCTTATCTTGCTTGTTCATCTTTATCTGCAGAATATAGAGCTTTCACTGCTGCCATTTCTCAGTTAACTGAGCCAAGGACATATAAGCAAGCAGCTCCTCATAAAGAATGGCAAGAAGCAATGAGAAAAGAGTTAGAGGCTCTTGAGCAGACCAAAACATGGAGTTTAACAGCACTGCCACCTAACAAGACTTGCATAGGTTGCAAGTAGGGGTGAGCGCGGGCGGGTGTAGGCGGGTTTTTACGAAAAATCAAACCGACCCACCTATGGCGGGTGATTATAATTATAAACCGAGGCGGGTGTAATATTTTTTCAACCCGCGGCGGTTCGGGTGATAAAAATGGCGGGCGGGTGGCGGGCGGATTTGCGGGTGAATGTAGATAAAAATGGATGTAGTAAAAACTTGCAACTTGTGCAGAAGTAGATGTGCAAGTAAAAAAAAAATCAACAATAAAGAGCATGTTCTGAACAAATAGGACTGTGATTCTTTTGAAGTAGTTATCTTACTTAATTTTAAAGATTTTCACGCAGTAATGGATGAAATGTTGACTCGAGAAGTTGCCAACTTGTGTTATTTTGCTTGAATACATGACATAAGCTGAGAAAAACGAATGTTGGATGCAAAAATGAAGATGAAATAGTGCTTAAAGAGAAGAGTTGTAGGCTCACTTAAACTATACTTATACTCAACAACATAAGCGAAGATGCAACTTCTCTAGCCGATGAGTCTCCTTATACTTGAATTCACAAACATATACTTACATACATACATACATACATAAAAATGGCGGGTGGGTCGCGGGTTGCACCCATCCAACCCACCACCCACCCACTAATGCCGGGTGAAAAAAAAATTAACCCACCACATATTTTATAAAAAAATTAGTTGGCGAGTGCGGGTGAAAGGCGGGCGGTTTGCACGGGTGGGTCGGTCGGGTGGGTTCTTTGCACATCCCTAGTTGCAAGTGGGTTTACAGAATTAAATACAAGTCAGATGGCACTTTAGAGAGATATAAAGCAAGATTAGTTGCAAAAGGATATACTCAGCAACCTGGTCTAGATTATTTTGATACTTTTAGTCCAGTTACAAAGCTAACCACTGTTAGAGTTTTGTTATCTATTGCAGCTGTTAAATCTTGGCACTTACACCAGCTTGATGTTAACACAGCTTTTTTGCATGGTGACTTGGATGAAGAGGTGTATATGACACCACCACCAGGTTATTGTGATGATGGCAGGGTGTGCAAGTTAAATAAAAGCTTGTATGGTTTAAAACAAGCTAGTAGACAATGGTTTCTCAAGCTAACTGAAAGCTTGATTTCTTTTGGTTATCATCAGTGTATATCTGATTCTTCATTATTTGTTAAGAAAACTGACACTAGTTTCACTGCATTAGCTTGTTATGTAGATGACATATTACTAACAGGTGACAGTTTGCAGGAAATACAAGCTGTGAAGGGTCATTTACATAAAGCATTCACAATAAAAGACCTTGGAGTCATGAAATACATGCTTGGCATTGAAGTGGCCAGAAATGATAATGGAATTACATTGTGTCAAAGAAAATACTGTTTAGACATTTTGACTGACACAGGTTACATTGGTTGCAGGCCAAATACTACACCCATGGATTCTCAGCAAAGCTTCATGAATAGTACAGATTTGCTTGAAGATCCATCCCAATACAGAAGACTTATAGGGAGATTGTTATATCTAACAATCACCAGATATTATTACGCTTACGTAGACATTGACACAAAGATATGTCTAAACCTACTCAAGGTCATCTTGCAGCTGCACACAGATTGTTGAGATATCTAAAATCAACACCAGGACAAGGGATCTTGTTATCTTCCAAATCAGATCTTACACTTAAAGCATTCACAGATAGTGATTGGGCTAGGTGCTTACAAACAAGAAGAAGTGTTACTGGATATGCTATATACTTGGGAGATTCATTAATTTCCTGGAGATCAAAGAAACAACCTACAATGAGCAAGTCATCAACTGAAGCAGAGTATAGAGCTATAACATATACTACTTGTGAGCTACAGTGGTTATTATATCTTCTGGCAGATTTACATATCCCACATTCCACACCTGTTGTTCTTTATACAGATTCTAAATCAGCCTATTGTCTAGCTCATAATCCAGTCTTCCATGATAAAACAAAGCACATAGATGTTGACTGTCATTTTATCAGGGAGAAGATCAAAACCAAGGTTATTCAACTTGTTCAGCTTCCTTCTGAACATAACATTGCAGATATGTTCACTAAACCTTTGGGGCCTCAATTGTTCAGTCATTTTAAATCCAAGCTGAATGTTCAGAATATCCACATTCACCTTGAGGGAGGGTCTAAAGGATCATAGAAGAAGAAGGACAAAATCATGTATTTACATGATTTTGTACACAGAAGAGAAGAAGAGAAGAACAGAAGAAAAGAAGAAAAGAAAGAAAAAGAAAAGCGTCACTTCCTGTTTTACGTTTTATTAAATAAGTTGAAACACGACTTATACCTTGTGCTTTAATTGTTGTACTGAACAGTTATACTGTTAGTTAGTTTCTTCAGCTACTTAAACAGAGCTATTGAGCTCAATTAGAGTTCATCTGCTGATTTCATTCATTTTTCTCTGTAAATTCAAAACATAGATTGAGCTATTCTTGTTCATCTATGTTAGTTATATTCAAACTATTGTTTTCTTGATACTGTTAATACCTCTGTCGTGTTTCGAGAAGTAGTACAAGTAGCTTGACTGGTTAAGGTTTATGATTTCTCTGTTTTCTGGTTTTTTTGTTTGGGGATAATGCATAATGATCTACATTAGTAGACTAATGAAGGTGCTACTGACTGTTCAGGGTGTTAATTGGTGCTTATTAGTTATGTTATTAGCCAAAGTATGAGTAACTGACACTTGACAGAAACTTTGATTGATTCAGCATATTTCCCCAATTGTTTTCATTCTACTAGTATTTTCTAAAGGTGAAGCAACACTTGTTAACATGAGTTCATACCTGCTGCTAATTTACTCCTATTTTAGAGTAAAGTTGTTAATTTGGAAAGTTGAGTGACAAGAGGTAGTAGTATAATTCTATCTGTTCATTCAATGTTATTGTTAATTCAGAATTTTGAAGAAACATAAGAGTGCAATGGTTTTTTCATCTTCTTAAATCCATTCTAGTTGCTAGTAGTTGCCAAAGATACTCCCGTAGTCCCGTAATATTATTTTATTCTGCATCACAGAATGACACTGTCTCATCCTTCTTACATTATGTCTATTGTTAACAAAGTTAATAATTTTCGAAAAGGTAGGGCACCGGTTTCATAGAGGACGAGGCTAGAGAGATGTTTTCTCTATATTATATATACCTTTGCATGATGAACTGAACACTCAATATCTTCAATGATCTGCTAGTAAAAATTACAATGGAAAAATCTCTCAATTGGTCTTCACATCCATGTTTTAAGCTCCAGCAATTCTACCTGACTTTAAACATGAGCTAGCTACTGTATGCTTTTTCAGATGTTCTTATTCTCACAATTACAGTCTACTTTTGACTCGTTTATGTGGATTCTGTTATCTATACGACTGATAGTTATTTGTATCTCCTTGTTTTATTCTCTGATTCTTTCTTGTACTATAAAATTGTTTGGTCTTCGTTGGTTACTATAGTTACACATCGATATATTTCAGCAGGTTGATCTCAAACCCATGAGCGGAAGCACTCACGTTGGAGGGGTACATAGTGAGAAACTGCAAAAGGGTTGTCTGGCTAAATGTGAAGATCTCATTAGTATCTTATCAGACGACCTTATAAGTAATATTTTATCCCGCTTACCCACTAAGGATGCTTTGCGAACCAGTGTTTTATCTAGGGATTGGGAGTATAAGTGGTCTTCCATTTCAAATATCGACATTGACGATATTGATGTCGATTCACCTGAAGGGGAGGCAACTTTTTATAACTTTGTGGAAAGAGTACTTCTTTATTCATTGCACGTGAAAAGTTTCCGACTCTTATGCTATACACCGCATGACTCAAATCGCTTGGCATCATGGATATCTGGTATATTAAGACGCAAAATTGAGGCATTTTACTTTGAAACTAAGTGGGATTTTGTCGTGCCCCTGAAACTGACTGCATTGTGTTTCGAAAACCCTTCAAGGATTTGTTTTCCAAACCTAAAGTCCTTGACACTTTATGACGTAGAATTTCTGAATGATAATCCTATTATCGACTACCTCATTTTTACATTCCCAGTTCTGGAAACTATTCATCTACACAAGTGTTTTTGGTCAGATGTGAAAGTTGTGGAATTCCATGCTCCGGAACCGACTATATTTAAGTTTGAGGGTGAGGTTGGTGACTACACAATCATTTTCAATGGAGGCAAGCTCAAGAAGGTTAATATGTCTCACTATTTTCCAGAGAGCATTAACAATTGTAGTACACTGAGAGAACTGAATCTGGTTGACTTGTGCTTCAAAGTCCCTGCAAGGATTTGTTTTCCAAACCTAATGTCCTTGACCCTTTGGCATGTAGAAATTTTAAATGATAATCCTATCACCGACTGCCTCTTTCTCACATTCCCAGTTCTGGAAACAATCAATCTTGTAGATTGTGAATGGTCAAAGGTGAAAGTTGTGGAAATATATGCTCCAGAACTGACTGTATTCAAGTCCCACACCATGGATAAAGTTAATGACTACACAATCAGTGTCTTCGGAGGCAAGCTCAGGGTGTTTGAAATGAGTGGCTATTTTCCAGAAACCATTATTGTGACTGGATCACAAGTTACCCGTGCAGCTTTGCTAAATTGGGATCTACATCTTGATGAACCTTTTGCAGCCCGACGAAGACAAAGAGTGCGAAAGATTTTGAATGGATTCTCTATGCAAGGTCTCTCTAGTCTATTAAAGTTGAAGCTAAAAAGTCACTTTTTGATTGAGGTTAGATCTTTTCTCTCTGTAGTACTATACAAATGTATAGAAGAAGTATTTGTTTCCTGGATTCAACACACTAGAACTGTCAAAATCTTAGTTTTTAATCCTTATTTCCAGGATATGGTGGAGCCAAGATTTCGACTTCCTCTTCCAATATTTGATAAGCTGGCAAAGCTTTCTCTAGAGGGTGAGGATGGTATGAGAGGTATTAAAAGTGAAAATTTACTTGAGATACTTAATGCGGCACCATGTCTCAAGTGCCTGAAAATTGAAGCATCCCCTGAGGTAATCAACAAACATACATTTCCATTGTATGTCGAAAACAGAACAAATGACTTGATATGACGATTGTTCTAATGTTACCATTTTTGTTTCTTAATCTTTTATCATTGTCAGGGCTTGTGGCATAGTTATGACCACTATGAAGTAGAACCTGTGCCATCCTGTGTCATATCGCATTTGAGTGAAGTGACTCTTAATTTCTATGAGAGGAACCCCAAATTCATCTTGCAAAGTTTTTCATAACCAATGGCAAGGAGCTGAAGAAACTTATTGTTTATTATGAACCGGGGGAATCACATGAGATGGAAACACGTCATGTGCTTCCTACATTCCAGAAAGCTTCAAGGTGCTTAAAACTTGTCATTAAGCGAGTGATTAGGTAACTTTAAACTTTGAGTACTTGGAAAAGTTTTGTTCAGGCTCCTAAATTGGTGGTAATTTTCAGTTATTTGGTAAACGTTCCGTACGTGTAAAACTTTTGTTCTAAATTTAACTGCCTGCTAAAGGAGGAGAAAGCTTCACCATTTCAAGTATGGTTAGATCATTTTGATTGTACCCTTTGAATTCTTGTTCATAATGAAATTTAAATTTGTTTCAGCTCTTTCTTCATGTTTGTTATCAGTAGTAATCTCTCTGTCATAGATTAAATATGAAATGTTGCATATTTTATTTATACCTGGTCAATAAAATCTGTGTTTTGTTTATACACTCATAAACATTTTATATGAGTAGATGGAATCAAGTTTAGTACCTTATGAAGTGTTGTGAAGGCTGGTTTTGATAATTTTCAGGTGTTGTTTTGAAATTATCAGCAGATGGAATTAAGTTTAGTGCCTTTTGAACTGAAAACCCAAATAATGTCGGCAAGACAAAAGACCAGGTTGCTAAAATTGAATCACTGGTCTTCCAGATCACATAAATCGTTCAAGGGAAACTTACACAATGATTCATAGGCATTAGCAAAATTTGCAACTGAATAGCTACATACATTTTGAAGTGAAAGTCAGTCTCATCAATAATCCAGAAGCATATGGTGTAATCTCAAACAAAAGAGTAGAAATACTGGGACTGCCCTTTATGTTCTATAAAAAAAACTTACTTCCTCGATCATATCATTGATAGAATAACGTGCAGAATAAATAATAACCGGTACTCTAGATTTCATAAAGAATATTGATGATATTCATAATAATATAGGACTATTTCTAGATAGCTTTAAGTACTATAGATCGTCTTTCATGATACTCGGAAAAGAATTTTGACAACTTTCGGGCATATTTTGTTTCTCGTCTTTTTTCAATATTAATATTTTATGTTAGATACGATATCTAGAGACGGACTTATGTTTTCAAGAAAAACATCGATGCTATTAATCGAAACTTATACTATATTGTTAATAAAATACTCCAATGTTTGAAAAACCTCCAGTAGTATAATCTTTATATATATGAAAAAACACCGATGTTCATAATATATAGTAGGAGTATATTTTAATTAACACAAAGTCCCATGAGAGACGGTCTTTAATTAACTTATCTAGAGACGACTTATGTTATCACTAAAATCATTCATGTTATTAATCAAAACGTCTATGTTGTTAACGAAATAAGCCTTATTGTAATATGAAAATGACACCAATATTGAGAACATAGATGTTTCGATTAATAACATCGATGATTTTATTGACAATATAGAACCGTCTCTAAATAAATTATCTAGACTAGAGATCCTCTTTTAAAAGAATTACTCTTTAATTAATAACATTGAAAATTTTATTAAGTTGTTAATAAATTCCAAAATCCATTTCGTCATCCAGTAGCGACAACCGTTTTTTTTTTATGACACGGCCCAGACTCCTATGGAAGGCAGCAGTGGGGAATTTTTCGCAATGGGCGAAAGCCTGACGGGGGTCGTGAACTTCTTTTCCCAGAGAAGAAGCAATGACGGTATATGAGAAATTAAGCATCGGCTAACTCTGTGCCAGCAGCCGCGTCTCTAAATAATACATAGGCAAATCGTAGCTTGGAATACTTTATATTCGTGTTTCTCTTTTTATTTAGTTTTGTTTGTCGAAGCTAAAATATAAGACTGCGAGCCTGAGACAAACCATTTGTACCTTTCTTTAGAAGTAATATATTTACACTTTCTAAAAAAAAAAAAAGCAGCTAAAATAGCCAACACTAAGGCCATCTTCAACAGTTGCAACTCTCTGCAACCCACTATCTTCGCCACGTCAGCATTCCACTCACTGCAACTCACTTTGCAACTCTCCACAATTCTCTACTCCAACAGTGAGTCCCAAAATCTATTTTATTTTAACATTTCTTTCAAACATAATTAGTCATTTCATTTTCTTTTCTCATTTCCTTTTAAACTTTATTCTTGACTTTATTTTAAATGTAGTTAATTAATTATAATAAAATCACATTAATTTTTTTAAAATACATTACTTGAAATAAAAATTACATTACTTAAAAAAACTATAATACTTAAAATTGAAAATTACAATGCTTGAAATTGAAAATTACAATAATTGAAAATGAAAATTACAACAATTAAAATACTACATTCTACAAGTGTAATTTTAAATTCAAATAATATGTATTTTAAATTTGAGAAGTAATGTATAAGTATATTTCTAGTGCTACATATAATTATTATCATATGGAAATATTCAAGAAAAATAAAAAATAATAAAAAAGATAAAAGTAGAAAAAAGAAAAGAGAAAAAAAGAAAACGAAAGAAAAGAAAGAAAGAAAGAAAAATGAAAACAAAAAAATTAAAAAATAAAACCCAAATACGAAATTTCAATTTGGGACTATGCTGAAGTCGAAGTTGCAACACTGCCGGAGACAGCTAATGAGGCTCAATTTCCCTAAAGTCTAAAGATAGCGCCTCCTTTTTATTTCTTCTTTTTTCTTCTTCTTCTTCCATGGCAAGTTTAGTCATTTTATCTGCTGCCACATTCATCTCGCCGTAAAATCCACCTGAAATCAGCAAACGAAATATAGCTAGGGTTTCGGCCGATCTCGGGTAGCCAAGATCAGTAACAGGTCTGTCTTCTTTTGAATAAGGTTTTAGTTTGATTTCAACACTCTGATGCTTGATTGAAACAGAATTTGCAATTTCGATTTGTGATTCACCACTTTAATTAGCTTTGATTGACAAATGTTATTAGTGAAAGCATGAGTAATTTACATAAACTTTGATTGATCCAGCTAATTTGCCCAATTGTTTTCTTTCTACTAGTATTTTCTAAAGGTGAAGTAACACTTGTTAGGTTCTCTTCAACTGAAAATTGAACTGAACTGAACTGTAGTATAAAATATAACTGAATGGAACTGAACTGAATGAGTTTTCAGTTGAAGAGAACAGAACCTTAGTTAACATGAGTTCATACCTGCTGCTAATTTACTCCTATTTTAGAGTCAAGTTATTAATTTGGAAGGTTGAGTGACAAGAGATAGTAGTATAATTCTCTCTGTTCATTATATGTTCTTGTTAGTTCAGAATTTTGAAGACACATACATCAGAGTGCAATGATTTCAAATCCATCCAATTTGCTACGTAGGTGCGAAGATACTCCCCTATCATATAATTTGTAGTGTTATTTCATTGTTCATTAGAGAATGACATCGTCTCATCCTTCTTACATTCTGTCTATCGTTAACGAGGTTAATAATTTTTGAAGACGAAAAGGTTTGGCACTGGTTTCATAGAGGACTAGGCTAGGGAGATGTTTTCTTTACATTGTATATAACTTTACATGATGAATTGATGATGATATTTTCCAAACACTTATCTCAAAAGATCTGCTAGTAAAAATGACAATGGTAAAATCTCTCAATTGGTCTTCACATCCATGTTTTAAGCTCAAGCAATTCTACCTGACTTTAAACCTGAGCTAGCTACTGGTATGCGTCTTTAGATGTTCTTGTTTTCACAATTACAGGCTACTTTTAACTCGTTTATGTGGATTATGTTATCTATACAATTAATAGTTATTCATATGTCCTTGTTTTATTCTCTGATTCTTTCTTGTACAATACAATTGTTTGGTCTTCGTTGGTTACTTTAGTTACAGATTCAATAATAGAACCAGAATGCTAAGTTAAACTTACTCATTGATATATTTCAGTAGATTGATCTCAAAACCATGAGCGGAAGCACTCATGTTGGACGGGTGCATAGTGATAACCTGCAAAGGGGTTGTATGGCTAATTGTGAAGATCTCATTAGTATCTTATCCGACGACCTTATAAGTAACATTTTATCCCGCTTACCCACCAGGGATGCTTTGCGAACTAGTGTTTTATCTAGAGATTGGGAGTATAAGTGGACTTCCATTTCAAATATTGACATTAACGAGTTTGATGATTATGATACCCTAGCACCTTACACGGCAACTTTTTGTAACTTTGTGGATAGAGTACTTCATTATTCATTGCACGTGAAAAGTTTCCGACTCGTATGCTGGAGACAACATGGCACAATTCGCTTCGCATCATGGTTATCTGCTGTATTAAGACGTAAAATTGAGGCTGTTTACTTTAAGTTTGAGTGTGGTGTTCTCTTGCCTCTGAAACTGACTGCATTGTGTTCTGAAAACCCTGCAAGGATTTGTTTTCCAAACCTAAAGTCCTTGACACTTTCTGACGTAAAATTTCTGAATGATAATCCTATTACCGACCACCTCATTTTCGCATTCCCAGTTCTGGAAACAATCAATCTAGGTAATTGTTTTTGGTCAGATGTGAAAGTTGTGGAATTCCATGCCCCAGAACTGACTGTATTTAAGTTTGTGGGTGAGGTTGATGACTACACAATCATTTTCAATGGAGGCAAGCTCAAGGAGGTTAAGATGTCTCAATATTTTCCAGAGAGTATTAACAATTGTAGTTCACTGAGAAAACTGAATCTGTCTAAGTTGAGTTTCAAAGTCCCTTCAAGGATTTGTTTTCCAAATCTCAAGTCCTTGAAGCTTTGGCGCGTAAAAGTTCTGAATGATAATCCGAATACCGACCACCTCGTTTTCACATTCCCAGTTCTGGAAACAATCAACCTTCTACGGTGTAAATGGTCAAAGGTGAAAGTTGTGGAAATCCATGCTCCAGAACTGACTGTATTTAAGTCTCACACCATATATGAAGTTAAGGACTACACAATCAGTGTTTTTGGAGGCAAACTCAGGGAGTTTGAAATTCATGGCTATGTTCCAGAGACCATTATTGTGACTGGATCACAAGTTACCCATGCAGCTTTGCTAAACAGGGATCTATATCTTGATGAACCTTTTGCGGCCCGACAAAGACAGAGTGCGAAAGATTTTGAATGAATTCTTGATGCAAGGTCTCTCTAAGTTGGAGCTAACAAGTCACTTTTTGATAGAGGTTGGATATTTTCCCCATGTATTTATATAAATGTATAGAACAAGTATTTGTGTCTTGGATTCAACATACTAGAACTGTCAAAATCTTATTTTTTATACTTATGTTCCAGGATACGGTGGAGCCAAGATTTTGACCTCCTCTTCCAATATTTGATAAGCTGGCAGAGCTTATTCTAGAGAGTGAGGCTGGTATGAGAAATATAAAAAGTGAAAATTTACTCAAGATACTTAACATGGCACCATGTCTCAAGTACCTGACTATCGAAGCATATCCTGAGGTAATCAACAGACATACCTTTCCATTGTATGTCCAAAACAGGACATATGACTTGATATGCCCCTTGTTCTGATGTTACCGTTTTTGTTTCTTAATCTTTTATCATTGTCAGGGCTTGTGGCATAGTTATGATCACTATGAAGTAGAACCTGTGCCATCCTGTGTCGTATCGCATTTGAGTGAAGTGATCCTTTATTTCTATAAAGGAGAGGAATCCCAAATTCATCTAGCAAAGTTTTTCATAACTTATGGAAAGGAGCTGAAGAAACTTGTTGTTTATCATGAACAGGCGAAATCACATGAGAATGAAATACTTCATAAGCTTTCTACATTCTTGAAAGCTTCAAGCTGTTTAGAAATTATTGTTTTTAGGCAGTAGGCATGGTTAGGTAACTTTCAGTTGGTAAACTTTGAGCACTTGGAAAACTTCTGTTCTAAATTTGCCAACTGAAGGAGGAGAAAGCTTTACCATTTCAAGTATGGTTAGATCATTTTGATTGTACCCTTTGGATTCTTGTGTATAACGAAATTTGAATTTGTTTCAGCTCTTTCTTCATGTTCGGATACTCCTCAACAAATGTATTGTTTGGCTTTCAAGTTATTTTCGATGTTCGAATTTTCCTTTGTTTTCATGAAGAGAGACCTCCTTTAGTTGTGCACTTGACATCCAACTTGTGTTCATTCACGAGGTTAACACTTTTAATGGAATGTTTGTAAATGAAATATAAATATGTGATGAAGTTCTTCACAACATTCAACAGAAGCCATGCTCTCTGAAATCATTCTCTTGAGCTTTTGCGCATTCTCATACACGTAAATTACGCTTCGACAAACTCGGCTATCAGAATGTATCCTAAACCTTTTAGAGATGTTTTACTATGGGATACTACACACCAACCTTGTTTCATCAATAAACAAAATGGGCTTACAATGGCCTAAACCAATATGTAGGTTGGGCTTACAATGGGCCTGAACCAATATGTAGGTCCGTTCGAAATCTTGTACCTGGGCTTGAATGTATATCCACCAAATAAGCATATAATGGGCCTAAACCAAACCATATAAAACCAGATCAGATAATCAGAAACCCTCATTCTCGTCGTCTCCATAGCCGTCTTCTCCGAGCCGTATAGTCTGAGTTGAACCAGCTACAGCAAAAATGGCAGAACAGGTATGTATCATCTCATTGTCTTCTTCAATCTGATTTTTATTCTTGTTCGATTGTTTATAATGGTGTTGTAAATGATCTGTAGACCGAGAAAGCTTTTTTGAAGCAGCCTAAAGTGTTCCTTTGGTAAGTTATCAAATAGAATGCATCAATTTATTTGATTGAATGAAGGTTAGATCTATAATAATGATGTGTTTGTTGAATTTTGCAGCTCGAAAAAGTCTGGCAAAGGTAATAGGCCAGGAAAGGGAGGAAACCGATACTTTAAGAGCATTGGACTCGGCTTCAAGACTCCACGTGAAGCTATTGAAGGTTCGATTCGATCGCCTAATGGTTTTATATGCCTGCCTTGTTGTTTCTGTTTAGATTGCTTGATTCAGCTATTTAGATGTATAAATTCTTATGGTGTTACTGCTCTCTATAGTTGGCTGATTTAGGTGTAAATGTTCTATGATGTGGTTACTGTATTGATCGCTATTTTATCATGGGTATAGTTTTAGTCATTTGTTTGGTTCATTTCGAGTACTAGTTTAGTTAAACCATTATTATTGTTTGAATGCGTTTGTTTTGTGGTGTTCCTGGTCCTGATTTGCTAATTATAGGCGTGAAAGTTCTGTTTCTGAAGTGTAGCTGAGCGGCTATATGTTGTGGTGGTTACCGTTTTCATTGCTAGTTGTTCATGTTTTCACGTTATAACACTATACTGATTTTGTTGGTCCGTTTTTTTGGTGTTGTGGAGCTGCTCTACGTTCTTCTGTTTACTGTTTGAATTGCTAGCTGTGTATGTGTGCAGCTGTGTATGTGTGCACATTCTCTGGTTATTCTGAGTATGATATACTGATTTTGTTGGTTACTAAATGATTATTAATCATATGTGATGTAAGCAAATCACTCTTTAAGTTTTTATGCTTGATCTGATTTGATTTTGAAAATTGGAAAACCAATCACATTTTTTGGCATTTGGGTTTTAATTATTCATGCCAACGTAGATTTCTTGGAAATACTTTCTGGAAACTTAGTTTTAATGCGGTATTACCAGTAATATTCCGGTACAATATGGGTAGGGATAATGTCCACTGTGAATAGTTGACTTCTATCACCTTAAGAGCTAAAGCTTCCTGAGTTATTAGCCTTCTAGTATCAGGTGACTTGGGGATCATGCATATTTCCCAACTCATGAGGAAAACACCTGAAGCTTTTAAGCAAAGCAACACAATCAAAATGTACCTATCCTACTACCTGTTCAACTATCGTACTTCTACATTGTTATTTTCTTGTAAACTGTAGGTGGAGTTTAATTTTGTTCCAGCTTTGTTGTTATTCCACACAAGTAAACTAATTTAGTATTCTCAGCTTTGTGGTTTTATTGTTCTCCGTTTGTTTTCTTTTTGTTACTATTGATTTCTTGCTAGATATTCTATTGTGGTGCTGATTTGTTATTTATCACATGTTTGTTTAGTGCTGTTATTGAATCCTCATCTACTCTATTGTCGTTTAATAACTTTATGGTTGCACCTTGTTTTGTTCAGGTACATACATTGACAAGAAATGCCCCTTCACTGGGGATGTTTCCATCAGAGGTCGCATCCTTTCAGGGACATGCCACAGTGCCAAGATGGTTAGGACAATCATTGTCCGCAGAGATTACCTTCATTGGGTCAAGAAGTACCAAAGGTATGCAAAATTGTATCTTCAATGATTTCATTAATCTTAATCCTTTTCCTCGGATCCCACTTTTCCTTGCTGCTTTAGCTGGCATATCCCAAAACATGCTTTTCTAATGAGTTAAATGTGCTCTTAGGTATGAGAAGAGGCACTCCAACACCCCAGCTCATATATCTCCCTGCTTCCGTGTGAAAGAAGGTGATCATGTCACAATTGGCCAGTGCAGGTTAGTACGGTAACTTCCATCTCTTGTATCCAGTGTTGATCAAAGTCTTGATGTTAGCTGAGTTTCTTTTGTTTGTCACCCTGCAGGCCCCTGTCAAAGACTGTAAGGTTTAATGTTCTTAAGGTCGTACCAGCTGGTTCATCCGGCCGTGGTGGCAAGAAGGCATTCACAGGAATGTGAGTGGTTGAAATGTTTTTGGTACGAGTGCTGGTAGACAATGGAAGATCTTGAATTTGAAACTGTTCTAGCACTTCTTTTGAGGAATGTGAGAAATATGTATTGCGATCTTGTACTGCGTAGTTTCTCATGTTGCATTTTTGGTTTTAATGAAGATTCTGATGCTGCATTTTTCCTTCATGTTATTTTAATTCGTGACTTGTTCAGGTTGCCTACAGTTTCTGTTTCATGCAGTATTCCTTGTGCTGGAAGAATGTCTGTTTGATTGGCACAGAATTCATCTCTGATTTGGTAGTACTTAGTAGTAGCATATGACATCTACAACTACAAGTCCCGGACAGTTTGAATGGTTATACTCGATGTATCAATACATCAATTACACATAGGTCTAGAAGTCGAAATAAATTCGATTTATTTGCTGAAACTTGGTAATTTTTCATACTACCTTATCCACAAAACTATAAAAAAGTTCAGCCAAGTCCTAATGTAGTGATAACTTGAAATAATTGTTGATGAGACATTCTGTTCTTTAAAAAATGTGATTTTTGTATTGAGAAATTACAACAGTTTGTTCGGGAAAGTATATCACACTATCGGTCATAATACTCTCTCCGTCCCGGAGAACTTCATACATTAGGGTTAGCGCGTAGTTTTATGCGAAAAGTTAAAATAATGATAGAATATAGAAGAAGTGGGAAAAAGTGTACTTTTAATGGCAAATTGTGTAATTTGAGTGTAAAGTTGAGATTGTTTATTATTTGTTGGGTGTGGGGTAGCTTCATTTTTTAGTAATGTATGAAGTTATGTGGGACGGCTAAAAATGGAAAATGTATGAAGTTTTGCGGGACGGAGGGAGTAATAGTTATGCCCGAGATATCAAAATTGGACTCTCATTAATGCTCCGTTCACTGTTAGTGGGTGTAGGCTTCGAAACTACTCCGTTAGCTCATTAACATAATTCGTTCCTTTTTACTTGTTCATTACAAAGACATTCTCGTTTTCTAAAAGTCTTTTCGAGTTGCGATCTACACTCCAAGCTGAGGACGGATTTTAGAGATAGCTTAGCCTCGTGAATATCGAACATAGTTTTAGAAATAGCTTAACCTCGAACATCCAACCTGAGAATCGAGTTTTAGAAAATAGCTTAACCTCGTGAACAGATATATAGATAATAGAAAACTGAATAATATCATGGGGTCCTAAAGTTAATGCGGGAAACAAGAGAGGCGTTTGTGTAACTTTCCCAGAAAAAATTGAAACCTGACCTAACAAGAAAGCTCATTTCAGTTTTCACCCACCCCTTTTGGCAGAAGAAACCTAATTTCGTAAAAAACAATTCAATCCTCTCGTATTCCAATCAAACAGAAATCTATCTCTGTAGAAGATTCAAGAAAAGGCAAGCAAAAATTCCGATCCATTTTCAAGAGTTAGTTACCGATGATAACTCGATCGAAATTGGTAGAGCAGCTCAGAGATTACCAGGTCCGATCACAGCACAAGTTTTACCCTCTCGCTGTCTTCTCTCCCAAGCCTTTTCTATCTACCTGGTAAGCACTTTCATCGCACGATTTTTATTTTGTTTCTGCATATGCAAATTATCTGCTGTTAGGGATATCTGATCATTCAGCTGACTATGTAAGAGCTAATGATTGTCACTCTGTACAACGGAAAATACCCAATTTTTGTCTTAATTGAACGGTTTGAACACGATGCTTCTTGATCCTACCAGCTAGACTACGCTTAGATTCTGTTCGATGAACTACTTGTGATTGATTTGTATATAATTGTTAATTAATCAGATAGTTTCAGTAATTTGTTGTTTTTGGGATTAAGTTTGAATTGGGTTTTGTTTTTACGTAGCTGTGTGCATTAATTAGTTAATGAGCTATGCTTTCTAGGGGTTTAGTTATTGAGTTGTTGATCACGTGTTTCGTAAAGGTGATAACTTGGTGGAATTGCTACTAAATTTGTTGAGTTCTGTTACTGGAATTCTGAAATCAATTTCCTGTGAAAGTTGCTTGCAGTAGATGAATGAAGTCTTAGAATTACTTACAAATCAATCATGAGTAGTTCATCAAATTATCTGCTGTTAGAGATAACAAATCATTCAGCTGACTATATAACAGCCAATGATTGTTCACTCTGTGATTCTATTCAACGGAAAACACCCGATTTGTGTTAATTGAACCCAAGGCTTCTTGATCCTACCAGCTACACTACAATGCTTTGACGCTTAGATAGTATTTGATGAATTACTTATGATTGCTTTCTAAGTAGTAGTAATTGTTAATTAATTGGATAATTTCAGCAATATTTTGGTTTTGGGATTACGTTAAATTTTATTGTAATTCCACTGCTGTTTGAATTAATTAGTTAATGAGTTATATGCTTTCTAGGGGTTTAATTATTGAGTGATTGATCATGGGTTTCCTAAAGGTGATAACTTGGTGGAATTGCAACTAAATTTGTTGATTCTGTTGCTAGAATTCCGAAATCAATTTGCTGTGAAAGATACTTTAGTAGATGAATGAAGTCTTACAAATTTCTGATTTATCATGTTCATGGGATCAAGGTTAGAGTTGTTATACAGTTGCATCTGGAATGACCCACCCACCTGTTCGATGCGAATTGTTATCTAGTTTCTACTGGCGAGTAGAGCTGCATTATATGCTTTGGTTGGTTTTTTTTTTTTTTTCATTGTGGAAGCTAAATTTGTTGCACGATCATAAAAACAACATAAAGAATTCTTTTTGCTAGTTCACCGTTCGACCATATAATGGATCTCACCCTCTCCTTCAATGTGTTAGGTTGTTTATTCTTGTCATTGGTATTTCTTTTTCTTTAGACAAACCTGGTGTTGGTGGTAATCATGTTGTGCAACTCCTTTTAATTGGTTCGTACTTATCTTTATTATGTTTACTTTACACAGGAAAGATGTTGCAGTTGCTATTATATGGACCTTGGTGTTCATTGATCTCCTGATACTGTCATATGTTACCCTTTACTTCCAATATTACTGGATCTCCTTCATTGCTTTGTGCCTTGGCATCCTTGTTCCGGTACGTTTGAGAAATTCACGACATTCATCCAAAAAGGAAAGGGACAGAAAGCTTTTACTACCTTTATCCATGTAAATTCTTTGTTCATTGCTAGACTACAGAGATAACATTGCTTTGCAGCAGTGCGATATAATTTGTTGTCACTTCTGAGTTTTTCGCCTGCAACCTGAGAAATATGTTGAACGTTCACGAAAGCCTGAAACCTTGCTGCTGTTACATTGTAGATATCTTTATGGCATGGGAATTTCTGGGCCAAACAATTTTGTAGTTAGATACTATGAATTTCTAATAGAATGGAGATTTTTTTTCATTGCCTTGGATATATGTGCTTTTCTTTATGTTTTAGTTTGCCTTGCTGTTCTAGAGGCCTTGGCTTGTGCAAGATGAAATTGTTAACACTTAACATATAGAGAGCATTCATTGGCAAAATATATGAGGTTTGTTCGACCTTTTTTAACTACCCTGGTGCGGCCCGGACTCTAGCTACACTGGGGTGCAGCTGTGCAAGGTTCACCCCAGGGTCAATTTTTTTGTGTCTGGATAGATGGTTTTTTAATTTTTTTTTCAATAGCAAAACTGATATCATGATAAGTATCAAAAATAAAATGAATCAACTATGTTTCTTGTTTACATAAGATTAATCCGTTCAAACATTTGTCATAATTCTCTACACATATGACTATATAGTCTATATTACTGCATTCTTTTTTGACGTTGGAGAAGTTTTTCTTTGTGTGATCTTCTCGCTTCCATCTTTATCATATGCATCAGAAAATCAGCCCAAGTATCGATTGGGCCTGGCAAACACCAATGTACGCAATCATTATACAAGACCACGTTCTCCTCGGGCCAATGTCCATACTTGCTCGGATGTCCATCCGGTCTCAACAACATGGGCAGTGTCATGTCCATAAACCTAAATGTTTTATCTCCTTTCGCCGCAGTCCTAAACTCTTCCAATTGAATCATGAACAAGTCCAAGTTTTGTCCCTCCAAGATTGTCTCGTTGCTACGAAATGGTCGTTTCCGAACACAATCGCCACCGGCATTCCATGGCCCATTCTCAAAATGTGATGGTGCAAATGTACGCATGAACGTGACTCCTTTGAAATTCTCTCTTTCGTTGATTGCCTTAAATGCAGTGCGAAATGCACGTCTATACCCGTATGTCATAGGGAGGTCAGTAAACTGAGGGAGCTGGCAATAACGGCATCCGACAATACGTTTGCGTTCGTAGTAGACAGCCGTGCGTGTGAACCAATGACCAGCATTCAGAATGACATAATCGAAGTCATCGATTTGGGTGGACCATGACTCGTCAGGCTCGTCGAGGTACATGTTGAAGAGGCCCGTGTGGGTCGGGCCGTCGGCATCTCGTTCTTCAGAACGAACTAGGAAAGGCGACCAATAGTAGGCGAGTGTGAAGTTGTAACTTACATACTTCCATCGTTTGAAGTGCTCGTCTGTCGTTGGTGACTCGTCAATCGGGTACTCTACCTGGTAAGAATTCATGAACAATAAATAAAATTAAAGGATCTTTCAATGAGGTACGTTTGAGAACAACAAACACTGAATTTACTATTTCAAATACTATACCGTTACACCAAATTAAAATGTCGCGGTTCAAATAGAAAAGCAAAATGGTAAAGTGACTAGTAACTTATCAATGAAAGAAAGAATTTCTCAAAAAGTTGTGTAGAATAATAATTTTTAAATCAATCACCACCTGATCGGTCACAGTTTAACAATTAACAATCACACTTGAACCACTTTGCTGTAATTAAAAACGTAATTTTAATGCCTAGTTAGCCATATGATCTGGATAAGTACAAATAAGTCTTAGCCCCGGTCGTTAGATACGAACCGAAGGCGTCTGACCTCAGACGAATTAAGCACATCGAACAATCACAATTTCGATGGTTCAAAGCATCTCTGGTGCCTCGGACTGTATGGTGTGTCCGGGCCCAAGCCAAAATCCGAGTGACACATATTCTATTAAACCGAGTATCTATGATTCATGATGAGTCTGATCCCGAGTTACCTAGGACGAGCATAGAAACTTTAAACCCATTTCGGATTTTATGGTTAGTGATCTTGTCAATATCTATAAATACCCGTTTTCACCCTCTTTGGATTCATATGATTGATAAGTTCCCGGCAAATACAAAAAACACTCGCATATCTATTTCCGAGACAATTGGTCCCCTGTTGTAATTCTGACATATATCTATGAAGTTTCAGTCACGTTTGGAAGTACTCGTTTCAGTACCTATTAGAGTATTAATATAAATGACTAGATTTCACACCTCTCTATAAGTTCGAGCTTTTAGATGAGATGTAATTCTATCATGGTATCAGAGACTCTGGCTCACGTCCAACTTGGGTTCGAATCTCCACGGAGACAATCTCCGTCCCATATTAAATTTCCACTCGAATGACCTCTCCAAAGAGGTTGAAATCGGTCACGAGTGCGGGAAAGTATTGGAGTATTAATATAAATGACTAGATTTCACACCTCTTTACAAGTTCGATCTTTTAGATGAGATGGAATTATATTGATACCATTTTAGAATAAACAAGGACATTTAATATATACATGCAGACTATAATAACTTCAAATGCCTAGCTTTCATCGAAGTTTTGGACTCACACAATGAGAACATGAGCAAGCACATGGCACAGTGCAGCTTTTGGTGAACCGTTTTCTGTATAATATTGCACAAAACAAATGTCATCATGGAGTTGAACTCAAAACAAGAAACACCAGTATTGTACAAGTGTAATCTGTTATGCAAGTAGCTAGGGGAGTCGGCGGCTCGTTAATCTCGAGCTCCAACACTAGTTTGTCATCAGTTGAGTAAAGCTCAACTCGTTGATAATCGACTAGGCTTGATTGAGTACTTTTTATATTTTATATTTATAAGTATTTTTAGGTTTATAGGTAATGAACTCGAGCTCGAGGTCAAATCGAACACGATAAGGGATTGAGCCGAATGAGTCGAGTTTGAGATTGATTATTGTGACTCCAACTCGAACTATAACTCGAAAAATTAACAATACTATATTTTTGTTAACAGGCCGAGCCGAGCACATACACTCGAGTTGAACTCGAAGATTAAGATACTCGACTCGACTCGTTAAACATCACTAACCAATTGCCTTTATAGTTATATTATACATGTTCAAGATTCATCACGAATTCTATAACTTTTTAAATCTAAATTAGTTATACTAGGTGCGGCTTATGTTGAATTTATCTGATGGGTTGTGGAAATGTGTCTGTGTGTGAATAGAACAAAAGTTGGGACCAAAGATTTAAAAAGTGTAAAATGGTCAGGGGTTTGGTGGAGGTTAGTGAACCAAATCTCAAAGATCAACGACAGACATTTCTGTGCTTCTTATTTTATTATGATGAGATAAAAAAAATTATAAGAGAGAGAAATTGTAGATCTAGGATTTGTTGACGTGCTCACGTTACTAAGATTGGATTCCCTTATTGGACCTTGTCACGCTCTCATACTATTTTCGGTCTTCCTCTGCATTTTTATTATTGTGTTAACGAATAAACAATGAATAAAATTAGTTAGCGGGTATTAAATTCGAAGAGATAAATGAATACAAAATAAAAATAGAAAAAGATAGTTAATAAAGTAAGAAAAAAAATAGTTAGTTTGGTTTATTGTTTTACAATTCTTGTTATATATAGTTATTAACTGGAGACTCATAAATGAAATACGTGTAAAGATTAGGAAGTAGAATGCAATGTAACCAACTTTTATCGAAGATCTCGAAACTTTTCTCAGCTTCGATTGAGTTTTAGAGTTTCGAACTCAGAAATCTATTGAAAATTCGTCGGCAATTTCGGTTATAGTTATTATTAATTATATAATATATAATTTATATTTAAAAATTAAAAAAAAACAAAACCCTACTTCATTTTTGGAAATTTTCGAGCTTTCGTAGAAATTATTTAAATTTTGTAAGTTTAATTTCACGAGAAATCGAGCTTTAAAGGTTCGATTTGAAAAAAAATCGAGCTCACGAAATGAGTTTGAGTCGAAGAAATTATTTCATTCGAAATTAAATTTTATGCTTCGATCGAAATTTCGAAACAAAATAAATTCATTTCGTTTGCATGCCTAGGCGGAAGTGTATTTATAGTGCTGACCTTTTTGTGAGACTAATGTTGAGT
The DNA here is from genome assembly GCA_026545765.1 of Plantago major. Lineage (NCBI taxonomy): Eukaryota > Viridiplantae > Streptophyta > Magnoliopsida > Lamiales > Plantaginaceae > Plantago > Plantago major. Next base: position 104,262,712 of record CM048840.1, read on the forward strand.
CATGTGATGACGACTCTCGTTGACTATAGAAGTTGGTTTTTTCCCGTCAATTTTACATTGAAGCAGGTCCAATAATTTCTACTAGTACCACATTCTAAGAAAATAATTTATACGTACTTTAGGTCCAATAATTTCTACTACTATACTAGTACCACTTTCTAAGAAAACCAACCATATTAGTTGAACCAATTTCTATGTCAAATCAAAATACACCAGCCAAATAAAATTGATGAATGAATGTAATTCTCTTCGTTACGGATTCAAGTTTCATGGAAGTTCCGATTGTGTAATCGTTAGTACATCATATAGGAGGACATCATATTCTCGATTGACACGATTTGAAACCGATACCTTACTCTTTGTACAATGATACTCCAGTAGTAAGATTTTTTCCCCTTGCTTTTTTTTGCTTTTATTAAATGACTAGGTAGGCCGCCTTTACTTCTGTTTGAAGACAAAGGATAGCCAGTTCAATTTGGGGCTCTCCATGCAAATACATTTGTTTGTGTTCTAGTGGAGAAGACAAAGCTTCCAACTCTATCCAGCTAATTTCGGATAACATCGATCCATTTTTTTTCTCTTTTAATAACGCAAATAAAACTAGAGTATATCATGATCTACACCACTTCTTCCATTTAGGCTTTGTTTTTTTCGTCTGCAAACTTATTCAGTTCAGTTCTGTTTAGTTATATTTTATATTATAATTCAGTTCAGTTCAGTTCAGTACAAACGAAGAGAACAGAGCCTTACACCATAGGAAATGGTCATACTAATCGGACCTAGCGGTGATCCAAACCACATCAGGGTCACTCAACCCGGGTGTAAAAGGAAAAGTTCATTGAAAAAGCTTCCTTAGTGTAGTTCAAGCCCCCATTGGATCTACTTCCTTCTTTTTGGTTCTTGTATTCATTTATAGCATTTTATTCCATTTCGTATATATTTATAAATGCATATGTATAACTTCAACCATCTAACATTCTTAGAATATTTCTAGATTCGTAACTCAGAGAACCATAAATTTATTTTTTCTCTTAAAATTGATAAATTAAAACTTTGGTCCTTTTTCAAAATAATTCATAACAAACAATTGATTAATTGATGCATGCATAAACAAGATATATAACAATAATTCATTCTCTCATTATGATCATTAAAGTTATTACTAGTAATTAGCTGGAAATACATACTATTATTGTCACCATAATTTTGGAGTCTAGCTACTTGTAATTATTAATGAAATCATTTCTAGTGGGTCATTTTGCGTTTTGTACCACAATAATAGTATTGTGCTAGCTACTATAGACTGAATAATGATTTTGTAGATTTAAAAAGTGATTAGACGTTAATATCCATCTAACCTGACAAGATTATTCAACAATAAGATCATTGATGCATGTGATTTCGAACGTCGCCATAATTATACCTCTAAAGTCTTGATAATGACTTTGTTACGAATTAACAAATCTTAATTTGTACATGATTAAATTAAAAAATAAACATTTAAAAATATTATTAATTATTTGCTAGTACCTTAATTTTTTTTATCAAAGACCTTATATAGCTTATATTAAGTTCAGTCTATTAAAAACTGGACCGGTCCGACCGGTTTTTGGAAGAAAATGGTTTGGTTGGACTTGGAGCACCGGTAAGAACCGGGCGGTTCGCCGGTTTTTATGTTTTATTTGAATAAATGTTCAAAAGGGAATTGGTGGGGTTTGAACTTGAGTCTAGAGTTTAGATAGAAACTTATTTTCCACTTGGAGACAACTCATTTGTGTTCGTTTTCTATTTTATATATGTCATAGTTCAAAAGGAACTAAGGATACTTGAATCTTTTTCTAGCCATAATTTCCTTTTTTTATTGGAAAACATTAATTTCCTTCATCGATAATCAACTAAGTGGAATTGTGATCACTTTCATTCTTGTAACATTCATTTGTCAATTAAAAATTACATTTTTACAAGTTCGAATTCTAAAATTTGAAGTTTTGAACTTTTATAAACTTAATATGCTAGATCTTTTTTCTTGAATTTATATTATAATTCAATATAAATTCGTATTAGAGCCTTGGATAATATTTATTTAAATACATGTATACCGGGTCAATCAATGGTTCGATTGAACTGATATTTTATGGCATGTCCGGTTCGACCGGTCTAACCGATTGAACCAATATTTTATGGCACGTCCGGTTCGACACCCAATCCGGTTTTTTAAACACTGATTAAGTTAAATAAGTTATTTTCACAATTTATCAAAATAAGGAAGGTTTAGGAATCTATTTAGTGTGATGTTTTGTAAGCGTCTAACCAGTCGAGTATTAGTTAACTAATTTCATAAGCGATCTATCTCAATAAACTTATAATCTTAATAAGCTCGCTAGCTACTTATAATCTTAATAAGTATTTTATAGTATTTAACTCATCAGCTTTCAGATTCACTATCTAAACTTTTATTGACTTGATAATGAATTAGTTTTTCTAATCCGAGCTTTGTGTGGCACATTAAGGTTGGACATAATTTATTAATGAAAAACCGAACAAAGATATAGGTGTCGTAGCAAATACAAATGTTTTACTAATATATACACTAACACACTATACTAAGTAAATCTTACACCAAATATACAGAGAACTACAAAAGAATAAGCATTTTTTAACCAATAGAAAGATAATTTTATTGATCGCAGTCTACTTTGTCTATGTTACCATATTGAATTTATGTAAAGTTCAAAACGAATTCAAATTGAACTCAAAGAGCATAAGAAATGTTCCGACTCACTACAATACCTTTCCAAGAATAAGCATTGTAAATTGTGTAACTTTGTTGAAGACTGTACTTTGTTTGAAACGAGATATTTACGTACGTGCAAGAGCTTAAGAGTTAAGACAATTTGTTATGATATTTATGCAATCTCATGTAATCTCATAAGTTAATCTATCAATAACAATTAATTAATAAGATTCCAAAAGTTAACTTAGCGTCCCAATAAAAAGCTAATAGAGACACCTAAAAGGCTCCAAATGACATTTTCAAGTTCAATCTTACCCCCTCAGGTAAACTAACCCGTGAACATATTCTAAATAGTAACTGCACTGGAAAAATCAATCTAAAACGTATAGAATTCACCGAGACGGAGTAATAGCTTACGGGTCGAAACAATATTAACTAAAGCGACAAACAAAACTATATACGAAAAGAAAAAGAAGTACATACCCTGGATAAGAGGCATATCATGGACTGCATTTGGTTCCTTCCAACCGAATCCCCAACAAAAGCCAAAGACTTACCACGAACTATATCCAAGAACTGAAACGGATTAAGCACCTGCATCTCACACCCGTCCGGTTTCCACTTCCACTTCAAGAAATCGGTATCGGGTCGCCCGTACTTCATGCAGTTCTGGTGCTCATGAATGGCCCAACACGTCCGGTTCGTGTAATACGGAGCATCCGGATTCGGCACCCATTCGCCCGTAAACACATCGCAGTGTTCTTGATCGTCCGTTATCTTGATGTCATCTGCATGGTACCGAGCGGCTAAATGGGCCGGGTTTTTGGATAATGGGGCAGGGTATTTGGGAAAAGGGTAGTTTAACCGGATTACGGTTACGAGAATTAGTGTTATTGGGAGGATGATGATGATGGTTTTGGTCTTTTTGTTTAGGTTTGAGGTTCTTCTGAATAGAAGCTCCATTGTTGTGGATTGTTTGGAGTGTTGGAAGTATGGAGGAGAAGAAGAAGAAGGGTGATAGGGAAAATGTGTAGGAAAAGTGAGTGGCTAGCACGCATAATATATAAGCTCTGTTTTAAAAGTATTAGGTGACATGTCTTGCTATTAATTATTACTTAATTATTTGAATGGTTTGGTTCAATTTTTGATGAATGTTTTAGATGGGGATGGTCATTTGTTTTCTCTTTTATCTCATCATTTTTCTTTTTCATAATGTACAAAAAGTTAAAATAGTTTAATGAAGAGAATATCCATTACATGAGTTGTATCTTTCTTTTTAAAAATCTATCTATAAAAATGTAAAAGGTAAACGTAGTTGTTTCGGAGCCATTCTAATATGGCTGAGTGACCTATTGAACGTTTGTAAGTGCGAGCGAGGACAAAGTACACGTGTTGGTTTGTAGGACCGGCTACCATATGTTATGGATAGTAAGTAGTTTATGAACAATCACCTTGAAATGTCGGATGACGATCGATTAGTGGTCACTAACATGCATCGCATATTATCACTTCATTTTAGTGATATTTTAAAGTGTAGTAATTTAGTTGATTACCATATCGATGGTTGTCCAATAATAAAATAATGTTTGTGAGCATGTTAAATATTTGTCGGGTCCATTTTAGGAATAGATTCGAATTTGAATTGATCCAACCTCATAGGACATGCAGTATCATAGTCCGAATAAGATTCGAGTCCGATTCGATACGATGTAGTTGAAATAGTACAATTTAGATAATATATTAGATATTTTATATAATTTTAAAATTTCGTAAAATGTAAAATAAAAAGATATAGTAACAGTAACTTGTTTCAGTTACTAAATTCTAATTATTTACTAACAATTAGAATAGCATAATCCGAATCGACCGTTTGTAGGATCTAATGTGTTTAGGTTTGTTTTGAGTTTTTTTTTTGGGAACTGGTCTTTGATTGCTGGAAAAATTCTAGCCAAAATCAATTTTACCAATAAATCATAAAAGCAAGTACCTTATAAAACTAAACCTAACAAAGAAGTCCAACCACAATGAAGATATTCAATTTAATGTAGTATGTTCAGAGTGAAAATATACAATTTAGTTGTATAATTAGAGTGAAGGAATACATCTTTAAATTTAGTGTGAATAAATACAGTTATTCCCTCTCACAGTGTGTCTTTTTGCATTGAAGATTATAGCAAATTACTGGGCTGCACTCAGCCACTCCTTCCTTGATTGCTATAGGAATAGGTTGGTTTGTTCTGTTTTCTCGTGTAGGTTTCGGAATGTGGATCTGGCTGGTGAATTAGGTTCCACTAGTATGGGCCTGGATCTGGGTCACAAGTGTTGTTCTGGAGCCCATTAATATAGAATTGGGCCTGAAGTAGCCTATGTTGTCTTTTGGACGGATTAGACAGATGGATTGTTTTGTTGTTTGATTTGTTGTGGGATTGTCCAGTAGTTAAACTCCCTCCGCTGTGGAGAGGGTAAAATTCATTTTTGGTACTCTATAGTGAGACATTTCTGATTTTGGTACTTCAGAGTGGCCGCGTTCAATTTAGGTATTATTTATCAATAACTATTTACGATTAATGTACTAAATGTGAATTAGATAGTGGGTGTGCAAATCAGTACCAAGTTACAATTAACCTAACTCCAATTTCACGTGAATTCGATTAATTGAAAGTCGATTGAAACAAAATTGATGAAAAAGCCTACAGAAAAGAATCCGACGAGGAAGAATTTGACGCTTGTGAGTGGGACGAAGTCCACGATATCTTGTGAACGGTCAATTTTCTATTTCTATCTTTCGGCGTTTCACATTCGCTCGCACGTGAATGCAATCGTGCATATCATAAATCCAATTAGTACCTAAATTTTACATAGTTAGTGATAATTAGTACCTAAATTGGACGCGACCACTCTAGAGTATCAAAATCGGAAATGTCTCACACTGGAGTATCAAAAATGAATTTTACCCCGTGGAGATCATAATTTTAGGTAAAAAAGTTAAAATAGATGGTGAAATATAAATGTGTAATTTCAGTGGCAAATTGGTAACTTGTGTGTAGAGTTAAGATTGTTTAATAGTAGTTGGATATTTGTGATTTCATTTGTTTAGTAGTAATGTATACAATTTTGTGGGTCGACTAAAAATCAAAGGGTACGCTAATAGACACTAATTCGTTGTGATTATTATGGATTTGCAAGTATGTTCTTTCCATTGGGTATATCACTGTTTGCTCTGTTTAGCAAAACTAGCTGATAAGTTAGCTGGTAGCGGATAAGCTAGCTGATAGTTGATTGGATAGCTGGTAGCTGATTGGGTGATTGATTTTTTATAAAAGTGTTTAGTAAATCAATTAGCTGATAAGCTAACTGATTTTCTAAATATGATATGTAAAAACAAATCAGCTAGCTTATTTTTATGATGGGAAGCTTATCAGCTACCAGCTACACGTTCACGTAATAGGCTTATTACGAAAATAAGCTCATCGAACTGATAAGCTTGTGCTAAACAGAGACATTATCTTTGTAAACTCTCTTAGCTTCATGTGAAGTAATTAGTCCTGGAAATGGTTGGTTAAAAACCATAACCATAACCGGCCAATAACCATCGACTTTTTCGAGCGGTTATTAATCAGAATCAGAATTGACCGGTTGCAACCATAACAGGTCCGGTTTTCAGTTACGGTTACGGTTAAAAAACGTAATTTTTTTTTTTTTTTTAAACTTGACTATTCTGTTATTCGAGCACAAAATTTTGAAATTAGTACGAAAAAGAAAATGGACAGAAATTGAATTCGAATTTGAAAGTCCATTTAAATTAAACAAGCCGCTCAACTAAGTTTGTTATCTACCCGATTGTACTCATAATTCTAGATTAAAAAAAAATGTTATAGCTAACGTGATTGGATATCGATTGAAGAATAGAATAGATGCATTAAACCGGAGAATATAATAGAATTGAATAAACCACCGACGATAGATGTAAATCGCATCAAACGGAAGTAGATGTCATTTACATCATTCAAATCCTCATAACGAGTTAACATCCATAAATTCTAAGCAAAACACAACCTAACACAAGTGGTTGGCCTAAATCAAAATGATGCTTCCTATCCATTTATCGCTCCACTTCCATTCTTCATTTTCTCCACCTGAAATTAAGCAAAAGTGAAAATAAGTAAAATGTTAGTCTTTTTATCCTCAACTAGAAATAGATACACACCTATGCCAGAACATAGAAACATCCAAAGAAGCAATTTTTCTCAAACTCTTGCAAGAACACACCTTTAAGCTATAATTTCTTTCTTGATTGTCCCACAAAACATAGAAACATCCAAAGAAGCAATTTTTCTCAAAGATAGACCATAGTTCCTTATCTTTTAGCAGCACTACACAAAAGTACACTACACAAAATTACTTCTAACACATAATTTTTAAAATCAATTCAAGATTCAACTACACTTGAAAGAATTGCAACAACATGAACAAGACACTATCTTGAAAGAATTTCTTAAGGTCGGTAAAATTACCAATAAGAGCATCTAACCGCCGATATCTCCAAGCATGTCTTCTCCAAGTCCAAGCCCTTCAAACACTTCCTCATCCGGTAATACGGACAACACATGCTCCACGCACTCTCGATGCTCTACAAAAAAACCAGTATATAGTATATAATTAGCCAATGTAGCACACTTGATAACTAGTTAGACACAAGCATATCAAATAATTTTGTTGAGAATAATTACCTTTTTGTTTAATTGGGGGAATCCAATCGTTGGCACATATCAACTCTTCCACGGATGTCGCACCCAATCTAGAACGTCGCTCGTCAATGACACGACCACCACCGCTAAATGCAGATTCTGATGCAACCACTACAAGAAATCCGGTATTTAGCGACGGAAGATAGCGACGGATATATTCCGTCGCTATTTAGCGACGAATCGCTAATTTTAGCGACGGATGTTTTTCCGTCGCCAAATAGCGACAGATAAAAAAATCCGTCGTTATTTAGGGACGGATATTAAATCTGTCCCTAAATAAGTTGACCGGATTAAAAAAAAAAAATTAAAATTGTAAATAGCGATGGATCGCGATCCGTCTCTATTTAGCGACGGAGAGAGATCCGTCGCTAAAATCAATATACTATCGGCCTTCGTCTCCAGCAGAATCATTTCTGCGCGTGTTCTTCTCTTCATTTCTTCATTCGCCAAATCTCTCTTTCCGGCCAAATCTCGACCGTTCCGACCAATTTCGGAGTCTTCTCGAAGCCTGTGGGACAAGGAGCTCGTGTGGTCAACAAATTTCATCTTTTTTCAGCTAAATCGAAGGTATTTTGGCTAAAACCCTAACTTTGCCAAATTTGGGAATTTCGTTAATTTCGACTAATTTGAGCAATTGCATGTTTATTGTAAGTATGTAGTAGTTAGTTAAGCTTATATTACGTAGTGTGTTAACTTTGAGATGTTCAATTGATATATTGATTGTGAATTTGGATTTTTAGTATAATGTTAAGGTTTGGAAATATGTAGGGTTGTTAATTTGATATTTTCGTATATGTAGTAGGATTAGAATGATTTAGTTGAGTGTTTTGGAACCCTTACTTGTTGTCAAAATTGGGAATTTTGTTAATTTCGACTAATTAGATCAATTGTATGTTTATGGGAGCTATAGTATACTAGCTAGTTAACTTTGTGCAATTGATATATTGATTGTGAATTTGTATTGTTAATTAGTATAATGTTAGGATGTTTGTAAGTACGTAGTAATTTTGTTTCGATAAATTCGTATATATACACTAGATTATGAAGATTTAATTAAGTGTTTTGAGACTAGTTGGTGATTATATTAACGTAAAATGCATGTTATAAATCTAATAATTGTAGACGTGTAAGGCTAATCATATAATTATGAATCCCGATCGTTCATGGATGTACCGTCGCATAGTGAATGGCAGAATTCAGTCTAGTTTTGTGGAAGGGGTTGAATCCTTCATCACTTTTGCGCTTACACAAATTACTTGTTTGAGTGGGGGAAGATGAAGTGCCCTTGCAATGCGAACAAATGTAGGAATAAACAATTTTTGCCTCCTGAAACGGTAGTGGAGCAATTGAAACGTAAGGGGTTCGTGTCTCAGTATGAGGTATGGTGTTATCATGGTGAGACACGAGAAGTGGTCAAACGTCCCGGACCGGATGAAACACTTTTACTTCGACGAGCTGCGGGTAAGCTTAAATGTTACAATGAATGCTTTATTTGTTCTTTTAATCATTGTGTTAATGTGTGTGGTATGTTAGCCACTATATCTGTGAGTGGTATGTTAGCCACTAAGCTTGTTTTGATGTGTTAGTCACCATTTATGAACTTGTTGTGTCGTTTGAGTGGTATGTTAGCCACTGAACTTGGGTGATATGTTAGTCACCATTGTGTTAGTCAATTTTAGGACAATTTGAGTGGTATGTTAGCCACTGAACTTGTTTTGATGTGTTAGTCACCATTTATGAACTTGTTGTGTTGTTTGAGTGGTATGTTAACCACTGAATTTGGGTGATATGTTAGTCACCATTATGTTAGTCAATTTTAGGACAATTTGAGTGGTATGTTAGCCACTGAGCTTGTTTTGATGTGTTAGTCACCATTTATGAACTTGTTGTGTCGTTTGAGTGGTATGTTAGCCACTGAACTTGGGTGATATGTTAGTCACCATTGTGTTAGTCAATTTTAGGACAATTTGAGTGGTATGTTAGCCACTGAATTGAATTGTTGTAGGACTACTACATTTCAGTTTCATTTGAGTGTTATATTTAAATTGTTATCTTTCTTTATACTTGTGTAATTTTTACTTTGAATGGAATTGTTGTAGAAGGACTATTTCATTCCCAATGCACTGGTGTCCCAGTTGTACACCGTTTTCGAGACTTTAGGGTCCGACATCTACAGGAAAATGGTCTACAAAATGAAGGAGACATGCAGTGACCAACTTGGGTGGGGATGACGAGTGGGCCTTTGTGGTTGTGATCTTGGAATGATCCTTCGTCCAGATCAAGCTGATAAGAATGCATAAACCGTTTGTCTGAGCCGCATGATCGTACGGGCACTGCCAGACAACACTATGGATCGCAAGTTGTTGTTACAGATCACGTGATGGAGGTTAGTAAATATGTTGTTTATGACTTGGAATATGATACATACGCTTTTAGCTTTCATTTCAATCAACTAACTACTTGTTTGCACATATGTTTTTTAGGCCAATAGAGGATACCAAGAGTGCTCTGTACCACTTCAAGAAGGCTAAGTCAAGAATGGCATCTGATCGACGTGAGGGCCGAGCGTATTATGCACGCTTTTTCTTAAGGTTAACATGTGTATTTGAGTATTTTAAAGTGATTCCTAAAATTGCATCTCATTTCGTATGCAACCAACAATTGCAGAGTGAGGTCGAGAGGAGGATGGACGAGAGGATGATCGACGGTCATGAGCTGTCAATTGAAGAGCAAGACCAGATCTTCTTCGAGGTCAACCCAATGGACAGCAAGGGTCGAATGTATGGATTGGGAAGTTTGGGCCATTCCATGAGTTCTGGTAGCTTCTCAGTGTCCCAGGGATCAGGATCGCGATCTAACCTCTACACGCAGCAGCACGTTAACGAGATGATGACTCCTCTCCAACAGGAAATAGTTGCGACCAAGGCAGCTTACGAGCAAGTGCTTGAGGAACAGGCTCGTATGGCCCAGCGGATGGACGCTTTGACCCAGATGTTCAGTAGCTCTTCCCAGTCTCACCCACCGCCTCCTCCCGATTATTCTTAGTTATATCAGACTTGTTATGGATAATTTGACACTTTCACCTTCTAATTCTTGTTTCGGATTATTTGTAGATAATTTATATTATTTCGGATATATTAATGCAATTTAATTGTTTCGGGTATATTATCTATGACATATTATCTATGACTATATTATGTGAAAAAACATGTGAAACAGAAATATTAAAAAAAAAAATTTAAAACAGTGAATTTAGCGACGGAAAAAAATCCGTCGCTAAATTCACGAACTAAGGCGAATTAGCCCGTTGAAATTTAGCGACGGATTTTATTCCGTCGCTAAATGTCAACCGAACTAAGCCGGCTTAGTGGTGGGATTTAGCGACGGAACAAATCCGTTGCTAAATCCCGTCTCTAATTAGCGACGGATACGAAATCCGTCGCCAATGCGGACGGACTGGTCAACGGATTAATCCGTCGCCAGTTCGTCGTTATTTAGCGACGGAATATCTATCCGTCGCCAATAAAAATTGTGACGGCTATTTTGGAGACGGAGGGTTATCCGTCGCTAAGGATTTAGCGACGGATCGGCCCAGTTTTAGCGACGGATAATTCCGTCGCTAAAACTCTTTTTTTTTTGTAGTGAACATTAGTTGTTGGAATAGCCAATATATCACGTGCAAGCTTCGCAAAGATAGGAAACCGGGCGTTGTTTACCTCCCACCAGTTTAATACATCAAGTTCACCAGTCGGATGTAAAGGCTCATTCAAGTATACATCCAATTATGACCTTGAAGCTGAAGAAGTGTGGGAAGCTGCATACCATTGGCTAAACCTAAGAATATTATTTAATTCTTCACCAGGACATGGAGCGACAGTGTTAGTGCACGATGAGTCAACTTGTCCACCATATTGCAAGTACAACTTCTCAATCATCTCCTGAACTCCAACTATGTAAGAGCCTGAATCAACACCATAAATCTCCGAGTAGAAGTACCTCACAATATACATCTTGTATCTAGGATCGAACACGACTACAATTGCCAAAACAAAGTTACACTCATCCCAGTATTCGTCGAACTTGTCCTTCATCCTAACCGCCACATGAGATATGTCATCATTGCTACTTCCTACCCACTCCATCAGTTTGAGCTTAATGTCACTCATATCCGGGAAGAAAATGTTAGAAGTTGGATATTTGCTTCCACTAAAGTGCTTCGTGGCACGAGCAAATGTTCTCAGATATTCAACAATGAGTATAGCAAGATTCCATGATTCAGGTGATGGTAGCCAACGAGAACTAGTATCCAACTGGTACAAACGAACAAATGCAGCCCTCAGAGGTATAGCCGTCTCCAACAACTTGAAGGTCGAATTCCATCGTGTGGGCACATCCATGGCCACCGACCTCAAGTTCTGGAGTCCACAGTGAGTCTTTGCCAAGCCAAATTTACTCATAGCCAAAGGAGATCGATCCAAGTATCTGACACTCTGACGTATATCATCAATCAGCTCCCTTAGCACAGCTAAACCATCCTGCACAACCAGGTTCAAGATATGGGCACTACAACGTACATGCATGAGATCCCCTTCAAATGGAAGGGTGGAATGCTCCAGATACCATTCTTTCAGCTTGGTCATCATAGAGTAATTAGCACTTGCATTGTCCACAACAACCGAGCTATTCTTCCCATCGATGTTCCACTCTAGTATCTGATCCCTAATGAAACTGAAGATTTTCTGACCATCGTGAGGGTAGTCGAGCAACTTGAATGCAAGGATCTTCTTATGCAACACCCAATCACCATCTATGAAATGAGCTGTGAGATAACAGTATGCCTTATTGGAATGATCTGAAGTCCAGATATCAGTAGTCAAAGCAATCTTGGAACGCAGATTATCCAACATACGAAAGACCTTCTCTTTTTCCTCCATGAAAACACACAATACATCCGCTTTGATGGTATTTTTTGATGGTAACTTGAAGTTTAGATTAAGCCCCATGCAAAAACGCTCAAAGAACTCATGCTCTCCAATATTAAAAGGATAATTATGCTTGATCATCGCAATTGCCAAATCTGTTCTACTCGTCAATTGGTCAAATCTGAACTCCGCTCTAGGGCTCCTATAAGGAGTGTGGAAGCACTCGGGAGTGTAAATACTGTACAAGGACCACTAATATGGTTCTTTAGCGTGCTAGTTCCACAACTATTCTCCCAAGCAAACAATTTCTTGCAATGATTGCACTGTGCATTTGTTATGACCCCACTACCATCCGTTACCTTCACAAAATGATCCTACACAATTGAACTCAAGCATTGAGTCCTAGGTCTTGGCACTGTTGTTGGCGGTGGAACATTAGGAGGTTGTTCTGCAGTTTGGTCAGTAGCACTTTGAGAGGTAGACATGTCGTGTTACTCCTAATCAAACAAAAACAGAAGAATATAAAATAATCCACCAGACATGAGAAACTGATTATCAAGCCAATGAAACAAAAATAACAGATTTTGCCACTATACAATATACATATCACTTATTTGTAAACTGAGTAAACTGTGATAGGAAAAATTAAAGCTTTTTTACCAGTCCACATGTCTTCTTTATGAGAATGTTGAAACTTAAACCAAAAAAGAATAAACAGACTACAACATTTATCGAAAATGACGAATAACATACGGATATAAGCTATACATGTTAAGCAGACTACAAATCAAGAAAGTAGACCAGGATTAAACACCCAAAAATAAATAAACAAAAAAGGAACCTTAAAATCAAGATTAACCTTAAAATTGAACGGGGAGACGAACTGGGATTTAGGCCAACCAAGAACACCAATTCAATGAACAGAGAGTTGAAATTCGATCTGGGAGGCGAACAGAGAGTTGAAATCGAAACCAAGAACACCGATTCAAAACTTTTCTGAATTCGAACTGTGAGTTGGGGAGTGAATCTGAAATTGAAGAAGACGAGATTGATGAAGAATTTCTGCCCAATTGTAGACGAGACACCAAATTGTTCATGGCGGCGAGTTCGAAATTGAAGAAGACGACGAGTTCGTGGCGGCTGTGAATTCATGGAGGCTGGAGCAAAATTGAAGAAGACGAGTGTGATTGTGTGAGACTGGTCACTGGAGCGAAATTGAAGAAGCTTGGCGAGTGAATCTGAAATTGAGCAGGATTGGTGTCAAATGTCAATGACGGCAACAATCAACAGGTAAATTCTGAAAAGTAACCGATATTAACCTAAACCATGGTTATTTCCGGTTTTATGACCGAACCCGAACCGGCCAGTAAATTTTTCGGTTCCGGTTATGATTATGGTTATTATTTAAATGGTTACGGTTATGGTTGTAACCGGAATCGAAATTATGGTTATGATTATGGTTTTTAACCAACCATTTCCAGACTAGAAGTAATGTATGACTCGATATACACAACCAAATTCTTGTACTTTGACATGATATGGGTATCAGGGTATCAATGTAGTTACACTTGTGTTTTCAGGAATGTACATAAGAGGAGGATAACAAAGAAATTTACACCAATTATGTATTTAGTTTCCTATTTCTCGTTTCAATAATTCCTCTAAAAAATCATTCCAAGAATCAATTGGACCTGGTAGACACCAATGCACGCAATCGTTTACAAATGTTTGATTTATCACTGGCCAATGTCCGTATTTGCTAGGATGTCCATCTGGCCTCAACACCATGGGCTTTGTAACATCAAACAAACTGAACTTCCCACCACCACTCCTCCTTTCCCTTTGAGCAATTTTAAGCTCTTGCAACTGAATTGAATACAATTCTCTAACGTAATCTTCTAGAGAAGTCTCGTTCCTCTTAAAAGGCCTCGTCCGTACACAATCTCCTCCATTGTCCCATGGCCCACCCTCAAAATGTGACGGTGCAAGCGTCCTCAAGAACGTCACGCCCTTGAAATTTACCGCACCATTAATGGCTTTAAGTGCGGTTCGAAATGCATGTTTATAGCTGAAAGATGAGGGAAGATGGGTTACATTGGATTCAGGACAGTAGAGGCAACCTGTGAGGGTTTTATTTAGGTGGAAGTAGGTAGGGCGAAAGAACCACTGGCCAGCCGAGATTATTATGTAGTCAAATGTTTCGATTTTACTAGTCCAGGTTAGGTCGAATTCGTCTAGGTAGAGATCGAAAGGCTTGCTATAGTCGTTTGGATCGGGTCTTACGGTTTGAATCAAATAAGGTGAGGAGATTATGGAAATATTAAAATTGTATTCTTTGTATATGTACAACCTGTTCTCGTCCAAGGGGCCAGAGGCATCTTCGGGATGAACAACCTACATTGTTATAAGATGTCGAAAAATTCAATATTATTTCATACCGAAATATCAAACAAGTTATTACCTACATTTCTAAAACATATGATAGACTTAACTTTTTCCAGTTGACAACATACAATTTTAAGTACAAATGAATCCTAAACTGTTTTGGAATGAATTCGTATGAGAGAGCAAATTATATTTAAAAATCCATGTGATGTAAAATTTAAGTACTTAATTATGATCTGAATAAGTCAGTTGCTTGCAAGGGTATCGTGATGGCATTAGTATGACTAAAGTTATAATTTATTCGACATTATTGATTGGACAAGAATCAAGCCCAATTAAACATTACTATTAGTCAGCCAATCTGAATTTCATGCTCCTAAATCTTAATCTCAAGTTTGGCCTGCAAACAATTTTTTTCTTTTTATAACTCAAAAATTTCCATTAATAAAACTCAAGCAAGTTACAAGTACATCATGCGGTCCATTCAATTCGTTGCCGTGTTATAATAGTTCGGAAGGAAAAATTAAAAAGGGATCACGTATTATAATTATACTAAACCAGTATGGACAAGGATCCCAAACTCAAAATCTACTAGAGCACATAGGTTCTAATGTCATAATACTACTACTATCTATAATCTAATCTAGTACTCTTAGGCGGCCTGCAAACAAGTTGGATCTTTGTTTTACCAATTTAAATTAGTCTAATTACAATTGGCATATATATCTTTGAATCTTCTGCTTATTTTTATGTTTAAAGAACCTAGCTATAATTCAAACTTCTTTTGCAAACAAACGCGTTTTTCGTCATATTAAAAGAATCTTTGATTTTTATTAGTACTTACTGACATGTAAATTAATAATCGCATTGAATATTTTACCTATATTTATTATGAACCAAGTTTTCACTTTTTCCATTTTCAAATAAATCTTATACGCAAACTCTGACAACATGAAGATGGAGATCGATATGCTTACTCTTGACAACAGGCAAATGAGGGACTGCATGTGATTCCTCGCCACTGAATCACCAACAAATCCTAACGACTTTCCTCTAACCATTTCCAAGAACCGAGTCGGGTCGAAAACCGGCAACTCACATCCATCAGGCTTCCACCTCCATTTCAAGAACCCGGTATCCGGTCTCCCAAACTTCATACAATTTTGATGCTCTTGTATCGCATTGCAGGTCGTGTTCGTGTAATATGGGCCTTCCGGATTCGGGACCCACTCCCCCATAAACAAGTTGCATTTCTCTACTTCCGCGCGTTGACTTGTCGAATTCTTGACCACTAAGTCGTCGCGGTTGACTTGGTGGTCTATAGGAGGATTTGGTGTGAGTGAATTTTGTATAGGTTGGTATGTTGTAATGGAATGGTAAGGGAAATAGATGGGGATGAATGTTAGAAGTGAAGTTAAGACTATTAAGAGGATGATTTTTGGTGTTTTTCTTTGTGTTTGGTGTTTTGAGGATAAAGGAAGAACTTCGGAGACTTTTTGGTGTTTCATTTTAGTCTTGGAAAAAAAATGGAAGAGGAAGAATCTAATCGAAGTATATATATATAGGCAAGCCAATAAGGTTCTCGAGATGTCATGCCAAAATTACTAGTGGTTCAAGTATATATAAGTAATTAAAAAGATAAAGAATTATAAAGAATTAGGAGGCTCGAATAAACTTCCACTAGATCACTATTTAGTTCAGAGAGATCCTAACGCAAGCTTTTGGTGGAGTTGAATAAGTCCGTGTAACTGGCCGTTTTTCGAAGGTAAAAAGTAAAAGTGGTAAGAATTCGACTGCTAATCAATCGAGATCATAATCAAAATAATTCCATCAAAATCACTGGAATAGTGACTCTTAGGAATTCAAAGTATATATTTTTTTAGTATAATAATTCACAAAGTCTCACCAAGGTCGTAATTTAAATTAAATTTCATCCGTTAATCTTACTTATTCAATTTGAATCTGGTACGTACATATGTCACTGTTTAAGTAGAAGGTACATGGTTCGAATTCCATTGGTGTAAGTTTCTCCCTTTTATTTAATATTTTTTTAATGTTTTTTTTTTCAATCACATATTCTTTTCTTATATACAAACTCTTAACACACGTAGTGTGTTACGTAAATGCTAGTATTTAATATACGGATCAGATTAATTTGCACGTCATCTATAGGTTTGAGTTTTTAGATGAGCTAGATAAAATTATATGGTATCAAAGTTTTTGACGGATTTAAATTTTCACGGAGGCAATCTCCATTAAATATTAAATTTCCTCCTGAATGTCTCGTAAAACAGTTGAAACCAGTGTGTCATATCCGTATAAATGGTTAAATTGAACACGTATATATACTTACACCAATGTGTAGTTCCATATAAGTAAACATAGAAAAGAAAACCTATACTTAATTAGAGTCTACTTAATTATTTTCTATATAAGCATTTACATTCCACCTCAGAAGAAAATGACAGGTCAACTATTTGCAAGAAGGATATGAAATAAATATAGATAAAAGAAAAATGACGGCTTAACCGATTCAAACCTCTTTTAGACGAAATGAATATTGAATAGTAATTAATTTTTTTTCTGCATTTAAGCTCTTGTTTTTCGTTTTTATTATTATTATTATTATTATTATTATTATTATTATTATTATTATTATTATTATTATTATTATTATTTCGTTTTATTTTGTTTGACGACGTTGGGTACTGCGGCTGCTTTATTTAATTAAAATGTTTTACTTTTCGTGAATTTTTTATTGTGAGATTACAATTTGCAAGACAAAATATAAGGGGCGCACAAAGCTGGCCTAGTTTTATTGTACTACTAGCCAAACGAGACAAGGTCTAAGACCACGTACGATTATTCTAGAGCAACAATTAATACCCAAACTGGAGATAAATACTTCTAATTTTGTTGACATAAACATCGATTTTTAAATGCTCATGGACCATCGATCATAACTATAATACGTATACGTAAATTCACACCAAGTCTTTCACCCGAGCATCTTAAAATAATAGCCATATGTAAGTACAACAATTGATTTGGTATATATGCATGCTGCCGAATTTTCAATGAGTTATAATTCGAAAAATCTAGCACAAGAAGTCGACTAGCATAAGTATTAGCGATCCATTATAATCAGGGGCGGACGTAGGATTTCAAACTCGGGGGCGAAATTACATATATGAGGTTTTTCCAAGGGTTAAGGGGGGCGAACGCCTCCCTGCCCCCTAGGTCCGCCCTTGATTATAATGGTACCAAATTCAATAGGAATTAGTAGTTAACTGCCTATGATCTCAAATGAAAAAGTATAGGGACCGAAATTCGGAGCATTCCCCGAGGAGAAAGTGATTTTTTTGCAAGGAAGTTAATGTGGGGTTGGATTGTTGAAGGCTTTGTGGAGGGTACTGGGCTTAGGAGCTTCGAGGAACACCTAAAGGATCTGATTGATGGAAGCCTCCTCATGGTTGCTGAAAGGTCCAATGGAAGGGTGAAATCTTGACGTGTTCATGATTTGTTGCGTGATGTATGTTTGGCAAAACCAAAAAAGAGAACTTTCTGCAGCATGTACTTGCCTTGGGTGAGTTACCTGATCGGGTAATCTATGAACCGCGGCTAAGCATCCGTCTGGGAAGCACATATGAGTCTAGTCCAACATTATCAATTGCTCAAGAAGCTCCTTCAAGCCCCTATTATTCTAAACCATCAACAATTCCATCTCATTTAGAAGTCAAAAAGCGCAGACAGATGTGGAATTATGCCGCTTGTATAACCTCTAAGAGATCAACTGCCAAAGAAGTTCATTCAAGCTCCTGTTATCCTACACTTTCAATTACTCCTTCCCTACACTCTTTTGTTCTTCGACGAGAAAGTTATGAATCTCTCCGCATGGGAGGATGCTGTCAAATCAATATTACACACCTTTGAGTTGTTGATGATCTTTCATTTGCAGGGCACGATGTGTTAGAAGAAGAGATATGTAATGATCTGCTGAGCCTGGTTAACTTGAGGTACGTTGCAATCCTGGCCCCTTGGACTCATATCCCGACAACAATCTGTAGACTCTGGAGCTTAGAGACATTATTTGTCAAAGGAGCAAGAGGTGAAATTGTTGTTCCGGATGCAATTTGGGAAATTGTGAAGTTGAGGCACCTTCACATAGATAGTCGAGCATCTTTCAACGACCCCTCAGATATCTGTTTCAAGTTGGAGAACTTGGTGACGCTTTCAACGCCTGCTCTTCAGGAGAATGTGAAGACCATGATAAGTAGTTTACCAAATATTAGAAAATTGCAATGTATCTTCTTAGATCCACTTCACACTTTCGAATTTCCTGCGTTGGAATCTCTCAATCTACTAGAGTCCCTTAAGGTGGCACACCATGGTTCAGCTCGATATTTTAGCCTTTCCAATCTTCCAACCATCTTGACAAAACTCTCTCTATCCAAGTTCCAGCTGCAATGGAAGGAAGTTGCAAGCTTTCAAAACTTGCCATACCTAGAGGTTCTCAAATTGCTAAACCTTGTGGCTCAAATTGAACTCGATGAATTATAAACGATTGTTTAAATTCATTAATATGCATGTATCAACTGATGTGGGTGATCATTAGACATGTCAAACAAATTACTCATAGACCAAATTGGTCTTGGTCTGATTTCGATGTTCGTGTTGACTTGCATTTACTCACAAAATGTATGCCATGTGTAACATGACCAGATCAGTTAAGCTGCATTACTGAGGAATATGGTGTTTGCAGGTTTAGATGACTCAGTCTGGTATGACTCTTAAATTCTTGGTTTTTGCTCTTTGTAAGCCTTGTTCATTTCCTGTGTTATTAAAGGTATCATAGCAATATACAACATATCACTTTTTTATCTGATATAAAGATTGTTTATCAGGATGGACGGTGATACACAAACCTTCTCAATTAAATAACGAAAACCATTTCATTTAATAGCTTGAATGCTTGTATTTAATTTACTTACAGTAGTGAAAATGGAAACACACATAATTTTTAATGTGTACACAAACACGTAACGATACTCAAAGAAAGCTCATAGGTTGCGCATAAGTAGCACATAGTTTGCGCTTTATTCTAAAGCACAAGATATTAACTTCAAAATTCATATAGGTAAATCAACCACATGGAATTTTTTTTCTCCATTTCCCTCGGTTGGAATAACTCCTTATGCAAGAATAATACGATTAACACGTCTGCAAACATGATAGAACAAGCATTTTACCTCAACTATCATTTCGTTTTCTTGTGTACTGGATCTGAAAACTTCCCGGGTTTAATTCTGCACCACATACATATAAGATACATATAGTAACATTTTACAAGGAACTACAGAAGCAACACCATGGGGGCTTGCATAGAATAGCATCTACACTCAAGAATTCGGAGTTACGCCATTCAAATTGATACAGAAGTGAACTTGCCTTCTCCTCTACGAAAGGTCGAACATCTCAAAAACATCTGCATGCAAAAGAGCATAGTCATTGCTGGGAAAAACAATACGATATAAAAAACTAATCAATGGCATTTTATTTAGATAGATTTAAACTATTAGTATTCTTTTACCTCAAGCATGATTTATTCTGCTCAAAAGCTGAAACTTGGGGCATTCCGGGCGTTCATTCTGCATCCAAAGAACACAAAAGGAGGTCTATGCATAAGTTGTTTCCTATGCAAAACAAATCATGATAAGAAGGATAATAATACTTGAAAAAACCTCATTGATTGCGCATAAGTGGCTCATAGTTTGCGGCTTTGTGCTACATTCTAAATCATACAAGATCTTAACTTCAATGTAATTTGTTTTCAATACAAAAAAACTAACAATTTAACAATTCTAATTTCATAAAAGCAAGCATAAACCGTTTAACAGGTGCAAATATATATTCGGTGTGTTATGTGAGAATACAAACAAATCATCACTGCAAGTTTGCAAACATGATATGACATGCATTTTACCTCAACCATTATATATTTCGTGTTCTCGTGTACTACATCTGAAACCTTACCGGGTTTGATTCTGCACCATATATATGGGAGAAACATATCATAAAATACTATACAATACTCCCTCCGGTCCATTTAAAGCTTCCTGAGCATTTGCTTTCTCTTCAATTAAGAAATGGTAATAAAATAATGGTTTGTAAGAGGTATTATATTGGTGAATTTGTAAGTGTGTGATAAAGTAAGAGAGAGATTGGATAAAGTGTTTGCTTTCTCTTCAATTAAGGAATGATAATAAAATAATGGTTTGTAAGATGTATCATATTGGTGAATTTGTAAGTGTGTGATAAAGTAAGAGAAAGATTGAATAAAGTGATAATAAAGTAATAAATTGGAATAATAAAGAATTAGTTAGTGGATGTAAAATATTTCCATAAATGGGTTATGAAGTTTCCAATGGAACTATAAAAAAGGAAAGTTATGAAGTTATTAATGGAACGGAGGAGGGAGTATAGAAGAATAATAATGCGCAGGATCTGCACAATGTGCTACTTAATGTAACACTCACTGGTTATACAGAAACAACACAAGAAATTTTTTTATCCTAAAAGATTAGTAGTGTACCATATTTCCAGAGTATTTTCCTGTTCCACGGAATGTTGACATCTCTTGACTCTGATTTGGCAGCCCCTGCATTGGTACAGTTTGGAACGAATATGAAGCTAGATTTGGATGGAAGGTATTATGATGTTGGTAGGAAAATCCAGTTTGTCTTAAATGTAGCGAAGGTATTCTGTGGAGACCATGTATGAACCACCGACCATGCTGTAAGCAGTGGAAGTAACACCATAGATCTCCGGCAAGATCTAACAAACATGATGGAGAAGCAACTACTTCGTGCATCCAGTTGTGAAAATCGGATCTCAGGTCTCTTGCAACAAAATTAGTTGGAGGGAGAGCCACTGTTGAGAAGGACGTAGTGCGAGCGCCTGAAGTTCAACATGTCCATTTACGTGATTCGGGATAGTGTTTGACAAAAACATTCAGAGCTGAAAGGCTATAGATTTGTCAGGCTGCAGAAGTACCGAGGCAAGTTGCTTAGACGCATATCTGAAAACAACGAGTATCCGATATATGTTACCTATTTAAAAAGGAATTAAAGGAATACAAATTGAAGATTAGCACTCCATATAAGTAGATGTGTCCAGGCGTAGAAGATGCAAGGTAAATTGCATTCATTTTATTTTACCAATTTTAAATTTGAAGTTATATATAAATATGTTTCTATGTAATAATGAAGCATTAAAATCTCTTTCTCAAAGTGGTAAAGTTGATATTGTAACTCGTGTTCAATTCATGATAGTGTAAATTTTTTTTCATATCTTGAATATTTTTTCTTCTATTATAATCAATATTTTTTATTATTAGGGGCCCAAATTAAAATTTTTGCACAGGGCCCCTTAAATCTCTAGGCCGGCCCTGTATGTGTGTCCATAATATTAATTAAAGTAACAACTCGAGCATCACATATTAAAAATATATAATAAGCCTTAACTTTTATTTATTTATTTCGCCCCCTAAATCGCATTCTATTAGTGTCACACATTCTTTCAAAAGTCTCTACTCTCCAATTCAATTGCAGACATTAGCATCAATAATGTTGCCTTATCCGTCTTCTCTTCCTCAGCAGATTATTTTGTTTTCAAACAGAATCGAAATCCCTTATTTTCGTAATGATGTTGATATGGAGAAACCCTGGAACATTCTATGGCCGCCGTGTGATAACTTGATTCGTTTACGAGTCACAAAGATGCCCGAAGGAAGGACTCTCTCTCTTGCCCAGGTACCTTTTAGCTTCTCTTAGTTCGATTTGATTAGTTGTAATTACTTTTGTTGTCAAATTCAGTATTCTACTTGGGGTGGTACATTTCTTTGTTTCAATTTGTTTACCTTTTTTATCAACTACAGAACTTCATATTGCTACATACAATATTTTGTTTATATATTTTATTTTTCCCTTTTTTGAATTTTAAATTTTAATTTTCATTTTCTTTAACCTGAGAAATGATGTAGGCAACTTATGTGGCATTGTTGACCATTTGACTGCGATGCCATGTCAGAAGTTCCATTTGTGCAAAAAGTCCTTTTAATGTCAGGACCAATCATAAAACGGGACTATAGTTTTGACATGGAGGACAAACGTGGTATTGCGTGCGTCATTTGCCCCAAACGGAAGGACCATTGGTGCCTTTCTTCCGGAGTCTATATTTATACTATTATACGAGGGGAGTCGAGAATCACATGTTTCGGATTCACTTAGGAAATGAGCCTAAATCAAATTTAGGGACTTGTAAAAAATTAAAATTAAATATGAAATAGCCTTCATATAATGGACCAAATAACATAACCATCGAACCTTATTGACTCAATAGGTAAAAGGATACAATATCGATCTCGAGTTAGATTCGAGAACTTTATCGAGCTGAGTTCAGAGTTTTAACAAGTCGAGTCGGGTCGATCTTACCTGAGTACTTTTTAGACAATTGGCATAAAACATCTTGGTTGAACTGTCATTTTGTTGTAACGCGGTTTGATGGGTTCTTTTTTACCAATGTCTAATTATTTGTGCTTGCACAGACCTTCCACCTGATAGAGATCCACTTCCCTGAAATACAAGAATGCAAATAGCTGTTGGAATTGCAATACCTGGGAACCTAAAGCCATCAAACATTTTATTGGGTTGGATGATGGTTATGTTGGATTACTGGATATTATACTGAGTGAGTAGTGTATGAATATGGTAAACAAAACAATATGTAAACTATTACATTTGAATTCACTAACTCAGGGTAGTATAATCAGTGGTAAAGCCACACTGAGTTATGCTGGATCACTTGACCCAGCTGACCTGGTTGGCAATCATATTATCAATCTTTTCAAAATATTACGTAATTGATGTTGTTTATTCATAACTTGACCAATTGAAGATAATATGATGTGGTTGAGTGGTAACTTGTCATGCCGGCTCCAGGCGTACACGCTTAGGGCAAGCGATGGAGCTACTTGAATTCACTAACTCGAGTGGACTACTGGAATATAGAAAAGACATGCTGCGTGCAAGATACAAGAACGAAGGAGCGGATTTTAATGAGTAGAAAATCCGAATATGGGGTCTATTTATATAGTTTTGAAGAGTTTAGTCTAACAGGTGTAACTATTCGTGAATAAGTGTTGCACACAACTGTGACGGAGCCAGGCAGGCACGCTTGGATCAAGCGGTGGACCAGGAGCCGCGAATCCCCAGATCCTCAACCCGAGGCCCGGCTACTGGCGCTGTGTAAATAAGGTGGGTGAGCCTGATAGGATGAATGTCGCCTTTTCTCGTATTCAATAAAATCATGACTTTTGCAATAAATTCACTAAACCATGCGAACTGGGATTGAGACCCATGGAGCCGAGCCCTATTCCCATCATCGGGGCCATTTAATCCTGAAACACTGATCATGAATGAATTGATAATATATGAGTTCTTCAGAATGTTAAAACTTTAAAAGCGGCGTCAATTTCTTAATTCTTCAACATTACAAAAACAAAGATCAATGAATATATAGCTTCATAATAAACACGAGCTTGGTAGCAATATAGAAAATGATAGAGATAAAAATGCGGTACAATACTGGTCCACATTGCACGGCCAGCCCAACACCATCCGAAGCTTGTGGCCCAATACGATTTAAAACTTTACAATGTGTGTCCAAACTCCCTGCCTAAACCGCTATACGTTCTTGAATTCTCGTGGTTGTAATTAGGAGTAGCTTATTAAAAAAAAAACTATTCCCTCCGTCCCGGAAAACTTCATATATTAGGGTTAGTGTGTAGTTTTATGTGAAAAGTTAAAATAATGATAAGTATGTAAAAAGTGGACAAAAGTGTATTTTGAGTGGCAAAATGTGTAATTTATGTGTAAAGTTGAGATTGTTTATTATTTGTTGGGTGTGTGGTAGCTTTCTTTTTTAGTAATGTATGAAGTTCTGTAGGACGATTAAAAATGACAAATGTATGAAGTTCTCCGGGACGGAGAGTGTATAATATATATTACATGCTTACTTATAAATTTATAATCTACAATATAGACGCCGAAATGCAATTCTAACGGGAATCGTTTATTTGACTATATACAGACCTTGCGAGCCCGATCCGCTAACTATGAATAATTACTCTTTAATGATGTAAGCATTATTAATACATGTCATTTTCAACAAATTTTATCCTTACTCATAAATGTATGTGACAAACACGCTTAATTAACTATTTGAGTTATTCTATTACATTTCCGAGTAACAGAGATGATGTCCTTGAGGATATTATCCGCATTTACTTTCGATTATGTGTATAACCGTCAAACAAGACGTTAAAAGTCATTACTTATATTGAACATACCCTATACCGAATAAAAAATTCTAGTATAATTGTCAATTAGAAAATTACATATGGAATTTAGGCCATGCAAATCTGATGATAAGGCTCGCAACGCTTTATGTCCCAATTGCCTTTTCTCCTTTTTGATGCTTTCTTCTTGTTTTTTTCGAACAATGGAATTTACCTTTTGTAGCCATTGAAAGATTATAAAACAATAAATCTTTGTGAAATGATTTTTATTGTTATTATATTTTAAAAATAAGTACCCATGTAGTACCATATGTGATGGTGCGGACGTGTATGCGTGGCTTTCCAACATGTATATGCCTTTAACTTTTCGGAGATTCCAGATTTGGCCCTTATTTACTATACTCAATAAATTTCCTCTTTTACAATATCTTTTTCATGTGTATTATAGAATCTAGAATATGGAAATGCTCGTTGTTTATATATATTTTTTAAAAATTCAACAAAGGTATTATACCTAAAGGATGGCCAAATTACAAAGAAGCATGCATTACACTTACATATTCAAACATCATTTCCACTTAAAAATAATCATACATAATTTACTAACTTAGATCTATGGTGAAGAGTAATCCTATTCACACATAAAAAAAAAGTGGGTTTCATGCTGGTTCGACTTGTGAATTCATATATTTGTGTCTATTAGGTGCAATTTTATCTTAACATGCGTCCATTCTAAAAGGTAGAGTACGTTCCAGCATATAGTATACATCAATTTTTAGACGATTGCTTAAAACTCATGAAATATGGTTGTTTATTAGATAATGAGGGTCGAGTATATAGAGTATTTGATAACTTCTATGAGATGGATGCAATATATGATGAATTCTCTTATTTAGAAGTCGGACCAAGGAAGACAAGTTCGACATAATAGATCTAGGTTTTTTTTTTTTTTAACTCGTTGTATCATACAATACGTAAATCATATGGTATAAATTGTTGTACAACATACTAAAGTATCAAGATTCTACTACGGTGTTAATAGAGTATATGAAAGAAATATAGTGCACCCGTTAAGATTTTGACAAGGACAGTTAGTTAGTCTTCTTCTATAAAGGGATAGCCCAATGATGCATGTGTGTACGGTTGATTCATTCACATCTTGCCCACAACAAACTACACCCAACACCACACAACACATAACTAGCTAGTCCCCTACACTTCTCTTTAAATTCCCATCATTCAATTCTTTACGGTATGTAAGTAATTGCTTCCCTTTTATTTCATCATCACTTGTATTCTCTTCATTTTATACTCAACCCAGCTTCAAAATTTCATTATTTTCCAGGATGGTGATGATAATGGGATTGGAAAGACTGGTTACGAACTTGAAGTCGAAGCTTATGAAGACGATGAAAGTGAAGAAACCGTACGACAAGATTGAGAAGAGTGATAGTATGCGAGTCGAAATTAGGAGCCGAAAAGCTCAAAAGCTCATCCAAGACACTCTCAGGATTGCAGATTCTCCCAAGACTAGAAGCTATGCTTTCTAATAGTATGATCATCACTTTTCAATCTTAGTTCTATATATACACTTCTATTTGTATATGTAAGAATTGTCTATACACAACCTGAAATGCCAGGGTTAGTAAGTAGTAGTATATCATAACTTGTTTTTCTTAGCTTGATTTTTCAACGTGATACCTCATGTTGCAATTGGTGGCTCAAAGCGCCGATTTCATGTTCGAATGTCATTCGAATCAAATTTATATATATAGTACTATTTAAAAATCGATCAGAACACATTGGATAGCTAGCTAGCGGCTGCGAGTTACCAAATTAGTTAGAAGTTAAAAAAAAAAGGAAGAAAGCTATATATGCATGAAGAACAAAAAAGGATTTTCATATGCTCTATGGATATTTGAGTAAAGGACAGAAAGCATGATGAAACGGATCGATACGTACTTCAACACATGAAGCATGTGGTGTGTGTTTCTTGATAGGTGCTAATTTTATCTTTTCAGTTTCATAGGGAATGTTCTACCGAATACTGGAGTATAACTATTCTTCACTTTAATTCTCTTTTCAATGTTTAACTGATTTCACAAGGATTGTCTGTTCAAGAAACGGAGTTACAAACATCACATATTTTGCAAATGATTACTGTAACGCGTGTAAATAATTCAGATAACAGGCGGCTTTCAATCCAGGAAAAAACTGAAGAACAAAACAAACTAGTTTAATTTCTTAAAGAAGACAACATTTTTTGTGAACTATAATTATGTATAAAAGCCATGTTTGGGAACGAACAAGAATTCACCACACATTGAGGAGAAAACTGCAAGAGTTATTAAAAACTAGCTCCGATGGGTGATTGAAAAAGACAACTCCATCTCTGGCATAGATTTTTCCTTTTAAATCGGTCAATATTTATTGGTAAAATTTCACAAAAGTACGTACATTCGATCGTATACATTCTGTATTAATATACGGTTGAGTAATTAATTAAATGCTCAACTCCGAGAAATAATAACATTTTGAAAAAATTACACTAATGTAAATTCAATACATAAACGTAACTATGTTAATCGTCCCTTGTACGTCTTTAATTGCTTTTATGAAATATGTAACCTGACTAAACCCTATCGTGTGTAATGTAAGTGAAGATGTCAAATTCTACGTAAGTCTTAATACACATGTACACTCTTTTCTAATCGAGGGTAGTTGCAAGTTGCAACTAAAGTAAGAGAACATAGGGGGTAATTAATTTATAGAAGACATGAGGGGACAAGATCATGTAGCGTAAAGGATCTTGTTAGAGAGCATGTTGGGTGACGTGGAGGGTCGCCGAAAAGCCCACTACTGACCATAGAGTCTCAAAGACTAGAGATGATTTATTCGTGACAAGGTAATTGTAACAACACTCAATACTATATGGAGGTGCCTTTTTGACGGGACACTTTCAAGGGGTGAGGGATGTCCCTCGAGGGATATTTCTATCTTCCCATAAGTTCTTCACGTAAGCCGTTTTGATCATGTAGCGTTGCAAACCAAACCCTACAAGTGGACATTTACCTCACGTATGGGTCTCCAGTACTTTCTTGATAACGTAGTCAAGACCGGTGATTAATTAGGTAGTTATGGAGAATATAACCCTTTACAAGGTGTCAGTAACCTTAAATTAAGTTGCAACGGTCGATATGTATGCATCTAGCCTAGCTAAGCTAAGAAGAAACAATAAGATGGTAGTTTAGAAAAGCAAAAAAGAGCATGCGTACGACACATATACATAACTGAAAAGCTAGCAAGATATGACTAAATAAGTAGGCTAGTGATTAAAGTTTGATGCGAATCAAAGTAAAACAACCTTAAGACGACAAATTAACTCATTCCCGTGAACAATTAGAACTGCTAATTTCTGCATAAATACAAAATGCTTCATACAATACATATAATCACCCATCCCTTTTGACTTCGGAATAACGGAAGGGTTACATTGTAAGCCTTCGAGCATGTTCAAACGCATTTTACGACCATCACGTGCTGCCCAATACTATACTCACTCCGGAACAAAGAACTTTTATTCAATTCATTAAGGTTGTCACGTAGTATAAGGTAAAATAAATAACAAACAATTGGAGGAAGACTACTTCGGGGTTAACCCACCATATGCAGATAAATTTCGACGGAGATTCAGAATGGAGAGGCCGTTGTTCAAACGGGTGATTGCTGGTGTGGTGCATCAAGATGATTACTTTGTCTGCAAGCCAGATGCTCTTGGCCAACCGGGGTTAACCACACTACAAAAATGTACCGTGGCCATTCGCGTGCTAGCTTATGAGGCTTCTGCTGACTCGGTTGATGAGTATTGATGTCTTGGTGAAAGCACGACTCTCATGTGTCTTTCGCGTTTTTGTGACGCCGTGGTTGCTGAGTTTGGCCCAACATACATGCGGAGGGCCAATGAAGCCGATGTACGAAGGATTCTGGCAATCAACGGTGCAAGAGGATTTGTGGGCATGCTTGGGAGTATCAACTGTATGCACTGGACATGGAAGAA
Organism: Plantago major; assembly: GCA_026545765.1. Taxonomy (NCBI): domain Eukaryota; kingdom Viridiplantae; phylum Streptophyta; class Magnoliopsida; order Lamiales; family Plantaginaceae; genus Plantago; species Plantago major. The sequence goes on from CM048840.1 coordinate 104,291,915, forward strand.
CTGTCCTAAGGCGTGGCACGGTCAATTCCAAGGCAAAATCAAAAGGCCTACCCTTGTTTTAGAAGCAGTATCATCCCAAGATACTTGGATATGGCATTCATTCTTTGGGATTTTCGGAACATACAATGACTTGTCAATCGTGCAACGTTCACCGGTGTTCGGCGATGATCTCCTGAACAGCACGGCACCTCAAGTCAACTTTGAGGTCAATGGCCATCAGTACAACATGCCTTACTACCTAACCGATGGCATCTACCCAGCTTGGGCTACATTTGTGAGTGCCATCCCAAATCCGGTAACGCACAAAGAGGCCAAGTTCTCTGAGCGTCAGAAGTCTTGCCGGAAAGATGTGGAACGTGCTTTCGGAGTACTGCAAGCACGATTTGCAATTATACGAAATCCGGCCCTTGCACACGACAGGGCCATACTAAAAAAGATTATGGATCGCTGCATCACACTCCACAACATGATAGTTGAGGATGAGCGCCACACATACCTAAACTATGACAGGGAAATCGAAGAGTTCGAACAAGATACCCGTGAGCATGTACCCCATGACGGAGTTCGTATCCGACGGACGCAATCTACAATAAATTCTATCCCGGAATACATGAACTTTTCACGGCAAATGCATAGTTTGTGCATGCGTGACGAACTCACTGCAGACTTGATGGAACATATTTGAAGGATGCGTTGACTTGATGGAACATATTTAGAAATGGGCCGAATTCAGGCCATATGAACTGGTCCGGCATAGGCCCTACCCTTGTACTGGATCGGTTAATGTTCAAAGTTCAAACTACTATAATTCATACATAATACTATCTACCATGTTCCTTTACTTGTGAACTGACTGCGGAATATTGGCTAATGATTCTCTGATCCTCTCTTCCGAAAATGCCAAATCGACAAGAGCTCCCTGCAGATATTTCTCGTACGCAGGCAGGTCGAAGTGACCATGTCCGCACATTGCCATGAGAATTACTTTAGACTCTCCGGTCTCTCTGCAGTGAAGAGCTTCTCTTATAGTAGCAGCTATAGCATGAGTCGGTTCTGGTGCCGGTATCAACCCCTCAGTCCTGGCAAATTTTATAGCACCTATTGAACATGAATGTACGACATTAAAATCTTGAAAAACAACAAAAATTTCATGTAACTCGGATGTAAAAAATGAAACGTGCCCTCAAAGCATTCGTTCTGGGGGATTGAAATTGCTTCAGCTAACCCCAGCTCGTATATGTGTGAGATCAACGGAGCCATGCCATGGTACCTCAAACCTCCTGAAAGTTGAGCACTGACCAGCATGAATACACAGATAAATGTTAAACCTGTAGTAATAGTTGAGGCAGTCAAGAGCGAGAACTAACCAGCATGGATCGGATCAGGTATAAAATCGTGCCCAAGTGTATGCATCTTCATCAGAGGAGTCATTCCAGCCGTATCACCGAAATCATAAGCATACACGCCTTTTGTCAAAGAAGGGCAGGCTGTTGGTTCCACTGCTCGAATGACCGGATTCATCTTCCCATCCAACTTTTCGCGGATAAATGGGAAAGCTAGTCCTGCAAAATTCGACCCTCCGCCAGTACAACCGATTATCACATCCGGAGTTTCCCCAAAACTCTCCATCTGTTTTATACACTCTTCCCCTATAACAGTTTGGTGCAATAGAACATGGTTAAGAACACTCCCTAGACAGTACTTTGTGTCAGCATTTCTAGCTGCCATTTCCACAGCCTCAGAAATAGCTATTCCTAGACTCCCGGGGCTTGTGGGATCGTTTTCAAGTATTCGCCGTCCAGCTTCAGTGAGGTCAGAAGGTGAAGGGTGTACTTTAGCACCCCAAGTTTGCATCATTAGCTTACGATATGGTTTTTGATCGTATGATGCACGAACCTGCCAGACCTATAGTCGAATACAAACAAACACAACTATTAAGCATAAAATTTAGTGAGCATGAATGAAGCACGTCAACAATCAGCACCTAAATGCCTCGCCAAAAAACAGAACATTAACAAAAACCGACCATAACAAGTGATAGGGAGATAATTACTTCACAGTCTAGGTCGAATAAGCTGCAGGCAAAAGCAAGAGCACTTCCCCATTGTCCAGCACCAGTTTCCGTTACTATGTTCTTGATACCTTGCTGCGCATTGTACCACACTTGAGGGACAGCAGTGTTCGGTTTATGTGAACCAGCCGGGCTGCCACCTTCGTACTTGTAATATATTCTAGCAGGTGTATCAAGCAGTTTTTCCAGCCTCTTGGCCCTGGATATAAATCAAATGCATTTCCATCAAAATTTACCATAACCAATTACAACTAAACCTATTAAACACTGCTATAAAATCACTTCTTTTGTGTTTCGCTTACAAGTTACAAATAAGAATCAATCAGTTTCGAAAAAGCTATTGCAAACAGGCAATTTCATGTACTTCAAGACTATGATACACTGTACTTAGCTCGACAAAACGAGACAGAACAATTCCTCTATGAATACATGTTTACTACTAACGAATACAGTTAAATGTGTAGTCATTTTGTAGCGTAAAAAAGACCAAAAATCTCAACCAGATATAGGCTACATATGCACAACCAGCTAGTAAAATGTGCAATCTGGTTCTCATGAAATATGGCAAATGCATGATACCATGAACAACAAACTGATCACACTTTAGGATGAAGAGTCAACCTGATCAATGGAGTTGGACGCCAAAGCCGATAAACATCCAGAACCTCTTGAGGTATTTCAATGAACCTCTCATCAGTAGCCTCTTGCCGAATCAACTCATCGGGGAACAAAGGCGATAAGTCCTCTGGTTTCACCGGTTCAAAAGTCTTAGGGTGTAGATAAGGAGGTGGTTTCACTTCAAGATCAGCTATTAAGTTGTACCATTTGTGAGGAATTTCGATTGCCCTCGAATTCGAAGCAAAGACAGTTTTTGTCCTGCTAGAAACAGCTGAAAGTCTTAAATGGCATGGTGTTCTCTTTGGATCAACACGACCAAGCCATTGTCCATCTCCTGTATAACAAAACAAGAGGTCATCAAAACAAAGAAAACAAAATGCAGATTGCTAAGCCATGTAGTAAAATCTTTAGACAATGAAATCAAGATGAATGAGAGCTGGCATTTTTGTATCTACGACCAAGATCGAGGTACTCCCTCGGTCCCAATCTCAACTTTCCAATTTCTGTGGAGATTAAAATACACTGCAAGCAATATGTTTCCTGAAAGTCTAGAAAGAGTCCAAAAATGGGCAAAAAGTTCCCATTTTTCTTGGACAATACCAAACATACATATCTAGAGAATCAAACTTCACTGCATTTACAGAACTAGTTTTCTAGAATAATAACAAGTAGTCAATTAGTGAGTAGTAACTAGTAAGCAATGGTACCTGTAAAGGACATATGGGATCTGACAGAAGAGGAAAGGAAAATAGACTCTGCCATTTTGGATTCAGTTTTACAATTTCAGAGAAATCTTCAGACTTTTTTCTAAGTGAGAGTTGTAGAAGAGATGCTCTGTACTGAGAATTGTGCAGGAGTCAATTAATGGATACACGTTTAAAGGATTAATTTATATAAAATCACAAACTCAGCAAGAACCTGTTCTCTTTGTCATGTACTACTAGTAATTTATTACCAAGAAACACTTCTTTTGGTTTCCCAAGTGTCGTGTAAGTAATCCGACCTCATTTTGCGAGTCCTTTTTAAGGGAGAGTTCTCTTAGCGGCGTCTTTTACCTCTTCATGTTTCGAACTTGAGACGTTATTTAAGTTGTAGGATTTAGCTCAAAGCAATGGACGGCTGGGATCAATTCTGGGCAATTCAATGGTTTGGATGAACAGGGCAGTTACTAGCCGTTATAGGCTATAAATCGACAAATGTAAACAGAGCGTAAAATGAGAAACAGGGGAAGAAGAGCGCGGAAGCTTCTAGATCAAAATTCCAAGTTGTTGTTGCTGATTACTATAAATTGATTGTTGCCAGTTATTGTAGAGAGTAAGATTAACACAATTCCATCACAAATTTCCATTCTTGTAACCGTTTCTTTATCAAAATTTCTCGAGATAGAAGATAGGTTACTGTGCACTATTTGCGTGTGTTCTTGATCAATTGTGATTGATTCAAGCTGTAATTGTATACGATCAAGATCAATAAAGAGTTGTGGTTGTTTTCCCGTGGATGTAGGCTTGATTCTCAGCCAGACCACGTTAAATCTCTTGTTGTTGTTCTTCGTTTATTGATCGATTGAGTTGTTTCGGTTTTGGTGTGAACAAAGAGTTGGTTGATCTTGTTTATACTCAACAAGTGGCGCAATCGTCAGGAAGGTTCGATCTACTCTTGTTTTCGATCATATATGGCGTCTTCTACAAAGTTCGATATAGAGAAATTTACGGAGTAACCCGATTTCGTTTTGTGTAAAGCAAAGATTGAATCATTGCTTGTTCATCGTGATTGGATCTTTGCATTGCTTGGAGATAGGGGTTTTCTGCAGATTTTGATGAGAAGGAAAAGTCCATGATCTTGGGAAAGGCTCATGACAATCATATTATCTCGGGAGATAAAATCTTGAGAGGTGATCAAGATTAAAGCGCAAAGGAGATATGGGAGAAGCTTGAAGAAATATATAACTCCAAGACCTCGCAAACAAGCTTCACACGAGAAAGAAGGTGTTTAACTTCAAGATCAATGCCGATGATCTCTCGCCGAGCAACTTGATGAGTTCAACAAGATGTGCGGGATCTTGAGAGTGTATCTATTATCAGAATCGATGAGGATAAAGCACCGGTAGTAATCTTGGAGCTCGCTTAAATCTTATGAGCATTTTATTGATGCTCTAGTGATTAATAAGAGCTCTAAACTCACCTATGATGATGTGGATGTTGCTCGAGAAACAAGGACTCGCACGGAGACCTACTACAGTCATGATATCAATCTTGAAAGTCCGAACATCGGATCAAAGTGGAATCATCGATGCATGTCAAGAATAAACCAAAGGAATTATCCGATACAAAGAAGTCAAATAAAGACAAGCAATCAAATGGTTATGATGCTGAAAAGAGAAAATGTTTCTACTGCAAAAAGCCGGGACATCTGAAGAAACAATGTTTTAAATTCAAGAAAGATAAGAGAGCTGGAGACACTCAAACAAATACAACACAAAACAATGCAGACATTGCTGAAGATGCACACTCTTATGGAGATGCTGAGGTATTGATTGCTTCTGAGCTTTGTTCAGTCTCTAATTCTAACTCAAATCAATCTTTGGGTACTTGATTCGGATGTTCTTTTCACATGAGTCCCAATCTAGACCGGTTTATTAATTTCAAAGCAAAAGTGGTGGTTCAAGACATCGGAAATGATTATCCTCGAGAATTGAAGGTTATGGTGATATTAAATTGAAAATGCATGATAATGTAGTGAGGATCTTATCTAATGTTAGATATATTCCAAAGCTGAAGAGGAATTTGATCTCTCTAGGCATGCTTGATGAGAATGGTTTCAAGTATCATTCAGAAAATGGGATTCTTACAGTTGAGAAAGGTAGCAGGTAGTATGAAAGGAATTAAGAAAATGGATTGTATTACCTCAAAGGTAAAAGAACACATATGTACGCAAATGTTACTACTACGCATAACTCCCAACTGTGGCATGCTAGAATGGCTCATCTAAGTGAGAAAGGCTTGAAAGAGTTAGCAAAGCAAAATCTGCTGGGAGGAGATCAAATATCAACACTGCAATTCTGTGAAAACTGCATCATGGGAAAATCACACAAAACTGGTTTTGATGCAGCTAAGCATGTTACTAAAGCCCCTCTTGATTATCTACACTCAGATCTATGGGGTCCAACCAATACTCAAACACTGAATGGTGGAAGATATTTTCTTTCAATCATAGATGATTTTTCAAGAAAGGTGTGGCTTATTATTCTCAGAACTAAAGATGAAACCTTTATGAAATTCAGGGAATGGTCTATTGCAGTTGAAAATCAGGTTGGAAGAAGGATTAAACATCTGAGGACTGATAATGGCTTAGAATTCTTATCGTGAATTCAATGATTTACGTAAGGAAAGAGGGATCACAAGGCACGAACTATTCTCGAACTCCACAAAGAAAATGGAGTGGTGAAAGGTTTAATAGAACTGTGTTGGAGAGAGTAAGGTGTATCTTGATTAGTTACGGTTTAAGTAAGACTTTACGGGTGAAGTACTACTACTTGTTATTTAATCAACAGAGTCCCTCATCTCCTCTCAATAATAAAACACCAAGAAATGGATTTGGTAAGCCACTACTTATTCACATATAAGGGTATTTGGTTGCTGGCTCTTGCACATTAGACAGACAAACTTGATCCTGTGGCTATTAAATGTGTTCTTCTTGGTTATCCACCGGTGTTAAGGGATACAAGTTATGGGATATGCACGGAGAAAATGCATTACTAGCGGATGTGATATTCAATGAGAATATCATGCCATTTAAGAAGAATAGTCATGGTCTTGAGCTTGAGGTGGAGCATCTCACGGTGATCATGTCACTCCTACTACTGCAGATCACGAGAAGAAATCCTATTGATACGAAATCACAGAACAACAAATGCCTGCATAAGATGTTCTGCAACATATCAACAAGATGGTCTGTAATGATCACATAACAAGTGACTTCACAGATCCCTGAAACCTTGTCATCATACCAGTTGACCAAGAATAGAGCTAAGAGAGTGAATAAGCATGCACTGATGATTTGGATATGGCGAATAGGAAAGTCCTATAATGTTTCTTATGCTCTATCTTGTCAAGAAATAAACTACTCGTAACCTGCTACTTACAATGAGGTTTGGAGTCGCGAAAATGAAAAATGGATTCTTGCAATTCAAGAAGAATTGCTGTCTTTAGAATTGAACCACACTTGGGATATTGTTGAAATTCCAAAGAAGCAGAAACTTGTTGGTTGCAAATGGATTTTCAAAAGGAAACATGAGAGTCTTGTCTGAAATTGATAAGGTACAAGGCTAGACTTGTTGCGGGTTTTACTCGAGAAAGAAGGGTGGACTACGAAATATTCTCTCCGTGGTCAAGCATGTTTCTATAAGAATTCTCCTTGCCATGGTTACTCCTTTGGAAGCTTCATCTTCAACAAATGGATGTAAAAACTGCATTCTTGCATGGAAAGCTTGATGAACTCATATATATGAGAATACCTGATGGAGTGCATGTTGAAGATAAAGAGAATAAAGCTTGCATTCTCAGGAGGTCTTTGTATGGTCTAAAACAAAGTCCACGCTTAATCTGAAGATTTGATGATTTCATGAATTCCATTCAGTTTCAAAGAAGCAGGTATGATAGTTGTATTTACATGAAAAGAACTACACAGCACAGTTGTATATATCTTCTTCTGTATGTGGATGACATTCTTATAGCTGGGAAATCTATGAAAGAAATCAGTGATTTAAAGGTAAAACTCAGCACTGAATTTGAAATGAAGGATCTGGGCTATGCTAAGAGAATTTTAGGCATGGATATAGCAGTTTATGATGCAGATGGAAGTCTATTCTTATCACAGGCTGGTTACTTGAGTAAGGTACTTGCAAGGTTCAATATGAATTTCTCTAAACCTACAAGTGTACCTATAAATCCAGGAGTGAAGTTATCTATGAGCCAGTGTCCAACTACTCAGTCTGAAATTATGGAAATGGATAATATACCTTATGCAAGTGCTGTAGGTAGTATTATGTATGCAATGATATGCTGCAGGCCAGATTTGGCATTTGCTATGAGCATAATTAGCAGATATATGAGTAATCCTGGGCATGAGCATTGGAATGTAGTGAAAGGTGTATTCAGATACTTGAAAGGAACATTGCATCATGGTTTGAAGTTTCAATCTACTCAGAATACTGATAGACCACTGCAAGGTTTTGTAGATGCTGATTTTGCATCAAATGTTGATAATAGAAAGTCTGTAACTGGATTCATATTCACTCTATTTGGTACTGCAATATCTTGGAAGAGCACACAACAATCTATTGTAGCACTTTCAACCTGAGCGAAATTCATAGCGATTCTGAAGCCGTAAAGAAGCTATTTGGTTGAGTGGATTACTGAATGAATTGGGAATTCATCAGGAATGTGTTACAGTATTGTGTGATAATCAGAGTGCAATTCAGCTATCTAAACATCAACACTTTCATGAAAGGACCAAGCACATAGATGTGAGGTTATATTTTATCAGAGATATAATTGAAAGTGGCAAGATCAAGGTTGAGAAAGTTCATACATCACAGAATGCTGCAGATAGTTTTACTAAGCCTCTACCAGCAGAGAAATTCAGACATTGTGCTAATCTTATCAATGTGAGAATTCTTGATTCTCACAGAAACTGAGGTTTATCTGACTATGGCATGTTCTAGCCTTCAAGGGAACCTAAAGGTTGTTGTTCTAGCTTCAATCTGAACAAGAAAAAGGGGAAGTATATCATGATTCTTTGAGCTACGGCTGGGATCAATTCTGGGCAATTCAATGGTTTGGATGAACAGGGCAGTTACTAGCCGTTATAGGCTATAACTGACAAGCGAAGCATGAGCAGAAAGCAGGGGAAGAAGAGCGCGGAAGCTTCTAGATCAAAATTCCAAGTTGTTGTTGCTGATTACTATAAATTGATTGTTGCCAGTTATTGTAGAGAGTAAGATTAACACAATTCCATCACAAATTTCCATTCTTGTAACCGTTTCTTTATCAAAATTTCTCGAGATAGAAGATAGGTTACTGTGCACTATTTGCGTGTGTTCTTGATCAATTGTGATTGATTCAATCAATTATATCTGATCAAGATCAATAAAGAGTTGTGGTTGTTTTCCCGTGGATGTAGGCTTGATTCTCAGCCGAACCACGTTAAATCTCTTGTTGTTGTTCTTCGTTTATTGATCGATTGAGTTGTTTCGGTTTTGGTGTGAACAAAGAGTTGGTTGATCTTGTTTATACTCAACATAAGTGAATTCATATCTGATTATAAGTTATAACTCGAAATTACGACTATTGGTGGGATCAAGAAACATTGCTACAAGCTCTTAAAGACCATACCGTATAACCAGTTTGGTTCACACAAGTTACAAAATCGAAGTCAAATCTCCAGCCAGGTTAGATTTTGTGGTCCTGCAAACAAATTCCCAAACATTTTTGCTGAGGAGACCCTTCTTATTATGGACGATGTCTTTTCTGCATTTACTCTTTTTAGTAAACACATTGTGACATACTTCTATTGTGATAAAGATCACTCTTTTGCATCACATATGTTTTCTTTTCATCACCAAGAACAACCACTGTCTTGCGATGAATCTGGTCGAGTAATATTCAACCCTTTATTGTAAGCTCGGCTTTTCTAGCATCGTTTTTTACATTTGAATACTTTTGCATCACAATATTAATAATTCATACCTTAATAAAATTTACAGTTTATAATATATTTATTACAATATAACAAACACTTATTTGGATCAGACAATATTTTAGATTCCATTATTTGCTAACCTACCCAAATACAAATAAGGATTAGGAGTATTAACCTTTCCAAATCTCACTCCCATTTGCATTCAATCCTATTAGTATTCTTAAACACAAAATTAACCAACAAACTCCCATCCATTCTCCTCCACATGAAACTCTCCATCAATACATAGCAACCAAACTTTCTCCATCTATTACCACTCTCAACCACCTTACTACCAGAAACCATAACTTCCCTTTCACCATCAAACCACCCTCTTGTCTCTTGCACCCATCTCATTTTCTCATAAACGACACTACTCAACCCCACATTCACCCTTTTCCGGAATGATCCGTTAACGTGAAACCACACGTACCCACTCGCGTCCACGCTCTCATCTTTCTCCGCTTCCATACCGTTCACTAAACAAACCAACTTCTTCACTCTCTTATTCACAACCACAACGGTTTCCTCGTTTGTTTCATTTACGCATGAATAGATTTGCTCCCACCATTGCTTCAAGCTAACCTCGTAGACTAAAGACTTGTGCATTTGGCTCTTGAATCCGCGTTTTTCTTCTTTAACGAATATAAACGGACATAACCACCTTCCTAGCACGATTGGGGAAGAACGCCTAGCATAAAGTTGTAAATCCAACTCGGGGACATTTGATGTGCTAGTATTATAAATGCCTTGAGCCTCTCGTAAACAGAGTTTTGTGGAACGTGCTACCCAGATTTCCCATCCGGCTTTTCTCAAGAAACTAGGAGGGTAACCGTCCCATTCGACTGATCTAGCAAAGAAACCTCCGTCATGATGGGGATGAATTTCGACCTGTTGATATCTATCTCTGTAATCAAAAGGCCTGATTTTCGGTTTCATGCGAGGAGTATTGAGACAACACATTGCTCCCTCCCCTTCCCTTGAACATGTGTATGCTTGCCTACAAAATTAGCAAAGACTCAGCATCTATAACTTCAAAACAACTCAAAACTCGAAACAGTGAATGAATTAATACTAAAAGCCTAAAAGAGCAACGTACGTACCCTTTACACCTTCCCTTGGCTTTGATGACATAGTACCTATTCGACGAAAGGGGCATATCAAGAACCGGAACGAGCCAAACCTTCGTAACACTTGCCTCCTCGTGTGACGACGAGTGAACTATCTTCAAGATCCTATCCTGAGGGAATGGCAGCTTTTTTATCCGATCGCTCTTCCATAGCCCACAGCAGTAGGAATCCATTGCTTCCGATTCTTCATCTGAAATGACGAGATGACCTGAATACGTAGCGTCTGGTTCCGGTTTGACCGAGAGCGATCCTGGAAACTTGCGATAGGCTGAACGTGGCCTAGTTATATACATTATTTCTTTCTTACACATAAAACATGTAAACTAATGCCATCGATCAGTTGAGTACACTGACTAGTAGCAAACACCAGAGATTATTGAATGTGTCAAAAAGTTGATTAATTATCAGATTTATGATTCATTTTCCACTTTGAATAGGAATACAATGTATACTTACATCTCAAACAGTCTCATAAAATCTCTGCTTTTAGTTTACTTTAACTTTATATCCTACATGTCTGATGCTGCTACAATCTAAGGCTCTTTTAACCTTTATCTTGCCAGAAAAAGGAAAACCACTATAAAAGGCAGAGTCTAAGTATTCATAAAAGATATACTACAATTCATCCGGACGTGAAAACAAACAAATAGATGCCAAAAAATTAATCAATAATAATTTAAAACTCAAAATTAATAACCATAAAATATATTAAATTCGTAGATGACACCAATCTTTTCTAAGTATTATCGAAAATTGCATCTTAAATGTACATTATTTAGTCAAGCGTTTTATATAATTTGCTCTTGTAATATTTAGAAAAAACTATTAAAGTCTTTAAATATTTTTTTTTTCCTACAAACATATTAGAGTCTTTAAATATCATTAAAGTCTAGTAATATTGTCTTTTTTTTTAATTTGATACGAAAAATAGACCGTACTGAACTGAAAAAATAAATTTGACAATATACATATTAGAAGTAAAGTTCCGAAACCGACCCGTACTGGGCACGAGCTACCGTACGGTTAGCAAATTCAAATTGATCGGCCCAACTCCCGGATCTTCGACTTCGCAGCGATTCCATTATTTAATAGCTAGCTCTGCCCCAACCAACCACTCCAAACTTTGGGACTGAAATTGTATTTCTCACCAGACTGTCTGTTTCGATTGGTTTTCCTCCGTAAAACATTGGTTTTCCTCCGTAAAACATGTCATCAAAATAATAACAATATGACTAGGATATGATACATAATATAATGTACAAATCTGAACGAGAATAAGAAGCAAAATTGAGAACACTTGCACTTCTTTTAATAGAAGGTATGACGAATTCATATTTAATTTTGGACGACGCAATAGTGTGACGACTTGTTCTCTTAGGTACAATTTGCACGCCTTTCTAGTGCTTTAGGCCTACATGAGTAATGTTTTTCCCAAGGTACAACCAATTGCAAATAATTTTGGAATCAACAAAATTTGTTCTTTCAAACCTTGTTAGAACTCTCAAACGCTCGAAGTGTATGCAATCTATGTCAATTCCTGTATAATGAAATGAGATGTTGATGCCATCGATAAGAAGGGAGATAAGTAGAGGTGGTACTGGTGGAGATCCCAACTTTTTAAAAGTAATACATTTTTTGGTTTAAACCGAAATTAGTTTTACAAGTTGATTTCAGAGTGCCAAACAGCCATTAATTATCGAAAACTACAGGCAAAGAACTTACCTTAATTAATTAGATTGTGTTTCCTTTTTGTTTACGCATTATCACTAACGTGACTGGCAAGATTCTGGAATCCTATAAATATAAGGTTTAATTTGGTGTATTGTTTCATTCGTATACACCAGACTATTTCGCAAACCGCTCAGACCAAACTTCATTGCTTTTCCAGAAAGAAAGAAAGAAAGAAGGAAGGAAACATGGCTGCTTCTTCTTCCCATCCATCGTCAATGCTCCCTCACCTGTTGTATTCGAGTCGCGCACCGCAGGAAGAGCAGGCACCCTCAATCTTTGTTTTCCAGGCAAGTCGTCCAACGATCTGGCAAGGTACGGAGGAGTACCAGGCGATGATCAAAGAATACTTGGCGACATACATCTTCAATTCTACTTATCAAATTCATCACGAACACGAAGATCCGAGACAAGAAGAAGATGACAGATCCACCAAGCGTATGAAGACCAACTAGGGGCTTGCTATTGATTATAGAGTTAGATCTTGGTTAGGCTATTATTTTGTTACATGCGGCACTGATCAAGTTCTTGTTCTTGTTTCAGTTCCAGTTTTTGTTCTTACGGTATGTTTTCTTGTTTCTTGTAATGATGGTTTCTCTAAGATGAGTATATGAACAAGTTGTTGCATCAGTTATTGTTATTCAATTCCTTCGTTAATTTTCTTCAAGAAAAAGGAAGAAATTCCGATTACATTGATTAATTTAAACTATAAACTCAATAATCAAGAGAGGCTGGAGAATTATACTGCTTTTACAAAATTATTGCGGAACTGGTGATGCTACTGCGATCCGTTCATCAGTTAAAAAGGTTCAGGAACATGATTACATAAACACAAAAAAAAAAAATCAGCTCATCCTAAGTACCGATTATTCATACTGAAAAGCGATGTTCTTGCTTTAATCATTATCTAAACGAGTCACACATACACCCTAGTACATGTTCCTCGGTGCTGAGGACATCCCGAGTTAGAATCTGTCAGTTGAAACTTGAAAACCACCTTATCGTTATTATTGATCTGAAGTAGAGTAGCACAGAAAATCGTTCATTATAGATAAATCAGAGCTTAAGATATGCCTTGATGATGCCCATCATTTCATCTCCAGAAAATCTACCAAGGCATCCCCGTGCAGCTGCTATCTCGTTAAATTCAAACACAGGATCGCCTCTAAAGGAACGACTACGTTTCACTTGTTTTGCTCCGGTCGAGCTGCTATATTCTGGCAAGTCTTTTTCACCAGATTCAACAGTTGGGAGTGGAAAGGGGTCAAGAGACGTTTCTAGAAGTCTTGATTCTCCACCAATTGCACCAACAAAGTCTTTCAGACGACATAGTGCAAATGGAACTGGTTCAAAGCTGTGGTCGCCATATTCAACTGGAGTAGAATGGTCCCCTGTTACGCATATGTAATATTGGAATGACCCAGATGACTCTGCTAGCCAAAGGATAGCAGCTAGTTGTCGTATGGCTCTATCAACAGCTTCCAATCCTTTTGCTTTAAATATGCTTGCTTTATCATGACCAGCATCATCTATTGCCTGCACTTTCAGTGTTGAATTATTAGCACCTTAGAATCACAATAAATAAAATTACTCAAAGTTCATTTTAGATCTATTCAATGGATGGAAAACTGAAAGGGCATAAGATAACCGAGTCATTTTACGAAATAGAACATTGATATTAATCCAAACACAACTTCAGTAGCCAGCATCAAAGTTTACTGCCAATATTTCGCCAAAATTAATTTTCCGCCATAGACGTTGACTCCCATTAATAAAAGACAGCAACTCTCCATGTCACATAACATCAATGGTTATTCGTAATGGAAATTAGTATCTTGAGGGTACTGCGTCTACGATAACTGCAGTATTTAGACAGCCTAAAGTTGTTCAAACTTTATATAACGATTTCAGGGGTTCTAGTATTTCATTGTTCACGTGTGCACATATGACTTGGAAACAAGTAAAAATATGAATAGATGTGTCATACAGACACACACACATGATAGATCCAGAATTTTTTTTTTATCATCACCTTAATATGAAGAAATCCGAAATCATAGCCATCAGAAGGGCCAGGTTTATATTCATCTTCCCCAGGTACAAAGACATTGGGGCATGACTGCAGAGGAGCTGATAGTGCTTTCGCTATTGCAGTTGCTTTAGATGTTAACAGAGTTCTGTAGTCCCCAGTGGCTCCTGGGGCTTCTAGAATATCAAGTCCGAGGGATAAACCCAATCCAGCGATAATTTTGGTAGGAGCAACCATGCATGGCCTTAGACCATGTATCTCTTCAAACTGCGGAACCTGGATTCATGTAATGGTCAGGTCAGAACAGGTATATTGGTAAAACAAACAATTTAACAAAGAGAGATTTTGTCCTTTGAGATAGAGGGTTGGTAAAGATAACTAGTTGATAAATTATTACCTCAATTCGAATGCCACAACCTCGTAACAGGACAAGATTAGCAACATTTTTTCCTTCTGCAGCCCTTTTTGCATTGATTGGATGAGCAATCAAAATGCGAGATATCTCCTTTGATAGCTCATTAACTACCGCAGCTGTATTCTTTGCTTCATCAGAATCATCAAGAGGTTCAGCTTGTAAGAGCAGGCGATTATCCTTCAATGGATCCGTTCCTGATATATGGCCACTCAGTTTTGGTCCTTTGACCACAACCCCACATCTATGCTCTGTTGCATACCTACAAGAGAGGAATTATATCATAAGCTATTGATAGAATAGTAAGGTATTGTCTTCCTAAGAACTTGATATTAATGTTATACAGTATTACTTATTTAGCAAATACAGGTAATGTACAGTGTTAAAAATCATAAAATTCCTTGAGAAACAATTACAGCTCGGAGTCAACTTGGAGAGAGGAAAGATTGCAACTAAAAGACATGCACCTGACTCTAACTTCATATTCAGGAAAAGAGGGCAGCTTCATTCCATCCAATGCTGCAGAAAGAATAGGTCCTTCTTCCTCAAAATGCCGATCAGCCCTCCTACTGGTAACTACTCCAGTTTTCTCATCCAATGTAGCAAAGTTTGACTGAGATGAAATTAGAGACACTCAAATGAAAACTTTCAAAATGAATGATACGATAACATTCAAACAGGGAGATAAAACAAAACTAAGTATAACTAGTTGGGATAGGCAATCCTGAGAAATTTAAAGCAAAGGGCAAGGTAAATAAAATAAATATTTAAGTACCTTAAATGCGATATCTCCTGGAGACATAGCCAACCCAGCACCCATTGATTCAAATGCACCACGCCCTCGATAATAAACCCTAGGATCATAACCCAATAGAGAAAGATGTGCAGTATCGCTTCCACAAGCCAAGCCAACTTCAACCGGATCCATTAAACCATTAATTCCAGCACAAGCAATGGCATCCAAGTTAGGTAGATTGGCTACTTGCAGTGGAGTCTTGTCCCCAAACCGTGGCAGAGAAACATCCCCCAACCCATCAATTAGCAGAAAAGCTACCCTTCTCTTTGGTTCCTCTGAGTTAACCATTTTCCCTCAGGTACAAACCTCGATTTTTGTTCCTTATGAAATCAGTGACCAATGCAATTGCAGCTCAAGTAATCCAAAACCTGAAGCTATGTGGAATGAGAGTTTATGTGTGTCAATCTCAGCACAAAACAAACCTTTACGTAACAAAAAAAAAAAACATCTACCAATTTGCCCTACTCGAATCATCAAAGCAAAATTGTGCCTAGTAAAGTTCTAAAACACCTTATAAACATCAAATTACCACCCTATGAGCAAACTCGCCTATTACTCGGTAAATAAGGCTTGCTTTTTCTTCCTACACCATATGAAAAAATGCAATTTCAGCTCGATCAATCCAAAAATCAAGGTTATTTCAAGAAAGAACGAAAAAACGCCTCTCCTTTGATAAACAACAAAACACGAGAACCAATTTGATCTTGGATTCTATGAAATGCAGAATAAGCAATGCACCTTACAGAGAACTTGCTACCTAATTATAGAGCTAGAACATTCTTCCATCACTAAAAATGCAATCAATCGATCAAACACTGAGGAAAAGAGAAATCAAACATCATCACCCACGAAAAATGCAACCTACAGGAGTATGAATTCGCTGAATATGAATCCATAAACACGCAGGATAATACGAATTGAAACTCTAACACACATTAATCGATAAACAGCTAGCAAATTACGACTCAATTTATCGAAGTTCAAATTAAACCATCTTCTGATCGGCTAAACTAATTCAGAGCAAAATACGATCATTCGATTAAACTGCATGAATCGCATACCTATGCAAAAGCTTGAATCTCGGACTCCTCTGCAGATCCGTTTGATGGATTAAGCTCGAGTTTGTAACTCTCGAGTGGCGTGGTTTTCAGTCTATCTGATTCTTCTCTTCTGCCCAATGGTTTCTGAAGAATGTCAGATCAGTGAAGTGAAGAAGAATCTCCTACTTTTTTCATTTTGCATCCTCATGTTTGCATACTTGTCTTTTTACCCACCTAGATAAAATCCAGGGCCAACAATTGCAAAATACTCCAGATTGACAACAATTGCAAAATACTCCCTTCATCTCGGACTAAACCTCTTGTGGATCACACACATGCTTTAAGATAAAATTAAATAAAGTAGGTGAGATGAGAAGCTAGCATGAAATAGAATGAATAAAATATGATACTGAGTGAATAAAGTAAGAGATATACTATTATTATAATGAAAAATGGAGTATAAAACTTTCCAAATTAAGAAGGAGCATTTTAGTTCGGGATGGATTAAAATGAAAAGTGAAAAGTTGAGTTCATGACAGAGATTACACATTAATAGAAAAGGGAAGAAACCCTTCTCACTTCTCATTACCCGCTAAAATCATTGTATTTTCACCCTGGTTCCGTTTTCCACAAAAACCAACCAATTTCTGTAAAGTTGACGTAGTATTCAATGGACGAATAGACGCAAACGAGTGTATTGGAGTATTGAAATTATGTGAAAAGTTGAGTTCATGACAGAGATTACACATTAATAGAAAATGGAAGAAACCCTTCTCACTTCTCATTACCTGCTAAAATCATTGTATTTTCACCCTGGTTCCGTTTTCCACAAAAACCAACCAATTTCTGTAAAGTTAACGTAGTATTCAATGGACGAATAGACGCAAACGAGTGTATTGGAGTATCGAAATTATGTGATTGCATTCTGAGTATGAAGCATCTCGTATTGATTAAATATGTGGCATGTATAGAGGTAAACTTGAACCTTATTTTGTTTGATCGAATGATCCTGGCTACGCGGATGTTCAAGATATTCGTTAATTTGAAGGGCCCCAATTTCAATAACATTATAGTGATAGAGTGTTAAAAATATGAATAGAAATTAGAAAACTAAATTTAAATTTTATACATGAATCTTTTATTAGGGGAAATTTCATATACACTCCCTACAAAAGTCCATAATTACATTTTCATCCCCGGAATTAATTCAATAACACATTAGTCCCTGCAATGTTTGAACTATTACGGAACGGTTCGGAAGTCAAAGGCAGTATCCAAGTTGGCATGTTTATTCTGACATGCAACAGGATGAAAATGATTTTTCTCATTTTTCGCATTCTTTTAATCGTGGCAGTTGGACTGTTATGTAATTGATTTTATGCTGGACCAAAATGTAATAAAAAAGTTATTACTTAATTTGAAAAAGTAGCCGTTGGGGGACCTTTACGTAATAGATTTTTGGGGTCTTAAAACCACAAATATGATATTTTATTTTTTATAATTTTCATAAACTATTTATGGATCATTTTGAAGTTTCTAAAATTTATAGGGGACTTTTATAATTTTCAGAATCTAAATAAAATTTTCTAAAAATTTTCTAGACTTAATTGCAAAATTTGAGAAACGTTTGGGGTTCAATTGCACAAAATAAAAAATTCTGAACTTAATTGAAAAGGACATAATCTTATTGGGCTCAATTGAATGGTCCAGAAACCCTTTGAGCCTCGCTAGCAATTCCCTAGAATTTCCCAGAAACCTCCCAAGAACTTTTTAAAAGTTCAATTTGGTCCCTAAGACTTTTCAAAGTTATCAATTAGGTCCAAATAAATATCCAGAATTGTAATATGGTCCCTGCGAGCATCAAATTCTCAAAAACAGGGACTTTGGATTTTCGAAAACCTCAAATAAGTCCCTGCAACTTACAGAAGTTCTCTAAAACCCTCAATTCGACCTCCAAGCCCAACATAGATCAAATCTAGACACAAGACATTATGAATTGAATCCAAAATACATCATTTAGACGATTAAACCAACAACTAAGATTCAAATTGAAATTCGAACTTTCGTATTCGAAAACATCGACCTACCCAAACCAAATTCGAACTCACATGACCAAGAAATCACGAATACAAACATCCGACAACCCGTTCCGGCCCAGAGGATGAGCTTCGAAGCTCTGTCAATTGCCATTAACGACGTCTTAGCTTCGATCCGCACTTTGGGGCGAACAAGGCTGTGGATATAGGAAAAAGAAATTGTTGGAGTCGATATGGGATGATGGAGGTGGCCGGAGCGGAGCAAGTACGGTGGTTGGTGGTGATGGAGGAGAGCGGAGAAGGTGGGATGATGGAGGAGTAATGTTTTTGTTTGTTTTTCCATCCTTCCCACCAATCCTCACAATTTCCACATCATCACCTGATTATCCACGTGGATAAACTAACAAATGATGGTCAACTCAAATAATGAAAAAAAGAACTAATGTGTTATTGTTTTAATTGCGGGGACTAATTTGAAATAGGGGTGTTTTGTTGGGAGAGCATGTGTAATTTTCCCCTTTTATTATATTAAATATATACTGATATTTGGGCTCATTTTAATTTTTTTGGATGGGGCCTATCAAAATCTTTGGACTGGCCCTGTGTTTGATTATGCGTGCAAGTGTGTAATGTTGTGTTTATAGATGCTGGTTGGATTAGATTTCTTGAAAAATGAAGGATTGTGGTAGAATTGTAATTCATAGACGCACTTAGTAAAGCCTTTTTTATTATTAAACATAAAATGATAAATGAAACATTTAAAATACTTACGAGCCGTGGGAGAAGGATGGGAAAACCAACCGGCTAACCTTTATTTAATGACTTCAACTTCTACTCGGTTATTCTCTTTCATTTGTCCTTTCTCCAAAGCTATATAAAAAAAAATCGCAATTTGATGAGTTGCGGACTCAATAAGTATAATCAGTAACAAGTCATTTAATTACCTGTAAAATAACAGGTAACAAATTATTTAACGACTGATTAAGCACATCACATAGTAATTAGTTTCAAAAAAAATTGTAGATATTTTAGTATCTTCTGAAAATTCTAGTAATATTTTAAAAAAGTCTGAAGTATAAAGTATGTAAAATAATTTTATATTCCAAGTTATTTAAGCTCGTGAGATCAAAAACTGAGATGTTTATATTCCAAGTTCCGCTCTGGTGGAATTTAGAACCATGATGCACGTATTGAAATTAAAAGACGACTCAATGTTTGAATTTGTTAGTCAAACTGAATGTCATATTCCCATTTTAACTGGGCTAGTTACTTGGATTCCTACAATTTGGTATTCAACTAATTCATAATTAGCAATGATACTTCTAGTACTTGCATGCTAACCATCCACTTTAAGACATGGTTAGCAAATAAATCGCATCTGGAGAACTAAATTTAGTTAACTATCCGAATCTTTCGCATGTTTCGTCCAACCAAACACCAATTATTCCCCATTAAAACCAAGCAATTTATAGACTTATACCAATAAGTCAATAACCACTTTCTTTCTTTTTTTTTTTTTTTTTCACGATATCCACTACGTACGACTAATACTAATACACTTCGTTATTCTCCAAAAATTTACTCATCTAGCTTCGCTGTGAGGAAACAACACCACTTGTACATATTGATGATGCCAAGGAGTATCCGCCCAAAGCTCCTTCGGAAACTCCCCTACTTTCTCCGCAACTCTGCCATCACAACGGTCCCACAGCTAAACATCTCCAAGAAATCGCCCCCCTCGTCCCCTGGAACGATCACCACCACGAACAATCCCACTTTCGATGTTAATGACACCAAGGAGCTATTTACATCTGTTTCAACTCCCAAGCTACTCAAATCGTCTGTCACGCTCCACATTGCAGCGGTCGAGTCTATGGTTGATGTAGGCACTTGGGTTATGGAGTCCAAACTTATGGAGATTCCTCCATTAAGAAAGGTAGTGTTGGGTGCCATTGAACATAGTTTCTATGAGCATTTTTGTGCAGGGAAAGATTTGAACGAAGCGTATAGAACAGTTAGGAACCTTCGAGATGCTGGCCTTGGAGCTATGTTGGATTACGGCATGGAGCATGCGAATGATAGTGAGTCGTGTGATAAGAATTTGGCCGAGTTTGTTCAGACCATTGAATCTACTAAGCTGCATCCAACTTCCCCTGTAAGTACCAGTTTCTTGTTGATGAATTGTAGTATTGCACGAATGTTGGGAGATTCTTTCACAAACCAGGCCTATCAGTAAGTCATAGACCTTACGTACATGGAACATAATCATTTTTAGTCACAAGGTCTAGAAAGCCTGGTTTGTACGTTGAAGTATTTTCCATGTCTGATTGTTTGTTACTCGCATTGTAATCCATGACACGAGCATAACAGATGAAAACTGATGTCATGTTTGCTATACAGGTTAGCTTTGTAGTGGTGAAAATTACAGCTATTTGCCCTCCTAGGTTACTCAAAAGAGTAAGTGACCTATTGAGATGGGAATGCAAGGACAAGTCATTGCATCTTCCATGGAAGCTCGAAACTTTCCGAATCTTCTCAGATTCCAGCCCAATATACCACACCTCAGAAAGGCCAAGCTCCCTAACCGTTGGCGAAGAGCGTGATCTCCAGCTTGCATATCAAAGGTTAACAAGAATCTGCAAGAAGAGCTTAGAACTGAACGTTCCTATCCTAATAGACGCGGAGGACACAACAATCCAACCTGCAATAGACTATTTCACATACTCAGCAGCAATACCGTATCATAGAGATGACAAGCCACTTATTTTCAACACGATCCAGGCCTACCTGAAGGATGCGAAAGAGAGACTAGTTATGGTAAAGAAAGCTGCTGATAAAATTGGAGTGCCGATGGGGTTCAAGCTAGTGAGAGGTGCGTACATGTCGAATGAGAAGCGCTTAGCTTCTTCTTTGGGGGTAAAGTCACCGATTCATGAGAGTATAAACGATACTCATGCTTGTTACAACGAATGTGCCTCATTCTTGCTCGAACAGATAGCCAATGGCTCCGGTTCTGTCGTTCTAGCAACACATAATCTTGAATCAGGTAAAGATACTAGTAAAGAACTGATATTAGTCAAATTTGTAGCGTAAGAATAATGTTTGCAAAAACAGCTTCTGAATAATGAATCAGGAAAAACAGGCTGACAAAATTTCAAGAAAATATAAGTCCAAGTTGATGAAGGGAAGTGTTGTGACAAATGGGTGATGATATGTAGGAAAACAAGCAGTTTCCAGAGCGATTGATCTCGGAATCAAGGACAGCCAAGATCTGCAATTCGCGCAGCTATATGGGATGTCAGAAGCTCTCTCGTTCGGCTTAAGAAATGCAGGTTTTCGAGTTAGCAAGTATCTGCCTTTCGGCCCGGTTGATCAGATTATCCCATATCTTCTAAGGAGGGCTGAAGAGAACAGAGGTCTCTTGTCAGCTTCTTCACTTGATAGGCACCTCATGAGGTATTTAACCAAACTTTTCCAGGTTGGGGTTCCAAAGTAAGAAATTAACGGAGGCTGGGTTGAATTGTAAGATTGACATTACTCGAGGGTGTTTTCGTAGTTAACTCAACAAATGAATTATATTAAAAGTTATTAATCTGTGTATAATGTATATAGAACTATCTAAAAACTTTTGTCTAAAATTGCAGGAAGGAACTTTGCAGGAGATTTACATCAAGAACTTAATTCTCTGAGGTGTTGAAAGTTCTGATGTACAGGTTAAAATGGAAATAGTCCAAAGTTTTGTACATAGGTTCTAAAGGAATAGAACAAATGCAACCAAAAAAAGAAAAAAGAGACTGAATATCTTGTGTGCAAGATTGTAAATGATCTTTTTTTTTTTTTTAATATCATTGTAAAGTTTTGTCTTTACATTCTCATGACAATGATAACTGATAAGTATCTTTGTTTCATACAGATTCATATATAAGAAACATTTACCGTAGGATTATAATTAGATTATCTGGAATAACGAGCAATATATTTTAATTCATGTAATGTGAAAGTCATGAAGGCTATTATAATAGAATTTGAATTTGTGACCAAAAGTCTATATTTCAAGTGGCGTAAAGTTAAAACTCACGGTGACAAACAAAACAACATTATCTGGAAGAATATATATAAAATCGCAGGTAGCTATTCTCCACTTGCAAAATGCCTAATCGGCTCCAGTTCATGAGTGGATTAGACATACAAGAAAATTAATTAATGTTAAAACTTAAACCATGTAGTAAGATTTGTGATTCGACTAATCAACACGCTTACCTTTAAACTATACCTGCTATATCAATGTTTTGGACAAAATTTGCTTGTTCTAAGACAACAACAATAATATTTTACTATGAACTTCGACTTTTAGCAAAAATAATGGGTCCTTTTTTCATGGATACCAGCTCATGCTGATTCTATAGCTGTTCCATCGATATGGCACTCTTATCTCCAACTTTAGTCTATTATTGTACGATGATAGATTATATTTATTCAGAAAGTACTCAGACTATAACATTAGGAGGAGACTTTTTGACATGTGATAAAAATCAAAAAACCTCATTAAAAAAACACTTAAAATTTTTCTTAACGTAAGGTTTTAATCCCATACTAAATATACACTAATATTGTGTGAAATTGTACTATCCATGTAAGACCCATCGAAAATTAATTTTCAAATCTGAGTCGGTTCGAAAAGTACAGTTAAAATTGTCGTTAAAAGAACAAATTATGTTATGTTAATTATATATAATTAGCCGTATAAGTAATTTAAATAAATAAATAAATAAGGTCGACTTACTCGAACCATCGTGGGAGAGAATATTTACGAAGAATTAAAGTAATCTTGAGACGAGGGTATATTATCCTTTCGATACAACACGTCTTACGTCACGTTGGGTAATTCTTTAACGCTATAACTAATTACTATTTTCGACTGATGAAAATTAATAAACAATAAACCGAAGGGGAAGGCAATCTCAGTTGAACCAAAATTTTAAAGCAACACTCACATCAAACATTAGGAAACCTAAATATTCAAATTGACTTAGTTTTAACCCCAACAAGGCTTAATAAACTAAACAAGAACAACCTTAAATTGAAGGGAGTACTATGTAAATAAATTGTATCTCCCTACTACACTAGTGTATATACACAAGAATACCACATTACTTATACTTCATCCTACACTATAAGTAGTCATCTTCACTCTCTCTTTCTTCAACCTCCATTAACAAACCTCCATAGCCAAACCCCTTCAAGTTTCACATCTCTACCAATCCTTCACCATTTTGTCACATGCAATTACATATTCCTTATCCTCTCAACTTAAGAAAACTAATGACAAATCTCAATTCATGATCAAGCTACAACAAAGAAGTTAGTAGGTAATAAAATCATGTCCATTTCTTTCCCTTGTTCTTCTCCATTTCATCCTTTTCATTCTTTTCACTCTCTAACACATCTAAGTCCATTCAACACTTGCTAGGAATTCAACTTGTCAATCCAATTTCGAAGGGGAGAATTGATTGATTCAAAAGTCTATGAAGAAAAGTGATAAGGTGGGTTAAAAGTTGTTCTTCTCAAACTAGTTTGTAATCTTGATGCATGTATGTTTTCTTGATGATTTTCACTTACAAACTAAAGTAAATGAGTAATATGGCAACACTATCAATTGGGTAAGTCGATTAATGAATTTCATGTTGATTTTGAAGTAGTAGAACCTCAAATCTTGAAAATTTCCAAATCCCCTAAGCAATCTGCCCTGTTTTTGTAAAATGAAAATTAAATACTTTCCTTAGTTTGTTGATGTTGATAATTTAGTTATACATGTAAAACATTATCATTCATCTATGATATTTGTAATTAGGTTGAAAGGATTTTTAATGAATTAACTAAAATTCTCAAAATATTCAACATTTGCAATGTTGACAGAACATGGTACTGTTAGTAAAACCCCAATCATGCTTCTTAAAAATGATCAAATTATCTTTAATCTATGAAAAAATGAAATATCCATGAGATGTTGATATTTCTCAGCAAGAATTATGATATTTGGAGTTGTATAAAATATTTGGTGAATATTTCTCCATCATTGATCACTTCATGAGCAGTCTAGGTAGAAAATTCCTAGGCGACAGTCTATAAATGTGTTTTAGATTTAGAAGTATGTTTTAAATAGAAAACGCAGTAATATATCATAAAACAAATAGAAACACCATAATTAAGAACGTTTGACTACTGAAATGTATTTTACAATGAAGGACTAGCAAACTGCCAGAATCGGGATTTTATAAACCGAACTTAAATCCGGAGTTCATCATACGAATAACTTAAAAGACTTAACTAAACATTTATAGATGACTTATGATGGGTAACTAAATTATTTTGGAAGCGATTTGACCCTAGGGGTTAACCTTCCCCAAATGGAAAATGAAATTATACGAGGAGGCGATTTGGATTGTCATACCTCTATGAACACATTCCACTAAATTTAAGTGTCGTCAATAAAAGTAAAATGTGACAAATGAAACAACGATTATAATAATAAACAAGGGTGGCAACCTCGTTAAAAAGAGTACAAACGAGGGTGGCAACCTCGCGTAAAAAGAGAACCAAACGAGGGTGGCAACCTCGAGTAAAAAGAGTCCATGTTGAATTTAGGACGGTTGTAAGTGCCATGCGAAACGAAGTGCTACATCACGATATCGCGGTGGGAGCCACCTCTAGATGACCGTTCCTACATAATCAAGCCACCATTGGACAGTTGTAAGTGCCATGCGGAACGAAGTGCTACATCGCTATATATATCGCGGTGGGAGCCACCTCTAGAGGACTAATCCATTTCAAACCGGACAGTTGTATATAAGTGCCATGCGGAATGAAGTGCTACATCGCATATCGCGGTGGGAGCCACCTCTCGAGTCCGTAGGGGCCACCTCTAGAGGACTGACCCACAACGCGTGTAATGATTTAATGAATGATTAAGTTAATGAGATCACACCAAAAAGGGAAACTAAATCGAGATGAAAGAGATTCTTTTATACGATAAAAACTTAAAGTCGCTAAGTGCCATGCAGAACAAAGTGCTATACCGACAATGCGGTTGGAGCCACCTCTTGAGTCTGTAGGGGCCAACCTAAAGTCGCTAAGTGCCATGCAGAACAAAGTGCTATACCGACAATGCGGTGGGAGCCACCTCTTGAGTCTGTAGGGGCCACCTCTAGAGGACTAATGGTTATTGGAAATGCTAATTACCATGCGGAACAAAGTGCTACACCTACAATGCGGTGGGAGCCACCTCTTGAGTCTGTAGGAGCCATCTCTAAATGATGGTTATTGGAATAGTCGCTAAGTGCCATGCGGAACAAAGTGCTATGCCAACAAAATTTGGTGGGAGCCACCTCTTGAGTCCGTAGGGGCCACCTCTAGAGGACTAATTCCGTCGATAATTATTAATCGAATAATTTGCAACCGTGATAATCAATCACTTCTATTATTTGGAAATTCTGTAATTTAAATTCGGGTTTTGGATTGATAACTGATAAGCGTGGTACAAAATATATATAATAATAATATGTTTGACCAACCTCGTAGTTTACAGGTAACACTGTATCAATTAATATTCCCTTTAAACCGACAACTTCTTTAAATATCATATTTTTCAAAAATAAATGAAAATATATTTTCTTAAAATAAAATCCCACCCCGTTACCCACTGGGCTCGTTTAGCTCACCCCATTTTTTCTAAAAAATATTTCAGATCAATCGGGTTGTGGTGGAATTTGCGATGTACCATCGAGTGAGGATCAATGAATGCAAGAAGAAGACTTCCGCTGATGAATCAAGAAGACTACCTTATCAAAATTATTGGAACAATTGCTGTTAAATGTTTTCGGAAGTTGCACCTTGTTAAACTTTGAGATTTTGTTATACATTAACTTCTCGGAAATTTTGTAATTAATATTACAAATAGTGCATATTATTTGTGGCTTCATCATTTATATGCATCGTATCACCTCTCGGATATCTGGGGTGTTACAATCCATACCCGTTTTGTTCACAATATCACGAGTTATAATATTATACACACTGGTGGTTTGACAAATAAATTGGAGTAACAAAAATGCATAATCATAATCTAAATTTAATATTTATTCCCGTAACTTGATGACAAGTTTGTGTTGAATTTATCGAAATACATACCGGACATTGAAAGAAAAAACTAACTGTTCGGTTAAATATTGGATGTGATAACATTTTATATCAAACATAACAACCCAAGAAGCTAAACAATAAGCAGTGTGGGCAATGAGCCAATGATCACGGTCAGTGATGGAGTCAGAAATTATGATCAGGCAAAATCACACCAACCGCTTAGTTAAACATTGACCGGCAGTTTTGTTCTAGAGTTAAAATTGTGAAATAAATTTTTTAGTTAATAAATACTAGTAATTGAGTTAAATCTGACCAGTTCTAAAATATGGTGTTTGGAATAGAGTTAAAAACTTATAGGGTTGTTATATAGAGTGTGTAAGGCTCTGTTCCCTTCAACTGCAATTTTCTGAACTGAACTGAATTGAATGAAACAGAACTGAACTGAAATGAATTGAATTGAAGAAATTATTTTGTAATAATAATAACAATAATTATATGATGGTATATATAATCAAAATTAAAAAAATATATTATTTTTGTCATCTTTCTCACACTCTTCCTACTCTTTTTCTGTCACTTTACCTTTTCATTTATTATTGTATAACAAACTTTAAAACCAACCGCGTGGAAAACAATGTGAGAATGATAACTCGATTAAAATCGAATTTTAATCGTCGTACAAACTGTCTTTATCTAGTTTTTTTTTTTTTTTTTTTTTTTTTGAATCGGTGAAATTTATTACAACTTGAAAACGTTTACAAGAGCATATACAATGTTCGACAAATAAAATAATTAAAAGCTTAACCAAAATCACTAGTCCATAAACATGCACAAGCTCGTGCCAACAACTTTACATCAACACCCTTTCTTGTCCAGAACCTCCAGCCTTGTTCCATTTTCCAAATTGCTTCTTCAACTTTCATGTCCCAATACTCATATTTCAAATTTTATGAAAAGAAATTAAGTATATTTGATTAACGTAGCTTTGTTTTATACTTTTTTTTTTTTTGTAATTTGCAAGTAATTTACGATTTAAGTTCGGGAAAAAAAAATCTCCTTAGAAAGTTAATAATGGACCGGGAGTATATTTGATTAAAAATTGATGTTTAGTGGTTTAATTTTACCTCCAAAATATCAGAATTTTACTTCCAAAACCCCAAACCCTAAGGAAACCAAAAGTCAGAATTTTACCTCCGAAAGTTGGAATTTTACCTCCAAAACCTCAAACCCTAAGAAATTTTGTGTGTGTATATATATACACACTCTAACTATTCACGAACTTCATCACGACTCCCGAGCTAGCTTCCACCGCCAGTATCAATTGATAGCTTTTTCTTCAGGCTTTTTTAAGGTTTGTTCTTCGTTACACATTACTTTTGGATAATTTATTATTCATTATTCTCCATGCTAGCACGTTTATACCCAGGGGCGGAGCCAGGAATTTAAGGTGGGGTAAATCATATACTCTATCTGCTCGAATTCAATTTCTCGCAGGACGTTTCAATTTCAAATTCATGTCTCTTAAATAAATAATCTCTCTCAAACTTTATCCAACAACATAAGCATACGATTCTAAAGCACAATACGGAAAATCGCACTGGGAATCAGTAGTCCAAACAACAGGTTAACCAGAATGGCCGGATTACCAGGTGAAGCATGAAACGCATGGAGTCAGTGTCATGATCGAATCCAATGCGTCCGGGTCAAGTTTTATCCAACCAAATAGATCCGTGACGCTCACTCCTAACTGTAGGACTATTCTCGTCACTTCACCCAAAAAACAAACATCAGAACTATTAGGAAAAGGGTAATTCCGTAAATTAAGAGCCCCAAGTCAACAGGTCTCTCGTTTACCCGTATTTAAAGACCTCTTCACCCGCTCAACCTCTTATTCTTCGCGACTATAAATATTTCTCTCAGCTCACTTCTTTTCTCTCATTATATACAATTAAGAATTTTCTCTCAATTTATAGGGTTTGTTTCTTCTACAATTTTTCTTCTACCGTAAGCTCCTGTTTGATCCTTCAATTGATTATCTGTTTTTGTATCTTTTGTACATGTCATTGATGATGATTTTTTGTTGATCTTTTAGGAATCTCGATTGCTGAAAAAGAAAGAAAGTAAATCTTTATCGACATTGTGATTTCACCGTCTATACGTTATCAAAATTGTAAGTATACATATTTTTTCTGGTTTTATGAGTTAGGTTTCTGTTTGTTTACAATTGTGATCGTGATTCATGAATCTATTGTGTAAATTGAGGTATATTATGTCAAGCGTATGATTGTTGAATTGTGTGTGTAATTATCTGGTTACGATTAGCATTGGTCGGTTTCTGAGTCGATTGAGGGCTGAGGTCGTTAATTGGTATATAATGTAATTGGATTTATTGTTGTGCTTGTGTCGAGAAGGGCGTAAGCTGGGTACTCTCTTATTAGCTGTTAATTGGTTTCCTTATGACTATTATTTACATGATGATATGTTCTAATTTGTTTTGTATTTACATGATGATATGTTTTAGTTTGTACTTTTTACTGCAGTATATGAATTTAATTTATCATGTAGATGCAGATGTATATGCACTCAAATTCTTGCAAACTAGTGTACTAAATTTACCTATAAGCATCTCTTGTTTACAAGATTAGGTATCTATGTTCAAGATTGTATGTGTTTATTATTCAAGTGTTGGTATTCTACGAAGTAGAATTGTATGATTGATTTGTTAGTTTCTGGATTTTTTAATCATCTTCTGCGTTATTCTTTTTTTTCACATTGAATTGCATCTAATAGTTGTTCTGTTTTTGCTGCCAGGACAATTGAATGAAATAATGGAATCTAAGGGTGGGAAAAAGAAGTCTAGTAGTAGTAAATCCTTAATGTACGAAGCTCCCCTAGGATACAGCATTGAAGACGTTCGACCTGCCGGAGGAATCAAGAAATTCAGATCTGCTGCTTACTCTAACTGCGCTCGTAGGCCTTCCTGAGATCGACAATTCCAATAACCGCCTCCAGTAGTTTAGAAAAATAGTCTCTCAAACTCCACTCTCTTATTTCTTTTCATCTTTCCAAGTCCTTGTTATTTTCGCTTAGAATCTGTCTCCCCTGTACTCCTCCCTAGCCATAATGGATTTGCCAGTCTCTGCTATCGGTTTCGAAGGTTATGAGAAAAGGCTCGAGATTTCATTTTATGAGCCTCAAACTTTTGCTGATCAGTCTGTCCTTGGACTTCGATCTCTGTCCAGGATCCAATTGGATGAAATTCTTGATGCGGCACAATGCACCATTGTCTCTTCCTTGAGTAATGATGATGTGGATTCCTATGTCCTATCTGAGTCTAGCTTTTTTGTGTACCCATACAAGATGATACTGAAAACTTGTGGGACCACCAAACTACTGATCTCAATTCCGCCAATTCTTAACTTGGCCGGTTCTCTTGGACTCACCGTGAGCTCAGTCCGATACACCCGTGGAAGCTTCATCTTTCCCGGCGCTCAGCCTTTTCCTCACCGCAGCTTCTCCGAAGAAGTATCTGTTCTCGACAGCCATTTTACTGAACTTGGTCTTACCAGTGAAGCATATGAGATGAGTGATGCCGATGACCTTGAAAAATGGCATATTTACTCTGCTAGTGCCAATAATACAATCACCGCTTTGAATCCTGTTTACACTCTTGAGGTGTGCATGACCAACTTGGACAAAAAGAAAGCTTCCGTGTTTTTTAAGAGTCAATCAAGCTCAGCACCCATTATGACTGAAGTTTCTGGGATCCGGAAAATCCTTCCCGAATCTGATATCTGCGACTTTGACTTCGACCCTTGCGGCTACTCCATGAACTCCATAGAAGGTGGTGCAATTTCTAATATGCACATCACACCCGAGGATGGATTCAGCTATGCGAGTTTTGAGTCAGTTGGTTACGACTTTAAAGTAGTGGATCTGACACTACTGCTGGAGAGAGTTTTGGCTTGCTTTGAACCGGCAAAGTTTTCTGTGGCTTTGCATTCAACTGTTGCTGTTGCTTCTGATTTTGCTCTGGAGGTAAAAGGATACACTTGTGGAGGACAGTGCAATGAAGTTCTTGGTGATGGAGGATCTGTCATGTTTAGCAGCTTTGCCAGCATGAAGGGATGTGGTTCTCCTATGTCGACTCTGCATTGCTGCTGGAGTGAGACAGATACTGAGGATGACGAAGCTGAGAAGAACTAGTAGTATCTTTTCTTGGAGTACATTATGTTTTCTTTCTGATTTCTGGACAATACTGTTTCCCCAATGTTTGATGTTATCAGTTCATGTTATGATTTACTGGTTTTACTTGTTACTTTCATGTAAACGAATGCGAAATCTTTGTGATCGAGCAGTTGGTTCTCACTTGCAAATTGCAATAGTACTATTTTGCGAGTTCATAAATCCTGTTTTTGGTATCAGACTACTATACGTACTCCCTCCGTCTCACTATATAAATGTAATGTACGAAATCTTTGTGATCGAGCAATTGGGTTCTCACTTGCAATACTATTTTGCGAGTTCATAAATCCTGTTTTTGGTATCATACACTGTACGTACTCCCCCGTCTCACTATAGAAATGTAATGTACTAGTTTGTGTCATGCTCCCAGGATAATATTGCGGAATATCCATCCATTTATACTTCAAGTTGTCATTTTATAGTTCAATTGTTCTATGTTTTGGATGTATTCAGAGTATACATACATGCAGCAGAATAATTTAAAGATTTAAAA
The DNA here is from genome assembly GCA_026545765.1 of Plantago major. Taxonomy (NCBI): domain Eukaryota; kingdom Viridiplantae; phylum Streptophyta; class Magnoliopsida; order Lamiales; family Plantaginaceae; genus Plantago; species Plantago major. The sequence goes on from CM048840.1 coordinate 104,323,390, forward strand.
AGGATGAAATCAGAATAGTGTCATTGGACAAAGCTTATAAATTGCCTTCTTCTCTTCACAAATCCATTCATCAAGAGCCCAAGACTAATTAAAACAAAATCAGTTCTTCTCTGTTACTAAATTAAGCCATGGGAATCAAGACATTCACTGAAGAATACACCTCACCAATCCCTCCATCAAGGATCTTTAAGGCCTCCATCGTCGACTCACACAACCTGATTCCGAAACTGATGCCTCAAGTCATCAAGAGCATCGAAATCACTGGTAACGGAGGTGCTGGAAGCGTAAAGCAGATCAACTTCGCAAGTGGTACTAGTCCCATGAAATGTGTCAAGTATAAGATTGATGAGCTCAACGAAGAGACATTCACATATGGTTACACACTGCTCGAAAGCGAATCACTGGTGAACAAGCTTGAGAAAATAACTTATGAGATAAAGTTTGAGCAGACAAGTGATGGTGGCTCGGTTTCCAAGGTAACAAGCACGTATTATACGATTGGAGATTTTAATCTGGAAGAGGAGGAAGTAAAGGCTGGAAAAGAACGGGTGATGGCAATGTACAAAGCTGTTGAAGCTTACCTCATTCAGAATCCAAATGTCTATGCTTAACAGCTCAAGTTTCGGCTTCCTTCAGTTCATTTTACATTTGCTCCATCGTTCGATTCCTGTATGTGTAATTTACGTGTCTTACATATTGTTGTCGTCATGTTTGTGTTTGTCCAGAACAGTAAAAATAATGGAGCATAGTCGAGCTATTGAATAAACGAGTAAATTGATGTTACATTCTGGTAGGCAGTAAACACCAGTAGACTTGAGCATGTGTCTTTTTCTCTGCTATTCAATTCAAGTATTCAACTATGAAAACAACTGCTAGAAAGAACTGGTAAAGCAAATCCCAGAGAGAAGCTCAAACAGTAACACAAAAGGGCAACAGACGCATCAGACTAAGTTGATGCAAAACGTTGACAGACTTGCAAAGATGCAAACGGGGTGGCAACTCCATGGCCTTGAATACCTCCTCAAATCTCATGATGCAACGGAATTTCATTCCATCCTCGTCTGAAGTCTTATGTAAAGCCAACCAATACACAATTCCATTCACAACCGCAGAAAAATTAGCTCTAGCATTATCGCATGGTGCAAGACAAGGCACGGTTTACTATAAAATGAACCTCATGAACAGTCACTGCACATGGTATACAAGATGAAACAAGAAACAGTTTTCATCCTAACTATGTTCAAGTTCGGGATTGGTCATTATAGAACAAAGAAGACTAGGTAAGTAGAGGTCAAGTAACTCTGGAGAAAAAGTAGGCATTGAAAAGCTTCGATAAAATAGACTGTATATATAGTGCTATGATAAACAAGTTGAAATCCAAGATATTCGATGAGCAGTTCAATAATGTCTTAATAAACAGGCATCTAAGATTTGACCTCTGGCGTATTGAATCTTACAACGAAAGTCATGCAGGTGTAATGTCATCTGCTTCAAAACTGAATTAGTAGGGGCGGAATTTCCTCTCAGCTCTCAATTGTTGGATCCGCTTTTTATCCTGCTCGAATTTGCTCTGCAGCATCATAAGCTCTGTATACAACAACACCAAGTTCAAACTTATTTTAGAAAACAAAAAACATGTATAAACAGGAATAGAACTGAAATTAGCAAAGAAAAATAAAAAATACCACTTCTCTGTGCTTCTCTTTTCTGAAACCGATAGAAATTTAAACCAACGTCTTTCTTTTTCTTTTTTGCCATATTGTCAGCAGCAGCAGCTGGGGCAACAGAACCCACAGCTATTCCACTTTCAGCATCAGTTGTCTTCTTCCTCCCCCTATGATGTACAACAACCGTAAATCCATCCTTTTCAATTTCGGCTTGATGCTCCTTTCTTGCCTGCATGAAGCAGAAACAAAAGTAAAATAACTGATGTACAAGGAAGCATGTATAGGAGGCCTTAGTGTTGGTGAAAAATCAACATCTTGAAAATATAAAGCAATACGCACTCTTGTTCAGTGCCTCAGCACTTTACACATAAGTACACAACTGTGTGATGTTAAATTCCAACCAAAAGCAATGAAAATTAATTTGTATGCTGAAACCCTCAATTTTTTACAGGAATTGAATGCATAGTTCACACATAATAATTTACCCTCCCGACAAATTAAAATTATCCAGCCTAATCATACGAACCTGCTCCTTTTTGGCCTCAAGATCCATTATGATGTCGTCAATTCTTTCTTGCAGCAACTTGATCCCAGGCCTGCTCTGATGATATTGCATGATCCATTCTGAATGAACAAAAAATTCGTCTCAGTTAACAAAACATTTAAGGAACAGGTTTTCTAAAACACAAATGCACAGTTACGGACATCACCAAAAAAGAAAGAGAGTTCAACACCAGTGTCTATATTGTTGAACCTTTTACAAGCAAACAAGCAGATACAAATTCTTTAAGATAAACTAACTTAACGAGAAGATACATCGTTGAGTGTACCTAAAATTAACTGCATTATTTAATTACTAGTACAAAATAATCTAGTTATATACAGTTCAATATCTGGAAATAGTATGCTCAGGTACTTGCAGATTGTTTTGACATAAGACTAACATCAGCAGAGAGTTAGATTTCAGATTTTAAGAAACGCAACTACAACATTGTGAAACTTGCAGAACTAACCTGGAATATTTTTATAATGCTATCATATTTTTTATATAACATGCATAAATATTTTAAATAAAGGCAATACTTTTATGCATCCGCTCATAAATCCTCTTTAGCCTTGAACTCCAGAAACAAACTACATGTGGGGTGATTATTGACACACTCAACCAAGCACAAGCGATACGTCATGCCAGAAACTTTTTGAAGGAAAAAAAAAAGACTTCATACTTCTCATTCCTTTCGAGTAATCTTCATCCCCAGATGACATCTCATAAACTTCAACTTCTGGAGCTTCCTCTTGCTTATCTAATGACATTGCATGAACTTCAGTTTCTGGAGCTGATTCTTGCTTTTCAGGTACCTTAACTTGGGCAACATCATTTGGGAGTGACTTGTTCTTCTTTTTCATTTTACCAGACTTTTTTGACTTACCTACCAATAACGAAATTCTTCATTAGAAACATTATGACATCAAGTCAGAGAACTTTAGGAAAAAATACAAACTAACCAGCCATTTACCAATTTTAGATCTTCTTTCCGTTCCTTCAAGTCCTTCTGAGATTGTCATATGATCTACAGTTTCAGGCTCTATCATCTTTCCTACATCCTCATCTGGGGAAATCATTAAAAAATACATGACTGCCTCAGTATATCATAGCCCATAAGATGATATAAGGTGCGTTAAGTAACATATTTCTATGGAAGCTTTAGGATGATCATTAAGCAAGAAGCTAAAGCATAATACCATCGAGCACCCGTTTATGATTTTCAATTTGGAAGATTTTAAAGAGGGACTATAACATACTCCCTCTGCCCCAGATTCAACTTCCCGTAGGTTCTTGCACGGGTTTTAAGAGAAGAATAGATAAAGTAGGAGAGATGAGAATAAAGTAGGAAAGAGAGCGAATAAAGTATGAGAGAGTGTGAATAGAGTACGAGAGATAGTGAATAAAGTAGGCGAGATAGTATTATTATAATGATAGTGGGGTATAAAACTTTCTAAATTAGGAAGGGGACTAAAAAGGACCGTGGGAATCGGGACGGAGGGAGTAATATCATGCTGCTAACATACCATCTCGTTCTGCAGGGATCTTTGGCTCCTCATAATCATCAATCCTTTGGATTTCTACGCTGCGTTTTCTCTTCACTTTCTTCATCTTTTTACCTACCCCTTGTTCATTCTCAGCGGCCAGTTTGGTGTTTTTCATCTTTTTATTTCTTGATTCCTCATGTTTTTTGTTTCCTTGAGTAGCTTCTCTGGCTTCATCTGCTTAAACCATGAAGAACTAAAAGTGATTTTACAGAAGTGCATGGGTCTGTACTTTCGACATAGATACATTGCTCTAATATTTACCTCCAGTATCAGATACTTCAAATGTCTGGGGACTAACATTCTCTAAGACAGCAGCTGAAGTTTTCTTCTTCTTCTTGATCTTTTTATCAATTGCCCTGCCATGGTTTTTCTCTGCAAAAGAGGTTTTTTCATTAAGCACATACGAAGGATTATCATTGAATCATATATTTGACCACAGCCGCCTCCCATTTGAAAGCACATAACTACATTCTGTCTGAGGTAACTAGACTTCATTGCAAAATTCTGAGGCATGAATACATATAAGCTCTGTTTACCACTAGCTTTCCAGCTCCATGAGCTTTTTTTGACCATTGACTAATAAAAAGCTCGTTACGTGAACGCGCAGCTTCTTTAACCAGCTAGCTGGAAAAAGAAGCTAGTCAATGTAGCTTTTTTTTTAAAGAAGGAGCTTCTTATCTTTTTCATTCCGAAAATATCCCTAACCTATATTAACCTAAATTAGAATAAAGAAAATACATTTTGTGTACTTTTTTGCAACTAGCATAATAAGGATTAATGTATCCATACCTCTTTAAAATGCATACATGTAGTACACATCAAATACTGATTTTTTTAATTACTAAGTTAAAATGCACAACGATTATTTCTTTCAACTTCTGATAATTTTGATGATGTTATTAAAGTGGCGATGTAAAGTACATTAAATATATATTATAATTATTGGACAAAATATGATATATTATTATTTAAAAAACTATAGACTAATAATACGATAAGAAAGGTTAAAGACAAGAAAAATAAGAGTAATGCCCTTTTATGTCATTTTACAAAATACCAGCTAGCTTTTCAGCTAATTTGCTAAACACCTACATTTAAAACCAGCTAGCTTTCCAGCTAGCTAACCAGCTACCATCTAGCTTTCCAGCTAGTTTTGCTAAACAGAGCCATAGTAGCCAAGGCTATGGTTCGTAATTACAACCATCCTCCCGTACCACAGCAGAGCCCTCCAAATATGGATTTGTGCACCAGTGATATTTCTTTTGTATTGCTTCATTCAACATGACTAACAAAATCCAATAGATCTCATACCAGAAACAAGATTTATCGCATACAAGTTCACTACTTTATACTTGATAGAATTACAGAAAGCTCATAGTCTGTCACTAAATCATACTAAATTCCAACACTTGACGTGTTTTAACTTTCAAAAAGCACATAGAATTGCAGATTAAATTTTCAGTTTTTGCACACATTCATTCATTCAACACACTGTAAAAGTAGCTGAAGATTGCTTCTTTTGTCTTGTCGTCTTAATAGTCAATAAGAACGAGTGTTTTACAGAAGCGCAGTTCCCACAAACACAAAGACTAATAATTAGTTCGATATTTTACCTCCACAATTAGACGATTCAGATGTTTTGGAACTAACTTTCTCTAAAACATCACCAGAAGTTTTCTTCTTCTTCTTCTTTTTATCAAGTGCTGCCCTGGCATGGCTTCTCACTGCACATACATACGGGATAACTTATTTAGCACAGATGAAGGATATGAAGGCTGTAAATCATATATATTTGACACCTAAACAACATTAGACAAAACCAGCATGCTATTTCCAGCAACACACATAGCAGCATATCTTAAGGCACATAAACTACATCCCATTTCACCATTGTCCTAAACACTTTCGATCTGGTACGTTCGTCCCCAAACGCAAATTCGCTAGCCAAATCGATTTGGTGAAGGCAAAAAATTTAATTACTGAATGGGCAAGAAAATACGTTACCTAGTCGGACATCCATCGCCGTTGGAACTTCAAAAATAAGTAAACCTAATCGGACAAAATAAGTTTAATCTGGAAGAGTGTTGTTTGAAGGAAGAAATTACAAGTTGCAGAACAAGTAAGTGATAGATGAAGAAGAATTCAGAATATGGATTCATCTATTCTCAGGATTATGGGCTCTGTGGCCCAAATGATAGTAGATGTGTCCAGATATTATGGGCTCCAAAGACAAATGTTCACATTGAAAACAAACGGACATTTTAGAATTCATAATCGGGTACTTAATAAATTAGTTCATTTTTATTGGTATATGGTGGAGTTACCGTAGCTAATAGTAATTAAGTTCATAGTTCATACCTTAACTTTTTACAACTACATACACTAGTTTTCAAATCATTCATACATATATTTGCCAAACAGATTTATTAAAGTCAAAATGTTAAACATTCTTATTTTAATGAGATAATTACATACACCACCCATGTTAATTCAACAATAACGAACAAGTAACAATTAGAATATTTTATTACATATAAGTTCCAAAGTCAAACAAATTTAAAATTGACCAAACACAACCCTTCACAAGTTTTTATTGCAAATTGCAAGTTTGACCCTAACTTATAACAAATTAGATATTTACTCCAATATCAAATTATATTTACAACTTATAATAATACAATATTCAACAAACTAATAAACAAAATGGAAAATTACATAGGACTACCCTCTTAGTGGCTCCTTGCTCATCTGAATCCCCATTAGTGGAACAATTACATATAGGTCCAAAAAGTTGTTTTTTGGTTGACCAACTTAAGATTATAAACAAACCAAACATGCCTTAGTTATTTTAAACTATTAAACTATTAACTTCTTCAAAAAAATTTAATTATTAAAATTTTAACTCTCCTTCCCCAATCCCCACCACCACCCACCATCTTCTTCCCCATCACCAACAAGAAATCATCGCCGAGACTCGGGTGGAAGCTCGATCTTTTTTTTTTTTATTGAGCTTCCGCCATGGAAGCTCAATTAAAAAAAAAAATCAAGCTTCAACACTGAGCGATCATGTGGAAGCTCCGATCAATAAAAGAATATTTATTTTATTATTGTTATTTAATTAAGTACATGCTATACTAATAGGATTTTTAAATGCTAATAGGTACATTTGTTTAACAAAATACATGAAAAATCTACTGTACAAAATGATTTTTAGAAACAATACTTATATATAAAATGTACTACATAGTGCTCGACACTCGGCCAACGTAATATATATTAACATGTATATACTTATAGTGAATTTTTTTTAAATAAAATGATAAAATGGTAAGTTTTGGTGTATAAATAGCCTCCAATTAACTTCCAAACGACCAATTTTTTTTAAAAAAATAACGGTCATAATTCAATTACATGTAAGCATATAGAAGTTCAGGTTTAATTACATAGAAGTCCACATGTGCCATGCACATGACAGCGATAAGTTAAGGTTGTTTGGCAATTTCTAAAAGCTGATAATTGAACAGGGGCAAAAATGGACTTTTCAGCTTTTAAATCGCCAAAAGTCAAATTCGTGGACTTATATGTAAATGATTTTTATCTAACTGGACTCACATGTTATTGTTACATTAACGGGTACCTATCTGTAATTACGAAATCTAACAGGGGGTCCATATGCAATTTGCCCTAAACAAAATCTATAAAATAAAAAAGAGAAGCTTTTAAGACAAAAATTATTTGGAAGTTAAAGCTCCACCGGAGCTGTTTAAACAGCTCCACCAGAGCTGTGTGGGCAGCTCCGATTGGAGCTTTAAAACAGCGCCACCGGATTTTAATATTTTTTTTCCTTTTTTTATTTCTAGCAAACTTTAAATTGCACTTGATAAACTAGTTGATTTTTATGAATATATAGTAGACTGTAGTTAATAAGTTCATACCTCATCTTTTTAAAACTACATAGAGTAGTTTTTCAAATCAATCACACACATATTTATCAAACAGATTTACTTCTTATTTTAATTAAAGATCGATCAGATTGTGTTAAAAACACGTAAAAAATGACTTACTAAATCAGTTAACTTATAAATTACCAAGTCTTTATATTATAAATTAGAGTTAGAGCTGCTCGTGATGGATTTCATTTTGATGGAGAAGATAAAATTGGGTTATTCCATCTTTGTCTTCTCCAATCTTATCCAATACACAATGAAATAAGAAGTAAATCTGATTTAGTAAGTCATTTTTTACGTGTTTTTAACACAATCTGATCGATCTTTAATTAAAATAAGAAGTAAATCTGTTTGATAAATATGTGTGTGATTGATTTGAAAAACTACTCTATGTAGTTTTAAAAAGATGAGGTATGAACTTATTAACTACACAGTCTACTATATATTCATAAAAATCAACTAGTTTATTAAGTGACATGTCGATTATCAATTCAATGCTAAACGCAGTGTTTGGTTATCTCAATTCCAACTGAGTTTTTGTAAAGTGTTTGTACACAAAAACGCAACTGGAATTGAGATTACTCATTCAATTCAAATTTGTAACCGAACACTCTAAAAATGTCCGTTTTCAATGTCAACATTTCCCTTTGGAGCCCATCTATTCTCGAGACACATCTACCATTTGGGCCACATTTATGAGAGCCCACCCTGAGATGAATCCATACTGTATATCACTGCTGCTATTCATTGATCTCTCGCGCTCAAAATCTGTTCGAAGCTACTTTTGCTGTGTATCAGTATATCCTTCAAAAATTATTATCGGCCATTGTTATTGATTTCCATCTAGTGCTTTACACATATCACTATTGCTCCTGCTTATCCATCACCTCCATTGAACCATTTCCTACGTCTTGTCTTGTCTTCTCGCTCAGGCATTTCATCAAACACTTGGAAGACGTGTAACAAAAGCAGGTACAGTTCACTGATCTGATCTTTTTTAGCAACGGTACGTCTGATTTCTCAGGTAATTCTCCAATAATAACTGTTGATCATGTCAAAATTAGCATGTATTAGTGAGAGGCAGATTGTGAAACCCCTATGTGCAATTGTACTACGAGGGTTGCATTGGGACAGAGTCTTGAAACCAAAAATTGGTTCTTTGATAACATCTTCTGTTATCAGTCAAGCATTGTTGAGTCTTTATCCACGTGGGTTTTCGGATTCTTGGTTGTTCTTCAGGTGGGCCGACTCCATTCCTGAGTACAAGCTCTCGTTGCAGTGTCATTGGACGATGATTTGCATACTTACGGAGCAAAGGCACTATAAGACTGCTCAAAATATGCTGAAGAAGGTTGCACGTAGGGATTTTCTGTCGTCCCCGTCTGTTCTGAATGCTCTTGAGCGTAGTGGTTGTGGCAATCGGGATCTGAATGCGCATGTTTTGAGTTGGTTGGTGATATATTATGCTAGTTCGAAAATGGCTTCTGATGCACTCCAAGTGTTTGAGCACATGAGGGTTTGTGGGTATAAGCTGAATTTGCACGCTTGTACCGTGCTTTTGAACTCTCTGGTGAAAGAAAGGCTTACAGATACTGTCTGGAAAGTTTATAAGAAGATGATTAGAACTGGCGTGGTTCCTAATACTCATGTTTATAATGTCTTGATCCATGCTTGTTGTAAATCCGGTGATGTAGCAAAGGCGGATCGACTTATGAGTGAAATGGATTTGAGTAATGTACTTCCTGATCTTTTCACGTACAACACGCTCATTTCGTTGTATTGCAAACAGGGTATGCATTACGAGGCTTTGTGCGTTCAAGATAGGATGGAGAGGAGTGGAATATGTCCCGATATAGTAACGTATAATTCGCTTATTTATAGTTATTGTAGAGAAGGCAGAATGAAGGAGGCTTGGAGGTTTTTCAAAGAAATGAAGGGTGCTTCTCCTAACCAAGTGACGTATACTACCTTGATCGATGGATTCTGCAGAGTTAATGATCTTGATGCGGCAATTCAGTTACGTGACGAAATGCATGTAGTGGGTTTGTACCCTGGTGTAATAACCTATAACGCAATTTTTCGGAAGTTATGTGAAGAAGGCCGGATAAGGGATGCAAAGAAACTACTAACTGAGATGAGTGAGCGAAAAATAGAGCCTGATAATTATACATGTAACACGTTGATCAATGCTTATTTCAAGATAGGAGATACAAGTTCTGCTATGCGAGTTAGAACCAAAATGTTGGAGGCAGGGTTAAGGTCAGATCAGAATACTTACATGGCACTAATTCATGGATTCTGTAGAGCGAGGGATTTAGACAATGGTAAGGAGATATTATTTAACATGCTCGATGCTGGATTTTCTCCTAATTATTATGTATATGGTTGGCTTGTGGATTTCTACTGCACTCGTGATGATGAGAACTCTATCTTAAAGTTTCGGGATGAGTTAGTGCAAAGAGGATTCTGTGTTGATGTCACAGTGTATAGGGCAATAATACGAGCATTGTGTAAAAAAGAAAAAATCGATTGGGCACAAAGAGTTTTTGATGTTATGCAGAAGAATGATATTTTAGGAGATAGTGTGGTGTATGTTTATATGGCTAGTGCTTACTTCAGGGTCGGTGATACTGCAGCTGCTTCAGCTTTGTTAGACGAGATGTATAAGAGGCATCTGATGATAACTATGAAACTGTACAAAAGTGTAAATGCTTCTTATGCAAAAAATAGCGATAACTTGGATATCTTCTGGAGCTATGCGGCTGAGAGAGGCTTAATTTCCAAAGCAATTTGCAGAGAGATTAAGCTATCAAAGCAATAATTTCAAGGAACTGTTTATATCAAAAGTTTATTGTTACTCAGCATCTAGGGACTCGGAATCTAACCAGGTATTGCCTCCAAGGCTCCAAACTATTTATTTATACAAGCATTTCTCAGTTTCATCTTTATCTTCATGCAGAGTTCTCTCCCAGTTTGGGAACATGTTACACAGAAACTCTTTATGACAAGGAAATATTTGTATGGGTTTCGGATTTCAATCACTCGTACGATTTTAAAATTTATCGCATCTGATCATACTGCTTCCCTAAAGTTTTATGTTACCTTTTGCTTTCCAGACAAGTTTGCATGTTTATTGCTAAGTGAAAAAACAGCTCACGAGAAGTTGCACTTAAAATGTAGACATTGATTAGTTAAAGTACATTGTTTCCATTGAGACTCCTCCACAACTTTCGACATCCTCTGGTATAGATACATTTTGTGAATTGAAAACATTGGTTATAAATAGTGCGATTCATTTCATGCTTTAAGTAGTTTTAATTTTCTGTTTCAGCTTTTCAACCAGTTGGTTAGTAGCTACGGAGCGTTACTGCAAGGCCAAAAGCTTGAGAATGTGTCGCTTTTCTTTGTTAGAATCATTAAGATCTGTAGTTTCACTGTTTGTGTGTATTTACGAAAATAAATCTGTACTTCTTCCTTGTTTGGCTTCAGTTAATGCCGTATTACATTTTAGCATTAACTTGGAAATAATATTCAGTGGGTAGCCAGGTCTATAATCAATCTCTATTTATATTATATCATCTGAAATTCCAAACTAAGCAAGAAATCTTGTAAGCTGGAAAACCTGGGCAGACCAGTTGTTCGACAGCCTACGGAGCTTGTACTAGTTCTAAACTACTTTTGGCATGCGGGATAGGATTTTTATGAACAAAGTTGGTTTGCAATAATCAGATAGATGAAGCTTTTGCTCAGAACTCGAGGTTAGGCCTGTAATTGGGTAGACAAAGCTTTTGCTCACATTCAAATCCTCGAGTAGGCCTGTAATTTGGTAGGATTTTTATGAACAAAGTTAGTCAAGGATTTGAATGTGAAACAACTGAAAACCTTAAGCTGGATCCTATTCAAACACTAGTCTGTACTGTGTAGTTTGATGGTCCATGTAGATGTCTCTCGCTTTCTCTCACAATTCGGTAAGAGAAATTTATCTGTGACACCGATCTTGAAATATTTTCGGGTTTTCACTCTTCTTTCAAGAATCATACAACATTTTCATCTACTGTCTTTTGATTAACTCTCTTATCTGATCTAGTGACTCCATATTTTCTTGTCGGTCTGAGCCAATGTTTTCCATGACACATGGCAAGCTGAATAACACTCAAACTTTACCACAAATTGCAGGACCCATGGAAAACACCCAGACTCAAAAAGTTCACCACAAATAGCACGACACATGGCGGTGGCAACCATTGAGCAAGCTTCAAATGCTACTATATATACAGTCATCCAGACCTTGTAATCTCATCAACAGTACAAGCATTACTTACTAAGTTCATATACAAAGTTCATTTCTTTATCTTCTACAGCTTAAAATGAATTTTGACAAAAAAAGCTACGAGGCTGGCCAGGCTCACGGCAAAACAGAGGTTAGTGGCACTATTGCAGTACCATACACACACATCTTTCTGCAGATTTATATGATACATACAATATCACATGATTTGATTTAGCTGAACTATTTGTTTGTGTTATTCGATGCAGGAGAAGGGTAACCAGCTGGCGGACAAGGCTGCTAGCGCTGCACAAACTGCTAAAGAGTCAGTTATGAGTGTACGTAATCTTTCCTCAAAAATCACCAGCAATATATGCATCTGGCAATGATTCAGTTCATAGTTTGGAGTTATTGATGTTTTTTTTTGTTGACGTTTTTGTTTGTTCTAGGCTGGAGCTACAGTACAGACCACAGCCCTAGGTGCAGTTGATGCGGTGAAAAATGCAACCGGCATGAAGAAATAAGCTGATGTTCCGGTTCTTCTGTCGACGATTATGCTGATGTTTGAAGTCAAGAATAGATTGCTAGGAACAATCTTGTGTTTCTTCTGTTGGGAAATTTTAGAGCCTGTGTACTCTTTTGTTATTGCCTGATGTTCAAGAGTATTGTCATTAATTTTCTCTCTTGTTAATCAATAATAATTACATTTCCCACTTCTTGAAATTTTCTCATTTGCTATTTTCCTGTGCAAATATACTCCCTCCCACTCCGTCCCGGGATCAATTTTTCATGGTCCAGGCACAAGTAGGTACAAGTTTTAAGAGGAAATTAAAAAAAAAAAAAAGTAGAAGACAAAATTTCCATTTAACGAATAGGAACTTGAAATTTAAACGTGCCAAAATGAAATATGGGAAGTTGAACTCGGGACGGAGTAAGTTAGACTATGAACATTGAGTTTTTATTACAAATTATGAAAATTGCAGAAGTTGATCTTGAAAGACTCAAGTATGAATTTCACCGATTAAATTATCCAATAAACTCGAACTTGTATGGGAGCGAAGATTCGTCTCTAGGTTTGAGTGTGAATGAAAAACACTAATAGTATCATAATTTATCTCATTTAAAAGGGGAATAGATTAGATGGTTAACGAAGGAGTGAAAAATGTATTTCATCTGTTCCGTGAAACTTTATACATTTATAATTTTTAAGCGTACAACATCACTTTATATATTAATAAAATCGAAAGTTACTTCACATCTGGCAATAATAAAAGATCATACACTACGCACAAATTACACATTTTGCTCATTTTGCAACATTTTCATGTTTTACTATTATTTATCTTAATTTTTCCCTAAAAATTACACGTCAATTCTAATACGAAGTTATACGAAAAGGAAGATTATGGATGTTATGTTAATTTCACATATGCCGTTCCGTATTCAACTCCCGCATTTTATTTTGAGATGTCCCACAAGTTTTTATTTACTATTTTATCCTACTTTATTCATTATATCTTCCCCTTATTTACTATATATCATAATTTGTTCAATCTTTTTTATGCTTTATTTATTATTTTTTTACTTTATTTATATTTATCTTAAAACTTATAATCGGGCTCAGAAGTTCAATTCAGGAGGGAGTATTATTTAACACTATGGTTACAATTGGACTTGGCCACACTAGGAAAACTGACATTTCTATAATATCACCACAAGCTAGAAAGTGCACATTGATATTTATAATGTGTGACCGACGCTTTTGTCTAAAGTGACCGACGCTTTTGTGAGATGCACGTGAGTCTCCAATCAACTAGGCGACCGACGCATTTACACACGTGTAATTACTAACGAATTTTGCAAGCTTTTAACATATATCGAAATTTGGATCAACATTACATGTTTAATACAAACATCATATGTTTAGAATCAATATTATATGTTTAGTTGTATGTGACTACAAACATCACAAGTTTAGAATCAACATCATATGTTTAGTCAACATATATTATACTTGCATTAATATCAATATATCATTGATCTCTTACATTTTTAACACTTTTTTAAATGAAAGAATATAATTTCGTGTCCTTCTCATTACCACAATAGTACATATTTATACAAGAGTAATCCTATAATGTATGCTATAAACTAGGAATTTAAATATAACAAGGAATACATCAATAGTAGAAATATGAAATACTTAGGAGATTAAGATATTTCACATTCTAACACTCCCCACAGTCGAAACTGAAGGTTCATGAACATTAAGACTGGTCCGAAAGTCGTCGAATAGTACAAGAGGCAGCCCCTTAGTAAAGATATCTGCCACCTGATATCTGGAAGGCACATGACGAACTCGAACCTCACCACGCGCCACTTTCTCTCGAACAAAATGGATATCCATTTCAATATGCTTCGTGCGCTGGTGTTGGACAGGATTCCCAGAAAGATAGATAGCACTCACATTGTCGCAATATACCAATGTAGCCTTACGAATAGGACAATGTAACTCCAGAAGAAGATTATGAAGCCAACAGGACTCAGAAACAACATTAGCCACCCCCTATATTCGGCCTCTACACTGGAACAGGACAAAGTCGGTTGGCGTTTCGAAGACCAGGAGAGTAGATTGTCCCCTAAGAAGACACAGTAACCTGATGTGGAACGGCGTGTATCGGGACATCCTCCCCAATCAGCATCAGTATAAGCAACAAGCTCGGTAAGAGAAGAAGATAAGTGAAGACCAAGACGAAGCATACCCTGGAGATACCGGATAATACACTTCAAGGCATGCATATTTTCCTCGCACAAATCATGCATATGAAGGCAAATCTGTTGGACAATATAAGAGATATTGGGCCGTGTAAAAGTAAGATACTGTAGAGCACCAGCAAGACTACGATACAAAGTCGGATCAGCAAACGGCGCCCCTGTAGTAGCACCAACTTTCAGTTTTGTGTCCACAGGAGTCAGACTCGGCTTGCAATAGCTCATACAAGCCCGGTCGATGATCTCTGCGGCATACTTCTGCTGAGATAAAAATAAGCCATCCTTATGACGAGTCACACTAATGCCGAGAAAGTAATTCAAGAACCCTAAGTCCTTCATCGCAAACTCAGAGCTAAGATGCGTCATGATCGATATGCGTAAATCCTCTGACGAAGCCGTCAAAATAATATCATCGACATATAATAGCAAGTAAGCCGTATCCGACCCACGAGTGTAGATAAATAATGAAGTATCGGATTTACTATTAGAGAAACCAATAGACGATACGAAATCATCAAACCGCTTATACCATGCCCTAGGAGCCTGCTTAAGTCCATATAAAGATTTCTGCAATAAACATACATAATCCGGATGCTGCTTGTCGCGAAAACCTATGCATATAAACTGTCTCCTTCAGATTGCCATGTAGAAAAGCATTGCTGACGTCGAGCTGATGAACGGACCATCACTTCGAAAGTGCAATATTGAGAACCGTACGAATGGTCGTCGGTTTTACAACCGGACTAAACGTCTCTCCACAATCAATGCCGACTCGCTGAGTTTTACCATCACCTACAAGACGGGCCTTATGCCGCTCAAATGAATCATCGGATTTAACTTTATGAGTAAAAATCCACATAGATCGGATGATATTAACATTTGGAGGGCGTGGAATCAAATCCCACGTCTTATTTTTAATAAGAGCATCAAATTCATCGGTCATAGCTAATTTCCAATTCGTGTCACGAAGGGCAGCCAGAGGGTTACGGGGTAGAGGGGAAAGCGTCACAATGGTGGTATGAGCCTGAGAGGGATCAAAAATCGAATTAGGCTTAAGTATACCATGTTGGCTGCGTGTGACGGGACGAGTAGGTGGATATGTAGTATACCGAGATGAACGGATAGGTGGTGATTTGGCCGAAGATGGTCCAAAAGTCAGTGATGGCTAATCGAGATTGTGGAACGGAATGGGTTGGGCTGTATGGGTGGGAGTATGGCTTTGGGCGTGAGGAGTAAGCTGTTGGGCCGAAGAAGAAGAATTGGTGGACTGAACAGGCTGGACTGAAGGAGTCCGCTGTTGGGCCGCAGTGTAAGGAGAACATTGCTGTGCCGGAGAAGGGGAATGGGGAGGCTGGGCCGTATGTAGATGAAACGGCTGGGTCTCAGAAATTTGATGGAAAACATGTGGAGAAACACCATCACCCAAAAAATCATAGGCACCGGTATTAGGGTGATGAACCTTAGCAAAGGGAAAATTGGTTTCATCAAAGTGCACATGACGGCATATAATGATTTTACGAGTGGTTAAATCATAACACTTATAACCTCTATGATTGTCAGAATAACCCAAAAAACGCAAGGAGTGGAACGGGCTTGAGTTAGGAGTATAGGTGCTTTCCTTTTTATGTATCCCTATGTTATTCTACTATTTATTTTAATTAAGGGCTTTTTCCATAATTCTAAAATTTTCTAGCTCTTTTTGTAATAAAGTATTTATATTTTTAAAAAAATAATACGAACTGTGCTGAGTTTAAATTATTAACCACGTAGTATATAAATGTACTGAATGGTGTGCCGAATAAGAAATAAGATACCGTAATGATAAGGATTTCTTTGTGCTAGTAATAAATCCGATATTTATGTCGAAGCCAATTGAAAGTTTGCAGTATAATTTAGTCATGATAGATTATATACTTATCTTATCTCTATTTGTTTGTTTAAACTATGTATAAAAGGAAACCAAAATGAATTTATAGGAGCTAGAAAGGAAGATAAAGAGTAAACACCAAAGAAGAGATGCCATGAAATATATTAGAGAACACTGGGTACAATTATAACAAGTATTAAGAGTTCATTTATGTATTATAGTATAAGCATACAAAGCATTATTCACTATGAAATAAGTAGGGAAGGATAAGAACTTATAATAGAAACTCTACCAAGTATAGGCCTTAACTATGAATTGTACACGCATATTTTATTTCATATACACTAAAAGAGCTAAGAACTATAGATCTCTCCTATCCTAAACATAAGTTTATTTTTTATATAGCATGCCTTATAAAAAAAGGGAAATGGGATCATTAAAGTACTATGATTAGAAAATTACTTCTCTTTGAAAACTAGAAAACCGTCTCAGAGGCTTCTATCTCTACTTCTTACTTAAGGAATCCGCCTTGATAACTCCAACTCCATCGATCTGGACTTGCCTTGCTACAACATACTTCCTTTACGAATACGAATCTATGAGAAATATTTCGCAATTTTTGAATAGTGGTGGAAGGGAAAAGTAGATAACACAAACACCCAAAAACTCGAAGATGAGAGAAAGATGGAAGTCGATGATAGAGCACCTGAAGAGGAGATTTATCGGCAAGCAACTTACTTGGAATAATATTGAGGAGATGGGTGGTCATTTGAAGTGCATGGTGCCAAAAAGAAGTGGCAAAGAGGCATGAATGAGAAGTGTACGCATGACATTATTAATGGATCAAATTTTTCGTTCAGCCTTTTCGTTTTGAGAAGATGTATGTGGGCAGGAAAAACGAAAAGATATTCCATTAAAATCACAAAATTGCCGAAAAGAATGATTATCGAATTCTCCCCCATTATCACATTGTATGGTTTTGATATTGCGTTCAACTGGGTTTGTATATGGGCATGAAATTTCGAAAAAATTGAGAAAACTTGGTATTTTGAGCAATGGGAAATATCCACAAGAAATTTGAAAAATCATCTAAAAGAAGCACATAATATCGATGGCCAGAAGAACTCAAAGTAGGAGAAGTCTAAAGATCACTATGAATAATATCGAAAGGCATACAAGTAGTAGAAGTTGATGAAATAAAAGGCAATTTGATATGTTTCCCAAGAACACAAGATTGACAAGTAGTAGACCTAGATGAACTATTACAAGCAATCCATTTATTTTGCCGAAGAAAAGCTAAGACCGAATCTCCTGGGTGACCCAAACGATCATGCCAAAGAGTGGATGCAAGAAAAGTAGTCGGGGAAGAGGCCGGATAAGGATTGGAAGGAGTGATGGGATAGAGTGGGCTGGTACTATCACATCTCATGAGACGGGTCCCCGTCTGTAAATCATGTACAAAAAAACCAAAAGGATCAAACACTACCGACACACGATTATCAGTTGTAAACTTACGAACTGATACTAAATTCTTAATAAGATTTGGAGTGTGTAAGACATGTTTGAGGGATAATGGTGGGTGAGGGGAAGACAAAGATGTATGACCATAACCACGAATCGGAATAGACTGAACACTACCAACAGTAACACCATTATTATTGCTCATTTTAAAATAAGACGTGAGATTACCTGGAGTGGATGCCATATGCGAAGAAGCCCCGGTGTCCATATACCAGTTAGGATCTGGCTGCGAAAGAGACATAGTGTGCATGGCGGAATCAATATCCGTTGGAGCATACTGAGAGCTGCATACGCCTGTTGCTGCTGTTGTTGGGGTTGCTGGCCCAAGAATCCGGGCTGATGCGGCCCGTTGGGCCGACTCCAAGGCTGGGTCGGATAAGGGCACGGTGCAGCAGCCCATGGCGGCTGCATCCAAGTCCACCAAGGGGTCATGGCCCAAGATTGGTGCCCACCTGAAAAATTGATGCCGCTTTGACCTTCGGACCGGTTTTCACCACGACCCGCACCGTTGTGACCTCCTGACTGCTGTCCCGAGCCGCCCTTCTTTTTGTTGTTTCGCTGCTTCGATTGCTTTCCACGGTCTTGACCGTCGGACGAGAATCATGCGTCTCATCCGGATCACGCATAGCAACGATCATCGCATCATCATTCCCAGCCGCGGCTTCCTTCATGCTAGTTTCTTCTAATGCTAACATGGATCGAACTTCATAGAAAGGAGGTAAAACCTTCATGTGTCGAATAACAGAAGCAACACAGAAGCAACACCTTTGTAAGTTGGTGTAAGACCCCCCACCATACGGAGAACAATACGATTATTGGTAACCGGAGCCCCTATGTTTTTGAGTTGGTCGGAAAGAGTCTTTAGATATTGACAATAAGCAGAAAACGATGAAAAATTCCGTAAATAAGAGTTGTTAAACTCGTGTTCTAGAGCAACCGCACGAGAATTCTCATTGTCTTGAAACAAATCGCGAAGGCGATTCCATAAAGTCATAGCCGAAACATCCGCTTCAATAACGGTGTTTAAGAGATCGGTTGATATAGTGGAATAAATCCACTGCACCACAGCAGCATCCAACGTGTCCCATAGTTCCTGTTCGTCATCCTTGAGCGGTTCCTTTTCAATAAGTTTCCCATCTTTGGATTTTGGCGGGATAATATGATGAAGAACCTTGTGCGAATGGCAATGGACCTGGAATAATTATTCCGCCCAATTAGCAAACTGGACGTTTTCCATCTCAAGAGTGATGGGAACATGCGACTTGATGTTTGAAATAGCAAGCGCAGGGTGAAAAGAGGAAGAAATCTTGTGTTTGCCCATGATGACGGAATAGAAGAGAGAAATCGATTATATATAATCGAATTAAGAGGAAGAAGATCAACAAGGCGTGAGGCCGAATCGACTGGTGAGGATCGACAATGGCGTGAGGCCAAATCGATGAGAGAAGATTGATAATGGCGTGAGGCCAAGATCGAGGGCAGACGAGATTGAAGATGGAAGAAAAATATGGCAACGGAAGGTTGGATGTTAGAGAACCAAACTTGATACCATGAAAGAATATAATTCCGTGTCCTTTTCATTACCACAATCGTACATATTTATACAAGAGTAATCCTACAATGTAGGCTATAAACTAGGAATCTAAATACAACAAGGAATACAACAATAGTAGAAATATGAAATACTTAGGAGACTAAGATATTTCACATTCTAACACTAAACACAACATGTAATGTTTGTACTTAGATATGTAATGTTGGTCCATCTATCTATCGATCTCTCATAAAATTTGCCCAGTTACCTTGTCTGGACTCTGGTGGTAAAGGAAGTACTAGAAGCGACTAAAATTTCATGTCATTCAACACATGTAAATCTATAGACCCTTTCATCTTATATATATAGAACGAATTCAGCGTTAGCTGTTGGAGAATTGGTTGATTGAGCAACCATTTGTACATATTAAAGTCATAAAATGTGCAACTTTACTTGAAAATTAAAATGTCAAGGACATCTTTGAGCAAATTTTATATGCGGTCCACCATTTGTTTTGGCATGTTTTATAGCTCATTATGTAGTGGGTTGTGCATGCTACGTGATGATGTAATACATGAGCAAAACCAATTCTTAGTGTGAATAAAAGTTGGCTCGATTTAGTGGAGTACAAATTAGAATTGTGTATAATATGTGAATATTCTAGAAGAAGTCTTTTGCACTTCTTCCATAATATTCACTCAAATTATTGCAATTATATCTTTACTTTTTCAGAATAAAAAATTGGTTAATTTGTAAGTTATGGTCTTCCACCACCAATGAGGTATAATGGTGGCTTTAGTGGTATGTTTAATGTGACCTTTTGAGATAGCTCTTCTTAGATATAAAAAGGTGGTTTCTCCATCCTTTGGAAGACACAACATAACACAATCTTCTTCTCCCCCTCTCATTCATTGACATCATCATCCTCATTTCATTATAGAGATTTGCATAGTAGGCATACACTTGTCATCAAGAGAGTTCTAACATTTGAAAGGTTCGAAAGAACTAATTTTGTTGCTTTCAAAATTAGTTGTGATTGGGCGTTGTAACTTGGGAGCACATTGTTTAAGTAGGCCTGAAGCATAGAAAGGCGGGCAAATTGTGCTTAAGACGAAGTGGTAACACCATTGTCTCGTCCAGGATTCAATCCGAATTTTTAGTGCTTGTTCAACACCGTATTTCTATTAACATAAGAAATTAAGTGTTGTTAATATTGTTCTCCTACTCTTGTTGAGATTATAAATATGATTTGTATAATGTACTAATTATATTGTTATTCTTTTGATGGCATGTTATGCGGAGGAAAAAAAACCGAGAACCACCGCTAGCTTATCAACAATTTCAATCAACTCGTTCTTATAATCATCTACTAGATATTTTGAGGAAATTTTTTTTGCACTAATAACTTTTGCCCGTTTTTGAACTTACCCCACAAACTTTTTTTTTTTTTTGCATTTCACACCAAAACTTTTAGTAATATTTTGACGTTACACCAAAAATTGACGTCCGTTAAGTTTGTATTTTAAATCACACCAAAACCTTTTCAAAAATTTGCACTCGCTACCAAAACCTTTTTTTTGTTTTTTAAATCACACCAGAACCTTTCTTGATTGATTTGAGTAATCAAAATATATGTTCGCATGAATTGTTTGGGGTTGCTAGTCTAGTGATGGTTGGAATATGCATCGTATTTACCATGACTTTTGCCTTCTGCAATCAAATTCTTCATATAATTTGTTGGTTCAGTGTAGTGATTTAAGGAACTGCATATGTACCCCCTGCCAATTGCGTATCTTCCTATGTTTGGATCTAAAAAATGACACAAAGCTACTTATATATATGTGGAACGAGCATATATATTTTGTGCCTTCATTTTTATAATTTTATTGAAGCAACTAATTGAGGGATGGAATGTAAAGAGAGTTCGAACACTTAATTTTATAGATAGAATGTATGCCAATTAATATACTAATAAATTTTATCATTTTTTATCCGTGTACTATGGAATTTCACATTCGCCAGTATCTTATTGTTATATCTATCATAAAAGAAACTTATTGTTATATTTAGCAAACAAATGAAGAAAGTGTGTTTAGTAGACAAAATACACTAGTGTATCATGTTTATGGAGTGAGTGATAAGAGTTTATCATTCTCTATTATCTTAGGGATAGGATATGGTTTGGCATATAGCTTCTGTGGTTGTAAAGTAAAATGCTGTTGTTGGTTTGTGACTCGGATTGTAATCCATATTTTTCGGAACACTTCTTGTGTTCTTTTTGTTGGAATAAAATTTAAAAAATTTCAAAATGAATAAATTATTACTATATAGAAAGGTTCTGGTGCGAAGACAAATTTTTTCAAAGGTTTTGGTGTAATTTAAAAATAAGTTAACGGTAATTTAACGGCCATCCAACCTTTGTGTAATGTTAAATTTTTTATAAACTTTTTGGTGTGAAATGCAAAAAAAAAAAAAAAGATTGTGGAGTAAGTTCAAAAACGGGCAAAAGTTATTAGTGAAAAAAAAAAAAAATTCTCGATATTTTTATCACTTAATAATTATGTTAAACACGACAATAGGCAATTATGTATAGGTATGTCAAACACATATTTTCTCGAACAGTTAGAACTCGACTGTATAAAAATCTCCAAAAAAGTTCAATTTGCTCGAGTTCTAATTCGAGCCCTACCATATAATTTCATTGGGTCCAACTCTAGTTTAGTATTTAAGTATTCAGTTTTAAAACTCGACGAGCCGATCGACTAACATAAATTACGGATTATATAATATTAATATAAATACAAATATATACTTCTCCATCCCGCTAAAAAATGTACATATTCCTTTTTGGACGTCTCATTAGTTCAGTCCACTTCCTAAAATAGTAAAAAATACAGTAAATATCTTAAACTTTTTTTACTCTTTATTATTTCTCATTTATAGTTTCTTCATTATTTATCATTTTTCTCTCCACCAGCAAACATTAAACTATTGATCTTTCTTAAAAACAACGATGTATAGATTGTGGCCTATATTAACGGGACGGAGGGAGTAGTACTTTCTATATATATATATATATATATATATATATATATATATATATATATATATATATATATATATATATATATATAAAGTTTTTATCGAGCTATATAACATTCGAGCTTTACTTGTGAGTCGAACTTAATGAGCCGGGATAGAATCTAAAAAAATGTATTTAAATCCGAGTTGTCGAGCTCGAACTTGCAAAAACTTTATCATTAAGACATTAACCAACCGAATAGTATATATAGTCTGACTTGACTCGGATCATTTGCATCTCGTGTTGAATAAGTAGATATTGTATACTTTAAATAGAATTACAGTATACAAATGTGCAAAAGAAAGCACTGTCGCGATGTAATTGATCCTTAACTTCCTCCATGTTCTTCGATTGAAACTCAAGGTTCATCGCAACACATGGTAATCGTTGAATATGCCTCAAATGCTATAAATACATGTAATTCACACAATGTGTTTCACAAAACACAAGTACTGTTCCTAAGTTTTCCAATACAAACATCAGTTCTTTCTCTTTTTTTCACTCAAGAAGTCATTTTACATTTACAAATATAAACTATGGATAACTCTCAGAGCGCAAGCTACCAAGCTGGCCAGGTTAAGGGCCAAGCACAGGTATTGCTGTATTATAGTTACACTACTAGTTAGTATGATATAATCCGATTATTAAGTTGAGTCATATATTAATATGACTCGTACCATATGGTACATATTATGTAATTTTGCAGGAGAAAGGAAACCAACTGGAGGACAAGGCTAGCAATGCTGCACAATCCGCTAAAGAGTCGATTCAAGGGGTACGTAACAAACTAATTACAATGATGCATTGTTGAGTGATTAATACACTTCATTTTTGAGTTATCAATATATGATTGTCTGTAATTCGTCTGGTAACATGGACCTTTTCGTGAGATAGTCTCTTCGTATGAGTTGGAAATTTTATGTATGTTATAGGCTGGAGCGCAGATGCAAGCCTCTGCACAAGGAGCAGTCGATGCAGTGAAGAATGCAACTGGCATGAACAAATGAGTTGAAGGGCTTCATCACTCGATCTCGAATTCCTCCTGAGTTTTGGACATTTCATTGATTTTGCATTTTTGATGTAATAAATCCAATAGGAACCGTATTCCTTTTCCTTTTTTAATCTTCTTATGATCTTTGTAATCTTACTTGATTTTTAATAAATTTTGCCGTTTCCAAAAGAACTCATAATGAACTTGAATAACATATAAACTTTTGCGAGATATCGTCTCTCGTAGAGTTCAAATCAGTACGTATCACATAATTAATTACAAACATCATAGGATTAAGTTCAAAGATCATGTGTATAATAAACATGCATTATATATAATTGCAATATCTGCATTTTTAAACATGTGATGATTATAACTCAACATGCGATGTGTGTCAAAATAGGTAATGCTTGATCTGGGTCTCTCACAAAAGTTGCTTTAAATAACAACTCTATGGGTGTCAAAGAAACGCAATGATCGAACAATCAAACAAATCAACCGAGAAATGCCCAAATCGAACGAAGAACTCTAAACACACTTGCAGAAACTGAAAACAAATCGACACAAGATATACGTGCTTCGGAACGAATTCCTACTGCACGGAGGCCAACATAAGAGATTCTTCATTCAATCAAACAAGAAAGATACAAACTATCAAGCTTTCTTCTCAACCACAACAATGGTGAATAAAGAATCTCTAATTCTACTTTCTTCTGTTGATTACAAGTTTCAGAGAATGATATGAAGTAATGATAACCGCTAAGTATTATATCAGCTATCTATTTATGTAGAAATCAGAAGAAATCAAGCTGGAATCGACAGTTACAAGAAACAGAGCCTGTTTAACTAACTTTCCCTCCTTGCGCCTTCTAATCCTGACCATTCATCGTGCCACGTGTACGGTTCTTGTGCTTTCTGGCAAGATGAAACAGAAACAGATTGAACTGATGAGATTTGAGCTATACTTCTCACAATTCTCCACCTTAGATAAAATCTTTTGCAACTCAACTATCCCTTAACAGGTTGGGATAGATCCCCTTATATCACCGGTGCAAGATTACTCTTGAATCACTCCATTGCACTTATTAATCAAAGCACAACACAATTCAAACTTGGCTGAACCGACTTTGTTAAAGCATCTGTTGGATTCTTCAAAGTAGAAATCTTTTCAACCTTAACAATCTTCTTCTCCACTATGTCTCTGATAAAATGAAACATAACATCAGTATGTTTTGTTCTCCCATGATACATCTGATGCATCACCAAGTGTATAGCACTCTGAGAATCACAATACACTACAATCTCATCTCACTACATGAAAACAGATTTTTAGCGATGGATTTATCCGACGCTAAAAGTCAGATTCGTCGCTAAATCAGAGCGACGGATAACCTCCGCCTCACCTCAATTGCCTTTAGCCTTTTAGGGACGAATAAATTATCCGTCGCTATTTAGAGACGGATTTAGCGAAACCCGTTGACTTTTAGCGACAGATAATAATTATTATCCGTCGCTAATAAATATATATTTTTTTTAAATCCATAATTATGTGCATTTTAACGACGGATAATTTATCCGTCGCTAAATAGCGACAAATTTAGCGACGGATTTTTTTAAATAATAAATATAAAACAGATTTAAAGACGAATAATTTACCCGTCTCTAAATTTAAAAACAGATTTTTTTATTTATAATTTTTATGTCTGTTTTCATATTTCACCTGTTTCACAAATATAATCTACGACAATAAATCCAGAATAATTAAATTGTATTAATTAACATAAAGCATTCGACGAATACAAATTATCCGTAATGAAATTAAATATCCGTACATAAGCTAAAATAAGCTGTCAGAAAAACACAAGTACAAACTAACTATCTTGGGGCGGGGGCGGTGGGTACATGGCCATGAAAGCCTTCATCTACAGGTGAAGACTCCTGCTTTCCTCCTGTTGTCTAGCTAGCTGTTGCTGGTATTCCTCCTGTTGTCTAGCTAGCTGCTGCTGCAAATCCTCCTGTTGTTTAGCTAGCTGCTCTTGCAAAGGATCGACCTCCATCCGCACCAACTGCGAGGCCTGCTCCTGTGTGAAAATTGTTGGTCCTCTGGTTTCTTTGGGATCTTTGAGTAGCTAGACCACCAAAGATAGCCATAACTCCCCAAGCCATATACTCGGCCCTTGTCATCCATTGGGTTGATGGCTAAGAAGATGTTGTTTTCTTCTTCATCTATCAGAACCCGATCCGAATCGGCGATCCTCGCCTCCACCTCAGCCTGAAATCGTAAAGTGCATATACCATGAGTTACAGTTTTTAAAATAACTTATACTACACAAATATGAACTTTAACAAAAGAAACGTACTGCAATAGCCTCGGACCGTCTGTCCACCCATATGCCGTCCTTCAACTTGGCTCTTTTAAAGTGCCAAAGCGCGCTCTTCTCCACCCCAGCTTCCGCCTGAAAGAAGAGGGCAGAATGAAAGGAAGAGAAAGAAATAGAGAAGAAATCGGGAAGAAGAGGGCATTCTGCCCAATATCTAACATATTTAACGACAGATAGGCCTATCTGTCGTTATGTTTTTCATTTTTTTTTATTTAGTCAACCTGTTTAGAATCCGTCTCTAAATTTAGCGACGGATAGTTTATCCGTTGCTAAATAACGACGGATTAGGGACGGATTGAGCAAATCTCTCAATCCGTCGCTAATCAATGCCGATTCGTCGCTATTTAGCGACGGATTATATCCGTCATTAAATACCGGTTTTCGCTTAGTGCTTGAACAATGCCAAACTCTCTCATAATGCCTTGCAAGCATAGAGCTTCTTTAAATTCTTCTGTTAAAGCCATAAATTCAGCCTCAGTTGTTGAAAGAGCCACCACAGGTTGTTGTATAGCCTTCCAACTAATTGCAGTACCAAATAGTGTAAACGCATAGCCTGTGAGAGACTTTCTATTGTCTTGATTTCCAGCAAAATCTGAATCAACATAACCAACTAAAGCTTGTTCTCCTGTAAAGCCTTTCTCAAACTTTAAACCATGATGAGTAGTTCCTTTAAGATATCTCATAATCCATTTCACAGCTTCCCAATGAGTTTTGCCAGCACAACTCATATACCTGCTAACAACACTCATTGAATGAGCAAGATCAGGTCTTCAACAAACCATTGTATACATTAAACTACCTGATGCACCTGCATATGTACTTGTGACATGTGCTTCCACTCAGCTGCACTTGTAGCACTTTTTTTTAGGGACAACTTGTCATGATTTCCCAGTGGTGTGACCACATGCTCAGTTGTATGCATATAAAACCTTGACAACACTTTATTCACATAGTTGTACTGATTTAAATGAAGAACACTACTCTTTAAATCTCTAGTAATATCCATTCCTGCATTGTTGACCAAGATCTTTC
Source organism: Plantago major (assembly GCA_026545765.1). Lineage (NCBI taxonomy): Eukaryota > Viridiplantae > Streptophyta > Magnoliopsida > Lamiales > Plantaginaceae > Plantago > Plantago major. Next base: position 104,350,542 of record CM048840.1, read on the forward strand.
ATATCAAATTCTAATTTCAACATCTCTTTAGTCTTGACAATATCAACCATTGAATTTCGAGCGAATCATATCATCAACATACAGAATAAGAAAATCATACTACTTGAAGATGCTTGCGTAAAATGCACACAGTTGTCATACTTTCTTCTCTGAAAACCAACATTGATCATATAGTTATCAAATCTCTTGTACCACTGTCTTGGACTTTGTTTTAGACCATACAAAGATTTCTTCAATAAACACACCTTATTGCAATCATTTTCAGACATCAAACCTTCAGGTATAGTCATAAGAATCTTCTCTTCAAGATTACCATGTAGAAATGCAGTTTTAACATCTAGTTGTTGAAGAGTAAGATCAAATTGAGCAACTAAAGAAAGAAGTAACCATAGGCAAAATGAAGGAGGCTTGGAGGTTTTTCAAAGAAATGAAGGGTGCTTCTTCTAACCAAGTGACGTATACTACCTTGATCGATGGATTCTCCAGAGTTAATGATCTTGATGCGTAATTGATTCGATTCGTAAATACATGTTGTGGGTTTGTGTGAGAGTGTTAGCTCAACAATGATATTCATCGTTGAACGACTCTGATTAAATATGGAAATCTCAACGGTGATGATCAAATCCGGTAATTGGAAAGTGGAAGAATGAGTTAGGCATCTACCTAATTCAGTTTCTGTTAGTTAGTTTAATACGTAAATTCAAAGATATATGTTAATATATATCTGAAAGCAACAGTGGACAGAGTGAATCAAACCGCCTTGTTATACAAGAACCGAGGTCTGTGGTCGCACAGATTCCTTAAGCAAATACGCCCTCTCACCTATGGTGCTTGAGACGTTGAGCGTTTGCCTCCCAGGATACAATGATTAGCTAAAATTACTAGCTGCACAAGCTAGCAGCTTCCGGTGAACTGAAACGAATGCTCGGCTTATGCAAAATCAGGGAAGGAGAAGAACAGTAAGAAGAAGAGGAGAAAGGTTGTTTTGGTGTGTCTTTTCCCTTCAACCTGGTGACCGATTTATATGTGAGGAATGAATCCATTCAGAAGTGTAACAGCTGAATAATTCTCATTCATTACAAAAAGTAATGGGCTGCAAACTTGAATTTTGTAACTCTCTATTCATGGTGTAATATTCAGTCATTACTCACAACAGTTACAAAAAAAAAAAAAAATCAAGTAATGTTCTGGAAGGATTCGAGCAGACCAATTAGCAAAACGTTGGCTCACGCGGGACAGCCGCTTGTGCCTATTTCGGTCCGGCATTCGTGTACGCAGGTCGCACCCAAGTCCCACTAGTTTCAGTACAAATTTGGCCAGGATTTGCACCCCCCTGCGCTCGCGTAGAGAGTTTTCCATAACCTTACCATCACGCTTGAACAAGTAGAATTGTGCAATTAGTTATAAACTAGAAATGACTTTCATGTGCTATCAATGTGGGATAAACCCACTTGACCTTCCAACTTTGAGCATTTATTCCTCACTAACCCAAGGTCCGTTTTGGGCATGCAATATATCAATTCGAAGCTCTTACATAGTAGCTTACGACTATATATTTTATTTACTTAATTAACAAATAATTAAGAAGTGTCATAGCAAACATACCCCACAAGGCATTGTTTACTCCAAGTTTTCTTCATATTTCCAACAATCCCCCACATGAAGAAAACTTCATGTTTGCATAATCCTACGATCGAATACCTGCATAGGATAGGTAGGTGTTACCACCTTTGAACCCTCCCTTGTATGAATACACCTTCCTTACTGGCTGATAGTAAACGCGATGTCCTTGAACTGCTCTGCCATTTGTGTAAACGATAGTGTTTCTTTAAACGATGTCCACACAGTCTGCTCTGCCATTTGAGACGTTAAACGATGTCCTTGAACGCGATGTCCACACAGGTTCTCTCTGGCATCGTTCCGTTCTCATGGTTGTGTTCATTTTGACCATGAAACACCTTTCCTGGTTCTGCAAGAGTATGCAAGAATTCGGGATCCAATTCTTGTTGAAGCGGCCCACACTTCACTCTTACATAGGTGATTCTTTATCACGTGTAACTATATTACTAATAAGAATCATTAAAACCCACATGGTTAACCTCTTCACGTTTCGTCACTGTATAGGTAAACCCCCATAATGAACTCCTCATCGATACAATCAGGTTGTCCCTTGAACCTAGATCTTGGGATCTCCAATCAACTAGCTTGGGTTTTTCTTCGCATCAATCATTAGTTAAAGTCTTCAATTCCATTCCAGCAGAAGACTTTACTATCATCTCACGACTTAACCCTTTGGTTAACGGATCCGCTAAATTATCTTTAGACTTAACATAGTTTATAGAGATAACACCAGTTGTGAGAAGTTGTCTAAAGGACTTGTGTCTACGACGTATATATCTAGACTTACCATTATACATATTACTTTGTGCCCTACCAATTGCAGATTGGCAATCGGAATGCACACGTATAGCTGGCACAGGTTTGGGCCAACTTGGAAGACTCTCTAAGAAGATGCGTAGCCATTCGGCTTCCTCTCCACAAGAGTCCAACGCAATAAACTTAGCATCCATTGTGGATATTGCTATGACAGTCTGTTTGGAAGACTTCCATGATATTGCTGCTCCTCCGAAGATAAAGACATATGCACTTGTGGATTTAGCATTCTTAAAATCTGAGATCCAATTGGCATCCGCATATCCTTCCAGCACAGGAGGATATCTAGCATACTGTAGTCCAAAATCACGAGTAAATCTCAAATACTTTAATACTCTCATTATCGCATTCCAATGATTTGCTCCTGGATTTTTCGTGTAACGACTCAGTTTGCTTATTGCAAAAGCAAGGTATGGCCTTGTGTAGTTCATCAAGTACATTAGGCTTCCAATTATCCTAGAGTACTCAACTTGAGACACTCCCAAGCCATTGTTCTTCGCAAGATGAACGCTTGGGTCCAATGGAGTTCTAGCTGTTTCAACACCATCTTTGTTGAATTTCTCAAGAATCTTGTCCACATAGTGAGACTGATTCAACATCAACCCATTCGGTGTTCTAACAATTTGAATCCCAAAGATTACATCAGCTAGGCCCATATCTTTCATACCAAATCTGTATTTCAACATATCCTTCGTAGATTTGACCATTTTAGCATTACTCCCAATGATAAGCATGTCGTCTACATAAAGACATAAAATGACATAGCCATTTTATGTTTCCTTTATGTACACACATTTGTCACTTTCGTTAATGACAAATCCATTCTCCATCATGACATTATCAAATTTCACATGCCACTGCTTTGGTGCTTGTTTCAAGCCATACAAAGACTTCACCAATTTACAAACCTTCTTTTCCTGACCAGGTGCAGAAAAACCTTCAGGTTGCTCCATATAAATTTCTTCTTCTAAATCATCATTTAGAAAAGCAGTCTTTACATCCATCTGATGCACTTCAAGATTGCGTAAAGAAGCAAACACAATTATCATCCGGATAGATGTTATCCTTGACACAGGAGAATATGTGTCAAAATAGTCCTGACCATGTTTTTGGCGATAACCTTTAATCACCAGTCGGGCTTTATACTTATCAATAGTTCCATCCGCCTTCAATTTCCTTTTGAAAATCCACTTGTAACCTAGTGGTTTGCTCCCTGGAGGAAGATCCACTAGCTCCCAAGTATGATTTTGCAAGATCGACTCAATTTCACTATTGATTGCCTCTTTCCACAAGGATCCTTCCGTAGAGGTCACAGCCTCTTGGTAATTTTGAGGTTCACTCTCTAGCATGTAAGTCAAGAACTCAGGACCGAAGGATTTTTCAGTTCTTGCACGTTTGCTACGTCTTGGTTCAACCTCTTCTTTATCACTTTCTTCATTTTGTTCTTGTGTGTCATCATGTGTCCGTTTAGAAGAGCTACTTGCAACATGTTCTAACTTTCTACATGGAAACACATCTTCAAAGAATGAAGCATTTCGTGATTCCATTATCGTATTCTTGTGTATGTCAGAAATTTCAGATTTCACCACCAAGAATCGATAAGCACTACTGTTATGCGCATATCCAACAAATATGCAGTCTACAGTTTTAGGTCCTACCTTAACCTTCTTAGGTAAAGGTACCATCACCTTAGCAAGGCACCCCCACACTCGCAAGTGTTTATAGGAAGGAACTCTTCCATGTCACAACTCATAAGGGCTTTTGTCAACCTTTTTTTTTCGGAATTTTATTTAAAATGTAGTTAGCTGCCAAAACAGCTTCACCCCACATTCCTTGATTCATTCTAGAAGTGATTAACATGGCATTCATCCATTCCTTTAAAGTACGGTTCTTTCTTTCAACAATGCCATTTTGTTGCGGTGAGTAAGGAGCAGTGGTTTCATGTTTAATACCACTAGAAGCATACACATGTTCAAGTGGAGTAACATATTCCCCACCACGATCACTCCTTATCACTTTGATCTTCTTGTTAAGTTGATTCTCAACTTCATTCTTATAGAGAACAAATTTCTCTATAGCTTCGTCTTTACTTTTAAGAAGATACACATAACAGAACTTAGTGCTATCATGTATAAAAGTTATGAAAAACTTATTTCCCCCACGTGTTGGAGTTGATTTCAGATCACATACATCGGTATGTATTAAATCAAGATGTTGTGTCTCTCTTTCAATCGACTCAAAAGAAGATCGTGTCAACTTTGCTTCAACACACGTTTCACATTTGTGTGACGCATCAATATGAAACGTTGGTAAAGATTTTAAGTTAATTAATTTACGCAAGGTATCATAATTAACATGTCCAAGTCTACTATGCCATAAATTAAAAGACTCAAGCAAGTACGCAGAATTCATAGCTTTTCCATTAGCATTGGTGTTAACAACCATTACATTGATTTTGAACATGCCTTCGGTTATATAACCGTGGCCAACATAGGTACCATTCTTGGTCAAAGTGACCTTATTAGACTCTAGAACAACACGAAAACCATGCTGGATCAGAAGAGAACTAGAAACCAAAGCATAGAGCACATTGTTCAAAGTCAGCTTGAGCCAAGGTGTCATCTTCAAAACCACAGTCCCACGACCCTTAACATCGCAAGTAGCAGAATTCCCCATGTACAACTTTTCGTCAGTCTCAATTTCATCAAGCTGAGAAAACATATCCTTGTTGAAGCAAACATGCCTAGTAGCTCCAGTATCAATGAACCATTCTCTGGTGTGAGAATCAACCAGATTCACCTCTGAAACCACAACACAAAGGTTCAGATCAGCTACATCCTTAGCAACAGTTTCAACCATGTTAGCTTGACTCTTCTTTTTGGGTTTGCGACAGTCAGCAGATCTGTGGCCAACCATGCCACAATTGAAGCACTTTCCATTGAACTTCTTCTCAACCCCACCAGTAGGTCTAGGCTTGAACCCACTTGAAGAAGCCTTCTTCTTGCCTTTTCCATGCTCAACTAGATTAGCTCTAGCATCCGGACGTGGGGAGTTAAGAACATATCCGGACTCCTTGGCAGAAGCACGATTGTCTTCCTCAATTATGAGCCGAACAATCAACTCGTCAAGGTTCATCTCCTTTCGCTTGTGTTTCAGATAATTCTTGAAATCTTTCCAAGCCGGTGGCAATTTTTCAATCACAACAGCCACCTTAAACGCTTCTGGCAGCTTCATGCCCTCAGAATCGATCTCATGACAGATCACTTGCAATTCTTGAACCTGATTGATTACAGATTTAGAATCAACCATTGCAAAGTCCAAGAATCGTCCAACAATGAACTTCTTGGCTCCAGCATCCTCAGTCTTATATTTCTTATCCAAAGACTCCCACAGTTCTCTGGCGGTTTTCATTTGTCCATACACGTTGTACAGAGCATCAGAAAACCCGTTCAACACATAATTCCTGCAAAGGAAATCAACGTGATTCCATGCATCAAGGGTAGTCAGCTTCTCACGATTTTCCTCTTGACTTGGCTCATCCAAAGTCACATTTGGAGCATCGTTAGTGAGATACGTAGCAAGACCCAACGTGGTCAAGTAGAACAACATCTTTTGTTGCCAACACTTAAAGTGCAGCCCATTGAACTTTTCAGGTTTCTCAGCATGGCTTGCAGGAATCGAGAAGGTCGATCCAGCCATCTGAGTGTGAACCATGGAACCAGTACCAGACTGAGTCATCGAACCAGAGCCTTGGGCAGGAGCCGTAGCAGCAGCAGAAGCAGATTCAGTCGACATTTCTATGGAAGAAAACAGAGCAAGTTAATATCTTTGAATTAACAGAGGAAAATTCTATCATCAACAGATAAGAGAAAACAATCTTTACTTTAAGTTTGTTAGTCAGTTTAACATGTAAATTCAAAGATATATGTTAATATATATATATATATATATATATCTGAAAGCAACAGTGGACAAAGTGAATCAAACCGCCTTGTTATACAAGAATCGAGGTCTGTGGTCGCACAGATTCCTTAAAGCAAATACGCCCTCTCACCTATGGTGCTTGAGACGTTGAGCGTTTGCCTCCCAGGATACAACGATTAAATAAAATTACTAGCTGCACAAGCTAGCAACTTTCGGCGAACTGAAACGAATGCTCGGCTTATGCAAAATCAGGGAAGGAGAAGAACAGTAAGAAGAAGAGGAGAAAGGTTGTTTTGGTGTGCCTTTTCCCTTCAACCTGGTGACCTATTTATAGGTGAGGAATGAATCCATTCAGAAGTGTAACAGCTGAATAATTCTCATTCATTACACAAAGTAATGGGCTGCAAACTTGAATTTCGTAACTCTATTCATGGTGTAATATTCAGTCATTACTCACAACAGTTACAAAAAAAAAATTCAAGTAATGTTCGTTGGCTCACGTGAGACAGCCGCTTGTGCCTATTTCGGTCTGACATTCGTGTACGCAGGTCGCACCCAAGTCCCACTAGTTTCAGTACAAATTTGGCCAGGATTTGCACCCCCTACGCCCGCGTAGAGAGTTTTCCATAACCTTACCATCACACTTGAACAAGTAGAATTGTGTAATTGGTTATAAACTAGAAATGACTTTCATGTGCTATCAATGTGGGATAAACCCACTTGACCTTCCAACTTTGAGCATTTATTCCTCACTAATCCAAGGTCCGTTTTGGGCATGCAATATATCAATTCGAAGCTCTTACATAGTAGTTTACGACTATATATTTTATTTACTTAATTAACAAATAATTAAGAAGTGGTCTCATAGCAAACATACCCCACAAGGCATTGTTTACTCCAAGTTTTCTTCATATTTCCAACAGTTTCCTGAATCTAGAAGGAATTCTAGGTGGTTTCTTTATACAAGAAGGTTTCTTGTGCTAGAAGTATTAGTAATTAGTTTACTTGTTCCTGTAGGATTTGGTAGTTAAGTTCTCTATTTATAGTCAAGGGAATTGTTTGTTTGTTAAATCAGATCAGATAAGTTCTGACTAGAATATCATGTTGGTCTTATCTTTTATGTGGGTTATTCTTGTTAACTGTTGTGTGGTTGTAACCTAAGTATCAATAAAGATTGTTGGTTGATCTGCGTGGACGTATGCATTGCCGAACCACGTTAAATCTTGTGTCTCTGACTTTCTGGTTTCAGTTCATTGTTTGTTCGATTATTGTATTCTGTCATTGTTGCATTATTCCTCATTGTTTAAACTTAACAGTTTATACCCTTGTGTTATGCAGAAGAATGATATTTTAGGAGATAGTGTGGTGTATGTTTATATGGCTAGTGCTTACTTCAGGGTCGGTGATACTGCAGCTGCTTCAGCTTTGTTAGACGAGATGTATAAGAGGCATCTGATGATAACTATGAAACTGTACAAAAGTGTAAATGCTTCTTATGCAAAAAATAGCGATAACTTGGATATCTTCTGGAGCTATGCGGCTGAGAGGCTTAATTTCCAAAGCAATTTGCAGAGAGATTGAGCTATCAAAGCAATAATTTCAAGGAACTGTTTATATCAAAAGTTTATTGTTACTCCGCATCTAGGGACTCGGAATCTAACCAGGTATTGCCTCCAAGGCTCCAAACTATTTATTTATACAAGCATTTCTCAGTTTCATCTTTATCTTCATGCAGAGTTCTCTCCCAGTTTGGGAACATGTTACACAGAAACTCTTTATGACAAGGAAATATTTGTATGGGTTTCGGATTTCAATCACTCGTACGATTTTAAAATTTATCGCATCTGATCATACTGCTTCCCTAAAGTTTTATGTTACCTTTTGCTTTCCAGACAAGTTTGCATGTTTATTGCTAAGTGAAAAAACAGCTCACGAGAAGTTGCACTTAAAATGTAGACATTGATTAGTTAAAGTACATTGTTTCCATTGAGACTCCTCCACAACTTTCGACATCCTCTGGTATAGATACATTTTGTGAATTGAAAACATTGATTATAAATAGTGCGATTCATTTCATGCTTTAAGGAGTTTTAATTTTCTGTTTCAGCTTTTCAACCAGTTGGTTAGTAGCAACGGAGCGTTACTGCAAGGCCAAAAGCTTGAGAATGTGTCGCTTTTCTTTGTCAGAATCATTAAGATCTGTAGTTTCACTGTTTGTGTGTACTTACGAAAATAAATCTGTACTTCTTCCCTGTTTGGCTTCAGTTAATGCCGTATTTGTTGGAAAATATGCAAAGATAAACCCTAGGTTAACGCAGCGGAATTCGAAAATTTTATTGCATATTGATCTTGATCCAATGACTATATAACGTAAAACAAACAAATCAATACTTACTTGTCGCACTAGCTTTCCAGACAGCATCTTTAAAGCCTTAAAGCTCTTCTTTAAATCCGTTCGTCAAGCACCTCAAATCAGTTCGCCATGAATGATATGTTGAAACCCAATGATACATAATAATCAACTTCCTGAACCTCGGTATCCACGGGGATTAATTCTACCGAAGAACGCTAGGAGGTTCCCGTTCGAAACTATACTAAACTATTTAGTGAGTAGGGTTATAGAGAATTGAAGCATGAAGAAAGATGATCAAGGAAAAGCAAAAGGAGAAGGAAAACGTGTGTTATTGTATCTCTTCCAATGATCTCGCAGATCATATGTACTGATCTATAACCTAAATGCAATCCATGATGATGAGGACTCTTAGCCTAGTTGGTTGGGCTTGAATCCATCAAACATCAGGTCATGGGTTCGAAACCCACTAAGCCCAGCTTATTTTTCTTCATCTCTTTTGGACTTAATTTTATATTTGGACTTCATTCCAATTTGGTCCAAATAAACTTCTCTTGCGTTAATTAATTAAATCCAATTTAATCTAATTAATCTTTCTTCAAATATAAATTAATCCAATTTAATCTAATTAATCTTTCTTCAAATATAAATTAAATCCAATTTAATTCATTTACTTTCTAAAAGTACAACAATTAATTAAGTCCGATAAATCCAATTTGACTCATTAATTATTTCTATCAAATAGATCAATTCTCAACAATAGTAAAATTAAATATTTATTAATCCAATTAATATTTAATTAACTCTAATACTCGACTGGTAGAACAATCACCACTTTGTGTGACCCATAGGGCCTTATGTAAGTAAGCACTAATCTAATTAAGGTTTGGTGAAACTCCTAGACAATTTACCAAACACTCTTAATACATAAGGAACGTTTGAAAGGATTGCAAACCACCTGTAATGTAGAGCTTATGATGATACGGTCCTTTCATTCGCGAACACTCGATTAAGTCTAGAACTTGATTTTGTGTCTGTTCCAATAACTTAATCACTTTATCTCATTCTACTAATTGATCCATAATACTTGAACACCATTCCAAATATATCTTGCGTTGGCCAACGACTTTGATCAAACTAGTAATGAGAAGTTAAGTGTTCTCTCCAAGTCTATTTTGAGGATTGAATCCTATCTTGGTTCAACTACTACCAACATGTGTTTCGTGATGTGCCCAACACATGCCGTATCTACCCCTACAAGGAGTGCAAGCGTTGGTCATGGTCAAAGCACACGAGTCCACACATGTAGTAAGTATTGACCTCAAGTCAAAGGACTATTACACCACCCTACAAACCGTTACTTCCGTAGACACGTAAATAGAGTACATCAAACGGTTTCTATTGGGTATACCAACACCCTCTAAGGCGTCCATGTGTCCATCACGGATTACCAAGTAATTCGTAGTCGTGAGAACTACTACACCCTCAAAGGATATGATGCAAACCACATGCCAATCTCCAATGCATCATCGATATCCCATTCTCGATGATCATTGATTGGGGCTATTTTAGAGCTATATTATGTCACTCAAGATCTCACATTCTTAGTGATAACATGAAGCTCATGGGAACACATATGTAAACAATTACAGACAAACAGATAATAATATTTACATACTGTAATGCCTATTTATAGATGAATGCCTATTTACAAACAATAATCATAAATAAATACTGAATCGAATATGTATATTTGTCCTCAATCGATTGTCTCTAGGACATATATTCTTTCAATCTCCCACTTGGCCTAGAGTCAATCACTCACGTGCATCCAACACGTAGATTCTTTAAATGGCAAAATTGTCTTTCTAAAGACAATGTTTGGTGAAAGAATCAGCCAATGTTTACTCAAGGAGAAATCACTTTATTTCTATGTTATCATCTAGCAATGGTCTCTAATCCATTGATAGCATCTCAGTACGTTCTAGCTAATATCGTAAGATCTTGGTTCCTTAGCATATGCAATCGCACTAGTAATAGCAATCTCTAAATTCGATTACTAACACTTGGAACTACCCCTGTTCTTCTAAGAACTCATATCAGCTGTGTACCAGACTAAAGTTGTTGAACCTTTAATAATCTAATTATTAAATCTAATCCAATTACCGGATACGATCCAATCTAATATTGTTATTAAGATGAATAAATTTCATAATATGTGATGACTCCAATCACCACATCTACAAAAGCTTGCCATGCATAAGCCAAGTTTATGCTAGCTAATCGCTCACATGAAGTGTTGTTTTACATGAGTCATATTTGATTCGCATAATAAATGCACGTGTACATACTCGTACTATAATGACAATCCTCATATGTACTTGATGTATACTTCAATAGGACAATCCAATATTGAGAGTACATACATAACTCAGCATTATATTCTCTATAGAATATTTAATAAGCAACACAACACATTCCTATACTAGTGAACATGCGAGTTATAATATCATATTATGTTCATCCAGTGAAACCGTAATATCGAGATACTATATAACTCATAGTCAAGTCTTTCACAATGAAAGTCTTGATTAACCAATACTCTTATTTTAATGTTGATGTAAAAACTATCTCTAATGATTTATATGTGTCAAACATATATACAACCATTTAAATAGTCACCTTTCATAATCCTTCAAAGGATGTATGAATTTACTTTACTTTTCTACAAGTCACACTATTTGACTTATCCCTTCAAGTAATATTTGCAACTCCTAAAGGCTTACATGTGTCCACAATGAACTTACTATATTTTCATACGTACGATCGAATGATCCCATTTTGAAGTATTAATGTCTACAAATGTGTCAAACACATTTTATGTAAAGTTTCTACATATAGAAACCTATCAGACTATCATCAAATGAATCATGCGATTTTCGTATGTAAATAGTGTAAGAAAAATCTTAATAAACTGTATCTACAATACTGGTAAATAATTCTATAGCTTATGTTCCAAACATAACCATACAATTTAGCCACTAGTTTGTATATGTAGATATCTAATTTCAAGTTTTCCTTGAAAACTTATGTATGCATCAAATGCAATAATATATTCAAGTTCTAGAACTTGAATAATCCTTTTAGTCCATCTTTAAGATTTTATGGCTTTCGGCCACCTTTCCAAGTCCATATCAAATATCGTCTTGGGATAGGTTTGCAGTTTCATTCTTCTAGGAATGTCTCCAAAATCATGATCCTCCAAGAGGAATCAATACAATTCAAATTGTCATGATTATTTTGCACAACCTATGGAGTTTATGAATTTGCGTTTGTATTAAGATATACATTCTAAATGTCGTGGGGTTCTCAAATACTGTCATAATCAATCAATGAGTAAATCCAAGGGTTGCAATCAAATGCTTTCCTTGAGAGAGATCGTGCAATCTCTAAATTGCATGCATTAAAGAGGTATCCTCATAATGCTCCCACTAGCTCACGCATATGACCGAGTAATATGCTCCCACTAGCTAATAGATTCGTTGACTCTCCCACTGATTCTCTGTCACAATTAATCGACAAGTAATTAACCTCAATGGTAATTTTTTTTTTTTTTTTTTTTTTGGCATTTAAAACTATTTCAGGTTCCATTTCCTTTGTCATTCCAAGAATACTTTAACTATGGAACAATCAACCATATGTTCCAAAGAGATTAGAAATCCAATCCACAAATTTATCCATTCTTAATCCATAATCCTACTTCTGAATCGTGTCTTTAATTACATTTGTAGGGCAACCCTATTTCAAAATATGTAACAAGAAGACAGCTTAAACCATAACTATTATGGTTTCTCTAAGACTGATCAAACACGGATTATACTGATAATTAATTGAGTTTTATTTTCACGTGTATTCAAAGAAATAAAATATGCAGCAAAGTTTATGGGTTATTTCCATGTCAAACATAGTCATTCCATTCTAATGGAACCCATCATGGGACTACCATAGTCCAAATAGGTTCAGGTTCGTCCAACTAAATAGAACCCATGCCTCTTATAACAATCCACGAATCAAATTCAAGTATTACTCTTATTGACCAAGTCTAGGAGGATAATGCCTTCCAAATTATTCTGTGGTTCATATCATTTCTAAAAGGATATGTATACGTTGGTCATCTTTCCAGTGATGAGATCCACAATCCATATGTTTTAAACAAATGGTGTCAAGTAATCTAATTTTACTTAACTCTCACACGGATTATACCAAATTAATAAAACCATAGAAGTTGGAAATCGGATTTGTCATACTAGGTCTTCTAATTGTGTGACTCAGAAAGTTATGTGTCTTACCAAGAACTTCCAATCCACAATCTTGAAGACGTCTACATTTACACTATCAGTCCAACTAATAGTAGGTAAGTCCACTACCGTCTTAACAAGTTTGAAAATAATGCTCCTTGATAATTGAAGTACATGTCTAACAGCTTCAATTTAGTATCAATATCTTATATTGAACTAACTTTCTTAGGGTGGATATCTTATATTCAATACACAATTAGTTCTTTCCAAAATATAAGCACTTGCTTTATTTTCGAGGATTTTAAAAACTTTGCATTATAAATTTATCGTGTTACTATAATCACGGTAAATCTAATAATCTCTTGGATGTGCTCTTCCTTTTATAAATCCACATTTCAGGATAAGAGTATACTTAGAACAATTCTTGGTGTACTCATCTTGCTTCCTTTTGCCTCTTGGCTTAATGGAACATATGTGCTCACTATGGACACACTTTTATCCTTATAGTGGCATTGATAAAACATTCGAGCTAAGTAGCATTACAAGTGTCACTTCACTAGACATCAAATTCACTATAAATTTAATATTAACAATGAAGAGACACAAGTATGAGTATTGTCAGACAATATTCTCTAAGAAACTAACTCCCTTAAATAATAACCTAGCTAGTTATTACTTATCACATGAGAACTTGTGAAGAAGGAAATCAAATTCCTACGAACAAATAAAACTCGTCTTGACCATCATATGAGCTTATGCTCCCACTGGCTTTGTCAACTTCACGAAGGAGGTTGATCATTACCAGAAGTCCTAGCACATACTCATTAGCGTGTTTTATAATGACTTTCACATTCTCATGTTTTAATGCATGCTACCTATACATTATACTTCACATATCAAATATGTTACTTCGTCCAAGATTACTTCCTTTCTATTTCATATGAGTGTGTGTCAAACTAAAACACTCAAAGCTTTCACAAAGCATACACGTAAATATGCTAGTCCAAGACTTGCTCAATCAATATATACTAAACGCAAAATATGGTGTCAACATTAAAGTATTTGTAACAATAAAATATTCATCTTATAACATCATGCCATTTCACAACAACTATATTTAAACATAACATAAATAAAGCGAAAATTAATTTAACTCTAAATAAATAATTCACAACATTCACATTCAGCGACTAAATAATCAAGGTCTTATGATTTATTTAGTTCCATTAATTTTAACATATTCAACGACCCCATCGGAAGAATACGGATTCATATCTAATCATGAATCTTAATGGCCAAGATCCACATTCACACTACTACAGCCTCTGCTAGGGCTGATCACTGCAATAGTTGAGCTGGTAGGTCTCTAAACCAATTGCTTTTGCAACTCTTGGTTGATCAAACCAAGTTTGGTCGACGTCCCTAGACTATTCTCACGCTAGGGCGAATAGACATAGCTAAGTAAGTCACAACCATCACACGGTTCTACACAATGGACCTATGAGTGGGTTCTCGCCTCGTAGAACGGAGCAAACACTAGCTAGGGTGTAAATACTTTCGAACGAAAAGGTCCGAAACACCACTCAATTGTGAGGATGACGTCTTTCGAACCAAGTTCGAGACTTAAATTTTGAACGGGGAACATTTATGCCGGGGTATTAATCGCTTAAACAAGATCTTTACTAGTTCAGGTACAATAATCAAATATTGGGTGCCGCCTACCCAAACATGCTATATGAGGTCTAACAATTAACGAGCATCGCATATATGCATAAATACAGTACAATAAATAATGGGTGCCGCCTACCCATACATAATGCGAACATTATTTATTACATGAATTTAAAAACGATACATAGAAATAAACATGTAACAAATTCACATAACATATACTCCAAGCATAAGCAAAGATGAATTCTAAATTCACACTCAAACATAAAGTTGCTCTAAGCAAACAATGTGATACAAACGTGGATTAAAACTATATTATATATTCTAAATCTAATTTAAAATAAGTTATAGATCTAATTTATAACAACTCCCAAATTTTACTACTTTTAACATGTCTCCAAACATGTCATTAGCTTTCTAAAAGACAAAGCAGCCCTTAAATATAATTTATAAACTATCTATAAATTAATTTGCAGTTTCTAAAACCTTAGAGGCTATTCTGAAATTTTCAGGAGGGTCAAAACATAATTTTAAAACATTCTGGGTCCCTTTGCAATTTTCTAAAATCAAATCGAAAAACTATTTCGAAATATGGGGTAATTTCGGAATTTCCAGAACCGTTTGGACTCAATTGAATAAGGCAGAAACAATTTGTGCCTAATTTAATAAGTCAGAAACATTATGGGCTCAACTGAATAACCTTTTGGGCCCAGTTTGTAATTTCAAAAATTAACAAATTACGCAAAAGTCCTCAGTACCATCTAATTCTCAAAAGCAAGCCCTTCAATTTTTCTAAAACTTCGATTGAGTCCCTGTAACATAAACAAGTTCTCCCAATTCGATTTCTACAGTCCAGATCGAATCATGGTTCGAAAATCATGATCAATACATCAAACTCTGCTCATATCATCATCCAAGATGAACAAATCCACAAATCAAATTGACATCTTTTATAATATACTAATATCGAATCGCGAGTTGCTGAAACTCCGTCGGTTAACCATGGCAACTGCTTCCCCTTCACACTCGTTGTTGTCAGAATCCGTTCGTAGTTGAGCGAGGGAGAACTCGCGAAGCTATATAGCCACCATCAATGGCGGCCAGAGCTCCACAGGCTCTTCAATCACTCGAACAGTTACGGTTACTACAAACGAGATAAGATCCGGTCAAACCGGTGGCGGATGGCAGTGGAGATGGCGGTGGACGGGGAGTCACGAGACTCGAAGTCTCTGTTTGAGCAAACCCAGTTCGAGAAATAATGAAACAAACCCAGTTTGTTCTCATGAACTTAGCTAATTAATAATCTGATAATTAATTAGTAATTTTGGTTGGAAATTTGTCTGCAACCTGGCTATTCGTAATCACTAATCAATCTTATTGATTGAGGTAAATTTGGAGATGAGTTCAATTTTAATCCACGATATCACACACAAACATATATACGTATATAGTCATCAAAATCAGCCTAGCTCTGATACCACTGTTGGAAAATATGCAAAGATAAACCCTAGGTTAACGCAGCGGAATTCGAAAATTTTATTGCATATTGATCTTGATCCAATGACTATATAACGTAAAACAAGCAAATCAATACTTACTGTCGACTATTTTCCAGACAAGATCTTTAAAGCTTTAAAGCTCTTCTTTAAATCCGCTCACAAGACCTC
Source organism: Plantago major (assembly GCA_026545765.1). Lineage (NCBI taxonomy): Eukaryota > Viridiplantae > Streptophyta > Magnoliopsida > Lamiales > Plantaginaceae > Plantago > Plantago major. Next base: position 104,366,885 of record CM048840.1, read on the forward strand.
AAATCGATTCGTAACGAATGATATGTTGAAACCCAATGATACATAATAATCAACTTCGCGAACGCTAGATTCCACGGGATTAATTCTACCGTTAACGCCAGAGGTCCTGCTCAAACTATACTAAACTATTTAGTGAGTAGGGTTATAGAGAATTGAAGCATGAAGAAAGATGATCAAGGAAAAGCAAAAGGAGAAGGAAAACGTGTGTTATTGTATCTCTTCCAATGATCTCGCAGATCATATGTACTGATCTATAACCTAAATGCAATCCATGATGATGAGGACTCTTAGCCTAGTTGGTTGGGCTTGAATCCATCAAACATCAGGTCATGGGTTCGAAACCCACTAAGCCCAGCTTATTTTTCTTCATCTCTTTTGGACTTAATTTTATATTTGGACTTCATTCCAATTTGGTCCAAATAAACTTCTCTTGCGTTAATTAATTAAATCCAATTTAATCTAATTAATCTTTCTTCAAATATAAATTAAATTCAATTTAATTCATTTACTTTCTAAAAGTACAACAATTAATTAAGTCCGATAAATCCAATTTGACTCATTAATTATTTCTATCAAATAGATCAATTCTCAATAGTAAAATTAAATATTTATTAATCCAATTAATATTTAATTAACTCTAATACCGACCTAGAATAATCACCACTTTGTGTGACCCATGGCCTTATGTAAGTAAGCACTAATCTAATTAAGGTTTGGTGAAACTCTAGACAATTTACCAAACACTCTTAATATATAAGGCGTTTGAAAGGATTGCAAACCACCGTAATGTAGAGCTTATGATGATACGGTTCTTTCATTCGTAACACTCGATTAAGTCTAGAACTTGATTTTGTGTCTGTTCCAATAACTTAATCACTTTATCTCATTCTACTAATTGATCCATAATACTTGAACACCATTCCAAATATATCTTGCGTTGGCCAACGACTTTGATCAAACTAGTAATGAGAAGTTAAGTGTTCTCTCCAAGTCTATTTTGAGAATTGAATCCTATCTTGGTCATTCTACTACCAACATGTGTGTTCGTGATGTCCAACACACGCCAGATCTACCCTACAAGGAGTGCAAGCGTCATGGTCAAATTATTACCACCACATGTAGTAAGTATTGGCAAGTCAAAGCGATTATTACACCACCTACAAACCGTACTTCCGTAGACACGTAAATAGAGTACATCAAACGGTTTCTATTTGGGTATACCAACACCCTCTAAGGCGTCCATGTGTCCATCACGGATTACCAAGTAATTCGTAGTCGTGAGAACTACTACACCCTCAAAGGATATGATGCAAACCACATGCCAATCTCCAATGTATCATCGATATCCCATTCTCGATGATCATTGATTGGGGCTATTTTAGAGCTATATTATGTCACTCAAGATCTCACATTCTTAGTGATAACATGAAGCTCATGGGAACACATATGTAAACAATTACAGACAAACAGATAATAATATTTACATACTGTAATGCCTATTTATAGATGAATGCCTATTTACAAACAATAATCATAAATAAATACTGAATCGAATATGTATATTTGTCCTTAATCGATTGTCTCTAGTACATATATACTTTCAGTATTACACTTTAGCATTAACCTGGAAAATAATATTCAGTGGGTAGCGAGGTCTATAATCAATCTCTATTTATATTATATCATCTGAAATTCCAAACTAATCAAGATATTTTGTAAGCTGGAAACCTGGGCAGACCAGTCGTTCGACTGCCTACGGAGCTTGTACTAGTTCCGAACTACTTTTGGCATGCGGGATAGGATTTTTATGAACAAAGTTGGTTTGAAATAGTCTGATAGATGAAGCTTTTGCTCAGAACTCAAGGATAGGCCTGTAATTGGGTAAGGACAAAGCTTTTGCTCACATTCAAATCCTCGAGTAGGCCTGTAATTGGATAGGATTTTTATGAACAAAGTTGGTTTGCAATAATCAGATAGATGAAGCTTTTGCTCAGAACTCGAGGATAGGCCTGTAATTGGGTAGACAAAGCTTTTGCTCACATTCAAATCCTCAAGTAGGCCTGTAATTTGGTAGGATTTTTATGAACAAAGTTAGTCGAGGATTTGAATGTGAAACAACTGAAAACCTTAACCTGGATCTTATTCAAACACTAGGCTGTCCTGTGTAGTTTGATGGTGCATGCAGATGTCTCTAGCTTTCTCTCACAATTCGGTAAGAGAAATGATCTGTGACACCGATCTTGAAATATTTCGGGTTTTCACTCTTCTTTCAAGAATCATACAACATTTTCTTCTACTGTCTTTTGATTAACTCTCTTATCTGATCTAGTGACTCCATATTTTCTTGTCGGTCTGAGCCAATGACCCATGGCAATCACCCAGACTCAAAAAGTTCACCACAAATAGCACGACACATGGCGGTGGCAACCATTGAGCAAGCTTCAAATGCTACTATATATACAGTCATCCAGACCTTGTAATCTCATCAGCAGCACAAGCATTACTTACTAAGTTCATATACAAAGTTCATTTCTTTATCTTCTACAGCTTAAAATGAATTCTGACAAAAAAAGCTACCAGGCTGGCCAGGTTCACGGCAAAACAGAGGTTAGTGGCACTATTGCAGTACCATACACACACATCTTTCTGCAGATTTATATGATACATACAATATCACATGATTTGATTTAGCTGAACTATTTGTTTGTGTTAATCGATGCAGGAGAAGGGTAACCAGCTGGCGGACAAGGCTGCTAGCGCTGCACAAACTGCTAAAGAGTCAGTTCTGGGTGTACGTAATCTTTCGTCAAAAATCACCAGCAATATATGCATCTGGCAATGATTCAGTTCTTAGTTTGGAGTTATTGATGTTTTTTTTTTTGTTGACGTTTTTGTTTGCTCTAGGCTGGAGCTACAGGACAGACCACAGGCCAAGGTGCAGTTGATGCGGTGAAGAATGGAACCGGCATGAAGAAATAAGCTGATGTTCTGATGTTTGAAGTCAAGAATAAATTGCTAGGAACAATCTTGTGTTTCTTCTGTTGGGAAATCTTAGAGCCTGTGTACTTTTTTGTTATTGCCTGATGTTCAAGAGTATGTCATAGAGTTTCTCTCTAGTTAATCAATAATAATTACATTTCCCACTTCTTGAAATTTTCTCAGTTGCAATTACTTTGCTGCGCAAATATACTCGGAATCAATTTTTCATGGTCCAAACACAAGTTTTAAGAGGAAAGTGCAAAAAGTAGAAGCGAAATTTTCCATTTAACGAATAGGAAGATGGAATTTGAACGTGTCAAAATGAAATATGGAAAGTTGAAATCAAGATGGAGTAAGTATGTTATAGAAGAATAAATATCAATTAGACTATGAACATTCAGTTTTTATTACAAATTGTGTAAATTGCAAAAGTTGATCTTGAAAGACTCAGGTATAGATTTAACCGATTAAATCATCCAATAAACTCGAACTTGTATAGGAGCGGAGATTCATACCCATGTTTGAGCGTGAATGAAATACACTAATAGTATCATAATTTATCTCATTTAAAAGGGGAATAGATATAGACGGTTAACGAAGGAGTAAAACATGTATTTCATTTGTTCCGTGAAACTTCACATATTTGTAATTTTAAGCGTACAACATCACCACTTTATACATTAATAAAATCGGAAGTTACTTCACACCTAGCAATAATAAAAGATCATACACTACAACAAATTACACATTTTGCTAATAAAAGTACACATTTCGCAACATTTTCATGTTTTACTATTATTTATCTTAATTTTCCCCTAAAAATTACACGTCAATTCTAATGCGAAGTTATACGGAAAGGACGGATTAAGGATGTAATATTAATTTCACATACTCACTCCGTTCCGTATTCAACTCCCACATCTCATTTTGGGATGTTTCAATTTCAAGTTTTTATTTACTATTTTATCATACTTTATTCATTATATCTTCCAATTTATTTAATATATATCATATTTTATTCAATCTTTTTTTCTGTTTTATTTATTATTTTCTTACTTTATTCCCATTTAGCTTAAAATTCGTAATCGGACTCCCGAACTATGGAAGTTCGGGAGGGAGTATTATTTAACACTATCTTTACAATTGGACTTGGCAACACTGACATTGATATTTATAATATGTGACCGACGCTTTTGTCTAAAGTGACCGACGCTTTTGTGAGATGCACGTGAGTCTCCAATCAACTAGGCGACCGACGCATTTACACACGTGTAATTACTAACGAATTTTGCAAGATTTTAACATATATCGGAATTTGGATCGACGTCACATATTTAATACAAACATCATTGTTTAAAATCAACATCATATGTTTAGTTGTATGTGACTACAAACATCACAAGTTTAGAGTCAACATCATATGTTTAATCAACATATATTATACTTGCAGTAATATCATTCTAAACATAACACATGTTTGTACTTAAATATGTAATGTTGATCCATCTATCTATCCAAAAACGATCTCTCATAAAATTTGCCCAGTTACCTTGTCCGGACTCTGGTGGTAAAGGAAGTACTAGAAGCGACTAAAATTTCATGTCATTCCACACATGTAAATCTATAGACCCTTTCATCTTATATATAGAACGACTTCAGCGCTAGCTGTTAGAGAATTAGTTGATTGAGCAACCACTTGTACATATTAAAGTCATAAAATGTGCAACTTTACTTGAAAGTTGAAATGTTAATAAGACATCTTTGAGCAAATTTTATATGCGGTCCACCATTTGTTTTGGCATGTTTTATAGCTCATTACGTAGTGGTTTGTGCAAGCTAGGTGATGATGTTATACATTAGCAAAATCCAAGTCTTGGTGTGAATAAAAGTTTGCTCGATTTAGTGGAGTACAAATTGAAATCGTGTATAATATGTGAATATTTTAGAAGAAGTCTTTTGCACTTCTTCCATAATATTCACTCAAATTATTTGCAATTATATCTTTACTTTTCAGAATTAAAAATTTGTTAATTTGTAAGTTATGGTCTTCCACCACCAATGAGGTATAATGGTGGCTTTAGTGGTATGTTTAATGTGGACTTTTGAGATAACTCTTCTTAGCTATAAAAATGTGGTTTCTCCATCATTTGAAAGACACACCATAACACAATCTTCTCCTCTCCCTCTCATTCATTGGCATCATCATCTTCATTTCATTATAGAGATTTGCATAGTATGCATACACTTGTCATCAAGAGAGTTCTAACATTTGAAAGGTTCGAATGAACTAATTTTGTTGCTTGCAAAATTAGTTGTGATTGGACGTTGTACCTTGGATGCACATTGTTCAAGTAGGCCTGAAGCATAGAAAGGCGAACAAATTGTGCTTAAGGTGAAGTGGTCACACCGTTGTCTCGTCCAAGATGCAATCCTATTTTTAGTGCTTGTTCAACAACGTATTTCCATTAACATAAGAAAGTAAGTGTTGTTAATATTGTTCTTCTACTCTTGTTGAGATTATAAATATGATTTGTATAATATACTAGTTATATTGTTATTCTTTTGATGATATGTTATGCGGTGGAAAAACGACCGAAAACCAACACTAGCTTATCAACAATTTCAATCAACTCGTCATTATAATCATCTACTAGATATTTTTATCACTTAATAATTACGTTAAACATGACAATAGGCAATTATGTATAGGTATGTCAAGCACATATTTTCTGGAGCAATTCGAACTTGACTGTATAAAAATCTCCAAAAAAGTTCAATTTGCTCGAGTTCGAAATCGAGCCATACCATATAATTTCATTGGGTCGAACTCTAGCATAGTATTTAAGTATTCGGTTTTAAAACTCGACGAGCCGATCAACTAACATAGATTATGGATTATATAATATCAATATAAATACAAATATATACTTCCCCATCCCACTAAAAAATGTACATATTCCTTTTTGGACGTCCCATTAGTTCAGTCCACTTCCTAAAATAGTAAAAAATACAGTAAACCCTATTAATCCACTATCTTATACTTTTTTCACTCTTTATTATTTCTCATTTATAGTTTCTTCATTATTTATCATTTTTTTCTCCACCAGCAAACATTAAACTATTGATCTTTCTTAAAAACAACGATGTATAGATTGTGGCCTATATTACCGGGACGGAGGGAGTAGTAATATATACATATATATATATATATATATATATATATATATATATATATATATATATATATATATATATATATATATATATATATATATATATATATATATATATATATATATTAAGCACATGATTAAGATAAGTCTTAACACAAACTCTGTTTTTAATCATGAATATAATTAGAAGAAAGGATACTGTTAAAAACAGTAGACGAGAGGAATTTGATATTCCCAAAAATTTAGACTTATTAAATAAATGGACAATTCCTAGAATTGAGCCTAAGGTTATTTACCAATTAGGAACTTTTGAGAAATTAGGTTTAAAACAAATAGTAAAAACTACTGAGGAATCTATCTCACTAGATAATGATGAATTAGTAATAAAATTACTTAGTGAGAAAGATATAGCTGTTTATAAAAACCTTTACAAATTTCTCCATATAGGTTTAGTAGAGATTGATTTTAAACCTTTAACTCTAGAAGGATTACGCGAAAGTTTTATAGCTGCTCTTAGAGATGGTAGAAACCTAGACTGAAAAAAATCTTTAATAGGTATTATACAGTCTAGTTTGGCCCATGGTCCAGTCTATTTTGATGTCTATCCAAATTTGCAATTATCTTTATCGCATATTAATATTTTAGACTCCTTAACATTAAATGTTAAGACTAATGGTTATAATTATATTGCTGGTACAGAAACTATATGTATATGTTATTGGATTTATTATAAACCTCTGTTTACTTTAAATCGACTTCAAGAAGGTTGATAAACCTTTAAATGAAACCATTTTAATTGAAACTAATTGTAGCAAGTCTAAGATTACTACTCGAAGATCTATTAAATGGGAAGAAATAGATTTTCCAGAAAATTGGACGATTCAACAGGCTGTGCCCTCACAACCTGTTATTCAAAATAATTTAATAGATGTTATCCAAACACCTGAAGGTTTGGTAAAAATGCAGTTTGAAAATAATAACGATTTAATAGGATCATCTTCGAGACTTTGTAAGTCTTCATCCTTGAGATCTTTTATATCTCCTATAGACTATGTAGTTGATACTCCTTCCAGGATGTCAACCTCTGCTAAAAGCAGGATACAAAAGTCTGTTGAAACCATACAAGAGGATCATATGGATGAACTCAGAATAAATAAAGATAGTGATAATATTGTCAGAGGAGTTAATTATACTCAAAGTGAAGCAGATATAACTGCATCAGAAATGGAATTTCGTTATTAATGAATATAAGTCATCTAATTGATTTTAGTCCTGGCTCTCCGACTAGGCAAAAGATTAGGACTGAATTTAATTCACCCAAATAGGAACCTTTTAAAAATTGGTTTTTTACAAACTTTTCTCAAAAAGAAAAAACTTCTATCAAAAAAGAATTTTATAAAGATTGTGAAAAACATAATACTATGATTCCATTTGTTCCTTGGTTTGTTTCTGAATATGTGGAACAATATATTTCAGTTTTAGAAAGAAATTATAAACTTTCAACGGGGAAAACTTTACAACAAGTTTATCCTCCGCAACAGTATTTTCAGATTGAAAAAGGAAATCATAGTTTCCTAGCTTTTGCAAAATTACTGGAGGATGAAACTCTACCAGTAACTTGCAAACAAATAAATAGAATGATTGAACAACAGAATTATACAAATCTGTTTATAAATGTCCTTGGAGAGCATTTAATCTCTCTGAGTGAAAGAGTGGAATTAGTTTTAAAAACTATTAACCCTAATCTTCCTTCAAACTCTAATCTTCCTTTAAAAGAAAAGGAAAAGGAACAGGATTCAGCCTGTCCTAATATTCAACCACCTCCTGAAATAGCAGACTTTAAATTAAAGTCTATGAAGGAGCTTGAAAAATTTTTAACTGAAAAATTTAAAGATATGAAAGTTACAACTCTTCATGATGTTGTACAAGAAAATCCTGATTACAAAAAAGTAATCAATGATGAAATCACTAAGTCGGGAAAAAAATGATAGACCTACCCAGAGAATGTACTATTATAGGAGACCTTCTCCTATAGATACTTTACACGAAGAACAGGAATATATCTTGAATAATAGCTACAATGTCAAAAACATCTATGAATGGAACTTAGATGCTTATGCTGATAGGCAAATTTATAATATGATTCATAGAATGCTTATGTACTCTACGATTTGTAAAACAAATGGTAACACTGATAAAAATGTTGCAAAAATGATTGTTGCTGGTTTTACATGACAATTAAAAGGTTGGTGGGATAATTATCTTTCTCCTGAGGGAAAAAATTATATTTTTAATAATGTAAAACAGGAAGATGAAGGATCAGTTGAAAACGCAGTTTATACTTTAGTTGTTACTATTATTGAACATTTCACCGGAAGATATTCCGATAACAGTGAAAATATTAGAACTGTTCTGCAGAATTTAAGATGCAAAACGTTGACTGATTTTCGATGGTATAAAGATACTTTTTTAAATAGGGTAATGGAATTACCTGAATGTAATAGTCCACATTGGAAATCAAAATTTATTGATGGACTTCCTGCATTATTTGCAGAAAGGGTTAGAAAAAATCTAAGAAAAGATAAAGTTTCTATCCCTTATGAAGATTATACTTATGGCAAGTTAATCGGAACTTGTATACAAGAAGGTTTAGCCTTATGCAATGAGATTAAATTAAACCAACAAATTAAAAGACAGAACACGAAGAGAAAGCCCGGTTGGACAGATTCATGACCAATTTGGTATGGATGTACCATCCACTTCAAAACCTCATAAGTCGAAAGATAAGTCGGCTTATAAACCAAAAAGGAAGAGACATTACTCTCCTAGAAAATTAGAAATCCGTAAACAAAGAAAAGAAGATAGAGAAGAAAGAAAACGGATCAGAAAGAAACTTATATAGTTTGCCGTCAATGTGGAAAACTTGGTCACTTTGCAACAAATTGTTGGACCAAGCGAAAAATAAACAGATTAAAAGATGATAATGATTTAAAAGAAACTCTCTCAAAAATACTTTTGAATTCGGATGAAGAAAAGAGTATGGACTCTTCTGAAGATTCAGATACTTCTAACAGTACTGAAGAAGAGAACTTAAAGGTTCTTGATCAAGAATCAGTATTGTCTGATTCAGAGTCAGACTGTGAACCTTGTATACTTGGACAACCATGTTTAAAAAAACAAGGAGACACAGATAATGATAAATTCTTTAATAAAGAATTTTACAATATTCTTTCACAGTTTCAAGGAACTGATTTAAATGTTTTAGATGGTAATAATATTATCGAATTTCTAAAAACAATTAAAGATCATGAGTTAAGATCTAAAATTATAGATCAGATGGAAAATATTCCTAGTACTTCTTCAACTTTGCCAGAACCAATGGTTCTCCCAGAAGATTTCAAAAAAGATGAACCGTACTCTATGTCAGAAGTTTATAAACTTCTAAAGCAGAGAAGGACAGTCGAAACTCCTACTTCTACTCATGATTTAGAAATAGAAGTTGAAAACCTTAAAAAGGAAATACAGGTTTTGAAAAGAGAAAACAAATTAATAGACTATCGAGTTTCTAAACTTAAAAAATATACAAAAGAAACTGACCATTCTACTACTGGTGAATCAAGTCGAAGTAAACCAATTGCTCAACCTTTTGATTCACAAGTGGATGATAATTTTCTTTCAACCTTAGAAATGGTTATATCCCAAAAATGGTATATCAAAGTTACCCTATTAATTGATGACTATTTTTCAAAAGAATTGACTGCTCTCATAGACAGTGGTGCAGATTTAAATGTCATACAGGAAGAATTAATTTCTACAAAGTATTTTCATAAAACTACGCATACTCTTTCTCATGCTGGAGGAGAAAAATTAAATGTAAAATATAAGCTTCCTAGAGCTTATATTTGTATTAATAAAAATTGTATTCAAACCAGTTTTTTACTAACGAAAGATATTTCTAATCAAGTAATACTTGGTACCCCTTTTATTTCAAAAATTTATCCTTTTACCCACGTAGATAATACTGGTATTACTGGAACTTTTCAAGGTGGAAAAATCCACTTAAATTTTATTACGAAACCAGTTAATAGAATGTTACATGAGATGTATGATCATCTGACCTTAAAGAAAAACTAGATGAATTTCTTAAAAGAAGAAATAAATTGTTTGACTATTGAAGAAAAATTACAAAATCCCAAATTACAAGGAAAAATTAAAATGATTGAGAATCAGCTTTCTTTAGAAATTTGCAATGATCATCCTAATGCTTTCTGGAACAGAAAGAAACATGTAGTCAGTCTCCCTTATGAGGAAGACTTTGATGAAAAAAGGATTCCGACCAAGGCAAGACCTTGTCAGATGAATTCAGAGTATTTAGAACTCTGTAAAAAAGAAATTGATTCTTTATTACGAAAAGGTCTAGCTAATAAGTCCTTCACAATCTCCTTGGTCTTGTACATCCTTTTATGTTAATAAACATAGTGAACAAGAAAGAGGAGTTCCTAGATTAGTAATAAATTACAAGCCCCTTAATAAGGTTTTAAAATGGATTAGGCATCCTATTCCAAATAAAAAAGATCTTTTAGAAAGACTTTATGATTCAATATTGTTTTCAAAATTTGATTTAAAATCAGGTTATTGGCTATGATAACTTAATCATGTGCTTACTGATAACTTGACTCTGATACCACTTGGCTGCTCATGGATCACAACACGGTTGATCCATGCATTACATTATTCAGGCTAGAATTACTTCGTTAGTTAGAATTCAAATTACGAACTAACAATAAGATGACATCAGGCTATTTTACTGGGATAGAATATGTCAATATTAAGATATTTCTCAAGACATAATTATCAGTACAAAACAGCCCAGAGATGCCATTTCATTCGGCTTAGAGGGGCAAACAGTACCTTCATATGTCTATCGGAATATATTAATACGCCGGATTCCAATACCAAACCTTATCTATCTTATTTTTAGTAAGTAATAGAAGTCTAATTTAATTCATAATTTTGTCGTGAATAGTAACCATGAATAGTGACCGATGAACAGTAAAACATTTTTGCCATTATTATAGTAAATACATAATTTAGACATGTCTTAACACAAACCAGACTTAGCCTATCATTAGGCCAATATTATTAATATAACAAATATATTACAAAACTTAAAAGTAAGAAGGAAAGTACTCACAATATGTTCTGCATGTACAAAATTCAAACTTATTACAAATCTTAAAAATTTAAAACTGAGAGTGTTTTATTGGCTTCTGGTTTTTTGCCGATGCCTTCTTCCTTCTGCTTATTTATAGAAGGGAAATTTGATTCCCAGGCGCCAATGTCTGTCACCATCGCCAATTCCTTTAATTTCCATCCGTTTATTCTGCTTTAAATTTCGTTCGTCCCTTTTGTCTGACTTTCAGTCATGTCTGCAGAACAATTTCCGCCATTGTCTGTGGAATGATTTCCACTCATCAGTGCTCTGACTCATCATTATTATCATCATCTGACTCATCATTAAATCATCATCAAGTGGCTTTGTCTACCACCACTATTGCTGAGGAAGATTCTTCCTTTTCTTTGTTCTTGTGTTTAAGAGTACCTTTGAGGATTTCAAATACGTCTTCTATAGAGACTTCTTCTGGAGTTTGATCAGGATCCTAAGCATCCTGATAATCTTGACTAGCAGAGGCCATAGATGTATCCGATTTTACGGACTGGGTTTCTCTATCAAATTTTTGTAGAAGACCTTTTTTCATTTCTTCTACGTATGCTTCTATTGGCATTTTCCTGTTGCTGTCTTTGGACTGCATGTTGAGCTTTCTTCTGATTTGATCTAAGGGCGACTCTTCCTTTTGTGTTGCCAATCTTTTATTTTCTTGATATAATCTTATTCTTTTGTCTATAAAATTCAAAGTATCAATGCAATATAATTGCTTAGTTTCTGTGTTTTCTTTATTCATTTTTTCCCAGAACTTTGTATAAGAAGCTCTTTTAATACATGGTATTTCACTCTCGGTATAACCGATAACAGGTACCCATTTTCAAATCCAGGGTATAGAAAATTCCATAAAGAAATATAAAGAATAATTTTCTTGAGGAACTTCCTTTTTTGGAGTAACATTTATCCAGTTAGTAAATAGAGTTGAAAAATTTTCAGGGAGTATTACCCAGGTGGTTCCAAAATATGTCCACCAATTTAGAAACCAATTTGTTATCTCTTGCTCATAAGCTTCACTGCTGATTTTTATAAACCAGGAGTGTTTTTTCCTATCATTTTCATAGAGTAGCACTTTATTAAATGCTTCAACATAATCGCAGTAGTTATATTTTATGGGATTTCTATTATCGGGATAGTAAAATTCCCTTTCTCTTAATGGTGCTATTCCCCATTCTTCAGAAGATATAATCTTTTTAATATAAATTTTACTGAAGTTATAAACTTCCTTCTGTGTTCCTGAGAAATGTGTTATTTCACATGACTCTGTATTTGAAAGAATATTTTCATAGAAAGATCTTATTTTATAGGATCCTAAAGCATATGATGCCTTATCTAAATATCTGGCCATTAAAATCCAGGGATTATTTGCCCATCGCATATCCCTTAGTTCAAGTAGAAGTATTACTTCTTGATTTCTGTTTTCAACATATTCAGTCTTACTTTCTTCAGACTCTTCTTCTGCTACTATTTTAGCAAAAGATGGGATTTTTCCCTTATTTCTTTTGTACTCAAGAAATTCTTGGTACTCTTCTGAGCTTTGAGCCTCAGATTTTTGAGATGGCAAATTCATTGCTATGAGCTTTCCTTTGCCAGTTTGGGCCGGAATCCTTTCTGATTCCCGTCCTCCTCTTCCTCTATAAGAGGGAGAGCCTCTTCCTCGCGAGTACATTCCTGCAAAATTCATGAAATATATTCACGTGTTAAAAAGTCTGGAAGACTATTATCTTCTCCTTTTTTATAAATAATCTCGAAATCAAAAGGAGCTAAATGAGCTTGCCATCTTGCAAACATCTGTTTAGAAACATCATGTTTAAAATCTTTGTTAAACATAAACTTTGCAGAGTTACAATCTGTTTTGATTATAAACTTTTGATTGTATAAATCATCTTGATTTTTTAAAACACACTTGACAATTGCAAGTATCTCTTTGGCAATAGTAGCATAATTTTTCTGACTATTATTCCATTTTCTAGAATAAAAACGAACAAGATATTCTTGTTTGGTATGAGGATCAATCTGTTTAAGAATATCCCCATATCCTATATCTGAAGCATCTGTCTCAACAATTTTATCCCATGAAGGATTACTCAGCATAAGACAAGGCAATGTTTTAACCTTTTCTTTTAATTTCCTAATGACTGAGTATGATCTTGGACAAGGCTTTGGATTCTTTTTAAGTCTATCATACAGGATAGCGGTATCTTGGGCTATATCTTTATAATAAGAAGAGATATAATTCAGACTTCCTAAAAACCTCTGTAATTGGGTTTTATTAGTTATTTCATCAGGAAATTTATCTGCAAAATCAATGCTTCTATTTATTGGGATAATATTATTTTTTTCTATATAATGTCCTAAAAATCTTATTTTTGTTTGAAACAAAGACATTTTTGGTTTTGATATAACTAATCCATTCTGTATAACTATTTTCTTTAAGATATCCAAATGTCTGAAATGGGCTTCAATATCATTTGAAAATACTAAGATATCATCAATATAAACCAATATAAATTCACTATATGGCGTAAAAATATCATTCATAATTTTCTGGAATTCAGAAGGAGCATTTTTTAAACCAAATGGCATTACATTTCATTCATAATGTCCTATTAGAACATTGAAGACTGTTTTATACCTATCATCTTGTTCAATTTGTAACTGCAATAACTATATATATATATATATATATATATAAAGTTTTTATCGAGCTTTATAACATTCGAGCTTTACTTGCGAGTCGAACTCAACTTTCGAGTTTTAAATGTTCAATTTGCAAAAAATTATAAGCTGATGAGCCGGGATAGAATCTAAAAAAATGTATTTAAATCCGAGTTGTCGAGCTCGAACTTGCAAAAACTTTATCATTAAGACATTAACCAACCGAATAGTATATATAGTCTGACTTGACTCGGATCATTTGCATCTCGTGTTGAATAAGTAGATATTGTATACTTTAAATAGAATTACAGTATACAAATGTGCAAAAGAAAGCACTGTCGCGATGTAATTGATCCTTAACTTCCTCCATGTTCTTCGATTGAAACTCAAGGTTCATCGCAACACATGGTAATCGTTGAATATGCCTCAAATGCTATAAATACATGTAATTCACACAATGTGTTTCACAAAACACAAGTACTGTTCCTAAGTTTTCCAATACAAACATCAGTTCTTTCTCTTTTTTTCACTCAAGAAGTCATTTTACATTTACAAATATAAACTATGGATAACTCTCAGAGCGCAAGCTACCAAGCTGGCCAGGTTAAGGGCCAAGCACAGGTATTGCTGTATTATAGTTACACTACTAGTTAGTATGATATAATCCGATTATTAAGTTGAGTCATATATTAATATGACTCGTACCATATGGTACATATTATGTAATTTTGCAGGAGAAAGGAAACCAACTGGAGGACAAGGCTAGCAATGCTGCACAATCCGCTAAAGAGTCGATTCAAGGGGTACTTAACAAACTAATTACAATGATGCATTGTTGAGTGATTAATACACTTCATTTTTGAGTTATCAATATATGATTGTCTGTAATTCGTCTGGTAACATGGACCTTTTCGTGAGATAGTCTCTTCGTATGAGTTGGAAATTTTATGTATGTTGTAGGCTGGAGCGCAGATGCAAGCCTCTGCACAAGGAGCAGTCGATGCAGTGAAGAATGCAACTGGCATGAACAAATGAGTTGAAGGGCTTCATCACTCGATCTCGAATTCCTCCTGAGTTTTGGACATTTCATTGATTTTGCATTTTTGATGTAATAAATCCAATAGGAACCGTATTCCTTTTCCTTTTTTAATCTTCTTATGATCTTTGTAATCTTACTTGATTTTTAATAAATTTTGCCGTTTCCAAAAGAACTCATAATGAACTTGAATAACATACAAACTTTTGCGAGATATCGTCTCTCGTAGAGTTCAAATCAGTACGTATCACATAATTAATTACAAACATCATAGGATTAAGTTCAAAGATCATGTGTATAATAAACATGCATTATATATAATTGCAATATCTGCATTTTTAAACATGTGATGATTATAACTCAACATGCGATGTGTCAAAATAGGTAATGCTTGATCTGGTCTCTCAAAAGTTGCTTTAAATAACAACTCTATGGGTGTCAAAGAAACGCAATGATCGAACAATCAAACAAATCAACCGAGAAATGCCCAAATCGAACGAAGAACTCTAAACACACTTGCAGAAACTGAAAACAAATCGACACAAGATATACGTGCTTCGGAACGAATTCCTACTGCACGGAGGCCAACATAAGAGATTCTTCATTCAATCAAACAAGAAAGATACAAACTATCAAGCTTTCTTCTCAACCACAACAATGGTGAATAAAGAATCTCTAATTCTACTTTCTTCTGTTGATTACAAGTTTCAGAGAATGATATGAAGTAATGATAACCGCTAAGTATTATATCAGCTATCTATTTATGTAGAAATCAGAAGAAATCAAGCTGGAATCGACAGTTACAAGAAACAGAGCCTGTTTAACTAACTTTCCCTCCTTGCGCCTTCTAATCCTGACCATTCATCGTGCCACGTGTACGGTTCTTGTGCTTTCTGGCAAGATGAAACAGAAACAGATTGAACTGATGAGATTTGAGCTATACTTCTCACAATTCTCCACCTTAGATAAAATCTTTTGCAACTCAACTATCCCTTAACAGGTTGGGATAGATCCCCTTATATCACCGGTGCAAGATTACTCTTGAATCACTCCATTGCACTTATTAATCAAAGCACAACACAATTCAAACTTGGCTGAACCGACTTTGTTAAAGCATCTGTTGGATTCTTCAAAGTAGAAATCTTTTCAACCTTAACAATCTTCTTCTCCACTATGTCTCTGATAAAATGAAACATAACATCAGTATGTTTTGTTCTCTCATGATACATCTGATGCATCACCAAGTGTATAGCACTCTGAGAATCACAATACACTACAATCTCATCTCACTACATGAAAACAGATTTTTAGCGATGGATTTATCCGACGCTAAAAAGCTGCCGATTCGTCGCTAAATCTGTAGCGACGGATAACTCCTCCGTCTCAATTCTGACCGTCTTTAGCCTTTTAGGGACGAATAAATTATCCGTCGCTATTTAGAGACGGATTTAGCGAAACCCGTTGACTTTTAGCGACGGATAATAATTATTATCCGTCGCTAATAAATATATATATATTTTTTTTAAATCCATAATTATGTGCATTTTAACGACGGATAATTTATCCGTCGCTAAATAGCGACAAATTTAGCGACGGATTTTTTTTAAATAATAAATATAAAACAGATTTAAAGACGAATAATTTACCCGTCTCTAAATTTAAAAACAGATTTTTTTATTTATAATTTTTATGTCTGTTTTCATATTTCACCTGTTTCACAAATATAATCTACGACAATAAATCCAGAATAATTAAATTGTATTAATTAACATAAAGCATTCGACGAATACAAATTATCCATAATGAAATTAAATATCCGTACATAAGCTAAAATAAGCTGTCAGAAAAACACAAGTACAAACTAACTATCTTGGGGCGGGGGCGGTGGGTACATGGCCATGAAAGCCTTCATCTACAGGTGAAGACTCCGGCTTTCCTCCTGTTGTCTAGCTAGCTGTTGCTGGTATTCCTCCTGTTGTCTAGCTAGCTGCTGCTGCAAATCCTCCTGTTGTTTAGCTAGCTGCTCTTGCAAAGGATCGACCTCCATCCGCACCAACTGCGAGGCCTGCTCCTGTGTGAAAATTGTTGGTCCTCTGGTTTGCTGGGATGCTGAGTAGCTAGGACCAGCCAGTATAGGGCCATAACTCCCCAAGCCATATACTCGGCCCTTGTCATCCATTGGGTTGATGGCTAAGAAGATGTTGTTTTCTTCTTCATCTGTCAGAACCCGATCCGAATCGGCGATCCTCGCCTCCACCTCAGCCTGAAATCGTAACGTGCATATACCATGAGTTACAGTTTTTAAAATAACTTATACTACACAAATATGAACTTTAACAAAAGAAACGTACCGCAATAGCCTCGGACCGTCTGTCCACCCATATGTCGTCCTTCAACTTGGCTCTTTTAAAGTGCCAAAGCGCGCTCTTCTCCACCCCAGCTTCCGCCTGAAGAACATATATATGCAAACATTTAGATAGTAAGTGTAGAAATTACGATCCCTCAGGCCTACCTTTGTTCTTGACATATTTATTCAATTTGCCTAAGTACCTGTAGTACATATTCAGGTAAGAATGTGTAACTTAGGAAAATTCAGACATTTTATGTATACGGCGGATTATTTCACACCTCTCGAATGGATACATCCATCGATACTGAACAGATCCAGCAAGCCTCGCTTCATGTGGGAGGTGAACCGGTAAGTGCTCCATAGAATCAAAGAAGCTCGGTGGAAAGATACGCTCGAGCTTGCATATAATAAATGGTATGTTGCTTTCAAGATTTGCTAACACTTGATCATCAACCACCCTTGTGCATAAATTCTTGAAAAATAAGCTCAGCTTCAAGACAAGTTTAAGTAGCATTTCTCGAAATGCAACCGGGATAAGCCTCTCCATGAACACATGACAGTCGTGGCTCTTCATCCCATACATCTTTTTCTTCTTCAAATCCACACACCGCCCCAATTTCGAGGCGTAATTGTCGGGGAACTTCAATGCCCTCACCCAATCAAACATTTTTGTCCTAGATTCATTGTCAATTGTGTAGAATGCCTTGGGCTACTTACCTTCATCATTCCTCTTTGTCAACTCAGGCCTTTTATACCATGTATCCAACTCGGCTCTAGATTTAACGGTATCCTTTGTTTTTTTCGGGAACGTTGCAAAGTGTGTTGAAGCAGTTCTCGAACACAAGATCTTATGATATTAGCTAGAACGTACTGAGATGCTATCAATGGATTAGAGACCATTGCTAGATGATAACATAGAAATAAAGTGATTTCTCCTTGAGTAAACATTGGCTAATTCTTTCACCAAACCTTGTCTTTAGAAAGACAATTTTGCCATTTAAAGAATCTACGTGTTGGATGCACGTGAGTGATTGACTCTAAACCAAGTGGGAGATTGAAAGTATATATGTCCTAGAGACAATCGATTGAGGACAAATATACATATTCGATTCAGTATTTATTTATGATTACTGTTCATTTATAAATAGGCATTACGGTATGTAAATATTATTATCTGTTTGTCTGTAATTGTTTACATACGTGTTCCCATGAGCTTCATGTTATCACTAAGAATGTGAGATCTTGAGTGACATAACATAGCTCTAAAAGTAGCCCCAATCAATGATCATCGAGAATGGGATATCGATGATGCATTGGAGATTGGCATGTGGTTTGCATCATATCCTTTGAGGGTGTAGTAGTTCTCACGACTACGAATTACTAGGTACTCTGTGATGGACACATAAACGCCTTAGAGGGTGTTGGTATACCCAGCCGAGAAACCGTTTGGTGTACTCTATTTACGTGTCTACGGAAGTAACGGTTTGTAGGGTGGTGTAATAGTCCTTTGACTTGAGGTCAATACTTACTACATGTGTGGACTCGTGTGCTTTGACCATGACCAACGCTTGCACTCCTTGTAGGGGTAGATACGGCATGTGTTGGGCACATCACGAAACACATGTTGGTAGTAGTTGAACCAAGATATGATTCATTCCTCAAAGTAGACTTGGAGAGAACACTTAACTTCTCATTACTAGTTTGATCAAAGTCGTTGGCCAACGCAAGATATATTTGGAATGGTGTTCAAATATTATGGATCAATTAGTAGAATGAGATAAAGTGATTAAGTTATTGGAACAGACACGAAATCAAGTTCTAGACTTAATCGAGTGTTCGCGAATGAAAGGACCGTATCATCATAAGATCTACATTACAGGTGGTTTGCAATCCTTTCAAACGTTCCTTATGTATTAAGAGTGTTTGGTAAATTGTCTAGGAGTTTCACTAAACCTTAATTAGATTAGTGCTTACTTACATAAGGCCCTATGGATCACACAAAGTGGTGATTGTTCTACCAGTCGAGTATTAGAGTTAATTAAATATTAATTGGATTAATAAATATTTAATTTTACTATTGTTGAGAATTGATCTATTTGATAGAAATAATTAATAAGTCAAATTGGATTTATCGGACTTAATTAATTGTTATACTTTTAGAAAGTAAATGAATTAAATTGGATTTAATTTATATTAGAAGAAAGATTAATTAGATTAAATTAGATTTAATTAATTAAAGTAAGAGAAGTTTATTTGGACCAAATTGGAATGAAGTCCAAATATAAAAGCCCAAAAGGGATGAAGAAAAATAAGCTGGGCTTGGTGGGTTTCGAACCCATGACCTGATGCTTGATGGATTCAGGCCCAACCAACTAGGCTAAGAGTCCTCATTATCATGGATTGCAGTTAGGTTATATCAGTACATATGATCTGCGAGATCATTATTGAATATACTACATACACGTTTTCTTCTCGGGCTTGCCCATTCTTTCTTCATGCTTCAATTCTCCATAACCCTATTCACTAAATAGTTTAATTTGAACTTAACCTCTGGCGTTCTTTGGTAGAATTAATCCCGCGATAAGGTTAAGGAAGGTTCGATCATTATGTATTGGGTTTCAACATATCATACATTTGACAGATTTGAAGATTGACGAGCAGATTCGAGAAAGGTTTAAGGTTTAAAGTAACATGCGGAAAGTTTAGTCTGACAAGTAAGTATTGATTCTTTGTTTACGTTATATAGTCGGATCAAGATCGATATCTGATAAAATTTTGAATTACTTGCGTTAACCTAGGATTTATCTTTGCATATTTTCCAACAGTGGTATCAGATCTAGGCTGATTTTGATGACTATATACGTATGTGATTGTATATATTATTGTGGATTAAAAGTAGTCTCCAAATTTACTCGCTTGATATGTTCATGACTAATAATAACCAGATTGTTAACTTGGTTAATAAGTTTGCAATTTTACGAGATAATACCTGATGAAGTTAATTAACTGTTTGATTTGTTAATTAACCATGTTCATCAAAAACGGAACCAAGAAACCTGTAACTGTTCGAACAGAGACTGTCTCTTCCGATCGCAACCGGCGACTCCTCCCGTTCCGCCGCTGAAGTCGATCCCGCTTGGCCGGGTCTTGAGATCTTTGAGATCTCAACCGCTTAGTCCTCTCCTTCTCCCGTAATCGATTTGGCTGTGAGATTGCGAGTAGAGAGCTTGCAAGCTCCGGACGCCATTAATGGAGTCTGAGAGCTTCGCGATCTTTCCTCTCGATAAAACGGATCGAATCGTTTCTGACAGATAAAGAGGGGTACGGAGCGGTCGTGACGATGCGGATTTGCCGGAAGTCAAGTCAGTATTCGATTCGCATAATTGAAATCTTGACTAGAAACCGAATGAATCTGATTTGATCGATTTGTTCATCTTGGTGATGATATGAACGGATATTGATGTTTAAGACCGAGTTCACAAACCCAGATACGATCTAGGGCTGAAGAAACCGAATTGGGAAAACTCGATTTACAGGGACTCAATCGAAGTTTTAGAAAACTTCGAGGGCCTGAGTTTGAGAATTTGATGAGGTCTGGGGACTTGTGGATAATTTACTAATTTTTGAAATTGCAATATGGCCCAAATGTTCTAGCGTGTTTCAATTGAGCCCAAATGGTTTCTGACTTGTTCAATTAGGCGCAAATGGTTCCTGCCTTATTCAATTGAGTCCAAACGGTTCTGGAAAATTCCGAATTGCCCCATATTTCGAAATATGTTTTCGATTTGATTTTAGAAAATTGTAATGGGACCCAGAATTGTTTTGAAATTACATTTGGACCTCCTGGAAAATTATGAAATAACCCCTAGAGTTTTAGAAACTACAAATTAATTTATAAAAGGTTTATAAATTATATTTAAGGGTTACTTTGTCTTTTAGAAAGATAGAGACATGTTTGGATACATGTTAAAAGTAGTAAAATTTGGAGTTGTTATAAATTAGATTTATAACTTATTTTTTAAATTAGATTTAGAATATATAATATAGTTTTAATCCACGTTTGTATCACATTGTTTGCTTAGAGCAATTTTATATTTGAGTGTGAATTTAGAATTCATCTTTGCTTATGCTTGGAGCATATTTTATGTGAATTTGTTACATGTTTATTTCTATGTATCATTTTAAATTCATATAATAAATAATGTTCGCATTATGTATGGGTAGGCGGCACCCATTATGTATTGTACTGTATTTATGCATATATGCGATGCTCGTTAATTGTTAGACCGCATATAGCATGTTTGGGTAGGCGGCGCCCAATATTTGATTATTGTACCTGAACTAGTATAGATCTTGTTTAAGCGATTAATACCCCGGCATAAATGTTCCCCGTTCAAAATTTAAGTCTCGAACTTGGTTCGCAAGACGTCATCCTCACAATTGAGTGGTGTTTCAGACTTTTTCGTTCGAAAGTATTTACACCCTAGTGTTTGCTCCGTTCTACGAGGCGAGAACCCACTCATAGGTCCATTGTGTAGAACCGTGTGATGGTTGTGACTTACTTAGCTATGTCTATTCGCCCTAGCGTGAGAATAGTTTAGGGACGTCGACCAAACTTGGTTTGATCAACCAGGAGTTGCAAAAGCAATTGGTTTAGAGACCTACCAGTTCAACTATTGCAGTGATCAGCCCTAGCAGAGGCTGTAGTAGTGTGAATATGGATCTTGGCCATTAAGATTCATGATTAGATATGAATCCGTATTCTTCCGATGGGGTCGTTGAATATGTTAAAATTAATGGAACTAAATAAATCAAAAGACCTTGATTATTTAGTCGCTGAATGTGAATGTTGTGAATTATTTATTTAGAGTTAAATTAATTCCCGCTTTATTTATATTATGTTTTATATAGTTGTTATGAAATGGCATGTTATTATAAGATGAATATTTTAGTGTTACCAATACCTTAATGTTGACACCATAATTTTCGTTTAGTATATATATTGATTGAGCAAGTCTTGGACTAGCATATTTACGTGTATGCTTTGTGAAAGCTTTGAGTGTTTTAGTTTGACACACGCTCATACGAAATAGAAAGGAAGTAATCTTGGACGAAGTAACATATTTGATATGTGAAGTATAATGTATAGGTAGCATGCATTAAAACATGAGAATGTGAAAGTCATTATAAAACACACTAATGAGTATGTGCTAGGACTTCTGGTAATGATCAACCTCCTTTGTGAAGTTGACAAAGCCAGTGGGAGCATAAGCTCATATGATGGTCAAGACGAGTTTTATTTGTTCGTAGGAATTTGATTTCCTTCTTCACAAGTTCTCATGTTATAAGTAATAACTAGGTTATTATTTAAATGAGTTAGTTTCTTAGATAATATTGTTTGACAATACTTATGTTTTGTCTCTTATTGTTGATATTAAATTCATAGTGAATTTGATGTCTCGTAAAATGACACTTACAATGCTGCTTAACTCGGATATTTTACCAATGTCACTATAAGGATAAAAGTGTGCTCATAGTGAGCACATTTGTTCCATCAAGCCGAGAGGCAAGAGGAAGCAAATAAGAGTACACCAAGAATAGTTCTAAGTATACTCTTATCCTGTTATGTGTATTGATAAATGTATACGCACGTCCATAAGATTATTAGATCTACCGTGATTATAGTAATACGATAAATTCGTAATGCAAAGTTTGAAAATCCTCGAAATAAAGCAAGTGCCTACATTTCTAGAAAAGTACTAATTGTGTATCGGATATATAATATACACCTCAAGAAAGTTAGTTCAATATAAGATATTGATACTAGATTGAAAATGTGAGACATTGATTCAATTGAAAAGGAGCATCGTTTCCAAACTTGTTAAGACGGTAGTGGACTTACCTACTATTAGTTGGACTGATAGTGTAAAGGTAGACGTCTTCAAGATTGTGGATTAGAAGTTGGTAAGAGACATAACTTTATGAGTCACACAATTAGAAGACCTAGTATGACAAATCAGATTTCCAACTTCTATGGTTTTATTAATTTGGTATAATCTGTGTGAGACATAGAACTGCATAGTTAAGTAAAATTAGATTACTTGACACCATTTGTTTTAAAACATATGGATTGTGGATCTCATCACTGGAAGGATGACCAACGTATATATATCCTTTTAGAAATGGTATGAACCATAGAATAATTTGAGAAGGCATTACCCTCCTAGACTTGGTCAATGAGAGTAATACTTGAATTTGATTCGTGGATTGTTATAAAAGGCATGGGTTCTATTTGGTTGGACAAACCTGAACCTGTATGGACTATGGGTTCCATTAGAATGGAACAACTGTGTATGACATGGAAATGACCCATATGACTTTGCTGCATATTTTATTTCTTTGAAAACACATGAAAATAAAACTCAATTAATTATTAATATAATCCTTGTTTGATCAGTCTTAGAGAAACCATAATAGTTATAATTTACGTTGTCTTCTTATTACATATTTTGAAATAGGGTTGCCCTACAAATGTAATTAAAGACACGATTCAAAAGTAGGATTATGGATTAAGAATGGATGAATTTGTGGATTGGATTTCTAATCTCTTTGGAACATATGGTTGATTGTTCCATAGTTAAAGTATTCTTGGAATTACAAAGGAGATGGGACCTGAAATAGTTTCAATGTCACAAATTTACCATTGAGGTTAATTATTTGTCGATTAATTATGACAGTGAATCAGTGGGAGAGTCAACGAATCTATTAGCTAGTGGGAGCATATTACTCGGTCATATGCGTGAGCTAGTGGGAGCATTATGAGGATACCTCTTTTAGAATATGATACCCTCACCTAAGTAATGCATGCAATTTAGAGATTGCACAATCTCTCTCAAGGAAAGCATTTGATTGCAAGCGTTGGATATTCTCATTGATTGATTATGACAGTATTTGAGAACCTCATGACATTTAGAATGTACATCTTAATACAAACGCAAATTCATAAACTCCATAGGTTGTGCAAAATAAAAAATAAAAAAAAAATAATAATCATGACAATTTGAATTGTATTGATTCCTCTTGGAGGATCATGATTTTGGATACATTCCTAGAAGAATGAAACTGCAAACCTATTCCAAGACGATATTTGATATGGACTTGGAAAGGTGGCCTAAAGCCATAAAATCTTAAAGATGGATTAAAAGGATTATTCAAGTTCTAGAACTTGAATATATTATTGCATTTGATGCATACATAAGTTTTCAAGGAAAACTTGAAATTAGATATCTACATATACAAACTAGTGGCTAAATTGTATGGTTATGTTTGGAACATAAGCTATAGAATTATTTACCAGTATTGTAGATACAGTTCATTAAGATTTTTTCTTACACTATTTACATTCGAAAAATCGCATGATTCATTTGATGATAGTCTGATAGGTTTCTATATGTAGAAACTTTACATAAAATGTGTTTGACACATTTGTAGACATTAATACTTCAAAATGGGATCATTCGATCGTACGTATGAAAATATAGTAAGTTCATTGTGGACACATGTAAGCCTTTAGGAGTTGCAAATATTACTTGAATGAATAAGTCAAATAGTTTGACTTGTAGAAAGGTAAAGTAAATTCATACATCTTTTGAAGGATTATGAAAGGTGACTATTTAAATGGTTGTATATATGTTTGACACATATAAATCATTAGAGATAGTTTTTACATCAACATTAAAATAAGAGTATTGGTTAATCAAGACTTTCATTGTGAAAGACTTGACTATGAGTTATATAGTATCTCGATATTACGGTTTCACTGGATGAACATAATACGATATTATAACTCGCATGTTCACTAGTATAGGAATGTGTTGTGTTGCTTATTAAATATTCTATAGAGAATATAATGCTGAGTTATGTATGTGTACTCTCAATATTGGATTGTCCTATTGAAGTATACATCAAGTACATATGAGGATTGTCGTATAGTACGACTATGTACACCGTGCATTTATTATGCGAATCAGATATGACTCATGTAAAACAACACTTCATGTGAACAGTGGGAGCTAGCATAAACTTGGCTTATGCATGGCAAGCTTTTGTAGGTGTGGACAAATGAGTTGAAGGGCTTCATCACTCGATCTCGAATTCCTCCTGAGTTTTGGACATTTCATTGATTTTGCATTTTTGATGTAATAAATCCAATAGGAACCGTATTCCTTTTCCTTTTTTAATCTTCTTATGATCTTTGTAATCTTACTTGATTTTTAATAAATTTTGCCGTTTCCAAAAGAACTCATAATGAACTTGAATAACATACAAACTTTTGCGAGATATCGTCTCTCGTAGAGTTCAAATCAGTACGTATCACATAATTAATTACAAACATCATAGGATTAAGTTCAAAGATCATGTGTATAATAAACATGCATTATATATAATTGCAATATCTGCATTTTTAAACATGTGATGATTATAACTCAACATGCGATGTGTGTCAAAATAGGTAATGCTTGATCTGGGTCTCTCACAAAAGTTGCTTTAAATAACAACTCTATGGGTGTCAAAGAAACGCAATGATCGAACAATCAAACAAATCAACCGGGAAATGCCCAAATCGAACGAAGAACTCTAAACACACTTGTTGCAGAAACTGAAAACAAATCGACACAAGATATACGTGCTTTGGAACGAATTCCTACTGCACGGAGGCCAACATAAGAGATTCTTCATTCAATCAAACAAGAAAGATACAAACTATCAAGCTTTCTTCTCAACCACAACAATGGTGAATAAAGAATCTCTAATTCTACTTTCTTCTGTTGATTACAAGTTTCAGAGAATGATATGAAGTAATGATAACCGCTAAGTATTATATCAGCTATCTATTTATGTAGAAATCAGAAGAAATCAAGCTGGAATCGACATTTACAAGAAACAGAGCCTGTTTAACTAACTTTCCCTCCTTGCGCCTTCTAATCCTGACCATTCATCGTGCCACGTGTACGGTTCTTGTGCTTTCTGGCAAGATGAAACAGAAACAGATTGAACTGATGAGATTTGAGCTATACTTCTCACAATTCTCCACCTTAGATAAAATCTTTTGCAACTCAACTATCCCTTAACAGGTTGGGATAGATCCCCTTATATCACCGGTGCAAGATTACTCTTGAATCACTCCATTGCACTTATTAATCAAAGCACAACACAATTCAAACTTGGCTGAACCGACTTTGTTAAAGCATCTGTTGGATTCTTCAAAGTAGAAATCTTTTCAACCTTAACAATCTTCTTCTCACTATGTCTCTGATAAAATGAAACATAACATCAGTATGTTTTGTTCTCTCATGATACATCTGATGCATCACCAAGTGTATAGCACTCTGAGAATCACAATACACTACAATCTCATCTCACTACATGAAAACAGATTTTTAGCGATGGATTTATCCGACGCTAAAAAGCTGCCGATTCGTCGCTAAATCTGTAGCGACGGATAACTCCTCCGTCTCAATTCTGACCGTCTTTAGCCTTTTAGGGACGAATAAATTATCCGTCGCTATTTAGAG